>OU745251.1:20000000-21285500 GCA_916618015.1 Xestia c-nigrum
ATTATTTTATGCAATTTGATTACTTCAATTAAACTGTTCCTTCATGTATTCCTGTGCCACATACTTAAAGCTTAGGTTGCAGGAATGGGCTTGCGAAATGTGGGTCTACTTCTAATGTACTACCTATTTTCACAATTTGTTTCTTTAGTTTCCGTTTTTTTCAGTAGGTATCTCTGACTAAACAAGCTATACATACTTCAATACTTACATATTCGAAATCCTTAAGTGCTAATTTGTACTTTCCTAGGGACATGTAAGCTGCTGCCCGTCTGTAATAGGCCTTCGTGTAGGACCTGTCCAACTCTATCGACTTCGACGCGTCGGTCAGGGCATAACCAAAGTTCTCCAGCCTCAAGTTAGCTATACTCCTATTCGCGAAAAACACCGCATTCTTCGGATTCTTGTCTATTGCTTTCGAGTATAATTCGATTGCATTATTGTAGCTCTGTTCTGAAATTTGAGGTTATGTCAGTCAAATTTTGTTCTATTCCTGTCACGATCAATATGCTATAAATATCACTCATACATTGTATTTTCAGCTGGTTACGGCTAAATTGTTTTTATATTATGAAATTCTGAAAACTCACTTTTGAAATATTCATTTGCTTCGTTTTTCAATTTATCCGCTGCTTCTATGTCCTCCTGAGAGATGGGCCCGGTAATTTCTTCGTTATTAGCCATAGTTAGGCGTAACAATGTTGATATTCTTAAAATGTTTTTGCGTGAAATAATGGCTTAATCATAAGAAATGTGAATTTCTCACATACATTTACATGTTATCCGCAATTCATGAAAATTTAATTGACAGATTAATGAATGAATTCTTGAATGAATTTGTCATGAGAATGAATGAAGTTTGTATGTATGAACATGAACAGTGTTGCCAACATTAATTTCAACAAGATCGTATTGTGGACTAAAAAGGATTGTATTATCTATGATTGTATTTAAATACGCAGTATTTTTGTAACCCGGTAACGGCTGGAATAAAAACATGTATTTATTCGAAGTTAGAACTGCACAATTGCTTAACATTTTTCAGTAATGATTGACAAATTTATTGTAATAAAGGCAAAATCCTTAACTTAGAACTGAAAGTTGTCAAATGTGATCTACTAAATTGGCCTAGAGGTGTAATAAAAACGGATTGTGGTCAAAACACAAGAGTGCGCAAGAAAGCAAATATAGCAGACGTGGGTCAAAACGGTGCGCAAATCAAATAAGAAGCAGGCATGACAAGACGTCTGTCTCATACCGGACAAACTGTGGACAAAAGCAGGAAACTGGGGTGTCAGGATCCCCACCTGGCCCAGTGAGGTGGGATCGCGGCAGGCCCCGAACGAGATGGCGCTAGCAGGACAAACTGGGCAAGTTTCATCAGAACTGGTTAGCGAGGAATAGAAATAGTGGAAGGAGGCTTTTGCCCAGGAGTGGGACAGAGCAGCCTACGAAAAAAAAAATGTACGTATTAACTCCAGGGACCCTGTGAACGACTTTGTGTGACAACTCCTTTAAATTATAAACCTCCTTTTAATTAGTATTATTATTCCGTTTCTATTTTATTCAAAATAGAAACTTATAAAAAACATGCATCATGCATAGGTTCAGAGCCCGCATAATATGAATATTATTTCAATAGTTATAATCAAATTGTCTTCCCTTGCAGGTATGTTGTATGAATTGGTCCATAATATAAAAATATAAATAACTTGAACGTAGAGCTTGGCCACCGAAAACTGTCCGTAAAATAGGTGGGTATTAAAAAAATAACCTGCTGTTAACCCTGGCTATACACTGCTTAGGTCTGTGTTCACCAAAAAGAAGACTGGCTGATGATCTAAAAACAGCTGTTTAAAAATCATTTTTGCATCTAGGAACATGTCACAATGACAGTCAGCTGTTTTTAGATAATCAGACCGTTATCTTTTTGGTGAATATGGACCTTAAAAGGTGTTGATACTATTTATTATTTAGGAAGTATTTTTTTTATTTGTTTGGCGACGAGACCCTATCTCGACACCAGGGTGAAAGTAGTGGCCATACATAGAGTATAACGAGATAACGCGAGTCGATCAGATGAATTTGTATTTTGAAAACTTGTGATAATATTGTGTGCGATCTGTTTGGTCAGGGCGCGTCATGTATTTGTTTCAAACCGCTACGCACGGTAAGGTTTTGGAAATCACCACACATAAGTTATTACGACAAATATACAGTATTGATTAGTTCAATGTCATCTGGCCCCTTATTCACAACCATTCGACTAGCTTCCGATTCGGAAAGTCGTATGTCTATCTCGGTCGTTTTCGTAATGCCAGAAGAAGACAGATATACGACTTTCCGAATCGGAAGCGAGTCGAATGGTTGTGAATAAGGGGCCTGGACGGAAGGCAAATTTTATGAAAGCAGATTTGTTTATTTTATAAATAAAGGAATGTTTCCTTTGGATAAAACTTGCAATGGTAATTTGTTATGGTTATTAAGGCGTGCGCAACTCTGGTTTTCGTTTTATAACTGTGTACCTAAGCTGTTAGATGGCGCTGGTAGTTTTT
Organism: Xestia c-nigrum; assembly: GCA_916618015.1. Lineage (NCBI taxonomy): Eukaryota > Metazoa > Arthropoda > Insecta > Lepidoptera > Noctuidae > Xestia > Xestia c-nigrum. The sequence goes on from OU745251.1 coordinate 20,002,553, forward strand.
GTTCAACTAAATCAATACAAAAAGTAATTCTTAACTGAGGATTCGAACTTGGGAACTATTATTCACAAGTCAACCGTTGTCCCCGCTAGGCTGTCTACTTCACTGACAAATTGTCGAAAATAGCTGTTCTCATTGTGATAGTTGTAAGCTGTCAAACAGTTGAAAAGTTGGCGTCCTTAAACACACAGCTGGCAGCACTATCTATGAAAATTTTGTTTGAAGCCAATGTATGGAAGTTTTACCCCCATAACCACTTGGATTTCCAGTGCGTTCCGAGATAGACTGTAAACGCTATGAGCGTCCATAAACCCGTTCCGAGTTACCGTGAGCGCGATCATAAGCGCGATATCGATGTTCCTTGAGACGTCATAGATGACGTCATGACACGCGCCATCTTGCGATTACACCGACCATGCCCCAAAGAAATATCACCGTGAGCGCTGTCAAATGACCTAATGACAGATCTTAGCTGTCATAATCGTGAAAACTAAAACGGAACGCAAAATATTGCTGGAAGCGATTATATCGTATCTCGGAATGCACGGTTAAATCGTAATGCTGGCAGCACTCCACGAACAACGGTAAAGCAGGAAGGATTTTCGAAAAGGAACAATTCTCCTTTCTAATTTATTTAAACAACTGTTCGAGGTCAAATTTATTAATAGTTATTGTGAAGACAAATTTGGTAATTATAAATAAAATAAATAGAAAAACTTAGTATTCTAAAAATTTTTTTTTTATAATGGCCAGTTTTATAAAGGCATAGACAAGAAAAAACAATTTACGTCGAAGGATATTATTTTTTTGTCTGTGTTTCTTCTTTTACCGCCAAATTCAGTATCATTGTAAAATTCGGTGGAATTTTATATAAATTGTTTTTTGTTTTTTCATTTAATTAATGTGCTCTTGCTTGTCAAATTCTTTCAAATAATTTACATCGATTCACCTTTGCACGGCTTGCACCACTTACCCATGTAATTAAAATTGGCTGGTAAGTATTACGGTCAGGAACTCGGGACGCTTTTAATGAACGTTGCCAAGTCAAAACTAATTTCGGCAAAACCTTACTAAGTTGGTAGGTAGTTTAGCAAAACGATGTGATACGTTGGTCAGTTTAACGTGAAGCAGAACCTTGGGACGCGGAAAGAAAATCAGCACCAACAAATGAAAATCAAAAAAAAAACCTGAGGTGAGTCGTCCCAGGAAAAGAAGAATTACTTTTCACTTGGAATCTATCTATATGTCGTTGTTATTATCGCGAAATGTCCAAAAATATATCCTAGGTGGGTTGTTGTGACGTTATTCGGAATAGCGTCGTTTGTATCGTGTTTTTTTTCGTAGATTTCACACTTTGATCTAGATATTTCGGCCGTCCTACTTGACAACTAAAACTTACTAAGTACCTACCTACCTATGTTATTAGACTTACCTACAACAATAAAATTAGGCCGTGAAAATGTGAAAAGCAACGGCCACCAGCCACCAACATGTGAAATACTTACTTACTTAAGTATGTTAATTTAGGCGATTAACACCCGGCACCGCGCACCGCCGCGGAGGGCGGTTCCGGTGAAGCGGATTTCATAGCGGTGCCCCGTGCGGTAAGGCGGTTTACACGCCAGTCCGCGCGGATGGATTTAACACGGTTTTGACCCGTTTGATCACAGACACTGGCAACAATGAACGCTGAAGTGGTGGCAGTAATCTGGCTTTTATGGCGTAGAAAGAAAAAAAGTAAGATATTGGGTTCATCCATTTTTAAGCAGAACAGGACATAAGACGATCAATTTTTAAATTGCAATACGTCCTGCACCCACAATGATCCGCGCGGTTATGCGGCGCCCCGTGTGTGAGGCGCCGCCTTACCGCGCGGTCGTCAGCGCGGAGGGGCGGTGGCGGTGAGAGCACCGCTCGACCGCGCCGTCGAGCGGTGTACCTACGTGTGTAAGGCATCTACGGATTTATTAGATGCTAATGCGACATGAGATCCGCTTCACCGCCTACCGCGGCGGTGCGCGGTGCCGTGTGTTAATCGCCTTATCACGTTGGGTTGTGGTTGTTTTTTCGTATAATCTTGGTGCGCGGGCTCTCGTGGGCGACGGCATTGACGCGACGGGCGGCAATGTATCGCTGACCACGCACGGCTAGATGCTATTAGTGATGAGCGTTGAATGAACTAACTAGTTAATTCGACCGTCGACGTGCTGTCAACGAATGGACGGTTCATCAACAATCCATGGACTAGTCGAATCCGTAGACGTTTCAACGGCAGTCAACGACTAAACTGAATGCGTCTACCGCATGTCTACCGACTCAAGAACGTAGGCAAGTCGTTCGTCCTTAGAAATAAAATAAACGCTCAAACAAATTTTTACTCTAAATCTATCACAGAGAGTTCATATTTGTATGTCACGACGAATGAATTTGTGTTACTTGCCTACGTTCCAGAGTTTTACATCAGTCCCGTACTAATATCAACTGTCTCCTGCTAGATTTACAGTTAAAATTTGTTTGAGCAATTACTTTTGGAGTCTATATTCAACTGTCTACGTCGCCGTCAGCGTAGTAGACTTCGCTGCAATGTTTATAAATTTCAACGTCTGCATAACCAAGTCGACGCATAAACTAGTTGACGAATTCAACTAGTTGATGGACTAGTCGATGAACAAAAATGGACGGTCTAGTTTCGTTAACTCCAAATGCGTCGACGACCCATCTCTAAATGCTATTGTTACGCTCCTCGTACTCGCTCAAGGTGGTTGGCATGAGAGTAGCCCGAAATTCAAATTTTCGTTTACTACCCTCCAAGTTCACAATGTCGAGGAACGATTTTGACCTTGAAATTAAAGGTTACTTGACCTTTATGAACTTGTACGGTTGACTTGATGATTTTATTTATTATTATAATTCTGTAACTACATAATTTATACACCGTGAAATTTTAGTGGTTGTATTCCCGAAGCGAAATGAAAATGTATCGGTAATACAATCAATTAATATATAAAATAAAAATTAGACTCAATAAATGGCAGATTAACAATGTGATAAACTAAACTCGAAAGCGACTTGAACCAACAGCACACACTTGCACTTCGCGTATAAATCAGCTGATCACTACTCCTGACTTAATACAACACAAAACCCATAAGTTAAAAAAAAAATTGGAAAAAATAACAGTTTAACTTTGCTTTTCGATAGTGCTTTCTGATGGGTAATCGTCCTGCCGCGGGAAAACAACCATTAAAATTTCACGATGTATAGGTATGTCTTTACAGTCGCGAACAATATTTAAATCAACATACAACTTATAACTGGCCTGCAAAATGCAAAAAAAAAAACTTAAAATTAAATTGAATTTCGACGTTGACGCCCCGATTGGCGTAGTGGTAGTGACGCTGCCTTACGTTCTTAAGGTCCTGGGTTCGAATCCCGGTAGGAGCAAATGTTTGTGTGATGAGCACGGACATTGTTTCCGAGTCATGGATGTTTATATGTATAATAAGTACCTATGTATTTGCAAACAAAAAAAGTATTTATGTAGTGTATCAACTATCTAGTGTCCACGACACAAGCTTTGCTTAGTGTGGCACTAGGTGGCGCTGTGTGTTAATGTCCAGCGATATTTTTTTTATTTTTTTGACGCTTTCACCTTAGATGGCAGCGACACTCGAATAAAATTTAGGTTCAGGGTGACCTGTTAATATTATTTCCCGGTTAATAGAAAGTTTGGAATAGAAGGTACTTATTACAAGGATTTTAAATAGGGCTGTATTTATTTTTGTAGACTGTCTTAAGACGAAAAGCGCTGCGAGTGGAGCAGATTGCCGAAATTGGTTCACAAAAAACACCTGCGGCGAACGAGCATGCAGTAGGTAGGTAAGTTATTAATGGCATTCGTTTTTATACACATTGATAAACTGATGATTTATGCTTCGTTCGTCCCGCTGAGTTTCGGCTCACATAAGAAAATCCTGGTTAGTCCCAAACATGGTAAATACCACTACCACGATCAGTCACGCTTCCTTCGTCCCTGAACATATCTTTAGGTAAATGTTATGATTTCTCAGTATACGGGCGTTCTTTTCGCAAAACATGGGTTTTTCAACTTCGACGCAGGTAGACTGTGGAGGTAGACTGCAGTAACTGTAGGATTTTTCCGCTTGGTGGAAACGGACCCTTACACTTTCAAATTCATCATTGCTTCTGGGAGACTTAAGTGCTAAATAGCTTACAAAAGTGTTTTTTTTTACCAAATACCCATCAGCATTATTAGAATCTATCATCACAGGCTCAGCTGATTTGGGAACGTAAGGATAGGTATAAGTAAGTAGATAATTGCTGAGCAACTTTTGTTTTTTGTTACCCATTGTGATCATTTTAATTTCATTAAAACTTTTACATTGTATCGATATGCATCACCGTAACTGCATAATCTACTGTCAACTATAATGCGCGATCCAATTGTTAACTATTACCTATTATATATTATACATACCGAGTTTTCTCCGTGCCAAGGAAAGCACGTTAAGCTGTTGGTCCCGGCTGTCATTTGTCCATCTTTGACAGTCCATATAGGAAATCAGTAGCCCAAATAGTCTGACAACCAGTGACGGATTAACCCTTAATCAAATTAAGCAATTGCTTAGGGCATCCCGCCTGGGGGGGCACCAGAAGAAGCACAGAAAAAAATCTGTCCTTAGGGCATCACGTCTTATACAGAGAAGATTAGCATGGCCCCTGCGCAAGGATGACACGCAAAATCGTGAAGCATTCCACATTTTTCGCGTTCCTTGAGGCGGCGAGCCGCCCATTATCTGAACGCGCCCCAAAAGGTGGTAGCCGTGAAGTACCGTGGGTACCGCTCGATCGCCCGCGAGGCAGCGGGCCTGCTTGCCGGATTGCCGCCATGGGATCTGGAGGCGCTAGTCCTCGCGCGCATACATACACGAATAGCGCGTGGAGGCCCGAAGCCTGGGGGAAACTCCGCTGCCGTGGAAATCGCCGCTCAGCTGACAGACCTCCGGCGCGATCTCATGGCGACATATGGCGACATGGATAGAGCGACTGTCGCAACCTCGTGCAGGGCACGCCACGATAGTGGCAATAAGTCCACTCTTTGAGGAGTGGCTTGAGAGGCGCCACGGCGTCCCCATATTCCGCCTGACGCAGGTCCTCACCGGACACGGTTGTTTCTGGAGGTTCCAGCATCGAATCAGGCGGGAGGAAACGCCCGGGTGTTTCCATTGCGAGGATCGACCGGAGGACACGGTGGCGCACTGCACCGTGGAGGTTTGCCCTGCGTGGGCGGAGCACCACCGTCCTCGTAGCGGCGATCGGCAGCGGCGACCTCTCGCGTCCGGCCCTGGTTCAATCCATGGTCCGGAGTGAGACGGAATGGGAAGCCGTCACCTCCTTCTGCGAAGCAGTCTTGCTAGCAAAGTTGGTGGCGGAACGCCAGAGGGAGAGAACCTCTCGCCCCAGCCGCCGCGAGAGAAGCACTGGCCGTCACCGGCCACCGTAGGCGTGGGCTTGTAGACGGTGAGCTATGGCTAGCTTGCCGTCCATCCGTCTTATAACGATAGGCCGTGTTGACGGCGCGTTTGTTTATTATTTATTTTATTTAGTCAGTAAAAGTCTGACACTCCCTCTCGCTCCGCCCAGAGTGGGAGAAATCATTTGATGATTCCATCCGAAAAAAAAGCCCCAACAGTCCCGCAGCCCCATAGAACTTAACATTGACGAATTGAGGAAGGAACATGGACGGGATTTAGTCAGTTAAATTCTGACACTCTTTCCCGCTCCGTACAGAGTGGGAGAAGTTATATGATGATTTCCCAGACGTAAAAAAAAGTGCATCACGTCTCACTCTCACGTTGCCAAAAACCACACCAAAAAAAAGTTACTAGGACTAACTGAAAATTCGCGCGTTTTAAGTTGACATAGAGTCTGACCTAGACTACTACTAGACTTTTTGGCGATTCTAGTTGACATTCAGATAGGGGGCCCCACAGGCGTGGATTGCTTAGGGCATCAAGTAGTCTTAATCCGTCACTGCTGACAACCAGTCTTACCAAGGGGTATTGTATTACCCAGTATTAACTGGGTTGTGGAGGTCAGATAGGCAGTCGCTTCATGTGAAATACTGGCATATTCAGCTGCAACCGGTTAGACTGGCAGCCGCCCCATTATAGTTGGGTAAATGCTAGGCAGTTGATGAACTGTAATGCGCAATGCAATTTGTTTGAAAGCGTGTATGATACGTACTTACAAACGGGACTAGAAACTTATAGCATAACCGGAAATTTTGCCACTTTTTTTGTCTTCTCCCACTCTGGGCGGAGCGGGAGGGAGTGTCAGACTCTTACTGACTAAAACCCATCCATGTTCCTTCCTCGCCCTTTATGTTCCGGGGCCGCGGTATCTCTTTCGAACAGGCCCGCAACCCTGGCAGGAAAAGCCACTTGCAGTCCACTGTCGCACGTGGTCTCCTTTAAATTCATTTATTTTAAAAAAGCTGCCAGTCGTTCAAATTCCACGCCCATTCTGTCCCGGTCACCTTCTGGTCTAGCGGGGGGTCTACGTTTCCGATACGTAGTCACTTTCCAGCCTCCAGCCCCCGTATTAACAAACGCTAGGAATGAATTTCGATTCGACAAATCGTATGTCCATGCTTACGAGTTCCCGAATCGAAATCGGATCGAAGCGTTGTGAATATGGGGTCTGGACTACTTAATTCCTCATCCGTACTTCGACATACATAGCCAGCCCATTTCCACTTCAGTTTGCTTAAGGTGATCGCACACTTTTCCGCGCAGAAATATTTTTTTCTCATCCGTATAACGTCATCTATTCGTCCGATTCGACGCGGATAAGTGTGCAAGATTTTTTTTACTTCATACAAGTAATTCCAAAAATAGTCGTAAAATCGATTAAAGATTTTACGACTATAGACTCCAGTGGCATTGCATGAAGGTGTTCAAAAATTTTAGGACTATAGACTCCAGCGGTATTGCATAAATGTGTTTTTAAAATTTTACGACTATAGACTCCAGCGGTATTGCATGAATGTGTTTTTAAAATTTTACGACTATAGACTCCAGCGGTATTGCATGAAGGTGTTCAAAAGTTTTACGACTATAGACTCCAGCGGTATTGCATGAAGGTGATCAAAAGTTTTACGACTACAGACTCCAGCGGTATTGCATTATGGTGTTCAAAATTTTTACGACTATAGACTCCAGCGGTATTGCATGAAGGTGTTTAAAAGTTTTACGACTATAGACTCCAGCGGTATTGCATTATGGTGTTCAACATTTTTACGACTATAGACTCCAGCGGTATTGCATGAAGGTGTTTAAAAGTTTTACGACTATAGACTCCAGCGGTATTGCATGAAAGTGTTCATAAATTTTCTTTAGTTTTTTGCAATTTGCAGGCCCGTGTCAGGTTGTATGTTTATAAAAATATGTTTCGCGCAAAGTAACAGGTGTTGCGCAGAAAACTTACATTTTGAATTTTGTTTAACAATAATAATAGGTAATAAAATTTATTCAAAAATATAAGGTAAACGTTTACAGATTTTCTTAAATCTATGTCAAGTTCTCACAAATTTTGACCGTGAACTAGGTAATCCCGTGTTTCAAGCAATTTGAGGTAAAATTAATCTATATCTTCTATACTTATAATAAATCTGTAGAGAGGTCAATTCTGTACATGAAATATATTTACAAAATAACTATCGGGGGGTGATTAGTGATCGATACTGATGCCAAAAATGCAATCAGTAAAATTTTTGTCTGTCTGTCTGTCTGTCTGTATGTTATTTATAGAAAAAAAAACTACTCGACGGATTTTAACGAAACTTGGTACAATTATTCTACATACTCCTGAGCAGGTAATAGTATACTTTTCATCACGCTACCATTAATAGGAGCAGAGCAGTGAAAGGAAATGTTGGGAAAACGGGAGAAGTTACTTGGTTTTTTTAGCTTCCGTCGCGTGTGCAGCCTTAATGGTTAAAGCTACATAGAAATCATGTGTAACGGAAATATTCCACATAAAATTATATAAAAAATATCCCAAGACAGCATATGTCTATCTTTTATAGTTGACTCACAATAACACGTGTAACTCCCGATAGCTTAGTAGTTCGGAGATTTGTTATTATTATATTTGTTTACTCTTACGTTTATAATATTCTCACTCAACCCCAATATTGAAACTTCACGCGGGCGAAGCCGCTGGCAGAAGCTAGTTGATTTAATAATCACATATCATATTAATAGTATCAGTACAAATATAAAAAGGTTTATAACATTATACTATCGTAACGAATACCGCCTTACCGTCTTTATTCAACACGTGTTGCTGTAGGCACACAAGAGGTATCAAATTTACTCATACAAGTTCACTTACATACGCGGTTGACATGAGGATGGCGCGTGTACCAAATTTTTCAAATATCTTTGTACGGGTGTAGGTACTCAGATTTTCAGGATAGGTATTACGTAAAGGTACACAGAAGGTACCAAAGGACTGTAATAAATTTAGGCACATCGGAAAATTACGCCCGCGATTCTAACGAACTTACAGGGTTGTAACAATGATTTTAATTCTGTAACTACGACTACATACGTGTTCGTTCTGTAAATATGATTCGCGCAAGTAAACCCGGTGCACGGTGCAGTTTTTACTTTTGCATGAATTTTAATAAATACGTACCTACGTGTTAGGTACGCGGCTTGCGTGAATCATCACTGTTGGGAAATACAAGGCAAGGGTTGAAACTGAAACACAACTGAAGATGCACTGGATAATAATATTTAAAAACTATTTACACTGATTTAACTCTACGATGATACAAAATACACAATAGTAATTATAAACACAGAAGACTTGCCTTGAAAATTACGAGAAATTTTTAATAACCACTAGATGTTACTCTGACGGAGTTAGCGCGAAGACTGCCAGTATGCCCCTTTTGGTTTTTTTCTATTTTTTTTTTAGGAATGACCACTCGTAGTTGCAACTCTCTAAGGTTGCTTGACTACTTAACCGAACTATCCTGTGGGTGGCCAAAAATTACTTTAGGACCCCCAGCCAGGGCTTACAAACTAAAAATATTTACATTTAAATGACGATCACTAAGGGCACCCCCTGTGGGGTTCGGGCCTCGACTTAGTGCGTCAGGGAGGGCAGCAAGGGACAGGCTGGGTCGGAACATTATTTGGGGAATTTATCGTTACATGCTCAGCGTCGCGGGCTGGCTCGTCGAGCAAGGGTCGGGGAGTAATGATATTCTGGGAGGTCGCGGCGTGCCTCGGCGTCTGGTGTGCTTTCTGAGAGTGCTGGCTTCCCTAAGACTTTCCTGCAAGAGGGTGGTGGGGTCATCGGGCTGGAGGAGGGTGGACCTTGGGCGGCGAATCCTAGATATTGCGGAGGGGACATAACTAGCTGATGAAACGACTAACGGGTTAGGGTGTTTTTCGGCCCTATCGAAAAAACCCTTAGTGAGTCGCTTCATGCAGCCTACCGAGAGCGAGGGCGGCACGCGAACGTATCGTCTTGATGTGCTCACCGAATCTTAACCGCCTATCGAGAATGAAGTCTATCCTAAGTATCTGGCATGCTTCTCCCAGGGGATCGGCTTGCCGAACATGGTTATCGGACTGGGGGAGGGGTAATTCTTACTCTTAGGCGGGGAAAGAAAAAAGAAAAAAAGAGAAAAGTACCGCCTGACTCTTATCGGGGTTGACCTCGATTCTCCATTTCCGGAACCAATCGCCTAGGCTTTTGCGGAGTTTTGGAGAATACGACAGATGTTGGATGTACTCCTACCAGAGTAGTAGATGGCCGTGTCGTCAGCGAACAAGGCTAACTGGACTGCTCTACTCTTTGGGATATCGCTGGTGTAAAGCTTGAAGGCTAGAGGGGACATCACCGATCCCTGTGGGACGCCTGCACGTATCGAATGAGGGGTCGATGAGAGCGCACCATCAATACGGTATTGGAATGTGCGGTTCGACAAGAAGTCTCGTAGTATCAGTACGAGTCGATCCGGTACACCGAGCTGGTATAGCTTGTATATCAGCCCGTTGAGCCAGACCTTGTCGAAGATATCGAAGAACAAGGCACCGGTCATCAGTCCCCGCTGGAAGCGGGCACCGATGTGCTCGACTATGCGCAGTGGCGGATTAAGACTACTTGATGCCCTAAGCAATCCACGCCTGTGGGGCCCCCTATCCGAATGTCAACTAGAATCGCCAAAAGGTCTAGTACCTAGTAGTCTAGGTCAGACTCTATGTCAACATAAAACGCGCGAATTTTCAGTTAGTCCTAGTAACTTTTTTTTTGGTGTGGTTTTTGGCGACGTGAGACGTGATGCCCTTTTTTTCGGATGAAATCATCAAATGACTTCTCCCACTCTGTGCGGAGCGGCCCTCCCGCTCCGCACAGTGTCAGACTTTTACTGACTAAATAAAATAAATAATAAATAAACGCGCCGTCAACACGGCCTGTCGTTATAAGACGGATGGACGGCAAGCTAGCCATAGCTCACCGTCCACAAGCCCACGCCTACGGTGGCCGGTGACGCCCGGTGCGTCTGCCGCGGCGGCTGAGGCGAGAGGTTCTTCTTCTTCGTCTGGCGTTCCGCCACCTCCTTTACTAGCAAGACTGCTTCGCAGAAGGAGGTGACGGCTTCCCATTCCGTCTCGCTCCGGACCATGGATTGAACCAGGGCCGGACGCGAGAGGTCGGCGGTGCTCCGGCCACGCGGGGCAAACCTCCACGGTGCAGTGCGCCACCGTGTCCTCCGGTCGATCCTCGCAATGGAAACACCCGGGCGTTTACTCCCGCCTGATTCGATGCAGGAACCTCCCGAAACAACCGTGTCCGGTGAGGACCTGCGTCAGGCGGAAGGTGGGGACGCCGTGACGTCTCTCAAGCCACTCCTCAAAGAGGGGACTTATCGCCACTATCGTGGCGTGCCCTGCACGGGGTTGCTACAGTCGCTTTCTCCATGTCGCAATGAGATCACGCCGGATGTTTGTCCGCTGAGCGACAGTTTGCCGCGGCAGCGGAGTTTCCCCCCAGCGTAGCGCCTCCGCACGCCATTCGTGCAGGCTCGCGAGGACTAGCGCCTCCAGATCCCATGGCGGCAATCCGGCACAGAGGCTCGCCGCCTCGCCGGAGACGTGATGGCCTTATTTTTCGGATTGGAAATCATCAAATCACCCCTCCCACTCTGGGCGGAGCGGGAGGGAGTGTCAGACTTTTACTGACTATAAAACCATCCATGTTCCTTCCTCACCCTTCACGTTCCGCAGTATCTCTTTCGAATAGTCCTGCAGCCCCGGCAGGCTTCGGCCCTCGCATGTAGAACCTGAACGCGCCGTCGACACGGCCTGTCGTCATTAGACGGACGGACGGCTAGCTAGCCCATAGCTCACCATCAACAGGCCCACGTTTACGGTGGCCGGTAGCCACCACGTGGCCTCCGACGCTCGCGCTCCCGCGGCGGCTGGGGCGAGGGGATGCAGGCTAGCATGACTGCTTCGCAGAAGGTGATGGCTTCCCATTCTGTCTTGCTCTGGACCATGGATTGAACCAGGGCTGGACGCGAGACGTCGCTGCCGCCGGATGCCACTACGAGGACACGGCATTGCTTCGCCCACGCGGGGCAGACCTCCACCGTGTCCTGCGGTCGATTTTCGCAGTGGAAACACCCGGGTGTTTCCTCGCACCCGATTCGATGCAGGAACCTCCCGAAACATCCGTGTCCAGTGAGGATCTGCGTCAGGCGGTGGACCCCGTGGCGCCTCTCAAGCCACTTCTTAAAGAGGGGACTTATCGCCACTATCGTGGCGTGCCCTGCACGGGGTTGCGACAGTCGTTCTCTCCATGTCGCCATGAGATCGCGCCGGAGGTCTGTCCGCTGAGCGGCGATTTACCACGGCAGCGGAGTTTCCCCCTGGCGTAGCGCTTCCACACGCCATTCGTGTAGGCGCGCGAGGACTATCGCCTCCAGATCCCATGCCGGCAATCCGGCAAGCAGGCCCACCGCCTCGAGGACGATTTTGCGGTACCCACGGTACTTCACGGCTACCACCTTTTGGAGCGCGTTCAGATAATGGACGGCTCGCCGCCTCATGGAACGTGAAAATGTGGAATGCTTCACGATTTTGCGTGTCATCCTTGCGCAGGGGCCATGCTGCTCTGTATGAGACGTGATGCCCTAAGGACGGATTTTTTTCTGTGCTTCCTCTGGTGCCCCCCCAGGCGTGATGCCCTAGGCAATTGCTTAATTTGATTAAGGGTTAATTCGTCACTGACTATGCGGTGCACTTGTTGGACGCAGGAGTGTTGAGGTCTAAAACCAAATGGCTCTGTCGGAATTAAGCTCTTTGCTTCGACGAAGTCTTTGAGTTGCTTATAAATAGGTCTCTCATAGATTTTATCTAACACATTGAGCAAACTAATGGGCCGGTAACTACTCGGCGAAGACTTGGGCTTATCCGGTTTAGGAATGCCCATTACGGTGGCCTGTTTCCACGCTTGAGGGACAACGTTATTGGCCATGGCGCTATTGAAGAAAGCGGTCATTAACACTATAAGGGCTGGGGAGAAGAGTTTGAATACCTTATTGGTGATTCCATCTGAGCCAAGGGCTTTTCTATGCTTAAGGCCCTTAATTATATCCTCCACCTCTTCAGGGGTGACTGAGGGTAGGGGATTATCATGGTCTTCTACGGGGGGTAGTGAGGGCCGGCGTTCAACTTCAGCATCCACCTCAGCGAGGTGAGCTGGATCTACTGGCTCAGTACTGGGGAAACATTGCGCTTCTAAACTGTCGGCCAGACATTCTGCTTTGTCGTAATTGTCGAATGCGACTGTATTATCGGGGCGAGTGAGGGGAGGCATGGACGCAACTTTAGAGAATTGTAGTTTTCTCTGAAGTTGCCAGAAGGCCTGATGGGTCGGTTCGAGTTCACCGAGCATCTTGTCCCAGTGTTCGTCACGAAGTTCTTTGATGCATCTGCTTACTTTGCGTTGTAAATGACGCATAAGAACTTTGTTACTCGCACAGGGAAAAGAACTATAAGCACAGACAGCCGCGTTCTTTTCGGTCAGCAGTTCACGTACATCGTCCGGGAGTTTCCAGCGGTGGTTATCCGCTGGAACTTCCCTTGAACAAACATTCAGGACTGACTGTACGTGCTCTGTGAACGAGTTGATCGCGGCCTCAGTGTCACCTACAGTCGCGATGTTGTCGGGGATTTTGTCCAGGTGAGGGGATTCGATGGATTTCAACAATTCGCTTACTTTCCTCTAATCCGTGATCACTTTGGTGGGATGGGGCTGAGAGAGGTCAGAATGACCGTTTCTCGGGGCAAACTCTATTATCACAAGCCTGTGGTCCGAGTTAAGCTCGTCGATCGTTTCTATAGAATGTAATAGCAAGTTGACGTTCTTTAGAAGCGCAACATCTAGCACGTCGGGTTTGTGATCCGGGTTATTAGGCAAATGGGTGGGACTCATCGGAGCGATGACATCGAAATTGTTGCGCCTTGGGGCTCTTTATTTATATAGTATGTCACCGTAAAATTGTCAAACACGTTATATTACAATATAACGTTGCGCTGTCAGCTATATTACAATATAACGTGTTTCTCTCTAGCGATATTGTAATCTCTCGAATTATTGTCAACTGTACATACGGAAGTATCTCTGCCCCCATAATCGGGACTTGGGGCACCCCCTCGTTGGGTTATTTAGGTTCCTTTAAACCCTGCACTTGGAAATACGCGAAGCGGGGCTCCGTCGACTACGCTTTTTAGGGGAATATAAAGTGTTTTAAGGTTAGATTATATTAATCGGTATTTCTCAGAAATGGTACAGTATCTTTACATGAGAGTGGTACCACTGGGCAAGGGGGACCCCTCCTTCCCTCCACACCGCGTCTGTTGACTACCATCACATCCATTTCACGAAAAATAATGCTTTTTATTGTAAGCAGTATGTTCGTTTGACAATAAAGCGAGAGTTTACAATATCGCTAAAGATATTACAATATAAAGTATTTGAAAATTTTACGGTGACATATATATGCACATGCGCAAGTAGTGGTGGTTCCAACTTTTGTGGCCGCCCACTTCTCTATCGATAGCGAGGAAGCCGGAAAAACCTCGCCCGACGACTTCCCGCTCCTCACCCCTGTGACCCAGTTCAAAATGGACCAGTCCAGCAAACCTGGATCTAAAGAACAAAGCGGTTTCTCGACCATTTTTAGTTTACTCTATTGGGACTTGGTTACACAAATTTATGTTGCTTACCTACAATTTTATAGATTTGTTTTATTTCTACGTTTTTTTATGTATTTATCTGGATTATGATGGTACCTAATGATGGTGCTGTTTATGATTTACATCAATTTTTATCAAAAAGGCTATCAATACCTACAAAAACTAAACCTACTGACTTAATGTTGCAATGTTTGGTCCAGTTATTACTGACTTTGCAATGTCTTAGGTATTAGTTTGAAGTATCTACTTATTTACAACTAGCTGACCCACGCAACTTCGTCTGCGTCACTTAAGAAAAATCCCCGTTTTTGCAACAGTTTTCATTCCTGCTCCACTCTTAATGGTCGTAGCGTGATGTTATATAGCCTAAAGCCTTCCTCGACAAATGGACTATCCAACACAAATAAAATTTATCAATTTGAACTAGGAGTTCTTGAGATTAGCGCGTTCAACCAAACAAACAAACAAACTCTTCTGCTTTATAATATTAGTATAGTATAGATAGGTAAATAGTCAAAAACGGCTGTGCTTCTCAACAATCACCTTGCCGGAGAGCGTTAGGTTAATCAGAGCCGTAAGCTTATTCCAGAGCCGAGAGTCGAGGAAAAGATAGAACCTCCGCTGAGGCCTAGCTCCAGAGCACGATGTTTCTGGAGAACACGATGTCACCGCATGGCTACTGAAGAGAATTCTGTCTCTCTGCTAATGTCACCTTCCCTTTACTTCGATTTAACTAGATGCCCAGATGGGATACTATGTACCTTTTCCAGTAGTCGGTCGGTAGAAAACATAATCTTCTATATATATAAAAAGAAACCCGTTTTCCGTTGTCACGACATAGCATGAAAACGGCTTGACCGATTTGGCTGATTCTTTTTTTGTTGTGTTTGTTATTGTCAGAAGAAGGTTCTTATGAAAAAAAAATGTAGTAGTAGGTAGGTAGGTAGTAGTAGTAGGTAGGTAGTAGTAGGTAGGTAGGTAGTAGTGGGTAGGTAGGAAGTAGTAGGTAGGTAGTAGTAGGTAGGTAGGTAGTAGAAGGTAGGTAGTACTAGATAGGGAGTAGTAGGTAGGTAGTAGTATGTAGCTTTTTCCCTCTTATGTGACGCAGACGAAGTTGCGTGGGTCAGCTAGTTTAAAATAAATAATTGAAACGGACACAATAATAGTGAACTATTTTTAGTTAAAACTATGTTATAATTAAGTAACAGATAAATTAATTAATGTCTTTAGAATTGTAGTTTCGAGTACAAAAATTAAACTTATTAGACTCAAGTCAACATTATTGTTTTTTTTCGACTCTATTTTATTTACCACACGAATTGTAATGCACATACAAATATTACAATAATACTACTCTTGAATAAGAATCCTGAGCTGGGCTCCGGACAGTCATCGTTTTGTGGGATGTCTTTGAAATAACCTTCTCTTAGTGTAAACTCATCTCGGTCTTCTACAAGTATTTCAAGGGCTGTTTCGCCGGCCGCTGGCCACGTCCTTCCACGACTCAACAGCCACACACCAACTGGATGATAAATAGAAAACTTTTAGTCTCCACATGTTTTATCCCATCGTTCTTCCTACTATAAATAAATAAATATCGCTGAAAATTAACATACAGCGCCATTTAGCACCACATTAAGCAAGGCTTGTGTCATGGACACCAGATAGTTGATATACTACATAACTATATACTTTTTTTGTTTGTAAACATATCCTTATTATACATAAAGGGTGTAAAACACCTCTTCATGAAGCCGAAAGGCACTTGTTCTCCCCATCATTACGATCATTTTTTTGTTCTACACCATACCTGGGAACCTTCTAGTTGCGGAGACATGGGGGATCAAAGTTTCAACTTTTTGACAAGTTTTTTTTTAAATACAACTTTTAATTGTAAGATTTTAACTTTTAACACTTCCACAACCTTCGTACTATTCAATCCATCTATCAGCACAATGTTTTAAGTGCGTTAGATTAAGTTATACCACAAAACATGATTCATACAAAAAAAAAAAGCTGTTTCACAGCAATAATTTTTGCGTAAAGTTACTTAGTTTGATGTACAGAATGCTTTGTTAACGGCTTTGTGATGAGGTGGTTTACACCCTGTACAAACATCCATGACTTGGAAACAAATGTCTCTGCACATCACACAAACATTTGCTCCTACCGGGATTCGAACCCAGTACCCAAGAACGTAAGGCAAAAAAGAAGGAAAGGTAGGTAAGTATTATTAATGCGGTAACTTCATATGGCTTCGGAACCCTAAAGAGCTATATTGTAAATACAAATAATAATATGGAATACAAACCTTGTCTATTGAGGCTGTCAGTATTTTCACAAGTGTACACTATCGCATATCCATCGTAGTCATTCGCCATTACAGTGACTGTCGTAGTATCTAGAATAATAAGTAAAAACAATTATAACACCTGTTTCCTAAATCTGAAATGTAGAATTAAAACAGTGAAAGTTTAGTATTTACCTTCCAAGCCAGACCACACAAGAGAAAATTGTCCATTTTCAGCTGAAATTATTCGGGCTAGGCCTTCTGTAATATTTACTGCGCCACCAATAACTTCGATTGAATTAACACTTACGGCACCTTCTTCCAATGAAAGTCTGGTACCAATACAGGACTTATCCCCAACTTGATCGTATGATTGGATATGGTACCAGGTACCGTTTGCGAACTGTGAAAGGAATTATTGACAAAACTGAGCATAAGGTTCAAATCTACATTATCTAACAAACTCAACAATACTGAAGTACGATAGAGAATTTGGTAGCTTAATGCTACCACCAACCAACGAAGTCTGGTACTTGCTGCTGTTGATGTTGTTGTTCTTGGTTGCTGCTTATGCTTGTTTAATCCTACTATGACGTCCTGCGAGGAATACGCTGTGTTACCAGTGACCCTGTATGTGTAGGTAACTAGGTAGGTAGTTAATTTTCAAGACAGAATAGCAGAACAATCAAACATAAAACTAAGACTGTGTAAAAGCTTCTCAAAAAGTACTGAAGTACGGTAGAATATTTGGTAGCTTAATGCTACCACCCACCAACCAACTGGTATTTGCTGCTGTTGATGTTGTTGTTGTTGGTTGCTGCTTGTGCTTGTTTAACCCTACTATGACGTCTTGCGAGGAACACGCTGTGTTACCAGTAACCCTGTATGTGTAGGCAGCTAGGTAGGTAGTTCATTTTCAAGACAGAATAGCAAAACAATCCTACTTCCTACTAATAATATTATAAATGCGAAAGTTTGTGAGGATGGATGTATGTTTGTTACTCTTTCACGCAAAAACTACTAAACGGATTTGGATGAAATTTTGCACACAGATGGTTTACAACCTGGATTTTTTTTTTTTTAAATTTATTTAAGGCTCGTCAACAACACAAACACAAACATGGTTATTTTACATTTTAGAGGTCTTATTCTAGTGTTAGTGTCAATAATAGACGTGCACAACATTTATATATAACTCACACATTAAAAAAAGTAATACCTATTCTAAATTATAAATTGGAAGACAAATATCAGAAAATTAAATGGTTATCAATTAAAGAGAAATATTAGTAACATGAATAATACAATAATAATTGGAAATTAATAAAAAAATAAATAAATTGGATATGGAGTGATGTCAAATAAAAAGTATTATCTAAATCAACTAAATCACAAATTACAATTATAATTATGGTTATGTTTCCCTTTCTTTTCCAACAACTTCTGTTTGAGCCGAGTGGGGCGGTCATGAAAAATGTCCAGGTCAAGACTGTTACACCAAGCGTTATAAGTTGATGGCAGCCTTGCGATTGGGGAATTCAACCCTAGATTCGATTTGTATCGGGGGATACTGAACAAGTTGCTACATTTTCTTCGCGCGTTTATTTTAGGTACGCATATCACAATGCGTTCTAAAAGGCCTTCGCATGACGCATGACCACGCACAATTTTTTGGAGAAACAGCAAGTCCAACATACGTCTGCGATGCAGTAGGGTATGAAGCCCGAAACGAGACAGTCTCTCATCGTACGAACACCTCTTGCTGACACCGGGGGTGACAAAAGCAAGGTGCCTAGTGAACGACCGCTGAAGAGACTCGATACGATCGGAGTGAACAGCATAATGTGGGTTCCAGACAACACTGCCAAACTCAAGTACACTGCGAACTAAAGCATTGAATAATATTATACGAGAGGTGGTATGCCTGAAGTCTTTGGTGTTGCGTCTGATAAAACCCAACATTTTTGCTCCCTTCTTTATTATGCTGCTGTAGTGGGAGATAAAGTTTAGTTTGGAGTCAAGAATCACGCCTAAGTCCCTAACTTCGTTCACAACAGCAATTTCCTCATTGTTTATGTGGAAGGCTGTCTCGATCACTTTCCTTTTCCGTGTAAAACGAATATGCTGGCATTTTGTGGCATTAAGCTTCATTTTATTGACGCAACACCAGGCATAAACCCGGTCCAGGTCAGCCTGTAATAAGTCAGCGTCATCTACTGAACTGATTTGTCGCGAGATTTTCATGTCGTCGGCAAAAAGGGAGCATTGGCAGTGGTGGATTTCAGCCACGATGTCGTTAACAAAGAGTAAGAACAGTATTGGGCCCAGATGGGACCCCTGTGGCACTCCGGACGTGGCAAAGTATTTATTAGACTCGTGTCCAGCCAAGACCACCACCTGCTCCCGATCTCTGAGATATGATTCAGACCAACTCAGCATCAATCCGCAAACACCGAACTGACTTTGCAACTTACTTATTAGGAGTTTGTGGTCCACACAGTCGAAGGCGCTAGCAAAGTCAGTATAGAGCGAATCAACCTGCTGATTTCCATCGATTCCGTCCATGATAGGCGTGACATATGTGACAAGATTGGTAAGAACAGATTTGTGTTCCTGAAAGCCGTGCTGTTCCACCCGTATCAGAGATTTAGTATGCCTTGTTAGTATTGGACAGACGATGCTTTCAAACACTTTAGAAAAACACGACAGTATTGAGATGGGTCTGTAATTTCTCACGTTATCGTTGTCTCCCTTCTTTAGGACCGGATTAACACATAGGATACTTTTTATCTCGGTAGTAAGATCCCATGGGACAATTTTGAAACATCACGCGGGCGAAGCCGCTGGCAGAAGCTAGTCAAACATAAAACTAAAAACTGTGTAAAGTGCGTAGAACGGAAAGTGAGTAGCTATAAAACAAAAAATCTTACCCTAGCCATGTCGATGTTCTCTTGGCCAGAAATATATCTGTCACACTGGCCAGGAATTATGACTTTATCTCCAGTTTGGGTCGTTGGGTAGTGGAAGCACGCTGCATGAGTCAGACTTGCAGGCTGGTAATAAGATTGGTGTAGACCTTGGGTGTCCTCGATAACGTTGTTTATTGCGGTGGTAGCTATGTCGCTCAGTGGTCCTAAATGTTTACTGAGCTTCCAGCTGCCAACTGTAAAAATGGTAAGTTAAATTAGCCATCTCAAAATAGTGTCTATTTGGTACCAATTTAAAAAAAAACTTCTTTACCTCGTCGCCTCGTGTTCTCATTTAGATTACTGCAGCTGTACAGAAGAGCATAGTTGTCATAGTCGGTGTCGAGCACGTAGAGGGTTTGAGTGACCGCTGCAATTGAAAACAGATGTTTAATTATTAAAGTCTTCACGCTTCATTTTAGAACATTATTAAAGATAAAACTTAGAGATATGATGATTTTGAAACGCGAAAAATGATCCGCATAGTCCAGTCAAATTAGCTCAAAAACACAAGTTGGGAACACCATTATAAAGGGTGTAAAACACCTCTTAACGAATACGAAAGGCACTTGTTCTACTCGTCAAACTGATCATTTTTTTGTTCTACACTATACCTGGAAACCTTCTAGTTACGGAGATATTGGGGGTCAAAGTTGCAAAATTTTGACAAGATTTTTTTTAAATACCACATTTTATCGCATGATTTTTACTTTAAATATCTTTACGACCCCCGTACTATTCAATCCATCCATCCACATAATGTTTTGAGTGTGTTACATTGAGTTATACCACAAAACATGATTTATAACCTCAAAAAGAGAAGTTGTTTCCCAGCAATATTTTTTGCGTAAAGTTACTTAGTTTGATGCACAGAATGCTTGGTTAACGGCTTTGTGATGCGGTGAAATACACCCTGTATATCATTCCTCAGGCTTACACAATCCATCCATCTTTTCCCGGTATACGTTTCTGGATCGAATTGATAAACTCGTCTGGTTCTCAACTCAGTTATGTAAAATTGAGCGTACCTGCCCTAAATGTGATTTACGTTTTCTTCCGTAACGGCCGTCTTACGTGCAGCTGGGTTACCACAACCTCTAAATGCGATTCAATTCAGGCCCCTTATTCACAACCATTCGACTCGCTTCCGATTAGGAAAGTCGTATATCTGTCTTCTTCTGGCATTACGAAAACGACCGAGATAGACATACGACTTTCCGAATCGGAAGCGAGTCGAATGGTTGTGAATAAGGGGCCTGGTCCTAAACTGAGTCGCAAGCTGTCAGTTCCATAGAAAAACTGTCAGAAAATGACAGCTCAAACCTAAATTGAATCGCATTTGGACGTTGTGGTAACCCCGCAGGCCACAGCTAACGACCTGCGTGAATCACGGCGCCTCTTGCGGCGCGAAACGCGGTGGTATGCCACAGCTGGACTAGTAGAGAGTGGACATATTTAGACAACATTACAAAAATGGCCTTGAAATAAGTGCGTTAGCTCAAGATATCATTCAGTCAACATTTGGAGCGCACCCAGTTAACCAGAAGCCGTAAGTCTCGCCATTGGCTTCGCTATTCGCACCGCTCGTATCTGTGGCTAGGACGAAAGGGCAACCACTTTTTTTTTCATCCTCCAAAGTTAGTCGACCTCGTATCGTCATTCCGTCATACCAACGAACAATATGACGCAGCTAACGACCTGCGTGAATCAGGCGCCTCTTGCGGCGCGAAACGCGGTGGTATGCCACAGCTGGACTAGTAGAGAGTGGACATATTTAGACAACATTACAAAAATGGCCTTGAAATAAGTGCGTTAGCTCAAGATATCATTCAGTCAACATTTGCAGCGCACCCAGTTAACCAGAAGCCGTAAGTCGCGCCATTGGCTTCGCTATTCGCACCGCTCGTATCTGTGGCTAGGACGAAAGGGCAACCACTTTTTTTTTCATCCTCCAAAGTTAGTCGACCTCGTATCGTCATTCCGTCATACCAACGAACAATATGACGACGTTCAAATAATTATAATAAATAATAAGCCTTTAGAAATAATCATATATTGTACCATTTTTTTGCTATTGCAATAAGCCAAAGAGTGTCATGCTAAATGCCGTTGGATCAATGAGGACTTTTGACAAAATTCGTGAAAATTTTTAGTTCTGCGCAAATAATTGTAACCTTTTTTTTCGGATGGGAAATCATCAAATAACTTCCCGCTCTAGGCGGAGGGCAAGAGAGTGTCAGACTTTTAGTGATTGAAATCCATCCATGTTCCTACTCTTAGCCCTTTGTGTACCGCTGTACCTATCTCTCTCGTACAGTCCCGCAGCCCAAAAGAGAATATCTCAGCAGAGAGGGCGGTCGCCGTCACCGAACCTTGCATGTCTAATTTGACTGGTCTATTATCAAGATTGTAATGATTGTAATAGTATATAGTGAGTCGTGAGAGGGTGGTTTGTCGTAGCAATTGAATAACTTACGGCCACTATTGGGGTTTAAAATAATTTGTAATACTCCAGATTCACCAGCGACTACAGTAGCTGTTCCTGTTATTGTACTCAAAGCCTCATTGTTAACTTGACTGTTCTGAACAGTGATGACACCACTAGTAAGTGGCCCGTATACAGCACGGTTACACTGGCCAGTCTGTGTTGGTTGTGGGTATCTGGCGACTTCGTACCAGGTTCCCAGAAACTGAAATCACATAAAAATAACGAAAGAAATAAGTAGCTTTATAGTATTTCTAAACTCAATGAATAATCTGGTTTAATTTAAAATAAATTGACAATAATGTGGTATCATATTTTATCACACAAAATAATTATAACATAATCATGACAATTATTACTTAACGCATTCCTTGTGGGTCGAAAGTTATTTTAACCGATTTAATAACATGAATGTGAACTTACTCTTTCTACGTTGAAGGCAGCAACGCCTGTTATGGTTGTATCGCAGGGTCCAGGCAACTCAATAGTTGCTGGTAGTGTGTCCCACTCTGGGTAGTAGAAACACGCTGCGTAAGTCTGACTTGTGTCTTGGTAATAAGATTGGCTTAGACCTTGGGTGTTCTCGATAACGTCGTTTATTGCAGCGTTAGCTGTGTCGCTCAGTGGTCCTAATTGTTTACTCAGTTTCCAACTGCCAACTGTAAGAATGGTATGTCAAATTAGCCTTACCAAAATCAATCCTTTTAATATATCAAATAACTTTACACTTACAAAGGTACAGGAAGGAATGATATTTTAAAGAAAGTCAGACAAGGATACGAGCAAGACATTAATAAAAAAGCAGAAAAAATAACAAAAATGTTTGGGAAGCAATCAAAAATATAACCTATATTAACAAAGTCAAACAGCAATCCACAAAGCTTATTTCAATATTAAATCCAACTGAATCAATGAACAGAGTAAATTCTTTTTTTGCTGGTGTAAAATAGAATAGAATAGAGTAATATTTATTTGCTTAAAACATGTAAGTAGAAGTTATCAGAAAAACGAGTGTGCAGTTGGCGTCGATTCTTAAAACGATTTTTCGATATTGTTTTTCCTTCCACTTACATTCTATGCAATCTCTCTTTCTACACTGGGGTATTTCCATGTGCCTTCAAGAAATCAAAAAGTGTATCCAGTTTTAAACCCGGATACAGATACTGTGTCAACAATTATGGACCAGTCTCTGTACTACCAACACTATCAAAAATATTACAACGATTAATGCATTCTAGTCTTACTAATTATCTTGAACAAAACTTTCTTATCTCCATCACAGTTTGGTTTTTGATCTGGTAGATCAACAGTTGAAGCCGTCCATGAACAAACTGATCGCTTAGTCAATGAACTATATTGTAAAAAAGAACTTAGCCCCTTATCTCGATCTAGCTAAAGCATTTCACACAGTATCTGTTAACATTATGATAAAAAAAAGAACTTATGGGTGTGAGAAGTCAGTCTCTTCAACCTTTTACCAACTATTTGTCCAACCACACGCAAATAACTAAACTAAAAATTTGACCACTGACGAATCACTTAATCAGTACAGCGTTCCGCAGGGCAACATCCTCGGCCTTTCATTATTGCTGGTGTATATAAATGGTTTATGTAATATTAAGCCGGACAGGTGATCTCTACCACAGGATATTCCTACATTAGACACCTTTCTGTTTCTAAGATTGTATTTATAATGTTTACCAGCGCCTGTCATTCATAATGTCGAGAAAAATAAAGATTTAATGATTATGATTCTAATTTTGGTACCAACGTGAAAAAAAACTTGCCTACCTCGTCTCGTGTTCTCTGTTTCTTTTGGTACCAATGCCAACGTAAATATAATTATACTTTACCTCGGCGTCGTGTCTCGGCCCCTGGGGTTAATATGTTCTCGCAGCTGTACAGAAGAGCATAGTTCACGTTATCGGTGGTGAGTACGATGACCCTTCGAGTGACAGCTGCAATTTAAAATAAAATAAAACGATTTAATGATTTTGAAAGGCAAACAATGCTTACTGTACCGGTGGCAATAATTCAATGTGAGTCCATTATCGTAGAAATTAAATAACTTACGGCCACTACTGGTGGGTAAAGTAACTAGTAATACTCCAGATTCACCAGCGACTGCAGTAGCTGTTCCTGTTATTGTACTCAAAGCCTCATTGTGAACTTGACTGTTCTGAACAGTGATGACACCACCAGTAAGTGGCCCGTATACAGCACGGTTACACTGGCCAGTCTGTGTTGGTTGTGGGTATTTGGCGACTTCGTACCAGGTTCCCAGAAACTGTAATCACATGAAAATAATGAATGGATTAAGTAGCTTTATAAGATTTTTAAATTCTCTGTAAATAATTTGGTTTAATTTAAAGTGAATGTAAAACATTGTTTAATACACTTAGTCAAAAACTGGTTCTGCTCGCACTACGATAAGATTCAATATGCAATGTATTACACACGCGTGCGTTTTTTTAACATGTGTGCGGGATGTTAAATTGCCACAGATACCTATACCTCTATTAATCCAAATTGGTTCAATGCCTCTATTCGAAGGTGAATATTTTTTAAAGCAAGGAATATGCGTCTTTCCAGCATAAATATTTTTTGAATATTCAAATTGTGTTTTTTAAATAGAATATCATTGTTAAACATAACTAATAAAAATAAAAATTTACTTTTATATACAAATAATTGTTTTATTTGTGTTCTAAATAGAAAATAAAACTATTAGGGTGTTCAACGGCTTTGTGTTCCTTTGCTTCGCCTACAACCTGGCAAAAGCAAAGCGCGGATAAAAATAAAATTAAAATCACATTCTCCTAACAATTCATAAGGTTCTTAATAATCATGATTTTATTAATTATTTCTTCAAAAGTGTATTGGAAAACGTCGTTTGATACACTTGGACATTTGTTATTACAGTTCTAGGCTCAATTACATCTGCGCCTACGGTTCGTGTTAATTCCACTTCAAATGCCATAACAAACTTTCTCCACTTGTTTCAAAATGTACTATTGTAGCTTGCCATTTGTTATGTACCACACAAAATAATTAAAACTTGTGAGTCGAAAGTTATTTACAATGATTCGATAACATTAATGTGAACTTACTATCTCTACGTTGAATGCATCAACGCCGGTTATGGTTGTATCACAGGGTCCGGGCAACTCGATAGTTTCTGGGAGTGTGTCCCACTCTGGATAGTAGAAGCACGCTGCATAAGTCTGACTTGTGTCTTGGTAATAAGATTGGCTTAGACCTTGGGTGTTCTCGATAACGTCGTTTATTGCAGCGTTAGCTGTGTCGCTCAGTGGTCCTAATTGTTTACTCAATTTCCAACTGCTAACTGTAAGAATGGTATGTCAAATTAGCCTTAGCAAAATCAATCCTTTTAATATATCAAATAACTGTACACTTACAAAAGGTACAGGAAGGAATGATATATTAAAGAAAGTCAGACAAAGATACGAGCAAGACATAAATAAAAAAGCAGAAAAAGTAACAAAAAACTTTGGGAAGCAATCAAAAATATAACCTACATATATTAATAAAGTCAAACAGCAATCCACAAATCTTATTTCAATAGAAAATCCAACTGAATAAATTAACAGAGTAAATTCTTGTTTTGCTGGTAAAAGTAAAAAGTTAACAGAAAAATTGCTTTTACAAAATTTTAATTTTGACAATACAGAGCCATTAGTGTGCCAATTATTGCTTCCGAAAATTCTTATGTTCTTCTACCGATCAACGAAGATGAAATACGATCTGTAATTCTTAATTTAAACGAGGGTGCAGTTGGCGTCGATACATCACAGAAAGATCATCACGTTTGCGGATGATACTGCTCTAGTATTCGATGCAGATACGTGTGTTGAGGTTCAACAATATCCTCAATAAGGCTTCAATACAATTTATAAAGGGTCATATGCTAACCTACTTAACCTAAATGTCGAAATACATTAAAAATTCCCTTAGACTAAAGGATCAGCCAAACTTCACCTTGAATACCCACTCATGTAATTCAATCAGCGATTGTTGTTGTCCAATATTACTTAAAACAGAATCCATCAAATACCTTGGTATAATTGTAGACCACCGACTCGGCTTCCAACAACACATTAAAATATTAGTTAAAAGAATCCCCAAATTAATGTTTTTTATTTATTTCTGATACTTCTATAATTAGTACAGTTTATTTCGCATTGTGCCAGTCTTTGCTAGCCTACTGTATCACCTGAGGCGGTACTTCCAAATCATATTTGATTAATATAAAGAAAGCTCAAAGAGCTATATTTTTAAGTCAGTTGTTTGTTCTTAATTCGCTATCCAATCTTCAATCTTTACCAACACTGCAAAGTTCTACCGGTCTGGCAGTTTCTCATCCAGACTCATGACAGTATTAAAAAAACATTCTGAACTTTCCATAGATCACGATTTCCTTTCAGAAAATTAGAACATCAACTAATATAGGTCTAATCATCCGCTTTTATACTAGTTTTTCCCTAAGAAATCGCCATTATTGGCACTTTTTTATATAATTCTATGAATAATAAAATATATATTTACACTCACACTGAAGCTGTTTGTAAAAGGAAATTGCGAATTTTACTACGTCTCCATAGAAAATTTACTTAAACTTGTGTCTTGAAAAGCCTGCGGAGCATGCGTAGTTCATACAAAAGTAATACTAAAATAATTTATAAATCAAACATATTTCAAAGGTAGTGTGTATTTATTTCGATTGGATTAAAGAGTATCTAGGTTACCAAATATATATTTTAACTAGCTGTTGCCCGCGACTTCGTTCGCGTGAAAATATTGATGGGTCATGTGTGAGACTGCATCGTTGTTCGAGTTGTCGCAAGCGCTACTGAGCATGAGGTCCTGGGTTCGATTTGCGGGACGGGCAAAGTGTTATTGTATTTTTTGTGCCCGGTATATGGGATTAAGCTAAATGGGCGAAATGTAGGTGTAGGATTCGATACACCTCTACCTAACAGTGGCGCAGGGTAAAAATAGTCTCAGGGGAAGCCGTAGAAAAAAAAGGAAAACTGTTTTTTTTGCTTCTGTTAACTTTTTTCTCCGTGTTAATTTTGACCTCATTTTCACTATCAGCGACACCAAAAACCACGGAAACGACACCCATGATTAAAAATCCAAAAACTTTCGTCGCCGCCATTTTTGATTTCATCTTCATTAACCAAAAGTAAGATCAGAAATGCAGAAGAGAAAAAAAAACAGAAATCTACAAAATAAAAAAATTCTAGTTGGTATCAAATACGATATCGACAATTACTCATTCTATCTCGTTCTACAATACATAATTTATTTATTTTATTTATTTATTTAAACAACACATACAACTATTATTACAGGTTTAGGTACCTAATACAATAGAGCAGTTATATTTAAAGTTAAATTATTTATGTCTTGAATAAATTAATTAATTTGACAAACTAAAGTAATTGCGCAAAATGCGGCCCGTGTGAATTCGCTCAGTGTACAATTGAAGCAATCAATCTGTTGTGACACCATATTGAGTGCACGCAGCGCGCGCGTCAGCGGCCTCCCTACAAAACGGTAAGTACTGCCAGCCGCGAAGTCAGAGGGGTATAGTTTCAAAACGCGCCAAGTCCAGTGACGCTCAAAATCAAGGAATAGAAAATGTATGATAATTTCTTGTAGCATTATTTAATTAAATATATTTCTGTGCCTTTTGAAAAAATGGTCGCTTCA
Organism: Xestia c-nigrum; assembly: GCA_916618015.1. NCBI lineage: Eukaryota > Metazoa > Arthropoda > Insecta > Lepidoptera > Noctuidae > Xestia > Xestia c-nigrum. Next base: position 20,030,333 of record OU745251.1, read on the forward strand.
CCTACGTTTTGTAACTTGTTCATTAAATTATCATGTTTTACAAACAAATAGAAAGCAAAACAGTGATGGACTTAGCTGAATTTGAAACTGAAGTTCGGACATTGTTACTTTTGAATCTTACATACGTGGACATTGCTGTATTTGCTACGACTAATATTAAATATACAACGACTTAAAATATTTGATACTTATATCGTATATGATAAAAGCGGTACATAAAAATCTCCTCAAAACTTGGGGATCGACTCACATAAATAAATATGGACATTTCAAATGTACGTGTAGGTACCAAAAGTCGAATAAAAATAAACAACGATTTCAACTTAGAAAAGTTAAATATTTTGAAATCAGTGATCAAAACTACTCATGTTAGTATCTACCTACCTCTCTAATTTCTGCAGGTTCCTCTTCCATTGTTCTGGATGTCTCTGCCGTTTCCGAGCTTTACTTTTGTCTACAACGATCGGGGTTGTATCCATCTTCGTAATTATGGCACTTTAACTTCTAAAATAATACAGTATCTACTAAAAACTTTAACTTTTTCACGAGACAAACACAACATAAACTAAGCTGGCTGCCATAACAGTTTTGTATATCGCGTGAACAAAATGGTGGCTCGCCATTGGCTAGTTTGGACTTTGCGGTTTTTGAAATAAACTATGATGGACTTGGCGGTGTTTGAAGCTTACAGCCTACTTTGATGTGAATTTTCTATTGGATGTCCAATAGAAAATTCACATCAAAGTAGGCTGTGTAGCTATGTAGCTGTTTATGGTAAGATCTGATAAATCTAAAATGTGCGGAAAAAGATGGAGTTGCTAGAGATATAAAAATATTGCAACGTGTAAAAAATGGACTTTGCGGGTTTTGAAACTATACCCCTCGTGTGCTATTAACTTGTGTACGGCCTATACTATTAACTTGCACTGCTGCAAAAGGTTTCTCCTGCTGCTGTTATTCGAACAACTACAATGCAAAACTTCATCCCCCCCTTTACCCCTTTGTGGGTTGAAATAAAAAAAACTAACGACTTACTAACTTTGATACTTTTTGGTGACTCAAAAAATAAAAACTTTAATTAAAAACAAAATGTTGCTCTTTCTTCACCCCTCAAGGGTTGAAATTCTAATAAGGCCGTTGCGTCATCTTCCAATCATAAGCCCAGATAACAAATTTTGTACTTTTTACGACGAAAATTAAGGATTTTTCACATACAATTTCATCCCCTTTATAAGCCTTCGGGGTGGAGTTATCAAAAACGCTGAAACACGCATAAATTGGAGTCTCTTCGTTGTCACGTGATTGGTTTTCTTCATATCTTCGTGGTCGCCAGCAGGCGGTGCGTGCCGATCAGGATTACTCCGACTGGTGCGACCTGGTTTCTGGCGTTCCACAAGGCGGTATACTCTCTCCTCTCTTATTTTCGTTATTTATAAATTCTATTACCACTATCCTCAAGTGCTCTTACCATCTGTATGCTGATGACCTGCAACTGTACGCTCAATCGGACATTGCCAACCTTGATCGTTGCATCTCGGCACTTAATGCTGATCTCCGAGCTATCGGAGAGTGGTCTGGCAGATTTGGGATTGCTATCAACGTCGGGAAATGCCAAGCCATTCTCATTGGTAGCTCGTACTACCTGAGAAATTTGGACTCTGGCCGGCTGGTACCGCTTATGTTCGACAACAGCATTATACCTCTTTCACCTCACGTAAAAGACTTGGGTCTGTACATTGACGGTACTCTCAGCTGGAATAAGCAGGTGGCCCAGGTTAGCCAGAAAGTCACTTACTCGCTGCGGTCTCTCTATAGATTTAAACATTTTCTCCCATCTAGCACTAAAACCACTTTAGTCCAGGCGCTTGTGCTTCCCATTATCGACTATGCTGATGTTTGTTACTCTGATTTAACCCAAGAACTTCTTAGCAAATTGGATCGTCTTCTCAACAATTGCATTCGTTTCATTTTTGGCCTTCGTAAATATAATCATATCTCTTCTTACCGCTCTCAGCTGAAATGGCTGCCTATCAGACTCAGGAGATCCCTCAGATCTCTCTGCTTGCTTTTCACCACCATGAATGATCCATGCGCTCCTGAATATTTAAAAACTTATTTTAAGGTGTTGGGTAGTTCTCACAGTCGGAACCTTCGAGCTTCCAAAAACCTAATCCTTCAAATTCCCTCTCACCGTACTGGTTTTATGTCCTCTTCTTATGCTATCTCCACTATAAAACTCTGGAACGCGCTACCCCTTGGCATTAAAAAAGCCGAAAGCAAATTGGCTTTCAAAAGAGCAGTTCGGAAGTTTTATTTAAAAGTCGGTCTGAGTTGTTTACCATATAGAGTCGTTGTAATTATATCAAAAGATTTCTCGTATTTCGGACTATTCGTATGTATTTATATATATTAGTTTATTTTGTATGCTTATTTATGTATTAGTATGTAGGTACCTATTTATGTGTTTATTTTAGGATTACAAGATGGTATGTTTCTTTTTATTTTTATTGTACTCTATCACAATACTGTCTATTTGACCCAATGGTTGACTGGTAGAGAATGCCTTGTGGCATTAAGTCCGCCTATGTACCACTATTGTACATGAAGTTTAAATAAATAAATAAATAAATTAATTTACAATCGTCAGCCTAAACACAAAATTAGAAGATCCTAACTTTAAAACTGACGGACTTTCATATAAGCTTCCATCCCCTATTTTATCCCCTTGGGGGTAGAATTGATCAAAATCCTTTCTTAGCGGATGCCTACGTCATAACATCTACCTGCATGCCAAAGGAGACAATTTTTTTTGTTCGAGGATTAGTTTCCCACATAAATTCTAGCATATAATAATGAAACTTACATTGATTTCTTCCTTATAACCTCTAGATTCCAGTGGTTTAATTAGCATAGCATTGTCTAACCGGAATAAATGCGAAAAATCTGCAAAAACACTTACGAAAACCAAAATAAACAGAAAAGTAAATGTCAAAATAATGAAGTTGTCTGTCAATCACAAGAAAAGTGGGTTTATAACGTTTCATGCCACGTTGATTGTTTAAACCACCTATGCGATTTTAGTGTAAACCTATAAAAATGGCATTAAAAATGCTCATAGTTTAATAATATTTATTTTTATATTCTTTCTGATTCTATAATAATTATATAGCACATATGATTTCCAACGGATAGGTACCCGTACTTTTTTTTAGTAAACAGAAAAACGCCCCTATTCACGTAAGTATTTGCTGTCAAATGACATTGACCACAACAGGAATGATTTGACTCGCAAAAAAATATCATAACATAGCTTATTTATTATGATTTTAAGATTCCGTTTTCATTTCTACGTAATATTTTCTTTAAAACCATAGTAAAATGGTTACTTTTTTTTGGTGTTATTATGAATAATAAATGCAACGACCAGGTGGGCCCAAAAAAAACTATCTCCTTTCAGCCCGATCTGTCCAGTGGTTCGGGCTGTGCGTTGATAGATAGATAGATACCAATAGATGAAACAGATGTGTATAAAATAATTCTTAGTTTAAAAAATACAAACGCGACTGGTTATGACGACTTAAATACTAAAGTGTTGAAGAGATGTGCACGGAGTCTGGTCTCCCCTTTAAGTTACATAATAAATTTATCCCTAAGTGAAGGAGTTTTTCCATGTCGACTGAAAAAGTCTATTATCAAACCTTTATACAAGAAAGGCGTAAAGTCAGATATGAGTAATTACCGACCAGTCACTTTAATCCCCATAGTGTCGAAAATATTTGAGAAAGTTATGTGTCATAAAATAGAGAACTTTTTGTCATCATGTGACATCCTTAAAAAAGAACAGTTTGGATTTAGGAAGGGGAGCTCGACTTCCTCGGCATGTTTCTCCTTAATAAAACAGATAACCGAAAGTCTAAACCAAAAATCCAAAATAGGCTGTGTCTTTTTAGACATGACGAAAGCCTTTGACTTTGTCTGCCATAAAACACTGCTAGCCAAACTGTCTCACTATGGTATCCGCGGAAAGGCCAACGATTGGATCAAAAGCTTTCTGGCCGACCGTATGCAATGCGTAGAAATAAAAAGAAATTATCAAAAAGAACAAAAAACATTCAGGTCAAAATACGTGAAAAACAACGTCGGCACACCCCAAGGCGGGACTTTATCCCCTCTTTTCTTTCTTGTCTACATCAACGACCTACCAGAGGCGATAAACGAGGAGTGCGTACTATTTGCTGACGACACAACATTGATTATTAAAAGCGACGATAACAAAGACTTGGAAAAACGAATTGCTGAAGCATTAGGCAAGGCAATCAAATGGCTAGAAAGTAACAATTTAAAAATAAACATGGCAAAAACAAATATAATAAAATTCCAAGCACTCAGCACAAACACAGAGACTCTAGACATCCAATATAACAATTGTCCCTTAAACATTGTTAATGAATGTGTATTCTTAGGTATAACCGTGGACAAAAACTGCAGTTGGAAACCACACATTGATACCATAATCAAAAAAATTGATCGTTTTGTGTATGTTCTGAAAAGAATAAGACAGACGGTCGGTCTAAGTACTGCAATGGTTGCTTACCATGCTTATGTAGCATCGGTACTCAGATATGGTCTTATAATATGGGGAAACTCAGTTGACGTACAAAGAGTGTTTAAAGGACAAAAAAAATGCATCCGAGCAATATGTCGAGCAAACTTTTTAGATAGCTGTAAACCATTATTTCGGAAGCTTAAAGTACTGTCTTTGCCGTGTCTTTATATTTTTGAAATATGCGTTTTTGTAAAAAAGAATTATGACTTATTCGAGAAAATCAGTTACAAATTAAATAGTAGAACACGGCACAAAGACAAATTGAAACTACCCCAAATAAAATTAATGCTATTTAAAAGAAATACTTACTGCATGGCAATTATTGTATTTAACCATTTGCCAAATAGCATTCAAGACTTGCCATTGCGGTTATTCAAAAGGGTATTGTCTGGACTGCTATTGGAAAAAAGCTATTACAGTGTTCAAGAATACTTAGAGGATAAGTCGTTAGTGACCATGCAGCAAAATAATCTTTAGTCCATCACATGACATAGTCATTGTTAATTATTATATCACTGCAATACAATTTCAATATTTAAATAACTTAGCATAATGTATATCCGAATTCATAATAGTTTTATTAATTTACTAGCTTCTGCCAGCGGCTTCGCCCGCGTGAAGTTTCAAAATTGGGGTTGAGTGAGAATATTATAAACGTAAGAGTAAACAAATATAATAATAACAAATCTCCGAACTGCTAAGCTATCGGGAGTTACACGTGTTATTGTGAGTCAACTATAAAAGATAGACATATGCTGTCTTGGGATATTTTTTATATAATTTTATGTGGAATATTTCCGTTATACATGATTTCTATGTAGCTTTAACCATTAAGGCTGCACACGCGACGGAAGCTAAAAAAACCAAGTAACTTCTCCCGTTTTCCCAACATTTCCTTTCACTGCTCTGCTCCTATTAATGGTAGCGTGATGAAAAGTATACTATTACCTGCTCAGGAGTATGTAGAATAATTGTACCAAGTTTCGTTAAAATCCGTCGAGTAGTTTTTTTTTCTATAAATAACATACAGACAGACAGACAGACAGACAGACAGACAGACAAAAATTTTACTGATTGCATTTTTGGCATCAGTATCGATCACTAATCACCCCCCGATAGTTATTTTGTAAATATATTTCATGTACAGAATTGACCTCTCTACAGATTTATTATAAGTATAGATATAGATTAATGATTCTTGGACTTTCATGTATTGATTTAAGAATATTTTAATTGACATTATCTTAATATTTTTCATTCTGATTCTGAGTTAGTGATTTATAACCTTTTTGTTTTTGTATAAAAAATAATATTTGTACGCCATATTATGGCAGGATATGCTGGAACCAAGATTGTAACATCTATTTTGTACCATGTTCTAACAAATAAACATTTTTGATTTGATTTGATTTGATTTAGATCACTATGTCAGTCAGTCAGTCACCTTTGAATTATATATATTTAGATTAGACTCAGTGTCTAATCTAAATATATATAATAATCAAACATATTTCAAAGGTAGTGTGTATTTATTTCGATTGTATTAAAGAGTATCTAAGTTACCAAATATATATTTTAATTAGACACTGATTTAAACGATAGTTACGAGAAAAATACATTTTTTTTTGTTTTTTTAGAGAAATTTTAATTTCCTATAATATCTCATCTTTGTATTATTGTCCTTTAAAAATATATATTAGGGAACATAGATATTTGGTAATCCAATCGAAATAAATACACACTACGTTAAGATTATGTTTGATTTCCAAATTATTTTGGTATAACGTTTGTATGAGAAACGCATGCTCCGCCGGCCCCTAAATGGTTCAATGTTTACGTGTTGGGGAACACGTAAACATTGAAGCAATTACACACTTTCATACACACACCACACACACACACACACACACACACATATCTACTCACGCATTGTATCAGTGTACTGTCATCACCCCAATTCCAATTATATTCATCCTCTTGATCGTTCTTCGTTTCCAATTTTCTTTTTTTTCCATATAGTTAATCGGACTACTGTTTATTTTTTTGCTGAAGTTCAAGTTTTCAACTATTAAAATGTAATAACATAGTACCTGTTTCAGTAATCTTCTATTTTTAGGTCAATTTTATACTTTTATCTATGAGTAAATTTTTTATCTTTTTGGTTTTTAAAATCCTATCCAAAAGACGACATTCTACGAAAGAATTTCGATGAAGAACAGGACAGAGTAAAAAAACCTAATCAAAACAGAGAAGAAAACCTACTTCTACAACTTATTTGACAAAAGCCACAAACAACCTAAAAAAAGTGTGAAAAGAAAGTGTGTGGGAAATCATTAATACCTTAGCAGCGAATAAAATCAGCAATGCTCCCCCAAACAAATTTCGAACTCAGAGTGTATAACAAACGGTAATGAAATTTGTAATGTACTTAATTTATTCTTTGCATCAATAGGCGAGGACTTAGCTTATGAAATCCCTAGCATATACCACACAAACACAGGTAATATTTTCATGTACGACAGCAATTACACACACGACCTAACTTTAGACGAACTTTCCCCATGTAACATAGAGGAAATATCAAAAATAATTGAAAACCTTGACTCCAACACTAGTACAGGCTTGGGCGGTATTAGCACAAAGACTATAAAATGCCTTAAAAACAAAATTGTGGAAAGATTAGCTAACTGTATAAATGTTTGTTTAACGCGCGGCACTTTCCAGAACTCACGAAGTTGCTAGAGTTAGTCCAATTTACAAATCTGGAAGTAGAATTGAACCCGGTAACTATCGACCGGTATCTGTTTTACCCGTTACTTCGAAAATATTCCAACGCGTGTTATACAACCGTCGAAACGAAGAGGTACTTGACAAAGAAAAAATCCTAATCGATCAACAATATGGCTTCCGCTCTAAATCAAATACTCTCACTGCCACAGTAGATTTAGTAAATAAAATAAAAACTGAAATTGATCAAAAAACCATTTTTATTGATTTAAAAAAAGCGTACGATACGGTTAGCCATCCAAAACTACTTCAGAAATTACACAATATAGGTATATCAGGCAGCACCCTCAGTATGTTCACTTCATATTTACAAAACAGACAACAATTCGTTAAGATAGATAAATTCACCAGCTCGATACAAAACATAACACACGGCTGTCCGCAAGGCTCAATGGTTAGCTCATTGCTATTTCTAATTTACATAAATATCATCGATTAAATAGGGCTAACAGGACACCTAACATTATACGCGGATGACACCTTTCTTTTGTAATTCGATAAATCTTTACTGAACAATATGACCGATGCGCAAAAGGACCTTGACCTACTCAGAGAATGGTTGAAACATAACTTACTAACTATCACCTCAAAACATCATTTATGATCTTCGCTGCGAAAAATAAACCATTACCAGAGTTCTCATCTCTTATGATTAACGGAGAAATAATCAAAAGGTCTAGTAGCGAGAAATATCTCGGATTGTGGGTAGATGACAAACTTACTGGGGGACTGCACATTGATCACGTCATGAAATCAGAGTTAATGTCACTATTAGGAGCATTGCGAAAAATATCAAAATGTATCCCGAAAATAGTACGTCTCTCTAGTAAAGTCAAACCTTGAATATCTAATTGAAGTGTGGGGATCAGCCGCTAAGTCTAAACTAAATCCTACGAAGAATACAAACCAAAATTATTTGTGCTCGTTTCACTACCACTATCTATATCCAACAAAAAAAAAATTCGAAACAACTACACAACTAAATCTCACACAACTTAAGTATTACACACCTGCATTCTCAAAAAATAAATCACCACAAATTCTATACAATCAAACATATTCTAATAATAATGATTTAATGATTATGATTCTGATTTTGGTACCAAGGGGAAAAAAAACTTGTCTACCTCGTCGCCTCGTGTAATCTGTTCCTTTTGGTACCAATGCCAACGCAAATATAATTATACTTTACCTCGTCGTCGTGTCTCGGCCCCTGGGATTAATATGTCCTCGCAGCTGTACAGAAGAGCATAGTTCACGTTATCGGTGGTGAGTACGATGACCCTTCGAGTGACAGCTGCAATTAAAAAAAAAAAAGATTTTGAAAGGCAAACAATGCTTACTGTACAGGTGGCAATAATTCAATGTGAGTCCATTATCGTAGAAATTAAATAACTTACGGCCACTACTTGTGGGTAAAGTAACTAGTAATACTCCAGATTCACCAGCGACTGCAGTAGCTGTTCCTGTTATTGTACTCAAAGCCTCATTGTTAACTTGACTGTTCTGAACAGTTATGACACCACCAGTAAGTGGCCCGTATACAGCACGGTTACACTGGCCAGTCTGTGTTGGTTGTGGGTATCTGGCGACTTCGTACCAGGTTCCCAGAAACTGTAATCACATAAAAATAATAAAAGGATTAAGTAGCTTTCTAAGTTTTTTAAATTCTCTGCAAATAATTTGGTTTAATTTAAAGTGAATGTGTGCAATATATTTCACACGTGTGCGTATTTTTAACATGTGTGCGGGATGTTAAATTGCCACAGATAGCTATACCTATACTTAATCAAAATTGGTTCAATGCCTCTATTCGAAGGTGAATGTTTTTTTAAAGCAAGGAATATGCGTCTTTCCAGCATAAATAGTTTTTGAATATTCAAATTGTGTTTTTTAAATAGAATATCATTGTTAAACATAACTAATTTGAATTAAAATTTACTTTTATAAACAAATCATTGTTTTATTTGTGTTCTAAATAAAAAAAAAAATTAGGGTGTTCAACGGCTTTGTGTTCCTTTGCTTCTCCTACAACCTGGCAAAAGCAAAGCGCGGACAAAAATAAAATTAAAATCATATTCTCCTAACAATTCATTAGGTTCTTAATAATTTTCATGATTTTATTAATTATTTCTTCAAAAGTGTATTGGAAAACGTCGTTTGATACACTTGGACATTTGTTATTACAGTTCTAGGCTCAATTACATCTGCGCCTACGGTTTGTGTTAATTCCACTTCAAATGCCATAACAAACTTTCTCCACTTGTATCAAAATGTACTATTGTAGCTTGCCATTTGTTATGTACCACACAAAATAATTAAAACTTGTGAGTCGAAAGTTATTTACAATGATTCGATAACATTAATGTGAACTTACTATCTCTACGTGGAACGCATCAACGCCGGTTATGGTTGTATCACAGGGTCCGGGCAACTCGATAGTTTCTGGGAGTGTGTCCCACTCTGGATAGTAGAAGCACGCTGCATAAGTCTGACTTGTGTCTTGGTAATAAGATTGGCTTAGACCTTGGGTGTTCTCGATAACGTCGTTTATTGCAGCGTTAGCTGTGTCGCTCAGTGGTCCTAATTGTTTACTCAATTTCCAACTGCTAACTGTAAGAATGGTATGTCAAATTAGCCGTGGCAAAATCAATCCTTTTAATATATCAAATAACTTAACACTTACAAAAGGTTCAGGAAGAAATAATATTTTAAAGAAAGTCAGACAAAGATACGCGCAAGACATTATTAAAAAAGCTAGAAAAAATAACAAGCTTTGGGGAGCAATAAAAAATGTAACCTATATTAACAAAGTCAAACAGCTATCCACAAAGCTTATTTCAATAGAAAATCCAACTGAATCAATTAACAGAGTAAATTGTTTTTATGCTGGTGTAAGTAAAAAGTTGTCAGAAAAATTCCTTTTACAAAATTTTTATTTTGACAATGCAGAGCCATATAGTGAGCCAATTATTGCTTCCGAAAATTCCTTTGTTCTTCTATCGACCGACGAAGATGAAATACTATCTTTAATTCTTAATTTAAACGAGGGTACAGTTGGCGTCGATAACATATCCGAATTCTTCTTAAAACGAGTTTTCGAAATTGTTTTTCCCTCCACTTACATTCATGTGTAATCTCTCTTTCTACACTTGGGTCTTGCCAAGTGCCTTCAAGAAATCCAAAATTGTAACCAGTTTTAAATTCGGAGACAGATACTGTGTCAACAATTATAGACCAATCTCTGTACTATCAATACTATCAAAAATATTATAACGATTAATGCATTACAGTCTTACTAATTATCTTGAACATAACTCTCTCATCTCCATCAGTTTGGTTTTCGATCTGGTAGATGAACAGTTGTAGCCGTCCATGAACTAACTGATCACGTAGTCAATAAACTTAATTGTAAAAAAAGACCTTAGCCATTTATCTCGATCTAGCTAAAGCATTTCACACTGTATCTGTTAACATTTTGATAAAAAAACGAACTTACGGTTGTGAGAAGTTAGTCTCTAATACCTTTTAAGAACTATGTGTCCGACCGCACGCAAATTACTAAAAGAAAAAATTTGACCAGTGACGAATCAGTATATCAGTACGACGTTCCGCAGGGCATCATCCTCGGCACAACACCATTGCATGTTTATATAAGTGATTAATATAATATTAACATAACAGAAAGATCATCACGTTTGCGGATGATACTGCTCTGGTATTCGATGCAAATACGTGTGTTGAGGTTCAACAATATGCTCAATAAGGCTTCAATACAATATATAAATGGTCATATGCTAACTTACTTAACCTAAATGTCGAAATACATGAAATATTCCCTTAGACTATAGGATCAACCAACCTTCACCTTGAAAGCCCACTAATGTAATTCAATCAGCGATTGTTGTTGTCCAATATTACTTAAAACAGAATCCATCAAATACGTTGGTATAATTGTAGACCAGCGACTCGGCTTCCAACAACACATTAAAATATTAGTTAAAATAATCCCCAAATTTATCCTTTCATTTATTTCTGATACTTCTATAGTTTGTACAGTTTATTTCGCATTATGCCAGTCTTTGCTAGCCTACTGCATCACCACCTGGGGCGGTACTTCCAAATCATATTTGATTAATTTAAAGAAAGCTCAAAGAGCTATATTAAAAGTCAGCTGTTTCTTTCTAATTCGCTATCCAATCTTCGAATCTTTACCAACACTAGTTAAAAGTAATAACATAGGGGTGCTAATTAAACAGGCTTCTTTTTATTATCATTATTTGCCTCCAAAAATGTATGTTGCCTTCTAAATTACTAAGTCAGCCACAATTAACGAGCATCTAAATAATACTATCTTAGCCACTAGTTATCTTCTATGTAAACCACTCTAAATACAACTCAGCATGATGGTTATTTTTTAGCATTTAAATTTGTAACATGCATTCTAACAGTAAACTTCTAAAGTACTATTAAATGACATCAAAACTTATATTTATTTAGCTTCTATTTTTGTAACTCAATACGTTTAAATGTAACTCATCCCATATTAATTGATCGTCAAAAGTTTGCTAAAAATGTCATCAAATAGTACTTATATTGGCCACTTTGTATACAGGGTGTATTTCACCTCATCACAAAGCCGTTAACCAAGCATTCTGTATATCAAACTAAGTAACTTTACGCAAAAAATATTGCTGGGAAACAACTTTTTTTTTTGAGGTTATAAATCATGTTTTGTGGTATAACTCAATGTAACACACTCACAACATTGTGCGGATGAATGGATTGAATAGTACGGGGGTCGTAGAGATATTTAAAGTAAAAATCATGCGATAAAAAGTGGTATTTAAAAAAAAGCTTATCAAAATCTTGCAACTTTGACCCCCAATATCTCCGTAACTAGAAGGTAAAAAAAATGATCAGAATGACGAGTAGAACAAGTGCCTTTCGTATTCGTTAAGAGGTGCTTTACACCCTTTATGTCACCGTAAAATTGTCAAACACGTTATATTACAATATAACGTGTTTTTTCTCGCGATATTGTAATGTCTCGAATTATTGTCAACTGAACATACGGAAGTATCTCTGCCTCCATAATCGGGACTTGGGGCACCCCCCCGTTAGGTTAGTTAGGTTCCTTTAAACCCTGCACTCGGAAATAGGGGCCCCGCAAAGCGGGGCTCCGTCGACTACGCTTTTTAGGGAGAATATAAAGTGTTTTAAGGTTGTGTTATATTAATCGGTATTTCTCAGGAATGGTGCATTATTTTTTCATGAGAGTTGTGCCACTGGGCAAGGGGGACCCCTCCTTCCCTCCACACCGCGTAAGTTGACTACCATCGCATGCATTTCACGAAAAATAATGCGTTTTGTTGTAAGCAGTATGTTCATTTGACAATAATTCGAGACTTTACAATATCGCTAGAGATATTACAATATAACGTATTTGACAATTTTACGGTGACATATATATGTCACCGTAAAATTGTCATATCGATTAATATAATCTAACCTTAAAACACTTTATATTCCCCTAAAAAGCATAGTCGACGGAGCCCCGCTTCGCGGGGCCCCTATTTCCGAGTGCAGGGTTTAAAGGAACCTAACTAACCTAACGGGGGGATGCCCCAAGTCCCGATTATGGGGGCAGAGATACTTTTGTATATTTAGTTGACAATAATTCGAGAGTTTACAATATCGCTAGGGAGAAACACGTTATATTGTAATATAACGCACGAACTACAATAAACAATTACACGTGATCAACTCAACTCGTCGTTACATGAATCGAATGGCGCTCTCTGATTGGCGCAAATGACCGGTCGCTGTCATCTCGCGTACTCGCGCCAAATCATGCAGTGGCTATTTTGACAATAAAAGAATATGATGTATTATTTTACATGCTAAGTTATAATAAATGATGCTTTCTGTGGAAGCTTGAAATAGATTTTTTGAGGACATTGCGTTAACGTAAAATGGTAACGAGATATAAAATCCGTGGCCGAGTTAGTAAATTAAGTGGCCATGTATAAATAAGAAGGACAAGTCACAATAATTGATGATTTTACTTGACGCTTTCTATAGAATATTTAGTTGGCGTTGTAAAAAAGACGAATTAGTTTATTATAGAGGCTATGTCATTTTCTGTACTTCGATAAATCTTTACGGAACATTATGACAGATGCGCAAAAGGACCTTGACCTACTCAGTGAATGGTTGAAATATAACTTACTAACTATCACCTCAAAACATCATTTATGATCTTCGCTGCGCCGCTTCTTTTTTTGTTTGTTGCCATATACTTAACTGGACTACTGTATATGTTTTTGCTGAAGTTCAAGTTTTCAACTTTTAAAGTGTCATGTGTGTTTCAGTAATCTTCTATTATTAGGTCAATTTTATACTTTTATCGATGTGTGAATGTTTTATATTTTTGTTTTTTTTAAATCCTACCCAAAAGACGACAACCTACGAAAGAATTTCGATGAAGAACAGGACAGAGTAAAAAACCTAATCAAAACAGAGAAGAAAACCTACTACCACAACTTATTTGATAACAGCCACAAACAACCTAAAAAAAGTGTGAAAAGAAAGTGTGTGGGAAATCATTAATACCTTAGCAGCGAATAAAATCAGCAATGCTCCCCCAAACAATTTTCGAACTCAGAGTGTATAACAAACGGTAATGAAATTTGTAATGTATCTACTTAATTTATTCTTTGCATCAATAGGCGAGGACTTAGCTTATGAAATCCCTAGCATATACCACACAAACACAGGTAATATTTTCATGTACGACAGCAATTACACACACGACCTAACTTTAGACGAACTTTCCCCATGTAACATAGAGGAAATATCAAAAATAATTGAAAACCTTGACTCCAACACTAGTACAGGCTTGGGCGGTATTAGCACAAAAACTATAAAATGCCTTAAAAACATATTTGTGGAAAGATTAGCTAACTGTATAAATGTTTGTTTAACGCGCGGCACTTTCCAGAACTCACGAAGTTGCTAGAGTTAGTCCAATTTACAAATCTGGAAGTAGAATTGAACCCGGTAACTATCGACCGGTATCTGTCTTACCCGTTATTTCGAAAATATTCCAACGCGTGTTATACAACCGTCGAAACGAAGAGGTACTTGACAAAGAAAAAATCCTAATCGATCAACAATATGGCTTCCGCCCTAAATCAAATACTCTCACTGCCACAGTAGATTTAGTAAAGAAAATAAAAACTGAAATTGATCAAAAAACCATTTTTATTGATTTAAAAAAAGCGTACGATACGGTTAGCCATCCAAAACTACTTCAGAAATTACACAATATAGGTATATCAGGCAGCACCCTCAGTATGTTCACTTCATATTTACAAAACAGACAACAATTCGTTAAGATAGATAAATTCACCAGCTCGATACAAAACATAACACAGGGCTGTCCGCAAGGCTCAATGGTTAGCTCATTGCTATTTCTAATTTACATAAATAACATCGATTAAATAGGGCTAACAGGACACCTAACATTATACGCGGATGACACCTTTCTTTTGTAATTCGATAAATCTTTACGGAACAATATGACCGATGGGCAAAAGGACCTTGACCTACTCAGAGAATGGTTGAAACATAACTTACTAACTATCACCTCAAAACATCATTTATGATCTTCGCTGCGAAAAATAAACCATTACCAGAGTTCTCATCTCTTATGATTAACGGAGAAATAATCAAAAGGTCTAGTCGCGAGAAATATCTCGGATTGTGGGTAGATGACAAACTTACTTGGAGACTGCACATAGATCACATGAAATCAAAGTTAATATCACTATTAGGAGCTTTGCGAAAAATATCAAAATGTATCCCGTAAAAAGTACGTCTCTCTAGTAAAATCAAACCTTAAATATCTAATTGAAGTATGGGGATCAGCCGCTAAGTCTAATCTAAATCCACTACAAAGAATACAAACAAAAATATTAGTACTGTTTCACTACCACTATCTATATCCAACAAAAAAAATATTCGAAACAACTAAACTACTAAATCTCACACAACTTAAATATTACAACTTCATTCTCACAAAAAAAAATCACCACGAATTCTGTAATCTAACATATCCTACTAATTAAATATATATAATAATATATTAATATATTAATAATATTTTCTCTTCACGTGACCAGAGGGCGGGACTATTTTTTGGCCAAAGAATCAGCATTGCCATCCAACGTGGCAATGCTGCCAGCCTTCTGGGCACTTTTCCTGTTGGCAGCGATGTGGACGAATTTTTCGATGCCCTGTGTAATATATTTGGCTTTACCCACATAAGAAACTTAGTAAGTAAGATCACCTATAAATAAGTTTACATCATTGTAACCGACCAGTTCGCAATATACGCTCGCTACAAGCTGACGTCCTTTTATTTATTACTCCCGACACTTCAGTGGCGACGAGGATCACTATTTGTGCGTGATAATAATCATCGTGGTTTGTTGGCAATTATTAGGAAAAAATGTCGGTCGGCAAAGTCGGAAAGATTCGCGAGTTTGATGTGAAGTCAGGCAACTGGACTTTGTACGAGGAGCGGTTGCAGATGTTCTTCAAGGTCAATAAGGTCGAGAAAGACATGTGGCTGCCGATGCTGATCACGGGCGTGGGTGATGAAACGTACGAATTGCTGAGCACGCTGTGCAATCCAAGGAAACCAGTGAATATAACGTACGAAGAGGCTGTTACAATTTTGAAAAATCACCTACAACCAAAACCTGCGGTCATGGCGGAACGGTATCGGTTCAGACAAAGAAGACAGAAAGACGACGAAACTGTAACACAATATCTGACCGAGTTAAAGAAACTCTCGAAAACTTGTGAGTTTGGTGCCAATTTGGAGGAGAATTTGCGCGACCAGTTTGTATGTGGAGTGAAGAGTGACGTCATCAGGCAACGGTTGTTTGCGGAAGACAATTTGACGTATTCAGGAGCAGTCAAATTGGCGGTTGGGCTGGAGGCGGCCGAGCGGGATGCGGCAGTCGTGGAACAGAAAACGACGGCGGAGGCATCGGCAATCGTGAACACGTTGCGGGAAACACGTGGCCGCGGGCAGTTTGCGGACCATGCAGCGGACCAACGAACGAACCACGGGCGTGCGGCGCGGGACAACGAGAAGGGCGCGGGGGGCTGCACGGCGTGCGGCTGGCGCGGACACAGCAAGGAGGAGTGCCGCTATAAGCATTTTGTTTGTAGCAAATGCAAACAAAGCGGACATTTGAGGCGTGTTTGTCCGCGGACGGAGGCGAACAGGGGCAGAGGAAAAAGGCGCGGAGTAAACCACGTGGATGCCACCACGAGCGACCATTCGAGGGCAGGAACGGGAGACTCCAGTTCGGACGAGCTTGAGGAAGAACTTCATCAACTATGTTTGAGCGGCTACAACCCGGTGAGTTTATCATTACTGGTTGATGATAAAACAGTAAAAATGGAGCTAGACACAGGCTCGGCAATTTCATGCATCAGTAAGAAAACATATGATAAACTTTTTAACAGTAGAGTAATTAAACCATTTAATTTGGTGTTAAAATTTTATGATGGCAGCAACATAAAACCACTAGGGGTTATAAGACCGAAAGTTCAATACAAAGATAAAATAAAATATCTAGAACTGTTTGTGATAGACGGGGGTACAACTTCCTTACTGGGCAGGCAATGGTTAATAGAATTGGGTATTAAAATACCTCCTTTCCAACAAGAGATTAACCAGAGTGTGCACAAAATGTCTGATACTGTCGATTGTTTGTTGAACAGGTATAAAGAATTGTTCAGCGAGGGACTGGGGCGGTACACAGGCGGCAAGGCAACGCTCCGGTTGCGGGAGGGCGCGAGGCCGGTGTTTTGCCGCGCGCGGCCGCTGCCTTACGCTCTGAGGGGTCAGGTCGACGCGGAGCTGGACGCCATGTTGCACGCGGGCATCATCGAGCCCGTCGAGTGCTCGGACTGGGCGACGCCTTTGGTACCGGTACGTAAAGCGGACGGAGGACTCCGTATCTGTGCTGATTATAAAATAACTTTAAATCCTGTCTTACTGGTCGATAGATATCCGTTACCCAAGATAGATGATTTGTTAGTCAGCTTAAACGGTGCTAGTCATTTCTCAAAAATTGATTTGACCCTTGCTTACAACCAGATTGAATTGGATAACACTAAAGAGTTAACTGTAATAAACACACATCGAGGTCTTTTTAAGTACAATAGACTTGTGTTTGGGTTGTCTTCTAGTCCGGGCATCTTCCAGCGTATTATGTCGAATGTACTTAGTGATATTCCGGGGGTAGAAGTATTTTTAGATGATATCATCATCGGAACGGCGGGAACACACGATGATCACTTAGCAACGTTAGACAAAGTGTTCCAGCGGTTACAGAGTCACGGTATGAAGCTAAAAAGGAGTAAATGTTCATTTATGGTGGACGAAGTCAAATGTTTAGGTTATATCATATCAAAAGATGGGATCAAAGTAGATTCAGATAAAATAAAAGCAATAATAAAAATTCCCAGGCCAGGAGATATTTCAGAGTTGCGTTCCTTTTTAGGTTTAGTTAATTTTTATGCTAAATTTGCTAAGAATTTGAGTACTATTTTGTCACCACTGTATGAACTTTTAAAAAAAGAGGTCAATTGGAGATGGAGTGCGGAGTGCGAAAGGGCGTTTGCAAAAGTTAAAAAAATATTAGTAGGCGCAGAGGTATTAGCACATTATGACCCAAACAAGTCGTTAGTGTTGACATGCGACGCGAGCGCGCGGGGCATAGGCGGTGTACTCACACAGCCGGGCGCTGACGGCCACGACCGCCCGGTAGTGTATGTGTCACGCGCATTGAATAACGCCGAGAAACATTATTCACAAATAGATCGGGAAGCGTTAGCAATCGTATTTTGTTTACAAAAGTTACATCAGTATGTTTATGGTCGACGTTTTGTGTTGCGAACCGACCACAAACCGTTAGTAAGTATATTTGGACCAAAACACGGTGTACCAGCGATGGCCGCGAGTAGATTACAACGCTGGGCAATTATTTTATCGGCTTATACGTACGATATTGAATATGTAAACACGAAACAAAACGGTGCGGACGGGCTGTCGAGACTGCCGGTTCCGTGCAGTAGCGATGAGTCACTGCGATTCCCCGAGCAAACGTATTTACATTTCGCACAGAATGCATTGTTATTAGATTATAATACAATTAAACAACAAACTATGGTAGATCCAATGTTAGGTAGGGTTTTAAATTATATTCGGGATATGTGGCCAATAGATAATGATATTCGAGAATTACAGCCGTATTTCAACCGTCGAAAGGAACTGTACGAGGAGCTAGGCTGCGTGATGTGGGGGCACAGGGTAGTAATTCCTGCAAGTGGTCGAGCCAGGGTACTACAGGAATTACATGAACCTCATATGGGCATAGTTAAGACGAAGGCATCAGCTAGGAGTTATGTGTGGTGGCCGGGCATAGACGAGGCGATTGAGGCTACGTGCAGGGAGTGCTCGGTGTGCGCGGGGGAGGCGGACGCGCCGCAGCGGCACGCCGTCACGCCGTGGCCCTGGCCTTCTAGACCGTGGGCGAGGGTGCATCTTGATTTTCTAGGGCCTATTTTCGGAAAAATGTATTTAATTATGGTTGACGCTAGAACTAAATGGTTAGAAGTATTTCCGGTGCCCAGTACGGCGGCTAGTTCTACGATTGAAAAGCTTACCGAAGTTTTTTCTAGATGGGGTTTACCGAGACAAATAGTCTCAGATAACGGACCACCGTTCACGAGCAAGGAAATGGCAGACTTTTTGGCAAGTCAGGGTGTAGATCACGTTTTTTCTGCTCCGTACCACCCAGCATCGAATGGAGCTGCAGAAAATGCAGTGCGTACGGTTAAAAGAATTATCAAAAAAGCTTATAAACAAAAAGCAAACATTAATTCATTTATAAATACTTTCCTATTGCATTACCGTAACACGGAGCACTGCTCAACAGGGGAAAGTCCAGCCACCTTGATGCTAGGTAGGAATTTACGTACCAAATTAGATGCATTAAAACCAAATATAGAAAATAAAGTCAGGAAGGCTCAGGAACGACAACAGAAAGTAGGAACGGACGTCAAACGTTCTTTAGAGATAGGAGAGGAAGTATGGATGAGACAATATAGGGGAGATGAAAAATGGAGTCCAGGGCAGGTAGTTGATAAAATGGGTACTACGGATTATAGAGTTATGGACTGTTCAGGCAAAGAAAGCCATAGACACATTGACCAGTTAAGACAGCGATCGCGAAGCTCATTGATTTGTCCGACTAGCACATCAGAAAGGAGTTCTCTTGATGCGGAACGTCCCGACAATCCCGAGGTGACGAAGCCAGCTTCAGTCCCCGGAGAGACTCGGAGCCCTCGGAGCGTGAGGGAGTTTAGTCCGGTTCGAACCGCGACTACCGTTGAGTTGCCGTCTACATCTGCTTCTGGATCAGTACCTCTCAGTAATGTACCCAGTCTTGAGGAGCGGCCGATAGTTTCCCAATCCGAGGCTGCTGTTCCAGAAGTAGTCCGCCCCCGTCCAGTACGGGCGTGTCGCTTAAAAATACCACGCTAATATTGTGATAGCTAAACTTGAGTTCCTACTTATTTTACTTATTTCCGAGTGGAGTTATACTGGTAGCTATTGAAGACTAAGTTCCTATTTTCTTTTATGTTTGTAGAACAGTTGTAAGATATAAAATAGTTAATGTTAAGGTTATATTTTGTGTATATTTTGTTTAGTTTTATATAATTTAGGATATGCATTATTTAAGGTGGAGGATTGTAATATATTTGGCTTTACCCACATAAGAAACTTAGTAAGTAAGATCACCTATAAATAAGTTTACATCATTGTAACCGACCAGTTCGCAATATACGCTCGCTACAAGCTGACGTCCTTTTATTTATTACTCCCGACACTTCACCCTGTAACCCCTTTTTTGATATTTGTAAATATTTTTTCTTCCTATTATAATGTTAGTGTGTCTATATTGTAAATAATACTTCCTACTAATATTATAAATGCGAAAGTTTGTGAGGATGTATGTTTGTTACTCTTTCACGCAAAAACTACTGAACGGATTTGGATCAAATTTAGCACACAGATAGTTTATTACCTGGATTAACACATAGGATACTTTTTATCCCGGTAATAAGATCCCGTGGGATAATTTCAAACTTCACGCGGGCGAAGCCGCTGGCAGAAGCTAGTAACTAAATAAAAGAACTATAGTGTAAAACACAAGAAGTAAAAACAAATTCCAACTAATGACTGCACGTGCACGGACTAATTATGGAAAAAAAAACATTAGTGGAGGGAGCACAACTGTTTAATGACTTACCGGAAGAAATAAAGAAGTGTAATAGCATTAATATTATGTAGGAGCGAATAAAAAAAAACATGTACCATCTAACGTCGCCATCGCCCCAAAGGCTCTAATGTGAACTGTTATTTAAAAGTTCTTATGAAAAATAAATAACTTTTAACCTAAACCTATTTTGATGTAACTTTAAATTAAATTCTTGACCTAATTTTGTGCATAATAAAAATGTTAAATCTAAGCCGGAGAGGTGATCTGTACCACAGGATATTCCTACATCAGACACCTTTCTGTATCTAAGATTGTAAACAATGTTAACTAGCGCCTGTGATTCATAAGTCGAGAAAAATAAAGATTTAATGATTATGATTCTGATTTTGGTACCAAGGGCGAAAAAACTTTTCTACCTCGTCGCTTCGTGTTCACTGTTCCTTTGGGTACCAATGCCAACGCAAATAAAATTATACTTTACCTCGTCGTCGTGTCTCGGCCCCTGGGGTTACTATGTTCTCGCAGCTGTACAGAAGAGCATAGTTCACGTTATCGGTGGTGAGTACGATGACCCTTCCAGTGACAGCTGCAATTTAAAAATGCACCATCTCAACAGGAATGATGTAACTAAGATTTTGTAACAACATTATGATTTAAAAGAGTGTCCATGGAGTTTCTTGCCCGTTCTTCTCCATAGAGATCTACGCTAGGGAATGGGCAACTACAGTACTTTCACAGTTTTTATGTCTTGTGACTGGGACTGTAGCTACATTTAATTATCATCTTTGTTTCGACAATTCAAAAGCGCCTGTAACTGGCCTACTTGAAATAAATGCTTTGATTTTGATTTTGATTTTGAAAATAAAAAAAAAACGATTTCATGATTTTGAAAGGCAAACAACGCTTACTGTACAGGTGGCAATAATTCAATGTGAGTCCACTATCGTAGAAATTAAATAACTTACGGCCACTACTTGTGGGTAAAGTAACTAGTAATACTCCAGATTCACCAGCGACTGCAGTAGCTGTTCCTGTTATTGTAATCAAAGCTTCATTGTTAACTTGACTGTTCTGAACAGTGATGACACCACCAGTAAGTGGCCCGTATACAGCACGGTTACACTGGCCAGTCTGTGTTGGTTGTGGGTATCTGGCGACTTCGTACCAGGTTCCCAGAAACTGTAATCACATAAAAATAATGAAAGGTTTAAGTAGCTTTCTAAGTTTTTTAAATTCTCTGTAAATAATTTGGTTTAATTTAAAGTGAATGTGTGCAATGTATTACACACGTGTGCGTATTTTTAATATATGTGCGGGATGTTAAATTGCCACAGATAGCTATACCTATACTTAATCAAAATTGGTTCAATGCCTCTATTCGAAGGTGAATGTTTTTTTAAAGCAAGGAATATGCGTCTTTCCAGCATAAATAGTTTTTGAATATTCAAATTGTGTTTTTTAAATAGAATATCATTGTTAAACATAACTAATTTGAATTAAAATTTACTTTTATAAACAAATCATTGTTTTATTTGTGTTCTAAATAAAAAAAAAATTATTAGGGTGTTCAACGGCTTTGTGTTCCTTTGCTTCTCCTACAACCTGGCAAAAGCAAAGCGCGGACAAAAATAAAATTAAAATCATATTCTCCTAACAATTCATTAGGTTCTTAATAATTTTCATGATTTTATTAATTATTTCTTCAAAAGTGTATTGGAAAACGTCGTTTGATACACTTGGACATTTGTTATTACAGTTCTAGGCTCAATTACATCTGCGCCTACGGCTCGTGTTAATTCCACTTCAAATGCCATAACAAACTTTCTCCACTTGTATCAAAATGTACTATTGTAGCTTGCCATTTGTTATGTACCACACAAAATAATTAAAACTTGTGAGTCGAAAATTATTTACAATGATTCGATAACATTAATGTGAACTTACTATCTCTACGTTGAATGCATCAACGCCGGTTATGGTTGTATCACAGGGTCCGGGCAACTCGATAGTTTCTGGGAGTGTGTCCCACTCTGGATAGTAGAAGCACGCTGCATAAGTCTGACTTGTGTCTTGGTAATAAGATTGGCTTAGACCTTGGGTGTTCTCGATAACGTCGTTTATTGCAGCGTTAGCTGTGTCGCTCAGTGGTAATAATTGTTTACTCAGTTTCCAACTGCCAACTGTAAGAATGGTATGTCAAATTAGCCTTTGCAAAATCAATCCTTTTAATATAACAAATAACTTAACACTTACAAAAGGTACACGAAGGAATAATATTTTAAACAAAGTCAGAAAAAGATACGAGCAAGACATTATTAAAAAAGCAAGAAAAAATAACAAAAAACTTTGAGAAGCAATCAAAAATATAACCTATATTAACAAAGTCAAACAGAAATCCCCAAAGCTTATTTCAAAAGAAAATCCAACTGAGTCAATTAATAGAGTAAATTCTTTTTTTGCTGGTGAAAGTAAAAAGTTATCAGAAAAATTGCTATTACAAAATTTTAAATTTGACAATACAGAGCCATATAGTGAGCCAATTATTGCTTCCGAAAATTCCTTTGTTCTTCTACCGAACGACGAAGATGAAATACGATCTTTGATTCTTAATTTAATCGAGTGTGCAGTTGACGTCGATAACATATCCGAATTCTTAAAAAAGAAAGAAAGAAAGAAAGAAAAATATTTATTTGACATCAGTTAATAAAGCACACACACAATAATAAATAAAAAAGATACAAAACAATAAGTTGGACTTAGTAGTAATGTGCTGTGTGCCTCACGGCTGCGCCAAAAAGGTCCATTTCAGCATTCATGCCAGACAGGTGTAGAAGCTGTCTGACGCTGGTCTTCCAATGAACCTTGAGAGGGTACGTTACAGAAACAAACACGCGTCTGCGTCTTCTTAAAACGAGTTTTCAAAATTGTTTTTCCCTCCACTTACATTCATATGAAATCTCTCTTTCTACTTTTGGGTCTTTCCATGTGCCTTCAAGAAATCCAAAATTGTAACCAGTTTTAATTTTTTATAAATGATTTATGTAATATGTATTAAGATACATAAAAGAAAGATCATCACGTTTGCGGATGATACTGCTCTGGTATTCGATGCAGATACGTGCGTTGAGGTCCAACACTGTAGGGCACGCCACGATAGTGGCGGTAGTCCCCTCTTTGAGGAGTGGCTGGAGAAGCGCCACGGCGTCCTCACCTTCCGCCTGACGCAGGTCCTCACCAGACACGGTTGTTTCGGGAGGTACCTGCACCGAATCGGGTGGGAGGAAACGCCCGGGTGTCTCCACTGCGAGGATCGACCGGAGGACACGGTGGAGCACACGGTGGAAGTCTGCCCCGCGTGGGCGGAGCTCCGCCGTGTCCTCGTGGCGGCGATCGGCGTCGGCGACCTCTCGCGTCTGGCCCTGGTTCAATCCATGGTCCGGAGCGAGACGGAATGGGAAGCCGTCGCCTCCTTCTGCGAAGCAGTCATGCTAGCGAAGGAGGTGGCGGAACGAGAGAGGGAGAGATCCTCTCTTCCCGGCCGCCGCGGGAGACGCACCGGGCGTCGGGGGCCACGTGGTGGCTACCGGCCACCGTAGATGCGGGCCTGTGGATGGCTGGCTATGGGCTAGCTAGCCGTCCGGCCGTCTAAAGACGACGACTGGCCGTGTCGCGCGGCGCGCTCGTGTTCCACGCGCACCTCAAATGTGAGATGTCAGATGTCAGTGTGAGATGTCAGCAAAAGGAGAGGGGCCCGCAAGGGCCGAAGCCTGCCGGGGTTGCGGGCCTGTTTGAAAGAGATACCGCGGCCCCGGAACGTAAAAGGCGAGGAAGGAACATGGATACTTTTTAGTCAGTGAGAGTCTGACACTCCCTCCCGCTCCCCCCAAAGTGGGGGGGGGGGGGGTCATTTGATGATTTCCCATACTTAAAAAAAAAAAGGTTTAACACTGTGCTCAGTAAGGCTTCAATACAATATATAAATGGTCATATGCTAACTTACTTAACCTAAATGTCGAAATACATGAAATATTCCCTTAGACTATAGGATCAACCAAACTTCACCTTGAAAGCCCACTGAATAAATTAACAGAGTAAATTCTTGTTTTGCTGGTGTAAGTAAAAAGTTATCAGAAAAATTGCTTTTACAAAATTGTAATTTTGACAATACAGAGCCATTAGTGTGCCAATTATTGCTTCCGAAAATTCCTTTGTTCTTCTACCGATCAACGCAGATGAAATACGATCTGTAATTCTTAATTTAAACGAGGGTGCAGTTGGCGTCGATACATAACAGAAAGATCACCACGTTTGCGGATGATACTGCTCTAGTATTCGATGCAGATACGTGTGTTGAGGTTCAACAATATCCTCAATAAGGCTTCAATACAATTTATAAATGGTCATATGCTAACCTACTTAACCTAAATGTCGAAATACATTAAAAATTCCCTTAGACTAAAGGATCAACCAAACTTCACCTTGAATACCCACTCATGTAATTCAATCAGCGATTGTTGTTGTCCAATATTACTTAAAACAGAATCCATCAAATACCTTGGTATAATTGTAGACCACCGACTCGGCTTCCAGCAACACATTAAAATATTAGTTAAAGAATCCCCAAATTAATATTTTTATTTATTTCTGATAATTTATTCTATAATTAGTACAGTTTATTTCGCATTATGATAATTCTATAACTAGCCGGTCTTTGCTAGCCTACTGTATCACCACCTGGGGCGGTTTTTCCAAATCATATTTGATTAATTTATAGAAAGCTCAAAGAGCTATATTAAAAGTCAGTTGTTTCTTCCTAATTCGCTATCCAATCTTCGATCTTTAACAGCACTGCAAAGTTCTACCGGTCTTGCAGTTGTTCATACAGACAGTATTAAAAAAACATTTTGAACTTCCCATAGATCACGATTTCCTTTCAGAAAATAGAAGATCATCCGCTTTCATACTAGTTTTTCCCTAAAAAAATCGCCTTTCTTGGCACTTTTTTATATAATTCTATGAATAATAAAATATATATTTACACTCACACTGAAGCTGTTTGTAAAAGGAAATTGCGAATTTTACTACGTCTCCATAGAAAATTTACATAAACTTGTGTCTTAAAAAGCCTGCGGAGCATGCGTAGTCCATACAAAAGTAATACCAAAATAATTTAAAAAATCAAACGTATTTCAAAGGTAGTGTGTATTTATTTCGATTGAATTACAGAGCATCTAGGTTACCAAATATATATTTTAATTGGACACTTATTTAAACAGTATTTATGAGAAAAATAAGTTTTTTTAGAGAAATTTTAATTTCCTCATAATATCTCATCTTTGTATCATTGTCCTTTAAAAATATATATATTTGGGAAAATAGATATTCTGTCTGTAATCGAAATAAATACACACTACGTTAAGATTTTGTTTGATTTCCAAATTATTTTGGTATTACGTTTTTATGAGAAACGCATGCTTCGCCGGCCCCTGAACCCTAACACGTAAACATTGAACCAATTACACACTCTCATACACACACACGCATTCACACAGACACCACACACACACACACACATACACACATATCTACTCACGCATTGTATCAATGCACTGTCATCACCCCAATTCCTTATCATCCTCTTGATCGTTCTTCGTTTCCAAATTTCTTTTTTTGTTTGTTGCCATATACTTAACTGGACTACTGTATGTTTTTGCTGAAGTTCAAGTTTTCAACTTTTAAAGTGTCACGTGTGTTTCAGTAATCTTCTATTATTAGGTCAATTTTATACTTTTATCGATGTGTGAATGTTTTATATTTTTGTTTTTTTTTTAATCCTACCCAAAAGACGACAACCTACGAAAGAATTTCGATGAAGAACAGGACAGAGTAAAAAACCTAATCAAATCAGAGAAGAAAACCTACTACCACAACTTATTTGATAACAGCCACAAACAACCTAAAAAAAGTGTGAAAAGAAAGTGTGTGGGAAATCATTAATACCTTAGCAGCGAATAAAATCAGCAATGCTCCCCCAAACAAATTTCGAACTCAGAGTGTATAACAAACGGTAATGAAATTTGTAATGTACTTAATTTATTCTTTGCATCAATAGGCGAGGACTTAGCTTATGAAATCCCTAGCATATACCGCACAAACACAGGTAATATTTTCATGTACGACAGCAATTACACACACGACCTAACTTTAGACGAACTTTCCCCATGTAACATAGAGGAAATATCAAAAATAATTGAAAACCTTGACTCCAACACTAGTACAGGCTTGGGCGGTATTAGCACAAAGACTATAAAATGCCTTAAAAACAAAATTGTGGAAAGATTAGCTAACTGTATAAATGTTTGTTTAACGCGCGGTACTTTCCAGAACTTGCTAGAGTTAGTCCAATTTACAAATCTGGAAGTAGAATTGAACCCGGTAACTATCGACCGGTATCTGTCTTACCCGTTATTTCGAAAATATTCCAACGCGTGTTATACAACCGTCGAAACGAAGAGGTACTTGACAAAGAAAAAATCCTAATCGATCAACAATATGGCTTCCGCTCTAAATCAAATACTCTCACTGCCACAGTAGATTTAGTAAAGAAAATAAAAACTGAAATTGATCAAAAGCCATTTTTATTGATTTAAAAAAAGCGTACGATACGGTTAGCCATCCAAAACTACTTCAGAAATTACACAATATAGGTATATCAGGCAGCGCCCTCAGTATGTTCACTTCATATTTACAAAACAGACAACAATTCGTTAAGATAGATAAATTCACCAGCTCGATACAAAACATAACACACGGCTGTCCGCAAGGCTCAATGGTTAGCTCATTGCTATTTCTAATTTACATAAATAACATCGATTAAATAGGGCTAACAGGACACCTAACATTATACGCGGATGACATCTTTCTTTTGTAATTCGATAAATCTTTACTGAACAATATGACCGATGCGCAAAAGGACCTTGACCTACTCAGAGAATGGTTGAAACATAACTTACTAACTATCACCTCAAAACATAATTTATGATCTTCGCTGCGAAAAATAAACCATTACCAGAGTTCTCATCTCTTATGATTAACGGAGAAATAATCAAAAGGTCTAGTAGCGAGAAATATCTCGGATTGTGGGTAGATGACAAACTTACTTGGAGACTGCACAATGCACATTGATCACGTCATGAAATCAGAGTTAATGTCACTATTAGGAGCATTGCGAAAAATATCAAAATGTATCCCGAAAAAAGTACGTCTCTCTAGTAAAGTCAAACCTTGAATATCTAATTTAAGTGTGGGGATCAGCCGCTAAGTCTAAACTAAATCCTACAAAGAATACAAAACAAAATTATTTGTGCTGTTTCACTACCACTATCTATATCCAACAAAAAAAAAATCGAAACAACTACACAACTAAATCTCACACAACTTAAGTATTACACCTTTTGATTATTACACCTCCATTCTCACAAAAAAAAATCACCACAAATTCTGTACAATCAAACATATTCTAATAATAATGATTTAATGATTATGATTCTGATTTTGGTACCAAGGGGAAAAAAAACTGGTCTACCTCGTCGCCTCGTGTAATCTGTTCCTTTTGGTACCAATGCCAACGCAAATATAATTATACTATTCACTTCTCATGCTCTAAAAGTACGCCATTATAGCCCTACGAAGCGGGATTAAAGTGACCGTTTATTCCCTAGGGAGTAAAAATAATTTAAAAATGGAACGATCTATTACTCTGAAACATGGTCACTAAAGAGTAACTTCTCAAAGGTTTTGTTTAAATTTCGAATTGGCTTGCAAATAGAAATCGGTTTATTGAAAAAAAAAAAAAATGAACTCTTCAACGCGGGAAAATGTATGGTTGTTTGTGTGCATCGTTGATTTTGAAAAAGTATGTGGAATGCCTCTGTTGCTAGCCGCTGCAGTAATGTAGGTATTATAATTATCTGTGGAGTGTGGATCATCTTCATTGCGAGAATGTTGAGCTTGTGTTGTGTTTTAAATTGTTAATCTGTGACTGACCTGATAGAAGAAAATCTGACTGCTCAGTTCAGAATTTTAATCGAGTGTAAATTTGTTCGGTTTTAAATGACTATTTTTCTCGCACTCAAAGTGAAAAGTACAGTTTACACCTCGAGACTAAACGCCAATTTAATATACCCTCGCTATCATTGCCTCCCTCGCAAGCTCGGGAGTCAAACCACCTCGGGTATGTAATGGCTTCGTTTAATCTCTCGTTATAAAATATACTATTACCTCGTCGTCGTGTCTCGGCCCCTGGGATTAATATGTCCTCGCAGCTGTACAGAAGAGCATAGTTCACGTTATCGGTGGTGAGTACGATGACCCTTCGAGTGACAGCTGCAATTAAAAAAAAAAAAAAGATTTCATGAATTTGAAAGGCAAACAATGCTTACTGTACAGGTGGCAATAATTCAATGTGAGTCCATTATCGTAGAAATTAAATAACTTACGGCCACTACTTGTGGGTAAAGTAACTAGTAATACTCCAGATTCACCAGCGACTGCAGTAGCTGTTCCTGTTATTGTACTCAAAGCCTCATTGTGAACTTGACTGTTCTGAACAGTGATGACACCACCAGTAAGTGGCCCGTATACAGCACGGTTACACTGGCCAGTCTGTGTTGGTTGTGGGTATCTGGCGACTTCGTACCAGGTTCCCAGAAACTGTAATCACATAAAAATAATGAAAGGATTAAGTAGCTTTCTAAGATTTTTAAATTCTCTGTAAATAATTTGGTTTAATTTAAAGTGAATGTGTGCAATGTATTTCACACGTGTGCGTATTTTTAACATGTGTGCGGGATGTTAAATTGCCACAGATAGCTATACCTATACTTAATCCAAATTGGTTCAATGCCTCTATTCGAAGGTGAATGTTTTTTTTTAAAGCAAGGAATATGCCTCTTTCCAGCATAAATAGTTTTTGAATATTCAAATTGTGTTTTTTAAATAGAATATCATTGTTAAACATAACTAATTAAAATTAAAATTTACTTTTATAAACAAATCATTGTTTTATTTGTGTTCTAAATAAAAAAAAATACTATTAGGGTGTTCAACGGCTTTGTGTTCCTTTGCTTCTCCTACAACCTGGCAAAAGCAAAGCGCGGACAAAAATAAAATTAAAATCATATTCTCCTAACAATTCATTAGGTTCTTAATAATTTTCATGATTTTATTAATTATTTCTTCAAAAGTGTATTGGAAAACGTCGTTTGATACACTTGGACATTTGTTATTACAGTTCTAGGCTCAATTACATCTGCGCCTACGGCTCGTGTTAATTCCACTTCAAATGCCATAACAAACTTTCTCCACTTGTATCAAAATGTACTATTGTAGCTTGCCATTTGTTATGTACCACACAAAATAATTAAAACTTGTGAGTCGAAAGTTATTTACAATGATTCGATAACATTAATGTGAACTTACTATCTCTACGTTGAATGCATCAACGCCGGTTATGGTTGTATCACAGGGTCCGGGCAACTCGATAGTTTCTGGGAGTGTGTCCCACTCTGGATAGTAGAAGCACGCTGCATAAGTCTGACTTGTGTCTTGGTAATAAGATTGGCTTAGACCTTGGGTGTTCTCGATAACGTCGTTTATTGCAGCGTTAGCTGTGTCGCTCAGTGGTCCTAATTGTTTACTCAATTTCCAACTGCTAACTGTAAGAGTGGTATGTCAAATTAGCCTTAGCAAAATCAATCCTTTTAATATATCAAATAACTGTACACTTACAAAAGGTACAGGAAGGAATGATATATTAAAGAAAGTCAGACAAAGATACGAGCAAGACATTCATAAAAAAGCAGAAAAAATAACAAAAAACTTTGGGAAGCAATCAAAAATATAACCTACATATATTAACAAAGTCAAACAGCAATCGACAAATCTTATTTCAATAGAAAATCCAACTGAATAAATTAACAGAGTAAATTCTTGTTTTGCTGGTGTAAGTAAAAAGTTATCAGAAAAATTGCTTTTACAAAATTGTAATTTTGACAATACAGAGCCATTAGTGTGCCAATTATTGCTTCCGAAAATTCCTTTGTTCTTCTACCGATCAACGAAGATGAAATACGATCTGTAATTCTTAATTTAAACGAGGGTGCAGTTGGCGTCGATACATAACAGAAAGATCACCACGTTTGCGGATGATACTGCTCTAGTATTCGATGCAGATACGTGTGTTGAGGTTCAACAATATCCTCAATAAGGCTTCAATACAATTTATGAATGGTCATATGCTAACCTACTTAACCTAAATGTCGAAATACATTAAAAATTCCCTTAGACTAAAGGATCAACCAAACTTCACCTTGAATACCCACTCATGTAATTCAATCAGCGATTGTTGTTGTCCAATATTACTTAAAACAGAATCCATCAAATACCTTGGTATAATTGTAGACCACCGACTCGGCTTCCAGCAACACATTAAAATATTAGTTAAAGAATCCCCAAATTAATATTTTTATTTATTTCTGATAATTTATTCTATAATTAGTACAGTTTATTTCGCATTATGATAATTCTATAACTAGCCGGTCTTTGCTAGCCTACTGTATCACCACCTGGGGCGGTTTTTCCAAATCATATTTGATTAATTTATAGAAAGCTCAAAGAGCTATATTAAAAGTCAGTTGTTTCTTCCTAATTCGCTATCCAATCTTCGATCTTTAACAGCACTGCAAAGTTCTACCGGTCTTGCAGTTGTTCATACAGACAGTATTAAAAAAACATTTTGAACTTCCCATAGATCACGATTTCCTTTCAGAAAATAGAAGATCATCCGCTTTCATACTAGTTTTTCCCTAAAAAAATCGCCTTTCTTGGCACTTTTTTATATAATTCTATGAATAATAAAATATATATTTACACTCACACTGAAGCTGTTTGTAAAAGGAAATTGCGAATTTTACTACGTCTCCATAGAAAATTTACATAAACTTGTGTCTTAAAAAGCCTGCGGAGCATGCGTAGTCCATACAAAAGTAATACCAAAATAATTTAAAAAATCAAACGTATTTCAAAGGTAGTGTGTATTTATTTCGATTGAATTACAGAGCATCTAGGTTACCAAATATATATTTTAATTGGACACTTATTTAAACAGTATTTATGAGAAAAATAAGTTTTTTTAGAGAAATTTTAATTTCCTCATAATATCTCATCTTTGTATCATTGTCCTTTAAAAATATATATATTTGGGAAAATAGATATTCTGTCTGTAATCGAAATAAATACACACTACGTTAAGATTTTGTTTGATTTCCAAATTATTTTGGTATTACGTTTTTATGAGAAACGCATGCTTCGCCGGCCCCTGAACCCTAACACGTAAACATTGAACCAATTACACACTCTCATACACACACACGCATTCACACAGACACCACACACACACACACACATACACACATATCTACTCACGCATTGTATCAATGCACTGTCATCACCCCAATTCCTTATCATCCTCTTGATCGTTCTTCGTTTCCAAATTTCTTTTTTTGTTTGTTGCCATATACTTAACTGGACTACTGTATGTTTTTGCTGAAGTTCAAGTTTTCAACTTTTAAAGTGTCACGTGTGTTTCAGTAATCTTCTATTATTAGGTCAATTTTATACTTTTATCGATGTGTGAATGTTTTATATTTTTGTTTTTTTTTTAATCCTACCCAAAAGACGACAACCTACGAAAGAATTTCGATGAAGAACAGGACAGAGTAAAAAACCTAATCAAATCAGAGAAGAAAACCTACTACCACAACTTATTTGATAACAGCCACAAACAACCTAAAAAAAGTGTGAAAAGAAAGTGTGTGGGAAATCATTAATACCTTAGCAGCGAATAAAATCAGCAATGCTCCCCCAAACAAATTTCGAACTCAGAGTGTATAACAAACGGTAATGAAATTTGTAATGTACTTAATTTATTCTTTGCATCAATAGGCGAGGACTTAGCTTATGAAATCCCTAGCATATACCGCACAAACACAGGTAATATTTTCATGTACGACAGCAATTACACACACGACCTAACTTTAGACGAACTTTCCCCATGTAACATAGAGGAAATATCAAAAATAATTGAAAACCTTGACTCCAACACTAGTACAGGCTTGGGCGGTATTAGCACAAAGACTATAAAATGCCTTAAAAACAAAATTGTGGAAAGATTAGCTAACTGTATAAATGTTTGTTTAACGCGCGGTACTTTCCAGAACTTGCTAGAGTTAGTCCAATTTACAAATCTGGAAGTAGAATTGAACCCGGTAACTATCGACCGGTATCTGTCTTACCCGTTATTTCGAAAATATTCCAACGCGTGTTATACAACCGTCGAAACGAAGAGGTACTTGACAAAGAAAAAATCCTAATCGATCAACAATATGGCTTCCGCTCTAAATCAAATACTCTCACTGCCACAGTAGATTTAGTAAAGAAAATAAAAACTGAAATTGATCAAAAGCCATTTTTATTGATTTAAAAAAAGCGTGCGATACGGTTAGCCATCCAAAACTACTTCAGAAATTACACAATATAGGTATATCAGGCAGCGCCCTCAGTATGTTCACTTCATATTTACAAAACAGACAACAATTCGTTAAGATAGATAAATTCACCAGCTCGATACAAAACATAACACACGGCTGTCCGCAAGGCTCAATGGTTAGCTCATTGCTATTTCTAATTTACATAAATAACATCGATTAAATAGGGCTAACAGGACACCTAACATTATACGCGGATGACATCTTTCTTTTGTAATTCGATAAATCTTTACTGAACAATATGACCGATGCGCAAAAGGACCTTGACCTACTCAGAGAATGGTTGAAACATAACTTACTAACTATCACCTCAAAACATAATTTATGATCTTCGCTGCGAAAAATAAACCATTACCAGAGTTCTCATCTCTTATGATTAACGGAGAAATAATCAAAAGGTCTAGTAGCGAGAAATATCTCGGATTGTGGGT
The DNA here is from genome assembly GCA_916618015.1 of Xestia c-nigrum. Classification (NCBI taxonomy): domain Eukaryota; kingdom Metazoa; phylum Arthropoda; class Insecta; order Lepidoptera; family Noctuidae; genus Xestia; species Xestia c-nigrum. The sequence continues at coordinate 20,064,135 of OU745251.1, forward strand.
AGATGACAAACTTACTTGGAGACTGCACAATGCACATTGATCACGTCATGAAATCAGAGTTAATGTCACTATTAGGAGCATTGCGAAAAATATCAAAATGTATCCCGAAAAAAGTACGTCTCTCTAGTAAAGTCAAACCTTGAATATCTAATTTAAGTGTGGGGATCAGCCGCTAAGTCTAAACTAAATCCTACAAAGAATACAAAACAAAATTATTTGTGCTGTTTCACTACCACTATCTATATCCAACAAAAAAAAAAATCGAAACAACTACACAACTAAATCTCACACAACTTAAGTATTACACCTTTTGATTATTACACCTCCATTCTCACAAAAAAAAATCACCACAAATTCTGTACAATCAAACATATTCTAATAATAATGATTTAATGATTATGATTCTGATTTTGGTACCAAGGGGAAAAAAAACTGGTCTACCTCGTCGCCTCGTGTAATCTGTTCCTTTTGGTACCAATGCCAACGCAAATATAATTATACTATTCACTTCTCATGCTCTAAAAGTACGCCATTATAGCCCTACGAAGCGGGATTAAAGTGACCGTTTATTCCCTAGGGAGTAAAAATAATTTAAAAATGGAACGATCTATTACTCTGAAACATGGTCACTAAAGAGTAACTTCTCAAAGGTTTTGTTTAAATTTCGAATTGGCTTGCAAATAGAAATCGGTTTATTGAAAAAAAAAAAAAATGAACTCTTCAACGCGGGAAAATGTATGGTTGTTTGTGTGCATCGTTGATTTTGAAAAAGTATGTGGAATGCCTCTGTTGCTAGCCGCTGCAGTAATGTAGGTATTATAATTATCTGTGGAGTGTGGATCATCTTCATTGCGAGAATGTTGAGCTTGTGTTGTGTTTTAAATTGTTAATCTGTGACTGACCTGATAGAAGAAAATCTGACTGCTCAGTTCAGAATTTTAATCGAGTGTAAATTTGTTCGGTTTTAAATGACTATTTTTCTCGCACTCAAAGTGAAAAGTACAGTTTACACCTCGAGACTAAACGCCAATTTAATATACCCTCGCTATCATTGCCTCCCTCGCAAGCTCGGGAGTCAAACCACCTCGGGTATGTAATGGCTTCGTTTAATCTCTCGTTATAAAATATACTATTACCTCGTCGTCGTGTCTCGGCCCCTGGGATTAATATGTCCTCGCAGCTGTACAGAAGAGCATAGTTCACGTTATCGGTGGTGAGTACGATGACCCTTCGAGTGACAGCTGCAATTAAAAAAAAAAAAAAGATTTCATGAATTTGAAAGGCAAACAATGCTTACTGTACAGGTGGCAATAATTCAATGTGAGTCCATTATCGTAGAAATTAAATAACTTACGGCCACTACTTGTGGGTAAAGTAACTAGTAATACTCCAGATTCACCAGCGACTGCAGTAGCTGTTCCTGTTATTGTACTCAAAGCCTCATTGTGAACTTGACTGTTCTGAACAGTGATGACACCACCAGTAAGTGGCCCGTATACAGCACGGTTACACTGGCCAGTCTGTGTTGGTTGTGGGTATCTGGCGACTTCGTACCAGGTTCCCAGAAACTGTAATCACATAAAAATAATGAAAGGATTAAGTAGCTTTCTAAGATTTTTAAATTCTCTGTAAATAATTTGGTTTAATTTAAAGTGAATGTGTGCAATGTATTTCACACGTGTGCGTATTTTTAACATGTGTGCGGGATGTTAAATTGCCACAGATAGCTATACCTATACTTAATCCAAATTGGTTCAATGCCTCTATTCGAAGGTGAATGTTTTTTTTTAAAGCAAGGAATATGCCTCTTTCCAGCATAAATAGTTTTTGAATATTCAAATTGTGTTTTTTAAATAGAATATCATTGTTAAACATAACTAATTAAAATTAAAATTTACTTTTATAAACAAATCATTGTTTTATTTGTGTTCTAAATAAAAAAAAATACTATTAGGGTGTTCAACGGCTTTGTGTTCCTTTGCTTCTCCTACAACCTGGCAAAAGCAAAGCGCGGACAAAAATAAAATTAAAATCATATTCTCCTAACAATTCATTAGGTTCTTAATAATTTTCATGATTTTATTAATTATTTCTTCAAAAGTGTATTGGAAAACGTCGTTTGATACACTTGGACATTTGTTATTACAGTTCTAGGCTCAATTACATCTGCGCCTACGGCTCGTGTTAATTCCACTTCAAATGCCATAACAAACTTTCTCCACTTGTATCAAAATGTACTATTGTAGCTTGCCATTTGTTATGTACCACACAAAATAATTAAAACTTGTGAGTCGAAAGTTATTTACAATGATTCGATAACATTAATGTGAACTTACTATCTCTACGTTGAATGCATCAACGCCGGTTATGGTTGTATCACAGGGTCCGGGCAACTCGATAGTTTCTGGGAGTGTGTCCCACTCTGGATAGTAGAAGCACGCTGCATAAGTCTGACTTGTGTCTTGGTAATAAGATTGGCTTAGACCTTGGGTGTTCTCGATAACGTCGTTTATTGCAGCGTTAGCTGTGTCGCTCAGTGGTCCTAATTGTTTACTCAATTTCCAACTGCTAACTGTAAGAGTGGTATGTCAAATTAGCCTTAGCAAAATCAATCCTTTTAATATATCAAATAACTGTACACTTACAAAAGGTACAGGAAGGAATGATATATTAAAGAAAGTCAGACAAAGATACGAGCAAGACATTCATAAAAAAGCAGAAAAAATAACAAAAAACTTTGGGAAGCAATCAAAAATATAACCTACATATATTAACAAAGTCAAACAGCAATCGACAAATCTTATTTCAATAGAAAATCCAACTGAATAAATTAACAGAGTAAATTCTTGTTTTGCTGGTGTAAGTAAAAAGTTATCAGAAAAATTGCTTTTACAAAATTGTAATTTTGACAATACAGAGCCATTAGTGTGCCAATTATTGCTTCCGAAAATTCCTTTGTTCTTCTACCGATCAACGAAGATGAAATACGATCTGTAATTCTTAATTTAAACGAGGGTGCAGTTGGCGTCGATACATAACAGAAAGATCACCACGTTTGCGGATGATACTGCTCTAGTATTCGATGCAGATACGTGTGTTGAGGTTCAACAATATCCTCAATAAGGCTTCAATACAATTTATGAATGGTCATATGCTAACCTACTTAACCTAAATGTCGAAATACATTAAAAATTCCCTTAGACTAAAGGATCAACCAAACTTCACCTTGAATACCCACTCATTTAATTCAATCAGCGATTGTTGTTGTCCAATATTACTTAAAACAGAATCCATCAAATACCTTGGTATAATTGTAGACCACCGACTCGGCTTCCAGCAACACATTAAAATATTAGTTAAAGAATCCCCAAATTAATATTTTTTATTTATTTCTGATAATTTATTCTTTAATTAGTACAGTTTATTTCGCATTATGATAATTCTACTGTATCACCACCTGGGGCGGTTCTTCCAAATCATATTTGATTAATTTATAGAAAGCTAAAAGAGCTATATTAAAAGTCAGTTGTTTCTTCCTAATTCGCTATCTAATCTTCGATCTTTAACAGCACTGCAAAGTTCTACCGGTCTTGCAGTTGTTCATACAGACAGTATTAAAAAAACATTCTGAACTTCCCATAGATCACGATTTCCTTTCAGAAAATAGAAGATCATTCGCTTTCATACTAGTTTTTCCCTAAAAAAATCGCCTTTCTTGGCACTTTTTTATATAATTCTATGAATAATAAAATATATATTTACACTCACACTGAAGCTTTTTGTAAAAGGAAATTGCGAATTTTACTACGTCTCCATAGAAAATTTACATAAACTTGTGTCTTAAAAAGCCTGCGGAGCATGCGTAGTCCATACAAAAGTAATACCAAAATAATTTATAAAACAAACGTATTTCAAAGGTAGTGTGTATTTATTTCGATTGAATTACAGAGCATCTAGGTTACCAAATATATTATTTTAATTGGACACTTATTTAAACAATATTTATGAGAAAAATAAGTTTTTTTAGAGAAATTTTAATTTCCTCATAATATCTCATCTTTGTATCATTGTCCTTTAAAAATATATATATTTGGGAAAATAGATATTCTGTCTGTAATCGAAATAAATACACACTACGTTAAGATTTTGTTTGATTTCCAAATTATTTTGGTATTACGTTTTTATGAGAAACGCATGCTTCGCCGGCCCCTGAACCCTAACACGTAAACATTGAACCAATTACACACTCTCATACACACACACGCATTCACACAGACACCACACACACACACACACATACACACATATCTACTCACGCATTGTATCAATGCACTGTCATCACCCCAATTCCTTATCATCCTCTTGATCGTTCTTCGTTTCCAAATTTATTTTTTTGTTTGTTGCCATATACTTTACTGGACTACTGTATATGTTTTTGCTGAAGTTCAAGTTTTCAACTTTTAAAGTGTCATGTGTGTTTCAGTAATCTTCTATTATTAGGTCAATTTTATACTTTTATCGATGTGTGAATGTTTTATATTTTTGTTTTTTTTTTAATCCTACCCAAAAGACGACAACCTACGAAAGAATTTCGATAAAGAACAGGACAGAGTAAAAAACCTAATAAAATCAGAGAAGAAAACCTACTACCACAACTTATTTGATAACAGCCACAAACAACCTAAAAAAAGTGTGAAAAGAAAGTGTGTGGGAAATCATTAATACCTTAGCAGCGAATAAAATCAGCAATGCTCCCCCCCAAACAAATTTCGAACTCAGAGTGTATAACAAACGGTATAATGAAATTTGTAATGTACTTAATTTATTCTTTGCATCAATAGGCGAGGACTTAGCTTATGAAATCCCTAGCATATACCACACAAACACAGGTAATATGTTCATGTACGACAGCAATTACACACACGACCTAACTTTAGACGAACTTTCCCCATGTAACATAGAGGAAATATCAAAAATAATTGAAAACCTTGACTCCAACACTAGTACAGGCTTGGGCGGTATTAGCACAAAGACTATAAAATGCCTTAAAATCAAAATTGTGGAAAGATTAGCTAACTGTATAAATGTTTGTTTAACGCGCGGCACTTTCCAGAACTCACGAAGTTGCTAGAGTTAGTCCAATTTACAAATCTGGAAGTAGAATTGAACCCGGTAACTATCGACCGGTATCTGTCTTACCCGTTATTTCGAAAATATTCCAACGCGTGTTATACAACCGTCGAAACGAAGAGGTACTTGACAAAGAAAAAATCCTAATCGATCAACAATATGGCTTCCGCTCTAAATCAAATACTCTCACTGCCACAGTAGATTTAGTAAAGAAAATAAAAACTGAAATTGATCAAAAAACCATTTTTATTGATTTAAAAAAAGCGTACGATACGGTTAGCCATCCAAAACTACTTCAGAAATTACACAATATAGGTATATCAGGCAGCACCCTCAGTATGTTCACTTCATATTTACAAAACAGACAACAATTCGTTAAGATAGATAAATTCACCAGCTCGATACAAAACATAACACACGGCTGTCCGCAAAGCTCAATGGTTAGCTCATTGCTATTTCTAATTTACATAAATAACATCGATTAAATAGGGCTAACAGGACACCTAACATTATACGCGGATGACACCTTTCTTTTGTAATTCGATAAATCTTTACTGAACAATATGACCGATGCGCAAAAGGACCTTGACCTACTCAGAGAATGGTTGAAACATAACTTACTAACTATCACCTCAAAACATAATTTATGATCTTCGCTGCGAAAAATAAACCATTACCAGAGTTCTCATCTCTCATGATTAACGGAGCAATAATCAAAAGGTCTAGTAGCGAGAAATATCTCGGATTGTGGGTAGATGACAAACTTACTTGGAGACTGCACAATGCACATTGATCACGTCATGAAATCAGAGTTAATGTCACTATTAGGAGCATTGCGAAAAATATCAAAATGTATCCCGAAAAAAGTACGTCTCTCTAGTAAAGTCAAACCTTGAATATCTAATTTAAGTGTGGGGATCAGCCGCTAAGTCTAAACTAAATCCTACAAAGAATACAAAACAAAATTATTTGTGCTGTTTCACTACCACTATCTATATCCAACAAAAAAAAATCGAAACAACTACACAACTAAATCTCACACAACTTAAGTATTACACCTTTTGATTACTACACCTCCATTCTCACAAAAAAAAATCACCACAAATTCTGTACAATCAAACATATTCTAATAATAATGATTTAATGATTATGATTCTGATTTTGGTACCAAGGGGAAAAAAAACTGGTCTACCTCGTCGCCTCGTGTAATCTGTTCCTTTTGGTACCAATGCCAACGCAAATATAATTATACTTTACCTCGTCGTCGTGTCTCGGCCCATGGGATTAATATGTCCTCGCAGCTGTACAGAAGAGCATAGTTCACGTTATCGGTGGTGAGTACGATGACCCTTCGAGTGACAGCTGCAATTAAAAAAAAAAAAAAGATTTCATGATTTTGAAAGGCAAACAATGCTTACTGTACAGGTGGCAATAATTCAATATGAGTCCATTATCGTAGAAATTAAATAACTTACGGCCACTACTTGTGGGTAAAGTAACTAGTAATACTCCAGATTCACCAGCGACTGCAGTAGCTGTTCCTGTTATTGTACTCAAAGCCTCATTGTTAACTTGACTGTTCTGAACAGTGATGACACCACCAGTAAGTGGCCCGTATACAGCACGGTTACACTGGCCAGTCTGTGTTGGTTGTGGGTATCTGGCGACTTCGTACCAGGTTCCCAGAAACTGTAATCACATAAAAATAATGAAAGGATTAAGTAGCTTTCTAAGATTTTTAAATTCTCTGTAAATAATTTGGTTTAATTTAAAGTGAATGTGTGCAATGTATTTAACATGTGTGCGGGATGTTAAATTGCCACAGATAGCTATACCTATACTTAATCCAAATTGGTTCAATGCCTCTATTCGAAGGTGAATGTTTTTTTAAAGCAAGGAATATGCGTCTTTCCAGCATAAATAGTTTTTGAATATTCAAATTGTGTTTTTTAAATAGAATATCATTGTTAAACATAACTAATTAAAATTAAAATTTACTTTTATAAACAAATCATTGTTTTATTTGTGTTCTAAATAAAAAAAAATACTATTAGGGTGTTCAACGGCTTTGTGTTCCTTTGCTTCTCCTACAACCTGGCAAAAGCAAAGCGCGGACAAAAATAAAATTAAAATCATATTCTCCTAACAATTCATTAGGTTCTTAATAATTTTCATGATTTCATTTTATTTCTTCAAAAGTGTATTGGAAAACGTCGTTTGATACACTTGGACATTTGTTATTGCAGTTGTAGGCTCAATTACATCTGCGCCTACGGCTCGTGTCAATTCCACTTCGAATGCCATAACAAACTTTCTCCACTTGTATCAAAATGTACTATTGTAGCTTGCCATTTGTTATGTACCACACAAAATAATTAAAACTTGTGAGTCGAAAGTTATTTACAATGATTCGATAACATTAATGTGAACTTACTATCTCTACGTTGAATGCATCAACGCCGGTTATGGTTGTATCACAGGGTCCGGGCAACTCGATAGTTTCTGGGAGTGTGTCCCACTCGGGATAGTAGAAGCACGCTGCATAAGTCTGACTTGTGTCTTGGTAATAAGATTGGCTTAGACCTTGGGTGTTCTCGATAACGTCGTTTATTGCAGCGTTAGCTGTGTCGCTCAGTGGTCCTAATTGTTTACTCAATTTCCAACTGCTAACTGTAAGAATGGTATGTCAAATTAGCCTTAGCAAAATCAATCCTTTTAATATATCAAATAACTGTACACTTACAAAAGGTACAGGAAGGAATGATATATTAAAGAAAGTCAGACAAAGATACGAGCAAGACATTCATAAAAAAGCAGAAAAAATAACAAAAAACTTTGGGAAGCAATCAAAAATATAACCTACATATATTAACAAAGTCAAACAGCAATCCACAAATCTTATTTCAATAGAAAATCCAACTGAATAAATTAACAGAGTAAATTCTTGTTTTGCTGGTGTAAGTAAAAAGTTATCAGAAAAATTGCTTTTACAAAATTGTAATTTTGACAATACAGAGCCATTAGTGTGCCAATTATTGCTTCCGAAAATTCCTTTGTTCTTTTACCGATCAACGAAGATGAAATACGATCTGTAATTCTTAATTTAAACGAGGGTGCAGTTGGCGTCGATACATAACAGAAAGATCACCACGTTTGCGGATGATACTGCTCTAGTATTCGATGCAGATACGTGTGTTGAGGTTCAACAATATCCTCAATAAGGCTTCAATACAATTTATAAATGGTCATATGCTAACCTACTTAACCTAAATGTCGAAATACATTAAAAATTCCCTTAGACTAAAGGATCAACCAAACTTCACCTTGAATACCCACTCATGTAATTCAATCAGCGATTGTTGTTGTCCAATATTACTTAAAACAGAATCCATCAAATACCTTGGTATAATTGTAGACCACCGACTCGGCTTCCAGCAACACATTAAAATATTAGTTAAAGAATCCCCAAATTAATATTTTTTATTTATTTCTGATAATTTATTCTTTAATTAGTACAGTTTATTTCGCATTATGATAATTCTACTGTATCACCACCTGGGGCGGTTCTTCCAAATCATATTTGATTAATTTATAGAAAGCTAAAAGAGCTATATTAAAAGTCAGTTGTTTCTTCCTAATTCGCTATCTAATCTTCGATCTTTAACAGCACTGCAAAGTACTACCGGTCTTGCAGTTGTTCATACAGACAGTATTAAAAAAACATTCTGAACTTCCCATAGATCACGATTTCCTTTCAGAAAATAGAAGATCATCCGCTTTCATACTAGTTTTTCCCTAAAAAAATCGCCTTTCTTGGCACTTTTTTATATAATTCTATGAATAATAAAATATATATTTACACTCACACTGAAGCTGTTTGTAAAAGGAAATTGCGAATTTTACTACGTCTCCATAGAAAATTTACATAAACTTGTGTCTTAAAAAGCCTGCGGAGCATGCGTAGTCCATACAAAAGTAATAACAAAATAATTTATAAATCAAACGTATTTCAAAGGTAGTGTGTAAATATTTCGATTGAATTACAGAGCATCTAGGTTACCAAATATATATTTTAATTGGACACTTATTTAAACAATATTTATGAGAAAAATACGTTTTTTTAGAGAAATTTCAATATCCTCATAATATCTCATCTTTGTATCATTGTCCTTTAAAAATATATATATTTGGGAAAATAGATATTCTGTCTGTAATCGAAATAAATACACACTACGTTAAGATTTTGTTTGATTTCCAAATTATTTTGGTATTACGTTTTTATGAGAAACGCATGCTTCGCCCCTGAACCCTAACACGTAAACATTGAACCAATTACACACTCTCATACACACACACGCATTCACACAGACACCACACACACACACACATACACACATATCTACTCACGCATTGTATCAATGCACTGTCATCACCCCAATTCCTTATCATCCTCTTGATCGTTCTTCGTTTCCAAATTTCTTTTTTTGTTTGTTGCCATATACTTAACTGGACTACTGTATATGTTTTTGCTGAAGTTCAAGTTTTCAACTTTTAAAGTGTCACGTGTGTTTCAGTAATCTTCTATTATTAGGTCAATTTTATACTTTTATCGATGTGTGAATGTTTTATATTTTTGTTTTTTTTTAAATCCTACCCAAAAGACGACAACCTACGAAAGAATTTCGATGAAGAACAGGACAGAGTAAAAAACCTAATCAAATCAGAGAAGAAAACCTACTACCACAACTTATTTGATACCAGCCACAAACAACCTAAAAAAAGTGTGAAAAGAAAGTGTGTGGGAAATCATTATTACCTTAGCAGCGAATAAAATCAGCAATGCTCCCCCAAACAAATTTCGAACTCAGAGTGTATAACAAACGGTAATGAAATTTGTAATGTACTTAATTTATTCTTTGCATCAATAGGCGAGGACTTAGCTTATGAAATCCCTAGCATATACCACACAAACACAGGTAATATTTTCATGTACGACAGCAATTACACACACGACCTAACTTTAGACGAACTTTCCCCATGTAACATAGAGGAAATATAAAAAATAATTGAAAACCTTGACTCCAACACTAGTACAGGCTTGGGCGGTATTAGCACAAAGACTATAAAATGCCTTAAAAACAAAATTGTGGAAAGATTAGCTAACTGTATAAATGTTTGTTTAACGCGCGGCACTTTCCAGAACTCACGAAGTTGCTAGAGTTAGTCCAATTTACAAATCTGGAAGTAGAATTGAACCCGGTAACTATCGACCGGTATCTGTCTTACCCGTTATTTCGAAAATATTCCAACGCGTGTTAAACAACCGTCGAAACGAGGAGGTACTTGACAAAGAAAAAATCCTAATCGATCAACAATATGGCTTCCGCTCTAAATCAAATACTCTCACTGCCACAGTAGATGTAGTAAAGAAAATAAAAACTGAAATTGATCAAAAAACCATTTTTATTGATTTTAAAAAAGCGTACGATACGGTTAGCCATCCAAAACTACTTCAGAAATTACACAATATAGGTATATCAGGCAGCACCCTCAGTATGTTCACTTCATATTTACAAAACAGACAACAATTCGTTAAGATAGATAAATTTACCAGCTCGATACAAAACATAACACACGGCTGTCCGCAAAGCTCAATGGTTAGCTCATTGCTATTTCTAATTTACATAAATAACATCGATTAAATAGGGCTAACAGGACACCTAACATTATACGCGGATGACACCTTTCTTTTGTAATTCGATAAATCTTTACTGAACAATATGACCGATGCGCAAAAGGACCTTGACCTACTCAGAGAATGGTTGAAACATAACTTACTAACTATCACCTCAAAACATCATTTATGATCTTCGCTGCGAAACATAAACCATTACCAGAGTTCTCATCTCTTATGATTAACGGAGAAATAATCAAAAGGTCTAGTAGCGAGAAATATCTCGGATTGTGGGTAGATGACAAACTTACTTGGAGACTGCACAATGCACATTGATCACGTCATGAAATCAGAGTTAATGTCACTATTAGGAGCATTGCGAAAAATATCAAAATGTATCCCGAAAAAAGTACGTCTCTCTAGTAAAGTCAAACCTTGAATATCTAATTTAAGTGTGGGGATCAGCCGCTAAGTCTAAACTAAATCCTACAAAGAATACAAAACAAAATTATTTGTGCTGTTTCACTACCACTATCTATATCCAACAAAAAAAAAATCGAAACAACTACACAACTAAATCTCACACAACTTAAGTATTACACCTTTTGATTATTACACCTCCATTCTCACAAAAAAAAATTACCACAAATTCTGTACAATCAAACATATTCTAATAATAATGATTTAATGATTATGATTCTGATCTTGGTACCAAGGGGAAAAAAAACTGGTCTACCTCGTCGCCTCGTGTAATCTGTTCCTTTTGGTACCAATGCCAACGCAAATATAATTATACTTTACCTCGTCGTCGTGTCTCGGCCCCTGGGATTAATATGTCCTCGCAGCTGTACAGAAGAGCATAGTTCACGTTATCGGTGGTGAGTACGATGACCCTTCGAGTGACAGCTGCAATAAAAAAAATAAAAAAAGATTTCACGATTTTGAAAGGCAAACAATGCTTACTGTACAGGTGGCAATAATTCAATGTGAGTCCATTATCGTAGAAATTAAATAACTTACGGCCACTACTTGTGGGTAAAGTAACTAGTAATACTCCAGATTCACCAGCGACTGCAGTAGCTGTTCCTGTTATTGTACTCAAAGCCTCATTGTTAACTTGACTGTTCTGAACAGTGATGACACCACCAGTAAGTGGCCCGTATACAGCACGGTTACACTGGCCAGTCTGTGTTGGTTGTGGGTATCTGGCGACTTCGTACCAGGTTCCCAGAAACTGTAATCACATAAAAATAATGAAAGGATTAAGTAGCTTTCTAAGATTTTTAAATTCTCTGTAAATAATTTGGTTTAATTTAAAGTGAATGTGTGCAATATATTTCACACGTGTGCGGGATGTTAAATTGCCACAGATAGCTATTCCTATACTTAATCCAAATTGGTTCAATGCCTCTATTCGAAGGTGAATGTTTTTTTTTTAAGCAAGGAATATGCGTCTTTCCAGCATAAATAGTTTTTAAATATTCAAATTGTGTTTTTTAAATAGAATATCATTGTTAAACATAACTAATTAAAATTAAAATTTACTTTTATAAACAAATCATTGTTTTATTTGTGTTCTAAATAAAAAAAAATACTATTAGGGTGTTCAACGGCTTTGTGTTCCTTTGCTTCTCCTACAACCTGGCAAAAGCAAAGCGCGGACAAAAATAAAATTAAAATCATATTCTCCTAACAATTCATTAGGTTCTTAATAATTTTCATGATTTCATTTTATTTCTTCAAAAGTGTATTGGAAAACGTCGTTTGATACACTTGGACATTTGTTATTGCAGTTGTAGGCTCAATTACATCTGCGCCTACGGCTCGTGTCAATTCCACTTCGAATGCCATAACAAACTTTCTCCACTTGTATCAAAATGTACTATTGTAGCTTGCCATTTGTTATGTACCACACAAAATAATTAAAACTTGTGAGTCGAAAGTTATTTACAATGATTCGATAACATTAATGTGAACTTACTATCTCTACGTTGAATGCATCAACGCCGGTTATGGTTGTATCACAGGGTCCGGGCAACTCGATAGTTTCTGGGAGTGTGTCCCACTCGGGATAGTAGAAGCACGCTGCATAAGTCTGACTTGTGTCTTGGTAATAAGATTGGCTTAGACCTTGGGTGTTCTCGATAACGTCGTTTATTGCAGCGTTAGCTGTGTCGCTCAGTGGTCCTAATTGTTTACTCAATTTCCAACTGCTAACTGTAAGAATGGTATGTCAAATTAGCCTTAGCAAAATCAATCCTTTTAATATATCAAATAACTTAACACTTACAAAAGGTACAGGAAGGAATGATATATTAAAGAAAGTCAGACAAAGATACGAGCAAGACATTCATAAAAAAGCAGAAAAAATAACAAAAAACTTTGGGAAGCAATCAAAAATATAACCTACATATATTAACAAAGTCAAACAGCAATCCACAAATCTTATTTCAATAGAAAATCCAACTGAATAAATTAACAGAGTAAATTCTTGTTTTGCTGGTGTAAGTAAAAAGTTATCAGAAAAATTGCTTTTACAAAATTGTAATTTTGACAATACAGAGCCATTAGTGTGCCAATTATTGCTTCCGAAAATTCCTTTGTTCTTCTACCGATCAACGAAGATGAAATACGATCTGTAATTCTTAATTTAAACGAGGGTGCAGTTGGCGTCGATACATAACAGAAAGATCACCACGTTTGCGGATGATACTGCTCTAGTATTCGATGCAGATACGTGTGTTGAGGTTCAACAATATCCTCAATAAGGCTTCAATACAATTTATAAATGGTCATATGCTAACCTACTTAACCTAAATGTCGAAATACATTAAAAATTCCCTTAGACTAAAGGATCAACCAAACTTCACCTTGAATACCCACTCATGTAATTCAATCAGCGATTGTTGTTGTCCAATATTACTTAAAACAGAATCCATCAAATACCTTGGTATAATTGTAGACCACCGACTCGGCTTCCAGCAACACATTAAAATATTAGTTAAAGAATCCCCAAATTAATATTTTTTATTTATTTCTGATAATTTATTCTTTAATTAGTACAGTTTATTTCGCATTATGATAATTCTACTGTATCACCACCTGGGGCGGTTCTTCCAAATCATATTTGATTAATTTATAGAAAGCTAAAAGAGCTATATTAAAAGTCAGTTGTTTCTTCCTAATTCGCTATCTAATCTTCGATCTTTAACAGCACTGCAAAGTACTACCGGTCTTGCAGTTGTTCATACAGACAGTATTAAAAAAACATTCTGAACTTCCCATAGATCACGATTTCCTTTCAGAAAATAGAAGATCATCCGCTTTCATACTAGTTTTTCCCTAAAAAAATCGCCTTTCTTGGCACTTTTTTATATAATTCTATGAATAATAAAATATATATTTACACTCACACTGAAGCTGTTTGTAAAAGGAAATTGCGAATTTTACTACGTCTCCATAGAAAATTTACATAAACTTGTGTCTTAAAAAGCCTGCGGAGCATGCGTAGTCCATACAAAAGTAATAACAAAATAATTTATAAATCAAACGTATTTCAAAGGTAGTGTGTAAATATTTCGATTGAATTACAGAGCATCTAGGTTACCAAATATATATTTTAATTGGACACTTATTTAAACAATATTTATGAGAAAAATACGTTTTTTTAGAGAAATTTCAATATCCTCATAATATCTCATCTTTGTATCATTGTCCTTTAAAAATATATATATTTGGGAAAATAGATATTCTGTCTGTAATCGAAATAAATACACACTACGTTAAGATTTTGTTTGATTTCCAAATTATTTTGGTATTACGTTTTTATGAGAAACGCATGCTTCGCCGGCCCCTAAACCCTAACACGTAAACATTGAACCAATTACACACTCTCATACACACACACGCATTCACACAGACACCACACACACACACACACATACACACATATCTACTCACGCATTGTATCAATGCACTGTCATCACCCCAATTCCTTATCATCCTCTTGATCGTTCTTCGTTTCCAAATTTCTTTTTTTGTTTGTTGCCATATACTTAACTGGACTACTGTATATGTTTTTGCTGAAGTTCAAGTTTTCAACTTTTAAAGTGTCACGTGTGCTTCAGTAATCTTCTATTATTAGGTCAATTTTATACTTTTATCGATGTGTGAATGTTTTATATTTTTGTTTTTTTTTAAATCCTACCCAAAAGACGACAACCTACGAAAGAATTTCGATGAAGAACAGGACAGAGTAAAAAACCTAATCAAATCAGAGAAGAAAACCTACTACCACAACTTATTTGATACCAGCCACAAACAACCTAAAAAAAGTGTGAAAAGAAAGTGTGTGGGAAATCATGATTACCTTAGCAGCGAATAAAATCAGCAATGCTCCCCCAAACAAATTTCGAACTCAGAGTGTATAACAAACGGTAATGAAATTTGTAATGTACTTAATTTATTCTTTGCATCAATAGGCAAGGACTTAGCTTATGAAATCCCTAGCATATACCACACAAACACAGGTAATATTTTCATGTACGACAGCAATTACACACACGACCTAACTTTAGACGAACTTTCCCCATGTAACATAGAGGAAATATAAAAAATAATTGAAAACCTTGACTCCAACACTAGTACAGGCTTGGGCGGTATTAGCACAAAGACTATAAAATGCCTTAAAAACAAAATTGTGGAAAGATTAGCTAACTGTATAAATGTTTGTTTAACGCGCGGCACTTTCCAGAACTCACGAAGTTGCTAGAGTTAGTCCAATTTACAAATCTGGAAGTAGAATTGAACCCGGTAACTATCGACCGGTATCTGTCTTACCCGTTATTTCGAAAATATTCCAACGCGTGTTATACAACCGTCGAAACGAAGAGGTACTTGACAAAGAAAAAATCCTAATCGATCAACAATATGGCTTCCGCTCTAAATCAAATACTCTCACTGCCACAGTAGATTTAGTAAATAAAATAAAAACTGAAATTGATCAAAAAACTATTTTTATTGATTTTAAAAAAGCGTACGATACGGTTAGCCATCCAAAACTACTTCAGAAATTACACAATATAGGTATATCAGGCAGCACCCTCAGTATGTTCACTTCATATTTACAAAACAGACAACAATTCGTTAATTTATTTATTTATTTATTTACTTAAATAACATGGGAGACTTACAGCTAAAACAAACAGATCAAGGACAGTACAATAGTCTGAAAGCCAATTACAGGTCTCCACTTATAAAATACAGAGAAAAAAAAAAACTAAATTCTACGGACATTCTCGCTAAATTTCTGTGTATATGCTACAGCATAATTATAATGTTGCTCACACTGCCTATCAACCAGCATAACAAAAGCAACTACATGAAGAAGCTTTGACTCAAGCACTTCCTGGCTGACGACACACTAGTTTGGAATGGATCTATATCGAACTGTTTACAAAGTTTGTTTAAATTTCTGCTTGCACGCACAATGAACGAATTCTGCCTATAATTAGTTGAAGCAAATGGCACACATAAAGGTGGATTGTAACGTTTAGACTTCAAGGGAACGTTGAAAAAAAATTTTGACAAAATATCGCTACAGTTTATGGTGTTGTTAAAAATTTTCAACAAACACACACAGTCAGAAATCTCGCGGCGGTTGAGTAAAGGTAATATATGATATTTTTTACATAGTTTATTGTAGTTTTCCGAATGGTACGGTACTTTTTGATGGTAACATAGATACCTTATGAACCTTCTTTGGATACTCTCAATGCGGTCAATGTATTTGTGGTAGCATGGGTTCCAAATTTCAGATGCATATTCCAAGTGGCTTCTAACAAAAGTACAATATAGAATTTTTAAAGTTTTGGCTTGAGTGAAGCACTTGGATAATCGCATTATGAAACCCAGTGACTTTGATGCCTTAGCGACTATTGCATCTACGTGTAATTCAAAGCTAAGCTTGGAATCATGATGAACCCCCAGATCACGGATAGAGTTTGATCTAGGTAGAATTTGATTGCCTAAGGTATACGATGTAGCGATGATTGAGCGCTTCCGAGAATACGTAATAACCGAGCATTTAGCGGGATTAAGATCCAGCTTGTTTCTTTGGCAGTAGTCCTCGAGGCGACGTAGGTCATTTTGGAGTGCAGTTACGTCCATCTGGGATGATATTGTGGCATAAATTTTCATGTCATCGGCAAAACACAAAAGTTTCGATGAAGTCAAGCAAGAGTCGATGTCATTTATGTAGATTACAAAAAGCAAAGGACCGAGTAATGAGCCCTGCGGGACTCCACTAGGGACGGGAACCCAGCTAGATATATAATTATTTAGTACCACTGCTTGGGACCTGTTCACAAGGTAGGAAGAAAACCATCTGAGTAGATCGCCACGTATTCCCATGCTATTCAACTTGGATATAAGAATGTTATGGTCGATTCGATCAAAGGCTTTGCTATAGTCCGTATAAACGACGTCAACCTGCTTACCGTTGCACATGGCATCAGTAATAAATTCGTTAAGGAGGATCAGGTTTGTGGCAGTAGACCTCCCTTTTAGGAAACCGTGTTGGACCGAGCTAAATGAGTTTTTCAGAGCAGAATAAACCTGATTATATATTATCCTCTCAAAGACTTTTGCTATGATACACAATTTAGATATCGGTCTGTAATTTTCTATGTCTGTTTTGACACCTTTTTTATGAATAGGCGTTATAAATGCAGATTTCCATATTTGTGGTACAACACAGGTATTCAGAGATTTCTTAAATAAAATTGATATAGGTTGCGCTATCGAAGGTGCACACCGAACAAGAAGTTTAGATGGGATGTTATCAGGGCCTGCCGATTTGCACGTATCCAACTTACGAAGCAAGTTAGTAATTTCATTAGTTTCAACAATAATACTGCAGATATCAGATGTTAGGTTAGACGAATCGTTAAAAAGAGAAGGAGAAGAGACTGGATGACCAACACTGGGATTGAGGAAAGTAGAATGGAAGTATTCCGAAAAAGCTTGACAAATAGATTCCCCTGTCCGCAAGGTATCGCTGTTATAGTTCAAAGTACTTGGGACTGCGTTTGAGTTATGACGTTTTTTTACAAACGTCCAAAAGTATTTTGGGTTATTTTTAATTGCATTTTCTGTTAGGTCCAAATAGTTGCGGTAGCATTGGGATTCCATAGTTTTCACCCTTTCACGAAGAAGTTTGAATGTAGATTCGTCAGATAAGTTACCATATGTTTTGAATCTTTTTAGGTATTTATATTTTTCTTTAATGGTTTTGATGAGTGACGGACTATACCATGTTGGATATTTTTTATTCCGGAAAAGTTTTTGTGGAATATATTTTAACTGTAGATCAACAATAAACTGATTAAAGAAGCCAACTGCATCATCAATTGACCGCGCGGAGAACTCTGCTTCCCAGTCAGTAGTACAAATCGCTCTGCTGATAGAATCATAGTCACCTTTATCATACAAGAATTGAGTACGAGGTGCACATTCAAGTGGAGGTGTTATTGATAGGTCCAAATTAATTAATAACGCTGGGTGATAGGCATCAATAGGCACTAATGGGCTGGAACATTCAGTCACACTGACTTTGTCATTGGAAAGGACAAGGTCTAGGATTTTACCATATCTATTAGTTACAGTGTTATACTGTCCAAGATCAAGAGTGCATAATTCATCACAAAGCAAAATTTCGTCATTACTGTTAGGGTTCGATGGAACAAGCGACATGTTGTCAGAAGGAACCCAGTTAATACCGCTCATATTAAAGTCTCCTATTACTAGAAAGGTGTCAGAAGTATTATTAATAACTGTTTGGTTTAATTTAGCAAGAAAATTAGAAAGTTGTGAGGAAAAAGAATGGCCTAAGTTTTGTTGGCATAAGTAAATATCACAGATATGCAAGGTTATATTGTTCCTCGTGATACGATTTTTTAGGTTTATAGATAGCCA
The DNA here is from genome assembly GCA_916618015.1 of Xestia c-nigrum. NCBI lineage: Eukaryota > Metazoa > Arthropoda > Insecta > Lepidoptera > Noctuidae > Xestia > Xestia c-nigrum. Next base: position 20,082,913 of record OU745251.1, read on the forward strand.
GAGGTCCTCTGCTGTAGAGTGAAAATTTGGTTGGCAAATAACAGATAATTCTCTACGAGTGGCAATGAGTACCCCCCCACCACGCGATTGCCCGGTTAAAACATAGTCTCGGTCGCGGCGCCAAACAATGTACCGATCGTCAAAAAACTCGGAATTCAAGACGCCATCCAATAACCAGGTCTCGGTAAGTACTATGATATCATAGGAGTTTAGTGACATTTGACGATAAAAAGAATGAGTTTTAGTTCTAAGACCTCGAACGTTCTGATAGTAAATGTTTAAGTTATTACCGTAATTAGCCATTGAGAATGTAGTCAATAATTGAATATAAATCGGCATGTTGTATAAGTATTACAACGACAGCATTCAATAAACAATAATGTATATTTGGGTACAATAAGAATATAAATATGCAAGGAAGGTAAGCTTTAAAAAAGTTTGCGCGTGAACATAAATCATACGACATTATGTGGTAAGCAGCTGTGCGAAACAGCAAGCAGTAATGCGTGGTGCGTACAAGCGAGAGCGAGTGAAACATATTGAAATGTATAATATGAGCTTTGAAGTAAACAGCGCGATAAGAAACGAGTGTCGAGCTCATTAGCGCGATTGAGGTGGTAAAGCTTTTGTTAGTAAACATTGCGATACTTAGGATAACAAAAAATATAAGTGATTGTAATGTAATAAAAGAATGAGATAAAATTAAAATTAAATAATAACTTAGTAGAAATAGGAAGCACTTTACACAATTTTGTTTAAATCAGATTCTTTACGTATAATAGCTACTTTACAATTAGCATTTTTCAATACATGGATTTTCCCATGCTTTACCCAAACGAACTCGTAATATTTCTCCTTGGCCATGGTCTTAACCCTACTTAAAAGCTTCTTGTACTCCACGCTCAGGTGATCGTTGACGTATATACGTTGAGATGTGCTCTGAAACCCGATGTGGGATGTAGATAGATCCTTAACGGCACGTGCAGCTGCGATAAAATCTTCTTTAACATATCGGTTCAGAAAACTCACAATTATCAGCTTTTCGTTGGAATTGAAAATAGGCACCCTTGAGATGTAGTTCACTTGTGATTTTGGGCAGCTATAATTGACCTTGCGGCCGATCGCTTCAATAATAGAAAAAAGATTTTCATCTTTTCTTGTAGGGACTCCTTTGATTTCGACGTTGTTCAATCGAGATCGCTGCTCATATTTTGCGAGTTCGAACTTAGATCTCTCTAGATCAGTCTGCAGGCAAATAACTGTTTCCTGAAGCTTGTCAAGTTCTGATGCTTTTGCTTCAACCTCCGCTAGTCTAGTGTCAAATTCGTCGAGCCTACCGCTAGTGCCTTCACAAGTAATTTTTAGCTCAGCTAACTCGTCCTTGATTACTCGAATATCATCAACCAGGGTCGGCAAATTAAGCAATTGGCGTTTCATGTCCCGAATTTCACTTAGAATGGTTTCAAGGGAAGCTGGTTCAGGAACTACTAGAGCTGGTGATGACGTTCGACAGGTGGGGCACTTCCATTGCGCCATTCTGCTGGCGCCGAGCTTTCTCCATCCGCCTTCGGATATATTGGCACATCCAAAATCCAGATGTTTCTTGCAGCTACCACATTGGACTCCGTCATTAAACTGCACGTTGCAGGCTGCACACGTTTTCATTATTGGAACTCAAGATAAATACAGTTGAAAACCAAAACAAAACCAGCAAATTTTGCACGATGAATGTCCACAGTCGAGTCAAGCAAGCAACAAAAATAATTAATGTTCCAAAAAGTAGAAGTGATGCTCAGATTCGAACCCGCGCCTCTTCGTCTCAGGTGCCGCTCCTTAACCGAATCGGCCAACTCAGCTGTTGTAAACACTTCGAAATTAGTAGAGTGTTTAACCCGTACTTGTGTTTGCTTTTGTGAACTTGTGACCATATAAGGTCGCGCAATGAGCGTAGTTGAACGTTCTGACTCACCACCAAGCAGCCAATAGGGGCAGCCGTCGAAGCCGTGACTCACTGGCGTATGTTCAATCCGTGATCGTTTGTAGCATGCGTCGTCGGCGTGCGTGGAGAGTGACGACGTAACGTGGCCGGCGTGCGGTAGAGATGTCAGCGGCGCAGGAGCAGGATGGCAATTATGAGGTGGTTCCTTTTCCCTCGCGGGTCGCGGGTGCCCGGGCGCACCTCCGCTATGTAGTTGATCGGTGTACGCGAAATCGGTGATTAGACAGTCAGAGATAAGTACTAGTATTGGCTGGACTAAATATCTTATAAAAGCGGAGCTAAGAGTACACGTCTGTTTCCGGCGAATGTAGTAGACATGAATGTTAGACATGAATGTTAAGATAGATAAATTCACCAGCTCGATACAAAACATAACACACGGCTGTCCGCAAGGCTCAATGGTTAGCTCATTGCTATTTCTAATTTACATAAATAACATCGATTAAATAGGGCTAACAGGACACCTAACATTATACGCGGATGACACCTTTCTTTTGTAATTCGATAAATCTTTACTGAACAATATGACCGATGCGCAAAAGGACCTTGACCTACTCAGAGAATGGTTGAAACATAACTTACTAACTATCACCTCAAAACATCATTTATGATCTTCGCTGCGAAAAATAAACCATTACCAGAGTTCTCATCTCTTATGATTAACGGAGAAATAATCAAAAGGTCTAGTAGCGAGAAATATCTCGGATTGTGGGTAGATGACAAACTTACTTGGAGACTGCACAATGCACATTGATCACGTCATGAAATCAGAGTTAATGTCACTATTAGGAGCATTGCGAAAAATATCAAAATGTATCCCGAAAAAAGTACGTCTCTCTAGTAAAGTCAAACCTTGAATATCTAATTTAAGTGTGGGGATCAGCCGCTAAGTCTAAACTAAATCCTACAAAGAATACAAAACAAAATTATTTGTGCTGTTTCACTACCACTATCTATATCCAACAAAAAAAAAATCGAAACAACTACACAACTAAATCTCACATAACTTAAGTATTACACCTTTTGATTATTACACCTCCATTCTCACAAAAAAAAAGTCACCACAAATTCTGTACAATCAAACATATTCTAATAATAATGATTTAATGATTATGATTCTGATTTTGGTACCAAGGGGAAAAAAAACTGGTCTACCTCGTCGCCTCGTGTAATCTGTTCCTTTTGGTACCAATGCCAACGCAAATATAATTATACTTTACCTCGTCGTCGTGTCTCGGCCCATGGGATTAATATGTCCTCGCAGCTGTACAGAAGAGCATAGTTCACGTTATCGGTGGTGAGTACGATGACCCTTCGAGTGACAGCTGCAATTAAAAAAAAAAAAAACGATTTCATGATTTTGAAAGGCAAACAATGCTTACTGTACAGGTGGCAATAATTCAATGTGAGTCCATTATCGTAGAAATTAAATAACTTACGGCCACTACTTGTGGGTAAAGTAACTAGTAATACTCCAGATTCACCAGCGACTGCAGTAGCTGTTCCTGTTATTGTAATCAAAGCCTCATTGTTAACTTGTCTGTTCTGAACAGTGATGACACCACCAGTAAGTGGCCCGTATACAGCACGGTTACACTGGCCAGTCTGTGTTGGTTGTGGGTATCTGGCGACTTCGTACCAGGTTCCCAGAAACTGTAATCACATAAAAATAATGAAAGGATTAAGTAGCTTTCTAAGATTTTTAAATTCTCTGTAAATAATTTGGTTTAATTTAAAGTGAATGTGTGCAATGTATTTCACACGTGTGCGTATTCTTAACATGTGTGCGGGATGTTAAATTGCCACAGATAGCTATACCTATACTTAATCAAAATTGGTTCAATGCCGCTATTCGAAGGTGAATGTTTTTTTAAAGCAAGGAATATGCGTCTTTCCAGCATAAATAGTTTTTGAATATTCAAATTGTGTTTTTTAAATAGAATATCATTGTTAAACATAACTAATTTGAATTAAAATTTACTTTTATAAACAAATCATTGTTTTATTTGTGTTCTAAATAAAAAAAAAAAATTAGGGTGTTCAACGGCTTTGTGTTCCTTTGCTTCTCCTACAACCTGGCAAAAGCAAAGCGCGGACAAAAATAAAATTAAAATCATATTCTCCTAACAATTCATTAGGTTCTTAATGTATTTCACACGTGTGCGTATTCTTAACATGTGTGCGGGATGTTAAATTGCCACAGATAGCTATACCTATACTTAATCCAAATTGGTTCAATGCCTCTATTCGAAGGTGAATGTTTTTTTTTAAAGCAAGGAATATGCGTCTTTCCAGCATAAATAGTTTTTGAATATTCAAATTGTGTTTTTTAAATAGAATATCATTGTTAAACATAACTAATTAAAATTTACTTTTATAAACAAATCATTGTTTTATTTGTGTTCTAAATAAAAAAAATACTATTAGGGTGTTCAACGGCTTTGTGTTCCTTTGCTTCTCCTACAACCTGGCAAAAGCAAAGCGCGGACAAAAATAAAATTAAAATCATATTCTCCTAACAATTCATTAGGTTCTTAATAATTTTCATGATTTCATTTTATTTCTTCAAAAGTGTATTGGAAAACGTCGTTTGATACACTTGGACATTTGTTATTGCAGTTGTAGGCTCAATTACATCTGCGCCTACGGCTCGTGTCAATTCCACTTCGAATGCCATAACAAACTTTCTCCACTTGTATCAAAATGTACTATTGTAGCTTGCCATTTGTTATGTACCACACAAAATAATTAAAACTTGTGAGTCGAAAGTTATTTACAATGATTCGATAACATTAATGTGAACTTACTATCTCTACGTTGAATGCATCAACGCCGGTTATGGTTGTATCACAGGGTCCGGGCAACTCGATAGTTTCTGGGAGTGTGTCCCACTCGGGATAGTAGAAGCACGCTGCATAAGTCTGACTTGTGTCTTGGTAATAAGATTGGCTTAGACCTTGGGTGTTCTCGATAACGTCGTTTATTGCAGCGTTAGCTGTGTCGCTCAGTGGTCCTAATTGTTTACTCAATTTCCAACTGCTAACTGTAAGAATGGTATGTCAAATTAGCCTTAGCAAAATCAATCCTTTTAATATATCAAATAACTGTACACTTACAAAAGGTACAGGAAGGAATGATATATTAAAGAAAGTCAGACAAAGATACGAGCAAGACATTCATAAAAAAGCAGAAAAAATAACAAAAAACTTTGGGAAGCAATCAAAAATATAACCTACATATATTAACAAAGTCAAACAGCAATCCACAAATCTTATTTCAATAGAAAATCCAACTGAATAAATTAACAGAGTAAATTCTTGTTTTGCTGGTGTAAGTAAAAAGTTATCAGAAAAATTGCTTTTACAAAATTGTAATTTTGACAATACAGAGCCATTATTGCTTCCGAAAATTCCTTTGTTCTTCTACCGATCAACGAAGATGAAATACGATCTGTAATTCTTAATTTAAACGAGGGTGCAGTTGGCGTCGATACATAACAGAAAGATCACCACGTTTGCGGATGATACTGCTCTAGTATTCGATGCAGATACGTGTGTTGAGGTTCAACAATATCCTCAATAAGGCTTCAATACAATTTATAAATGGTCATATGCTAACCTACTTAACCTAAATGTCGAAATACATTAAAAATTCCCTTAGACTAAAGGATCAACCAAACTTCACCTTGAATACCCACTCATGTAATTCAATCAGCGATTGTTGTTGTCCAATATTACTTAAAACAGAATCCATCAAATACCTTGGTATAATTGTAGACCACCGACTCGGCTTCCAGCAACACATTAAAATATTAGTTAAAGAATCCCCAAATTAATATTTTTTATTTATTTCTGATAATTTATTCTTTAATTAGTACAGTTTATTTCGCATTATGATAATTCTACTGTATCACCACCTGGGGCGGTTCTTCCAAATCATATTTGATTAATTTATAGAAAGCTAAAAGAGCTATATTAAAAGTCAGTTGTTTCTTCCTAATTCGCTATCTAATCTTCGATCTTTAACAGCACTGCAAAGTACTACCGGTCTTGCAGTTGTTCATACAGACAGTATTAAAAAAACATTCTGAACTTCCCATAGATCACGATTTCCTTTCAGAAAATAGAAGATCATCCGCTTTCATACTAGTTTTTCCCTAAAAAAATCGCCTTTCTTGGCACTTTTTTATATAATTCTATGAATAATAAAATATATATTTACACTCACACTGAAGCTGTTTGTAAAAGGAAATTGCGAATTTTACTACGTCTCCATAGAAAATTTACATAAACTTGTGTCTTAAAAAGCCTGCGGAGCATGCGTAGTCCATACAAAAGTAATAACAAAATAATTTATAAATCAAACGTATTTCAAAGGTAGTGTGTATTTATTTCGATTGAATTACAGAGCATCTAGGTTACCAAATATATATTTTAATTGGACACTTATTTAAACAATATTTATGAGAAAAATAAGTTTTTTTAGAGAAATTTCAATATCCTCATAATATCTCATCTTTGTATCATTGTCCTTTAAAAATATATATATTTGGGAAAATAGATATTCTGTCTGTAATCGAAATAAATACACACTACGTTAAGATTTTGTTTGATTTCCAAATTATTTTGGTATTACGTTTTTATGAGAAACGCATGCTTCGCCGGCCCCTGAACCCTAACACGTAAACATTGAACCAATTACACACTCTCATACACACACACGCATTCACACAGACACCACACACACACACACACATACACACATATCTACTCACGCATTGTATCAATGCACTGTCATCACCCCAATTCCTTATCATCCTCTTGATCGTTCTTCGTTTCCAAATTTCTTTTTTTGTTTGTTGCCATATACTTAACTGGACTACTGTATATGTTTTTGCTGAAGTTCAAGTTTTCAACTTTTAAAGTGTCACGTGTGTTTCAGTAATCTTCTATTATTAGGTCAATTTTATACTTTTATCGATGTGTGAATGTTTTATATTTTTGTTTTTTTTTAAATCCTACCCAAAAGACGACAACCTACGAAAGAATTTCGATGAAGAACAGGACAGAGTAAAAAACCTAATCAAATCAGAGAAGAAAACCTACTACCACAACTTATTTGATACCAGCCACAAACAACCTAAAAAAAGTGTGAAAAGAAAGTGTGTGGGAAATCATTATTACCTTAGCAGCGAATAAAATCAGCAATGCTCCCCCAAACAAATTTCGAACTCAGAGTGTATAACAAACGGTAATGAAATTTGTAATGTACTTAATTTATTCTTTGCATCAATAGGCGAGGACTTAGCTTATGAAATCCCTAGCATATACCACACAAACACAGGTAATATTTTCATGTACGACAGCAATTACACACACGACCTAACTTTAGACGAACTTTCCCCATGTAACATAGAGGAAATATCCAAAATTATTGAAAACCTTGACTCCAACACTAGTACAGGCTTGGGTGGTATTAGCACAAAGACTATAAAATGCCTTAAAAACAAAATTGTGGAAAGATTAGCTAACTGTATAAATGTTTGTTTAACGCGCGGCACTTTCCAGAACTCACGAAGTTGCTAGAGTTAGTCCAATTTACAAATCTGGAAGTAGAATTGAACCCGGTAACTATCGACCGGTATCTGTCTTACCCGTTATTTCGAAAATATTCCAACGCGTGTTATACAACCGTCGAAACGAAGAGGTACTTGACAAAGAAAAAATCCTAATCGATCAACAATATGGCTTCCGCTCTAAATCAAATACTCTCACTGCCACAGTAGATTTAGTAAATAAAATAAAAACTGAAATTGATCAAAAAACTATTTTTATTGATTTTAAAAAAGCGTACGATACGGTTAGCCATCCAAAACTACTTCAGAAATTACACAATATAGGTATATCAGGCAGCACCCTCAGTATGTTCACTTCATATTTACAAAACAGACAACAATTCGTTAAGATAGATAAATTCACCAGCTCGATACAAAACATAACACACGGCTGTCCGCAAGGCTCAATGGTTAGCTCATTGCTATTTCTAATTTACATAAATAACATCGATTAAATAGGGCTAACAGGACACCTAACATTATACGCGGATGACACCTTTCTTTTGTAATTCGATAAATCTTTACTGAACAATATGACCGATGCGCAAAAGGACCTTGACCTACTCAGAGAATGGTTGAAACATAACTTACTAACTATCACCTCAAAACATCATTTATGATCTTCGCTGCGAAAAATAAACCATTACCAGAGTTCTCATCTCTTATGATTAACGGAGAAATAATCAAAAGGTCTAGTAGCGAGAAATATCTCGGATTGTGGGTAGATGACAAACTTACTTGGAGACTGCACAATGCACATTGATCACGTCATGAAATCAGAGTTAATGTCACTATTAGGAGCATTGCGAAAAATATCAAAATGTATCCCGAAAAAAGTACGTCTCTCTAGTAAAGTCAAACCTTGAATATCTAATTTAAGTGTGGGGATCAGCCGCTAAGTCTAAACTAAATCCTACAAAGAATACAAAACAAAATTATTTGTGCTGTTTCACTACCACTATCTATATCCAACAAAAAAAAAATCGAAACAACTACACAACTAAATCTCACACAACTTAAGTATTACACCTTTTGATTATTACACCTCCATTCTCACAAAAAAAAAAGTCACCACAAATTCTGTACAATCAAACATATTCTAATAATAATGATTTAATGATTATGATTCTGATTTTGGTACCAAGGGGAAAAAAAACTGGTCTACCTCGTCGCCTCGTGTAATCTGTTCCTTTTGGTACCAATGCCAACGCAAATATAATTATACTTTACCTCGTCGTCGTGTCTCGGCCCATGGGATTAATATGTCCTCGCAGCTGTACAGAAGAGCATAGTTCACGTTATCGGTGGTGAGTACGATGACCCTTCGAGTGACAGCTGCAATTAAAAAAAAAAAAAAAGATTTCATGATTTTGAAAGGCAAACAATGCTTACTGTACAGGTGGCAATAATTCAATGTGAGTCCATTATCGTAGAAATTAAATAACTTACGGCCACTACTTGTGGGTAAAGTAACTAGTAATACTCCAGATTCACCAGCGACTGCAGTAGCTGTTCCTGTTATTGTAATCAAAGCCTCATTGTTAACTTGTCTGTTCTGAACAGTGATGACACCACCAGTAAGTGGCCCGTATACAGCACGGTTACACTGGCCAGTCTGTGTTGGTTGTGGGTATCTGGCGACTTCGTACCAGGTTCCCAGAAACTGTAATCACATAAAAATAATGAAAGGATTAAGTAGCTTTCTAAGATTTTTAAATTCTCTGTAAATAATTTGGTTTAATTTAAAGTGAATGTGTGCAATGTATTTCACACGTGTGCGTATTCTTAACATGTGTGCGGGATGTTAAATTGCCACAGATAGCTATACCTATACTTAATCAAAATTGGTTCAATGCCTCTATTCGAAGGTGAATGTTTTTTTAAAGCAAGGAATATGCGTCTTTCCAGCATAAATAGTTTTTGAATATTCAAATTGTGTTTTTTAAATAGAATATCATTGTTAAACATAACTAATTTGAATTAAAATTTACTTTTATAAACAAATCATTGTTTTATTTGTGTTCTAAATAAAAAAAATACTATTAGGGTGTTCAACGGCTTTGTGTTCCTTTGCTTCTCCTACAACCTGGCAAAAGCAAAGCGCGGACAAAAATAAAATTAAAATCATATTCTCCTAACAATTCATTAGGTTCTTAATAATTTTCATGATTTTATTAATTATTTCTTCAAAAGTGTATTGGAAAACGTCGTTTGATACACTTGGACATTTGTTATTGCAGTTGTAGGCTCAATTACATCTGCGCCTACGGCTCGTGTCAATTCCACTTCGAATGCCATAACAAACTTTCTCCACTTGTATCAAAATGTACTATTGTAGCTTGCCATTTGTTATGTACCACACAAAATAATTAAAACTTGTGAGTCGAAAGTTATTTACAATGATTCGATAACATTAATGTGAACTTACTATCTCTACGTTGAATGCATCAACGCCGGTTATGGTTGTATCACAGGGTCCGGGCAACTCGATAGTTTCTGGGAGTGTGTCCCACTCGGGATAGTAGAAGCACGCTGCATAAGTCTGACTTGTGTCTTGGTAATAAGATTGGCTTAGACCTTGGGTGTTCTCGATAACGTCGTTTATTGCAGCGTTAGCTGTGTCGCTCAGTGGTCCTAATTGTTTACTCAATTTCCAACTGCTAACTGTAAGAATGGTATGTCAAATTAGCCTTAGCAAAATCAATCCTTTTAATATATCAAATAACTTAACACTTACAAAAGGTACAGGAAGGAATGATATATTAAAGAAAGTCAGACAAAGATACGAGCAAGACATTCATAAAAAAGCAGAAAAAGTAACAAAAAACTTTGGGAAGCAATCAAAAATATAACCTACATATATTAACAAAGTCAAACAGCAATCCACAAATCTTATTTCAATAGAAAATCCAACTGAATAAATTAACAGAGTAAATTCTTGTTTTGCTGGTGTAAGTAAAAAGTTAACAGAAAAATTGCTTTTACAAAATTTTAATTTTGACAATACAGAGCCATTAGTGTGCCAATTATTGCTTCCGAAAATTCCTTTGTTCTTCTACCGATCAACGAAGATGAAATACGATCTGTAATTCTTAATTTAAACAAGGGTGCAGTTGGCGTCGATACATAACAGAAAGATCATCACGTTTGCGGATGATACTGCTCTAATATTCGATGCAGATACGTGTGTTGAGGTTCAACAATATCCTCAATAAGGCTTCAATACAATTTATAAAGGGTCATATGCTAACCTACTTAACCTAAATGTCGAAATACATTAAAAATTCCCTTAGACTAAAGGATCAACCAAACTTTACCTTGAATACCCACTCATGTAATTCAATCAGCGATTGTTGTTGTCCAATATTACTTAAAACAGAATCCATCAAATACCTTGGTATAATTGTAGACCACCGACTCGGCTTCCAACAACACAGTAAAATATTAGTTAAAAGAATCCCCAAATTAATGTTTTTTATTTATTTCTGATACTTCTATAATTAGTACAGTTTATTTCGCATTGTGCCAGTCTTTGCTAGCCTACTGTATCACCTGAGGCGGTACTTCCAAATCATATTTGATTAATATAAAGAAAGCTCAAAGAGCTATATTTTTAAGTCAGTTGTTTGTTCTTAATTCGCTATCCAATCTTCAATCTTTACCAGCACTGCAAAGTTCTACCGGTCTGGCAGTTTTTCATCCAGACTCATGACAGTATTAAAAAAACACTCTGAACTTTCCATAGATCACGATTTCCTTTCAGAAAAAAGAACATCAACTAATATAGGTCTAATCATCCGCTTTCATACTAGTTTTTCCCTAAGAAATCGCCATTATTGGCACTTTTTTATAAAATTCTATGAATAATAAAATATATATTTACACTCACACTGAAGCTGTTTGTAAAAGGAAATTGCGAATTTTACTACGTCTCCATAGAAAATTTACTTAAACTTGTGTCTTAAAAAGCCTGCGGAGCATGCGTAGTTCATACAAAAGTAATACTAAAATAATTTATAAATCAAACATATTTCAAAGGTAGTGTGTATTTATTTCGATTGGATTAAAGAGTATCTAGGTTACCAAATATATATTCTAATTAGACACTGATTTAAACGATAGTTACGAGAAAAATACGTTTTTTTTTTGTTTTTTTTAGAGAAATTTTAATTTCCTCATAATATCTCATCTTTGTATCATTGTCCTTTAAAAATATATATTAGGGAACATAGATATTCGGTAATCCAATCGAAATAAATACACACTACGTTAAGATTATGTTTGATTTCCAAATTATTTTGGTATAACGTTTGTATGAGAAACGCATGCTCCGCCGGCCCCTAAATGCTTCAATGTTTACGTGTTGGGGAACACGTAAACATTGAAGCAATTACACACTTTCATACACACACAACACACACACACACACACACACACACATATCTACTCACGCATTGTATCAGTGTACTGTCATCACCCCCATTCCTTATATTCATCCTCTTGATCGTTCGTAATCGGACTACTGTTTATTTTTTTGCTGAAGGTTAAGTTTTCAACTATTAAAATGTAATAACATAGTACCTGTTTCAGTAATCTTCTAGTTTTAGGTCAATTTTATTCTTTTATCTATGTGTAATTTTTTTATCTTTTTGGTTTTTAAAATCCCATCCAAAAGACGACATTCTACCAAAGAATTTCGATGAAGAACAGGACAGAGTAAAAAAACCTAATCAAAACAGAGAAGAAAACCTACTTCTACAACTTATTTGACAATAGCCACAAACAACCTAAAAAAAGTGTGAAAAGAAAGTGTGTGGGAAATCATTAATACCTTAGCAGAGAATAAAATCAAAGTCAGCAATGCTCCTCCCAAACAAATTTTGAACTCAGAGTGTATAACAAACGGTAATGAAATTTGAAAAAATCTGGAAGTAGAATTGACCCCGGTAACTATCGACCGGTATCTGTCTTACCCGTTATTTCTAAAATATTTTAACGCGTGTTATACAACCGTCGAAACAAATAGGTACTTGACAAAGAAAAAAATCCTAATCGATCAACAATATGGCTTCCGCCCTAAATCAAATACTCTCACTGCCACAGTAGATTTAGTAAAGAAAATGAAAATTGAAATTGATCAAAAAACCATTTTAATTGATTTAAAAAAAGAGTACGATACGCTTAGCCATCCAAAACTACTTCAGAAATTACACAATATAGGTATATCAGGCAGCACCCTCAGTATGTTCACTTCATATTTACAAAACAGACAACAATTCGTTAAGATAGATAAAATCACGAGCTCGATACAAAACATAACACACGGCTGTCCGCAAGGCTCAATGGTTAGCTCATTGCTATTTCTAATTTACATAAATAACATCGATTAAATAGGGCTAACAGGACACCTAACATTATACGCGGATGACACCTTTCTTTTGTACTTCGATAAATCTTTACGGAACAATATGACCGATGCGCAAAAGGACCTTGACCTGCTCAGAGAATGGTTGAAATATAACTTACTAACTATCACCTCAAAACATCATTATTTTATGATCTTCGCTGCGAAAAATAAGCCATTACCAGAGTTCTCATCTCTTATGATTAACGGAGCAATAATCAAAAGGTCTAGTCGCGAGAAATATCTCGGATTGTGGGTAGATGACAAACTTACTTGGAGACTGCAAATTGATCACATGAAATCAAAGTTAATATCACTATTAGGAGCATTGCGAAAGATATCAAAATGGTACCCGAAAAAAGTACGTCTCTCTAGTAAAATCAAACCTTGAATATCTAATTGAAGTATGGGGATCAGCCGCTAAGTCTAAACTAAATCCTACAAAGAATACAAAACAAAATTATTTGTGCTCGTTTCACTACCACTATCTATATCCAACAAAAAAAAATATTCGAAACAACTACACAACTAAATCTCACACAACTTAAATATTACACACCTGCATTCTCACAAAAAAAATCACCACAAATTCTATACAATCAAACATATTCTAATAATAATGATTTAATGATTATGATTCTGATTTTGGTACCAAGGGGAAAAAAAACTGGTCTACCTCGTCGCCTCGTGTAATCTGTTCCTTTTGGTACCAATGCCAACGCAAATATAATTAAATGTGAGTCCATTATCGTAGAAATTAAATAACTTACGGCCACTACTTGTGGGTAAAGTAACTAGTAATACTCCAGATTCACCAGCGACTGCAGTAGCTGTTCCTGTTATTGTACTCAAAGCTTCATTGTTAACTTGACTGTTCTGAACAGTGATGACACCACCAGTAAATGGCCCGTATACAGCACGGTTACACTGGCCAGTCTGTGTTGGTTGTGGGTATCTGGCGACTTCGTACCAGGTTCCCAGAAACTGTAATCACATAAAAATAATGAAAGGATTAAGTAGCTTTCTAAGATTTTTAAATTCTCTGTAAATAATTTGGTTTAATTTAAAGTGAATGTGTGCAATATATTTCACACGTGTGCGTATTTTTAACATGTGTGCGGGATGTTAAATTGCCACAGATAGCTATACCTATACTTGATCCAAATTGGTTCAATGCCTCTATTCGAAGGTGAATGTTTTTTTAAAGCAAGGAATATGCGTCTTTCCAGCATAAATCGTTTTTGAATATTCCAATTGTGTTTTTTAAATAGAATATCATTGTTAAACATAACTAATTAAAATTAAAATTTACTTTTATAAACAAATCATTGTTTTATTTGTGTTCTAAATAAAAAAAAAACTATGTAATGATTCTAGCCTACAAATGTAAATACTAGATGGCGTTACTAGGCTCGTCGCAATGCTTACAATTCATATTTTTGTGAGATAATTTGCAAATGACGGTGGCGGTAAATTCGGTACTTCGGAGAAAACGTCAATCGAAGACGGACAGGAAAAAACGGTGCTCCGAATGAAATTGCATAAATCGATTAATAAAATAAGGTCATCATTAATTGGAAATTTGCTGATCGTACATGCTCAGTTTTTGGTGCTATACTGTGAATTTGTGTGCGAGTAACAGAAGAAACGGGGTAAGTGCTTGCGTCTATTTAACGAGTGTAGTAAGCCAGTTCATTAGAAAAGTTGTGCAAGGCTGACTGTTCCCATTTTGTCCTCAGCTTACGGAAACGCCCTTGTTGGTGGGACACATATTGATATTCAAGTTCCGGTTTCGGTTGAGGCAGCAATAATATCACTGACATTGAGAGATTGAGATCTACATATTCGCTACGGTTTACATCAAGCCGGCTGGTCTAGGGGCACGGCGTGCGGTTGAGATCTTGCGAGTTCGAGTTCGATCCCAGCTAAGAATAATTATTTTTGTTTTCGATATTTTTTCCTTTTTGTTTTCTTTATTACTTTTATATTTTGTTTTGTGTGTATGTATTTTTCCTTTGTTAAACTTTCAGTTTTAGTCATTAAGGTTAGTATTAAGTAGTTAGGAGTCATTAGTCATTAAGGTGTTAGTACTATTAAGGTTTATACAAAGAGTCATAATTTGAGTAAATAATTTATCATATGCTGCCGGTTTTCTTTTCGTTCAGTTGATTTAGAACCCCGGACATCACATTGGCGCCCACGGGTTAAATGAATGAAAGATAAACAAAGTATTTAACAGTCATAGTCATTCAGCATATTAAGGTATTTGTACATTCTGGATAAACATTGTAACTAACATACTATTTAAGTTTGATACGTTGCGTTCCATATCTGTAACCAAGGACAGAGATCTATTTATCGTGTTATTTTAAACTTGATTTTGTGTACCTACTTATTGACATTTTATAACTGGGATTGATCATGGACGTTAACGCACTGCATAAAGATGAGCTTGAGTTTGAATTGGCTTGTCGAGGGATTTCAGATTGTAAGACCGTGGCGACTATGCGGAAATTTTTACGGGAAATTTTAGCTCGAGAGCAGTCGGGCCAGTCGACTATTTCCTTAAAGGTACCTAGACCCTGCATCGACAACCCGAATAATGAAATATTAATTTGTGGAAAGAAATTATCGGCAATAATTACACTTATTTCTGAAGTATCGCACAGTCCCGAACATTCGTTTTATAGACGCATACACTCGCGTTTGACACACTTATCAAACCGTGCCAAACTTATTATTCCCTCTGAGCCTAGTGACATTGAAGAGCATTTGACCTTGCTAAAGAACATCCAGGACACCTTAGTGTCACTAAAACAACTTGAGCAAGAAGGAAAGGAGGAAGACGATGTAATTTCCGAACATGACAAGGACGTCTTACAGAAGACCCTGGGCGAAGAGGCTATGCAGATACTAGAGCGACTGGAAAAGTGCCGAAACTCAGGGAGAACTTCCGTAGCAGTGGATGGAGTCACGGAATTCCACCAGAATTTCGCATTGCAGTCTCCAGTTGCAAACACTGACATACCACCAACGACCTTAGAGAGACCTGGTCCTTCATCACGTCATCCAGGTATGATAAGGTCTTCCACCTTTGATGATGGCTTCCACAAACGGAAGTTGGTTCCCATCAAAGATTGGGGCGTCAAATTTAGTGGCAGGGGCACCGTAAGTGTGAACGCATTCTTGGAAAGGATTGATGAGCTTAAAGAGGCGAGGAATGCTGTGGATGAAGACTTATTTCGATATGCCATAGACTTCTTCGAAGAAGAAGCGTTAATATGGTTTAGGGCCAATAAGGGTGCGGTAACAAGTTGGGCTCAATTAGTGAGGCTTCTGTTGGACACATTTCAGCAACCGTATTATCAAGAGGAGCTATTGGAGGAGATTAAACGGAGAACCCAAAGCAACCAAGAAAGCGTTTTGATTTATATGGCCATTATGCAGAATATGTTCAACCGGCTTCCACAGCCGATTCATGAAACACAAAAATTGATGATACTTAGAAGGAACTTACAACCATATTTGCAGAAGGCCATATGCCGAGACATTTTCACAACCGTGAGTGAATTGACATCAGTTCTAAGGATTATTGAACGCACTAAGTTAAGCTGTGATAACTTCAAGGAACCCACTCAAAGTGACCATTCTCTAGAGAGGGATTTAGCATATACGGGAAATACTTCAACGAAATCGCGCAATGAAAATACGTCTGAGCTGGCAGCCATTGATGATAAGGGAGTGCCTTTATCAAAATGCTGGAACTGCAGGGCACCAGGGCATCGTTTCAAGGATTGTAAGTTGCCAAAACAAAGACTGTTCTGCTACAGGTGTGGACGTTTTGGGAAGACAACTAATAAATGTTCATGTAATGCTACCGATAAGGGAAACGACAAATCGGAGTCGATGCCGGCCGATCGTACCCCGAAAAACTAAGTCATTCTAACTCGGATGACTGGCAGCAATGGCTACACACAGTTTCGAGTTTTTTTAAAACAGGGAAAATCTGCAATATTAATAAGCATAGTCGAGACAATCGGTATTATGCGGAAATAAAAATTTTAAATCAGCCGTTTGTGGGATTATTGGATTCTGGAGCTACTGTCTCAGTAATTTCACAGAAATTTGCAACGAAAATTGAGAAATTGGGATTTTCAGAACATAAAGTCAACAAAGAAATGATCTCAACGGCTGACGGCACATACCACACGATGGATTCCATTGTTCATTTACCTATTGAGTTTGCGGGAAAATACAATGTGGTAGATTTTTATATTATGGACTGTTTAAAACATGATATTATTTTAGGCATGAATTTTTTTTGAGACATTTCATTTAGCCATAGGGGATGGGAAATCAATTGGTGACATTATGGAAATTAACGTGTCACAACCAGTGATTTCGAGAGATGAGCTTTCAGTCCAACAGAAAGAGCGTCTCGATAAATTGTTGGAAGAAATGGCAGCAGAGATCGGTAAAGGCTTAGGAAGAACATCGTTGATCCGGCATAGAATTGACACCGGGGACAGCTTGCCCGTCAAACATAGACAGTACCCCTTGGCACCTCCAATTATGGCAGAACTTGAGAAGGAAATAAAGGATATGCTGGAAGATGATGTAATAGAACCCTCCTTCAGTTCATGGCGCTCTCCTGTATTGCTGGTCAAGAAACCTTCGGGTAAGAATCGCTTGTGCCTCGACAGTCGTCAGTTAAATAAAGTCACAGTAAAAGACTCTTATCCTTTGCCTAGAGTTACGACGATCTTAGATAGTCTAAAGAATGCTCGGTTCCTATCAACTATTGATTTACGATCAGCCTTCTGGCAGATACCGCTAGAAGAAACAAGCAAGGAAAAGACTGCCTTCGGTCTCGCTGGAAAAGGACTTTATCAGTTTAAAGTCATGCCATTTGGGTTAAGTAATGCATCTCAAACACAGCAACGTTTGATGGATCGCTTGTTCATGCCAGAATATGAAAGTAGAGTGTTCACTTATTTGGATGATATTGTCATATGCGACGACAGCTTTGACGGCCACTTATCATCACTGTCACATGTGAAAAACCAGCTTAAGGAAGCAGGATTAACCATCAACCTGGAGAAATGTGTATTTGCGAGATCATCTTTAAAATACCTGGGCTACATTGTAGACAAAGAAGGATTACGCACAGACCCGGATAAAGTTAGAGCAATTCTCGACTACCCCAGGCCAACAACTTACACGGAGCTAAAGCGATTTATTGGTCTAGCGAGTTGGTATAGGCGATTTGTAGAAAATTTTGCCATTGTCGCAGCTCCACTACATGAACTAACTAAGGGAGGCAAGAAGACTAAATGCATTGTGTGGAATAAAGAGGCGGAAGATTCCTTCTTAAATTTAAAGACTGCCCTGACTTCGACACCTGTATTAAGAGTACCAGACTTTTCAAAGCCCTTTTCTGTTCAATGTGACGCTTCTAACAGGGGGACTGGTGGAGTTCTAATCCAAACAACCGATGGCCTGGAGGTTCCCATTGCTTACACCAGCAGAAAACTGTCGGAAAGAGAATGTAAGTACTCAGCGTCTGAGCGAGAACTATTAAGTGTTTTGCATGCTGTAGAACAATTTCGTCCATAGGTTGAAGGTAGTCATTTTAAGGTCATTACGGACCATAGTGCCCTTCAGTGGCTACACCGTAATAAGGACCCTCATGGACGTTTGGCAAGGTGGGCTATGCGTTTACAACAATTTGATTACGAAATAGTTCATCGCAAAGGCAAACTTAACACTGTGCCGGATGCCTTGTCAAGAGCGATCGAAGAAATTAGCATATTAGAGATAAAACCAGAAGATAAAGATGATTGGTATAAATCAAAAGAGGACTTGGTGCTTTCCGGGAAGAATGACGAGGATTGGGAAGTCAGTCAGGGGCAACTGTGGAAGTACATGAGATTAAAACAATTTCCCAATGAAAACGACAGTTGGAAACTTGTGATTCCAGAAAAGCTTCGTCATGAAATCCTGAAGGAATGTCATGATGACCCCACAGCTGGCCACTTTGGTGTTAAAAAATCGGTCAACCGAGCGAGACAAAAATACTACTGGCCGACATTGATACAGGACATAAAAAACTACGTACGGAAATGTGAGGTGTGTGCAAAATACAAGCACTCGCAAAGTAGGCCATCTGGTTTAATGGGGAAGCAACGAGACGTAACAGAACCTTTTCAAATCATATCTATGGACCTAATGGGCCCTTTTCCGAAATCTAAGCATGGCAATACTATGCTGCTAGTTATAACATGCTGGTTTAGCAAATTCTGTTTCCTATACCCACTCAGGAATGGAAAGTCATCAACTATTGCTCAAATACTGGAGGAACAGATATTTTTAATGTTTGGAACCCCTAATGTAATAGTTTGTGACAATGGTAAGTAATTTGTATCCAACCAGTTTAAGGATTTAGTTTCAGGGTACGGTGTAAAATTGTGGTATACCCCTTACTACCATCCTCAGGCCAACCCCACTGAGCGGGTGAACAAAGTCATTGGCTCGGCTATAGCTTCGTACGTTGAAGATAATCACAAGGAATGGGACAGGTATATACCACACATAGGACATGCAATCAGAACCTCGGTTCATGAAGTCACAGGGAAAACACCAGCCTATTTGTTTTTTGGACGCGAGACTGTGGTTAAGGGTATGAAACCCTATAGCTTCGAACCAAATGTACCGATTACTTTCGACAAAGGAAATTTTGAAAGAAACATAGCCTTCAGGAGTAAGATTTATGACGAGGTTGGTGAAAGGATGCGGCAGTCACATGAGACCAACAGCGAACAGTACAACAAGAGACGCCGCATATGTGACTATAAAGTTGGGGATCTTGTTTGGAAACGCACTAAATTCTTATCGAATGCGGATAAGGCTTACATGTCTAAATTGGCTCCTAAATTTGAAAAAGCAGTCATAGCAGAGAAGATTTCAGGTGACGTTTACCGATTAGAGAGTTTCAGAAGCAAAGATTTAGGAAAATGGCATTCTTGTGACCTTAAACGTTTGGTTTGAATCCGGTTGGATTCTTTAGAGGAGAGGGGATATTGTAATGATTCTAGCCTACAAATGTAAATACTAGATGGCGTTACTAGGCTCGTCGCAATGCTTACAATTCATATTTTTGTGAGATAATTTGCAAATGACGGTGGCGGTAAATTCGGTACTTCGGAGAAAACGTCAATCGAAGACGGACAGGAAAAAACGGTGCTCCGAATGAAATTGCATAAATCGATTAATAAAATAAGGTCATCATTAATTGGAAATTTGCTGATCGTACATGCTCAGTTTTTGGTGCTATACTGTGAATTTGTGTGCGAGTAACAGAAGAAACGGGGTAAGTGCTTGCGTCTATTTAACGAGTGTAGTAAGCCAGTTCATTAGAAAAGTTGTGCAAGGCTGACTGTTCCCATTTTGTCCTCAGCTTACGGAAACGCCCTTGTTGGTGGGACACATATTGATATTCAAGTTCCGGTTTCGGTTGAGGCAGCAATAATATCACTGACATTGAGAGATTGAGATCTACATATTCGCTACGGTTTACATCAAGCCGGCTGGTCTAGGGGCACGGCGTGCGGTTGAGATCTTGCGAGTTCGAGTTCGATCCCAGCTAAGAATAATTATTTTTGTTTTCGATATTTTTTCCTTTTTGTTTTCTTTATTACTTTTATATTTTGTTTTGTGTGTATGTATTTTGCCTTTGTTAAACTTTC
The DNA here is from genome assembly GCA_916618015.1 of Xestia c-nigrum. NCBI lineage: Eukaryota > Metazoa > Arthropoda > Insecta > Lepidoptera > Noctuidae > Xestia > Xestia c-nigrum. The sequence continues at coordinate 20,103,675 of OU745251.1, forward strand.
AGTTTTAGTCATTAAGGTTAGTATTAAGTAGTTAGGAGTCATTAGTCATTAAGGTGTTAGTACTATTAAGGTTTATACAAAGAGTCATAATTTGAGTAAATAATTTATCATATGCTGCCGGTTTTCTTTTCGTTCAGTTGATTTAGAACCCCGGACATCACAACTATTAGGGTGTTCAACGGCTTTGTGTTCCTTTGCTTCTCCTACAACCTGGCAAAAGCAAAGCGCGGACAAAAATAAAATTAAAAACATATTCTCCTAACAATTCATTAGGTTCTTAATAATTTTCATGATTTTATTAATTATTTGTTCAAAAGTGTATTGGAAAACGTCGTTTGATACACTTGGACATTTGTTATTACAGTTCTAGGCTCTATTACATCTGCGCCTACGGTTCGTGTTAATTCCACTTCAAATGCCATAACAAACTTTCTCCACTTGTATCAAAATGTACTATTGTAGCTTGCCATTTGTTATGTACCACACAAAATAATTAAAACTTGTGAGTCGAAAGTTATTTACAATGATTCGATAACATTAATGTGAACTTACTATCTCTACGTTGAATGCATCAACGCCGGTTATGGTTGTATCACAGGGTCCGGGCAACTCGATAGTTTCTGGGAGTGTGTCCCACTCTGGATAGTAGAAGCACGCTGCATAAGTCTGACTTGTGTCTTGGTAATAAGATTGGCTTAGACCTTGGGTGTTCTCGATAACGTCGTTTATTGCAGCGTTAGCTGTGTCGCTCAGTGGTCCTAATTGTTTACTCAATTTCCAACTGCTAACTGTAAGAATGGTATGTCAAATTAGCCTTAGCAAAATCAATCCTTTTAATATATCAAATAACTGTACACTTATATTCATATTCATATTCATATTCATATCTTTATTTGCATTCCATAATGTTAGTTTTACAGATCTTATAATAGGCTTCTAGCTAGGTACAATTATGGACCCTGTAGGGCACAGCAAAAAGTATCAAATTTAATTACAAAATAAAATTAATAAAAAATAAAAAAATAAATTAACAATAAGTAACAATTATCATTACTTACAAAAGGTACAGGAAGGAATGATATATTAAAGAAAGTCAGACAAAGATACGAGCAAGACATTAATAAAAAAGCAGAAAAAGTAACAAAAAACTTTGGGAAGCAATCAAAAATATAACCTACATATATTAACAAAGTCAAACAGCAATCCACAAATCTTATTTCAATAGAAAATCCAACTGAATAAATTAACAGAGTAAATTCTTGTTTTGCTGGTGTAAGTAAAAAGTTAACAGAAAAATTGCTTTTACAAAATTTTAATTTTGACAATACAGAGCCATTAGTGTGCCAATTATTGCTTCCGAAAATTCCTTTGTTCTTCTACCGATCAACGAAGATGAAATACGATCTGTAATTCTTAATTTAAACAAGGGTGCAGTTGGCGTCGATACATAACAGAAAGATCATCACGTTTGCGGATGATACTGCTCTAATATTCGATGCAGATACGTGTGTTGAGGTTCAACAATATCCTCAATAAGGCTTCAATACAATTTATAAAGGGTCATATGCTAACCTACTTAACCTAAATGTCGAAATACATTAAAAATTCCCTTAGACTAAAGGATCAACCAAACTTTACCTTGAATACCCACTCATGTAATTCAATCAGCGATTGTTGTTGTCCAATATTACTTAAAACAGAATCCATCAAATACCTTGGTATAATTGTAGACCACCGACTCGGCTTCCAACAACACAGTAAAATATTAGTTAAAAGAATCCCCAAATTAATTTTTTTTTGTTTATTTCTGATACTTCTATAATTAGTACAGTTTATTTCGCATTGTGCCAGTCTTTGCTAGCCTACTGTATCACCTGAGGCGGTACTTCCAAATCATATTTGAATAATATAAAGAAAGCTCAAAGAGCTATATTTTTAAGTCAGTTGTTTGTTCTTAATTCGCTATCCAATCTTCAATCTTTACCAACACTGCAAAGTTCTACCGGTCTGGCAGTTTTTCATCCAGACTCATGACAGTATTAAAAAAACACTCTGAACTTTCCATAGATCACGATTTCCTTTCAGAAAAAAGAACATCAACTAATATAGGTCTAATCATCCGCTTTCATACTAGTTTTTCCCTAAGAAATCGCCATTATTGGCACTTTTTTATAAAATTCTATGAATAATAAAATATATATTTACACTCACACTGAAGCTGTTTGTAAAAGGAAATTGCGAATTTTACTACGTCTCCATAGAAAATTTACTTAAACTTGTGTCTTAAAAAGCCTGCGGAGCATGCGTAGTTCATACAAAGTAATACTAAAATAATTTATAAATCAAACATATTTCAAAGGTAGTGTGTATTTATTTCGATTGGATTAAAGAGTATCTAGGTTACCAAATATATATTTTAATTAGACACTGATTTAAACGATAGTTACGAGAAAAATACGTTTTTTTTTTGTTTTCTTTAGAGAAATTTTAATTTCCTCATAATATCTCATCTTTGTATCATTGTCCTTTAAATATATATATTAGGGAACATAGATATTCGGTAATCCAATCGAAATAAATACACACTACGTTAAGATTATGTTTGATTTCCAAATTATTTTGGTATAACGTTTGTATGAGAAACGCATGCTCCGCCGGCCCCTAAATGCTTCAATGTTTACGTGTTGGGGAACACGTAAACATTGAAGCAATTACACACTTTCATACACACACAACACACACACACACACACACACACACACATATCTACTCACGCATTGTATCAGTGTACTGTCATCACCCCCATTCCTTATATTCATCCTCTTGATCGTTCTTCGTTTCCATATTTCTTTTTTTTCCATATAGTTAATCGGACTACTGTTTATTTTTTGCTGAAGTTCAAGTTTTCAACTATTAAAATGTAATAACATAGTACCTGTTTCAGTAATCTTCTAGTTTAAGGTCAATTTTATACTTTTATCTATGTGTAAATTTTTTATCTTTTTGGTTTTTAAAATCCCATCCAAAAGACGACATTCTACGAAAGAATTTCGATGAAGAACAGGACAGAGTAAAAAAACCTAATCAAAACAGAGAAGAAAACCTACTTCTACAACTTATTTGACAATAGCCACAAACAACCTAAAAAAAGTGTGAAAAGAAAGTGTGTGGGAAATCATTAATACCTTAGCAGAGAATAAAATCAAAGTCAGCAATGCTCCTCCCAAACAAATTTTGAACTCAGAGTGTATTACAAACGGTAATGAAATTTGTAATGTTCTTAATTTATTCTTTGCATCAATAGCCGAGGTTTAGCTTATGAAATACGTAGCATATACCACACAAACACAGCTAATATTTTCATGTACGACAGCAATTACACACACGACCTAACTTTAGACGAACTTTCCCCATGTAACATAGAGGAAATATCAAAAATAATTGAAAACCTTGACTCCAACACTAGCAGGCTTGGACGGTATTAGCACAAAAAACTATAAAATGCCTTAAAAACATAATAATTGTGGAAAGATTTGCTAACTGTATAAATGTTTGTTTAACGCGCGGCACTTTCCAGAACTCACTGAAAGTTGCTAGAGTCAGTCCAATTTACAAATCTGGAAGTAGAATTGACCCCGGTAACTATCGACCGGTATATGTCTTACCCGTTATTTCTAAAATATTTTAACGCGTGTTATACAACCGTCGAAACAAGCAGGTACTTGACAAAGAAAAAAATCCTAATCGATCAACAATATGGCTTCCGCCCTAAATCAAATACTCTCACTGCCACAGTAGATTTAGTAAAGAAAATGAAAATTGAAATTGATCAAAAAACCATTTTAATTGATTTAAAAAAAGAGTACGATACGCTTAGCCATCCAAAACTACTTCAGAAATTACACAATATAGGTATATCAGGCAGCACCCTCAGTATGTTCACTTCATATTTACAAAACAGACAACAATTCGTTAAGATAGATAAATTCACGAGCTCGATACAAAACATAACACACGGCTGTCCGCAAGGCTCAATGGTTAGCTCATTGCTATTTCTAATTTACATAAATAACATCGATTAAATAGGGCTAACAGGACACCTAACATTATACGCGGATGACACCTTTCTTTTGTACTTCGATAAATCTTTACGGAACAATATGACCGATGCGCAAAAGGACCTTGACCTGCTCAGAGAATGGTTGAAATATAACTTACTAACTATCACCTCAAAACATCATTATTTTATGATCTTCGCTGCGAAAAATAAGCCATTACCAGAGTTCTCATCTCTTATGATTAACGGAGCAATAATCAAAAGTTCTAGTCGCGAGAAATATCTCGGATTGTGGGTAGATGACAAACTTACTTGGAGACTGCACATTGACCACATGAAATCAAAGTTAATATCACTATTAGGAGCATTGCGAAAAATATCAACATGGTACCCGAAAAAAGTATGTCTCTCTAGTAAAATTAAACCTTGAATATCTAATTGAAGTGTGGGGATCAGCCGCTAAGTCTAAACTAAATCCTACAAAGAATACAAAACAAAATTATTTGTGCTCGTTTCACTACCACTATCAATATCCAACAAAAAAAAATATTCGAAACAACTACACAACTAAATCTCACACAACTTAAGTATTACACACCTGCATTCTCACAAAAAAAAATCACCACAAATTCTATACAATCAAACATATTCTAATAATAATGATTTAATGATTATGATTCTGATTTTGGTACCAAGGGGAAAAAAAACTTGTCTACCTCGTCGCCTCGTGTAATCTGTTCCTTTTGGTACCAATGCCAACGCAAATATAATTATTATACTTTACCTCGGCGTCGTGTCTCGGCCCCTGGGGTTAATATGTCCTCGCAGCTGTACAGAAGAGCATAGTTCACGTTATCGGTGGTGAGTACGATGACCCTTCGAGTGACAGCTGCAATAAAAAAAAAAAAAGATTTTATGGTTTTGAAAGGCAAACAATGCTTACTGTACAGGTGGCAATAATTCAATGTGAGTCCATTATCGTAGAAATTAAATAACTTACGGCCACTACTTGTGGGTAAAGTAACTAGTAATACTCCAGATTCACCAGCGACTGCAGTAGCTGTTCCTTTTATTGTAATCAAAGCCTCATTGTGAACTTGACTGTTCTGAACAGTGATGACACCACCAGTAAGTGGCCCGTATACAGCACGGTTACACTGGCCAGTCTGTGTTGGTTGTGGGTATCTGGCGACTTCGTACCAGGTTCCCAGAAACTGTAATCACATAAAAATAATGAAAGGATTAAGTAGTTTTCTAAGTTTTTTAAATTCTCTGTAAATAATTTTGTTTAATTTAAAGTGAATGTGTGCAATATATTTCACACGTGTGCGTATTTTTAACATGTGTGCGGGATGTTAAATTGCCACAGATAGCTATACCTATACTTAATCCAAATTGGTTCAATGCCTCTATTCGAAGGTGAATGTTTTTTTAAAGCAAGGAATATGCGTCTTTCCAGCATAAATTGTTTTTGAATGTTCAAATTGTGTTTTTTAAATAGAATATCATTGTTAAACATAACTAATTAAAATTAAAATTTACTTTTATAAACAAATCATTGTTTTATTTGTGTTCTAAATAAAAAAAAACTATTAGGGTGTTCAACGGCTTTGTGTTCCTTTGCTTCTCCTACAACCTGGCAAAAGCAAAGCGCGGACAAAAATGAAATTAAAATCATATTCTCCTAACAATTCATTAGGTTCTTAATAATTTTCATGATTTTATTAATTATTTCTTCAAAAGTGTAATAGAAAACGTAGGTAGGTCACACAACAGTAGTGTTTTCTCCATTGTTTGTCTTTTTATTTTAGTATATCCGTGTTTATTCTCTTTTTACAGTAATATATAGTTTGATATTTATTTATAGTATATATATATATAGATATTTATAGTATTTTATATATCTTTGTAGTTACCTAAGTATTATTCGAATTATTTTCAGATGTACACCTACCACTGCTTGTTTCTGCATCACCCAAAGGTTGACTGGTAGAGAATGCCTATGGCATTAAGTCCGCCTCTGTACTATGTGCTTGAAGTGTTAAATAAATAAATAAATAAATAAATAAAACGTCGTTTGATACACTTGGACATTTGTTATTACAGTTCTAGGCTCAATTACATCTGCGCCTACGGTTCGTATTAATTCCACTTCAAATGCCATAACAAACTTTCTCCACTTGTATCAAAATTGAACAAGAAATTGCCAGCCAATTGCTTGCCATTTGTTATGTACCACACAAAATAATTAAAACTTGTGAGTCGAAAGTTATTTACAATGATTCGATAACATTAATGTGAACTTACTATCTCTACGTTGAATGCATCAACGCCGGTTATGGTTGTATCACAGGGTCCGGGCAACTCGATAGTTTCTGGGAGTGTGTCCCACTCTGGATAGTAGAAGCACGCTGCATAAGTCTGACTTGTGTCTTGGTAATAAGATTGGCTTAGACCTTGGGTGTTCTCGATAATGTCGTTTATTGCAGCGTTAGCTGTGTCGCTCAGTGGTCCTAATTGTTTACTCAATTTCCAACTGCTAACTGTAAGAATGGTATGTCAAATTAGCCTTAGCAAAATCAATCCTTTTAATATATCAAATAACTGTACACTTACAAAAGGTTCAGGAAGAAATAATATTTTAAAGAAAGTCAGACAAAGATGAACAAGACATTATTAAAAAAGCAAGAAAAATTACAAAAAACTTTGGGAAGCTATTAAAAATATAACCTACTAGCGGACGTCCCGCGGTTTCACCCGCGTAATTCCCGTTCCCGTGGGAGTACGGGGATAAAATATATCCTATGATACTCGTGGATAATGTAGCTTTCGAATGGTGAAAGAATTTTTAAAAACGGTCCAGTAGTTTTTAAGCCTATTCATTACAACCAAACAAACAAACAAACAAAGTTTTCCTCTTTATAATATTAGTGTAGATGATACTCGTGGATAATGTAGCTTTCGAATGGTGAAAGAATTTTTAAAAACGGTCCAGTAGTTTTTAAGCCTATTCATTACAACCAAACAAACGAAGTTTTCCTCTTTATAATATTAGTGTAGATATGAACAAAGTCAATCCACAAGGCTCATTTCAATAGAAAATCAAACTGAATCAATTGACAGAGTAAATTCTTTTTTTGCTGGTGTAAGTAAAAAGTTATCAGAAAAATTACTTTAACAAAATTTTAATTTTGAAAATACACAGCCATATAGTGAGCCAATTATTGATTCCGAAAATTCCTTTGTTCTTCTACCGACCGATGAAGGTGAAATAGGATCTTTAATTCTTAATTTAAACGAGGGTGCAGTTGGCGTTGATAACATATCCGAATTCTTCTTAAAACGAGTTTTCGAAATTGTTTTTCCCTCCACTTACATTCATATGCAATCTCTTTTTCTACACTTGGGTCTTTCCATGTGCCTTCAAGAAATTCAAAATTGTAACCAGTTTTAAATCCGGAGGCAGATACTGTGCCAACAATTATAGACCAATCTCTGTACTACCAATACTATCAAAAATATTACAACGATTAATGCTTTACAGTCTTACTAATTATCTTGAAGAAAACTCTCTTATCTCCATCAGTTTGGTTTTCGATCTTGTAGGTGAACAGTTGTAGCCGTCCATGAACTAACTGATCACTTAGTCAATAAACTTAATTGTAAAAAAACCTATTACGAACTATTTGTCCGACCGCACGCAAATTACTAAAATAAAAAAATTGACCAGAGACGAATCAGTATATCAGTACGACGTTCCGCAGGGCAGCATCCTCGGCACAACACCATTGCATGTTTAAATAAATGATTAATGTAATATTAAGATACATAACAGAAAGATCATCACGTTTGCGGATGATACTGCTCTGGTATTCGATGCAGATACGTGTGTTGAGGTTCAACACTATGCTCAATAAGGCTTCAATACAATATATAAATGGTCATATGCTAACTTACTTAACCTAAATGTCGAAATACATGAAATATTCCCTTAGACTATAGGATCAACCAAACTTCACCTTGAAAGCCCACTCATGTAATTCAATCAGCGATTGTTGTTGTCCAATATTACTTAAAACAGAATCCATCCAATACCTTGGTATAATTGTAGACCACCGAGTCGGCTTCTAGCAACACATTAAAATATTAATTAAAAGAATCCCCAAATTAATATTTTTTATTTATTTCTGATACTTCTATAATTAGTACAGTTTATTTCGCAGTATGCCAGTCTTTGGTAGCCTAATGTATCACCACCTGGGGCGGTACTTCCAAATCATATTTGATTAATTTAAAGAAAGCTCAAAAAGCTACATTAAAAGTCAGTTGTTTCTTCCTAATTCGCTATCCAATCTTCGACCTTTACCAACACTGCAAAGTTCTACCGGTCTGGCAGTGGTTTACACAGACTCATGACAGTATTAAAAAAACACTCTGAACTTCCCATAGATCACGATTTCCTTTCAGAAAATAGAAGATCAACTAATGTAGGTCTAATCATCTGCTTTCATACTAGTTTTCCCCTAAAAAAATCGCCTTTCTTGGCACTTTTTTATATAATTCTATGAATGATAAGATATACAGTGTGTCCGGGCATGGACTAGCGATATTCTAAATACTTAAATATAAACTATTTTAAAGCACAATTACACTCTAGGCTTGGGTCCAATGCACTTCCCCGCTATGTAGACTGAGATAAAAATAGGCTTATTCGAAAGGCAATAATATTGTCTACCATCTGCATTACAAAACAATGTGTTCACAATTCCATAACTATTGAAAAAAAATGTGAAAGTCGAAAAAAAAAAAGAATAATTATGCAATTCAACCAATAATTGTTAATTACTACAAAAACATACCCGACAACTTTTTTATTTTTTTTACTAGATCGACAGATTTTGAGCTAATCTACAATACAACATAAAATTCACAACTGTATGTCTAATACTTTAAGAGTTATTGTTGTTTGAACATAGCGTATGCGCAAGCACAAAAGGCCTTTGTTAACCGCTAGAGTGACATTTATGGCATTCACTGCATTCCATCCGAGAACAGGTCAGAAATACTGTTCGTTACTACCGTGAGTGAGCGAGATAGAACGTATTAGTCCACTACCTGGAACAAAATCACAGTTTTAAGGACAAATGATTAGTTGGGTTAGTTATCCCTCGCCCTGCGTTGTGATCGCTACTTTCACTTACCGTCCGTACTGTTTACGTGCTGCGTTAGTGTTTTGTATTTAAAAGTGTCATAAAGTATGGCACAGCGTCAATATTCATCGCAACATATTGCTGACATACACTTCGTGTATGGCTTTTGCAATGGAAGTGCAAATCTGGCTGTACAAGAATATCGACGAAGGTGGCCTAACAGGCCTACACCGAGTCGCCAAACTTTTATCGACGTGCATTCAAGATTAGCGGAAAGAGGTATTCAAAGACCTTTTAATGAACGCGATCGCTTGGTATCGCCCGAAGATGAAGAAGAAGTGCTTAGACTAATAACCAATGATCCTAGACTAAGCGTTAGACGGATTGCAGTGCAACTTCAAATGTCTAAGTGGCATGTATGGAGAATTTTGAAGAGAGAAGGATTACACCCTTATCATTTTCGACGGGTTCAAGACGTGATCGAACCAGATCTTGCTGCGAGATCTGTGTTTTGTTCGTGGATAAATAGAAATTTGAGAGAAAACCGTATTTTTTTACAAAGAATACTGTGGACTGATGAAGCCAAATTTACAAGAGCTGGGATTACAAACCACAGAAACGACCATCTCTGGTGCTCCGCAAATCCAAGGGCGGTGCGCCCAAGCTCATTTCAACATGAATTTTCAGTAAATGTGTGGGCTGGCATAATCAACGATAGACTGATAGGGCCATTGGAATTGCCACCTACATTAAACGGCGCTAGATTTTTAGAATTCTTAGAGACACAGTTTGCGGACAGCCTCATGGACCTACCTCTATCATACCGTAGGCGTATGTGGTTCCAGCTCGATGGTGCACCCGCGCATTTTTCTCGAGCAGTGAGAGAATATTTAAATAATAATCTGTCGCCGTGGATCGGTCGTGGTGGTGTAGTAGCGTGGCCGCCTCGCTCACCCGATTTGACACCCTTAGATTATTTTTTGTGGGGTCATATGAAACAAAAAGTATACGCTACAGTTCCAAACACCAGGGAAGAACTCGTCGCAAAAATTATGGCAGCCGCCGAAGAAATTAGATCCGATTTGGATTTAATTAGGCGCTCATCAACCCAGGTGGCACAGAGAGCCGTAGTGTGTCTACAAGCTGGAGGTAGCCACTTTGAGCAACTGCTTTAGATATTTTAATCATAGTTTAATATTGGAAAAAAACTTTAAATAAAATTCAATATGAATGTTATGTGTTTTTAATGATTTCCTGTTTAGGGTTCCGACAAAGGCCTTTTGTGCTTGCGCATACGCTATGTTCAAACAACAATAATTCTTAAAGTATTAGACATACAGTTGTGAATTTTATGTTGTATTGTAGATTAGTTCAAAATCTGTCGATCTAGTACAAAAAAAAAAAAAAATTCGGGTATGTTTTTGTAGTAATTAACAATTATTGGTTAAATTGCATAATTTTTCTTTTCTTTTTTCGACTTTCACATTTTTTTTCGAAAGTTATGGAATTGTGAACACATTGTTTTGTAATGCAGATGGTAGACAATATTATTGCCTTTCGAATAAGCCTATTTTTATCTCAGTATGACTAAAACTTTGAGATATGTGATATTTTTTGTTCTCGCATAGAGCATATTTCAACAAAAAAAACAAAATGGCTGCCACATAGCGGGGAAGTATATTGGACCCAAGCCTAGAGTGTAATTGTACTTTAAAATAGTTTATATTTAAGTATTTAGAATATCGCTAGTCCATGTCCGGACACACTGTATATTTACACTCACACTGAAGCTGTTTGTAAAATAAAATTGCGTACCTGGCTATTAAGTCTTAACTACGTCTTCATAACTACGTATCCAAATTTACATAAACTTGTATCTTTAAAAGCCTGCGGAGCATGCGTAGTTCATACAAAAGTAGTACCAAAAATTTATAAATCAAACATATTTCAAAGGTAGTGTGTATTTATTTCGATTGGATTACAGAGTATCTAGGTTACCAAATCAATATTTTAATTGGACACTGATTTAAACAACAGTTTTGAGAGTTTCAATTTCCTCATAATTCCCATCTTTATATCATTGTCCTTTAAAAATATTATATTTGGGAACATAGGTTATCTCTAATCCAATCGAAATAAATACACACTACGTTAAGATTATGTTTGATTTCCAAATTATTTTGGTATTACGATTGTCTGAGAAACGCATGCTCCGCCGGCCCCTTAACCCCAACACGTAAACATTGAAGCAATTACACACTCTCATACACACACACGCATTCACAGAGACACACCACACACACACACACGCACATATCTACTCGCGCATTGTATCAAAGCACTGTCATCACCCCAATTCCTTATATTCATCCTCTTGATCGTTCTTCGTTTCCATATTTCTTTTTTTTTTGTTTCCATATACTTAACCGGACTACTGTATATATTTTTGCTGAAGTTCAAGTTTTCAACTATTAAAATGTAATAACATTGTACCTGTTAATTACGATTTCTACAGGCGAGTCGCAAGAAAAAGATAGTTTTGGAGACGAAGATTTAATTAGATAAAACTTTACATTAAAAATTAAAATTAAATTATACAAGTGACCATGATCGAGGTTTGATTCATAATGGGGAATCACACAGGTGTTCCTAAATTCGGAGATGTGACCGTGAGAAGATGTCGCCGTGAAGAGCTGACGTTGCGTTGCCGGGTGGTCCATTTGCGCAACCGCGCTGGGTACAGTGCAAGCGATGCGATGCGATAGTTAGCTTAACGTAACATGTTTCAGTAATCTTCTATTTTTAGGTCAATTCTATACTTTTATCTATGTGTAAATGTTTTATCTTTTTGGTCATTAAAATCCTACCCAATAGACGACAACCTACGAAAGAATTTCAATGAAGAACAGGACAGAGTAAAAAACCTAATCAAAACAGAGAAGAAAACCTACTTCCACAACTTATTTGATAACAGCCACAAACAACCTAAAAAAAGATGAAAAGAAAGTGTGTGGGAAATCATTAATAGCTTAGCAGCGAATAAAATCAAAGACAGCAATGCTCCCCCCAAACAAATTTCGAACTCAGAGTGTATAACAAACGGTAATGAAATTTGTAATGTACTTAATTTATTCTTTGCATCAATAGGCGAGGACTTAGCTTATGAAATACCTAGCATATACCACACAAACACAGCTAATATTTTCATGTACGACAGCAATTACACACACGACCTAACTTTAGACGATCTTTCCCCATGTAACATAGAGGAAATATCAAAAATAATTGACAACCTTGACTCCAACACTAGTACAGGCTTGGACGGTATCAGCATGAAAACTATAAAATGCCTTAAAAACATAATTGTGGAAAGATTTGCTAACAGGTAACTACAAAGATATATAAAATACTATAAATAAATATCAAACTATATATTACTGTTAAAAGAGAGTTAACACGGATATACTAAAATAAAAAGACAAACAATGGAGAAAACACTACTGTTGTGATGAACCTGCCAGTTTCTTGCGAATGTACTCTCGAACTTTAATCTTGAGAGATAAACGATTGGTTGCCATCCTGATTTCCTGGGGAAGCGCGTTCCAGAGTGAAATACCCTGTACAAAGAATGATCGGTGAATGAAGTCAGTGCGGTGATTGGGGCATTGGAGAACACGGTTATGCGATGATCGCAGACTCCTACTATGGTTGGCACAAATGTACTGAAAGTGGGGAGCAAGGTAACTACCCCTAGTTAGCTTGCTAAGTGGGAGAAATAAGGACAGAAAACAAGGTAGTGAGCGCCCTTTGCTCCCTACGCTGACGTATGGGCAACCACTTAAGAAGAGACCGGTGCTCGGAGACATGATCATATTTACGCAGATTAAAAACGAATCGAATGCAGTTATTTAGAAGACGGCCAAGTTTGTCGAGGAGATCTGCATTCAGGTCAAAGTAAAACACATCACCATAATCGATGATAGGAAAAATCAAGGACTGTACAAGCATTGTTTTCGTATTTGTAGGTAAAAAGTTTCTCAAACGGTACAGAGCCCGCAACGACCCGGTAACCTTCTGGCTGACACGGGCGACGTGGGTCTGCCATTTCATAGAGCTATCGATATACAAGCTCCAAGATCCCTCACATCGGCGCTAAAAGGGATGACCGTACCGTCGAAAATAACTGGTGGCAAGATTGTTCCATCCAACTTGTAATGGCTACGTGAACTCCCGATGATTATTGCCTGACATTTGTTTGGATTTACTGCCACACCAAATTTACCGGTTTAACGCGAGGCACTTTCCAGAACTCACTGAAAGTTGCTAGGGTCAGTCCAATTTACAAATCTGGAAGTAGAACTGACCCCGGTAACTATCGACCGGTATCTGTTTTATCCGTTATTACGAAAATATTCCAACGCGTGTTATACAACCTTCGAAACGAGTAGGTACTTGACAAAGAAAAAAATCCTAATCGATCAACAATATGGCTTCCGCCCAAAATCAAATACTCTCACTGCCACAGTAGATTTAGTAAAGAAAATAAAACTGAAATTGATCAAAAAAACATTTGAATTGATTTACAAAAAGCGTACGATACGGTTCGATGATATACCTATATTGTGTAATTTCTGAAATAGTTTTAGATAGCGAACCGTATCGTACGCTTTCGTATGTTCATTTCATATTTACAGAACAGACAACAATTCGTTAAGATAGATAAATTCACCAGCTCGATACAGAACATAACACACGGCTGTCCGCAAGGCTCAATGGTTAGCTCATTGCTATTTCTAATTTATATAAATAACTTCGATTAAATAGGGCTAACAGGACACCTAACATTATCGCGGATGACACCTTTCTTTTGTACTTCGATAAATCTTTACGGTACATTATGACCGATGCGCAAAAGGACCTTGACCTACTCAGAGAATGGTTGAAATATAACTTAAGTACTAACTATCACCTGAAAACATCATTTATGTATCTCTTAGTTGCCATGGCTTATTTGAAAGAATTATTTTGTTTTTACTATGGACACTTTTAACGTGCACATCTTGCTACATTGTTCTCACATAATCTACCATCTCAACATGAATGATGTAACCAAGATTTTGTAACAATAATTTGATTTAAAAGAGTGTCCATGGAGTTTCTTGCCCGTTCTTCTCCATAGAGATCTACGTTAGGGAATGGGCAACTACAGTACTTTCACAGTTTTTATGTCTTGTGACTGGGACTGTAGCTACATTTAATTTTCATCTTTGTTTCGACAATTCAAAAGTGCCTGTTATTGGCCTACTTGAAATAAATGCTTTGATTTTGATTTTTTGATATGATCTTCGCTGCGAAAAATAACCCATTACTATACTCGGAATTTTAATTCGATTCCAGATTTGACAATTTCAGTGTTGCAACGTAATGACAAGTACTAAATAGTGACGTTGCGAAATTATTCGATATGGAAATGGAATATTTCCAGATCGATTCTTCTCGTTTATAATTTTACTCTCGTAAACTAAGTATATCAGGAAATTAAATATTTCCCAACCGATAGAATAGAATAGAATAAACTTTGTTGTACACTAAAAAGTAACACTGTAACACACTCATACATTCATTTTCTTCCACAACTTCAAAGGCCTCCAATTGCGCAGAAATTTCATTTTTCACGTATTTGTAGGCGTTGCAGATCATTACTTTTTCAGTAACAGTGAAAGCTTTTCGTGGACGATTTTTCTTGGGGACAAGAAAACATCCACGTCTTTTTGTGATGTACTTCGCTGAGGATCCATTTTGATGGAAAACCAAATCAAATAGATTCACTCAAAGTTCACAAAAAACTATAAACGTAACAACAAACACAACGTAACAACACTTTAACAAAAACCCAACAAAATAACAAAATATCGATTCGATTATCGATTTTTGTGTTCATCACTAAACTATTAAATGTGGTATCATTATTTCACAAAATGACAGTAGCTAATGTCAAATCTGGAATCGAATTAAAATTCATAGTATAGAGTTCTCATCTCGATGAAATAAACAAAAATTCTATTCGCGAGAAATATCTCGGATTGTGGGTAGATGACAAACTTACTTGGAGACTGCACATCGATCACATGAAATCAAAGTTAATATCACAATTGAATCACAGGTGAATATCTAATTGACGTGCCGCGAAATCTAATCTAAATCCACTACAAAGAAAAAAAAAATTCAAAATTATTAGTTCTGTTTCACTACCACTACCTTAGTCTTAAGATATTTAATTTGTATGCTACTAACAAAGTATGGACATCACTTAGTCTGAAATAAGCATTTTTCACTACGAATTCTGTACAATCAAACATATAACTAAATAAAAGAACTATAGTGTAAAACACAAGAAGTAAAAACAAATTCCAATTAATGACTGCACGTGCACGGACTAATTAAGGAAAAAAAAAATTGTGGAGGGAGCACAACTGTTCAATGACTTACCGGAAGAAATAAAGAAGTGTAATAGCATTAACATTATGTAAGAGCGAATTTAAAAAAAACACGTATGTATCATCTAACGTCGCCACCGCCCCAGAGGCTCTCATGTATATTAGTAAGAAGTGACTTTGTATCTCATTATAAGTGAACTGTTATTTAAAAGTTCTTATGAGAAATAAATAACTTTAAACCTAAACCGTAACTGTAAATAATGTTAACCAGCGCCTGTAATTCATGATGTCGAGAAAAATAAAGATTTAATGATAATGATTCTGATTTTGGTACCAACGTGAAACAAAACTTGTCTACCTCGTCGCCTCGTGTTCTCTGTTCCTTTTGGTACCAATGCCAACGCAATTAATATAATTATACTTTACCTCGTCGTCGTGTCTCGGCCCCTGGGATTAATATGTCCTCGCAGCTGTACAGAAGAGCATAGTTCACGTTATCGGTGGTGAGTACGATGACCCTTCGAGTGACAGCTGCAATTTAAAATAATAAAAAAAACGATTTCATGATTTTGAAAGGCAAACAATCCTTACTGTACAGGTGGCCATAATTCAATGTGAGTCCATTATCGTAGAAATTAAATAACTTACGGCCGTTAATGGTGGGTAAAGTAACTAGTAATACTCCAGATTCACCAGCGACTGCAGTAGCTGTCCCTCTTATTTTACTCAAAGCCTCATTGTTAACTTGACTGTTCAGAACAGTGATGACACCACCAGTAAGTGGCCCGTATACAGCACGGTTACACTGGCCAGTCTGTGTTGGTTGCGGGTATCTGGCGACTTCGTACCAGGTACCCAGAAACTGTAATCACATAAAAATTATGAAAGGATTAAGTAGCTTTATAAGATTTTTTAATTCTCTGTAAATAATTTTGTTTAATTTAAAGTGAATGTGGTACAATATTTTTCAATACACTTAGTCAAAACCTGGTTCTGATTGCACTACGATAAGATTCAACATGCAATGTATTACACACGCGTGCGTTTTTTTAACATGTGTGCGGGGTGTTAAATTGTCACAGAGCTATACCTATACTTAATCCAAATTGGTTCAATGCTTCTATTCGAAGGTGAATATTTTTTAAAGCAAGGAATATGCGTCTTTCCAGCATAAATATTTTTTGAATATTCAAATTGTGCTTTTTAAATGGGATATCATTGTTAAACATAACTAATTAGAATTAAAATTTACTTTTATAAACAAACCATTGTTTTATTTGTGTTCTAAATAGAAAAACAAAAATGTTTAGGGTGTTCAACGACTTTGTGTTCCTTTGCTTCTCCTACAACCTGGCAAAAGCAAAGCGTGGACAAAAATAAAATTAAAGTCATAATCTCCTAATAATTCATTAGGTTCTTAATAATTTTCATGATTTCATTTTATTTCTTCTAAAGTGTATTGGAAAACGTCGTTTCATACACTTGGACATTTGTTATTACAGTTCTAGGCTCAATTACATCTGCGCCTACGGCTCGTGTTAATTCCACTTCGAATGCCGTAACAAACTTTCTCCACTTGTATCAAAATGTACTATTGTAGCTTGCCATTTGTTATGTTCCACATAAAATAATTAAAACTTGTGAGTCGAAAGTTATTTACAATGATTCGATAACATTAATGTGAACTTACTATCTCTACGTTGAATGCATCAACGCCGGTTATGGTTGTATCACAGGGTCCGGGCAACTCGATAGTTTCTGGGAGTGTGTCCCACACTGGATAGTAGAAGCACGCTGCATAAGTCTGACTTGTGTCTTGGTAATAAGATTGGCTTAGACCTTGGGTGTTCTCGATAACGTCGTTTATTGCAGCGTTAGCTGTGTCGCTCAGTGGTCCTAATTGTTTACTCAATTTCCAACTGCTAACTGTAAGAATGGTATGTCAAATTAGCCTTAGCAAAATCAATCCTTTTAATATATCAAAGAACTGTACACTTACAAAAGGTTCAGGAAGAAATAATATTTTAAAGAAAGTCAGACAAAGATACGCGCAAGACATTATTAAAAAAGCTAGAAAAATAACAAGCTTTGGGAAGCAATAAAAAATGTAACCTATATTAACAAAGTCAAACAGCTATCCACAAAGCTTATTTCAATAGAAAATCCAACTGAATCAATTAACAGAGTAAATTGTTTTTATGCTGGTGTAAGTAAAAAGTTGTCAGAAAAATTCCTTTTACAAAATTTTTATTTTGACAATACAGAGCCATATAGTGAGCCAATTATTGCTTCTGAAAATTCCTTTGTTCTTCTATCGACCGACGAAGATGAAATACTATCTTTAATTCTTAATTTAAACGAGGGTACAGTTGGCGTCGATAACATATCCGAATTCTTCTTAAAACGAGTTTTCGAAATTGTTTTTCCCTCCACTTACATTCATGTGTAATCTCTCTTTCTACACTTGGGTTGAACTTGTTCTTTCCAAGTTCCTTCAAGAAATCCAAAATTGTAACCAGTTTTAAATTCGGAGACAGATACTGTGTCAACAATTATAGACCAATCTCTGTACTATCAATACTTTCAAAAATATTACAACGGTTAATGCATTACAGTCTTACTAATTATCTTGAACAAAACTCTCTTACCTCCATCAGTTTGGTTTTCGATCTTGTAGGTGAACAGTTGTAGCCGTCCATGAACTAACTGATCACTAAGTCAATAATCTTAATTGTAAAAAAAGACCTTAGCTATTTATCTCGATCTACCTAAAGCATTTCACACTGAATCTGTTAACATTTTGATAAAAAAACGAACTTACGGGTGTGAGAAGTTAGTCTCTTATACCTTTTAAGAACTATGTGTCCGACCGCACGCAAATTACTAAAATAAAAATTTGACCAGTGACGAATCAGTATATCAGAACGACGTTCCGCAGGGCAGCATCCTCGGCACAACACCATTGCATGTTTTAATAAATGATTAATGTAATATTAAGATACATAACAGAAAGATCATCTCGTTTGCGGATGATACTGCTCTGGTATTCGATGCAGATACGTGTGTTGAGGTTCAACACTATGCTCAATAAGGCTTCAATACAATATATAAATGGTCATATGCTAACTTACTTAACCTAAATGTCGAAATACATGAAATATTCCCTTAGACTATAGGATAAACCAAACTTCACCATGAAAGCCCACTCATGTAATTCAATCAGCGATTGTTGTTGTCAGTTGTTTCTTCCTAATTCGCTATCCAATCTTCGACCTTTACCAACACTGCAAAGTTTTACCGGTGTGGCAGTGGTTTACACAGACTCATGACTGTATTAAAAAACACTCTAAACTTCCCATAGATCACGATATCCTTTCAGAAAATAGAAGATCAACTAATGTAGGTCTAATCATCCGCTTTCATACTAGTTTTCCCCTAAAAAAATCGCCTTTCTTGGCACTTTTTTATATAATTCTATGAATGATAAGATATATATTTACACTCACACTGAAGTTGTTTGTAAAAGAAAATTGCGTACCTGGCTATTAAGTCTTAACTACGTCTCCATAACTACGTATCCAAATTTACATAAACTTGTGTCTTTAAAAGCCTGCGGAGCATGCGTAGTTCATACAAAAGTAATACCAAGAATTTATAAATCAAACATATTTCAAAAATAGTGTGTATTTATTTCGATTGGATTACAGAGTATCTAGGTTACCAAATAAATATTTTAATTGGACACCGATTTAAACAACAGTTTTGAGAAAAATAAGTTTTTTTAGAGAAGTTTCAATTTCCTCATAATATCCCATCTTTATATCATTGTCCTTTAAAAATATATATTTGGGAACATAGATATTCTGTAATCCAATCGAAATAAATACACACTACGTTAAGATTATTATCAAATTATTTTGGTATTACGTTTGTCTGAGAAACGCGGCCCCTTTACCCCAACACGTAAACATTGAAGCAATTACACACTCTCATACACACACACGCATTCACAGAGACACACCACACACACACACACACACACGCACATATCTACTCGCGCATTGTATCAAAGCACTGTCATCACCCCAATTCCTTATATTCACCCTCTTGATCGTTCTTCGTTCCCATATTTCTTTTTTTTTTGTTTCCATATACTTAACCGGACTACTGTATATATTTTTGCTGAAGTTCATGTTTTCAACTATTAAAATGTAATAACATAGTACCTGTTTCAGTAATCTTCTATTTTTAGGTCAATTTTATAATTTTATATTTTTTTATCTTTTTGGTTTTTAAAATCCTATCCAAAAAACGACATTCTACGAAAGAATTTCGATGAAGAACAGGACAGAGTAAAAAAACCTAATCAAAACAGAGAAGAAAACCTACTTCTACAACTTATTTGACAACAGCCACAAACAACCTAAAAAAAGTGTGAAAAGAAAGTGTGTGGGAAATCATTAATACCTTAGCAGAGAATAAAATCAAAGACAGCAATGCTCCCCCCAAACAAATTTCGAACTCAGAGTGTATTACAAACGGTAATGAAATTTGTAATGTACTTAATTTATTCTTTGCATCAATAGGCGAGGACTTAGCTTATGAAATACCTAGCATATACCACACAAACACAGCTAATATTTTCATGTACGACAGCAATTACACACACGACCTAACTTTAGACGAACTTTCCCCATGTAACATAGAGGAAATATCAAAAATAATTGACAACCTGGACTCCAACACTAGTACAGGCTTGGACGGTATCAGCATGAAAACTATAAAATGCCTTAAAAACATAATTGTGGAAAGATTTGCTAACTGCATAAATGTTTGTTTAACGCGGGGCACTTTCCAGAACTCTCTGAAAGTTGCTAGAGTCAGTCCAATTTACAAATCTGGAAGTAGAACTGACCCCGGTAACTATCGACCGGTATCTGTTTTATCCGTTATTACGAAAATATTCCAACGCGTGTTATACAACCTTCGAAACGAGTACTTGACAAAGAAAAAAATCCTAATCGATCAACAATATGGCTTCCGCTCAAAATCAAATACTCTCACTGCCACAGTAGATTTAGTAAAGAAAAAAAACCTGAAATTGATCAAAAAAACATTTTAATTGATTTACAAAAAGCGTACGATACGGTTCGCTATCCAAAACTATTTCAGAAATTACACAATATAGGTATATCAGGCAGCACCCTCAGTATGTTCATTGATGGAGTGACGTACGGACGTCAAACAGTTGGAAGCATATTTATATATCTCTGCTTTTAAAATAAAACAAGTGTTCCTTTGGAAGTATCTATTTGCCTAAATTATACGTATACATGCAATAGTCAAGATACATTGTTATCCAGTGGCAAAGTGCTTTATTTGGACAGAAAAGTGCAATAAAACTAACTTTAAAACTAAAGTGAAAAAAAAAGTACCTGCTAATATAAAAAGTGAAAGTTACGAAAACTGCTTACAAATATACAGAAAATTCAGTTGTTTAAGTGCGTCCGGTGTGTGTCTTGTTGCTAGAGAAGTGCAGTGTTCTATGGTGTAACACCATAAGATTCTAAACGCTTTTCGTACACACAAATATTTGGTACAGCGCCATCTATTGACGCCCCGGGGTACTCAGCAGAATCGATCGTAAAAACCAGCGCTGCTAATTTATCCAACGCAATGCCGGCAAAGTGTGGCGGTTGTGCTAAATTTATTTCGCCACTAGAGGCCGCTAGGTGTTGTACTTGCAACGCCCTTTATCATCGGGCTTGTGGGTTCCTGCCACTGACGGGTTTCATTGCTCCCACCTGGACTTGCTCGAATTGCAAGACTACATCGTTGAGGGTCAAGGTGGACGATACAACAGCGGAAGCATATGGGACTGAGGAGTCGATGGACACCAGCGGTTTAAGCTGCAGCACACTGGCTGATGCTCAGGAGGTTGGTCCTGGCTTGTCAGCAATCCTGCGCACGTTTAAGGAAGAGTTGCAAACTGAGTTGCGCCGAATGTTCAGGGAGGAGTTGCAGGCCATGCAGAATCAGTTCCTTAGCGAGTTTCAGGGTCTTCGTACGGACCTAGCGGAGCTGCAGGCAGACAGAGACCACATGAAGGGAGCATTCAAGGAAATGGAAAACCGAATGGTCACTCTCGAACAGAAGCTGGCTACGGTGAATGATTCGGCAGCGGTAGAGGAAATAGCTCAACTGAAGCGGGAACTGAATGACCGGGACCAACAGCTATTCTCAGGTGATCTGGAGATTTCAAACTTACCGGAGTTAGCTTCAGAAAATTTATCACATACAGTGAAGCTAATAGCAACAAAGCTGGGCGTAAATATTGAGGATCGCGACATAGTGAGCGTGGACCGTATGGGCGGTAGACAGGTTAACGCTACGAGCGCCGCGGGCCCAGTGGAGACCCGCCCGCGTACCGTGGTCGTACGCCTTGTGCGCCGCGACCTGCGCGACCAGCTGCTGCGCGCCGCGAGAGTACGGCGAGGTGCTAACACCGCGGATCTCGAAATGACCGGTCCACCAAGTAGGTACTACCTAAACGAACGCCTAACAAAGTTTAACCGGCATTTATTTCGCCGGGCACGGGAAGCAGGCCAACGCCTCGGCTGGCAATTTGTATGGACGAAGCATGGTCGTATACTTGCCCGCCGTAAGCCAGGGGATAAAGCGAAACTCGTGCGCACTGAGACGGATCTACGGGAAGTCTTCGGGTCGGACGCAGATAATATTCCGCAGAAGTAGATATGTAAACATTTTATTCGGTCTCGTTATTGTACTGGGTTCTGTAATGTTTGTAAAATGGTCGAGTCGGTATTTCTTTTTTTTGTATTGTTGTGCAATGTTTGGCACTGCGTGCTATGACTGTGAGGCAAACAGGTGTGCAACTGTTATCAATATAACGTACGGAAATAATCAACATTATCTCATAAAAAATTTAATTCTGTATTGTTTTACTTTGATGTTCCCTTCGCTTATTAATATTTTTATTTTTTTAGTGTTAAATATGTACTTTTATTGCTCAAATGATTGGTATCCACCCGATTTGTCTCGCTCAACCCTTTTTCTTTATGTGTTTAACCATACTTTTATCATGAACAATGTTGCGAAATAGACACATTAAATTTGGGCTTCTCAACGCAGGTTCATTGTCGACAAATCATGATGAGTTTATTATTGCTATGAACCATCACTCAGTCGACGTGATGGCAATTAATGAGACGTGGTTGCGCGAGGGGGAGGAAGGCCGGGCGCCAGTGGTTCCTGGGTATCAGTTGCGTCATAGACCTCGCCCGGAGTCAATCCGTGCGGGGCGCGGGGGAGGGGTCGCGTTTTATGTCAAAGCCGGAACCACTGCCCGAATCAGAGCTCATCCGCATCATCCACAGGTGGAACAAATGTGGCTGAATATTACCGCCAATAAGAAAAAGTTACTGATAGGAACTGCATACCGCCCCCCTTGGTTAGATTTAAATATATTTCTAGACGCGATTACAGACAGTATCTGTGCACTGGCCCCATACGACAATATTATTTTACTAGGCGATCTCAATGTAAATATGCTTGACATCAATAATTCCAAAACAAAAAAGCTCACCGAGTTTTTAAATTATTGTGACATGGAACAAATAGTACTTACGCCTACGCACTTTGTAGGAGAAAGCGCTACCCTGATCGATGTGATATGTACGGATGCGCGGTATCGTAACGTTGCTGTGAACCATATAGCGGAGCTAGGTCATCACTCGTTTGTTTCATGCGTGATTCTATTTAAAAAAGAGAAACCTTTACGTAAAAAGGTGACATATCGTGCGCTTAGAGACATATCGGCTGACGATTTCAAGAGAGATCTCGAGGCCATCCCATGGGACTCAATCTGCGAGCTGCAGGATGTTGATGACATGGTGCATTCCTTTAACGCACACCTAATTCAACTTTTTGATGCCCATGCACCTATAAAAACCAAGGTTTTCAAAACGCAACCAACACCGTGGATAACTGACATTGTAAAGTTAATGTTTAAATTAAGAAATGAAGCCCGCGATCGATACCGTCAAACCAAGCTGGAAGCACACAAACGTTACTACCTAGACCTCAAACACCAAGCAATAGTTGGTTTACTAAATGAGAAAAAAGCATTTTTTACAAAATATATTAATGAAAATATAGGCGACTCAAAATCATTATGGCATAATTTAAAAAAACATGTACTTCCAGTGAGTAAGAACGATGATGTGCTCTTAGAACCATTTGACGACCCGAACGGTATAAATTCAGCTTTTCTAGATGTCCCAGGTGACCCCAATGTTAACACCACTCAAGAAAACTTTTTTAAATCTAACCGTTTTGGGTCCGCAAATTTGTCGATAATGCCAACTGACTCGAAAACAGTTCTAAATATAATTAAAAATATATCAACTAACGCACAAGGTATTGACGGTATATCGAGAGACATGTTATACCTTACACTACCGCAATCACTTACTACAATTACAGAGATTATAAACAGATCCATAACCTCAAGTAAATTTCCTGTTTTGTGGCGAAATGCAATTGTTCGGCCTCTTCCAAAGAATAATAACCCTCAAAGCTACAAAGACCTTCGCCCCATAAGTATTTTGCCATGTTTGTCCAAGGTGTTGGAGAGGGTGGTGTATTTACAGGTCACCGATTTTCTCGAGGCGCATGGTATGCTGCCTGAACTTCAATCGGGGTTTAGGAAAGGGCGCGGAACCGCAACTGCCCTGGCAGATGTGCTGGGTAACATTCTTGAAGCTCGGGACCGTGGTGAGGGATCTATACTGGTATTGCTTGATTATTCACGTGCGTTCGACTCAATTAATATTCCCTTATTACTGTCCAAATTGTCGTACTATGGTTTTGATAGGCAGGCAACGGGTTGGTTTGAAAGCTACTTGACCGGCAGGTCACAACGGGTGGAGTTGCGCAAGAAGGACGGTTCCACGTTATCTTCCTCACCACAAACAATAACAAGGGGAGTTCCCCAGGGATCCCTGCTCGGTCCGCTTCTCTATATACTATATAGTGCTGACATAACGACATGTATAAAGAAATGCAATTATCATGTATACGCGGATGATACTCAGCTATATGTTTCATTTAACGCCAGTAACACAGCAGCCGCCGTGCGTACCCTCAATGAGGAGCTTGATAAAATTGCTTTGTGGTCTAAGGACAACTCTCTAGTACTGAACCCTCAAAAATCAAAGTTCATGGTCATGGGGAGCAGAAATCAAATCAAATCAATCCTTTCTGCTAAACCTGATGTCAAAATTATGGGGGAAAGTATTCAAAAGGTAGAAATCGCTTGTAATCTTGGGCTAATTACTGATCCGGAACTACGATTTGAAGAACATATAAATGGCGTAGTAAAAAACTGTTTTTACAGACTGAAAGTTCTGTACAGAGTGAGGGATTTCCTTAGTGTCGCGATAAGAAAGAGATTGGTGGATAGCCTAGTACTGTCCAAACTGAATTATTGCGACACTGTTTACGGGCCATGTCTTCTTACACGTACTGAACGATTAATACAACGAGTACAAAATGCATGTGCTCGTTACTGCTTAAACATACCCCGCAGGCATCATATCACACCGTATTTAAATGAAAACAACATTCTTAAAATGGCTGCACGACGGAAACTACACTTGGCAGTTTTGATGTTCGGTATCATAAAAACACACAAACCGGAATATCTGTCCAATAAAATTAGCTGGAGGCACGATCACTACAGTTATTCTGCTCGTTCCACGTCCAATCCACTCTCGATGCCACGACATAAGACCATTGCCTTCAGGGGTTGTTTCAAGTATGCCGCCACTCGCTGCTGGAATGATCTGCCACCTCCCATAAGATCCCTAAAAACAAAACAAAATTTTAAGTTACATTTAAAAAGAATCCTATTAGAAAGACAAAAGTATGATCAGCAAATACAATATAAATAATTACTTACATAAGCTTAATCATCTATCGGCGAGGCATATCTATCCAGACGGCTCGAGACGGCATCACTTTTTTCCAAGAAAACACATTACGTGTTATTAAGCCTCGACTAAGCTGTATGTACATACATAGTAAGGTAGCTATCGGTAGCACCATAGCAACTAGTCGCGTGACATGCATCACGTGAGTACACAAGACTCGTGAACCGGGCGCAACCGCGCCGCCGCTGACGGCTCGGCGCGCTGCGCTGACTTATGTATGACGCAAAGTACGTCAACGCGCCAACAGGCATAGAGGAGAAATGCAGCGCGCGCGCAGGGCCACAGGCGAAGGCGCGGTGGCGCGCGGCGACGCGCAGGTGGGGTAAGAGCGAGACAAAAGAAAAAAAACCTGTCATGTCTTTGTTATTGTGTTTGTTTTGTTCAGCCTGCAGTCTGTATCCTATTGTACCCATTTGTACCTTTATTTTTTATTTGAAATGTTTTTGTTTTATGCTAATTATCGTATACCTACTCTAAGTTCGATCTGTTTTATTTTAGTTACATACTCATTTTTTCAAATATCGCTGTATTGGCTTCCGTACGTTTTTCACAGGTGACCACTGAAAACCAGCGCTGTTCTGTGGGTTCCCCATAGCACAGCATCATGCTGAGTGGTAAACCTATTTGTCGCACTCACGGCGTGCAATATTTTTTTATTTTTGTCCGTTTAGTCTTACAATTATTATGTTAATGTTGCTGTGTTAATTTTCGGTTTAAGTTTAAGTGTTTGTGTTTGTATTATTGCGTTCTATGTTTACCTCATTAATATTGTATGCACGTCATGACTTTGCGAAGAATAAACATTTTTTCTTTCTTTCTTTCTTTCTTTCTTTCTATTTCATATTTACAGAACAGACAACAATTCGTTAAGATAGATAAATTCACCAGCTCGATACAGAACATAACACACGGCTGTCCGCAAGGCTCAATGGTTAGCTCATTGCTATTTCTAATTTATATAAATAACATGGCTAACAGGACACCTAACATTTTCGCGGATGACGCCTTTCTTTTGTACTTCGATAAATCTTTACGGTACATTATGACCGATGCGCAAAAGGACCTTGACCTACTCAGAGAATGGTTGAAATATAACTGACTTACTATCACCTGAAAACATCATTTATGATCTTCGCTGCGAAAAATAACCCATTACTAGAGTTCTCATCTCGGTGAAATAATCAAAAAGTCTAGTCGCGAGAAATATCTCGGATTGTGGGTAGATGACAAACTTACTTGGAGACTGCACATCGATCACATGAAATCAAAGTTAATATCACTATTAGGAGCATTGCGAAAAATCAAACCTTGAATATCTAATTGAAGTGCAACGAAATCTAATTTAAATCCACTACAAAGAAAAAAAAAAAAGTATTCAAAATTATTAGTACTGTTTCACTACCACTACCTTAGTCTTAAGATTATTTAATTTGTATGCTACTAACAAAGTATGGACATCACTTAGTCTGAAATAAGCATTTTTCACCACGAATTCTGTACAATCAAACATATAACTAAATAAAAGAACTATAGTGTAAAACACAAGAAGTAAAAACAAATTCCAACTAATGACTGCACGTGCACGGACTAATTAAGGAAAAAAAATAAGTGGAGGGAGCACAACTGTTCAATGACTTACCGGAAGAAATAAATAAGTGTAATAGCATTAACATTATGTAGGAGCGAATTTAACAAAAACACGTATGTATCATCTAACGTCGCCACCGCCCCAGAGGCTCTTATGTATATTAGTAAGAAGTGACTTTGTATCTCATTATAAGTGAACTGTTATTTAAAAGTTCTTATGAGAAATAAATAACTTTAAACCTAAACCGTAACTGTAAATAATGTTAACTAGCGCCTGTAATTCATGATGTCGAGAAAAATAAAGATTTAATGATAATGATTCTGATTTTGGTACCAACGTGAAAAAAAACTTGTCTACCTCGTCGCCTCGTGTTTTCTGTTCCTTTTGGTACCAATGCCAACGCAAATATAATTATACTTTACCTCGTCGTCGTGTCTCGGCCCCTGGGGTTAATATGTTTTCGCAGCTGTACAGAAGAGCATAGTTCACGTGATCGGTGGTGAGTATGATGACCCTTCGAGTGACAGCTGCAATTTAAAATAAAAAAAAAAACGATTTCATGATTTTGAAAGGCAAACAATCCTTACTGTACAGGTGGCAATAATTCAATGTAAGTCCATTATCGTAGAAATTAAATAACTTACGGCCGTTAATGGTGGGTAAAGTAACTAGTAATACTCCAGATTCACCAGCGACTGCAGTAGCTGTCCCTCTTATTTTACTCAAAGCCTCATTGTTAACTTGACTGTTCAGAACAGTGATGACACCACCAGTAAGTGGCCCGTATACAGCACGGTTACACTGGCCAGTCTGTGTTGGTTGCGGGTATCTGGCGACTTCGTACCAGGTTCCCAGAAATTGTAATCACATAAAAATAATGAAAGGATTAAGTAGCTTTATAAGATTTTTTTAATTCTCTGTAAATAATTTGGTTTAATTTAAAGTGAATGTGGTACAATATTTTTCAATACACTTAGTCAAAACCTGGTTCTGATGGCACTACGATAAGATTCAACATGCAATGTATTACACACACGTGCGTTTTTTTAGCATGTGTGTGGGATGTTAAATTGCCACAGAGCTATACCTATACTAATTCCAAATTGGTTCAATGCGTCTATTCGAAGGTGAATATTTTTTAAAGCAAGGAATATGCGTCTTTCCAGCATACATATTTTTTGAATATTCAAATTGTGCTTTTTAAATAGGATATCATTGTTAAACATAACTAATTAGAATTAAAATTTACTTTTATTAACAAATCATTGTTTTATTTGTGTTCTAAATAGAAAAACAAAAATGTTTAGGGTGTTCAACGGCTTTGTGTTCCTTTGCTTCTACAACCTGGCAAAAGCAAAGCGTGGACAAAAATAAAATTAAAGTCATAATCTCCTAATAATTCATTAGGTTCTTAACAATTTTCATGATTTCATTTTATTTCTTCAAAAGTGTATTGGAAAACGTCGTTTGATACACTTGGACATTTGTTATTGCAGTTGTAGGCTCAATTACATCTGCGCCATAACAAACTTTCTCCACTTGTATCAAAATGTACTTTTGTTGCTTGCCATTTGTTGCCTAGCAATGCCGTATTGTTGCATTTTAGAGAATAAAAATGATAGTAGGAGGAAAAATCTTAAAAATGGAGGTATTTCGTATCATTGGTTAGTATAATTTTCATTGTTTTTGTGACTGGTCGATACAATTATTAAGCAAATACTTTCTTAATATTTATTTTAAAATCAACACACGGAGCCAAACACTTACAAAGCTATTAACTTTCTACATTTGGCATTGAAAGACAAAACGTAAAAACTTTCAAGCTCATAAATCCCTCATTTTAATGGGTATGGCTGACAAGCTTCTCAAAATGATTCTTTAGAAACTTAAAAATATCCTATTTCTACGAGCGACTCATAATAGATAAGCACACGTGTTTGTAATAAACTCTGGTCATTGGGTAAAACTCCGACGATCACTTAAAACAATTGAAAGATTCACAAAAAAAGGGACGAGCCGTGGGATTTTGCTAAAAAGGCGGGGGACGTGGGCCAGGAGGAGGTAGGCTGAAGACAGTCGGTTGGAGACCGCTAGAGGGTGGAGACGATAAGCTAGGAGTTAAGCTAGGAGACGTAGAAAATACTAGGAGTCTATGTCTGAGTGTGTGGCCGCGAAAGTGTGATAATGTTTGTAAAAGTTTATAATAGTTTGATGGATAGGTCTGTTTAGATTAATCGAGGTGAGCGAGAGATGGCCTTAGACGCATGGAGAGGGCTGGCTGAGTTCGCGGGATAGACCGGTCTATAATAGTAAAAGCACTAGGACGTCCTAGGTTAGACTCGGAGTTAGCATAGTTTCAGTATTAAGATGCGCATCAACTCCCCGAGACGAATAATATTTTATAAGCTAAAATATTAGTAGTCATATTAAGTCTAGTAAAAGTGAGTGTTGTTACGTGAAAGGAGCCAGGCTGCGGCGAAGGCGAAACTACAGTATTCAGTAAGTTAGTTGAAGATTGACCATCTTTAAAAAACACGTGGTAAGTGTTAACTATAATTAAATCCTCGCTTAAATTGCAGTTGGACTGTAGCGTGGAAGGGCTGACAGTATTCACTTATTGCAGCATGACGGAGCGATTGCATCACGTCATCATAATGTATATTATTATCTCATGTATATTATGTGTACACCTCCTAACCCGTACCTGAGCAAATATTCATATGCTGCGTTTGATCTAGGGAGACGAAGAAAGCCTACCGCTTACACTCTACAACGTGCATACAACATGTACATTGTACCCAAATACAATCGACTATTGACGCCGTAAGGGTGTTTAACAACGAGAGTACGCGTGTAACTAAAGATAATGAAAACCTGTCTTCTTCAATGGCATTGGCCTCACAACCCAAGTCTTAGGATTGGAAAAGACATGTTAGAAAGTGCTTAGGGAACGTGTGTTGTTGGAGTTCGTAGCAGTGCCCTTAGTAGGACAATGCGCTTAGGTCTAACAATACACGTACGCCGGGCAAACGTTGTAAAACGAATCCATATACATGTACATGGGCCCGTTTGCGTTTACAAGCGGCATCTACTTTTGGAATCTGATAAAGTAAAGTAACGAACTAATTAATAGTTTCCTAAGCACAAGCGTAACGATTCCTTACCAGACTTCTAGCATATATCATATCTTTGCGTCCTCTTGTTTTATTAGCTTCATACTTTATTGACGTTTTGCCTCATTAGATTTGATATTATTCATGTATATATATAACAGTGAATTCCAATATTAACTTCACCTTGTGTCCCATCCCTGTCCCCTAGCCTCTAAGGAAGGGACAGGGCTAAGACAAATCCCTCATATTTGGAATTCAGTCCATCCTGTCAGTGGGAGGCCATCCAGTCGAAGGTCGAAACCTACAGAGCTTGCGCGGAGGCGGGGCGCTGCTCCTTCCCCTAAGGGGGAAGCTGACCATAAATACTAATAAATAGCATGATTTAGGAAAAACGAAAATTTTATCAGCCTAGGGTAAATTAGGAACAGTCACATTTTCTACTAAAAATCTTATTTTGTTAATATTTATTAATATTTAATAGAACGGTTGGGCAAAATCAACCTTACACAATTAAGTTAAAGTTTATTTTGGATTGATTCTATTCAATAGAACACCCTCGAAAGCACTTCGCTACTCAAGTAGTGATGTGGTCAAGTCGAATATTGAATTTATAGATTGATATCGATCCAAGGAATAAAATATTTTTAAATTCATTATTTATTTAGTTTTACATTACAATACAAGTATAAGGTCGCCTTCATTCTTCATAGATTGCATAAACGCTTTAAAGCAAAAGTATGTATAATCAATGTTTTAAATAGTAACGTAATTATTATAATTTTTTAATGATTGAGACCTTGCATTGATCACTAAATAGACATCAGCAGGTCCTCTAACCTTCATTTAAAATACTTTTAGGTTTCCCAAAAAAAAAATGTCTCCTTTGAACACTTGTAAAAGGCATGCATGCATACATACCAGCACTTTTATTAATTCTAAATTTACTTGTCTGTCTGTGTCTATTTATTTATAATTTAAATGAATAGCTGCTTGTGTACCAAATAAATAAATGTACTCCCAACAACTCTTATTTTTGCGAATTGAAGACCATAATATGGGGTATCTATCGACATCGATAAATAAATTTAATATGCTACGTGGTCCGGCCTTGACCGAGTAGCAGCAGAAACCGACCGATCACGCAAATGTCAACCATATGTTTTACGCGTTTAAGTTCATAATTGCAACCACTCAGAATACCGCCATCTATGGTCAAGTAGCGGAATTGACTCGTCAATCGAATCTAGTGTGACTATAGATCGTAAACACGTTTTGCCGCTAAAGCGAAATACATCTTATTTGTAAAACGTCAGGGTTTATTTCCAAATCTGTGATGTAGGCTAATTTTGAATAAACTTTGAACAATGAATCAAACGAATTGTTTTTTTGTAGTGCAATATATGATTATCGGTTTAAATGTGTTAGTTTGGTGACAGCGGTTCCTGCAGTAATTTTGGTGCATTGCACTTCCACTGTTTTCTCTGTTCCGTGATGATAGTATCGTAAAGGTTCAAAAGTTGTACCCCAACCTCGATAGATGGCGTTGTAGTCCAATTAGAAGTCGCTATCGTTGTGTTACCACGATTTGGTTGGGTTCGAGTGAATTTTAAAAAATATATTACCAGCTTAGATCAGAGTGGAGTTTAGTTTTGTCAACCGACTCCCGAGAAGAGGAGGTTCTCAACTGGACTGTATTTTTTTTCAACCCTATTAGTGTTCACACTGTGACAGTGTGAACACTGTTCACACAAGGTTGTTGTTAGTTCAACACTACCAGCTCGGTAGTAAACATAAACATTGGTAGTGGTTGCAGGCTCAAGT
The DNA here is from genome assembly GCA_916618015.1 of Xestia c-nigrum. Lineage (NCBI taxonomy): Eukaryota > Metazoa > Arthropoda > Insecta > Lepidoptera > Noctuidae > Xestia > Xestia c-nigrum. The sequence goes on from OU745251.1 coordinate 20,135,854, forward strand.
ACTTACTTACTACTTGGACCTTTGTAGGCAAATCCACGTTGGCCCCATCGCAAGTTGGGCCTTCGTTGGCAAATCCACGTAGGCCATCAGTTTTGGGCCCAACCCGCAAACTGCCCGCCAATTGTATGCATTTGCCAACTAACCAGAGGTATGTGGCCCAACTAAATGCCAACAAAAAATGCTACTAGGGTAAGTAGTTGGTCCGGGCTGTCATTTGTCAGTAGATCTTTGACAGTCGTTAGAGGTAGTCAGTGGCCCAAAAAGTCTGACAACCAGTCTTACCAAGGGGTAAGTATCGTATTACCCAGTACTAACTGGGTTGTGGAGGTCAAATAGGCAGTTGCTCCTTTTAAAATACTGGTTTTCAGCTGCATCCGCTTAGACTGGAAGCCGACCCCAAAATAGTTGAAAAGACTAGCCAGGTGATGAGTTGATAATCAGAAGAGAATCAATGGGAGCAAGTAATCGATTGTTGGCAGTGATGCGAAGCGAAGATCTCGACAGTTATAAAATCATTTGCGCATACTCCTGCACAGATGAGCTACTTAGCTTACTTACTTGAGCTTGAGCATGCTCATAAGCAAACCTGTTTAGACGCGCTTGGAGCACGGCCCTTTCCACCTGCAAATCAGGTAGTGTGCTCAAAAATAAAATGTCGGTTGATTTTTGAGCATGCTATAAAATAAGCATGCTCATAACTAGCATAGTTGTTACGATAGTGTTGTTACACACGTGCTCCTATTGAGCTTGCTCAATAAAGCATGCTTTCGTTGCTGGTAATGAGCACGTCTGTCAGTACCTCCACTTAGTGACACACCACCTCTGTTCCCCTGATTACTGTTTGCGCTGCTAACTGCTATGTGTCATTCAAACCCACGGTCGTCGTTTTAACTGTTTCTTAATGATTGAGTAATGAAACTTACAAGAAGACATGCAGTCGGTGGGGTTTGAACACGCGACACATAACACCACAATCCGCAACCAGCGTTCATTGGTACTTCAGATAATAATTTATACATTGAAATTTTGGGTCCCATTGGACGTCAGCGCCGATAAGCACCGAACGTCGCCGACCTGATTATTGGCACTGGTTTGGCGCAAAATATAGAGATTACCTGCGCCGACTACCTGCGTGGGCCGGATTCGATAAGCACTGTAAGATCGGCACCGCGGTAGCCACCTTTCCACGTGTATACGCTCTAAGGGACTACTCACACTTGTTCAGCTCCATTCGCGTATCGCTGAATGTTTTTTGTCACACTGATACAGTTCTGCTTCTATCTACGGACATCGACCTTATCAATTTTATGACGAATTCCTGAAGGATACCGTCCCCTTTTTTTCCCCTCGAAACCTCTTGGAAAGCTTCTTTGAGTTCCTACAGTATGAGTCCTCACCCTGACACTTTTTTTAAGCTCATGCCATATGTTGTTTAACATGGAATTAAGGTCCTCTTGCTGGTCACTCCAGAACAGGAATTTCGAACTCGTGTGGCGAACTGATGCGGCAACATGTGGTAGATCATTATCCTGAATGATCATGGACCCTTCGCCTACAAAACCCGCGAATGGCATAACATGCTGTTCCAGCACCTCCCGAATGTAGCGGTGGGCAGTCAAAGTGCCGAGACGAGGCTCGGTTACGAACTCGAGTTTTTTTTATCCAATAAGATACCGCCCCAGACTGTCCATAAACCTCCTCCAAATGCTCCAATTGCTCTCCTTCTCTACGGGATACTTTTTGTACACTTTCACATACTATAAAATACTTCAATTTTCCTCTTCATAATATTAGTGTAGATTGGTGACATCAATTATAAAGCAAACTTACTCTTAATACGTCAAAATCTGGAATTCCAGCTAAGGTTTCATCACATTGTCCATTTTGTATCACCTCTTGACTTAAACACACACTTAGAAGACAAAGGAGGCTAAAAACTCCCGTAGATAATTTCGACATAATATTGGAAGTTCACGTCTAGCCTCAACACTACCAAAATATAATTAAATACTTTTATTGATTTGTACAAAATCTTATCTGTCTATTTTGTATCGTTACCTAAATCGTGAAAAATGTATTGATAAATTTGATTGCTCCGCATTACTGATCACTTAAATTAAAATAGCTATCTATGGCATTCATTTATCTGTGACTACTACTAAAAGTACTCATCAGATTAATTCGATTATTTTATCACAGCCCAGTAATTAGGTACTGGGTTATATGGTAGGTACCTAAGTTGACTTGGTGTCTTTCCAAAGACAAGTCAACTTTCGGGCCACTGACTACCTGTAACGACTGTCAAAGAACTACAAATGGCAGCCGGTACCAAGGGGTTAAAGTGCTTTCCGAAGCACTAAAGTAATCCGTTACCTAGGTATGTTAGTGATGGTCTTCCATCCACAGATGGACCTAGACAAGCGCAGCTAGCACATGCTTTAGTAGCATGTTTCTTTGTCCACTGTGACGGACTTTGCCAAAAGCAACTAAGTTTTCGATTATGGGCTAATGAGCTTTAACATCCTCAAGAATGATTTTGTTATAATCATATAATTCCATTTTAATTTTTATTATTGATTATACAAGTGACGCTGGTGAAACTATATGATAACATATAGTGTATTATCTATGCACTTATCAGTCATTAGAGATCTATCGAACAAGACGGCAACCGTTCAGTGTAAAGCACTATCTAAAATGCAACACTACCTCCTGCACTATCACGGCCAGCGCACGGACTGATAGCTTACGCCTCGCAGACGGCGCGCGGTGCGGTGCTGGTGCGGCGCTGGTACGGTGCTGGTGCGGTGCTGGTGTGGTGCTGGCGCAGTGCCAGTGTGGTGCTGGTGTTGTGCTGGTGGGGTTCTGGTGCTGTGCTGGCGCGGTGCTGGCGCGGTGCTGGCGCGGTGCTGGCGCGGTGCTGGTGCGGTCCTGGTGTGGTGCTGGTGCGGTGCTTGTCAAGTGGGCCACGACCTTACATGTAATTGGTGGCTTATTCATGTGCTTTGCAATTATATAATACTAAGAGGTGGAATTTATACAATGCAAGGATATTTTTACAATTTTCAGCAGCCTACACAATAACTTAATTGGAAATAAATTAGTTTGCCCCTATGGTTGTGGAGCAGGACCAGCATTGTGCCAAGCATTTTTATCATTAATGTAATCCCCCAACATAGAATATGCTTTTTACATAGTGTGCGTTTCATACAAGATTGAAATTTCGTCTATGTCAAATGTGGTCGTACATGCTTCTGGACTCAGCAGTTTCGGCTGTGCGTTTATCAATTAGTCAGTGAGTCAGCCATAATCTTGATTGATTGGTTCTATCCTTTACGGTGTCTGATGTTGGCTACCACGCGAACAAAGTCACGGGCAACAGGTGGTCTACCTGCTGTAATTATTTAGCCGCAACCTCCGCATTGTTGTAGCGGCACTACACAAAGTTCTTCAGCTACATTGAACAAAAAGTACTACAGCGACATCTATGACAAAAGTGATGAACTATTAAGCAAAATACGTCAGAAATCCTACATCGCGCAAGCAACATTCTCCGCGACTGAAGTGCATATATGAGACCATGTCAACAACCGACGGGCAGTAGCCCACCAGACGCAACACACGTCTTGTCGGAGGATCCTCCCTTTTGTATGGGGGATGAAGAGCTTTATACCCTTTTCATACTTCCAAACTGGTGACCTCGCAATGGACGTCAGCGCAGCCTTCGAGCAACGTGACGTCATCAATCATCATCAAGGCCACTCCCTCGAGCTTTCGAGCAGCGAAATGTGCAGCCAGTCAGCTTCAAATGGATATTCCTGACCACCAGCATGCAGCGGAAGCAAATTCCAGGTCAGCACCCTCAACCTCAACAAGCGACCTTGGCACTACTGCTCTTCGGCCGGTCGAGAGCTCTAACTCCCGGTCGACTACAGCAGTCAGCCACATCGCGGCGCTGTACCACGTCCGACGCACTGGAGCAAACGCAGTGCAGGCCCCGACTCATTGGGGTTCGCACCACCGCAGACGGTTCCGACTCATCCTGAACAATGCGGCAACGAGTTTCCACTAGCACGGCAACAAATAGGCCTCATTCGAATCTACTATCGACCCTAGTACTTCAACTAAATTGAACAAAAAGTACTACAGCGACATCTTTGACAAAAGTAAAATACGTCAGGATTCCTACATCGCGCAAGCAACATTCTCCGCGACTTAAGAGCATATACGAGAACCCGACAACAACCGTCGGGCACACAGGGGAGTGAATTGATCACTCACCAACAGGTTTTTGCCTTTATTATAGGCTACCAAATGACGGGCCTGTATTGACAGGTCAAGGTATGGCCTCCGCGGCCAAGGGGCGAAGCCCCGAGACCGCCTGACGCGCCCCCTGACGGGGGCGCCGAGCTATTAACTATGTAACCGTCGGGCAGTAGCCCACCAGACGCAACACCCGTCTGGTCGGAGGATCCTCCCTTTTCTATGGGGGATGAAGAGCTTTACACCCTGTTCTTTATATTCCCAAATTGTGAATATGAAACCAATTATATGATTATGTCTAAATCAGTTTCAGTTTAGCGGAGTCTTAGTTTAGGTAACCATAAAATTCGGTACGGGCCCCATTCGGGGCCTGACACAATAACCTCCGCTGGCTTGGTACTGGCCCCAAATGGAGCCGGCGTTTAAGACATACGACATCCTTATTTTTTATGTAAATATTGGAAGTTCTAATTATAAAATACTATGAGTGTGCGTTAATTATGAGAGTTGGAGAAAAAGATCATTTATATGTTAATAAGTTCTGTATTTAGCGCGCAACATTCATTAATTATGTGACGAATTCATCCATAGTTCAATTTAAATATAAGCAGTAGTGATGATATATTTTGAAATCCAAAGTCGAAGTTTCGCGACAATCTTGTTTGTTTACATTTTATTTTCCACATTTTAACACACACCACACGTTTAGATTCGACGACAGATATGACAAATATAATTTCAAATATTATATACTACATCTAAAACTATATATAATTACAAAAATAAAACTAATCGTAAAACTACAATATATATATACAACAATGTCAACAGGACACTTAGGCGTCAAAGTACTCCTCTGCATCGCTGTCATCGGGAAACGTGCCCATAAGACTGGCAGCATTGCCACGTTGAATGGCAATGCTAATTCTTTGGCCAAAGAAAGAGCCAGCCCTCTGGTCACGCGAAGTGTCGATCAGTCGGCGGAAGATTTCTTTTAAAAAGGAGATGCGCACTCGGACCCCATGACCCGAGCTTTTCGACCCCAAACGGCTCAAAGCTGTAGTTACCAATACGGTTACAGTATTTGCGCCGTTTGAGGATCTCAGCAGCTGCAGCAGCAGCGCCTGCACAGCCCGCCGCAACGTGGCAAGGCGCAAGGGTGTCGACACAAGTTGCGTCCCACACCAAAGGCCTGCCAACGCTCCAAGGCACCAACGTCATGCCGTCCGGTCTCTTGCCATCGTCACGCACCAAGCCGTTTGGTTCTAAAACAGCTGGTACGCCGGCGCTGGCAAGAGCCCGACGAATAATGTCGTTGATGCTGGCGTGCCGTGCAATGCGACCTGCGCTCCGGTAGCAGGACAGGCCATGGTGTCCGAGGCTATCGACAGCTACACCACAGTGACAACGATGCGAAGCAACACAAGGTGCGCCTAAGCGTAGACTCGTAGCGACCCGGAATGATGCGTAATCCATCATAGTGCCAATGGTGAATGACGGAAGTGCCTGAAGCCACAGGCCCGACCCCATTCCCCCACAGCCAGCAGACGGGCACGCTCCACTGTATTGATTGACGTATGTAAAAGGGTATTCCGTACAATACTGCAAAGCGGCACGTCCCACTGACTCTGGGAGGACAGGTTGTCGGGCAAATCCGTATTGGGACAAACCATTTTCCAAGAGTTCAACGCATCAGTCAGATACGCAGTGACGGATTAAGACTACTCGATGCCCTAAGCAATCCACGCATGTGGGACCCCCTATCCGAATGTCTAGAATCGCCATAAGGTGTAGTAGTAGTCTAAGTCGGACTCAACGTCACGGATGTCAACTTAAAACGCGCGAATTTTCAATTTAGTCCTTTTTTTTATCCTAGGTGATGATCCATGATGGTTTCTGATCTTGCACGGTATGAAGCCACTTCCTCATCCGATTGGCATTACAGCTTATTCTTGCTGTTTGTAAGTAGGTCTTGAAGTGCCCTTCTTCTCAGTCTTGTGAAGGTAACACGGTTTGACATTAGTTTCATTGCCAATTGATTTGGGTGAGCTTTTAATCTGGTGGAGTATGTAGCAGTAGTATTTAGTATAAATCTTTTGTCTTTAAATCCTTGTGAATTCTTTCGTTTGTGACATACCAGGGAGCATTTACTATCTGTCGTAGTGTTTTAGATTGAAACCTTTGCGGGCAGACATCAGTAGCTAGTATGGCGTATCATCGGCGAAAGTGCCTATTAGGACATTTCTATCCAGGCGGCAAGTCTGCAGTAAATAACAGGCACAAGGTGGGACCCAGGACACTACCCTGAGGTACTCTGGCCTGAATCACACGTAGATTTGTGACCTCATCTCCCTGCTTCACTAGGAAGAATCTTTTGCTGAGGTAGGAGCGCAGAAACAGGTAGAAATTTGTTGGGAGAGACGTTTTTATTTTGGCCATTAGACCCTGGTGCCATACACGATTAAAGGCCTGCGAAATGTCCAGAAAGACGCAGAGTAGTACTCTTTGTTTTCGAATGTGGTGTTGATTTTTCCCACCAGTCTATGTACCTGTTCTATAGTACCGTGGCCTTTCCTGAATCCAAATTGGTGGTCAGGAATAAGGTTTCTTTCCACAAGGATCGGCAATTTTTATAGTTTAGACCTAGTAACTTTTTTTGGTGTGGTTTTTGGTGATGTGAGAGTGAGACGTGATGCCCCTTTTTTCCGTATGGGAAATCGTTATACAACTTCTCCCACTCTGTGCGGAGCGGGAGGGAGTGTCAGACTTTTACTGACTAAATCCTATCCATGTTCCTTCCTCAATTCGTCGATGTAGTAGGTTAAGTTCAATGGGGCTGCGGGACTGTTGGGGTTTTTTTGCGGATGGAATCATCACATGACTTCTCCCACTCTTGGCGGAGCGAGAGGTACTGTCAGACTTTTACTGACTAAATAAAATAAATAATTAAAAAAACGCGCCGTCGACACGGCCTGTCTTCATAAGACGGACGGACGGCAAGCTAGCCCATAGCTCACCGTCCACAGGCCTACGCCTACGGTGGCCGGTGACGACCGGTGCGTCTCCCGCGGCAATTGGGGCGAGAGGTTCTCTTCCTCTGGCGTTCCGCCACCTCCTTCGCTAGCAAGACTGTTTCGCAGCGCGGAGGTGACGGCTTCCCATTCCGTCTCGCTCCGGACCATGGATTGAACCAGGGCCGGACTCGAGAGGTTGCCACTGCCGATCGCCGCTACGAGGACGGCTTTGCTCCGCCCATGCGGGGCAACCCTCCACCGTGTCCTCTGGTCGATCTTCGAAATGGAAACACCAGAGCGTTCCCTCCCGCCCGATTCGATGCAGGAACCTCCCGAAACAACTGTGTCCGGTGAGGACGCCGTGGCGTCTCTCAAGCCACTCCTCAAAGAGGGGACTTATCGTCACTATCGTGGCGTGCCCTGCACGGGGTTGCGACAGTCGCTCTCTCCATGTCGCCATGAGATCGCGCCGGAGTTTCCCCGCGGGCGTGGTGCCTCCGCACGCCATTCTTGCACGCGCGTGAGGACTATCGCCTCCAGATCCCATGGCGGCAATCCGGCAAGTAGGCTCGTCGCCTCGCCGGAGACGTGATGCTCTAAGGACGGATTTTTTTTTGTACTTCTTCTGGTGCCCCCCCAGCCGTGATGCCCTAGGCAATTGCTTAATTTGATTAAGGGTTAATCCGTCACTGCAGATACGGCACCTGAACATCAACCAGTGAAAAAGATAAAATATCCCTGGTTAATTTCTCGGTACCGTAGACAGAGGAGTTGAAAGCTGGTAAACTTATACTTGAAATTTTGCGGACGCCGAGACCACCCAAGCGAATGAGAAGTGCGGCTTGCTGCCAAGCTCGGTCGTCCAGGGTCACATGAAGTACTGAAGTAAGTGTGTTCCTAATAATTTGGTCGACTTTCTCTAAAAGCTGTGGATGCTTCAAAAGATGAGAAGAGCGAAGGCTATACGTGAATTTTGGTCCGAAACAACAGTATCGAATGAGAGTGAAGGCTGAATGAATGTTAATTTTAAAAAATCTCTCCGAAACATCATTAAAATTTTTGATTTTTTCTTCAATGAAAGACGAAAAAGATTCGTCAAATATTGGTGACCCTAGAAAGTGAAGAGATTTTTTGACGTGATAACGTCTTATAAATTGATAATACCAGCAACACTCATGAAAAATAGTAACGTTCCATCTAATAGTAACGTTCCATAGTAACGTTCCACCTCCTTTTTTGTATTACATAAAATAATGATTATGACGTTATCACGTAAATCTATCGTCCGTAAACCGACTTTACAGACAACCAATTTTTTTCGGTAATTTTGATACTTGGTGCACAAAGAGTTAAATTTAGGAATGGTTGTCTGTCTGTCAGTGTTTTCTGGAAGGTAAATTTCGCACTTCGAAAGGTTAAGGTCAAGGCCAATGGAACAAAATTTTTCTTTTAAGAAAGTTAAATTCGTTAAGACTGTGTCCACATCACCTTCCAGGGTTCCATCATCTAGGTAGCATACGTTGAATTTAGAATTTAGTTGTCGAATAATTGGATTAATTGCTAGACTAAAAATGACTGGCCCAAGAGGGTCACCCTGTTGGCATCCAACGGCTGATTCCAAAAGATTGTCCTTATAGAGTAATTTTGAGGGGTTCCTGTAGCATTGGTAAAGAAAACTGTAAATTTTGGGTATTTCTTTTTGAACCTCTGTCAACAAGGTGTCACTGTTTATAGAATTAAAGGCATTTTTAATGTCAACCTTAAAGATGACCTCACCCTTATCACTATGCAGGTAAGTGGACAGAGCGTGTACCGCAGCCTCACAGCCCCCTTTGGACCCGAATCCAAGCTATAGGGGCTGGGATTTGCTAGCCAGTGTTTCTCTGTAAAAGGCGCAGCAAATTTTGGCTGCGAAACGACGCTACGGCAATGGGATGAATGCCCCCATCCTTCTTACGTAGGGTACAAAGATTGGCCCCGTAAAGAATATCGATGAAGGCATCGTTCATAGTGCCGGAGAGCATGAGATTGATGAGGGCCGTCAGCTCCTTCAAAAGGGACTCACCAGCTTCCCCGGCGCTTGAACAAATAAGGTCCTTTAAATGTTGAGGAGTCAGGCCGTCGAGGCCGCCAGCGGAGCCACTCCGGAAGGAACAGACGGCCGCACATACTTGTTGAGCTGTCATTTGAAGTGTGTTAGTTTCCGGAATAGGTCATCAGCCGGGGCGGGATGTTTGCTCTCCAGAGCTGTAAGAGTCTCTGGAGAGTACGGCGCAACCACATCGCTGCTAAAGATGATCCTAGCTGCACCACTGGTATCACCCTCGCCTAATTTAGATTCTACATGATGCAGTATACCTCTTTGGGGAAGATGTGCTGTAAATTTTGGGTCAAAACTTTGGGCCGAAATGTTACAGTTGTCTTTAATTTGAGTTGTTAAGGTTTTTTATTTACCAAATCTTTTTGCACATGAAGATTCTAAAAGGGAAGGCAAGTAATGGCTCCCAAGCACTTTGAGAGTTCTCTCGGGCGGCGAGGCGGACACAACGCGCTAAGCTTGATACTACAGAAGGTCGCGCGCCTCGAGGAACTCTCTTTAAAACAGGAGTTGAAGCTTTTAATTTTGAAAGATATTTCCATAAAAACTTTTTTGAAAAAAATATAACCGACTTCACACAAAAAAACTAAATCAATCAAACAAAGGTCACCGACTTCTGAAACTAAAGTTATTTTTCACTTTTTTTTGTGTTAAGTCGGTTATATTTTTTTTGCAAAAAAGTTTTTATTTTTCACTTTTTAGTGGTTCATATGTGCTTACCCTTTCACAGCGTAACGGCGTGATTTTTTTTATGAACTGGTGTAAACAATAGAGAGACATGAGATTTCGGCGATCCCAGTACATTTGCTATCATTTATTGAGGAGTTCCCGTCACCTATCTTCCGAAGTTCTTCATCAGATCTTTACCAAATTGAAATGGGATCACTCCAAGAACGTACTCTTCCTAAAACTACCCAAATCGCTTCTGGTGTACCTATAAAATTTAAGCAATTCTCTCTATTTCTCCAGGATCCCATTAAATGGAACTTAACACTGATCTAACTGTCGAAATCTGGGTGTATTGTACACTTCTGCGTACTCCCTCAGAGCATACAGGCGTGATGTTACGTCACTATGTTACATAAACAATAAACAACCAAGCGATTGCATCAATTACTGCAGCTTTGCCGTGTATTTTTGAAGAGTTCCATTTATATCTCCGAAGATCAACGTCAGATCTTAACCAAATTGAAATGGGACCACAAGCGATAACAGCAATCACTGCAGATTTGCCGTACATTTTTGAAGAGTTTCATTGTTTATCTCCGAAGATCAGCATCAGATGTTAAAATGCAGCAAATTAAAATGGGACCACACAGGAAGCACCAGCTTTCAAATAAGAAAAGAACCATCAAAATCGGTTCACCTACCTACTCGAAAGTTCTGAGGTAACCAACACAAAAAAAACACTTCTTTGATTTGATGATGATGGCAGCTATCGATTGATACACGTTTTATGCGTGACCGATCAAAGCAAAGTTGTGCTGATGATCCGTCAGTGAATAGACTTTAACTTTGATAGATCATATCTCGGAAACATGACACTTTAGAACGTTTGGTTACGTACAAAACTTGATTGTGTTGATGTATGCGTGACCGATCAAATCATAGTTGTGCTGATGATCCGTCAGTGAATGGACTTTAAGGCGATTACATGAGCTAAACGTGAGTTTTATAATTACTAAAAGTCACTGCTATAAACAAGACTAGAAAAATATATGATATTCTTCAGGATATCTGCTAGCATGATACTGTTTTGAAAACTTAATACAATTAATTTGGCTCTATAAAAAGAAATCACGAACTTATCTCTAAAAATATGTTTCAAACAATAAAAAACATACTAATATGCATGCGATCATTCTGATTTTCTGGCAAATAATTCTACAAGCAATATATCTGTGGCCCTAGTGAAAAGGGGTACAAGTCCGATTTTGTCGAAAATTAGTTAAATATACCAAATTGATCAGAAAGAAATGCTCTATCATTTGGTGTAAACGGATCTAAGCTATCTCTAAAAACAAAGAAGTTATTTGGTGCATATGGGTTTAACTAATACAAACAAAACTTCATAATTCGGATTCAAGTACTTTCGTATTGTTTTAAACTGAAAAATAAAAAATAAAATTGTGTTTTTTAATCTAAATTAACATAAACTACCTACGTTTTTATCAAATTGGTGTTTACCAATACAACAACAGATGGTCCTTATTAAATGGCTTAGTGAGTAATGATATTACTAGATATCAATATGTTTTCACCAAAATAAATGTCAAAAATCAAGTATAACTCTTTTGAGATCAGTATTCACATTATGCTGTTGTGAAATAAATAAATGTAATATAATACAATTCTAGTTGTATCCTACGAATAGTTTTCATTTTACGTGAGAAACGATATAACTCGTCGCTGCGGGGGAGTGGTGCGGGTGAGTGGGGAGCGCATAGAGCCCGCGTCCCGTCAGTCGCTCGCGCATCCTACTGAGCAGAACCTACGAATAAGTTAGATCGTTTTACACATATTTTTTGTAATTTATATCGTAATGAATGTATACTTGAACAGGTTCAAGTCTAATTGTACCTTTTTACACCTAATAATTACGTTACAAGAATGTATTAAAGGAACGTACCTAACTATTTGGAAATCTATTCATAGTAGGTATAAATCTTTAAAAATACGCAACGGATTTTAATGTATTTTTAATAGATAGAGTGATTCCTGAAGTAAGTTAAATACATAGTTTTTGTGCAATTTTATTTAAGTTAGTTATTTTCTTTTTAGGATGGCTGGTAGAGGGTGACCTTTGTTTGATTGATTTAGTTTTTTTGTCACCGACTTCTGAAGCTAAAGTTATTTTTCACTTTTTTGTGTGAAGTCGGTTTTATTTTTTGCAAAAAAGTTTTTTATTTTTCACTTTTTAGTGGTTCATATGTGCTTACCCTTTTACAGCGTAATGGCGTGATTTTTGTTATGAAGTGGTGTAAACAATAGACAGACATGAGATTTCAGCGATCCTATCACACACACATGTATATTCACATATTACAGTACATTTGCTATCATTTATTGAGGAGTTCCCGTCGCCTATCTTCCAAAGTTCTTCATCAGATATTTACCAAATTGAAAAGGGGTCACTCCAAGAACGTACTCTTCCTAAAACTACCCAAATCGCTTCTGGTGTGCCTATAAAATTTAAGGAATTCCCTCTATTTCTCCAGGATCCCATTAAATGGAACTTAACACATCTAACTGTCGAAATCTGGGTGTATTGTACACTTCTGCGAACTCCCTCAGAGCATACAGGCGTGATGTTACGTCACTATGTTACATAAAAAATAAACAACCAAGCGATTGCAGCAATTACTGCAGCTTTGCCGTGTATTTTTGAAGAGTTCCATTTATATCTCCGAAGATCAGCGTCAGATCTTAACCAAATTGCGGGACCACAGGGAAAGCACCAGCTTTCAAATAAAAAAAGAATCATCAAAATCGGTTTACCCAGTCGAAAGTTCAGAGGCAACAAACATTCTCAATCTTGGAGTATTGGACACATCTGTGTACCCCCTCAGAGCATACAGGCGTAATGTTACGTCATGATGTAGTATGAACAATGAACCTACAAGCGATTGCAGCAATTACTGCAGATTTGCCGTCTATTTTGGAAGAGTTCCATTGTATATCTCGGAAGATCAGCATCAGATCTTGAGCAATTTAAAATGGGACCAAACGAGAAGCACCAGCTTTCAAATAAAAAAAGAATCATCAAAATCGGTTCACCCAGTCGAAAGTTCTGAGGTAACAAAAAAAAAAAAACATACAAACGAATTGATAACCTCCTCTTTTTGGAAGTCGGTTGAAAAAAGGAGAATTTCTTCAATTTCATTACAAAATGCATGGCGAAGATGAATGGAATACAGTGAATTTGCAAAGAAAACGAGGAAAGTCACCGCTCCCAAGTGTTTTTGAAACCGAATGTATACCCAAATTATACGATGGGCCGATTGCAATTTCTAATGAGAAAAAACAAGACTTGCTTAGTCTTCTCCCACTTATAAATCCCAGTGTCAGATCTTTTTATACTAATTTAATAAGTAATGATAACAAAGATCAGCATCCTCTTCTAAATGATTTTCTTAATTTTTTAGTTTCTTAGTATGTTTTTTAAACTGTTCCTATAATTTCAAACATTGTAAAGATGCGAGTTTCTCTTATTTTTTTTGGTATTGTTCAAATACGCAAGAAATTTTAAAAAATAAACATAATTTTGTATTCCGCTTGTTTTATTTCCATTAAAATATGGGTTTAATTAGCACAAAATAGTTCATATAAGTCTACATGTACCAAACACCACGTATAAAATCTTTGTGAAAAAGACGCCAAGATATTTTTTTCATAATTTTCAATTTTTTTTAATGTTGACTTAAAGTACACAGCTAAACACTATTTTCTTATAAAATGAGCTATTAAGTATTTCATTTAATTACTTGGTTATCATAAAATTCATTCAAATGCGTATTCCTTTTCACATAAGCGAATTCTCAATTTACTTATGTGTGAAGGGGTATAAGTTATTTTATACCCTCGAGGAATTTATTTTGTGGAGGGTATAAGTCATTATCTTAAAAACTATTAACTTTACATAAAAAATAACTCAATAATAATAAAGAACATACTCTGTTTACCTATAAAAAACATCACATGTATTACTTTTGCTGGCGGTTTAAATGTCACACGAGAACAAACACGCAATTTGAACGCGCCGTGTGTTTTTTGCCTCTCCTGTAAAGTTGTAGTTTTTGACTTAAATCCCTTTTCACTAGGGCCACAGATATTAGCACGATACTGTTTCAGTTTTTGAATCCAATCAATAGTGTTTTTGTAAATCGATCGAAACCACTCATTTCGCGCTATTTGGCCCGCAGTGGCTGATCATCCAAAAAATCCGGCCAAAAAGTTCAAACCCCTTTGCTAAAATGTTACGTACTCGTTTTTGCAACATTGTGAAGCTTTTACGCTATTTTCAAACTCAAATCATTTATTTCAATTAGACCATTACGGCACTTTTGAATGTCGAGTGACTATCAAATGTCTATAACTCTTAAAATAATAGGGAGGGGGGGGGGGGGGGTTGACTCAGTATTCTGATATCATTTTGTAGGTCAACTCCAGTACCATTTTACATAAAAACATACGCAACATTCGGGGGCAAATTTTGCACCAGAGTAGAAAATGTTAAAATAATAAGTAATTATTTTGTAAAATTTTGTAATTTCATATTTTTTATGTTCTTTTTGCGTATTTTTCGGGAAAATTATTTAATAATTTGAACGCCTCGTTGTTTATTCCTGCAAAATGTGCACGAGTTTAGGTCTCTTCCATTCAAACATATTAGCATTTCATTGAACATACCCTAGATCAAAAGGCTGCCATCGGGATGTGGGTTTAGAAGTATTTATAAATGTGTATTGGTCGTTAGAAACCAATTATAATTATTCCCTAAACCCTTGATCTGTCAAGCCTGACCGTATCAGCCTAACGCCATTGTTTAACTATTGTGTCTACTTCGCTAACAGTCTGTTAATGAATTATAGCATTCGTAACCGGTAGCGCAAACACACTGTATAAATCATATGGGAGCCTTATCGAACTAGGTTTATGAGCTCGCAGTTGACAGTGGACTGATACCCCGGTTGATGCATGTCTTATTGCCAAACACACTGTGTAGTCTCAATGTTTGATTCTTGGGGATTGTTAACTTCAATATTTTTTGATATCTCACTTTAAATCTCTCGGCTAGTTTGTTGTCTTCCTCTTTTTTCTGCAGCTGGTCTAGGAGTTGTATTGCATTCTCCTGTGGTACCTAAGTAAGTGCAAGTAGTGTGGCACCTACTACATAAAATTTAAGTTTTGCCACAGGTTTTGCTCTACCTTCATTGTAAAAATTACCCATAGATAAATACCTTAACCTAAATATACATACCTAGTTATAAAAAAATTATAAGTAATTTATTTATTTATTTATTAAAACTTTATGCACAAGTAAAAACTGTACAAAGACGGACTTAACGCCTTGGGCATTTTCTACCAGTCTACCTTAGGGTGATGCAGAGACAATACACAGTAGGTGCAATAACAGAAAACAAATAGGTACGAAAATATTTAAAACTATAATAAAATATAAGAATAGAATGTATAATCTTTTGTGATAGTAAATATAATTCTCCATTTGTCTTCTTTCAGCCAAAAAAACCATAAATAAGCGCTTTTAAATAATTTGTGAAATAACAACGAAGAACCAGAATTACATACATACACTTTTATCTTCAGTTGCCTACCCAATTTGTGCCATTCAATAAAACAACAAAATAATTATTTGAAATATTATAATGAAATATTTTTATTAAAATTATGTTATAATTTAATAACACGGATATCTAAGTATCTTAAAATGTTAAAGTGTACTAAAATAGAGCAACTTATTTAACTCAAGGCAACATTATTGTTGTCAACAGCTGTTTTATTTACCACACGAATTGTAATACAGTACATACAAATATCACAATAATACTGCTCTTGAATAAGAATGCTGAGCTGGGCTCCGGACAGTTATCGTTGTGTGGGATGTCTTTGAAGTAACCATCTCTTAGTGTAAACTCTTCTCGGGCTGCTACAAGTGTTGCAAGCTCTGCTATGCCAGTCGCTGGCCACGTCCTTCCACGACTCAACAGCCAGACACCAACTGGATGACACATAAATTATAGTTACCACACGATTCCTATACTTAATAATTATAAAGAGAAAGATTTGTGTGTTTGTATTTTTGTATGTAACGAATAAACATAAAAAAATGTGGACTGAATTTAAAAATAGTAACATAGGCTATATTGTACTCTCACGGTAACGGGAACTCGCAAAATCGCGTGATGTCTGCGTATTTAATAAAACAATAAATTGTAAGGTACCTTACAATTTACTATTATGTATTTTGAAGAAGACAGGTAGGAACGTTGAGTTCCAGTAAAGATTATACAGATTTAACCTTTTGGACACCATTGTCACATATACGTGACAAGCGATCGCGTACCCTGTACGCCAAACGACACAAATATGTGACAAAATAGTAGATGAAATTGTGGCTTGGCGTGGAGGGCACGCGCGAGCGTTTATGCTGTGGCGGTCAAAAGGTTAAAGGGATTGTGGGTCTTGGATTGGAAATGCGATGAAGAGGGATGAAATGCATGGATAGAGAGGGAGCGGAACACAAAATAAATTGTTCATTGGAATTTTTTAGTTTCAGGAAAGATCGCGACGGTCAGAAGATATCTTGATAGGATGACGGTTGATACGGGGACAATGGGAGAATAAAAACGTGTCGTGCCAACCCCTAGCAACAGATATAAACTTAATAAAGAAGTAAAATACACACCTTGTCTATTGGGGCCACTGTTTTCACAAGTGTACGCTATCGCATATGAATCGTAGTCAGTCCTAACTACAGTGATTGTCGTAGAACCTAGAAATAAAATAATGAAAAAAGGAATAAGAACACTGATTATATACATTAGAATTACGGAATTAAAACAGTGACATGAAATCGCGCTAGTTTATTACCTTCCAATCCAGACCAAGTTAGAGAAAATTGACCATTTGCAGCTGCAACTAACTGCGCTGTGCCTTCTGTTCTATTTTCCACACCACCAGCGACTTCGATGTGATTAACAATTACAGAATTTCCGTCGTCACTTGTTTCATATGCCAGTCTGGTAGCAATACAGGACCTGTTTCCAACTTGGTCGTATCTTCGGATATGGTACCAAGTACTGTTTGCGAACTGTGAATAAAAAAAGATGACAATGAAGTGGGTACTTTGTTAATCTGTCAAGCGATTATTTGTGTCAAGCTCCACCGGTTTTACACGATGAGTTACGTATTTATAATATGAAGACGAAATATTTTTTGTTTTATTTTTCTACAAGACCGGTTTTAACCAGGGATGTTACGGAGCTCCGATTCCGATTCCGATTAGTCGGTACTTCCGATCCGTCCTGTGCATGTCACTGCTAACTATGGGTGCGCGGATGGCGAGGAAGTGGCCCCCGCACCGCGCCAGCGCCACGCCCGCGCCACGCCATCTCAGTATGTGTTGCGCCACACCTCTTCTATACATTTTGTATGAAATATCAAAGAAGTGGCGCCACGCCACCATCTCGTCAGCGCCGCGCCACTGCCATACGCCACTTGTATAATTATGAACCGCGCCTAAATTTGATTTCCCGCCAGTACTTGTCGTGTCCTCCAAGCTCAGTAGCGAGCGAACAGTGGTTTAGTGGTGCTGGTCTAATCTATGATCCGTTGCGGAATAGATTAGAAGCAGATAAAGCTGCGAAGCTTTTATTCATTAAATATAATTTACTACTTTTGGACTGATTAAATAGGTACAGAATTTTGATTTCTTTTATTATTAATTTTTTTTAACATAAAAGTTTTGAAAGTTTTATGTTGAATACTGTTAACCCTACTTTCCCACACATTCTCTTCTTCAGCATACGCCTCCGATTCCGTTTCCGATATCATCACATCCGTTACATCCCTGGATTTAACCATGTTTTTATTCAGTAGAAAGCTAAATTATCAGGAAGCAGCATAATAAGTGAGCAAGAAGAAAACAAATATCTTACCCTAGTCATGTTTATGCTGGCTTGTCCAGCAAGAACGGCGCACTGACCAGGGATTATTACTTGCTCTCCTGCTTGGGTCGTTGGATAGTAGAAGCATGCTCCATCATCCTGCCTTGTTTCCTGGTAATATGTTCTGAGAAGACCTTGTGTGCTCGCGATAGTGGCATCCAAGGTGGCGTTAGCTGCTTGACTCAGTGGTCCCAATTGTTTACTCAGTCTCCAACTGCCAACTGTGAAAATGGTATATCAAATTAGCTATCTCAAAGTTACATTTTTGTTTCTATTGGTACTACGCAATTTTTAACTTCTTTACCTCGTCGTCTGTTTCCGTCTATGTTCTGGCAGCTGTACAGGAGAGCATAGTTGGTGTTGTCAGTTGCGAGTACGACGAGCCTCTGAGTGACCGCTGCAATTTAAAAAAGTAAATTTGAATAACAAACGATGTCATAGTTTTGAAACACAAACAATGTTTACTGCACAGATTACAATAATTCAGAGTTAGTCCAATAACATAAAAATTAAACAACTTACGCCCACTGCTCGTAGTCAAAGTAACATCTAAAACTCCATTTTGGCCAGCGACTGCAGTAGCTGTTCCTGGTATTGTACTCAAAGTCTGATCGGTAACTTGACTGTTCTGAACAGTGATGACACCGCCAGTACCTGCCGTGTATGTAGCACGGTTACACTGGCCAGCCTGTGTTGGTTGTGGGTACCTTTCGACTTCGTACCAGGTTCCGACAAACTGAGAAAACAAAATTTCTGTTTAATTTTTTTACCAAATACCTATCAACTTAATAATTATGTTATAGTTTCATACAAATAAAAAAAAACTCCCATGTGCCACTCGGACTCACCCGTAAAGGGTTACGTACCATCGTAGTAATTTTGGGGATCCCCCTAAAGCTCCCCAAAATTACAAGGGGGCTCCCTTTTATTTTTTAATTTACTTTTTGTTAAAGCGGCAACAGAAATACACGTTCTGTGCAAATTTCAACTGTCTAGCTATCACTGTTCATGAGTTACAGCTTGGTGATTGACAGACAAATGAACAGTGAGGTCTTAGTAATAGGGTACCGTTCTTACCCTGTGGGTATAGAACTCTATAAATAAGAATGGTGGGCTCATAAATTTTACAGCTTTCCATTTGTATTCAAACCAACAAATGAATATAAGTTTCTCATGACATGTCATGTATTGTAGGGCCAATGTAATTGATCACATTTGACAACTGTAAAAGTAAAGGTCTTAGTAAAGGTTACCTGTTTTTGCCATTATTACAATAAATATGTAATCGTAGTTGAAAAATGTTAAGCAATTGTGCAGTTCTAACTTCGAATAAATCAATAATATTTTATTCCAGCCGTTACAAAAGGCGTAGACGTTGTTGTATTTTGATGAAGTGACAAATGTGATCTTTTGATTATCTTGGCCCTAGGTGTGCCACTTAGGTTTCAAATTCTTTTTAAATCTGAACTTACGGTTTGCGCGTTGAACGTAGTGGCGCCCGTTATGGATGCATTGCAAGGTCCGGGCAAGTCGATGGTTGTTTGGGGTGTCGTAAACACTGGGTAGTAGAAGCACGAGAAATCAGACTGACTTGTGCCTTGGTAATAATTTACTCTTAGACCTTGGGTAGTCGCGATTGTGTTACTTATAGCGATGCTACTCTCTGCGTTCAATGGACCTAAGTGTTTCGTCAATTGCCAACTGCCAACTGAAATATGATTTGAATAATTAGATTTGTAGGCAACAATAACATTCGTTTTTTTTGGTATCAACATATAAACTTCTTTACCTCGTCGTCGTGTCTCTGCCCCTGGGGTTACTATGTTCTGGCAGCTGTACAGAAGAGCATAGTTGTCGTAATCGGTGGCGAGTACGATGAGCCTCTGAGTGACAGCTGCAATTTAAAATAAATTTGCTTATTCTTACATTAATGTTTCATAATAGAACTAAATAAACGATGTCCTGATGTAAAAAACAAAGTTGACTATACAGATGACAATAATTCAGAGTCAGTACATTATCATAGAAATTAAAGAACTTACCACCACTGCTCGGATTCAAAATAACATCTAATTGTCCAGGTAGACCAGCGACCGCAGTAGCTGTTCCTGGTACTGTGCTCAAAGCCTCATTGTTAACTTGACTGTTCTGAACAGTGATGACACCACCAGTAAGTGGCCCGTATACAGCACGGTTACACTGGCCAGTCTGTGTTGGTTGTGGGTATCTGGCGACTTCGTACCAGGTTCCCAGGAACTGTAATCACATTAGCATAATGAAAATGATGAAGTAATGTCATATTAGTTTGTTATTCGTTCGTCTGTTATTGTTAGGTATTCAGATGGACCTGGTAAGACTGGAAGCCGATCCCAACATAATTGGGAAAAAGCTAGGCAGATGATGAGTCTGTTTTAACTCTAGAAAAGCTTTAGAACAATATCACATACGTAACTGAACTAGATTACTAGATAAGATGATATATTTTGCAACAGACCAAATAAAACATAGCTAATCATGATATCATCTTGTGTAGGTATACCATGTGGGTTTCAAAATGTTTAAAACGGTTGAATAACATTGTTGTAAACTTACTCTGCTCGCGTCGAAGCCGGCAACACCGGTTATGGAGTTATTACAGGGTCCGGGCAAGTCGATAGTTTCTGGGAGTGTGGTCCACTCTGGGTAGTAGAAGCACGCTAAATCAGTCTGACTTGTTAAGGGCAGGTAGTAAGATTGTCTAAGACCTTCGGTAGCCTCGACAGCTGCATTTATGGCGGCGGTAGCTTCGGTGCTCAGTGTTCCTAATTGTTTACTCAGCTTCCAACTGGCAACTGTGAAAATGGTATGTCAAATAAGCATTTATCTGAAAGTAACATTTGTTTCTTTCGTTACCAATGCCAACGTAAATAAATAATTCTTTACCTCGTCGTCGTGTCTCGGCCCCTGGGGTTACTATGTTCTGGCAGCTGTACAGGAGAGCATAGTTGACATTGTCGGTTGCGAGTACGACGAGCCTCTGAGGACCGGTAGCTGCAATTAAATTAAATAAAAATTGAAAATACTTTCACGTTTCATGTTGGAATATAACTGAATCTAAAAAAAACAACGATGTCTTGATTTCGAAACGCAAAAAATGTTCACTATACATAAGTCTGTTATTAAAGAAATTAAACAACTTACCGCCAGTGCTCGGATTCAAAGTAACATCTAATTGTCCAGGCAGACCAGTGACTGCAGTAGCTGTTCCTAATATGGTGCTGTAAACCTCATTGGTAACTTGACTGTTCTGAACAGTGATGGCACCGCCAGTTCCTGCGCCGTATACAGCACGGTTACATTGGCCAAGCTGGTTAGGTTGTGGGTATCTGGCGACTTCGTACCAGGTTCCGAGGAACTGTTACCAAAATAAGACAATATTAAAAGATTGAAGAATACTGGCAAATATATTTTACTTTAAAATATATTTGTTATTAATAATAATATAATACACAAATCGAGATCAAAACCATCACCAATGGTAAGGATAATTTGTTTCACTCATAACCTGTGACCCAAAACAAAGTTTGTGTAAAGAGACAAATTAATGTACCTATTGAAATGATGTTGGCCTAACCTAGTGTTGAGAGTTTTTATGCCGCCCATGTTCCTCTGAGTTGACTTGACTATGCCGTCGAGAAATATACGTCTCTCTGAGGCATGCTGGTTTGGTTTTGTCACTATCACGAATCCGAAAAGTCAGACGTGCGTGACTAGGATTAAAATTCGAGACATATGATTTGGTTATCCGATGGTCACATCACTAGACTAATATACTGCTAATCATCATCTGCGTAGCCTTTGCCCAATTGGGGTCGGCTTCCAGTCTAACCGGATGCAGCTGAATACCAGTATTTTTATATGGGGCGACTGCTACCTGACCCCAAAAACCCAGTTAGTACTGGTTAATATCCCTTGGTTAGACTGGTTGTCAGAGTATGCCGCTGACTACCTGTAACGACTGTCAATGATCTACAAATAACAGTCGGTACCAACGACGGCTTAACGTGCTTTCTGAGGCCCGGAGGAAACTTGGTATGTAATGGGTCGTCAGTCATCCTCAGACCAACCTAGGCAAGAACGGCTTAATCTAAAGATCGACCTGAGTGTCTGTTTTTATTTAGCCACGGGCTCGATTACTGCTAATAATTTAAAAAAAAATAGGCATGAAATGTGAGTCTTTCTCTTTCGTGTTATAAAATAAAATAATAGGTACATAATATATTATATGAACGTGATCTTACACTATTCACTTCGAGCTGAACGCCTTTTAAACGATTGAGGTCCATGTTCACCAAAAAGAAACGGTCTGATTATCTAAAACAGCTGTTTAAAACACATTTTTGTATATGGGAACATGTCACAGTGACAGCTGTTTTTAGATTATCAGACCGTTATATTTTCCTTGAACATGTACCTCAATTCCATTAATTTAAACTTACAGTTTGTGCGTTGAAGTTAGCAGCGCCGGTTATGGTTGAAGGGCAGGGTCCGGGCAACTCGATGGTTGCTGGGAGTGTGGTCCACTCTGGGTAGTAGAAGCACGCTGCAGTTTCCTGACTTGTTTCCACGTATGGTGCTGCCGTGAGATCGGCGTTGGCAATGATGGCGGAATTGATTGCGCTGAGAGCGTCGGCACTCAATGGTGTTAAAGTTTTTCTCAGTTGCCAACTGCTAACTGTGAAAGTAATTTATCAAATTAGCTACCTCAAAGATACCATTTGTTTTTTTATTTTGATAGCAATTTAAAAATAAACTTTGCTTACTTCGGCGTCTGTTCGTTTCTAGTTGCTCGCAGCTGTATAGAAGGGCATAGTTGTTATTGTCGGTGGCGAGTACGACGAGGTTCTGACTTCTGACATCTGAAAATTAAAAGAGAGGACATTTAGCCGAGTGCAATGTATTTGAAAAGTGAGACGATGTTTATAGAAAGACAGTGTTTTTTCACAGATAAATGTTGTGTGACTAAAAATTCATGAGCAATTTGCAAAAAATACTAAAAGTCATGTAAAAGTTAAAGAACGCGACTTTACTCAAACCAAAAAATTATGACACCCAATGTATCCTGAAGACACTTCTTGTAGCAGCTATCCAACGAAGGAAACAAAAAAATAATTGCTTGGCCTTTGACTTTTGAAAATAGCCCAAAAATGTATGGAGGCTGGGTGATCTCCTTTGTTACATCATACTTATTAAACAAAACTCCATACATATTTTTTAACCATAACTCATCCATAAGAGTTATTTTTACAATAAAAAAATCGCCACATGCCATAGATCCCATTTGTAATGTTTTACTTTTGAAATTTGTTACTTCATGCATGTTAAACAAGATTCCTTAAATATTTTTAACCATTGCTTATTTAACTGGTTACAAAGAAAATATTTATAAAATTTTCTTCATTTTTTCAGCAATTTTCAGTTTCATAGAAACATTTTGAAGGAAGGCAAAAGAAATATTTGCTTATTTCATTCAATCAAATTGATCAATCATTTTTTAAAGGATTTTTTGGTACGACGAATATTTCACTCACAAATGTGCGCGGTTCTATGTTTTCACATCTTGAGTGTAAGTATCGCAGAAATATTAAAATTATATTTATGGTAGGTATACTATAGATAGTTTTATACTGAAACTAAGTTCCTTATAGGTAAGCTTAAGAAATTTCCTTTCACTGTATGTTTGCTGTTAGGTTTTTAAATATCATTCATTTTGTAATTCGTACAAAATTCATGAATTGGACTACATTGGAATTGGAGTGTTTTATCATGATAATAATAATGGTGAGTATACAACTTACCGCCATCAACATTGAAATTAACTTGTAATACTCCCGGACGGCCAGTAACTTGGAAAGCAACTCCTGTTCTTGTTTGCAAAGCTTGACTGACAACCTGACTGTTTCGAACACTTATGATACCGTTGGCATCAGCCGCGTATTCAGCTCGGTTACACTGGCCAGTCTGGAATTGTTGTCTGTAT
Source organism: Xestia c-nigrum (assembly GCA_916618015.1). Classification (NCBI taxonomy): domain Eukaryota; kingdom Metazoa; phylum Arthropoda; class Insecta; order Lepidoptera; family Noctuidae; genus Xestia; species Xestia c-nigrum. Next base: position 20,159,935 of record OU745251.1, read on the forward strand.
CTGGCGAACTCGTACCACGTTCCTGTGAACTGATATCAGAAAGAAAAATATTAAATCAACTCATTTCATGCAAATTCTGAATCAGTACGTTTTAACTCATGTTTTTGTACTCCAAAATATAATCAATTTATATTTTTTAACGGCTTTCTAATACACAATAATCAAAAGAAATAAACAATTTTACTTTATTTATGATTAGCTAACAAAAATGTCCGTGATTAGACTTCTCGTACTGTATGGATTAGAATACGGGCAATGAAAGAAGATTCATGAAATACGATTGTACTCGTATTTAGGAGAATTGAGAATGTTGAGATGGATATGTAAGTAACAAGAATGGATAAAGTAAGGAGTGAGTATATTGGAGGAAGTGTTAAAATGGTGCCTTTACAGAAGGGATCGTTTGTCTTGGACAGATATAAAATAAAATAAATATCGCTGGAAATTAACACACAGCGCCACCTAGTGCCACACTAAGCAAAGCTTGTGTCGTGGACACTAGATAGTTGATATACTACATATATACTTATGTTATGAAGAGGGATAAAACTTGCTTTTAAATTATAGGAACTCACTCGTAAACTACTCAATCAAAGTGAATTTATTTGGTACCACTCCCCAGGGACGCGTGAGGAAACTACCAAACCAAAAAGAATCACGTAAATCGACCCAGTGATTACAGAGAAACCAGTGTACATAATACATCAATCAAAACCTAGTATACAATCTCTTCCTTTTTAGAAGTCGGCTAAAAACGTGTTCCACAGAACCCAAGAACAAGAAAGGCAGGAAGGTGATGACTGATCAGCTTATAATATGTGCACAGATAAAAGAATATAAAATATCTATGCAATGAGTGCCTAATGTTTAGGGAACAACTTAATACGTAATGTGAACTTACAATGCTCGCATCGAAGGCAGCAGCGCCGTTGACTGTTGGGCATGTTCCCGTTAATTCGACAAAGTAGGAGCAAGCGAATGAGCTGTGATCCCTCCGAATGAACGCACTGGCGGCTGAGGATAGCGCCGGCACTTGTGCAATCCTTGTGTTAATCCTTTCTGTAGCCAAGGCTGGGAGAGGTCCCTTTTCTCTACCTAACTTCCAACTGTTAACTGTAAAAATATAAAACGAGTGAGAAAGTGGTATTCAATAGGAACAGTCTTTTCCGTGTTAATATTATTATGAAAATCAAAAAGTAGTTTTATGTATACTTAAATTCGTATTTCTAAAGCGTCGTGTCTGTCGCTCTGTATATATAGGGTACTAATTATGCCGTCACTTAGATTATCAAAAAAATTTGACCCGCTTTTAAAATTCTCAATACGTTACGCCTTGGTATAATATTTTGAGACGTCACGAGCCCCACCCCACCTCCCGAGTTATGACGCGTTTTATCTTAGTCAATATTCATAGATTTACAAAAAAAAAAATACGTGTCCATTATTTTCTAATACTCTAACTGACGGAATAAATAGATTTGCAATTTTTTGATACCGTCTTCATGCCTATTATTGTGTGACTGGATGGATGTTACCTGTGTAAAACAACATCCCATGTAAAGGCACACGTCCAAAGTTTCTCAACATCATACAAATCAGATGGTTTGCATCAAACGGATTAGTTTGTGGCAGTGCATGGGACTTATAAACACCTTCATAAAGGTTACAGAATTATAATTAGTGTTACATGTTGAATTGGTAACAAAATCAAATATGTAACACTTATAAATGTGTTTTCAATGTGTTAACCCAAAACACTTACAAAAGTGTAACCGTAACATATCTGTAACCGATATAAAAGTGTTAATAAGTGTTTAACAGGTAATCTCAGCGTTGCCATTGGATATCCGAAATCTAGTCGCAGTATGTTGTAAAACTGATTATTTCATTTACACATATTAACACATATAAAAGGTTACAGTTTCATGCGGTAACATTATTATATGTGTTACATTTAAAAGTGTTTTTCTGTTTAAACTTTTAAAAACAGTGTTAAAAAAAACACATTATTACGGTTACAGTTTGAGTTCCTGGCGTCCACTACATCCAAAACAATCGGAATGCCCACGCAACTTCAAGTTATTGGATTGACAAGTCGCATTGGCATTATACTCGTAGACGCCACGGTTACCTATCTGTGAGTCCGTTTGATACGGTCCATCTGTTGCGTACGAAACGCAGAAACTTATTTGGTGACATCTTTAAGTGCGACACCATAATCAAAAAATACGGCTTATAATAAAACAGATTCCGATGATTGTCTAACTTTCTAAAACCTTATAAATGTACTTCCCGTTGATCTAACAACATAAACATTAAAAAGCAAGGACTTTTTTTACAAGCTAAGGGAAAATCCTAAAATTGGTAAGTTAACTGTAGTAATAATGCATTAAATATTACTTTGTGCTATAAAAGCTAACATTTTCAGTTTAGGCATCAAGCGTGGTGGAGAAACATGGGAGATTTTTAATCAATTGCGAAGTTCAGGTGGTCTTTCAACCCGGAATTGGATTTACCTGGACCTAGGACTAGACTAGGATTGAGCGGGAGGCAGACACAGCATTAAGACAACACCATTAGCCTCAGGCCATAGGTTCCACACGCACTTCAATAGCTGAAAGATAACAATTAACAGTAATAGGTAGGCAAGGCAGCTTACCTCGTCTGTTGGTAGTATCCACGTTGACGCAAGAATACACCAATGCAAATGTTGTATAATCGGTGTCCAGAACCCAATATGGTACTGTAATAGGAAATAATTTGTTTTATTAATAACATAACATCACGCCTGTGCCAGAGGTTTGACAGAGATGTACCTATAAGTAAGTAAGTATATTATAGTTCAAACATTTCACCTCGTTAGTCAGCTACTGATTTCCTATCTCTACACGAGTGGCAATTGCTTTCGAAGCGTGTTGTATTGATTTCTACAACGTCATTCAACATGATTTACATCAACTATTTGTACCCGGTTGCCCTGAAGCCAGTGGTAATAACCATTATAATTTGGCCTCTCTATTAACACTCCGTAGTACGCTTAGCCGGTCCAGATGTGTTGTATTTAAACGGTGTATTACAACCGGTTCTTCTATTTCAACACTCATATTTGGCTTGCCATCTTTACATCAGTGAGTCTTTTTAAAATTAACTATTATCAACCAGGCACAAATCCAGACTACGGGGGCACCAAGAAATCTAGAAGAAATAAAAAGGGAATCGAACCCAGGACCCATTTGCCCAGTTGCGTTTGTGAACACTAAATATATGAAGCAACATAATTATATTATTAAAAGAGTGGATATTTACCAGCTGTATTTCCGGAGATTATTACATTAAATTTAGCAGTTCCACCAGGTTGTCCTGCTACAGGGGTAGCAGTGCCGGTTGCAGTTGCAAGATAACCTTCTGCGTTAACTTGACTATTTGTTATACTAAGTCCAGTACCGCTCACAGTGTATGTGGCTGTGTTGCAGGTGCCACTTTGAAAAGTCGACGGTAAGGATTCGATGTCGTACCATGGGCCTGCATACTAAAAGAAAAGAAATCGTTAATAATAAAAATGTAAGAAGGTTGAATTTTACGAAATAAAAACAATAAACATTCGTTGAAGCGTTTTACCGCCAGATTCACTCGTAATGCATTGGTAGGTCATCAAACGTTTATGGCAGGTTTTTCGAAGGGTGAATTGATGAAAATAGCAAATTTATTTCATCAACCTATGCTGAACATTTAGAATTAAGAAAACCTGGCCTGCACGAGAGAACAATACGAGTAGGGACGAACATTTTAGCACCACACCGCAGATTATTTTTATTGATGACTCTTAAGTAAGCTAATTATTTTTCAAGAGTTGAAAGAAGTCTCCATAGATTTTTGGCCTCTCGTTACGCGGTTTATAGCCTCATTGCAATAGGGTACAAACATACAGAATGTATTTTAAAGTACTGACAATTGGTACGGGTTGATAATCGGTACTGACCCGTATCGATTTGTCAGTACTTTAAAAATACATTCTTTATGTTTGTACCCCTTTGATTGCATAGGGCTATTTTACTTATTGGTTTTGACCCGTACCGATTGTCAGTATTTTATTTAAAAATATATTCTTTATTTTTGTTCCCTTAGTTTTGTTGCCTTGGCAGACCTCCATCGCATACGATCGCGAACTAACTGAAAAACTATGCCTAACAGCTTTGAAACGTCTTCTTAATAAATAAATGCAGGCCAGACCATTGAAACGATTTTTTTTATTCATACAGCTTCAAAGCGGTATGTTTTCAAGCGACTGGTGGAGAAACATCACTCGACAGTAGGTACTTTCTTCTCATACACCAGGCTCGACACGACAACTAGGTAAAGTCATTTAGTGTGAATTGTCTAAGCAACGACGTAAAATTATTATCGTCAGTACCTAATCAAATGTACGTGCAAATATGTAGATAATCGCCCCCAGTGATAATAACGATTTAGGAGTGTCAAGGCTTTGTTATCTATCACAGCCAGTTAATAACCAAGTTTATTTTTAGAAATGACGAAACTTGATGATTTCATGAAGGTTTGTTTTTTTTCTAGATACTTCTATTTTTTTGGTTCATAAATGATAGGTCGACAGATAGGCCAACTGAATAGGTACTTTTCTGGTATAACTTTGAATATAATATCTATATATATCCATGCCTCAAACAAAAGTATGAGTAGCTTGCGAAATAATTGGTAATATTTACTACTCTAGGTTTTAAAATACGTATTTACACATCAATACGAATACTTGTCAAGGGTTTGTTGGATAATAAAAATTGAATAATCATCGAAATGGGATTTTAAAATTTCAGTCAGTTACGTTCTTACAGTGACTCCGAAATCACACGGTCTCCTAGTTTCGGCGCCAGGGTTTACTCCTGGCGCCCAAATTTCGGGCCTCAGATGTGTACCTGATCTATGTTTATCTGTCTGACCTGTAATTCACTGAAATTCACGTGACCCAGTATTTAAGCTCTGTTCAAGGTTTTTGTATAGATCAAGTTGTTATTATTATTAATTAAATAACCATTATAATTATTTTAAAAGTTCTACTGTACTGTCCTCTAATACTTGTTTTCACTAACATGCAGTTAACTACGTTATTAAATATTTCTTTTATTTTTGTTCATCAGTAAGATTAGTAAAAATAAATTGAAGGAGATTTGCTTTCCGAGATTTAGGTTGGGGTCCAAGGTGACCCCCTACACAAAAAATAAGCTTGTTAGTTTTATCGGGAGAAAAATTAAAATATTATTATAAAAAAAAACATATAGGTATTTATAGAAAACTTAAACATAAATATATAATAAACTACATAATAATATGAAAAAAAAAAATGTTATTTCAAACTACAATACATTTCTAGGAAGTCCAATAAAATAAGTCAGTTAGTTATAAAATAAGGTAGTTAGTTATAAGACTAAAGAAAAATATTTATGGACATGCTATAATAAATGAACAATGTTTATGGACATGCTATAATAAATGATAACTTAAAATATTTGCGGCGTTTTGGGCAAAGTAGGTACCTGCTAACCTATCCCATAGACCTAGTGGTGCCCTGGCAGTTACTGCGACGAAGAAAAGGTAGGTAGTTAAAAAATAATTAAGTTTTAAGAAGTTCAATTATTTAATATTTACTCAAATAAAATAATTCGATGCATGTATTTCAGCATGTATGCACCGAACTTCGATCAATCGAATTTTAAAGACGTTTTACTAGCCTGACTCATCATTTCAGTTTCATCTTGAACAATCACGGAAGTCCCAATAAGTATGTAAGTGACAATATAGTTTTATTAGTTTTATTCCTCGTTTGCATCATTTGAGGCGACCAGATGAGCTAAATTAGCAACTCAATTTGTGGTGGTTCAAACTTCGTTTGAAATTCTGTCAGAATAAAGTTCTAATCAGCTTGGATTACAAAGTGGGCCAAATAATGCGAAATGAGTGGTTTCCATCGATTTACAAAAAATCTATTGATGGACTAAAAAACTAAAACATTATAATGCTAATATATTGCTTGTAGAATTATTTGCCAAAAAATCGGAATGATTGCATGTATATTAGTATGTTTTTTTGGTGATTTTTTTTTCGAGTCAAATTAATTGTATTATGTTTTCAAAACACTATCATACTAGCATATATCCTGTAGAATATCATATATTTTTTCTGGTTCTGTTTATAGCAGTTAATCGTATACTTTTAGTAATTATAAAACTCGCGTTTAGCTCATGTAATCGACTTAATCTGCTCATTTAATTTCCTTTTACGATTATTCCGCAGGCGAAGGAAACAATTCGAGTGCTCCGAATGAATACAACATCGTTGAATTGCTTTAGGTACCAATTAGTTATTTTTTTTACTGTTTATTGATTTGCGTTGGGATATTTTATAATAAAAGACAAAATGTACGAACATTAAAACATCTTAAATCAGTTTCGGCAGTTTTGTCTATATAAATACTGTCAAAATCTAATCTATAGTCGTTTTATAATACGGGCCTTAGTGTTGAAACTTTAAGTCGCCGTAAGTAATAAAATGATTAATCAAACTTACGCTAGCCGCTACAAAATCTGTAACTACAGCTACAGTTTCATCACACTGTCCGGCCTGCAATACTCCTTGACCCACACACGCACTTATAAGCCCAAGAAGGCTAAAAACTACTAAACTTAATTTCGACATATTGGGATCTGAATGTCCCGTCGCTACACAGCCAAAATATCGATATTTCCGTTAATTTATATAAAATCTTATCTCTCATATTTTTTATCGTTTGTTTAATCGCGAAAATCGTATTGCCCGATTGATAGATTGTTCCGCGTTACTGATATGATTTCATTAAACTATCAAAATAGTTATCTATGGCATATATTATACTTAAAAATGTAAGACGGTGTACTTAGGTTTTTCGATTGATGGCTTTTCAAACATTTCAATGTACATTTTTCGATAATAATCTCTTTTATCGCCAGGACACACCAAGAATTCAAAAGGGAGGAGAATAAATTAGTCTTGAATTTGTCTTGCACACGTAGGTACGCATGACGACAAATCAAACTGAAAACATCCAGTTTTATAAAGATCTCTCATTGTACGAGAAATCTATACCATTCGAGGCAATGTTATATTGGAAATGTATAGCTTTATGTTTCGCCGTGTCAGAGGCCCTACTTCGTAAAGCTTCGTCCGTACGCCGTTAGTCGACCGCACGTCATTGATAACACTGACCTTCAGCAGGCCTAGCGTTGTATAGAGTTTCAATCGATTATGAGGACAACAATATAAGTGTGCGTCCTTACGGTAAATCGCTGATGTCGGATCCACTGTGCACAATAAAGGGTAGAAAAGGCAACCGACAGCTCCGGGAACGCTACCGGATATCGACAGCTCTTAAAAAAAATGACTCGTTTCTAGAATTTGTTTTCATAATTATGAAAAAAAAAATCAAGAAACTTATACATATTTTTTAAAAGCCAATTATGTCAATTGTTGATGAGATATTTGTTTCTAAAGCCGTAAAATTGCTCCCCCAATTCTGCCCCTCCCCCCCATCAGATTTTAAGGTAGTTGAGGAAAATTCTGAAATAATGTAGGCTTGAAAAAACAACTTTTAACGAAAATTTGTTGAGCACTTAAGCTTTGATATTTTCAACCGACTTCCAAAAAGAGGAGGTTCTCAATTCGTCTGTATTTTTTTATTTTTTTTCTATTTGTGTTTGTTACCTCAGAACTTTCGACTGGGTGAACCGATTTTGATGATTCTTTTTTTATTTGAAAGCTGGTGCTTTTCGTTTGGTCCCATTTTTATTTGCTGAAGATCTGATGCTGATCTTCCGAGATATACAATGGAACTCTTCAAAAATGGACGGCAAATCTGCAGTAATTGCTGCAATCGCTTGTAGGTTCATTGTTCATACTACATCATAACGTAACATCACGTCTGTATGCTCTGAGGGGGTACGCAGATGTGTACAATACTCCCAGATTTCGACAATGTTTGTTGCCTCTGAACTTTCGACTGGGTAAACCGATTTTGATGATTCTTTTTTATTTGAAAGCTGGTGCTTTCCGTGTGGGCCGATTTCAATTTAGTTAAGATCTGACTCTGATCTTCGGAGATATAAATGGAACTCTTCAAAAATACACGGCAAAGCTGCAGTAATTGCTGCAATCGCTTGGTTGTTTATTGTTTATGTAACATAGTGACGTAACATCACGCCTGTATGCTCTGAGGGAGTACGCAGAAGTGTATAATACACCCAGATTTCGACAGTTAGATGTGTTAAGTTCCATTTAATGGGATCCTAGAGAAATAGACTGAATTCTAAAATTTTATAGGCACACCAGAAGCGATTTGGGTAGTTTTCGGAGAAATTGAAATGGAATCACTCCAAGAACGTACTCTACGTTCTTAGAGTGATCCCATTTCAATTTAAAGATCTGATGAAGAACTTCGGAAGATAGGCGACGGGAACTCCTCAATAAATGATAGCAAATGTACTGGGATCGCTGATATCTCATGTCTCTCTATTGTTTACACCAGTTCATAACAAAAAATCACGCCGTTATGCTGTGAAAGGGTAAGCACATATGAACCACTAAAAAGTGAAAAATAAAAACTTTTTTGCAAAAAATATAACCGACTTCACACAAAAAAGTGAAAAATAACTTTAGCTTCAGAAGTCGGTGACAAAAAAACTAAATCAATCGATTTAGTTTTATTGTCTTTATGTTTTTTGAGATCTTTTCATCAAATTGCAGCAATAACTTAATTTCTCATTAACATAAATAAAATTAGTGTAATACAATAAAAATAAAAAGCCTTTATTAGTCAGCTCCTCGGCGTAGGCCTCCATTATCCTCCACACATTTCTGTCTCGGGCTTGGGTCATCCAGTTTTCAATTTTCTCTTGAAAAATTTCTGTTTCACCTTTTCTTTGGCCGACCTTTACTTCTCGTTTCGTCTTTGGGTATTCATCAGTAGCTTTCTTGGTCCAGCGGTTGTTTCCCATTTTGCAGAAATGGCCAGCCCAGTTCCATTTAAGTCCTTTCATTATTTTAACAACATGCATGACTTTATTTCTTCTCTGATGGTTTTATTGTTTATTCCATTTTTTGTTTTACTCCGAGCATACTTCTTTCCATTTTCTTTTGGCATATTTCTAGCTTATTTTTATCTTATTTTTAAAGGACCCGTATGGTACCCGTATGTCAAACATGGAGGAATTGTTATTTCGTAAACCTTCTGTAACTCCGTTATCTCACCCATTTTTTTATTTTTTTTTAGGATGGGAAATCATTAAATAACTTCCCCCACTCTGGGCGGAGCGGGAGGGAGTGTCAGACTTCTACTGACTAAAACCCATCCATGTTTCTTCCTCGCCCTTTACGTTCCGGGGCCGCGGTATCTCTTTCGAACAGTCCCCCAACCCCGGCAGGCTACGGCCCTTGCGGGCCCCTCTTTTTATGCTGACATCTAATTGAGGCGCGCGTGGAACACAAACGCGCCGTCGACACGGCCTGTCGTCGTAAGACGGACGGATGGCTAGCTAGCCCATAGCTGACCGTCCACAGGCCCGCGTACGGTGGGCAGTAGCTACCACGTGGTCCCTGACGCCCGGTGCATCTCCCGCGGCGGCTGGGGCGAGAGGCTCTCTTCCTCTCGCGTTCCGCCACCTACTTCGCTCCGGACCATGGATTGAACCAGGGTCGGACGCGAGAGGTCGCCGCCGCCGATCACTGCTACGAGGACATGGCGTTGCTCCGCCCACGCGGGGCAGACCTCCACCGTGTCCTCCGGTTGATCCTCGCAGTGGAAACACCCGGGCGTTACCTCCCGGCCGATTTGGTGCAGGAACCTCCCGAAACATTCGTGTCCGGTGAGGACCTGCGTCAGGCGGAAGGTGACGACGCCGTGGCGCCTCTCCAGCCACTTCTCAAAGAGGGGACTTACCGCCACTATCGTGGCGTGCTCTCAGTATCTCACCCATGCCATATAAATTCGTTTGCGAATTTCATTACTTGAGCAGTTAATAAAGGAAACCATTTGTCCCAGCTATCTTTCACATATTCTATATTTACACCTTCAACACTGATGCTCCTGATTTCTCCGTTCGTTACTAATTTTGTTTTTGCTGTGTTAAGCGCCAGGTCCAGTATTTTACTTTCACGTTTTGTTATCATTTCTTCCAGATCAATAGTGGTCTCAGCAAAAATTACAACATCGTCTGCCAAGCGTAAGTTACAGTGAGCTCATTAACATAGTATGATTATACTGTGAAAATCTAGTTTTGCTGTCGCGTATAAAGGAGTTGAAGCTCTAAACTCCATAGAAACTTGGCCTGGCGTTACAGGGCTAGAATTTGGTCATAAATTAAAGCTTGTGGTAAGTCTGAACCTATTTAAAACCTAAATCACAAAAGTATTCACATAGAAAACTTCATTACTTTAGGAATTAAATTCTAGAGTGTTCATCCAGATTAGATTTTTAAACATTATGTTCTAGGATTTTAGTAATTTTTATTGACTTTGTGCGTTAACAGATTTCTAGTTTGACCCAGTAGAAAAGTAGTTTTAGAAATTTGCAGAAGTTTTGCGGTTGACAATCGATCATCTGAGTCCCCCGGTCCTAACTTGAAAAATGCTGTATTGCTACACTTGGTCACTTTAATTGAGGCTTAGATTTAAAATGGGTTAAATAAGCAAAACAGTAGATTATTTTGGTACATATCTGATTCGTGTAACGGCTAGGCTTATGATAGGCTCCTTTACGAGTACATATTTTGTCGTAGAAAATATTTTTATTATTTTATTTGAAAGAAAGAAAATAATATTTATTCATTGCAACCCGTCGTTATTGGTGTTACGGTTCCTCAAACCCTTTGAGTGCGAGTTAGACTCGTACTTGGTCGGTTTTTACCCTCGAAGATTTTATCACAGCACGTATCTAAGTGTATCGATGGACGGATTATCTTTAATCGCCCACATACAGAACCGCAAATCACAAAACAATAATATTTATGATCTTAATCATAATAATATTTAATGACTCATTCAAACATAAAATAAGTTGGCAGGGAGATAATATGTTCGACCAATAAGTGCCTCTTGGTAAGCTGTTGGAGAGATAGGATACCATATTATACTTACTTTAACTTAGTTTCCTTCAGTTCTAACTGCACTTGCCGAGCAGAAGTATGACCAAACGGTAATGAATATACCTAGGGCTCAATAATTGTTGGAGAAACGAGACTGATTCTATGAATATCAAAATAGTTACAAAACAGCACTTTTGTAAAAGTATTTTGTTCATGTATCATCACCCGCCCCCGCTTTTAAATGTTATCTCACATTGATAAAACACTCAGATTTCCATGCTTCTAACCAAGTTAAATATCAATGTACGTAGGTATAAATAAGTTACGGCTTTAGGACAGTGTGTAAATAAACTTAAGTTTAGTCGGCTGAACTTAAATGTACCAAGGTTCACCGAAAAGAAAATGGTCTAATTGTCTAAAAACAGCTGTCACTGTGACTTGTTCCCCTCTAAAGCAATGGGTTTTAAACAGCTGTTTTTAGATAATCAGACCGTCATCTTTTTGGTGATCTTGGACCAAGTTTAGCCCTTAGCTGAACTGAAGAATATTGACGGAGAGAGGGAGGGGTAGAGGGGAGACTTGACAATAATATATCTATTGTTTCAAAATAATAGATACGAAAGAATATTAATGATCTCAGGTTATGATTTCCTATCCGAAAAAAAAGGTAGGGTTAAAAACTTTTATTGGTAAGCCACTCTCACTATTTTCCAATTTTGCACTTACGAATACGAATATTACAGACTAAATCCGATTTACATTTACTCGGCTAAAAACGGATAGTGGCAAGTAGCTCATCAATTTCAAGTCCTCAACTGTACCTAACAAGTTTTGTGCTCGGTGGAATTTTTCATTTGTAACTTTTCAGGGGACTAAAATTGACAGGTTTTGAGAACAAGTCTAAATACTTTCTAACAAAAACTGACGAACTTCCAAACAAAGTTTCATGTAAAGGGTTACTAAAGTGGGGGATTTTAATTTTTCTTTTGGGAATGAACATAATAAAGTTGTTATTTTTGTTTTTAATGGTAATTATAATATATGAGAGCAGCGGTGGCCTAGTGGTGGCGGCTCCGACTTACGAACAGTAAGTCATAGGTTTGAACCCAGACAGGCGCATTACTTTGTATAATTTATTTCGTCACCACTGCTCTAAAAACCGGTGAAGGTAAACATCGTGAGGAAACATGTCCTAGAAACGAAAATTCGAAGATATGTGACATCTACCAACAGTATCAATCCGCACTGGGCCCGTGTGGTGGATTATATCGCTTACGCAAAATACACACTTTGACGAGGAGTTGCGGACACCAGCCCGTTATACAATACAATACAATATACATGACAATTATTGTCATAATCATTGCACTCACTTTTTGTTATTTAAAAGTTTAAAATCAATGTTTTATGTCGACCGTTTTATGTCGTCTTTGTAAGTTTTAACTTCTCTTTGAAGCGTAACATTTTTACTTGTATTCTGTGAATAACGCTGCTGATGGCATAATTGTTAGATTTAAGGTTTCTGTCTGTAAGCTATAATATGTAATTGTTTGTTGTTCCAAATAAAAAAAAAATTAAATGACTGGTAATAAGTGTACGATACTTTAACACGTAATTGTGCTAATGATTTTGCTATGGGACCAAACCTAAAATCGCGAAAAAAAATCAGCTGTTCAGAACTTTTATGTTCGCCTAATGTACTTAGGCGCTTTTTTTCGATTTCAGGTTTGGTCTTGTGATAAAATAGTATTCAAATGTCAAAATCAAAATCAAAATCAAAATCAAAGCATTTATTTCAAGTAGGCCAGTTACAGGCACTTTTGAATTGTCGAAACAAAAATGAACATTTAAAGTAGCTACAGTCCCAGTCACAAGACATAAAAACTGTGAAAGTACTGTAGTTGCCCATTCCCTAACGTAGATCTCTATGGAGAAGAACGGGCAAGAAACTCCATGGACACTCTTTTAAATCAAAATATTGTTACAAAATCTTGGTTACATCATTCATGTTGAGATGGTATATTATGTGAGAACAATGTAGCAAGATGTGCACGTTAAAAGTGTCCATAGCAAAACAAAAATAAAATACAACTCAAAAAAAAATAATTAATTCAAATAAACCATGGCGACTAAGAGATGACCAGTCACAACTGACAGCGCCCGTTCACGAACATGACGCATGGATCAGCACCATTCAGCTCAACCATTTTGAAGGGAGCTAAATGGTCCGACACACGCGCCACCATCAGCGAGACATTTGAGAGAGCATGACATACTCTCAACCGCCAGGGCACATTCTAGTCAAGAACTGCCGTTGGCTTTCAGTGAATGATAGCTTTCTAGTACATAGTACTCACACAATATGGGCTATGCGATTATATAATACTAACATTGAATCTATACAATGCAAAGATAGTTGTACAATCTTCAGCAGCTCCAACAATACCATTTAATGCTATCAATTTTTGCGCCCCTGTCCTTGTGGAGCAGGACCAGCATTGAGCCAAGCATTTTTATCAGCAATATAATCGCTCAACTTGTAATATGCTTGCTTACATAGTGTGCGTTTAATGCATGTTTTAAATTTCGTCTCATTCAGTTCAAGAATACTTTGTGGAATTTTATTATAGCATCTCAAACAGTACCCCATGAAAGATGAGTCTACTTTAGCGAGTCTAAAGCCTGGCTGAACTAATTGGTCCCTATTTCTAGTACTGTAGTTATGTCTGTCACCTCTTTTACCAAAGAGATGCAAATTTTTTCTGACGTACATTATGTTTTCGTAGATGTATTGACAATGTACCGTCATAATGCCAATATCCTTAAACAGCTCTCTTAGAGAATCGCGCCTACGAAGATTATATATGGCTCTAATGGCTCTTTTCTGCAGAATAAATATAGACTCAATATCTGCAGCTCGTCCCCATAGCAAAATACCGTAAGACATTATACTATGGAAGTAACTAAAATAGACCAGTCTAGCGGTATCTACATCAGTAAATTGACGGATTTTTCTAATGGCATATGCTGCTAAACTTAGCCGCCCCGCAAGAGATGTTAAATGAGAACCCCATTGTAGCCTTGAATCAAGCGTAATCCCCAGGAAAACCGTTTTATCTACGAATTCAAGTTTCTCATTATTCAATAATATATCACAATCACTACCCTTAACATTCGGTAAAGCAAATCGGATGCATTTGGTTTTCTTTTCATTTAATACCAAATTGTTTGCTGTGAACCAATTTTGGACCTGCAGTAGGGCATTATTCACGTCATCTAAATTTTGTGCCCGTCTATTTATCTTAAAAATCAGGGAAGTGTCATCAGCAAATAACACCATATTTTGAGGTTGGTTTTTCAATAAATAGGGTAGATCATTTATGTATACTAGAAAGAGGAAAGGACCCAATATTGAGCCTTGTGGAACCCCCATTTTTATTTTTAAACCCTGTGAGTTAACACCATTTATCTGAACATATTGTTGTCTTTCATTTAAATATGATCTCACCAAACTAAGTGCAAGTTTACCCAGTCCGTAATGCTCAAGTTTCATAAGTAATGTGTCGTGGTTTACGCAATCAAACGCTTTGGAGAGGTCACAAAAAATTCCTATAGCGTCTTGGGACTCTTCCCACGCAGTAAATATGTGCTTTAATAAGGTTACACCGGCGTCAGTTGTACAACGTCCCTTGGTGAAACCATACTGTTGATCATGTAAGATTCTGTTGGTGTTAAAGTGATAGAGCATTTGATCAAGCATTACTTTTTCAAAAACCTTGCTAAAAACTGGCAACACGGAGACAGGTCTGTAATAGTTAGTATCTTTACTGTCCCCGGATTTGAAAAGAGGTATGACTTTACTGTATTTCATTAAATCAGGGAAAACTCCTTGGTCCACACATAGATTAAAAATTAAAGCTAAATATGGGGCTATAGTCTCAAGTATGGATGTACAAACTTTGATAGACATTCCCCATAGATCTTCGGTCAGTTTGATTTTTATTTGCCGGAAAGCTTTAATAACTACCATAGGGTTAATGTGTTTAAATTTAAATTCAGCCAGGCAGCCAGACACATTCGCCTTTAATAACCCCATTGAGACTTCAGGAGAGGAATTAAGAGCCTCCGTAGTTTTTAATGGTATCTCTGTAAAGAAATTTACAAATTCTTGAGCTACTTCCTGATTAGAGCTTTTAGGACCACATGCTATGTCTAATGTGTAGCTGGTGTTGCGTATTTTTTTCCTGTTAGTCTCGTTATTTATGACTTTCCAAACTGTCTTTATCTTATTTTCTGCTGTTTTGATCTTGTTGCTAATGTGCAGGGCTTTAGCAAACCTGCATGTATTTCTAAAAATGTTTGAATACTTAGCAACATACTTGTTAAAAGTTTCAGTGTTAATAAAAGGCTTAAGGCCATAAAGCTCAAATAGTCTTTCCCTACTTTTTCTGATACCTCTAGTTGCCCACTCACTAAATATGAATTTAGGGCAAATACTTTTTGTCTTCTTTTCAAAAGTTTTGTTGAATTCCGTGTGAACTATTGAAAAGAAACGATTATAAAATTGATTTATATTAATATCGTCATGGCTTATAACACTTAACTTGTTCTGTAGGGAAATATTAAACCCATTTAATTTGCTAGAAGTTATGGGTCTAAATTTAATCTGTACTTTTTGCAATGGTGTATTACACCTATAAGTTACAGTTTGTCCGCTATGGTCGGACGGCAAACAATTTACTATGGCTTTATCTAAGTAATCACAATCGCAGAAAACATTATCTATACAAGTAGCAGAAGATGCTGCGATTCTAGTAGGTTCAATAAAAACGTTAGTCAAGTCAAATGATTTAAAAAGATTTAATAACCGACCGCTATGTGAATTTTCTTCTAAAATATTGATATTGAAATCACCACAAATTATTGTAGATTTATTACTGGCTGCAAGTTTTGCCAAGACATCTTCCATTATTGATTCAAATATGGAAAAGTTTTGATAGTTTGGGGGTCTGTACACACACACAATTACATGCTTATCTAGCTCAACACAGGACAGTTCGACGCAATGTTCAACCGAGAGACCTACTATGTCATTACGTTGCTTATATTTAAAACTATTTTTTATTAATATTAGGGAACCTCCACGAAGCATCGTTTTACGGTTAAAGCAGCTACCCACCATATAGTTCTCATAATTAATAAGCATTTGGTAATCCTTTAGCCAATGTTCAGTAAGACAAATAATGTCAAACTTACTATTTTCTAAAAACAATTCAATTTCTAATAATTTGCAAGACATTCCTTGGATATTTTGGTGGAATAATTTTAAGGTGTTCTGCTGAGGCCCTTTTTTAGTAACTAATTGAGTGCAAGAATTAATAATACCTTCTGTTGTCTCACTTTCTAGTTTAAATTCATATTAATATTTGGAGTGAGGCCGGAGACTCCCGTGCCATCCTCAGACAACAAGACCCTATCACTAATAGACCCTAACTGGGGATTCACCACGGTGACAGATGGATCCTCCTCTGAGTAATATTTGTAAAGATTTATAGCACTACTGCTATATTCATTTAAAGTCACCTGTACATTAGTAGAATTACTAATAGTCGCAGTGTTAATGTGTCGCAGTGTCATTGTCGTATTTCCATTATTATAAAACCCGTTAGTACAAATGGTTTTCTCTACTCAAATCTACAATGTACATTGTACATCAAGGTTTTGTTTCGAATCATGCCAGATTTCATTTATTTACATATTTTCACACATTTTTGTCAATTTGTAAAAGTTTACCTTTCGAAGACATTTCTTTCAATGAAGTGTCAGTGGTTAACTATTGGAAAGTCATAATGACGCCATTATTTAAGTAGATTACCAAACTTGTCAAAACTTGTCAATTACAAAATTAATGATGAAAGTCAGGACATGCCAAAGAGGCATAGAGAGAAGTTACTTGGGACTAAGGCTTAAAGACAAGGTCAATCACGCAGAGATAAGACAGCAAACGAAAGCTAGAGACGTCATTCGGTATACCCTAAAACAAAAGTGGCGCTGGGCGGGTCATATACAAAGAACCCAAGACGAAAGATGGTCGTCCACAGTAACTAACTGGTACCCGTTCAACAAGAAACGCAAACGCGGTAGACCCCACAAACGATGGAGTGACGACATAGCGAAAATTGCAGGAAGAACATGGACGAGGTTAGCCAGAGACCGACATGAGTGGCACAGCAAGGAGGAGGCTTTTACCGCCTTAGGCGGTCCTTACATTTAGTTTTTAAATCAAACAATTTGTGTAATAATATAATAATGAATTTAATTAATTAATGGAATGTTTAAGTGTAATGTTATTTTAAAATTAAGAAATTTGCAAAAAAAAAAAAAAATTGTTTAGTCAGCATTGTAAATTGCATGTTTACTAGGGCTGTTTATCATTATAATTAATTAATGTCTGTATTGATTACGCATGAATATGTATAAAAATGTAAGGAATCAAATAAAAAGCTTTATTATTATTATTCCCTTTATTCAATTATGCAACAAATTTTTTACATTTTTAAATATTGATATAAAACATATATAAAAAAACATTTAAAAATATAAAAAATTGTAGCCCACCGGTATCGGGAACAGGGTCCAAGCTACCGGCGGTCAGGGCTCCAGAGAGAGGAACCTCCTAACGATACGGGCCGTGTCCAGGAGTACCGCTTTCTGAATCAAGCCCTTGATCCAGCTGCCTAACGAGAGCCTCCTCAGGTGTTGGTCGAGGCTCTTGGCAATTAAGCCATGCGCTGACACTACTATCGGCACAATGATTGCTGAGTCCACTTCCCACATGTCGACAACCTCGCGAGCCAAGTCAAGATACTTTATTTGTTTATCTTTCTCGGCTTTCACGAGGTTCTCATCATGCGGGACCGTTATGTCAACAATCATTGCGCGCCGCTCTGATCGATCCATCACCACTATATCAGGTCTATTAGCTATAACAGTCCTGTCAGTGATGATGGATTGATCCCAGTACAGTGTGATACTGCCATTAACGAGAACTGGGTCGGGCACATACCTATAGTAGGGCACTTTCGATTCCACAAGATTGTATTTTAGAGCAAGTTGCTGATGGATAATCCTAGCTACAAGGTTGTGTCTATGCAAGTACTCTCCGTTAGCTAGACGAGAACATCCGGAGATAATGTGACGGATTGATTCGCCTGGACGGTGGCATGCCCGACATATGTCAACCGTACCGTCCTTCACAATAAATCTCCGGTAGTTATTCGTCATCATAACTTCATCCATAATTGCACAGACAAAACCTTCGGTTTCTCCAAAGAGGTCCCCAGATCGTAGCCAGGACACGGACGCTTGAAAATCTACATCGGGCCCATGAAGAGCCCGGTAAAAGCGCCCGTGAAGCTCCTTGCTCTGCCATTCTTTCCTGCGGTCATCAGTAGTAAATACTACAGGTATGCGCCAGTTCTCTTTAGCCAAGGAGAGCGGGGTGAGGCCCTTGTCCATCGCGACCACATCTCGATGCATCCCCACGTCGGCTGCTAGGAAATATTCCCTGAGACTGCATATCTCACGATTGTGGAGAGTCTTAGCGTTTAAAAAGCCTCGACCCCCACACTTCCGCGGGATATACAGTCTCATTACCGAAGAACGCGGGTGATGCATTCGATATGCCGTCAACAATTTACGGACCTTCGTATCCAGGGCGTCTAGTTCTGTTTGAGTCCATTTGAGTATGCCGAAAGAGTACATCAAAACCGGCATGACCCAACCGTTGAAGGCACGCACCTTATTTCCGCCCGATAAAAGACTATTAAATACTTTTTTCAGGCGGCCAAAGAAGCGCTCCTTCAACGATTGCTTCATGTCAGCCACACTGATGCCCAGCGCTTCCGACATACCCAAATACTTATAGGTTTCGGTTGCTGAGAGGGATCTAAGATTTATGGAATCTGAGAGCTGGGTTCCCACAGACTCCACAATCCCCCCTCGCTTTACATGCATGACCGCACATTTGTCCACACCAAATTCCATCCTGATGGCGCTACTGAAGGTTTCAGTTACCTTCAGTAGCTCCATCAGTTGAAAATCGTTGGGGGCAAAGAGTTTCAAGTCATCCATGTAAAGGAGGTGAGATATAACCCGACCATCTTTCCGCAACCGATAGCCTAGACCTGAATCCTCCAGCAGTGTGCTCAGAGGATTCAAGGCTAAGCAGAACCAAAGTGGACTCAAACTATCGCCCTGAAATATACCTCGCTCTATCCTTATCGGCTCGCTATTCCTCTGAATTTGCCGACATCCTGGATAGCGAAGGACTGTCCTCCATTGCCCCATACACGACATTAGGAAAGTGCGCAGAGTTGCATCAACTTTATACAACTCTAGCACCCTCCTAAGCCATGTATGTGGCACCGAATCGTAGGCCTTCTTATAGTCTATCCAGCATGTCGACAGATCCTTTCGGGAACGGCGAACCTGTTGGCTTATGGCCATATCAATGAGGAGTAGCTCCTTAGTACCGCGGGACCCGTTCCTACATCCATTCTGAGAAGCTGACATAACAGAATTTTCGTCAATATGTTTAGTGATTTTAGCTCTCAAAATAGATGTAAGAACTTTATAGACCGTCGGGAGACAGGTAATCGGTCTATAATTTTTGGGTTCCGCAGTACTACCCGATTTATGGAGCAGATGGGTTATACCTGTTGTCAGGAACTCTGGCAGCGACCCCGACTCTAAGGCTGACTGGAACAGGGTCGCCAGGCGAGCGTGCGACCTTGTGAACCATTTTATCCAGAAATTGTGCAGCCCATCCGGCCCTGGAGATTTCCAATTATTTTATTTATTATTATTATTATTTTATTCTGATACTGTTGTAATAGTAAACTTTGGACTCCAAGTATGGAGGTTTTATGAGGAGCGGGCTGATTCTGAATTGGTCAAAGAAATCATACGTTTTTTGTATGTTTTTGGCATCGTTTTTAAGGTACCAATGAGCTCACTGCGTGGTTTAAAAGAAAAGCATATGAAATAACATTAAAAGATTTTCAAAGAAATTAATGTCAACCCTTAGTAATACTGAAACTGATACTATAAGCCTATGTGACGCCAGACAATAACATCATATGGATCATCATCTGCCTGCCTTTTCCCAACTATATTGGGGTCGGCTTCCAGTCTAACCGGATCCAGCTGAACACCAGTATTTTACATGGAGCGACTGCCTATGTGACCTCCATAGCCCAGTTAATACTGGGTTATACGATGTCACTTGGTATAACCATACTTGGTGCGATACCATATGTATCAAGGTCGGAAATAGAGTTTTTTTTTTAATGTTCAAGGTCATCACTCCATCTTCTGCCTGAACGTCTTCTGGTTATATCAGAGCCCCAGAAAGTAGCTATTTTGATCTGCAGCTCATTGGGCATGCGACAAACGTGACCAGCCCATTCCCACTTCTGCTGAGCGGCTTTTTGAGCCACGGAACATAATTAGGTAGGTATACACAATACCGAATCATGTTCCATCTAAAATAAGCGCTCTACGAATTTCAACGTTCGGTTCACCACGCAGCGACGAATATTGAAATTCCAATGTGCACATGCGCGTATCGATCTACATTATTATCTAAGTCTTATCAAGTAGAACACCAAAAATAACAAATATTTATGAAAATTAGTGATTACAAGGCTTATGAAGGTTTGCCTATGTTGTTTTTTCATGGCGACGTTGGTTTTCTAATCCTTTTGTCAAAAAACTTTTTTTGCAAAAAATAAAACCGACTTCAAAAGAAAAACAAAAAAGTGAAAAATAACTTTAGCTTCTGAAGTCGGTGACCTTTGTTTGATTGCTTTAGTTTTTTGTCACCGACTTCAGAAGCTAAAGTTATTTTTCACTTTTTTGTTTTTTTTTTGAAGTCGGTTTTATTTTTTGCAAAAAAAGTTTTTATTTTTCACTTTTTAGTGGTTCACATGTGCTTGATACATGGAAAGTGCATACCGTTACAATTACAACAAGCCCAAACACGACTATGGTACATTGTCTCATTATGGAGTTCCGTGACTCTTGGCTTCATCATCAGATCTGATGGTAGAATGGGTCTTATCAAACGCAAATGCTTCACTTGTTGTAGAAAATACCAAAATAGCAACACGTTTTCATATAAAATTTGAAGAGTTCCCTCGATTTCGCCAGATTCCATCATCAGATCCCAACTTGGTGGCTATGGGACCATTTGGGAAGAATACCCTTTCTAACAAAAAAAGAATTTTCCAAATCGGTTAGCAAGCCACGGAGTTATGCCCGAACAAACATAAAAAAAAAAAAAAAAAAAAAAATAGAAACATCCGAATTGAGAACCTCCTCCTTTTTTAGAAGTCGGTTAAAAATTAAAGTTAATTCTTAGCTAATATCCTACACTATAGGAGCTGGTTATTATTATCATATGCAATTCGAAATAAAAGCAATACTTAGTGGATTGATATTTTTTTATATGAATGTCCCTTATCTATCAGTACCAATATTATGTATCAGTCTCTTTAATTAGGCAAGTAGGTAACTTTGTTTATAATGCCCAAAATCATATTTTTCCATTACCTACCTACGATAAGTACGCTTCCTATTGATTGTCTTATCTTCTTATGACGATAGTGTAAAAGAATTCATTTTGTAATTCGTTAAGAATTTAATTTTAGACGTTACGTTACTTTAGGAGTCGATAATTTTTCCTTATATTTAAAATTTTGCAAACATCTTACAAAATCTCTTGGTACGTAGTCCTAATTTTGACTGCTGGTACTTAAAGTCGACCGCACGTACCTAATACATAAAACAACCTGTATAAGTTGGCCTTGTATTCGATTGGTTTTACGTACCTACTACGTCATACAATATAAGCTCAAGGTCAAAGTTACACTACTGCTGCGCGGTGGACTGTATCTAAAGATTAACTAGCAAAGCATTCCCTTAGGGGTACACTGTTGTGTAGGGAACATGGATGGGTTTTAGTCAGTAAAAGACTGACATCCCTCCTGCTCCGCCCAAAGTGGAAGGGGGGCCATTTGATGATTTCCAATCCGAAATAAAAATGGGTGCCTGTTGCTGCCCGGTTGTGTTGGGACCTACATCTGCAAATGGTCATTCCAGTAAGTCTGTACTCCGAGAAATTATACTTACTGAAATACGGTGCCATGATGGACTTTTCAGAATAGGTTGAGTTAATGTAAATAACATTAACTTTAAGGAAGTAGTACAATATCTTCGCATACAATCTCAAATTCAATTTTCAGTTCCGATATACGTCCTGTTAAATGAGAGATTTTAATTCGTCGCCCCCGATCATGGATTTAACTCCCATTTCTGTTTATGTCTTAGCAAGTGCTACGATCATTATCGTTTCAAAAACACTCATGATTGGATATGGGCATCTCCCAGTCGAAGTCCGATCTTGTGCTCCTCGCATCCAGCGAATTCACAGGACCTTCACCAGGTCATCGGTCCACCGGTTCACTAACTACGTGCTGTCGCTATTCTAGAAACTTTCGGCTTCATCGACTATCTATTCAGCAAGCTGCGTCTCATTGGCACCTAAGTTAGCCAAGTCTTCGGGCTATGTTGGTCACTTCAGTTCTCCTGCAAATCTGTTCTTTTCTTCGGAAACTCAAAGCATAAAAACCACCCATTGCACTCTGGGTGATTTTTGCCTTCTACTGAGGCTCGTCGAATCAAAGGGGTTCGGGCGTTTTGGTCCTTATGACCAATGGACTTAAATCGTACATCGATGGATAGGTCTTTTCAAGAGGAAAAAGTTATTATTGGGTTACATTTAGATCCTTTTTCCGATTTGAGACATCAAATCTCGGACGATACGCCAAAAATCAATTAAATAATAATATCGCTGGACATTAACACACAGCGCCATCTAGTGCCACACTAAGCAAGGCTTGTGTCGTGGTCACCAGACAGTTGATATACTACATATATACTTTTTGTTTGTAAATACATACATACATACACATATGTACATTAAATGCGTATTGTGTAGTGATTACTACGCTGGAATGATTGGTTTAGTTTTTTTTAGGAGCTCGTGGCTAAGTAATAACAGCCACTTGAGTTGATCTTGAGGTTCAGCCGTGCTTGCCTAGGTTGTTCTCTGGATGGAGAGCCTTATAGCTACCGAGCTTCCTCCGTGCCTCAGAAAGCACGTCAAGCTGTTAGTCCCGGCCGTTATTTGTAGATATTTCGACAGTCGTAACAGGTAGTACGTATTACCCAGTACTAACGCGTTCATGTTACAAGCGCGCCTCAAAGAGATGTCAGAAAAAAGGTTTGATTATAAATCCGAAAAAAAACTATATTTTATGTACCGTACAATACTGAAGAGATTTATACTTTTCATTTAAGATCTAATTCATTGAAATCGGTTCAGTAGTTTGAAAAATGTATCATAAATACTTAGAGATTTAATCACAAAATAATTTAATATTATAGACCAAAGTCCGCGTACCCACTATGATCGGACAACATATTAGGTCACGCACCAAACCTATTTGTGCTCTATGAGAATATACCTTTCTAACGATATACTATTTATATGTATTGGGTCCAGGACCTAAGTCCACACATTTGTGTCCATAGTCCTTATTTGTATTCTGTCCGTGCTAACCTATGCGCAGCAATCTGGGTGTAAAGAGAACTGAGAATACAGAGCACTACGCTGCACTTCAAACAGGAATTAGGGATAAGGGGAGACCCAGGCGTGGGACATTCTCGGCTAACGAAAAATTCGGTGTTTACAAGGTAAAATCGACTCGTCCAGTTGGTAAAAACGGTATACCGCCGTTTACCCGAATTTTATTTGCCCTAATATCATTTGCCATAATAGTCAACAGCCATAATATCATACGACATAATACTCATTTGCCCTACTCTCATTTGCCATATTAGTCACGTGCCAGAATCATTGTTTCCCATAAAGTCACTTACCATAACATCATTTGTCATAATCATTGTAAGCCCTAATTATCACATGCCATAATTATGATATGCCATAACATAATTTGCCATCGACATCGGGTGTGTAACGGTTGTTTATATCAAGAGAAATTGGATGCAATTGGGACTTTAGGGCACCCCGACTCGGACAGGTTAGGTTAGAAGGGGATGGCGGGGTCGTGTGAGCGAGCGAAGCGAGCGAATAGACCCCACCCTCCCCTTCGTGGTTATTTTTTTATAAACCACACAGAAGTAGGAGCCCCGCGAAGCGGGGCTCCGTCGACCCAGCCCACCATCAACCATGCACAGAAAAAAAAACCATGCACAGAATAAATAAGTTTATCTAATACTTGTTATGCCATTTAAATATTATGCCATTTAAATATTATGTCTAATAATTATTATGGCACATAAAAATAAGGCAAACAATACTTATGGCATTCGTATCTTATGGTATCTAAAATTCGGGCAATTAAAAGTATGTCATATGTCTTTTAGGGCAAATGAAACATTCGGGCAAATGAAATTCGGGTAAATGAAATTCGGGAAAATGGTGATTATGGCATATAATCTTCGGGCAAACAATAGACAACCGGTAAAAACCTAGCCCACGTTACTTGGGCCATAATACCGAATTGAGTGACACTTTATTCATCAAAACGGGATGAGTAGTATAGGCGCTACAGAGGACATACGTAAATACAAACATATACAGGGAGGAATTGTTCAATGCCACCGGGAGGGAAAGTACTGTATATGTATACTGGAGATAGCAAATTTTACTCGAAGGAGACATTCCTTTATTTTTAAAAAGAAACAAGTCTGCATTCACAGTTTTTCGAAAATATTTAGCCACACTCCGGCATCGAACCCGGGATGGATCGAGTAAAGTTCGACAAAATAACAATCTGTACCTTTTTGACATCAATCGAAAGGATTAAGTACTAAAAAAAAAACGCTGACATAACAAAGGATGAAATTTTTCAATGCTATCTGGAGGAATATTCATATAATTACAAAAAAAGACGTGTGGCACTCGGGACTGTCGCGGTAAAGTTATTTCACAACATTTTTTTTTACTTATGTAATTAGAATTATTTATTTATTTTATTTGTCCGCTTGTTGCCGGCTCGAGTCGGTCAGCGCGCAGCCACCGCGCAGACGGCGCGCAAGCACGCGGTCCGCTCGCTCGCGGCGCGCGGCGCGCGGACCGCGCTCGGACGCCTTAAAAACGACGGGGTGTTAGAAGTTTGACGTGTCTGTGTGTGTGTGGAAAATTCATTATAAACTTCATAATTTCATCGTGATGGGAAGCCGAGCCTGAACATTCAGTCTGCGTTTGGTCCTCGAGCCATAATTATAATTGCATAAGTTAATAAAAAAATGGTTACAAAGAAGGTCTAACATCAAATGTATTTAACCTACAACTCTTAGTTACGACAATATAATTATTAAAAAGAAAACTAGCTTGTCATTGTCATTATCTGACATGTGGTGACATGGGGTGTTAGGTTATTTTCGTTACGGAATTTCTGGATTCGGTCTCCACGCTGAAAGCCCGCGATAGAAGCATAGCTTAAAAACAAACCACACTCGGGAATCGAACCGACTAAAGTTTGAAATAATAGCATCCTGTGCTTTCTTGACATCAATCGATAAGGCCAACCATATGGATCAAATCTCTCTAACAAATATGATAAATGAAATGAAAACCATGAATAAAAGAGCTTTATCTTGTTGAATTTATCCCACTGAATTCATATCTGTTCTTTAGTTTTCATGGTTTTTTAATGTATGCGATGGAAGTCAACTGGCGCGGTGTGGAGGAGGGGAGGGAAGGAGAGGTCTTCCTTGCTCCATGGTACCTGGTACCACTCTCATGAAAACATATTGTACCATTCCTGAGAAGTACTAACCAAGCCTTGCCATTTTTTTTTTGAGGTTATAAATCATGTTTTGTGGTAGAATTCAATGTAACGCACTAAAAACATCGTGTTAATGGATATATTGAATAATACTGGGGTCGTGGAGGTGTTAGAAGTCAAAATCATACAAAAAAACTAGTATTTAAAATTAAAAAAAAAACTTGTTAAAAAGTTGTAACTTTGACCCCCCCATATCTCCGTAACTGGAATGTTCCCAGGTGTAGAACAAAAAATGATCGCAATGATGGACAGAACAAGTGCCTTTCGGCTTCGTGAAGAGGTGTTTTACACCCTTTATTGTAAGCAATATGTTCAGTTGACAATATTTCGAGAGTTTACAACATCGCTGAGATTACAATACATAGACTGCTAAAATAATAACCCTTCCTTTTACCTTCGCCGTAGTCGGGTAAAAAAATAACATTGGACCTTTAATTTGGTTGTTAGGCATGCAAAATAAGGGTCTTCAAGTTAAAAAGGTTTTAAAAACAAGTGACATCAAAATAATTATGATCTGTTTTCCTTAATATAAAGTGTTCGGCTAATGTATTTCCCTGAACGTATAACCGTAGTAAAACAGTCACGAATCCTATCTTTTTATCGTTAATTACATTAATCGCTTTTATCTACAATCAAGTAACGTGAGCACTAGTTGAGCCGACAACGGATATAGTTTCCTTGTGAGTCATCACTCGCGTTCATGCAAACGCACGTGAAATATAATGTAGCTATTTAACCTTGTAAAGAAGGATCCGGATAGTGTCTGCGGTGTCAGCCTATTTTATCTTTACTTCGACGAAGCGTCTGAAGTATACGGATGTTGATCTGCGTCACAAACTGTGCCCCACTTTATAACCTGCCATCTTTACCCCCAAACGCTTGCAGTAAAAACAACTTCTGCGCTGCCACAGATGACGCTATGGATGAGCCAAACTATAAGGTCAATAAAATTTGAAGGTACTATCGAGATTAACCAGAAGCCAATACTGCCGTGCAGGCCCTAAAGTGCAGTATGAGGAAAAAAGCGGTTTCGAGAAAACCGCGAAAAACTTTTTAACACTGTTTTTTTTTTATATTATTAATGTGTATGGTGCATATTTTTATTGCTACGAGGACTAAGTGACAACAAAGATGGTATTTACAAAAACAAATGTTAATTTAGTTTGTTAGATTTTAATTAAAATCGGGTTTTTTTTAATCTTACCGGTTACTGCACGCAAAAAGTTACACATATGCAGATTAAAATGCGGTAAAAATACTTGATACTACATAAACTTCGATTTTTTTGCTACTTTGCAGATTAATTTGCAGCATAAGACTTTCTTTACTGCATTTTAATTTGTGTCTTGAACTAATTGCACATGTAGTATATAACAATTTCTTCCAACTTACGAGTATGTTTTATGTAGGAATTTACAGAAAAAAATACATTATATATCAGGCCTGGGAAGTTTTTTTGATTTTAAGCAATTTTGTAATTGACTGTATTGTTCAACATCAAAATCTTTTTTATAATATAGGCACTAGCTTCCTCTATTTACCATTAATTCCACGATTTCTTGGATCTTTTTTATAATATAGGCTGACGTCCGGGATGTCTTCGGTATAGTGTCGGGTTAGTCTAGCTCTTGGGTCGTTTGCTAGGTCGACAATGGGTTTGCTGGTTGACGTGTACAACAGTCCATAGAAGCTCTCGATCTCCCTCAGTAGCTCCGGTTTGGCGGATAAGATCCTGCCATCGTCGGTCTTCAGTTTCGTGAGCTGGCTCTGCCCAATAGCCAGATCTCTTGAAAATACTTTGGAGCCTTTGTTCCGCTCGATCGCGTCTTTAATACGCTCGGTATTAAAGCGGCGGCGGTCGCTCTTTAAGGATTTAGAGATCCGTCTATTGAGCTGCCGGTATTTCGACGCCTCATCTGAAGACTGCAGGATCATCTCACGCTGCTCCTTCATGAGCTCGAGAGTTTGATCGGAGAACCTCTTTTTCTGATCTGTACGACGTGTTTTGAAGAACTTAGACCCGGTCGTATGGACAGTTTCCACGAACCCATCGTTGTATTCGTCCACTGAGCCGCCTAGGCACTCGAAATTATTATGGAGTTCGAGTTAAAAGCTCTCGGGGTTTTGGATTTGGATCTGTGCTGGACGTAGCGTAGACTTCATCAGTCGAGACCTTCCTAGCTTGATATTGATGTTCAATGTGCCTCTTACCATGCGGTGATCGCTCCCAGTTTTCACCGAATTGATCACAGAGACATCATTGAATATTTGCTTCTTGGTTGACATGATGAAGTCGATCTCGTTTTTTGTTGCACCATCTGGGCTCTGCCAGGTCCACTTCCTGTGCTCACACTTTTTGAAGAAGGAGTTCATCATACAGGAGGCCCTCCTTCTCCATAAAACTAGCCAGTTGGTGGCCCCGGTGGTTCCGACGTCCAACTCTAAATTGCCCCACCTGCAGCTCATCCCCGTCTCGTTTGCCCAGTTTCGCGTTGAAGTCCCCCACGACAACGATGAAGTGAGTTTTGAAACCATGTATGGCTTTAGAGATATCCTCATACATGGTTTCCACTTCGTCGTCGGGGTGTGCCGAGGTCGGGGCGTAGACCTGTATGACCTTCAGCGAATATCTTGAGGATATTCTGAGTATAAGGTACGCCACCCTGGTCGACACACTCTCGATCTTCACCACGTTGTTCACAAGAGACTTGTGGACGATAAACCCAACACCACCCTGGGACTGGCGGTCACCCTCTCGGAAATAAAGCAGGTTGCCGGATTTTAGGATTATCGTGTCCTCCCCCTCTCTTCGGACTTCAGATAATCCCACAATACTCCATCGCAGCCTGCTCAATTCCTCTTCGAGCTCCGCTATCTTCTCGTCAGTCCGGAGTGTGCGCGTGTTGTAAGTTGCCAGGTCCAGTCGTTGGTGTTGGCAGCCGGATCCCATCCGGGGATTCTTCGCACCCCTTGCCACGCGGTAAGCTCGACCGCTGCCGTAAGCGAGGGTAGACGGGCTGCCAGGCACTAGGGGCCATTTATTTAATACAGTGTTCATTTGGGGGGTTTTGCCATAATCGCCACGCTTGGCAGGCGGGTTGGCGATCGCAGTACGGTTGTCACAAAAGAACAGAGAACGCTGCTGCCCATTCTCTGGTAAGTCCCTTAGTCTCCGTTCCTCTTACGACACCCACGTGATGATATGGGATGGTGCTATTCTTTACGTCCGGCACCATGCGGACGAACAAAAATATGATCTGTACTGCAGTGAAATTAGTAAAATCGTTCAAGTTACCAATTATAATGCAGTAACAGAGTGTCATCCTGCGTTTTAATTAGCATTTAAGTTATTTTCATCTTTTGAAACATACCGACTATACTGCAGTAAATAATGAACATACTGCAATTTATATAGTATCTTCACACTTAAAAGTCATATTATGATAAAAGTAAAAGAAAGAAGTTTTGATTGTGCTGCACTTTAGTTGGTTTTCACGATATGAACGTACTTGAATAACACTAAATAAAATACCACATTTCAGTCCTTTGCTGCATTTTAACCTGTAGTTCATGTGAAATAAACTAGTGATCAACCATGCAGTATTAACACGGTTGGTACAAAAACTACTTACTGCGTTTTAATTTATATCCCTCAGTATATTTTTGGGTGTAGAATACAGATTTTTTGTGGTAATATAGATATTTACTGCGTTTAACTTGGTAAAGTGATGGATCGTGGTAGACGTAACTGCTATAACTGTATTTTAGTTGGTTTTGTAATATATTTAGACATGCAAAGTTAAGTTACTGCTTTCACAAATTTGATTTTTTTACCGTTTAAGGCATCCTAACAAAAACCTGATTAGATCTGCATGTTCCTTATAACGTGTCGATTAAGGTTCAATATTGAACAAAAAAATGACAAAAAACCTGTTACTGCGTTTTAGGGTCTGTACGGCAGAATAGTCTTGTAATTTCGTAGATAGTAGGCAGTCAGCAGCTACTTGCCCATCTATATGGGCTCCACTATCACCAATTGGGGGGGCTGTGACACGGAGATTAGACGACGTTGTGCCGTAATTCCATCAGCTGCACAATAGCATAAAATCTGGAGAGATCGCCGAATGATCAAAAATACCAAAATTTGCCTAATGAACACCTTGGTTCTCCCGATATTCTTCTATGGAGCGGAGACGGGGACATTACATATGCAGAAGCGACGCAATATCGACGCATGCGAAGGATTTCCTGGACAGCTCATCGGACTTACGTGTCAATTCACAAAGTACTCATTATTATATAGAAAAAAATCTGTCATCACTTGTGTAATTACGAAGATTCGAAAGAAAGATTCCTTGGAATCGGTACCTGCAACAATTATTCCATGGAGCGTTTGGTATATCAGGGTGGATTCGAAGGCACGAAACTATGTGATCGATCACTAACCCGATGGACAGACTCCATCAAATACGTCACCAAAACCCCTCTGGCAGATGTGCTCGCCATGCAACCGATAGAGACCGGTGGAAAATAATCGCGAAGGCCGCGACCGCAGTTGTAGGCGACCTCTAATGACCGCGACCACTCTGTCAAGAGTAAACGACTAAGAAGCAGGGCTGTTGCTAGAGTTGAATTCGAGGCAGGCTATCGGTGGTTACAGGTAAGGTGGAACCACCCCTATTTACTTTTTAGGGTTCCGTACCTCAAAAGGTAAAAAAAGAAACCCTTATAAAATGACTTTCCTGTCTTTTTGTCACCACCGGTTTTCTCAGGAACGGGTGGATCTAGAAAGTTGAAATTTATACCAAATGCTGAAGCTTTAAGTCCCTAATTCAAAATCAAGGTCCTGAGCCAACATAATAAAAAGATATGGGCAAAGGACCATGCAAAAAAATGTATGGGCAGTGTCCCATCCCATCAACAGACATGGGACAAGTTTCAATATCATTATTACGTCCCATGAAAAGTCAGTACCAATTTTTAGTTCGGAATTCGACGGGGTTTTTTTTTTAAAAAGACTTTTGACAAAAATAAAGTATTTTTATTTTAAAATAAAAAATTACATTTTAGACGATAATTGATATTATATGGGCACAACTTCCAACCGTACGCGCCCCTGTTAGGCATGTGCAATACCACTGTTCAATAGCACGTCTGCCAGTTTCACTTCGGTTTATTAATATGTAACAATAATAAACGCGCGATCTAACGTGTCGAGATTGTATTCGTCCTCTAATTAACCAGACATTATCTTCTCGAATATTATACCTTGGCAAATCAGTTAGCTGGTTTTCTCGAAATAATTCAATATAATAAATTCCATTCCGAATATGTTCCGCACAGTAGGATTTTGCAAGTTTTATATGGTAGGTCCCCAAGGCGAATAAAATGATATCATCATCAGTCAGTTCTGGAAAGTCGCAAACAAGCCGATAACGCACAAATAAACAACGCGAACACAGCAGAACGTACTAGCCACGACTGAGGGAGGTGCGCGGGCGCAGGCGTCGAAAGGGTGCGGTCGGGGTAACGGAGCAAGGAGGGAGGGTAAAGTACGTCTTACGGCTGTTCTCTCTCGAGTTTTTTTTAGTTAAATAGTACATTTTTAATTCAGTTCTTAATACTTAATAAAACTGTATAAGTATAACATATTTTTTTTTATTGCACGATAACCCCATATCCTACAGTGATGTCGCCATAGTAAAAAATAATCATAATGTCGAGATGTATTTAATGAGATATGTTTGGCATCTGTTGATGATATGGGACGATTTTTTGCATAGTCCTTTAAATTTTTGCACAGATTACTAATTTTCTTAAAAACTTTTACGTACCAAAATTTACCGGTCAACGGGAAATACCCTATAGGTTTTGGGTCGAAAACCTAAATGGTAGTTCCCGTTGGCCTAGAATCACGAAATTTAGCGCTAAATTTCGTGACAATGTCTTGTATTTGTCTGGTCTTGTCTTGTCTTGTCTTGTATGTAAGAGAACATGTAAAGAAAAAAGACCTGAAAACCGTAAACATGTAGTTTTAGTACTATCACCTGGTCGTTTTCCAACTAAGTCTGATCGAATGCTGCATGGTCGTATTTCCCTATCTAACATCCTCAAACCTGTTACTGGGTCATACGGTTGCAGTCTTATCAATTAGGGGTATCGTGCTTGCTACGCGCTAACTGGGTTGTGAGGACAGATAGCCGCTCCATTTAAATTTTATTTAGCACCGTATTTAGCCTCAATATTTAATTTGTGCGTGGATCAAGGAGTCTTCCCGGATCTAATGAAATTCAGTAAGGTAATACCGCTTTTTAAATCCGGGGACAGTAAAGACACCAATAACTATAGGCCAGTATCCGTGTTGCCTGTTTTCAGCAAGGTGTTTGAAAAGATAATGCTCAATCAAATGCTTTGCCATTTTAACACCAATAAAATATTACACGAACAACAGTATGGTTTCACCAAGGGACGTTGTACAACTGACGCCGGTGTTACTTTATTATAACACATATTTACTGCGTGGGAAGAGGCACAAGATGCCATAGGAATCTTTTGTGACCTTTTGAAGGCATTTGATTGCGTAAACGTAACGTAAACTTGCGCTTAGCTTAGTAAAGTCGTATTTGAATGATAGACATCAGCAAGTACAAATAAATGGTGTCAATTCTACGGGTTTAAAAGTAAAAATGGGTGTACCACAAGGTTCGATTCTGGGTCCCTTCCTCTTTTTAGTTTATATTAATGACCTACCCCATTTATTTAACAACCACCCGCATATATTATGTTGTTGTTTGCTGACGATACTTCGTTAATATTTAGGATAAACAGACGTGCCACTAATTTTGACGATGTAAATAATGCCCTACTGCAGGTCCATAACTGGTTTACCGCTAACAATTTAGTACTCAATGGGAAAAAAACTAAGTGCATTCGATTTGCCCTACCAAATGTCAAAAGTAGTGATTGTGACATAATGTTGAATCAAGAGAAACTAGAATTCGTCGATAAAACAGTTTTCTTGGGAATCACGCTCGATTCAAAGCTACAATGGGGTCCTCATTTAACATCTCTTGCAGGACGGCTGAGCTCAGCTGCATATGCTGTTAGAAAGATCCGTCAATTTACTGATATTGATACCGCGAGGCTAGTCTATTTCAGTTATTTTCATAGTATTATGTCATACGGTATTTTACTGTGGGGACGTGCGGCAGACATCGAGTCTATATTCATTCTGCAGAAAAGCGCAATCAGAGCCATATACGAATTACGTAGACGCGACTCTCTGAGAGAACTGTTTAAGGAAATTAACATCTTGACAGTACCTTGCCAATACATCTATGAAAACATCATGTACGTAAGGAATAATCTGCATTTATTCAGTAAAAGAGGTGACAGACACCACTATAATACTAGAAATAGGGACCAACTCGTTCAGCCAGGTTTCAGGCTTGCTAAAGTAGATTCATCTTTCATGGGGTACTGTTTAAAATGTTACAATAAAATACCTCCTCACATTCTACAACTGAATGAGACGAAATTTAAATCTTGTATAAAACGCACACTATGTAGGCAAGCATATTATAATTTGGGGGATTACATTAATGATAAAAATGCTTGGCTCAATGCTGGTCCTGCTCCACAACCATAGGCAAACTAACTGATTCCCAGGTTACGTTATTGTGGAAGCTGCAGAAGATTGTAAAATATCCTTGCATTGTATAGATTCCATCTCGTAGTATTATATAACTGCATAGCACATTTGTGTCAGTTCTATGTACTGTAAAGCCACCATTTACATTTAGTTATCTTTTTCTTTTTTTTGACTTGAATATGCCTTGGCGGCTGAGAGATTGTCATGCTCACTCAAATGTCTCGCTGATGGTGGCGGGTGTGTCGGGTCATTTAGCTCCCTACAATATGGTCGAGTTGAATGGCGCCGATACATGCGTCATGTTCGTGAACGGGCGCTGTCAGTTGGGACTGGTCATATTTTAGCTGCCATGGTTAATTTTAAATTCTTTTTTTTTACACTGTTGATTTAATCTTTTCTCTGGACGCTCTTAATGTGCACGTCTTCCTACATCGTTCTCACATATATGTATAATCACACATGAATGATGTAACCAAGATTTTGTAACAATACATTGATTTAAAAAGAGTGTCCATGGAGTTTCTTACCCGTTCTTCTCCATAGAGATCTACGCTAGGGAATGGGCAACTACAGTACTTTCTCAAGTTATTATGCCTTGTGACTGTGACTGTAGCTTTGATTTAATTTGTAATTTGACATTCAAAAGTGCCGTAATGGTCTAGTTGAAATAAATGCTTTGAGTTTGAGTTTGAGTTTGAATTTGACTGCACATTACACCAAAGAACAATCACAAAATAATGAGAATAGCCTGGGCAGATGTATTTTGTTGTTTTGCAGTTTTCCCGTCTGTTTTTCCGTCATAGTTGTGTTGCGAGTTCATAACGCCACATAAAAACTGCAACAGCTTATCCTAAATCGCGATGTAAGGTACGTTAGTGTATTTCAGGATCAGAGATTTCTGGTAGTCTGAGGAACCTGCCTACTCCACCTGATCATTTATCTAGCCTTTTCCCAACCATGTTGCAGTCGGCTTCCAGTATTTTACATGGAGCGACTGACTATCAAACGACTGTCAGATTTTTAGGCCAATGTCTTCCTGTAACGACTGCTAAAGGATTCAGAACCCAGGACCCTAAGAAAGTAAGGCAGCCTCACTACAGCTGTGCCATTCGGGTCGTCAAATGATACTGAACAATTATAATTCTATGAATTTTGGAA
Organism: Xestia c-nigrum; assembly: GCA_916618015.1. Taxonomy (NCBI): domain Eukaryota; kingdom Metazoa; phylum Arthropoda; class Insecta; order Lepidoptera; family Noctuidae; genus Xestia; species Xestia c-nigrum. Next base: position 20,194,806 of record OU745251.1, read on the forward strand.
ATTCGTACCTAACGTTTTTGAAGTGAAGGCGTGTTGAGCACTTTTAAGGTGATCCAAATAAGTGAACTCGCGTGGCCGTCACCTAAAGCTTCCTAGCACTTGTAGCCGATTTGCTACGGCGTAGCACCACTAGGCGTGCCCGGGCCACAACCCGTAGCAGATATAGATTACTTAGTTTTCATTTCTGTCGGCAGTCCTCAAAGACTGCTCCGCATCATCCCAATATTTTTTGATGACCAGTTACTTGATCCGAGACACCATACTAGGTGTTGTGCGATTATTGTGACACATATTATCACTACCATTACATTATTATAAAACAAAGTCCTCCACTGCGTCTGTTTGTCTGCACCGATTTTCATGCTGTTTTCGGATACAGTGGTTGGTGGTTATCCAATTCTAAAAAACTTACTGTAATAGGCTACATTATTCGTAGGTGCTATACGCTATTTATATTTATGTCTGTCATGCAAATTAACCGACCTATCACATTTTTCGCGGGCGAAGACGCGGGCGACATGTTAGTGATAAATTAATCTATTGAGTCCAAAATTCGAGAAACCTTATCAGATTACTATGGCCACATTGTGAGCAATTTTACATAGTAACCATGTTTATCTGACTATTATCAATAAATACTTTCACAATATAAAATCAATTTTATGAATCACCTTAAGCTTGTTTTCATAGGGAGGGAAGGGAGTTCCCTGATTTCTTTTGGAATATTCCTGAACATCTTTACTAAACGACGTTACCAACTTTTTTAGTAAAGATGTTAATAAAAAACTTTTTTACAAAAAATAAAACCGACTTCATAAGAGTAAATCAATCGTCAGTTTAGTTTTTTAAAACTAAATCAATCAAACCAAAGTCACCGACTTCTTAAGCTAAAGTTATTTTTCAGCAATCCCAGTCCATTTGCTATCATTGTTATTTATCAGATCTTCACCAAATTGAAGTAGGAGCACTCCGAGAAAGTACTCTTCCAAAAACTACCCAAATTGCTTCAAGCGTGCCTATAAGATTTGAAGAGTTCCCTCTATTTCGCCAAGATTTCATCATCAGATGCCGATTTCCAACAAATCGGTGGGCAAACGACGGAGTTATGCCGAACAAACTTAAATAAACAAAAAACATCCGCATTGAGAACCTCCTCCTTTTTTAGAAGTTGGTTAAAAATGACCGATATTCAAACAGAATTGAAATAATAACTCCGCCATTTTGTTTTGTTTTTTAGCCGCCACGTATAAGACGTATATTAATCGATAGCTTGCATCAATACAATCAAGTTTTGTTTGAGACTAAGGCCTGTATTGCAGAACATCGCTCAATACTCAAGCATTACTTAAAACTAGATTCAAGCCATTTGATTGGTTGAAACTAGTTTTAAGCAACGCTTGAGTTTTGAGCGATGTTCTGTAATACGGGCCTAAGTGTTCTAAAGTATCAAGTTTCCGAAATATAACTTGCAACGTTAAATATAATATGAATACTTCGAAATGCGTGACCCCTGCTCCAGCATTATTGTCCCGCGCGTTGCCTCTTCCATCGCACTCTTGCTCGTTTGTTGAATTTCAATCTGAAACCTCGGCCTATTTTGGCCGAAGCAGAAGCTTTAAGGTCGTGGCTCATTTGACAAGCACAGCACAGGCACCGCTCCAACCCAGCAATTAACTTGCCATTCAAATTAGAGCACTAAATCGTGTGTCGCATAGCCTATTTTATAATGTCCATATGAAAAAGCTTACGGCGGGTGGTCAACGCGCTTGCCGCCTAACATACGACTCGCCTCGCGGGCGGCTCGGCGTCCGCGCGCCGCAAGCTAGGGGACCGCGTGCTTACAGCGCGCGGACGCCGAGTGGCTTGCGAAACAACGTCGTTGCGCCGTCGCCGCGTCATGCGTCTCCACGTCGTGGGTACTCTTTGTTTAATGTATGGCCAGTTACAAATTTAGAGAGCCCACGGCACTAAACCTCGTTCGGTTAGACTCCCAGATAATATCTATATATATAATAGGTCACGATGCTGCAATGCATAAACCTGGCGGCGCTGTTCAAAAAACCGTTACTATTATGATAAGACTCCCAAGTTATGTGAAATTCAGTACAAATCGAAAGCTTGTTGACATCAAAAATGAATTAAAACGCCCAAGATATTTGAAACGGGTGACTATCATGGTATTCCGTTTAAAAGTAACGTATATTGCTTACAATTTAAAGCATTATTTTTCGGTAGATTATAACCTGTCGAAGTGAAACCGTAAAACTGTAAAATGCATGCGACAGAACTTTCCTCGCGCTCTGATTGGTTAAGAGGCCTGCGGAGCATGCGTAGTTCATACAAACGTAATACCAAAATAATTTGTGAATGAAACGTATTCTTAAAGTATGTATTTATTTCGATTGGATTACAGAATATTTAGGTTCCCTGTTAACGCTAAATCGTTCATTTAATTCAAATTTGGTTAGAAACTGCACATTTTGGCTGGTAACTTCCTATCCTTATCACTCTCACCCATTTACTCTATTCCCCACCTTGTCGCACCTCAACGACAATGCATAGTCGTCTTTACGGGTTAGTTCGTTTCGCATCACCGTTCAAAGTGTATCTAATTATTTGGAAATATTATAAAAATCTGTAATAGACCATACAATCCTGTGTGCATATCAATCGTCAGTTTTTTTGGACAATTCTCGACAATTTGTGATCATTTAGTGGAAGACAAAGGGGCGCCCCGAAAATCCAGGGTTCAAGAAGATCGACGGAGCGAGGTACCTACCATTTTTTCCTTTAATTCCAACTAGCCAAATTACTTGTATGTGCCTAGATTTAACTGCATTGTTTTTAAAATTATGTTCAACCATCGCGCATTTTTTTTTTTTCACAAATGGTTTTTTAGTCGGACACTAATTTCAAGTAATATGAACTTTAATAGACTTGGTTTTACCCCACTTTGTGTGTGTAAATGTCAAGTTAAAGTACCTAATTTTCTTCTCCGGTTTCATGTTCCTGCAATGCTAATAAAACTCGTCTAAACTGAATAAAACTACAATGCAGTTATTGATAAATTTATACTTTTATTAAAAATACAAATAATTAATAAAACACACTTAAAAAATTACACGGTCGTTAAAAATACACTTATTAAACTTAAATCTAGATTTTTTTGTTCAGTAATTATTACCATATTAAATGTAAAACAGTACATACAAATATCAGAATAATACTGCTCTTAAAGAAGAATGCTGAGCTGGGCTCTTGACAGCCTTCTGGTTGTGAGATTAGTTTGAAGTAAGGTTCATGGAGTTCTGGTCGTTCATTGATTATTTCTGTGATGGCAGCATTGCTAGCTTCCGTCAAAGTCCTTGCACGGCTCAACTGCCACGCGCCAACTGAACAAGAAGATGAACATGTTTTTTACAAAGTTTTTATGACATTTTCCTCGGCGTCGGCCAGTTAATAGCTAGTTTATGCTATGAAATTAAAATATACGGATATAATCAATATAAAGGTTGTAAAAAACCCTCGTAACGAAGCCGAAATGCACTTGTTCTCCCCGTCATTGCGATAACTTTTTTGTTCCACACCACACCTTCTAATTACGAAGATATTGGGGGGGTGGGACAAAGATGAAAATTACATCAAGCTACAGTCCCAGTCACAAGACATAAAAACTGTGAAAGTACCATGTTGTTGCTAACATGTTTTTATTGTAAGATTTTATTACTATAAGCACCTTCACGACAGTGTTTTGTGTGCGATAAATCGATGTTTTGTGGTAGAGCTCAACTACCACAAAACATCGATTTAATCACCCCAAAAAAAAGTTGTTCCGCAGCAAAAAATTGCGTAAAATTACCTACTTAGTTTTATGTACAGAATCCTTGGTTGACGGTTTCGATGAGGTTGTTTACACCCTGTATTTATGTACCAAATGTAAAAATCTATGTTCATAAATTCAACAATGAGAAAAATAAGGTGAGTAAACTAAATACCTTCTCTTTGATTGCTGTTAATATTTTTGCAACTGTAAGCTAATGCGTATTGATCGTAGTCGGTGGCCAAAATGTATACATCCGTCTTCGTATTTTTATCGTCATCATCTAGAGGTAAAAAAATGAAAAAAAAAATGACAATTATTGAATTCATAATAAAAATATGTATATAAGAATTACTAGCTGACCCACGCAACTTCGTCTGCGTCACATAAGAGAGAAAAACGAACGGAAAAAAAATGGCTATTAAAAAATAAGGGATGATCGTAGAAGGGTGAAAATTTAGGATTGTATGTATTTTTGTATGTTGTATCATAAAAAAATAAAAATTTTGGGATGGACTACCCTTAACATTTAGGGGGATGAAAAATAGATGTTGGCCGATTCTCAGACCTACTCAATATGTTCACAAAATTTCATGAGAATCGGTCAAGCCGTTTCGGAGGAGTATGGGAACGAAAATTGTGACACGAGAATTTTTTATATAAAAAGAATATCGTTAGTAAAGAAAGTGTTTGTTGTGTTTTTTCTATACGTAGTTTCTAAAATATGTTATTTATACATATAAGTACCTTCGGAATCATTCAAAACTAGAGAGAAAATTCCACTGCCGTCACTTGAGTTGAGTCGACCTGAACCTTCGGTGGTCAGTAAATCTTCATCAACGACTTCGAAGTTCAGGACTTCAATATTACCCGTTTCATCGTCGAATGACAATCTGATTCCAGCACAGGAGCTGTCTCCAACCACGTCGTATCTTCTGATCTGATACCAGGAATTGTTTGCGAACTGTAACAAGTAAAATAAAATTAAAAATTAAAAAACTCCGACACATAATGTACTAAAAGTTAAATAGAAAATAATTCGTTGATCGTTAGGTCCTAGGTACTAGTCAACACTCCACTTTTCTCATCTCATTTCGTTAGTTATACAGTCTACATTATTGTACTAGTCAAGTCTTCATTTGAAACCCATATTGAAGGAATTGTGAAAAAAAAATGTAATCCGCCATTTTGTGGCGGCGGCCATCTTAGACCGATTTTCATCAAACATAGCTACACACACTACTACACACACACTCCCGACTAATTCACTTTTGAAACAAAATCAAAATTGGTTTATCCGTTCGGGAGCTGCGATGCCACAGGCAGACACACACACACGTTAAATTTATAATACCCCGTCGTTTTTGCATCGGGGGTTAAAAGCAATATTAAAGAGAATGAGCATAGATATGGTCGAGCGGTGATAGTCTGACTTGGCATTAGTAGGTTTGAAATCTGTGGGAGATTGGCTGGTGAAATTGACACAGAAGAAAGAGTGGAAGGTATTGAGCCAGGCCTTTTCCCAGCAGTAGGACCATAAAGTTTAAAAACGTACTTTACTATGCTATGACAGCAGATACTTTTTCAATAAATATAGACACGCAAAAAATGAGAAAATTCATCTTACTCTAGCCACGTTGAAGGATTCTACTGCAGAAATATCGTCGTCGCATTGGCCCGGGAGTACGACTCTGTCCCCAGTCTGTGTTGGGTAGTGAAAACAAGCTTCATGAGAGTGACTTGTGTGCTGGTAATATTCTTGTTTGAGACCTTGGGTGTTATCGATGACTTCTTTGATGGTGCTATTAGCGGAGTCACTCAGCTCAGTGTTTCGACTTAGTTTCCAACTAAAAACTGTGTAAAAAAGTTTGTTATATTAGCTTTACCATAGGATGTTCATTTTTCATGTATAAATTATAGGGAATAAGCAAGAATTTCAAAACTTTTTATTCCTTAAAATGCCTTGTATTGGCCCTTATAGACGTTGCGATCCACTTGTTTATCTTTCTTATACAGCACTTATTTTATAATTTAACTAGCTTTTTCCAGCGGCTTCGCCCGCGTGAAGTTTGAAATTATCCCACGGGATCTTATTACCGGGATAAAAAGTATCCTATGTGTTAATCCAGGTAATAAACTATCTGTGTGCTAAATTTTATCCAAATCCGTTCAGTAGTTTTTGCGTGAAAGAGTAACAAACATCCACACATACATCCATACTTACAAACTTTCACATTTATAATATTAGTAGGATATTTTATGAAGCGTTTTATTTGTGAAACGGAATGCAAATTAAAACGCACTGTCGGCGTCGCCGTCGCCGGCAGTGACACTTTTGTTTCAAAACTACTTAGTTTCATTGTAATGTTATTATTTGTTTATTATTATTTATTGATTTCATATTTAATATTGTTACTTAATGCAATGTTTGCTTGAATAAAGCACATTCATTCAAAAAATGGTTTAAAATTGAGGCTAAAAACTTAAGTGTAAATAAGGCAGACAGACGGAAATAACTTTGAATAATTGTATTGGGTTGCTACTACTGTACTTTATTGATTTAAGTGAAGAAAAAAATACATGCATATTCCCTATTATAATGAAAGAATAAAGCTACTTTACCTCGTCTGTTTAAATTTGGTGTATTAATACAGGTGTAGACAAGAGCAAAGCCGCTGTAGTCAGTTGCGAGTACGTAGTATTCATACGGTCCTGGAATGAAGTATATTGATTAACCTTAAATACATTCCAAGTTTAAGCATTAAAATCAGACCACATTACCACCTACACAACCAAATTAATAAAATTTTGTCTCCTAAGTTCACTGTTCAATGCCTAATTGATCTATTAAACGTGTTTGAAAAAAATACTATATCTTTTTGTTTCACAGCCCTAAATAATAAATACAAAAATGTACATCGTGATAACGCAAGATATAATACACGGCTCACAAAGTGATCATCAATGTTACGTAAAATTGTAAAACACGTTATATTGTAATCTCTCTAGCGATATTGTAAACTCTCGAATTATTGTCAAACGAACATACTGCTTACAATAAAACGCATTACTTTTCGTGAAATATCGTTTAATATAACCTACCCTTAAAACACTTTATATTCCCCTAAAAAGCGTAGTCGACGGAACCCCGCTTCGCGGTGCCCATATTTCCGAGTGCAGGGTTTAAAGGAACCTAACTCACTTAACGGGGGGTGCCCCAAGTCCCGATTATGGGGGCAGAGATACTTCCGTATGTTCAGTTGACAATAATTCGAGAGTTTACAATATCGTTAGAGAGATTACAATATAACCAGTGGGTCAGAGAGATAGGGAAACACTAAGAAAAGAGTGGCACAGCGTATAAAAAAAAAGTAGAACTTAAGAGAGATTTCGATACCGGTACGTTTGATAGCAGATTTGTACGTATTTTGTTAGTACCTACTGTTTCAGTCAGTTTCAGTTAAATTTCTAATAGAAAGCGCATGCACTGCGGTAAGCGCAATGATTTAAAAAATTACAACTTACCAGCACCACCATCGTAAGTAACAGTTAATCTCCCAGAGCCATCACTACTGGTAACTGTAGCTACTCCTCCTATCTCCGACAAAGATACATCAACAACTTGACTGGTCTCTATAGAGAAGCTACCACTAGCGCTTCCAGCCACGAACTTAGCAAGGTTACATTGGCCTGTTTGTGCCGGCTCCGGGTATCTGGCGACTTCGAACCATTCTCCAAGGAACTGCAAAGGGAAAAACTGGTTAAAATACGAGGCCAAATGAAATTAGGTAGCGAAACTCCACAGACGTGATGGGTGAACATGACGATATCTGAACATGATACAGCAAAATAAAATTGTAATTCGTTGTATCTCAGGATCGATAGAAATCCACTAACGAAGGCAAGAGTACCACTAACGAAGCCAAGAGGCATTAAAATTTGTTTACCCTGTGATTGCGATATTTTTTTGTTCAAGAACCTGTGAATGTCAGAATGGCTGGTTGTCTGTATCGGTCCACGTTATGTTCTTGACTAAAAATTGCTATCTATTTGCTACCAATTGCTACCCATAGTCAATTAATTGCTTCCTCACTTGTAAAACAATAAAGGGACTTTAAAATTACCAGCCGTTCTGATATCAGGATGGCTGGTCAAATCTCCTTTGAGTAAACTATTCAAATTCGTGTTATTATTTTAACTTGTGTAATTTCTTACCGGTTGCTCACGGTCTTCAATGTCCACTTTTTGCCTTTTACAAGTAAAAAGTTATGATCGTTTGAAATTTTACATGGACTGGATTTAGGTTATTGAATAACAAAAAATGTGTGCGTGTACTAGCGTACACTCGTAAGAAGTGAAACTTCTTTATGACGTTATTTAAAAAAAAAAAAACTACTCAAAACGGGCCGCAAAATACATTGGAGACATTTACCAATGCCTACTCCGCTGGAGAAAGTATACTTCGAATCACGCGTGGTAGGGATAAGAAAAAGATGGCGCGTAACGGAAAAATGTGACGCGTAACGAAAAAATGTTACACTAAATTTTTTTCCAACCCCGATAAAGAAGTTTCACTTCAATAATAATTAAAACGATTACAACAATGTTTCTTTTTAACCCCGACGCTAAACCGACGCGACGGGGTGTTATAAGTTTGACGTGTCTGTACCTACTGGTATCATAGCTGCCGAACGGATGAACCAATTTTAATTTGGTTTTTATTTTTTTGTTTGAAGTGTGAATTAATTAGGAGTGTTCTTTTTTTTTTTTTTTTTTTTTTTAAGGATGGGAAATCATCAAATGACCCCCCCCACTCTGGGCGGAGCGGGAGGGAGTGTCAGACTCTTACTGACTAAAAACCATCCATGTTCCTTCCTCGCCTTTTACGTTCCGGGGCCGCGGTATCTCTTTCGAACAGGCCCGCAACCCCGGCAGGCTTCGGCCCTTTCGGGCCCCTCTCTTTTGCTGACATCTCTTTGAGGCGCGCGTGGAACACGAACGCGCCGTCGACACGGCCTGTCGTCGTCGTTAGACGGCCGGACGGCCAGCTATTGCCCATAGCCAGCCGTCCACAGGCCCGCATCTACGGTGGCCGGTAGCCACCACGTGGCCCCCGACGCCCGTTGCGTCTCCCGCGGCGGCCGGGAAGAGAGGATCTCTCCCTCTCTCGTTCCGCCACCTCCTTCGCTAGCATGACTGCTTCGCAGAAGGAGGCGACGGCTTCCCATTCCGTCTCGCTCCGGACCATGGATTGAACCAGGGCCGGACGCGAGAGGTCGCCGCCGCCGATCGCCGCCACGAGGACACGGCGGAGCTCCGCCCACGCAGGGCAGACTTCCACCGTGTGCTCCACCGTGTCCTCCGGTCGATCCTCGCAGTGGAGACACCCGGGCGATTCCTCCCGCCCGATTCGGTGCAGGTACCTCCCGAAACATCCGTGTCCGGTGAGGACCTGCGTCAGGCGGAAGGTGAGGACGCCGTGGCGCCTCTCCAGCCACTCCTCAAAGAGGGGACTTACCGCCACTATCGTGGCGTGCCCTGCACGGGGTTGCGACAGTCGCTCTCTCCATGTCGCCATGAGATCGCGCCGGAGGTCAGTCCGCTGAGCGGCAATTTGCCGCGGCAGCGGAGTTTCCCCCCGGCGTAGTACCTCCGCGCGCCACTCATGCAGGCGCGCGAGGACTATCGCCTCCAGATCCCACGGCGGCAATCCGGCAAGCAGGCCCGCCGCCTCGCGAGAGATCGTGCGGTACCCACGGACCATCTTAACGGCCACCACTTTTTGGGGCGCGTTCAAATGGTGAGCGGCTCGCCGCTTCAACGAACGCGCCCACACTGGGGCCCCGTAGAGGGCCATGGACCGCACGACTCCCGCGTAGAGCCTGCGGCAGGAGGCGTTCGGCCCCCCAAGGTTGGGCAGGAGCCGCCTGAAGGCAGCCCCTGTCCGTTCCAGCCTGGGGGCCAAACGTCGGAAATGCTCCACGAAGTTCCACCGGCTGTCGAGGACGAGTCCTAGGTACTTCAACGTCGACTCGACGCCGATGGATACCCCTCCTACCGTCAGTGTGGATCCCGACGGTGGCGCATTCCGAGGCCCATGAAAGCACATGGCCTCGGACTTGTGCAGCGCCACCTCGAGACCCAGTTGCCGGATCCTCTCAACGACTATCGCAACCCCGCGTGTCATTTTGTCGGCCGCCGCCTCGTGCGACCTCCCCTGTGCCAGCACCAGGGTGTCGTCTGCGTAGCAGACGACGCTGACACCACTTGGGAGGTCCGCGCGCAGCACCCAGTCGTAACCGATGTTCCACAGGGGCGGTCCCAGAACCGATCCCTGTGGGACACCGCACGACATCTCTCGCCGGTTCCAATCTCCGCAGCGACTGGGGTAGATGACGGCCCTGTCCGTCAAATAGTCCCCGACCACACGACGGAGGTAGGTCGGCACCCGGTGATACCGGAGTGCCTCCATGATGCAGCTCCAGGGCAGGGAGTTGAAGGCGTTGGCGATGTCGAGAGACACCGCCAAAACAACCCCGCCCCGGGATATCGCATCCCCCGTCGTGAGGGCTCTCACGCGCATGATGGCGTCCACTGTAGAGCGCCCCTTGCGGAAACCAAACTGGTTCTCCGCAAGATTCGGCCCCATCCCCTCAAGGTGCTCGGCGAGGCGGTTTGCAATGACTCTCTCAAAGAGCTTGCCCACCTCGTCGAGCAACACAATGGGCCGAAATGCGGACGGAGAGTCCGCAGGGCGCCCCGGCTTCTGGATGAGGACCAGTTTCCCCGTCTTCCAACGAAGCGGGAACTGGCCTCTCTCCAAACATGCGCTTAAGAACCCTTTCAGTCGGGGCCCGAGAGCCTACGCATCCGAGGCCAGGACCCAGGCTTTGCCAGGCAAGCCATCGGGTCCCGGGGCGGTATTTTTGGCCTTGAGCCTACCTACCGCCACTCTCAGGTCTACCCCAGTCACTTCCGGAGTGTCGTCGTCGTCACTTGGGTCCGACACCGCAGGTGGCGGAGCCATAGGCGGGGGCGGATGTTCCCCCCGCGAGGGGAACAGAGCGCTCACCACGTCCTCCACGAGGTCGGGCCGGAGACTCTGCGTCAGCGGGGGGGCCCAGGTGCGGAGTTTATTCCGCACCATCTTGTAAGGGCGCCCCCACGGATCTCTGTCGAGAGTCTCCAGCATCTCCGAGCGGGCCAGTTCCCTGGCCCGCAGGACAGCCTCCCGGAGGGCGGTCTTCGCCGCTCTGTATCCCTCGTACAGCTCCGCCTCAATGGCTTCCGCATCCGGCGGGCGGATGCGGAGCCTGCGATGCCTGGCGTACAGGCGCCGCGCTTCGACACACGCCTCCCTCAGAGACGTTATTTCGCGCGACCACCAGTACACCTGGCGTCGGGCGCTTCCTGGCCGGACTCGGGGCATTGCCACGTCACATATGTCGGACATGGCCCCCTGGAACCACTCTGCCTCAGTGTTAACGTCGGCAGGCCTGTCCGGTGATGTCACCCAGGCCTGCATGATCGAGGCTTCCAGGAGGAGCTCCCGGTCCAGCTGCTTCAGCGCCCAACGCGGACCACTCGGGGCCTGTTGGACCGGCGCGCTCGAGGACTGGGCGGAGACGTCAAACCGGATGTACCGGTGGTCGGAATATGTCTCCACCCCCTCCATGACACGCCAGTCAACGACACGCGGCGACAGAGCGGGGCTAGCGAACGAGATGTCCACCACCGACTCGCCCCGCATCCGCACACACGTGGGAACAGAACCCCGATTAAGGACGTCCAGGCCCCTCTCCAGGGCCCAGTCCTCCACCATCCTTCCCCGCACATCTGTGCAACGAGAACCCCAAGCCAAGTTCTTGGCATTGAAGTCCCCGAGGACAAGCACGGGGAGGGAATGGCTTCCGACGACGACACTCAACTCTGCGAGAGAGTTGTGGAACTCGGCGAGAGTTCGGCTCGGGGAGAAGTAGACTCCCACCACGACGATCTCCCCGAACCGTGCTGCTACGCACCCCCGACCCCTCCTGACATTTTCAAGGGTCGGGGTACCGGCGGCGGCCGATGACACTATGGTCACTGAGCCGTCAAGGTCCGCCACCCAGTCTTCCCTGGGCAGGACAAAGTACGGCTCAGAGACCACAGCGATGTTGATCAACCACTGCGCCATGCTCTGAAGCAACAGGTTCTGAGCACAGGCGCAGTGGTTGATGTTCGCCTGGAGGAAGCGTAATGGCGCCGTTATTGACAGTCCATTATCGCTTCCTGCCCCCGGGACCCCTGTGAGGGCCCCTCCGCAGGCGAGCTCAGAGCGGCATTATTGGCGGCGGCGACAGCGACAGCGGCTGTGGCGGCCGCGGCAGCGGCAGTGGCGACGGTGGCGTTGGCGGAGGTGGCGGAGGGCCTTCCCCTGCCTTTGGCTCCGCTCTTGGCGGGAGCGGCGCAGGCCTTGCTCCCGGCCCGATGATCGGCCGGCTTGCGGGCCGCCGCACATGCAGGGCAGTGCGGCGCAGCGCTGCAACCAGCAGACACGTGGCCAGGCTGACCGCAGCGGAAACAGAGACCGCTGCGGTCAACCTCCGAGGCGCACTTCACTGACACGTGGTGTCCCACGTGGCAGCGAAAGCACCTCAGAGGTCTGGGCTCGAGCAGTTTTACCTGCGCCGATACCCAGCCCACCAAAAGCCTTCGGCCCTCCACAATGGCTTTCGCCGCCGCCACGGGGCAGCTCACCGTAACGGTTTGCATTCCCGCGGGGTCCGGACGAAAGGTGCCCGCCTTGACCTGGTCGGCAGAGCACCCCCCGGACCTAGCGACGGCGGCCACCAACTCCGCCTCGGTGACACAGTCCTCCAGACCCATGACGCGCAGGTCAGCGCATCTGACGGGTCTGGAGACTCGGGCCTCGTCCGCGTTTAGGGACGCTCTCAGCTTTTCAGCGAGAGCATCCGCGGACGAGCCGCTGGTTTCTCCGGGGATCTCCAGCATCCGAGCCCCGGTTGCGGTGACTCTGAGCCGGAGGCCCCCGGTGATCCCGAGCTCCCCGAGATCCACCGTCTCTTTGGCCTTCGCCAGCAGGTCGCGGTAGGTCACGCCCTTCTTTTCCGCCTCCGGCTGTAGTGTAATCACTACAGCGGCGGTCTTCGGGGCGCGAAGCCTAGCCGCGACCTTTCGCGCCTTATTTTGGCGCTGCCGCTCCTGTTTGCGGGCCTTTTTGGCCGCCCTTCGCCCCTTCTGCTTCTCCCCGGCCACTTGCCATTCGGCTTCAGCCGTGGGAGGTGCAGGGGGTGTGGGCCCATCCGCCACTGGCGGTGGCGCTGGCACCGCTGCTGTCTGTGCCGCTGCCTTGCCCTTCTTTTTCTTTTGGGCCGCCTTCTTTTGCCCAGCCGGTGCCGCCACCTGTTTAGCCGGAGTCGGCTTTACAGGGGGCGGGGGAGGCAACGCAGCCACGCCGGGGGGCCGACTGGATGGCCCCGGAGCAGATGCGGCAGCCGCGTACGAGACTCTGCTCGTGCCCGCGACCGCCTTGTTCGCGCCCAAGGGAGGGCGCAGAAGAATTCCCTCCAGGACGGAGAACCGCGCCTGGAAGGAAGCCAGCTCCTTTCGAACCAGGTCCAGGACCTGGTTCTCCACCGGCACAGGTTGGCTTCCCCTCTGTGCTGGGGCCCCTCCACTTTCAGGAGCCACGTGGGGGCCAGGCTTCCTCAGACTGGCCAAGTCCGCCTGGAGCTTGGAGTTCTCCTTCCGGAGAAGCTCCATATCCGCCGCCAGCGTGGCCATGTCCGCCCGCAACTTGACCACCTCGTCCCCCTGTGATGGAGGAGAGGAAGGCCCCCTGAAGTTGGCCACTGCCGCCATAATTGAGGTGAGAGCCGCAGGTATGGCCTTAAGTTTCGAGGAAACTTTAACCTTCACGGCCACACTCTTTAAGGCGGCTTCCACCTCTTTTGTGAACCTGGCCTTACGCTCCTCTTCGGAGCTGCCAGGTGCACCAGCCTCGTCGCCAGACCCGCGAGCTGTCAAGCCCGGGTGGCGCCCCTCCTCGGCCAGTCGCGCTGACCTCTCGGAGGCAGAGAGCCCCGCTCTCTTGCCTCGGATCCCCCCGCGCTTGCTGGTGGGGATCTTGCGAGCAGAGGCTATCTGCTCGTCCTCAGAGGACGACGACTGGTCGCCATCCTTCCTGGACCGCTTACGGAAAAACTTGCTAGTCTCCGTAGCAGTCCCAGCCTTCTCGCAGCGGGAGCTCACCGAGGCTCCCGCGACACTCATCTCACTTAATGTGGCGTCGGACTCCGACGCCACATTCCTCTTCTCCTCTTCGTTGCCGTTTCCGGCGGTTTTGTTTGTTTTGTTTGCTTCTTCCATAATATAACCCACGAGTATGGGGGAAATAGACTCCTAACTAGGCAGAGACCCCTGTACCTAGAAGGGCAGCTTCGTAGTTTTTATTACTCGCCAGGGGGTCTGCAGGTACCCCAGCGAGGATAAGCAGTAGCGACTGATTCGTCCAAAAGGCACACCCGTCAGCCATACATCCCCTCGCGCTGCGTCGCCGCTTGGGATTCGGGGTAACTTTTTATAGAGGTTTTCTACCTCGCAGTCCGGGCGGTTAAGCCAAGACCCTCGGTCCCTGTCCAAAAGGACTCGGAGTCGCGAGACGTGATCCACGGCACTCCGATACGGGATTACGAGATCAACGGTGACAGAGAAGGACGCATCCTTCTCTGTCTGCTCGGCGGCAGGGTAAGTGCACACCGAGCCCGCCGTAACACACTCCTCCGCTGTGCCCTCTGCTTAACAGAGGGTACGCCGAGGAACCCACCGTTGGTCCGTGTAGGACCCCACACATTGCCAGACTCATTAGCCGCGGCAGTGCCAATCCCAAGGGATGAGAATTTCTTCTCATTCCAAGAGGAAGGACACTGCCGCGCCCAGGGTGCACCGGCCCAGCGGCTGCTGTTTCCTCCAGACGTATCGAGAGGAACCAGCAGCTGCCGAGCACACGTGGAGGACTTCTGGCATCGCACTAGAGTGTTCTTAGCTATGTTTGATGAAAGTCGGTCCAAAATGACTGCCGCCTTAAAATGATTACATAATTTTATTCACAAGACCATCAATATGGATTATGGGTGTAAAAAAGGGAACGATTTTTTGGCGGTTTCACAAAGGGTCTGTTTACACTTAGTACGTACGTATATGAGCTGACAAAATTGATTTTTGTTTTATACTGTTTGGGTATCGATGCTCATCATTAGGACTTTAGCTAGAATAGAGCGTCTCCATTTTGTTTGCAATATTTTAAATAACAAAATGTGGTCTTACCGCGGGAGACGCACCGGGCGTCGGGGCCACGTGGTGGCTGCCGGCCACCGTAGACGCGGGCCTGTAGACGGTTAGCTATGGGCTAGCTAGCCGTCCGTCCGTCTAATGACGACAGGCCGTGTCGACGGCCACGCGCGCCTCAAAGAGATGTCAGTAAAGTGAAGAGGCTCGCAAGGGCCGAAGCCTGCCAGGGTTGCGGGACTGTTCGAAAGAGATACCGTGGCCCCGGAACATAAAGGGTGAGGAAGGAACATGGATGGGTTTTAGTCAGTAATAGTCTGACACTCCCCTCTGCGCCTAGAGTGGGAGAAGTTATTTGATGATTACCCATCCTAAAAAAAAAGGTCTTACATTTTGAACGTTGAAGTCAGTAACACCGGTAATGGATTGATCGCATGGTCCAGGCAACTCGATATATGGCGGAGGTTCAACGAAGTCTGGGTAGTAAAAGCACGCTGCATCAGTTTGACTAGTATCCTGGTAATACTGTTGTCTGAGACCCTGTGTGTCAGTAATGACGTCATCCATGGCGGCATTAGCCTGCCAACTTAGTTCTGTTGTTTTGCTCAGTTTCCAACTGCCAACTGTAAAGTTTGTCGAAATTAGATCTCGTAGAATGAAAGAGAGAGTATCTGGTACCAATCTATTAAAAAAAACTGAATTTTGAGTTTACCTCGTCGTCTTTCCCCATTGTCTATGTTAATGCAGCTGTATAAAAGAGCGTAGCTGTTGTAGTCGGTTGTGAGTA
Organism: Xestia c-nigrum; assembly: GCA_916618015.1. Taxonomy (NCBI): domain Eukaryota; kingdom Metazoa; phylum Arthropoda; class Insecta; order Lepidoptera; family Noctuidae; genus Xestia; species Xestia c-nigrum. The sequence continues at coordinate 20,210,702 of OU745251.1, forward strand.
CATAGTACTTTGCAGTTCTGGTCCCTGCAACAAAAAACTCAAATTCAAAGCATTCATTTCAATTGGACCATTACAGCACTTTTCAATGTCAAAAACACAAGAAAAAAACAAAGCTACAGTCACAGTCACAAGCACAACTCACAAGGCAACTACAGTACATTCTCCAGTCATTACTGGAGAATGTACTGTAGTTGCCCATTCCTTAGCGTAGATCTCTATGGAGAAGAACGGGCAAGAAACTCCACTCTTTTAAATTAAAGTATTGTAACAAAATCTTGGTACCATCATTAATGTTGAAATTATACATATGTATATGTGAGAACGATGTAGAAAGACGTGCACAATAAGAGCGTCCAGAGCAAAAGATTATTTCAACAATTAAAAAAATAAAGTCATTAAAATTAAATGAAAATGAAGACAATGACCCGACACACATTTGAGTGAGCATGAAAATCTCTCAGCCGCCAAGGCATATGCAAGTATTAAAATTAAACAAAATATTAATACTTGCATATTAATTCTAAAAGTCAAGTAAGATAAGTCCTATGTCATAAGGAGCAGCATGTTGCCTTAACCAGGCACAAATTTAAACTCCGAGCTACAAACAAATTCCTGATGAGAAACCTAACAACGTGGAGTTGAATCTAATTTATAATAGTCAACGAGGCAGTCATCTCGATCGCGGTATCTTATTTGTATTTAAATTATATTCAGTGGGTAATGTATTCTAATAACAAATTATGATCATCGGCATCATCATCATCGTATCAGCCTGGAATTACCCCCTGCGGGGCATAGGCCTCCTCTTTTTTCTGCCATACTTCCCAGTTTTGTGCGTCTCATAAGCAGGTATTTTCCGTGATTTTGACGGTGAACAAATAAAAAACAAATTGAACAAAGCAATTACAAATCTTTTTGAAAATTCCCATTTTCGTTTCGTTTTAATACATTTTCTAACAAAACATATTTATGGACGATGCAATTTTCTCACAATATGACAATGATATTATTGAACAACTTACCCTCACCAACATTGAATGTAACTTCTATCTGTCCATCCTCGTTTGTTACTGCAGCTACTCCTGATATCTCACCCAGAGCCTCATCAATAACTTGGCGATGCACAAAGTTGAAGACACTGGCCGTGTCTCCAGGCCCGTATACAGCACGGTTACACTGGCCAGTCTGTGCGGGTTGTGGGTATCTGGCGATTTCGTACCAGGTTCCGAGAAACTAACATAGAGAAAGGATTAAAACTAATGAAAAATTTATAAAATCGACAGAGCGAATGTACAGCGGCGCTGCACAGCAATATGACGGGGTCCACTATAGTTCTTTCCTCAAAAGACCATTTCAAATCCTTCACAGCGTTTTCTTCGTAGTCTTGTCCAACATAATGTTTAGAATTCGAAAGAGGTAGTAGTATCTAAGTTTCGGGTTTTCGGGTGTAAAAGTTTAGTCAACACCAATTCAGAGAATAAACACCATTTATCATAATGAATAATTCGCCCCATTTGGAGTCTTCGAGCAGTGTTGCATTGTAATGACGAAATGCTTCAAAAGCACAACTTCGGCGCCTGGTTTAAATCTAGCGTAAACTAACGACAATCTATCTATAGCAACAATAGCAAGTGGCGCTTCGACGTAGTGCGAAGCGTTCTTACAAGGCGTTCGCATTTGTCCGCATCTGTTTCACCGAATCTTCAGTAGGTTAAATATTTTTTTGTTTCTAACCGTTATTGACTAATAGTAGTGATATAACATTACGCTTGTTTACCCAAAGGGTTAGGTAGAGATCCACACATATTTCGCCATATATTATACGGGGCAAATAAGAACCAACTTCGTAGCTGCTATTGATTTTGGATAAACTCGAAATCCGAACACAGGACCTAATGCTTTGCAGTGGCCACTACTAGAAGAGACAGTACTGGTAATAAGCCCTATATTTAAAACAGTTCAAACTTACATTGAGCATGTTAAAACCAGATACGCCGGTAATAGATTCGTCGCAAGGTCCTGGCAACTCGATACTTGAAGGATCATCAAACTCTGGATAGTAGAAACAGGAGGCGTGGTCTTGGCCTGTCTTCCGATAGTAGGGCTCATGAAGATCGATGTTATTGCTGATTAGCTCGTTGATAGCGCTAGTAGCTGCTTCAGACAGTCCAGTTCGGGACCTACTTAGTTTCCAGCTGTATACTGCGCAAATAAGAGTTGTGTTAGGCTGAGTACAGTAATAGCTTATCATACAAAAAAATATCTTGTAACTAATTGCGTTAACGTCAATTTTCGTATGAAATCGTTTCAACAATTAGTTATTTCTGAGCAAATTACACGGAGTGTAGTAGTTACGCAAAAATAAACAACTTTTACTATTAGATCTAATCTAATACGCTGTACAATACATGTATAATGTCGGCAATTTCTGATTTTCATGAGAAGGTAAGTACTACTCTGGATTTAGATACGTCCAACATTTTATTTGCCATAATGAATAAAAGAAAAAATAAATTGTTTAACAAATATATAATTCTTACGTTGCTTTCTGTTGGCATCGACATCCCGACAGCTGTACGCTACCGCATAATCCGTGTATATGGTGGCCAAAATATAAACGTTGTTGAATGGTACTGCAAAAAATAAATAAAAGAAAAAACACATTTAAATAAAAAAGTCCTGATGCTTCGCCTGCGTGGAGTACGGTGATTGTCCTATGGGATCATACTACCAGAACAAATCCTATCCTATGTGTCTTTGTACCAAACTTAATCCAAATCCAATTAGGATTTATTTCGTGAAAGAGTAAGAAAATTCACATACATCCATGCTCACAATATAATAGTGAGTGAGAAGTAAGATAAAAAATAAAGTTGGCAGACTTATCCCACATTTAATTTGTTTGTTTTCTTCATCAACATTTTTTTTAAATTGTTCTTTATCTTTCCTCACTTTTTATAATTTATTGTATGTATGTATATATGTATTTATTGTTATATTATAGTCTTCATAATTTTCTTTACTCTTGCACCTACAGTTTATTCTCTGCATCACCCTAAGGTAGACTGGTAGAAAATGCCCAAGGCATTAAGTCCGCCTTTGTACATTAAGTGCATAAAGTTTAAATAAATAAATAATGCATAGTGGCTGTAGTTAATTGAATTCTGGCAAAGGTTTGAGTATCATCAATATACCAAAACAATGTCCAGCAATTTAAACAATTAGGATAAACAAACTCTAAATCAGCTTAGAGTGATTTAGGAAAAGTCATATGATAAAGATCTTACTAGTATATATATATGGCTGAAGCGTAATATTTATATATGGCTGAACCTGTGTCTTCTATTCAAATGTTTGAGATAATACGTGTTTATGCCGCAGTCAATAATCACGCAATTATAATATATCAGTAACAAAATTCAAAGCAAGAATTTTCGAAAGAAAAGGATACCACTGTATTTTCCTCAGCTTTTGATAGTTTACTGTGTCCAGTTCTCTCACAGATTGCCAAAGACCAAAATAGTAGTTTATGCAACTGTGCATAATGAAGGGCATTACAACACGAGTGTGGGTTTAAGAAACGAGCCGAAGGCGAGTTTCTTAATAGCATCACACGAGTGTTGTAATGCCTAATTATGTATAGTTGCATACACTACTTTATCTACCCAAATATCATAAGGGCTCTATGATGGGTTCAGGAACCATAGGAAAATGACCTGCATTGTTACTTGGCCCTTGATTTTTGTGCCAACAGGTTATTAGTTGCATTCGTCGCTGCATTTACGATATCTGGCGGACTATTCATGTCAATTTCTGAGTCACTATTACTCATTTTCGACAGAAATAAAGAACTTATCAGAAAATTTGTCAACTCGTAACTGGATTACTGGAAATAAAAAGCTAACGAACAAATGACAGCTCGAAATGGCGGCGTTTCGGATATCTGTAATTTTTTTTTAATCATAGGCAAACGAACAATGTCACTATTCTTGTGTCACTCGAGATCAAAATGTCGTGCGATTTATAATTAAAATCATACTGAATTGGGGTTTTTTTTTTTTTTTTTTATCGATATCTGATTTAATGTAGGTGGTACTAGAATAGCACACTCACTTGAATTTGACACCTGTTCCAAATTTAAAACTCATAACGCAACTGTTTACAGTTGCGTTATGAGTTCATTACAGTACCGTTCATTTCTGCAGGTTGGTAATGCTGGTCATTGCCTATGGTTTTTGAACGCATTAGAGAGGGTTTATGACATTTGGGTAGATAAAAGTAATTTATCTACCCAAATATCATAAACCCTCTCTCTCACAGTTGCGTTATGAGTTTTAAATTTGGAACAGGTGTCAAATTCAAGTGAGTGTGCTATTCTAGTACCACCTACATTAAATCAGATATCGATAAAAAAAAAAAAAATAACCCCAATTCAGTATGATTCTAATTATAAATCGCACCACATTTTCGATCTCGAGTGACACAAGAATAGTGACTTTGTTCGTTTGCCTATGATTTAAAAAAAAATGACAGAAATCCGAAACGCCGCCATTTCGAGCTGTCATTTGTTCGTTAGCTTTTTATTTCCAGTAACCCATTCTTTATTTCTGTCGAAAATGAGTGATAGTGACTCAGAAATTGACATGAATACTCCGCCAGATATCGTAAATGCAGCGACGAATGCAACTAATAACCTGTTGGCACAAAAATCAAGGGCCAAGTAACAATGCAGGTCATTTCCCTATGGTTCCTGAACCCATCATAGAGCCCTTATGATATTTGGGTAGATAAAGTAGTGTATGCAACTATACATAATTAGGCATTATGCACAGTTGCATAAACTACTATTAATGTTTTTTTTTTTTTTTAATAATGGCACTTACCTCCATTAACATTGATACTGATGACACCTCTACCATTAGAAGCGACTGAAGCCTGAGTATCTGTCCTCAACTCTTCCTCTTCGATCACACTTGTTTGGATAACATCAAAGATTCCTGCACTATTCAGTGCATATTCGGTAGCTGTACATTCACCATTCTGGAGCTCCGACGGGTACCGAGAAATTTCGTACCATACTCCAGAGAACTAAAAATATTTGAAGTATAGTTTAGAGATATTATGAGAAAGGATGAAAAGAACTCACACATGAATTCAGTTTTCACTCTTGATTAATTTTGTGTTCCAAGTGCAAGACTTTCACTTCGAGAGAAAGATGCCGAATGAAAAGCTAAACACATCTAAACTTCATACGCCTGTCAAGGGAGAACGGTGATGTAGGATGATCATATTCTGGATTCACATCAATTACTAAACAAACTAGAGTTTGAAATATTAAGGCCATTATCATCAGATTTGTCGAGCCAAATTAGGTCAGTTTATGCGCTTACCACTCGATAAAGAAAGAACGATCTGTTGAGTACACCAAGAGTGCGTCGACAAGCATGTGGTGATTTCCCGATTCAAGGGTGGAATACTTACTTCATCATTATCATCATCAGCCTATTAATGTTCCCACTGCTGGGACACAGGCTTCTCTCTAGGAGAGGGAATGAAAGGGAATCCACCACGCGGGCCCAGTGCAGATTGGTAGATGTGTCATGTCTTTGAATTTTTTAGTTCTAGGACATGCTGATTTCCTTACGATGTTTTCCTTCACCGTTTTGAGAGAAACTTACTTGATTAGGGTTAAAGTTGGGTACTGCTGGCACGTCTGCGTCAGGAAGACATTGGCCATCTAATATCACATGTCCGTCGGCCATGTCAGGGTAATAGAAGCAGGCTGCATCGGTGTGTGATCTCGAGATGAAGTACTCTTTATCAAGCACTTGCACTTTCTCTAGCACATCGTTGATCACAGTCTCAGCTATTTCTGGAATAGCTGGTTGCCTACCCAACTTCCAACTGTACACTGTAAAAGGATTCAATCGTTAATAACATTATATTTCATATCATTCCATTACATCCTCTGAATACTTTTGAACTGCACAAAGGATTTTCGTCGGTAAGTTTTGAAGTAAAACAGATTAATGTTTTACTCACACTTAGTTCGATATGTGTTGGAATATTGCCACATAATAGAAGGTACCAGTGCAAGAGTTAATTATAATTATTGTGTAATTATACCTGGGTATGTTATTACAACCAACGCAGAGTTAGAAGCAAGCATAGCTGTACTTAACAGTACATCCACATTTAAAAATTAAAGTATAAGTTTCATGTATTAGGAGTGAGCCTATTTCACTTTACCGCGCACAAATTCAGACTCCGTGGTAGCTTTTGAGAACTTTCTGATGGAAAAACTTTATATCACTTGGCCAGTCAATTATAGTTGGTCAGGAAAAGTCTCTGGCCATACTAATGTGATCAGGAATTACCTTATTTTAGATTACCGACCATATGAATAGTTTTTTCACATTTGGAAATAAGCTTAGCTATTGATGGAGTAGCTGCTTAAGAGCCCGTTTACATTACTGTGTTACGCTAATTGTACAATTTACTTAAAAAGGTATATACGAGTACCTAACGTAAAAGTGTTCTTATGAAAAAGTAAAAGTGTATTATTATGAAAGTATAGGACATTTGTGAGATGAAAAAAATTGATGATTGTCTATACACCGTGTTCCTGAGGTTATACATTAACTTCGGCATGTTATTCAGACAATTAAATTGACCATGTTTTACCATTTTTTTTATAAAGACTCTTTCTCAACGTAAATTACCAACAACTTAAAAACTATGCCATTATAAACTACTTCTTCCTTTGTACGATATGTTTAACAAGAGCTATAGAAGTATTATTCAAAATTAGTGTATATCCTCAGGAACACGGTGTACATTCAATAGGATCATCAGGTTTCAGGTTATCAGGTTATCAGGGTGAGTGTTTGCTTAAACATGCATCGGAAAACGAATTATTACTAAATAAGTAATTAATGGGGAATCTAAAATTCGTTTTATTACTCGTATTATTGAAAATAGAGGAAACGAACTATTTGTAACAAGTTATTGTTATTTAAACGAGTAAAACTCGCAATTTCGCGTTTTCTTGTAACAGACTTCTTTAATATACCTATACCTGTGGACGTCACTTTTATTGTAAAGACTATGAATAGCTTACCTTCTCTAAATTCGTCATCAACATTTCGGCAAGAGTACACTAGTGAATATGTACGATAATCCGTAGCCAAAACCCAGTACTTTATAGCTAAAACAGAAAATGATAAAATAATATAAAAAATCATTGCCTATGGGTTAGTTAAAAAACTCGTGACGGTAAGAAAGTCTAGAAAAAGTGACATTTTGGGGCAACTACACGTGTGGAGCAAACGTAAAAATAAAATTAAAAACTATAACACATTTATGGAAAAGTCCATACTGTAAGAGATTGTCAAAAAGGTCTCAAAAAGTTAATACTATAATATGTTGCCAAGAATCTTCTGGTGTTTGAACGAAATCAACAGTCACACTCTTGTTTTCTCAATACAATTATTAACAAAACAATTGCGGACAATTTTTTACCAATATCGGCGATCTGTCAACATCGTTCAAGCCCCAAGAGAACTTCGTGACATTCTACAAATGAAACGCTTTGTAACAGACAGTCATTGGTTCTCAATTTAGATAAAAGTAATCTTGAGCAAGCGTGGTGATCAATGCTCGTGCTCTGTTGAGAAGGGGCCTTTGCCCAGCAGTGGGGTAATAAGCCAGTATTATTAAAAATCATCTAATATATTTACCAGTACCACTGCCGCTACTTAGAGTCACATCAAATTTAGCTGATCTATCAGTTGCAGTTGGAACTGCGGATCCGGTAACAGTTTGCAGTAGTTGGTCCACCACTTGGGTATTTTGTAGAGTGAGTGTTCCATCAGGGTTCGAAGTGTACCTAGCGGTATTGCAGGTGCCGCTTTGGAAGTTCGACGGGTAGGATTCAACATCGAACCATTCACCAGAATACTGAATATGTAATAAGAATACTGTTATTTTACTTTGTTACTAGATTTTGCTGTGGGGGATCTTATAATCTTATTATTCTTTTTAATGACTTTACTATACAGGGTTATTTTTTGTTTATACTAAACCCGAAAAGGGGTCATTGTACTCATCATTTTGAACAACTTTTTCTATGGGACGAACCCTGAAATCGCGAAAAAAAAATCAGCTGTTCCCTACATTTATGTTCGCATAACTCGTCAAAATGTAGGGAACAGCTGATTTTTTTTTCGTTAGTCTTTCACGCAAAAACTACTGAACGAATTAGGATGACTTTCTGGCACAGAGATAGTTTGTAACCAGGTTTAACACATAGCATAAATTTGTATCCGGGTAGTAAGATCCCATAGGACAATTAGCAAACTTCACACGGGCGAAGCCGCTGGCAGAAGCTAGTACTGCTATAAGAGGTCTATTCCCGCTGACCCCACTGATTCGTCCCACTGGTGGGGTCAACGGGAAAAATCAAAGCTGTCGTTTCGTTGACCCCACTAGCCCCCTACTGGCAGGGTCAACGGGAAATTTGCAATTTTGTTCCCGCCGTTGCCCCAATGCCATAGATGACGGTATAGTCTTAGATCTGTGGTTTAGGCATGAGAAATTAAGAAATACACAGACCGAGTCGATTTCGCATTAATAATAATTATCACCAATGGATTTGTCTAGCTAGAATCTAAATATTCAAATAAAGAGCAAATAGATGGAAAACATTAATAAAGGTGAAGTCCATGATGAATCGAACTCACCAATTCAGCGTTGAAATTTTCTTGAACGGCGATGCTTTCGTCGCACTGCCCGGGGAACTTGAGACTGTAAAACATGCTTTCTGGCGTTGGAGGAGGCGGGTAGTAGAAACACCCAACTTCTGTACGATCAATAGGTTGGTAGTAACGGGCATGTAAAACATCGACGTTGTTTATAATCTGATTGATAACGTCATTTGCACCCACTGAGAAACTGTTTGATCTCTTACTCATTTTCCAGCTCCACACTAAAAAGAAAATAGATTATTTGTTTTTTTTTTATGTTTGATGTGGGTAGCATTTAAATAAAAACATCTCTCTACAATATACCCTAGAAATAAAACCAAAACCTATAGTTCTAACATGAATGAAACTATTTAACGTGGTATAATAAACGGTAGAAATATAAAAAACGGGGATAACTTTAATTTTATTAAGTTATCTTAATGAATTCCTATTCCTACTAAAAGATTCAGTTTGTTCAGTTTGATTAAGACTTTTTCTCATTTTATACAACAAAAAATATGACTATAATATAAACGTTAATGATAAATGATATTTATTCAGCAAGTAGGGTTTCTCAAACAATTTTAAACGTCATTTTTTTAAACTTAATGGGGCTTGTGTTTCGTACCTCACTACTCTAAGAAGAAACAGCCGAAACAAACTCAGAGGTCATAGTTACTTTTGAAGTCCAGACAATCTTGCTTAATTTACATGAGGACTATGCAGATTAGTGTCTGAGATGGTCTTTCGAAGAAAGAACCACACAGATTTGAGTGGACCTGTCCAGTCAGTGCAAGCATTTGTCAGTTATCGTGTAGCTCGACTTATAACTCAAGGAGCTCAACGAAACGACGAACAATACCAAAGAAAGGACATTTGGGTAGTTATACTCAAACTGCCAGACAGTCGTAGAAAAAAAAACAAAATGTGACCCACATGGTCCTCACATTCACAATTATAAAACAAAATAAATAATAATTTGTTTTAATTTGTTAAATGTCAACAAAAATACGATATGTCAAATACACACACATAAAATATAAAATAACAAAAAAAAAGTTAAAAATAATAAGACACTGAACTAAGTATTCATGTTGTCATACCTCTCCGTTGATCGTCGGGTAAGTCAACACAGGAGTAAATGAGTGCGTAAGATTCATAGTCTGTGGCCAAGATCCAGTATTCTGTTGGGGCACCTGAGTACAATATGTAAATAACATTTAAGCGTAATTTAGTACAAGCATTTCATTTAAAAAAAAGCCCACACGAAATAAGATATGCATTATAAATTCAATGTAGTTAAGTGTAAGCCAGTATATATTGCCAGTACCCTTGTCACAATCTCAGACGTTACGACTGTATTGAAATCTTTGTTTTGAAATACGCCATGATTAGGAAACAGGCCAGTAGGAGCTCGGACACATGCGACATTCACCAACGCACCGGGTAAGTATCTGTGGTGGTTTACGACCCACAGACCACTCTTTCAAACGGAAAGCAGGCATGTTACCCAGCTGTGAGAAAGTTTTATGTAGATTACGCTGATAAATAAAAAGACTTACTATTAGGGAAAGTGACTATCAATTTGCCGTTTCCGCTAGCGTCAGGAACCGCTGTTCCAGTGACGCTGATCAGTTCTTCACCCACAACCTTCGAGTTGACTACAATAACAGACCCATCATCGGCTACTGAGTAATTAGCAGCATTACATGCGCCTTCTTGGAAATTGGAATAATACGATTCCAGTAATCGCCAGCGCCCTTGATACTAAAATAAAACAAGAAAATTTAAAATAAAACGTACGAAATAGAGCTTTCAGAAAAACCAATGCAATCGTGCCAACCAAACAAAGTCGACATTTATGAAAAAAAGTGTACGATAGAGACAGAAATAAGTCTCAACCAAAGCAAATGTTTAGTGAAGTTATACGAACAAAATTGGCCACTGAAATTTCGCTACATACCCGAGATACGTCAAAGTTTTGTACGACAGGAATATTAGGATTACACCGTCCAGGGAGTACTACCGGATCAGTAGGACCCAATTCAGGGTAATGGAAGCAGGCAGTGTCAGTCTGCTGAATGGTCTCGTAGTAATCGTTGCTCAGTACGTCAACCTTTGCTATGGCGGCGTTGATGGCCGCGTTGCTATCATCTGACAGTTGTCTGGTTTTACTCAGCTTCCAACTCCACACTACAGAAAAAGAGACATTAAATTCAGAAAGATTTTCTGTGCATCATAAAGCAAACAGAATGAACCAAACTTACCTCCTCTTGTATCTTTGTCGATGTTCACACAACTGTAAGCCAACGCATAGTTTTTGTAGTCCGTGCTCAGAATCCAGTAAGGTATCGATTGAGCTGGAAAATAAGAAACGGTCTTGACATAAATTACTTCACAAAAACAAATAAGATTGTTACCTTGATGCAAATGATGCCCACCTTCTCCGTTGACCCAAATGTTGATGTCCAATTTTCCACTAAGGTCATCATCGCTAGCGAATGTGACGTGCCCCTCAGTTGCGGATTGAGTCAGGTCAAGTACACTGAGTGAATCTAGGCGCATGCTGTTGGTGGCATTAACAGCGAACTGTTGGCTGATGCACTGTCCTTCTTGGTTAGCCTTGGGATATGCTGCTATTTCGTGCCATGTTCCTTGGAACTGAAAAACGAATGCATTTATTGAACAGTTGCTCTTTTAAATTGCGTGTAAAGTTAAAGTTATACGATTAATTGGTTCATCTTACGAGATTCATGTCAAAGTCCGGCACTGCATCAATACTTTCATCGCACTGTCCAGGAAACACGACTGGCACGCCGGGTTGGGGTTCAGGGTAGTAGAAACACGCTTCGCGGGATTGATCACGTTCTATGAAGTATCTCTGATCCAAAGCACGAATGTCGCTCATCACTTCGTCGATTTTGGCTTTAGCATCAGACTCTAACTGCCTCGTTCTACTCAGTTTCCAACTGGCGACTGAAAATTATGAGCAAAAGACGATGGAAGAACTTATATGGGAAAATCGTTAAATAATTAGTCAATATTAAAGTTGGGGAGAATTCTCACCGTTCATGTAGTCTTCCCCATCGTTGAAACAAGAATAAACAAGCGCGTACGAGCCATAGTCGGTAGATAGCACCCAGTAGTCGGAAGCAGCTGCAAAGTTATAAAAGTATAGAAGAAATCAGTATGAACACACATGCACATTTCGATTTATTTGAGTCAAATTCTTACCGTCGGGATTTTGTCCATCGAATGTAACTTTTAGTTTTGCACTTCCGTCCGTTGCTGCCACCGTAGCAAGCCCGTTTATAGCGCTGAGACTCTGATCAACAACATGGGTGTTGTAAACAGAGACAGTGTTGCTATCAAGTGCATCGTAGCGAGCGTTTGGACACTCACCGTTTTGGAAGACGACAGGGTAGGATTCGATGTCATACCATACTCCCATATACTGTGAACAGAGTTTAGGTCAACTTTATCTTTAGCCCAACAAGACAGTGGCCACAGCATAGCCAGAGTAAATATAGAAGAAGATTAACGTAGTTGGTAGTTTAATATGCATCAGTATACAAATGAAACTGCATGGCCTGTAGAGATGCAATAGACGTTTTACCAAATTAATCATATCGCGTGCAGTGAATTGTTAGTGGAAGTGGCAGACTAACCTTTTCGACATCAAAATCGGGAACCACAGTAACACTCTGGTGGTCACATTGCCCGCGGAATCTAACAGGAGTATGTCTGTCAGGCTCAGGGAAGTAGAAACAAGCGTAAGGGGAGCGATCCACGTGGAAGTAGTAAGGTTGGTGCAAGACTTCGATGCCACTGATGATTTCATTTATTTTGTTGGTCGCATCTGGGCTCAGGGTGTTATAACGACTGAATTTCCAGCTGGTTACTAAAAAAAGAATATTAAAATGACTCACATAGCAGAATTTTTACAGCTCTTCAAACCCAAAAATGTGAGAAACGTGTATGAATAAATTGATGTGGTGCTATCCGGGAAAGGCCTTTGCCCGGAAATGGAACGAAATAGAAAAGCACGGTTGAATGATCACAAAAAATAAGCGTAAAATAGCGTGTTTGGAGCAAATAATTTGTTGCAAGTACTTGGTGAAATGTAATAATAGAGTTGGTATTTTTTCTTTCTGAAACAAGCATAATTATATTTACCTCTTCTTTGGTCAGCGCCCGAGTTGACACAACCGTAGGCTAGTGCGAATGAGTCATAATCAGTTTCGAGTATGTACATAGTGTACTCCCGGTTTCCTGTAAAAAAAAAACAAGTCAATGTACCGTACTTGCGGATTATAAATATGAAAATTCAGAAGCGGCGGTCAACGTTACAATCTCTTAAAACGACGTCAGAGAAAACGACTTGTTTCACGAAGTAAACTTACGGTCACAATACTTACTCATACTGAAAGTTAGTCGACCACTTCCATCTGTGCTAGTAACAGTAGCAGTTCCAGAGATAGATGCCAGTTGTCCGTTCACAACCTGCGAGTTGGTGATGGCGAGTATGTTACTGGCTTGCTGGGTGTATCGCGCTACGTTGCATGTGCCACTTTGGTATCGGGATCCGTAATTCTCAATAAGGCGCCACTCTCCAGCATACTGTTAAATTACATTAATATTGGCTTTGGTGAAAAGCGATGAATCATGTATTGATTCAAAGAACAGAATGTAATAAGTTCTTTTCATATCACTCTCCTAATGTTTTTAACCAGTCTTTACTCTTACCCTCGAAATGTTGAAATCGGACATTCCTGCAATGCTTAGGTCACATTGTCCTGGAAGAACAACATTATCTCCGGGTGTGATGTCAGGTAAATGGAAGCAGGCAGTGTCAGTCTGCTGAATGTTCTCGTAGTAATCGTTGCTCAGTACGTCAACCTTTGCTATGGCGGCATTGATGGCCGCGTTGCTCTCATCTGACAGTTCTCTGGTTTTACTCAGCTTCCAACTCCACACTACAGAAAAAGCGACATTAAATTCAGAAAGATTTTCTGTACATCAAAAAGAAAACAGAATGAACCAAACTTACCTTCTCTTGTATCTTTGTCGATGTTCACACAACTGTAAGCCAACGCATAGTTTTTGTAGTCCGTGCTCAGAATCCAATAAGGTATCGATTGAGCTGGAAAACAAGAAACGGTCTTGACATAAATTACTTCACAAAAACAAATAAGATTGTTATCTTGATGCAAATGATGTCCACCTTCTCCGTTGACCCAAATGTTGATGTCCAATTTTCCACTAAGGTCATCATCGCTAGCGAATGTGACGTGCCCCTCAGTTGCGGATTGAGTCAGGTCAAGTACACTGAGTGAATCTAGGCGCATGCTGTTGGTGGCATTAACAGCGAACTGTTGGCTGATGCACTGTCCGTCTTGGTTAGCCTTGGGATATGCTGCTATTTCGTGCCATGTTCCTTGGAACTGAAAAACGAATGCATGTATTGAACAGTTGCTCTTTTAAATTGCGTGTAAAGTTAAAGTTATACGATTAATTGGTTCATCTTACGAGATTCATGTCAAAGTCCGGCACTGCATCAATACTTTCATCGCACTGTCCAGGAAACACGACTGGCACGCCGGGTTGGGGTTCAGGGTAGTAGAAACACGCTTCGCGGGATTGATCACGTTCTATGAAGTATCTCTGATCCAAAGCACGAATGTCGCTCATCACTTTGTCGATTTTGGATTTAGCATCAGACTCTAACTGCCTCGTTCTACTCAGTTTCCAACTGGCGACTGAAAATTATGAGCAAGAGACGATGGAAGAACTTATATGGGAAAATCGTTAAATAATTAGTCAATATTAAAGTTAGGGAGAATTCTCACCGTTCATGTAGTCTTCCCCATCGTTGGAACAAGAATAAACAAGCGCGTACGAACCATAGTCGGTAGATAGCACCCAGTAGTCGGAAGCAGCTGCAAAGTTATAAAAGCATAGAAGATATCAGTATGAACACACATGCACATTTCGATTTATTTGAGTCAAATTCTTACCGTCGGGATTTTGTCCATCGAATGTAACTTTTAGTTTTGCACTTCCGTCCGTTGCTGCCACCGTAGCAAGCCCGTTTATAGCGCTGAGACTCTGATCAACAACATGGGTGTTGTAAACAGAGACAGTGTTGCTATCAAGTGCATCGTAGCGAGCGTATGGACACTCACCGTTTTGGAAGACGACAGGGTAGGATTCGATGTCATACCATACTCCCATATACTGTGAACAGAGTTTAGGTCAACTTTATCTTTAGCCCGACAAGACAGTGGCCACAGCACAGCAAGAGTAAATATAGAAGAAGATTAACGTAGTTGGTAGTTAAATATGCATCAGTATACAAATGAAACTGCGTGGCCTGTAGAGATGCAATAGACGTTTTACCAAATTAATCATATCGCATGCAGTGAATTGTTAGTGGAAGTGGCAGACTTACCTTTTCGACATCAAAATCGGGAACCACAGTAACACTCTGGTGGTCACATTGCCCTCGGAATCTAACAGGAGTATGTCTGTCAGGCTCAGGGAAGTAGAAACAAGCGTAAGGGGAGCGATCCACGTGGAAGTAGTAAGGTTGGTGCAAGACTTCGATGCCACTGATGATTTCATTTATTTTGTTGGTCGCATCTGGGCTCAGGGTGTTATAACGACTGAATTTCCAGCTGGTTACTAAAATAAGAATATTAAATTTACTCACATAGCAGAATTTTTACAGCTTTTCGAAATAAAAATGTGAGAAACGAGTAAGAAAAAATTGATGTGGTGCAATCCGGGAAAGGCCTTTGCCCAGAAATGGAACGAGATAGAAAAGCACGGTTGAATGATCACTAAAAATAAGCGTACAATAGCGTGTTTTGAGCAAATAATTTGTTGCAAGTACATGGTGAAATGTAATAATGGAGGTGGTATTTTTTCTTTCTGAAACAAGCATAATTATATTTACCTCTTCTTTGGTCAGCGCCTGAGTTGACACAACCGTAGGCTAGTGCGAATGAGTCATAATCAGTTTCGAGTATGTACATAGTGTACTCCCGGTTTCCTGCAAATTTAAAAAAACAATTCAAAGTACCGTAAAATTCAGAAACGGCGGTCAACGTTACAATCTTTTGATACAGCCTCGTAACTAGAAGTAACTAAAATTCATCAAAATATCGTAAGAGAAGACGACTTGCTTCACGAAGTAAACTTACGGTCACAATACTTACTCATACTGAAAGTTAGTCGACCACTTCCATCTGTGCTAGTAACAGTAGCAGTTCCAGAGATAGATGCCAGTTGTCCGTTCACAACCTGCGAGTTGGTGATGGCGAGTATGTTACTGGCTTGCTGGGTGTATCGCGCTACGTTGCATGTGCCACTTTGGTATCGGGATCCGTAATTCTCAATAAGGCGCCACTCTCCAGCATACTGTTAAATTACATTAACATTAGCTTAGGTGGAAAGCGATGAATCATGTATTGATTCAAAGAACAGAATGTAATAAGCTTTTTCCATATCACTCTCCTAATATTTTAACCAGTCTTTACTCTTACCCTCGAAATGTTGAAATCGGACATTCCTGCAATGCTTAGGTCACATTGTCCTGGAAGAACAACATTATCTCCGGGTGTGATGTCAGGTAAATGGAAGCAGGCAGTGTCAGTCTGCTGAATGTTCTCGTAGTAATCGTTCCTCAGTACGTCAACCTTTGCTATGGCGGCATTGATGGCCGCGTTGCTCTCATCTGACAGTTCTCTGGTTTTACTCAGCTTCCAACTCCACACTACAGAAAAAGAGACATTAAATTCAGAAAGATTTTCTGTACATCAAAAAGAAAACAGAATGAACCAAACTTACCTCCTCTTGTATCTTTGTCGATGTTCACACAACTGTAAGCCAACGCATAGTTTTTGTAGTCCGTGCTCAGAATCCAGTAAGGTATCGATTGAGCTGGAAAATAAGAAACGGTCTTGACAAAAATTACTTCACAAAAACAAATTAGATTGTTATCTTGATGCAAATGATGCCCACCTTCTCCGTTGACCCAAATGTTGATGTCCAATTTTCCACTAAGGTCATCATCGCTAGCGAATGTGACGTGCCCCTCAGTTGCGGATTGAGTCAGGTCAAGTACACTGAGTAAATCTAGGCGCATGCTGTTGGTGGCATTAACAGCGAACTGTTGGCTGATGCACTGTCCGTCTTGGTTAGCCTTGGGATATGCTGCTATTTCGTGCCATGTTCCTTGGAACTAAAAAAACGAATGCATGTATTGAACAGTTGCTCTTTTAAATTGCGTGTAAAGTTAAAGTTATACGATTAATTGGTTCATCTTACGAGATTCATGTCAAAGTCCGGCACTGCATCAATACTTTCATCGCACTGTCCAGGAAACACGACTGGCACGCCGGGTTGGGGTTCAGGGTAGTAGAAACACGCTTCGCGGGATTGATCACGTTCTATGAAGTATCTCTGATCCAAAGCACGAATGTCGCTCATCACTTTGTCGATTTTGGATTTAGCATCAGACTCTAACTGCCTCGTTCTACTCAGTTTCCAACTGGCGACTGAAAATTATGAGCAAGAGACGATGGAAGAACTTATATGGGAAAATCGTTAAATAATTAGTCAATATTAAAGTTAGGGAGAATTCTCACCGTTCATGTAGTCTTCCCCATCGTTGGAACAAGAATAAACAAGCGCGTACGAGCCATAGTCGGTAGATAGCACCCAGTAGTCGGAAGCAGCTGCAAAGTTATAAAAGCATAGAAGAAATCAGTATGAACACACATGCACATTTCGATTTATTTGAGTCAAATTCTTACCGTCGGGATTTTGTCCATCGAACGTAACTTTTAGTTTTGCACTTCCGTCCGTTGCTGCCACCGTAGCAAGCCCGTTTATAGCGCTGAGACTCTGATCAACAACATGGGTGTTGTAAACAGAGACAGTGTTGCTATCAAGTGCATCGTAGCGAGCGTTTGGACACTCACCGTTTTGGAAGACGACAGGGTAGGATTCGATGTCATACCATACCCCCATATACTGTGAACAGAGTTTAGGTCAACTTTATCTTTAGCCCGACAAGACAGTGGCCACAGCACAGCAAGAGTAAATATAGAAGAAGATTAACGTAGTTGGTAGTTTAATTTGCATCAGTATACAAATGAAACTGCGTGGCCTGTAGAGATGCAATAGACGTTTTACCAGATTAATCATATCGCATGCAGTGAATTGTTAGTGGAAGTGGCAGACTTACCTTTTCGACATCAAAATCGGGAACCACAGTAACACTCTGGTGGTCACATTGCCCTCGGAATCTAACAGGAGTATGTCTGTCAGGCTCAGGGAAGTAGAAACAAGCGTAAGGGGAGCGATCCACGTGGAAGTAGTAAGGTTGGTGCAAGACTTCGATGCCACTGATGATTTCATTTATTCTGTTGGTCGCATCTGGGCTCAGGGTGTTATAACGACTGAATTTCCAGCTGGTTACTAAACAAAGAAAATTAAAATGACTCACATAGCAGAATTTTTACAGCTCTTCAAACCAAAAATGTGAGAAACGTGTATGAAAAAATTGATGTGGTGCAATCCGGGAAAGGCCTTTGCCCAGAAATGGAACAAGATAGAAAAGCACGGTTGAATGATCACTAAAAATAAGCGTAAAATAGCGTGTTTTGAGCAAATAATTTGTTGCAAGTACTTGGTGAAATGTAATAATGGAGTTGGTATGTTTTCTTTCTGAAACAAGCATAATTATATTTACCTCTTCTTTGGTCAGCGCCTGAGTTGACACAACCGTAGGCTAGTGCGAATGAGTCATAATCAGTTTCGAGTATGTACATAGTGTACTCCCGGTTTCCTGCAAATTAAAAAAAAACAATTCAAAGTACAGTAAAATTCAGAAGCGGTTAACGTTACAATCTCTTGATACAGCCTAGTAACTATAAGTAACGAAAATTCATCAAAATATCGTAAGAGAAGACGACTTGCTTCACGAAGTAAACTTACGGTCACAATACTTACTCATACTGAAAGTTAGTCGACCACTTCCATCTGTGCTAGTAACAGTAGCAGTTCCAGAGATAGATGCCAGTTGTCCGTTCACAACCTGCGAGTTGGTGATGGCGAGTATGTTACTGGCTTGCTGGGTGTATCGCGCTACGTTGCATGTGCCACTTTGGTATCGGGATCCGTAATTCTCAATAAGGCGCCATTCTCCAGCATACTGTTAAATTACATT
Source organism: Xestia c-nigrum (assembly GCA_916618015.1). Taxonomy (NCBI): domain Eukaryota; kingdom Metazoa; phylum Arthropoda; class Insecta; order Lepidoptera; family Noctuidae; genus Xestia; species Xestia c-nigrum. The sequence goes on from OU745251.1 coordinate 20,229,683, forward strand.
AATATTAGCTTAGGTGGAAAGCGATGAGTTATGTATTGATTCAAAGAACAGAATGTAATAAGCTTTTTCCATATCACTCTCCTAATATTTTTAACCAGTTTTTACTCGTACCCTCGAAATGTTGAAATCGGACATTCCTGCAATGCTTAGGTCACATTGTCCTGGAAGAACAACATTATCTCCGGGTGTGATGTCAGGTAAATGAAAGCAGGCAGTGTTAGTCTGCTGAATGTTCTCGTAGTAATCGTTCCTCAGTACGTCAACCTTTGCTATGGCGGCGTTGATGGCCGCGTTGCTCTCATCTGACAGTTCTCTGGTTTTACTCAGCTTCCAACTCCACACTACAGAAAAAGCGACATTAAATTCAGAAAGATTTTCTGTGCATCAAAAAGCAAACAGAATGAACCAAACTTACCTCCTCTTGTATCTTTGTCGATGTTCACACAACTGTAAGCCAACGCATAGTTTTTGTAGTCCGTGCTCAGAATCCAGTAAGGTATCGATTGAGCTGGAAAATAAGAAACGGTCTTGACATAAATTACTTCACAAAAACAAATAAGATTGTTATCTTGATGCAAATGATGGCCACCTTCTCCGTTGACCCAAATGTTGATGTCCAATTTTCCACTAAGGTCATCATCGCTAGCGAATGTGACGTGCCCCTCAGTTGCGGATTGAGTCAGGTCAAGTACACTGAGTGAATCTAGGCGCATGCTGTTGGTGGCATTAACAGCGAACTGTTGGCTGATGCACTGTCCTCCTTGGTTAGCCTTCGGATATGCTGCTATTTCGTGCCATGTTCCTTGGAACTGAAAAACGAATGCATGTATTAAACAGTTGCTCTTTTAAATTGCGTGTAAAGTTGAAGTTATACGATTAATTGGTTCATCTTACGAGATTCATGTCGAAGTCCGGCACTGCATCAATACTTTCATCGCACTGTCCAGGAAACACTACTGGCACGCCGGGTTGGGGTTCAGGGTAGTAGAAACACGCTTCGCGGGATTGATCACGTTCTATGAAGTATCTCTGATCCAAAGCACGAATGTCGCTCATCACTTCGTTGATTTTGGTTTTAGCGTCGGACTCTAACTGTCTCGTTCTACTGAGTTTCCAACTAGTAACTGTGAAGAAAGAGATTATTCGGTGAGAAACCAAGAGTTAATTTTGTTAAACTGTTTTTTTTTCTTGAATAACATACCTCGCACGTATTCATCATCAATGGGTTGACAGGAATACACAAGTGCGTATGAATTGTAATCGGTTGCCACTACCCAATAGTTTGAAGTAACTGTAAAGTAATTGTAGACATGAGTATACAGCGTTAAAAAATGTTTAGAGTGAACGAGTGATATTGCTTTGTCTTTATTCTCACCAATAATTCCTCCTACATTGAAGGTTACTGTGAGTTTAGCACTTCCATCAGTACTTGGATCCTGCACCGCAGTACCCCTTATAGAGAACAGCACTTCATTGATAACTTGCGTGTTATAAACATCGACATCGATACCTGCCTCAGGGTGTTCACTATAAATAGCAGTGTTGCATTTTCCATTTTGGAAGTCTCCTGGATACGACTCAATATCGTACCATGTACCCAAATACTGCCAAAATAAAACAAGTTTTTTTTTGAATATTTTGACACTTATATGAAACTGTATCCGATTATTTTCAATTCAAAATAATGATAATAACAAATTTATTTTAAGCGTACATCATTATTCTCTTGCCCTTATCCCAATTTATTTGGGGTCGGCGCAGCATGTCTTCTTCTTCCATACTCCTCTATTTATCGTCATCTCATCAGATACTTTTTTTTCTTACCATATCCTTCTTAACACAGTCCATCCATCGTTTATTTGGTCTTCCTCTACTCAAATATCCATCCACATTCATCCTCAAAACTTTTTTCACGACATTTCCCTCATTTCTCCGCATCACATGCCCATACCACAACAACCGATTACCACACAACTTTTCAGTCACCGGCGCCACTTTCAGACTTTATTTTAAGCGTCCGAATACAAAAATCAATAACCCCCTTGCAATGTAAGATCTGTGTTACAGGGGCATCCATCCGTCCATTTGGATACAAATAGCATCTGCTTTCAAATTAATAATTTACACTTTTGTAAAAATAAACTAGACTAGCACAATAGTATTTCTAGGATAAGAAGAGAAAACATGGGGAAAAACTTAAATAAAGTTTACATTCATTATAAATGGTTTGTACACGTACCTTTTCAGGCTTGAAATCGGTGACTACTGGTATGTTTTGCTCACATTGTCCTCTGAATTTCACACTAATATTCGGGTCATGTGTAGGGAAGTAAAAGCAACCTGTGTCAGTCCGGTTGATGTCATAGTAGAAACGATTGTTCAAGACCTGAATCCTGTCAATGACCTGATCGATACTGTTGATTGCATCTTGGCTCAGGGTATTTTCACGGCTCATTTTCCAGCTATAGACTAAATTTAAATAACAATTTATTACTTTGGTCCTTTTCATAGCAAAGGTTGTGAACATCTGGCAATTATCAATGTGACTGTATAAAATAAATAATACGTCACTGAAATCGGTGAACGGAAATATCAATCTTAAACAGCCTAATGACGTACCTTGTTCGATAATTACAAAACAATTACGAATACTGTAGTGAAACATGATCGATATCTACCTCTCCTTTGATTGTCGGGCAGGTCAACACAACCGTAGCCAAGCGAGTAGGAGTCATAATCTGTGGTAAGTATTATTACTTCAAAGGATTCGCCTCCTGCAAAGAAGGAAATAACACCTTTTTGTTTAAAAGTCAATTATCTATGGTTTTCATTAATGTACAATACCGGTAGCAACCTCAAAAACTCAAAACTCAAACTCAAATCATATCATTTATTTCAACTAGACCATTACGGCACTTTTGAATGTCAAAAAAATCAAAGCACACTTTTACAATCTTCTGCAGCTACCACAATAGTTGTCCAATAAGATTGCACCTATGGTTGCGGAGCAGGACCAGCATTTAGCCAAGCATTTATATCCTCAATGTAATCCCCCAGCTTATAACATGCTTGCCTACATAGTGTGCGTTTTACACTCACTCACTTGTTTAACCTCAGCGACACGGATTGAAATCTGTATCGATGGTCACGTTTCTGTGGATGGCAACATTGCTGCTACTTACAGTACTTATTTCTTGTTGTTTGTGCTTGTTGTTTTCATAGAGTATTTAGAAACCATATGTGACGCTGCTGTCTGTTATCGCAAATACAGACTGCGGTTTCTAACATAATTTTATCATTATCATTTATTTGTACCATCTATTTGAGTGATAACTTCTACTGCAACTACCATTACATTAAAAAATATTTTACTAAACATACCTAAATTGAAAGTTAGTCGACCACTTCCATCGGTGCTAGTAACAGTAGCAGTTCCAGATATAGATGCCAGTTCTGCGTTCACAACCTGAGAGTTGGTGACGGCGAGTGTGTTACTGGCTTGCTGGGTGTATCGAGCTACGTTGCATGTGCCTTGTTGGAAGTCAGCTCCATAGCTTTTAATGAGGCGCCAACGGCCAGCATACTGAAAAGTGTATTGTTAATTTGGAAAGCAATCAGGCTAAGATTTGTTTGTCTTTAAAGTTTATAAGTTACAGAGTTGTAGCTACCAAATAAATTATTGCTGCAAATAAAATTTGGTCACTAATATTTTTGTTCGGCGGTGTGGAGCTTTACCAATGCTGCAGCTGAGCTTGATGTTTTGGGATTGAGGACCAAGTTATGCTTTCGTTGCCCTTATTATTTAACTATGGACTGAAGTATAACTAGAACAATTTGATGTACTACTATACACATACTGTACACCTCTGACTGACTCTTCGAGGATTAGAGACATATTGATATTATGTTATTATATCGATAATCATGTCCATGTGCAATGTCGCTGAGTATTGCTTAGGGTTCGATAATTTGTACGTACTCAATTAGATAAATAATAATGGTGGTTTATTATTATTTTCAGTTAACTAGGACACAACTTACTTTTTCAATGTCAAAATCAGGTACTCCTACAATACTTGGGTCGCACTGACCAAGAAGAATTACAGGTTCACCGGGTACGAGATCGGGTAAGTAAAAACAAGCGTCGTTAGAATGGTCAATCTTCTCGAAGTATTCGTCTCTTAATACAATATTGGACGCCATAGCATTTTTTATGGCTGTAGTGGCTGCTGTAGACAATTCTTTGTTTCTGCTGAGCTTCCAACTCCAAACTAAAAAAAATTAACAACTTTAGTTTTCAAAAGTCGACATTTTTTTGGTGAGGCTGAAAGATTTTGGGGTCGACCACGTAGCAAAAGGCTCAGCGTTGGAAGATCTCCCACGTGGTGGACCTATGAAAGACGTGAAATCCACTGCACGTCTTTCATAGAATTAATTCGGATCAGACCGCGGACAATGTGATGATGATTATTTACATGATAAAGTCAAATCAATATACATAGAATTACCTGCTCTAAAATCATGACCGATGTTCTCGCAACCATATGCGAATGCGTAGTCATCATAAACCGTGCTTAGGACCCAGAATGGTATATTTTTCACTGTAAGAAAAGCATTTAATTTAGTTACAAGTGCTCTCCATGCCACCAGTATCTTTAATAAAGCTGCATGAATTATAAAAGGCTTATAAAGAAAACATTTTGAAGTGAAGGCCCTGTGGTTAAGAAACCCGCCTCTAAGGTTGGGTTGGTGGGTTTGAAATCGGACAAGAACCAAAGTGACTTTTAACATAATTATAATGTTCATTCCTTTGAAAAGGAATAATCGTAGCAGGTATCATTCTGTAGTTCTTGTCTACAGAACAGGATAGGAAAGCGGCTTCAGTGGGTATGAATATTCTCCTCGTACCTTGTCCGTTGGCATCAGTGATAGTAATCGTAAGTCTGCCACTGTTGTCAGTAGCGCTGCTCCGACTAACAACTCCGTTTAGTTCTCCTCTGAATTGGTCAGTTACAGAAGTAGATACTAGATTCAGACGTGTGCTGTCTATGGAAATGAACTGGTGGTTGACGCATTGTCCTGTCCGTTCGGTTTTTGGGTATGATTCAATCTCGTACCATGTACCTGAGAACTGTAAAAAAAAACTACTATTAAAGAACTTTTGTGGCTGGTAGCTTAGGAACTGGATGAGAGTTGCTCAGAATCTAGTTGAATGGCGTGCAATTGAGGAGGCCAGCAGTGGACTCCTGTAAGCTAATGATGATGATGATGATGATGATGATAAAAGATTTTTTGAAATAATAGGTTATGCATTTTTTATGTAAAATTAAACTATCTTGTGAAACTACATCACTTTATTCAGCAATTACACTTACTTGCGTGAAGTCAAAACTTTCAACAACAGTGACAGATTCCTCGCATTGTCCGGGGAACACTACGGGTACGTTATCCTGAGGCTCGGGGAAGTAGAAACAGCCTCTTTCGCTTTGATCTTCCTTTTTGTAGTAGTTGTTATTAAGGTACGGTATGGAACTTATGAAATCGTTAATAGCTTGTTCATATTCCGATAAAAGCTGCTTTGTTTTGCTTAGTTTCCAAGTATTCACTGTGAAATTCGAATTTAATTAATTGTGTGCACTGTTCATCTTTTACTAGTTTAATAAAAGAATTGACCACTGCAATATATGTAGAATAATAATTACATTTTTTTAATTTTTATTCAATTTTTTAGTTTTATTTAATTTTAACACAAACCTAATTTTGTAACAAATTTAACTATAATGCAATTATAATTTGAAAATGATTTTAATTTTAATATAATTCTTAATACACAATTTAAATTTAAATTTTAAAACATCTTTTATTTTAATAAAATTTTAATTGTAATAAGTATGTTTGATTTCTTGTCATCAAATGCTTTTTTATTTTGGTTTTTTGTTTTGTTTTTCTAATTATTTTTACTTTTTTTAAATTATATTCTTTTAGTGTTAACACCTAGTTTTATGTGCATGCTGTGGTCTCCTGTAATTGAAGGAACACACTTAAAAGAACCTCTGTATAACTGAGGCTTATATTGTATCTGTGTATCTTTTGTTGGAGATCCATATAAATAAATAAATAATGTGAATTTTTTTTTTTGCATTTGTTAGCCCGATTTTTGAGTTGTATTACTTGGCTGGGCTCAGAAGAGAAACCGCGGTTGGAACCGCGAGGCATAACTGTATTTGCTGCCAGCTATATTGCTGATCGCAATAACGGTTATTGACCCACCCACAGTTATTCAAGTTCTTAATAACTTTGAAATCCGAAAATAAGCATGTTCAAGTCTTGAATCGACATTTATCGTAATCCTTAACATTGTTTCTAATGAAAAAAGATACATGGTTTACCTGTTTTGGTTCTTGCGCAGAGTTAATAGAGAAAAGGTAATGACCGCTTTTGTGATCTAGCTGGCAGCAACTATGGTACGTATGTTTACATCTATACTATTATTATAAAGCTCAAGAGTTTGTTTGTTTGTTTGAACGCGCTAATCTCAGGAACAACTGTTTCGAATTGAGTTAATATTTTTGTGTTGGATAGTCCATTTATCGAGGAGGGTTATAGGCTAAATAATATCACACTAAAACCAATAGGAGCGGAGCAGAAATGAAAAATGTTGCAAAAACGGGGAAAATTTTATTTCCTTTGTGAGCTTTTTCTCTCTTATGTGACGCAGACCAAGCTGCGTGGGTCAGCTAGTTATACATAAACAGCTGTCTCACGGGTAATAATTTTATAGAAGTTTTAATCCTATCAGGAAGCACGAACACATTAGAAAACTACAGCCAGACATAAAACAAAATTCAAAAATATTTTTGGAAGGTACTTTAAAAATGTATTTCAAATACCTTGAATGTCATTTTCATTCAAATTCCGACATGTGTATACAAGGGCGTAATTGTTATAATCGGTGTCCAATATCCAGTATTCAGTAGAAATAGGTTCTGAAAACAAAAAAGAAAGATCAATGGAAATCAAAAAAAGTCTATCACGTAGGCTCTAAGTACTTTAGTCATCAAACTAAAAATCATTGAGCAAAGATTATTGACGGGATAGAACTTTTATTTTTGGTGTGAGAAAACACAGCAACGCGCATGGATGCAAAACATTGCGCTTTTGCTTCATCTTTAGTATCGATTGATCGTACGACTCATTGTTGGGTAGGTTAGCATTTTTTAAGCCTTCTAAATTACAGTTGTAGGCACACACAGGATATTCCAGTAAATGGGCCATGATCATTGTCCTTATGCAACGGTACATGGGGTAAGACACATTAAAAATTAAAATTTGTATAAAATACGTTTAGAGCCTTTTCAGACTTATTACTGTATGATTGCTAAACCTACCATCAGATCCAGGATTCGGGAAGGTGACAACTAGTTTAGCTGAACCGTCTGATGCAGGGACACCGACACCTTTCACAGTTTCCAGCCTTTCGTTTTTAACTTGAGAGTTAATCACGGTCACCTGACCATCCACTAAATCGTAAAAGGCATTGCTGCAGGTCCCATCTTGGTAGCGTGATGGGTACATTTCAATATTATGCCATGTGCCCATATACTACAAAAAAAACAACAAAATTTAGAGATAAATTTGTAGTAACGTGAAATTGCAAAGTGTTTTTGACTTCTTTGTTGTCGCTGCAATTGGTTGCTAATTCACTTACTTCAGTGATGTGATGGAGAGTGAGAGGAAGGCCAAAATAAAGATGGATGGATTGTGTGAAAATTGTGGGTGTTTAGTCTGAGCGGACCAAAAATACAATATGTCTACGTTCGGAAGGACCCGCGGGCCGCGATGTCCAAAAAAAAAACAAGGCCCAACTGGTAACTTTCCCATTTCGACAACTAAACAAAGGACCTGCGAAACAAGTGAAAAAGTGTGGCAACTTGTAACTATTCTCATCTTCATACATTGAATCCCATTTCGTCAACCCTAAAATTTCAAATGTTTTTTGTACAGTACAGTCAGCTCCCAAAGTTACAAGGAAACCATTTTTGTTGATGTTGCTATTTTTTGTCTCTCTCTGGCTCACTGTAGTGGCTGTTGTTGCGAGATGACTCTATTTTGAATTTGAACAGAAAGTACTAGGAGAACAGAATCGTGAAGAATATGTAAGTTGTTATGTTTAGTTTTTTTTGTTTACTGTTTGTGTTGGATAGTCCATTTATCGAGGAAGACTTTAGGCTATATAACATTACGCTACAATTTTTAGGAGCGGAGCAGGAATGAAAAATGTTGCAAAAACGGGGACGTTTTTTTCCTTTCGTTTTTCTCTCTTATGTGACGCAGACGAAGCAACAATTTTCATTTATGCTCCGCTCTTATTAGTTGTAGCGTGATGTTATATAGCCGTATACCTGCCTGATAAATGGACTATTCAACACAAAAATATTTTTTAATTTCATACAGTAGTTCCTGAGATTACCGCGTTCAAACAAAAAAACAAATTCTTCAGCTTTATAATATTACTAGCTTCTGCCCGCGACTTTGTTCGCGTGAAATTTTGATATCGCAACGCATCGCCTTTTCAACAGTAGCTTTTTTCCCGCTTGCAACATTTCCTATTGCTGCTCCGCGCCTATTGGTCATAGCGTGATATTATATAGCCTATAGGATTCCTCCATAAATGGACTATCCAACGCAAAAATATTTTTTCAATTCGATTTGGTAGTTCCTGAGATTACCGCGTTTAAACAAAGAAACAAACTCTTCAGCTTTATAATACTCGTATTATTAGAATAGAAGTGTAGATACTCGTACTACGATCCGTTTGATGCGATGCGTCCGATGCGTACGTTGCGGAAACGTGGACACATTTCTATGGAAGAAGAAGACTTGCAGAGCTGACCTCAAATAAATTAGGATAACGGCTGCCGTCATTGTAAACTTACTCTATCGGCTTCAAAGTTCTCCATTGGCTTAACGTTCACCGATTCACATTGTCCTCTAAAAACTACGGGTTCATCCGAAGGTTCAGGATAGTAGAAACAGGCTTCGTCACTCTGATCAGTTGGTTTGTAATACATTGAGTTCAGATCTAAGTAAGACCTTATTGCCTCGTCGATATCCGCTTGGACAGATGGCGACAATCGTCGAGACCTGCTCAGAATCCAGCTGTACACTGGAGACAAATTAATTTTAAATAAGTACAATTAAGAATTTAATGAAAATATTAGATGGCCTAGATATTTTTGTGGGACTCACTTTCATAGCGTTTTGTATATTTTTGTAACGGGAGGAAAACAATGGATGGGCTTATGCTTAATCTCTTGGCCAAAGTTAAATGTACCATGTTTTTATGCAAATAAATGTTGTAATATTCCATTCTCAATGTAGCACTACATGGATCATTTAGCACTCAAATGTGATTGTCAGGGAAGGCAGTTTATACTGCTTTCCCTGGCTTGATAATTTTGGAAATGAATTGAAAAAAGTTGAAGTCGGATTTTTATTCAGATTAATAGCCAGGGCGGAAGTGACGCTAAAACGATAACCACATAATTATTCAGTACCTACATCTTTCTGAATCTGTCACAAAGAAACTATTGAATGAAAAATATCGATGTGGGACCGTAGGAGGGTTCAGAAAAACGTTTTGAATTCGTGGTAATTAAAGCGTCGATATCCTAACTCCATGTGTTATTGACTTTTTTATAGAAATCTTTACTACTGATAGAATGTCACTATGTCTTGCTGATAAATGAGGAACTCCTGAGAGTTCATCATTTTATTTGATAAATACCCACCTCGCCTGTTGGAATCTCCTTCATTTACACAGCTATACGCGACTGCGTAGTTGTCGTAGTCGCTTTTAAGAATCCATAGATCCCTTGCTGTATTCTCTACAATAAAATGAAATAAAATAAATTTCGGGTAAAAAGGTTATTTATGCTTCTCAAAAGTACCGTAAACCGGGGGGGGCTATTTGGGTTTTGGGGGTTATTTGGGAAAATCCAGAAATCGAACTAAAATATCGATAATTGTCGGCTGGTGTGTGTTAGAAGTTTTTTACAAACTCTAGCAACACTTTGATTGGCTGTTATTCAGAAATTCCTGATGAAAAATCCCAATTTAATATTTTGGTTTCTATGGTACCAAATAGCCCCCAAAAACTCAAATAGCCCCGTTTTACTGTAATGAAATTCACCAATGAGAAGCCAGAATATCCCAGAGTCATTTGATAATAGACCACATTTTCCATTTCATCAAAATACTACTGGCTGGCTGCTATTGGCGTGCATAAAATATTATTGATATTTTCAAAGTTAGAACTGCAATATTGCTTAACATTTTCGGTTACATAATTATTGCAATAATGGCAAAAAAGGTAACCTGTACCTAAGTACACACTATAGTAGGGCTAGAGCCAATTTAAAAGATCACATTTGACATCTGTCAGTTCTAAAACTGACAGATGTCAAATGTGATCTTTTAACTACTATAGTAGAATTGTGACAGGTTTGAAAAGCGGGTCCAAAACTAGGCACATCCTGTATCTCGCTGATCCTACACAATCTAATACCGAAGAAACAGCTGATTGGAAAATACAATACCGAACGTATCGGCTGTTTCTCTATTTCAATTGATATGCAGAAAACAAGCAGGGCTACCTACTCGAAACTATATTGTTTTAATCCTATTATTTTAAGCCGGAAACAATTGGCTACTAAAACAACTGGCTACGTTCCTTTTGATAAATAAGCAATATTAATTGAAAGTATATGACTGCATTATTATAATATTTACGTAATAATAGCCATAAACAGTGAGATAATCTATAGATTGATATGCCACCGTAAAATTGTCAAACAAGTTAGATTGTAATCTCTCTAGCGAGGTTGAAAACTCTCAATATTGTCAACTAAACATACAGCTTACAATAAAACGCATTATTTTTCGGTAGATTGTAATCTATCGAAGTGAAACCGTAATATTGTGAAATGCATGCGATGGACGTCAACTCGCGCGGTGTGGAGGAGAGGGAGGGAAGGAGGGGTCCTCTTGCCCAATGGATTCTCATGAAAAGATAATGTACCCTATTTCGTAGAAAAATAATGCGTTATTAAGCAGTATTTTAGTTGACAATATTTTGAGAGTTTACAACAACCTCGCTAGAGAGATTACAATCTAACGTGTTTGACAATTGTACGGCGACATATACAAATAAATAAAAAAAATCCCCTTTCTTAGGGAAGGGGATTTTTTTTATTTATTTGGGGGGATGCCTGTGTCCCAATAGTGGTGGGGTGAAATAAAATTGAAGTGTCTGTTCGTTATTTTAGAATAACAACTTTTATGGAATGCATCATTATGTTTAGTAAGTACATACGGAACTGAGTGTGACAAACACTTTTTTAAATTAAATTTTTGTCTGCCTGGTTGTTCCAGTTACTCTCCGTAACGACTGTGACATTTCTTTAGTGAAAAGTGTTAAGGTTTCGTACAAAAAAGAACAACAAAATAGTTAACAAAATCTGATTCAAAGAATAAAATTTAATGTATTTATTATATTTTTTAATTTTGTATCAATTAGAATTTCATGCTGACGAAGGTCGCGGAAAGAACAAAAAAATAAGGGAATAATAATAGGAGTAGTGTTCGAAAAATGTAAACTCATTATTCCTAGGACAAACATGTAGGTTAGACTAGACCTTGAACATAAGAGGGTATTATAACACATATCCTTACAGATACATCGTAAGTGAACGGTAGAATAAAACATCGTACATACTAACAATTTAATGCACAAACGTTGTATGTAAAGTACGATTTATTGACCTTTATGAATCTTATTTTATGTTTTTGTTGAGTGCTTTGGTAACTATGACATCATTGAAAAACAAAAAATAAAAGTATTTACCGTCGATCTGTTATTTTGCATAGAAATTGACCAATAGGAACCGTACTCTTTGCTGGCTTGAATTTTTTTTTAATTTGAAACAGTAATTTCACACATATTCTCTGACAGGTGCGACTCAATAGCCCCCTTATTAAGTCGGGAATAAAGGTCACTCTTATATTTTAATGGTTGTAGCAATCCATAGAATAACAACGCTATTATTTTGACTGACTTTGTGGTGTCAATCAAACAGCAACTGTATTGTGATGAAAATAATGATTAAACGAAGGATGTAACAAATAGAAGGCAAATGAAATTAAAGAAAAACGATACTTACCAGCTCCTGGAATATTTAGCACCACAGTTAACTTTGCTTCGGTACCAGTGAGTTCCGCTATTCCATCGATTGTGACTACTTCCTGATCAACAACTTGACTATTGAGTATTTTCAGAACTCCATTATCAGTTCGGCTGATCTCCGCCCTGGCACAGCCACCATTACCATTCGGAGATACATAACTTGAAATTTGGTGCCAGAGACCTGTAAACTAAATGGAAAACTTAGTTAAGCATCCGTCCACACTTACGAACTTAGTTAACAATCCAATTACAGGCCAAATGAACACTTAGTGCAAGTGAGTATTAACTTTGATATTATTTGTAAACCATTTTCCACCAAAATGTATTCTGTATGCACTCGGCTGAAAGCTGGCTTTTTAAAAGCGCATAGTGCTTATAATTATACCCTAGTTTTTATCTGACAAAATAAGAACTCGATCACCCGATCAATATAATTATACCTCTGCTCAATTAGGTAAGTAGAAACTACAGGCTGGTAGCGTTATATGATTTCATTAGTGCTGTCAATACTTACTCTATCTACATTAAAGTCTTGAACAACGGGCAATGTCGTGGGGCACTGTCCTGGGAAAATAATAGGTTCACCATGCTCAATAATTGGTAAAACAAAACAGGTACGTTCTTCATGATCAATACTTCTCAAGGTAGAAAACTGGATGCCAAATATGTCCGTTAGTCGTGTGTTTATAAACCGGTCGGTCATATCATTCATGTTTGCGTTTGGTCGTTTAATCACCCATATGTATACTGTGAGAAAAACATTGGAATTAGATAAAAAACCGCATAAGTACCAAGCAAGGTGAAGTTATGTGTGAAAAATAATTTCTGACATAACGACGAATTTCTGTCTTAACGTCATCATCTATCTGCCTAGCCTTTTCCCAACTATGTTGGGGTCCACTTCCAGTGTAACTGGATGCAGCTGAGTACCAGTATTTTACATGGACCGACTGCTCATCTGACCTCCACAATTCAGTTGCTCCTTATAAAATACTGGTACTAAGCTGGTTCTTTTGGCAAGACTGGTTTTCAGACTTTTTGGGCCACTGACTACTTGTAACCACCATCAAACTGCGACCAACAGCTTAACGTGCTCTCTGAGGCACGCTGGAAACTCGGTATGTGGGTGTGAATGAATTTTTGTCAAAACAAAACTAGATTAATAAAATATACTCACTACTCTTTTTATTATTCTCAAGGTTTCGACATGAGAATGTAATAGCAAACGTGTCATAAACATTGGGTAATGTTTCCAGCACCGAAAAGGCAATGGCTAAAAAGAAGGTTAAAAAATTAGTACTTAACTTAATTATTAAAATGCAGTTCAAAACGCTTAAATTGCACAGAATATTATATACCATGTCTAACATGTGTTGTTAACAAAGCGGTTTTTAATTTACGGTGTCTAAAAAGACCCATCAATAAGCTGTCATTTACACATTCTGGTTTCTGCACATCAAACAACACAATATAATTGCCGGAAAACTTGTAATGGCGAGGGTTTATACCGTGCACTCAACGGCACTGATTCATGGGTATAGTGTTCCAAAAAACTAAGAACTTCAATATCTCCGTAACCAGAAGATTCAGGGTATAGGCTAAAATATTTCTTTTTCATCAAATTGACGGCAAGAACATGCCACAGCTTCGTAAATCGAGTCTTTTTACACCTGTTTTAGCATAAGGTACTATTGACACTCACGAACTTCGATTGACGGTATGTTAATTGTAAATGTGGCAGCATTGCCTTCTTGGGACATTGTGCCCGTAGTTTCTTCTAAGAAGTTATTATTGACCGCAGAGTAATCAATTTCTAGTCCATTAGTATCCGTAAATTGAAATGCGGAACATTCGCCTTGCTGGATTGGGTTGTCTGTCCGAGCATACTCTTCCCAAGTACCTAAGAACTGAAAAAGAGACAATACACTTCAAATATTCGTAGACATCATCATCATTTCAGCCGAAAGACATAGCCCTCCCCCAAGTGTGCCACATTGACCGGTCCCGTGCGACTCGCATTCAACGTATTCCCGCAACCTTCACCAGGTCATCGGTCCACCTGGTGGGAGGTCTTCCAACGCATCGTCTTCTGGTTCGCAGTCACCAACACTCCAGAACTTTTCGGCCCCATCGGGCATCCGTTCTGCGAACGATGTGCCCTGCCCACTGCTACTTAAGTTTGACAATTCTTTGGGCTACATCGGTGACCTTTGTTCTCTTGCGGATGTCTTCATTTCTGATTCGAACACGCAAGATTACTTCAAGCAAAGCCCTCTCTATTGCCCTTTGGTTGACTTTAAGCCTCTTGACAGCTTTTTGATTCGTAGACAGCGAATGAGGAATAGACATAGATCATTGTCATCATCATCAGCCTTTAAGAGGATCACACGCCTGTCAACTCTAATCTCAGCAACTCGATCATTATAATTGCTGCTTCGCGGTATACTCTCTCTACTCAAAACCTTTACGCCAACGGTCAACATGGCTGAGCATAAAGTCTGGTTTTCTCCCGGACTGCCTCGTTTAGGATTTTATATCTCAGGAAGAATAGACAGTCACTAAATAGTATTTGAAATAAGAGCAGGGTACACCCTGAGTAAACGAAATAGAAATACAATAACTACAAATCTTTCGCGAATGTAAAGGTTTTATTTGACCCACAAAAGAGCTGACATCCATTTTTGTAAAGTACCAACTATCCGACTACATTAGATAGTGCCAGTCTGCAAGTGACTGCCAAAGACTGTCCTTATCTCGTACGTCATATGCTTAAAGCTAATTTTTAGCAAAGTCTATGTACGCAAATATTATGTCAGAGCTGTTGGACCTAACATTTATAACATAGTTTCTGTTTTTCAGAGTCTAGCCTCTGTATGAATTTAATGCATATTTGTAATTATATAGATTTTCATGAGCAACTTTGTCAGGCATATCTAAAGTTGATATGAGTACGATAGGTACTTAAAGTGTATTGAACAGCTGTTTTTTTTTGCAATTTCTGGTTTGGTCTCACAGTTAAAGTTGTTTGTTTGAGTGTCGTACACTAATTGCCAGTCAGCATACATAATTATTGTCATAATATACGAAGTTTTCATGTCAGTTGTTTATTCTCGCCGAGACAGGGCGAGTGCGAGAGTGTTTATAGTAGCGCTCGTCCTACCTCGGTGTTCCTCGCAGGCTCTCCGATGCAAGACATTTCGGTAGAAACATACAGAAGGCACGTTCGAGAGTATGCAGCCACCATCAGTCATTTAAATTTCGTGTATTGCAAAATTGGCCTTAGACAGTGGCCTCCTTATCGCAGGCAATTGTTTTAATCACTTTTATTTTATGAGATATTTTATTAGGATATAAATAAAGCTAATCGCTACGTGCAAACGATATTGAATTAGGTATTGTTCTTCTATAAACCGCAATCGAATTAATTTATTTTAACAGTAGGTAGGTATAAACTGCACGAGTCATGGTGATGTTTTGAACGAACGAAATGATTATTATTCAACACTACATAATTCACACATGGAGAGATTTACTATTTCGACAGATACTGACACGAAACTATCCGATAATTCTGGAGTCTCAATCTTCAATTTTAGTCAAACAACTAGTTTATTTTACGCAAATTATTGGTACCTACTATGTCTTTGGTCTTCAGGAACCGTGAACCAAACACAAACACGCGGAGTAAATGTTACGCAAATGACCATTTGAAAATATTGTCTTTGGGAGTTTGAAAAGCAAAATTTATTTATTTTGAGGACTCCTAGTATTTATTTTATAGGGGCATTATACTTGGTTTGTTATAATACACCAAATGCTTTAGGATAGTGTTGAATTAACAATGATAAAATCGTTTGGATTACGACCCGCGTTCTTGTTAGGGGCACTGATTATTCTTCGATTAATGAAATGAAGAAGATAGATTGATATTTATTTTGCAAATAGGTTTTACTTAAACAACTTTTTTTAAAACTAGATCGGGGGCAGTGTTTTGTACTCTGAGAAGAAACAGCTGAAACAAACTAGGAGGTCTATTTTAAGGTCCAGACTTAATCTTGCTCAACCCACGTGAGGACTATGCAGATTATCATCTGAGATGGTCTTTTGAAACAGGAGCCACACAGTTATGATTGGTAGTATAAGTACTTACTCTTTGAATGTCAAAATCTGGTTGTAAAGGCACATTTTCATCACACTGTCCATCTTGTATCACTTGACCAACACTAACACTAAAAAGTCCTACAAGACTAAAAACTAACACAATCACTTTCGACATCATGAGATCATGTTTGTCCCGCACATCACAATTGCCAAACTAATCAAACATATTTTTTATCTGTTAATTTATATGGAATCTTATCAAAATATTATTTATCGTTTCTTTAATCTCAAAAATTGTATTGACCAATATTACTGAGAGTTTAAGTAAATTGATTGATGTAAATAATCCCAATTACTTTATTGTGATTTAATTATCAATACTATGGCTTGGCAATAGTTATTAAAACTGACCCCCCATATCTCAGTAACTAGAAGGTTTCCAGGTATGGTGTAGAACAAAAAAAATGTTCGCAATGATGGGAAAAACAAATGTCTTTCGGCTTCGTGAAGAAGTGGCTTTATTATGCTTTATTTGGCCCTTTATTTAATAAATATTTACGATCGACATATTAAGAAGAAGACTAAACCTACGCTGTTAGTTCGTCTGCCTGTCAGCAGGCTGTCCCTCATGAAAATTTCAACTGTCTATACGGGGTGTAAACCACCTCATCACAAAGCCGTCAACCAAGCGTTATGTACATCAAACTAAGTAACTTAACGCAAAAAATATTGCTGGGAAATTACTTTTTTTTTGGGGTGAAAATTACGTTTTGTGGTAGAACTCATATTAACGCACTTAAAACATTGTGCTGATGGATGGATTGAATAGTACGGGGTTCGTAAAAGTGTTCAAAGTAAAAATCTTATAATGAAAACTTGTATTTAAAAAAAACTTGTTGAAAAGTTGGGACTTTGACCCCTAATATCTCCGTAAATAGTGGGTTCCCAGGGATGGTGTAAAACAAAAAATGATCGCAATGACGGGGAGAACAAGGGCCTTTCAGCTTCGTTAAGAGGTGTTTTACAACCGTATATTTATGGTTAATGGGTGCTCCCTACTATGATGTAGTACACAACACTTCATGCGCGAGTCGCACTTGTTTTAATTATTTAAATGACTAGCTAACCCACGCAACTTCATCTGCGTCATATAAGATAGAAAAACGAATGGAAAAAAAAATCCCCGTTTTTGCAACATTTCAATAGTCGTAACGTGATGTTATATACCTAAAAAAAAATAAAGCCAAAGCTAATAAAGCCTTTCTCGATAAATGAACTATCTAACACAAAAAGAGTTTTTCCATTTGAACTAGTAGTTCCTGAGATAAGTGCGTTCAACCAAACAAACAAACAAACAAACAAACTCTTCTGCTTTATAATATTAGTATAGATACTCCAGTTAGAGTAAAAAAGGTAGGTACTTCCAAAAGACCAGCAATGTATATCTTCTCCCAGGCTTCATGTTTACTTAGCGTGAACTTTGCCCAGGCGCATGTACATTGGCTGCTAGTTGACATGGAGATAATAAATCTTTGCTTTGCCAGATAAAGATAAGTATATCGTCGTTTTCACGCGATATCAATGTTTACAACAGGCACCGAATTTTGTATTGTTTCTAATCTTTTTGGGTATACTACTTTACTTTTGTTTGTTTAATCGGCATTTGATCTATGTATTTGGTTGAGATTAGGTGATAGTCTTGCCGTAATATTAGAAAAATATAAGCATTATTAAAAAACTATGTCCTAGAAACAAAAAATCGAAGACATGTGACATGTATCAACCCGCACTAGGCCCGCGTGGTGGATTATAGCCCATACGCAAAATACGCGCTTTGACGTGGAGTTGCGGACACCAGTCTGTTGTACAATACAATGCAATAGAAAAAAATTGTCACCATCTAATCTGTGTATATCTAATAAGTAGTCACATCTACCTAACCTTTTCCCAACTATGTTGAGGTCGGTTTCCTCTGGGATCGAACGAAAATATATCAGACAATCGATCTTAAATGTTTACGTCCTTGAAGCCTAATCGCTGTGCAGCCGATTCTGTGATTAAGATGATTTAGGAACCTTGATCAAATAGAGCCCAGGATTTATGCCCGCACTGTTCTTACTTAATTGTCATCAAAAGCCAAAAGATGATACTATAACATTTGATTCAATTGCAAATACCCCACTTCCGAGTTTTGAAGCGTTTTATCTTTGTCAGTTTTCATTGATTTACAAAAACTAAAAATACGTGTACACGTATTTTATGATGATGAAACGGCTAACCAGATTTTGTTGACACAGCTAAGAACACTCTCAAAAGACCTGTCAAAAGAAATAATTGGTTCATCCGATCAGGAGCTATGATGCTTCAGACAGACACCTAGTTACACAGACACACACACACTTCAAACCACGGAACAGAGAAAAACAGCTTCAAACTTTTAAATACCCCACTTTTCTGGTCATTATCATCATCCTTTCAGCCGAAAGACGTCCACTGCTGGACATAGGCCACCCCAAATGTCGCCACGTTGACAGGTCCCGTGCGATTCGCATCCAACGGATTCCTGCAACCTTTACCAGGTCATCGGTCCACTTAGTGGGAGGTCTTCCAACGCATCGTCTTCCGGTTCGCTGTCGCCACTCCAGAACTTTTCGGCCCCAACGGCCATCCGTTCTGCGAGCAATGTACCCTGTGCCCACTGCCATGGTTTGATATGGTTTAAAAAATGGTTTTAATAATAATTTTAGTATCAACAGTAGCTCTAACCCATTGTAACATTCCACTAACATTTTTATGTGTTTCACACAAAGTTTTCTCACTTATATCATCGCATTTCGCGAGTCAGAGTAGGTAGGGTCTCGGAGTGTTTCAATGGCATTGACCTTGTGTTAGATAATACTCGAGAAAACAAACATCGCCTTGTTGCCAACCAAACGTTCTGTTTACCGCGAGTGGGTTTCATAGCTATATGTCAAGTTATACAGTAAATATTTACTTAGTACGATGATCCTCTAATAATAGAAATCGTGGACGTAAGTAAATAAATAAGCCCATTTTGGATTCAAGTCCTTTTTTAACATCTCTAAGCTGTAAAATATTATTTTGCGTTGAAAAAAACCCGCACTATGTTAAGGAGGAGGCCTGAGACCCACCCGTGGGAATATTGAAAAGTAATGATGCTCAACTACATTGGATTAAAATATTTAACTAAATTCTACAAAAAATAATACATGTTTAAGTTGATTAAGTAACCAAATCCAGCGCACTTTATCATGCTTACATTATCATATTATTATTGACTTAGCTTGAACACAATATAGCACAAAAAAAACCGTAAGTATTAACTGTATTACACAACAGAATGGAGCTAAATCCATCTAGAAGCATCGCGGGGTGTCAGTAGGGTTGTCAACTTTTTTAACGCGACAACGGTAAAGCCAAGAGTATTTTTATATTACATTTATGTATGTTTGTAACATTTTTATGTTCTATCGTAGCACCTAAACTGGGCCTCGATTCTGCTATTACGATAGTGTCAGAATAGGCGATCATTGAAGTCATAATGATAAAGTTCTGTCAAGCTTTGACAAGTTTGGTAATCTACTAATATAATGGCGTCATTATGACTTCTCAATGAACAACCATTGACACTCCATTGAGAGAAATGTCATAGAATATTAATCTCGTACATGAAATCTGGCATGAATACGAGTAAGTGTTCGCATTTAGTAGTAGATTTCGAAAACAATTTGTACGAATGGTTTGATAATAATGGCAATATTTTCATATTGCCATTGCATGCCATTTAAACACAATTTTATTACGAGACCATCGACCGACCATTGTGAATTAAGGAGATTTCAAACTTTAAGCAAAATGACAATGGGATGAGAATGGAATCGTGTTGGAGTGACGAATTCATTAAAATAGCAGAATTAGGCCCCTGGTGAGCCGGAACAAATGTTCAACACCTTTTTTTTTTATCGCTGGGAAAAAATGCGTTACGCATACCCTCCCATAGGCCTCCCATAGGGGTATGTGGGACTCCCCAACATTACTCGATTTAAATGTTACACGGTGTTGGCAGGTAATTTTTACATGATGAAGAGGTTGGTCCCAAAGAGAAAATTGTTCAATTGGATGGTTTGTGCTGCTTCTTTTAATTTTTGTATACATGTTGGAGTATACATAAGAAATGAGTATACAACGTGTAACGTTAAATGCGCAAAATCTCAGACACCGCAAATGATTTTTAATTCAATTGACCTAATTTTGAGAGAAAAAAGACGTGTGGCACTCGGGGACTGCCGCGGTAAAGCTATTGCATAGCGTTTTTTATCAACTTATGCAATTATAATTATTAATTTATTTTATTTTTCCGCTTGTTACCGTTGTACCGCGCTCGGAAGCCGCAAAAACGACGGGGTGTTATAAGTTTGACGTGTCTGTGTATGTGTATGTAGAACATTCATTATACAATTCATAATTTCATCGTGATGGGAAGCCGAGCCAGAACATTCAGTCTGCGTTTGGTCCTCAAGCCGGAACAAACGGAAAAATAAAATACATAAATAATTATAATTGCATAAGTTGATAAAAAATGGTTACAAAGAAGGTCTAACATCAAATGTATATGTCACCGTAAAATTGTCATACGCAAGTATCTCTGCCCCCATAATCGGGACTTGGGTCACCCCTCCTTTAGGTCAGTTAGGTTCCTTTAAACCCTGCACTCGGAAATAGGGGCCCTGCGAAGCGGGGCTCCGTCGAATACGCTTTTTAGGGGAATATAAAGTGTTTAACTTTAGCTTGTCATTGTCATTATCTGACATGGGGTGACAGGTGTTGTTAGGTTATTTTCGTTACGGAATTTCTGGATTCGGTCTCCACGCTCAAGGCCCGCGTTAGAAGCTATGCAATAGCTTAAAATAAAGTTTAAGGTTTTATGTGCTGTTTTAGTTTCACTGGCAATTAGATTGACTGGCTAGAACTATTACTTAGTAACCCGCGTGTGACAAAAATTTAAATTGGACGACAACCATTTGTGTTTGTTTGTTTACCTATTTAGGCGGGTTTGCGCACGTGATGGCTTGACGTATTAATAAATTAGACAAGGCAACATTTTAAATGTAGAATGTAGAAATGTTGAAAAATGTGACCTATATTAAAAAGTGGTTCAATTGATTATGCTCGTGATTCTAATCAAACTATTTTTAGGTTTCGCACATTTAACGTCACACGTTGTGTAAGACGAAGTCTGAAAGTGGCACCGGTGACTGAAAAGTTATGTGGTAATCGGTTGTCGTGGTATAGGCAAGAGAGGAATGATTTGAGTATGAATGTGGATGGGTATAAGAGTAGAGGAAGATCGAAGACTCGATAGATGGAGGTGTCTGATGAGAAGACGTGTCTCTATTACTCGTCTAAGGAAGTATGGAGGAAGAAGACATGTCGCATGCCGCGCATACCCCAAATGAATTGGTATAAGGGCAAAAGAATGATGATGACATATTAGAGTACAGTTGACAACCCTTTTTGTTTTTTTTTTTTTTTAGGATGCGAAATCTTCAAATGACTTCTCCCACTCTGGGCGGAGCGAGAGGGAGTGTCAGACTTTTACTGGCTAAAACCCATCCATATTCTTTCCTCGCCCTTTATGTTCCGGGGCCGCGGTATCTCTTTCGAACTGACCCGCAACAACAGTTGACAACCCTAAGTACTAGTCGTTGGGACCACTCAATTGGTCTCATCCAAATTGTAACCACTCTCATCCTTTAAACTTTCCACGATCTCGAGTGCACATGAATTGTAACGTGATGTGCCCATCAGCCGCTATTCTTACGAAAATTATGTAATTCGATTGTTGTGATGGCATATGTGATTCATTGGTATTGTTAACTGTTTGCTTGTGGTCTGATAGACATTGTTGTTTGGATATTTATTTAGTGTTTTAGAATGAATGAGACCAAACAGAAAATGGTCTCATTCATTCTCATCATGATGATGATGATGAGAATGAATGAGACCATTTTCTGTTTTAAGTTTTTGGGTCCTTTTGATTCCAGTAGTCTTTTTCAAGGGACACTATTAATAGTGTCGTGTGTATTAATAGTGTAGTGTGAAGAAGGAGGCACGATGGCTAGGTTTACTTGAATACACTTCTGTCTAACCCTTCGCGGATTACTGGCGTGATGTTATGCTATGCTATTATAACATTCAAGTACTATCATCATATCATATCATATCATGAAAATAACTCGTTTGCGTTGTCGCAATTGATGCAGTACAAAGACTTCTTATACTTTCTGTACTTTTGCGACTGTCTGGCTATTCTACTCTTGTGATTGCAATAATAATTGCCACCTAGCTGCTGTATAGCTTTGTTAGGTTAGGTCTTATGTAAGTAATGTAGCTATATTCCATACAAAATAGGTAGTTACACAAGCAATAATATTGTTGATGGCATTTTCAATTAAAACCTACCTTTCAAGCCTGACCTATATCAATTTACTTTGTTTTAACTTTTGCTTTAGCAGTGTAAGTTCAGTTAATGCATGTCCAAGTAGGCACATGTTTTTTCAGTTAATAGTTTTTCGTTTGGCCGATTGCCTGACGTAAAGTAATAATGCGGCCTAAGGCCTTTCGGACTCTCGGATGGGTGTTCTCGGACTGTGGGTCATTGCTGATTGACACCCATTGCTTATGATGATTTAGGCCTCTCATTTATTTGTGCCTATCTCCAAGCTCCAGGTTTTATGATGGCGATAATGCCATCTGCCTACTTTAGTTTATAATTTATTTCATCACCATTGCTCTCGGAATAATTGTAAAGAGCCAAACATTTGAATACATTTGACTTGGACTATATACCCACATTGAGCCCGCGTGTATAATGTTTACTACCTCTAACTAAGTGGAGTCTTGTATTCCAACAGTGGGGACATTTTAAATTGATTATGCTGATTGGGCAGGATATGTCTACCGCATGCCAGACTGACTGTGGCCCAAGTGGCCCAAAATAGCAGGAAACTAGTGCCCTGTAGTAGTATGGCGGGGTCACAAGAAAATGATGAGACAAACTGGACAGGTTCCGTCAGAACTGTAAGAAGAACGAGCGGGATTGCATGAAATGGAAAGAGTGGAAAGGAGTCTCTGTAGGACAGGAGTAGGACAGAGTAGGCTATAAAACAAATAAAAATGTGACCAATCGCAGTTATAAGTAGGCAGACCTAGGAAACAAGGAAAGTCCAACAAAAGATTTGCAAAATTGTATTTTAAATCAACAGTGTAACAATATTGACAAAAATTATTTAATCGTAGCCTCACCTCAGATGTAATGTGTGAACAGCTGTATCAAGGAAAAAGATCTTAATAAACACTTAACTGGAATCAACTCAAAGTGTTAATAGACCAATTCTCAGAACGCTAATTTAATTGGGAAAAACATTACTTGAACAGCATGCGTAAGTACTTTGCTGTTCAAATTCATAACATTTCATCAAGTTTTTTTTTTACATTAAAATATGGTTAGAAAACTTACAATGAATTGGCCGTTCTCAATAAAAAAAAAAAACTAATTAGGCCGTCAGATAGATTATTAAAACATATTTGACCCATATTATTCTTTTGTTACGTAAATCAAAATTGACGAAGATACGATGCTTTTAAAATTCTGTATAATCTAGCTAGTTCTGGCGTTTGATGCGTTTTACCTTTGTCAATATTCATTGATAAAAAAAAAAACAAAAAAATACGTGTCCATTTTTTTTTCAATTCTCTGACTGATGGACTAAACAGATTTGTAATTTTTGATACTATAGTCATACCTACTGTATTGTATTGTATAACGGGCTGGTGTCCACACCTCCACGTCAAAGCGTATTTATTTTGCGAAATGCTTATGCTGGGGCCACACTAGCGGCTAACGTCAATGCTCACTAGCGCGATAATCATTGCGATAATTTTTAACGCGTTAAAGTGAAGGGTGGCTACGCTTGAAATGTCAACGTGAATGCCCATCATTGGCGATAAAAACGGCGCTAATTTTATTTGAATTGAATCAGGATAGACGTGGACAGAGTTCTGTATTTCATGAGTTTTATTACTTTCTCGTACTCCACTCCACTCCATAGTACGTATTTCAAAAACAAACACGTGAGATCCCGTCACGCTCACGACGCACAAGGACACTGACGTAGCGTGGCCGCTTCATCGCATTAATTCTTGCGTTAATCTCTTTGATGTACCGCCACTTGAGCTATCGGCTAACGCCATACGGCAATGTTAATGCTGTTGTCATATTATCGCGAATAATTAATGGCATTTCTCGTTAGTGTGGCCCCAGCATTACTATATAGGTACACTAGATACAAAACAAAACATGCATTAAACGCACACTTTGTCAACAAGCATATTACAAGTTGAGCGATTATATCGCTGATGAAAATGCTTGGCTCAATGCTGGTCCTGCTCCACTAGGACAGGGACGCATAAATTGATAGCATTTAATAGTATTGTTAGAGCTGCTGAAGATTGTACTTAACTATCTTTGCAATTCAATTTTAGTATTATATAATCGCATAGCCCATATTGTGTGTACAAGTAAGCTATCATTCACTGAAAGCCTACGGCAGTTCTTGACTAGAATGTGCCCTGGCGGTTGCAAGTATGTCTTGCTCTCTCGAATGTCTCGCTGATGGTGGCGCGTGTCATATTATCATTAAATTTAGTTTAATTTAGACCATTTAGTTCCCTTCAAAATGGTTGAGCTGAATGGTGCTGATCCATGCGTCATGTTCGTGAACGGGTGCTGTCAGTTGTGACTGGTCATCTCTTAGTCGCCATGGTTTATTTGAATTAATTATTTTGTTCCTGAGTTGTATTTTATTTTTTTTATGGTAGGACACTTTTAATGTGCACATCTTGCTACATTGTTCTCACATAATATACCATCTCAACATGAACGATGTAATCAAGGTTTTGTAACACTATTTTGATTTAAAAGAGTGTCCATGGAGTTTCTTGCCCGTTCTTCTCCATAGAGATCTACGTTCGGGAATGGGCAACTACAGTACTTTCACAGTTTTTATGTTTCGACAATTCAAAAGTGCCTGTAACTGGCCTACTTGAAATAAATGCATTGATTTTGATTTTTGATTTTGACAGATCACCATTATCATCATAAACATCACGCTTGTTATCCCTTATGGGTTAGGCAGAGGGGTTTCTACATTTGGCCAGTTATGTTTTAAGTCCCATTTAAAAGGGGCAAGCTTATTATCGTCAGTGGCACAAATCCAGAATCCGTACCTGCTACTGAGTCATTCTTTAGGGGAACCCCCAATAATTTGATTTGATCATTTGAACAGTATGCGTAAGTACTTTGCTGCAGGGATTGAAAACCGGTACCTTTTGCGGTTCTGGTTCTTAATTTAAGTTCTTTATAAAGGTTCCTCTTTTCGGTACGGTGGGTTCCGATGTACCGGTATAAATATCGGTTCCTAGAACCCTTAAATCGGATGGTTTTATACCGGTTCCTTGTCACCTGATTTAAAGTTTCCTTACGGAAGAGGGGATGGTTTTCAGAGCGTGCTTAGCATAATATCATACCTTTTCTTTTAGTTCGCCTTCGTTTCGCACCTCAAAAAACAAGTTTGGACTCGCTTTGCCTAAGAACCGTTAAAATATAGGTTCCAATTTTATTTAGATTCTGGTTCCTGTCCGGTATAGGTACCTATTGGTTCCAGAACCCCTAAATACCGAAATTATACCGGTATTTCGGAACCGGTAAAATAAAGGTTCCAATTCAGGTTCTGGTTCCTGTTCCGGTATAGGTGCCGGAACCCCTAAATACCGGTATTATACTGATATTTTGGAACCGTTTTCAATTCCTGCTTTGCTGTTCAAGTTCATAACATTACATCATGACTTTTATCCCCGTAAGCTTAGAAAGAGGTCTGCCTTATTGCAAGTCTTGTGTAATATGGAGTTGTTTCCATCAACCTGGAATAAATCCAGACCCCTTGGCTACTACTGCTAAACTCCTGATGGAAAAACTCAATGAAACTTTCTCTGACCTGGAAATCTAACCTAAGATCTCATGGACTCAGTCGGCTGATATGATAGTGATGGGGTCCCATTCTCACTTTGGGAATCAGTAATGACTCGGTAGCAGCCACGGATTCTGGATTTTTGCCACTGATGATTATAGGACCCCTTTTAAATGGGATTTAAAGTTAACTGCCGTGCTGTGGACCTCTGCTTAACCATTTAGGGACAGTGCAAACATTGTCAAAAATTCACATATTATTATGCATAAGCAGCCTCATTGATTTGACGAAATTATGATCGGTGCACGATGGTTTGATAATGATTTATGTGAAAAATTATTTTAATTAATTTTGTGAAATAAGTACATTATCACATTATTTAAAAGCTGTCTAGGGTCCGAAGCAAAACCAATATTAAAGAAAGAAAAACTTTTTGTACAGTACCTATAGGGTGTAAATATTATCTTTCAAGGAAGAAGAATCTCTAGAATCTCTGCCCATTCGATGAAAACTGATATCTATTAAGATACATTCAAAACTTATTTTTCCTTCTAGCTTTTCTATGACTTTTAAATAGTACCTAATGTGATAAAGTCACGGCACCCTCTTCCAACGTTGGCTTCACTTAAGGCTCGTTGCACACAGATGGGACGTTTATGCAGTTGTACCATTTACTAACAAAGCAAAGTTCAAACGTTAGCAATTTATTTTTGTCCATTGCTTACGTCCTGTTGTCTCCGTGTGCATTGTACCTAAAGTGACTGCTAACAAGTACTTATATAAAACGCTATCTAATGTCCGCAGCTTCGTTTACGTCAAGTTCGATAATCCACGCGATAACCTGGATAAAAACTATTATATGTGTTAGTCCAGCTTATAAACAATCTGTGTGCAAAATTACATCCAAATCCGTTTTTAGGCCCCGATTTACGAACACTAAGTCAAGACAGGCGCATTACTTTTGTAATATATTTCATCACCGATGCTCTCAAAACGGTGAAGGAAAACATAGTGAGGAAACCGGCATGTCCTAGAACCTAAACATTCGAAAACATGTTACATCTACCAACCCGCACTGGGTCTGCGTGCGATTATAGCTCATTCCCTCTGATAGAGAGGAGGCCTGAGTCCCAGCAGTGGGAACATTAATCGGCTGATGATGAGTTTTTGCGAGAAAGAGTAACACACATCCATCTATCCATCCATCCATCCTTACAAACTTTCGCATATTATAACATTAGTAGGAAGTAGGATTAGTAGGACTTATATTTTTGTGTCATAAACTATGAGTCAAGTATATAGGAACACGACGACCCGAATAGGGCAGCGGTAGTGAAGCTGCCTTACGTTCTTAGGGTCCCGGGTTCGAAACCCGGTAGGAGCAAATGTTTGTGTGATGAGCACGGACATTTGTTTCCGAGTCATGGATATTTATGTTTAATAAGTATGTATTTACAAACAAAAAGTCAGTATATAATGTAGTATATCAACTGTCTGGTGACCACGACACAAGCCTTGCTTAGTGTGGCACTTGACGGCGCTGGGTGTTATGGCCAGCGATATTTATATATTTATATTTATAACAAAGAAAAGATGTAATATGTAGATGACATTAGTAGGTACAGTCCAGGACTTTAATTAATGAAACACTTACCAATATTCGTATTTTAGCCATGTAATACAAATAGGGTTTAGTCGGTAATATTCGTACTTGTGAATGTATAAAAGTGTAAAATTGGAAAGTGGCTTTTCAAATAAAGTCCTCGACTCTACAAAAGTAGGAAGTTTTTAATTATGAATAAAAACTCATTAATATAAATTGTGTACGTATATTTTAATTAAAATCTTACAAGACAGATAACGAAAGTATCATTGACGTGTAGATAAAGAACAAAAAATCCAATTATCAACTCATACCAACACGATTTGTTATGATTCGAAAGCATTGATAAGAGCAAGTTTTGCTGTTATTGTTTCTTTCCGTTGATTTCACGTTTTATTTAAAGTTCGAATGAATCGGTTTATCCTAGGCAAGCCTGTTCCACCCTAGATATGACCCCAGGCAACTTGCGACCTAACGCAAGATTAGCACTATCACTACATATTATAAAACAAACAACACAATTTTTTTTTTTTTTTTGAATTTTATTTTTTTTTAATTTTATTTTTTTTCTTAAATTTTTGCACCGATTTTCATGCTGTTTTCACCTGAGTGGTTCTCGCGGAAGGTTTTAGTATAAAATTTGTACGCGGGTGAAGCCACGGGGATAAGCTAGTTTTGTTTAAAAAAAGATTTTATTAGTCATCTCTGTCCCACTGCTGGGCAAAGGCATGTATTCTCTTCTTTCACTTATTCCTATCTAGTGCTGCTTGTGGCCATTCTTTGCTAAAATAATATAGGTTATAAGTAAACTTATAAAGCCGGGTGCTTATTCTAGAATAAGCACCCGGATTTGAAAAAAATCTATATGTATTTAATAGCTTAATTCTTGAGGAAGGTTAAAGGTTAATAACATCACGCTACGACCTTAGTACGTATGAAACCACAGGTCACAGTTAGTCTTTAAGCGTTCTTACAAATAAGCGGCGCGTTGCCAGATGAACTGCAGCTGTTTGGCACCTGTCGACGACGCGTCGACAGCAGCCGCCGAAGCGTCGACAACTGCCGTCGACGGGTGGCAACGCTTGCAGTTGTTGAGTGACATGCCGAGGAAGGTTGTCTATTGTTTGCCCGAAGATTATATGCCATAATCATCATTTTCCCGAATTTCATTTACCCGAATTTCATTTGCCCGAATGTTTCATTTGCCCTAAAAGACATATGACATACTTTTAATTGCCCGAATTTTAGATACCATAAGATACGAATGCCATAAGTATTGTTTGCCTTATTTTTATGTGCCATAATAATTATTAGACATAATATTTAAATGGCATAACAAGTATTAGACAAACTTATTTATTCTGTGCATTGTTTTTTTTTCTGTGCATGGTTGATGGTGGGCTAGGTCGACGGAGCCCCGCTTCGCGGGGCTCCTACTTCCGTGTGGTTTATAAAAAAATAACCACGAAGGGGATGGCGGGGTCTATTCGCTCGCTTCGCTCGCTCACACGACCCCGCCATCCCCTTCTAACCTAACCTGTCCGAGTCGGGGTGCCCTAAAGTCCCCATTGCATCCAATTTCTCTTGATATAAACAACCGTTACACACCCGATGTCGATGGCAAATTATGTTATGGCATATCATAATTATGGCATGTGATAATTAGGGCTTACAATGATTATGACAAATGATGTTATGGTAAGTGATTTTATGGGAAACAATGATTCTGGCTCGTGACTAACATGGCAAATGAGAGTAGGGCAAATGAGTATTATGTCGTATGATATTATGGCTGTTGACTATTATGGCAAATGATATTAGGGCAAATAAAATTCGGGTAAACGGCGGTATACCGCCGAGGAAATGTGTGTCGACAACTACAGTAAAAACATCGGCGACGGCTGCAGTTAAGAACGCTCAGATAAGAACCGAGTTTGTCCTGCCATGTTCTGAGCCTGCTCTGTTGGCCACTGTTTGGGGTCTTTCCGTTGATTTCACTTTTTGTATTTGTATCCACAGTACCTTTGTGTTGTCACTACAATAGGGCTTGTAGTTTGCAATTAGTCTTGCCTTTATGCTCACTTTCCGCTCTATTTCTCATGAACATCATAATTGGCTATGGATGATCTGCGGCCCTTTGTGATGACAATGTTTTTGTGGGAAACCTCTCGATGTGTCAATGCTGTAATCCTTAGTTATTTTTAATCTTGACAGGATGTAAATGATAAAGCCTGAAAAGCGTTTTTTTTTCATGGTTTTTCCCAAGATATCAGCAGATTGATTATGATGATCATTTTAGACAAACATGATCAACAAAACAACTAACAAATCTGACTGAAATCTGAACACTTTAACAATTCTTATTTGGATTTCAGAGTTTGCCGTAGCCGATGCCATTCACTGGAATCGTATCATCCTGTAACGGAGTTCAGGAGACCACATAAGCAGTTCTTCGATAAAAAACATTAAAGTTCAGCTGAAACTATTACACTGGAATCTTACCTCAAACAGCTTAAAAATAAGCAAGGGAGGGCAGATGATGATGATAATTCCTTCTATCACTGAAATAATCTTTAACTGATACAAAGTTCAAAGAAGATACATGAATAAGCGATAACATTTTGTTAGTTTTAAATGATGCAACACTTTTTTTTTATCAAAAACTGACTCATTTCACGTGCCCATCACTTTATCTACTCAGAATATCGAATTCCTTTATTGATAACCAGCGGATGATCGAGTTAAGAGGTCGATAGATGGTGATAAAATGATTCCGATGGAATTAACTTAAGGCCAATGGATGATGTAAATTTTGTTGCCATTTCAATATCCAAAAACTGTATGAAATAACATTGTTTGTACGTTTGTTAACTATATTTTTACTAGATTTAGATGCAGATCTCACTAACACCCAATATATTTATTCGTTCTTTTTGTACAAGCCGTTGTTGATTGGATTTCCCATTAGTAAAAAATACAAACTTTTATTCATTTACTCTCTCCCCTTTTCCTTTTTGGAGTAAATTTTCAAAAGTCCTGACTTTACAGAACAGAACTCTAGTGGAACAATAATAATTCAAGCTTCTAGATCCAGTGGTCTAGGCTGTGCTGTGCATAGTCAGTCAGTGAATTTAACAATTTAGGCCAATTTTATTGTTGCCATGCTATTTTAGTGCTGGTATTCTAAAAATAAAAGTTGAATGGCCAATTCATACAACTGATCGGGTTTCGAAGCAATTACGATAGCTTTACGAGGAGTACAATACCTGAAATGGACATAAAACTTCATTGCCTAGGTAGGAATAAAACGCAAACATCTAAAACACACCCATGTACTTAACCGAAAACCCGACCAAATCAGAGAAATCCCGAAGCTTCTACAATGCAATCACAACGTATAAGGAAAGCACAAACGCATAGCGCCCGATGTCTCTAGAACTTTGATCGCTTCATCCTCCTCATTCGCAATTCTGTCAATTAAATAATCCTGAGATACGAATTGTGTCTGTCCGTGACCTCTGTGGCTCTGAGTATATAAGGATGAGTCTGTACCCACAGCCGCCAGTTTATCTCTGACTACCGTCCAAGCACCAGAGGCGTATACGACTTAATTTTTTTACCAAAAAATAAATTAGTAATTTTCCAAAATGTTTAAATATTTCATGTTCTGCGCTATTGTTGCGGTGACGGTGGCCGATTCTCATGATGGAGCCTGCCCTGAAGTCAAGCCGGTTCAGAACTTCAACCTAACAGCCGTGAGTATACATTTTTTATCGATATTGTTCAGTTTCAGACAGCGGTTACTGTAAGGTACTTTTTTATATGCTTTATTTAATATCTGGCTAACCCCAGATATTTTTTGAGTTAACGTGGCATTTCAAACCTCTTCTTGATTTATTTTCACCGAGAGATTTTATGTAATTCAGTTACCGTACTCGTGAAGAGTAATTTTGGGGGACCGTCTTGTGTAATTGACGTTCCAAAGTCAGTACTTTTGAACGTCAATTTTTGGTTTTGAGTTTACAAAATCAAAAATTCTAAATCAAAAGCCATTTATGTAAATTAGGTTGAAAATGCAGATTTTGAACCTAATTTAAATAAATCACTGTCAAGAAAAATTCTAGACACATTTTGTACCATAATTCTTTCTATAAAAGAACTTCGATGAGTTAATTCTCACAGTTGCTTCTGCTCACGTTTTTTAAGCTGTATATGGTTCGCATTTTACCCAATACACTTCATAAGAATTTCATTAGTCAAAATAAAATATAATTATACTATCTTTTGCTTACGGGTTCATCTGTCTTGGAACATAATACTGGAATAAAAGTATGCTAAAGTATACTTTAGCATAAATTATTTCTTACGTAAAATCGTGAACCAATAAAATAATAAATATCGCTGGACATTAACACACAGCACCATCCAGTGCCACACTAAGCAAAGCTTGTGTCGTGGATACCAGATAGTTGATATACTACATGTACAAAAAAGACAAAACTTAACTTATCTTAGACAAAACTTTTGCAATATAACATTAGTATATTTTGCATAGCAACGACTGCCTCGTTGGTCTAGCGGTCGCAAGCGCCGAGCATTGGTCCGGTGGTTCAATTCCCTGTTGGGTAAACTGGGTGTAAAACTGAATTTCTCAGTAACAGCCATGGAGTCCGGATCTATGCCCCGTTGATGGCAATATGCTCACCCCTTATTATATGGGTCTTCAGCATAACTGGCGAAATGTAGGTGTACTAGTAGCTACACCACTGCCTTCCCTTCTAGGCGTGGTGTTGTGTTATATTTTTTTTTGCATAGCAACACGAATTTGGTTAAGATTCTGTTAAATATTTTCCACTTACGTCCAAGTTTCGTGATGAGAACTGACCATGATTGTTTATTTTATTTTATTTTATTTTATTTTATTGTGTTGGGGTGGCTTACATCTAACAATACAAACATGTTTAGTAAGGCAATCAATGAAAAGCCATTTAAAAGCCATTTCGCACTAAACTATTGTTGCACAAACTTATATTTAAGCAAAATTAACAATATAGCATATCATAATAATATATAATAACAAAGAATAGGACTAAAGAATAAAAAAATACTATTCAAATTCATCACAAACAACATAGGTTTTAGACAAGGCAGTACTAATTGCCGACAAGCTACTTGTAAGCTGTTTGTTTAGCTTTCATAATATCAACTTCTCCTTATTTTACATCCATTTTTTTCTTATGTTTTCCCCAAAAGTGACGAAATTGAATTTCCAAAGCTTCTATCTATGAGTCCCAATTAGACTTTGTCTGTGAAATTGACGTTTCTAATTTATTAGTTTTGTTTCGTTATCGTCAGAATGCAAACAACTATTATATTTCCCTATCTTGTTATTGTGATTGACTCATACAAAAAACTATATATTTAACAAAAACTAGTAACCACTATCGTAGTTATGTGTTGCTAACGGGAGTGTCCAAATTCTTTACAAAGGCGTGGAGATAATTAAGATAACTTTTTAACGTGACTGTGCATCATCTGCCTATCCTTTTCCCAACTATCTTGAGTCTAACCGGTTGCAGCTGAATACCAGTATTTTACATGGAGCGACTGCCTATCTGACCTCCAAAATCACTCCCCTTGGTAAGTCTGGTTGTCAGTCACTTTGGGCCCCTGACTATTATACCTATAACGACTGTCAAAGTTCTACAAATAACAGCCGGGACCAACTGCTTAGCGTGTTTTCCGAGGTACGGTGGAAACTCGGTATGTAATGGGTGGTTACCCATCCACAGACCAACCTAGGCAAGTAGCTTAACCTAAACATCGACCCGAGCGGCTGTTATTAGTTAGTCACGAGCTCCTCTTTAACATGATTGTACAATGTTTAATGTTTTGAATCTGATAAAACGGCGTGGCTCATAATCGGTCATTTCAGATCCATTTGAACTGTTTGTTTACTTTATCAGTAAAAGCATACGTGTGTTCTTATTTCCTTATTGGGTAATGCTTAATTAGAGTACATTTATTTGTTACATTTTTTGATGGATTTGTGAGTTTCTGAGCAAAACATTCTACGTTTATTTTGGTACGTTCGGTTTTTATAGATATTCGTAAATTAAGGACATTAACCTATGTATTGATATATCAGTCTTAGTTATGTCATCTCCATTATCACTACAAAAATTAAATCTTCAAAAGAATAGCCATCAGATATGGTAGAGCGACGATTTTCGGTAGTAACTCGATTAGAGTTTTCGAGAATCGAGTTAAGTAAATAAAAAATAAATAGCGATCGCTAGACATTAACACACAGCGTGGACACCAGATAGTAGATATACTCCTTGTATACTTTTTTTGTTGTTTGTATACATGGATGTTTATATGTATAATACATACTTATTATACATACATACATACATACTTATTATACATATAAACATCCATGACTCGGAAACAAAAATGTCCTTGCTCATCACACAAACATTTGCTCCTACCGGGATTCGATCCCAGGACCCTAAGAGCATAAGGCAGCCTAACTACCGCATTCGGGTCGTCGGGGTATTGGCATACGATTGAGGAGGTCTATGTCCAGTTGTGGACTATTGTGGACTGATGATTTAAATCTGCACCCGTATTAGATTGTTTTTATCTATAGATTTTCGTTAATAACGCAGTTAGAATAAAAGGACACTATTCCGATATCTCTCCATACCATTTTATCACTTAGAAAAGAAAATCGTCACTATCCAGTTCTTCATACTATTTAGTGAAGAGACCGATCGCATTCATTCGTTAATTATTACGCATTTTGATGTGTATATCATGCTTGCTGTTTCTCGAAGTACGAGCTAAATTAGCTTATATTACAATATAACGAGTTTATCTCTAGCGATATTGTAAACTTTCGAATTATTGTCAACTGAACATGCGGAAGTATCTCTGCCCCCATAATCGGGACTTGGGACACCCCCCCGTTAGGTTAGTTAGGTTCCTATAAACCCTGCACTCGGAAATAGGGGCAATATAAAGTGTTTTAAGGTTAGGTTATATTAATCGATATTTCGTACGTGAGTTGACTACCATCGTATGCATTTCACGAAAAATAATGGGTTTTTTGTAAGCAGTAAGTTCGTTTGACAATAATTCGAGAGTTTACAATATCGTTAGTGATATTACAATATAACGTGTTTGTCAATTTTCATCATCATCATCATCTCAGCCGAAAGACGTCCACTGCTGGACATAAGCCTCCCCCAAGTGTCGCCACATTGACCGGTCCCTTGCTACTCGCATCCAAAGGATTCCCGCAACCTTCACCAGGTCATCGGTCCACCTAGTGGGAGGTCTTCCAAGGCATCGTCTTCCGGTTCGCGGTCGCCACTATCTATCTATCTATCATGGGGTTTTAGGTTTCCGCACTTAGTCCTTGAAATGGACCATTGTGCGTGAGCCATGGTGGCCGATTACTCCAACCAGCTCACCTCCCTCCAGAAGCAGATTAGACCTCCCGTACTCCTCAGGACATCTGCAAGTGATCCTGGTGTTCCCAGGGTCTCTTCGCGAATCTTGTTTACGGCTCTGCACTCCAGGAGCACATGCGCTACCGTCTCCTCCGCCTCCATGCACGCTCTGCACAGGGGACTGTCAGTGATACCTAGGGTGTGGAAGTGTTTGTTCAGCGAGCAGTGTCCAGTGATGGTCCCCGCCACCAGACGCAGGCTGTCTCTGTCCAGGCGCAGAAGGCGCCTGGTCAGCTTTGGATCCAAGGATGGCATTGCCTCCTTGGATTGCCTACAACCTGGTGCCGAGGCCCACCATTTCTCTGCTTGTAATCGGGTGTGATCCTTTAACCAGTTCCTCAGCTGTTTGAAGGGAATGGGGACAATGGGTTCGGGTCCGTAGGGTTTTGTGCTGGATCCTCTTCTGGCAAGTTCGTCGGCCGCATCATTGCCGAGTGATCCACTGTGTCCTCTAATCCATTGCAACGTTACCGTGTTGTGATTCAACACCGTGATTCGTTCTAGGGCCTTGTGGCATTCCAAAATTAGTCTCGACGTGATCTGGTTACTCTTTAAGGATTGAAGGACTGAGGCACTGTCGGAGAGTATACGAATGTTGGTATCCGTAACCTCCCTGGCGTCTATGGCGTGTGCTGCTTGGATAATGCCTACACACTCTGCTTGGTAGACAGAGTTGAACTTTCCAAGGGATTTTGATATTTTAATGTTGAGGTCGTCGGAGAACACCCCGACGCCTGTCCCATCGTTGGTTTTTGATCCATCAGTGTAGATTCTTAGCTCTCTTGTGCCTGAGTAGTCGCACAACTCCTCTATGAGCTCTGTATTGTAGTGTTTTTTGAAACTGTGAGTTTTCAGAGTTCTGTCGGTAGGGGATGCCATCATCGGTTGTACTTTGATTGCATCTTCTTTGATGCGTGTATGTTTTATTCTAGAGTCGTTACTTAGGGTGCCGGCTAACTCGAGTCTGATAATCGCTACGGCCGCCTCCTCTCTTACGACGAGGTGTAGGGGTGGTAGCCCCAGCATCACCTGTAGGGCATCAGTTGGTGATGTTCTCATGCTGCCGGTGATTGCCACGCAGGCAAATCTTTGTAGTTTCTCAAGGTCCTTTTGGGTCGTAATTAGGTTGGTCCTGGGCCACCATACTAAAGACCCGTATGTGATAATTGGTCGGATAACTGTGGTGTATAGCCAGTAGGTGATTTTGGGGCTTAGGCCCCAGTTTCTCCCGAGGAGCCTCTTGCATTGCCAGAGGGATATACTGGCTTTTGTGACGATGTAATCCGTGTGTTTTGCCCAGTTAAGCTGTTTGTCCAAATAGATACCCAGTTATTTGGTTTCAGTCGATAGGCTTAGGGTTGTCCCAAAGAAGCTTGGTAGTTGCAACGTTGCCAGCTTCCTTTTCTTTGTGAAGAGGACGAGTTCGGTTTTGGTGGGGTTCACTGCTAGTTCGTGTTCCTTGCACCAGTCTTCTACTATCCTTAGGGCCTGGCGCATAAGGTTGCATAATGTGTTTTCATGTGTGCCGTTTATTATTATAGTCAGGTCGTCAGCATAGCCCACCGTGTAGTAGCCTCTGCTATTGAGGCGGTTGATGAGGCTATCTACTACGAGGTTCCACAGTAGTGGTGAGAGGACTCCACCTTGGGGGCAGACCTTCGCCACTATGGCTCTAGTGGTGTCGTTTACCGTTACTTGAACCGCTCTCAGTCTGAGCATATTTGTGATCCAGCCTCGTAGGGTTGGGTCCACCC
Organism: Xestia c-nigrum; assembly: GCA_916618015.1. Classification (NCBI taxonomy): domain Eukaryota; kingdom Metazoa; phylum Arthropoda; class Insecta; order Lepidoptera; family Noctuidae; genus Xestia; species Xestia c-nigrum. The sequence continues at coordinate 20,266,954 of OU745251.1, forward strand.
CGTGTTTCTAGCGTGTGCGGTCGCCACTCCAGAATAATCAATCAATTAATTTGTCAATTTTACGGTGACAGATCAACCATAAACGTTACAGTAGCAGCAGACTGTCAGAAAGTATCAAGGGGTAGAAATGATTTTATTTAGACTTTTTATTTTTTAAGTGCCAGTAACATTAACGATCGCATACCTTTGGCGATTTTGCTTTTCTTTTTTTAAAACCACTCATCATTAAAAGGATGCTCCGTATTTTTAACATTATTTACTAAACATTCAGAGCAATGTTTGTCTAGAAACTGACGTCATTGTTAAGGTGCCATTTCCGTATAATCACAGAGTAAAGTGATGTGACTGAATTCCAAGTAGGTAGGTATATCTTCGAAAACGGGAACAGGCAGCAACGTCTCTATCTACGTAAGCGTTCGTAGTTACACAGAACCTATGTTGAAGGCGTGGTTATACACACAAACGTCATATGTTGTTTTTGTAAACCTATTGAGTCACATTAAACATCATTTAACAAACAGTTTAAACTTCCATTAACTGAAGTAAATAAGTAAATCCACCTTTCAAATCACCCGAGGGTGAACCGCGGAACAACAGACCACGTCCGACTGATACAAGATCAAGGCCAAAGCAATTTGACCTTAATCCATTAAACTATTAAACCTCGCTGATTCACACACAATAAACTAATCTACTGATAATCGGTGATCAATTAGGTAGTTAGTTACGGTGCGTCTGAGCAGACCGCGGAATTGAATGATTCGAGGTGATCTGGACAAAAGTAAAGTTGTGAACGAACCGTGAAGGACGAATGAAGTTTGCTTGCATTTGACATTACTGTTATAGTTTTAGTATAGTACTTTATGGTTCTGGACCTGACATCCGTCATTTTATTTTTTTGTGATACGATTTCCAAACCAAGGTCACCGACGTAGCCTGAACAATTGCTAAACTTAAGTGGCATTGGGCAGGGCACATTGCTCGCAGAACGGATGGCCGATGGAGCCGAAAAGTTCTAGAGTGGCGACCGCGAACCGGAAGACGATGAGTTGGAAGACCTCCCACTAGGTGGACTGATGACTTGGTGAAGGTTGCGGGAATCCGGTGGATGCGAGTCGCAAGGGACCGGTCAATGTGGCGACACTTGGGGGAGGCCTATGTCTAGCAGTGGACGTCTTTCAAGATGATGATGATGATGATGATGAATACGATTTCAGTGATAGCCTAATGGTGTGACGATCGGACTACCAAATCATAGTTCTTGTGTTCGATTCCATGACATGTTTCTCTGTTTTTTTGGATTCATGTGCGAAAACATTGTTACCAGCATCTAGCATGCATGTGTGTTATTTCTTGACGGCATGTAAATCCAAGTCTGAGGCCCATAGGTGGCATTAAACTCTGACACCAGGTTGCGTACTAACCACACGATAAAAAAGAAGAAGAATACGATTTTTACAAATATTTGCTAACAGCGGCCTTTTGGCAATGTCACTGAAACACCAAATAACTCTTGCTGCACTATATTAGCTGTTTCATTGGTGTAGTGGTCGTAAACGATTCTTCTGGGATGTCTGATATTCAGTTTTACTATTAGGACTTTCTTAGAAGCAGTCCAGAGTCTGAATTTGTGTGGCTGATGACGATCGGTGACATTCCGATGTAGTACATTATGAGTACTGTGGTGTAAAGGACGTTCTACATAAACTAAATATGAATCCTACTGTTATATCTTTATTTTATAACTTTCAATATTCAATACATTTTTTTCGTAAGCTATGTCAAGTCTGGCCGCCTGGCCATCAATTTTCTTTATTCTAATTTAAATATTTAAATTTACCAAGCTGCCAGTGTTAATTAGTGGCCAGGATTATGTGTCACCATTGAACCTCTACAGTATATATAGTTTTACACCTTCCTAACACTTCCGGTAATCTCATGTGTTTTGTTAAAGTATGATGAAACTTACGTTAATTCTAAAATGGTCCATGCTAATGAGTAAGGTCGTTGGTGATGACTATATAGGGGAAGTAGCCTTACGTTTTGTCTTGTATACACATTAGGATTTCTTTTGTTAAAGTCTGAGTATTGGTCGTAAAGATTATGTTAGTCTCTATAAGTTCCAACATTTTTTTTTTTTTTGCCCATTAATTTGGTTTAAAATCTCCATTTTATTTGTTTATTTTACGCCAGTTACTCATTAATTTAGACTCTAGGTTCAACTTTTCCATTTATAATATGAGGGTGGCTTCGAAAGAAGTATCATTTATTCTAGTAGAAGACAATCGATCTCAATTATATAGCAACGGATTTTTAACTAAATAGTCTTTATCCCATTGACTCGATGGTTCCAATAAGTTACTTAGTAATGGTTCAAGATTGCCAAAAAGCTTACAAAACTCCTATTTCCAGTACCAAGGCGTCTGGTACGAAATCTCCAAGCTGCCCATCGCTTCGGAAGGCAGGGGCGCCTGCGGTCAGGCTGAATACACTCTGAACGGCGACGTGGTCATCGTGAAGAATTCCCACGTTCTCGACGGTGAGAAGAAGTTCATCGAAGGAACTGCCAAGTTCGCTGCTGACGCCAACGAAGCCGCGAAGTTCGTCGTCTCATTCAAGTTCGGAGGTAAGCTATGCCTTTAATATTTTCATATGGTAAATAGCTGACGTGGCTAAAACGGCTGCCCAACTCAAACAGGACTAGGCAGGACATGTCTGCCGCGCCATAAACCTGTGTGCCAAAATAGCAGGAGACTAGTAATAAGTGTCCTGACACAATTAGACGAGGTTGCAGCAAGTCACGAAGGATATGGTGGGACAAACTATATACACAAGGTGTACTTCAACTACCTTTAGCTGAAGTGTAGTAGCATTTGCGCAGTTCGTCACGCTTCCCCGGCTAGAAGCTCTAATTACCATGATTTAATAAAGCTGTTACATTTTACGCGTAACAAACCTCATTGTTACAAATATTAGGTTTCAAGGTCTTTACATTAGTTGAATACAGGTAGGATTACGTCATGACGAATACCATGGATTCAGTACATGATTTTACACTTACCAGTATTGTACTTTTGAGTAAAGTCACAGTAAAGTACAACTATCAACATATTCAAAATGTATGGAACAGCAGATAGTTTTAATCAAGTAACAAAAAAAAATCAAGTACGATGGGTTCTAGAACTATTTATTAAATTCATGGATAAAGTTTGTTCCACGATGTATTCCACTGTGTTATCAAATTATCATATCGGAAACACTTTTCAAACTTTAATTGATGTAGACAATTTTCGGGACGTTCTGACACCAGTTTCAAAGAACATTGGTGCCAGCGAAGTTACAATGTTGGAAGCCTTAAACGGGGAAATCCTCACCCTATCTGTCGATCCATAATCACGTTTAATTCATCTTTTACAGTTTATCTCACCAACGCATTAACATTAATCTTGACGAGTGATAACTGATTTTCAATAATATACGAGTACGATGATAAAATCAACATCGCTTTCATTAATTATGTTTAGTTACTTTTTCGTTTCATTCAACGTGATTTGTAAGCCGTATCAAAAATAATTATTGAAATCGAATCTCCATCTCTAAAGTGGTATTCTTTGTAAGTAAACGTATTTCTTTACTTTTAGATTTCGTCTCTGAGTCTCCCCTGCTCATCCTTGCCACCGACTTCAACACTTACTCCATTGCCTACAACTGCAAGTACAATGAGAAGACAAAGACCCACAACGGTAAGTACACATTTAACGACCATCTCTTTCGTTCCTTTGATTTTAAAAAGAGATACCACTATAGCGAGTCGCCTTATATTGGCATCGTTGCGTTTGGTTGTAAGCGCTACTGCTGAGTATGAGATCCTGGGTTCAACTCCTAGGTCAACCAAAGTTTTCCCATCAAGTAGCAGCCCAGAGTCCTGATTTTTGCCCAGTTGATGGCAATAAGCTCGCTCCCTATTACATCGAAGTTAAACATAACTGTAAGGATGTAATGCGACTATAGTTGGCTACTTATTGGAAATCTTCAAGGTCACTAATGAGTTTTAAGTCATCTTCCGCATATTCGTCATCGTGTCTGATTGGCTCAACTGTCAAGCCTTGAAATCAGTCGTCATTAAGTAGCTCAAGGGCTCAATGTATCTTATCAGCAGCAGAATCAACCTGTATCGATAGTAATTTATTTTCTTTAGCTTGTAACCATGCAGGTAAAATCTGTAGTGGAGCTGTGTCGTTCCAGGAATGGGAACATTATTGGGTGGTAATGCATTCAGGGGCTAGTATACAAGTTTGTTGAGGTTTTGATGGCAAAGAGCTATATTAGCCGTTTCTTCTATCGTAATGTTATTATCTAAATCAGCATTTAAAACTTCAGTGCTGGAGTAAGGGTCTTTCCAAGAATCTGTTAATTGTTAAGTTCTAAATTTATTTTTTTCCTGATAAAAGTAAGGTATATCTCGTAATGTGCAATAAAACCTTTAGAAGAGATGAAATGTAGGTACCAATAATCTATATTTATCTAGAAGTTTTATCGTGGCTATCGTGAACAAGATAAACATACTGATTTGTTGACGCACGTTTTTTATACATGCAGAAACTGGGTTGATAATCAAGCACGCAATATTAAATATTCAGGCGCTTGATACGCGCATGACCGCTAATTATAAATAATAGCCAATGAATGTTGAAGATATTTAAATTCAGCTTCGATAAACACAGAATTGTCTTCTAAAATAAAATCTAAGGAAATGTATTTCTTTTTTTTTTGTGATACAAAAAAAATTAAGATAGACTAAGCATTATTAATATATAATAAATGTTATATAATGTTATAAAATTTAATTAACACCTTCGAAAGGAATTATACTCATCATCTTCCTGCCCTTGTCCCATTTTATTTGGGGTCGGCGCATCACGTTTTCTTCTTCCATTCTCCCCTGTCAGACGTCACGGCATCTTTTACTCCTTTCTCTATTATATCAGTCTTTACACAATCCATCCACTATTTCTTTGGCCTTCCTCTCCCTCTCCATCCATCAATATTAATGTCCATCACTCTTTTTGTCGCATGCATTTCATTCCTCCTCGAAAGGAATTATACTAATGACATCAAATACAGCAATTGTTTTTGTGCTCATTTGTTTACAAATAGTTTCTGAAAGTGATTTTCCTGCGAAGCACAAATTATAATAAAATTGGAAGCAAATAGCTTATAGCGGTTTTGGTAGCTGGGTCTAAGCTAGAAAACGAAACAAACAAGCAAAAGGTTTCCAGAAATACCTGTACCTGTTCTTTTATCGAACAGCTTAACGAGAGAAGGCATTAAATCCATTTTTTTGCGGGTTCCAAGACCTTTGAATCATGTCTCCAGGAATCGACGATCTTAGTAGATGTTGTCATCACTGCTGATTCCTGATTCTGGATTAGAGGACTTTTTTGTAATAATTGAGCGGGTTTGTACCTTTCTGTATTCCTAATAAGGGGTCACCTGAAAGTCAAAGCCAAACTAGCTTAAACACATACGTGCTTTAACTACCATCCTTTTAATAGACCGTTACCGAGCAAAAATCTAATTTATTGAGACCTCGTAGTATTTATCAGCCATCGACGACTGATTAGGTATCATTTTGTTTACAATGTCACGTACTGGGAGTAGCGATGTAAGCCTAGCTATTAGATTCTTAATCTTATGAGCCGGCAATACGGCCTTGGCTACTTGGGATTTTTGCCGACTATGATTTGGTCGTTGAATCAAAAGTTTGCACTAATTAACCACCTTAATTTGGATTGCTCTTTATACGAAGTTTTTCATCATCATCATTCTTTTGACCTTATCCTATTTCATTTGGGGTCAGCGCAGATATCTTCTTCTTCTTCCATACCTATCTATTACTCGTCATCTCATCAGACACCGCCTTTCTTGCTATATCAATATTTATAGGAACTATTTGTGCTTTTATTATTAGTGGATGCTAACAACGGTGATAAAAACTCTACCAAAATGACCCGTCCAAGATTCAAAAAAATACCTCTAGGTATATGACGTTTTCAAACTAAAATTTACCTGTACGAAGAATTACGGCTCAGCGGTCATCTCCAGTTCTTCTCATGGAGACATATTAGTTCCAGTAGCAAGAACATTAAGAGCCCTCTTACAGTCCACTAGCGCCGCCAATCGAAAAAATGTCATAACTCGTAAATAGAATCAAAAATACAAAATGTGGTCTATTATTACTGTAGAAAAGGCAATAACGTTATTTTATAACACATTGTCACCACTTGAAATATAGCTGTTTAGCTAAATCGTGCATTTGTAACAAAAACGGCCGTTTATGTTTTGAATGCACGATTTAGCTAAACAGCTACCTATATTTCAAGTGTTGACAAGGTGTTATAAAATTACGTTATTGCCTTTTCTACAGTAATAATAGACCACATTTTGTATTTTTGATTCTATTTACGAGTTATGACATTTTTTCGATTGGCGGCGCTAGTGGACTGTAAGAGGGCTCTTAAAGCTTGACTATGTTATTTCAAACAATGTTTTCCCTAAGTAGTCCTTCCATATGTTAGCATCAAAAAGTTATCCGATATTCCAAGAAAACCCAAGGTTTTGTAGTTCTTTTTACAGAGAATTTATGATCTCTCGATAACAGCCGCTCGGGTCGAGCTTTAGGTTAAGCCGTGCTTAGCTAGGTTAGTCTGTGGATGGATGGGCACCCATTCAATATCAAGTTTCCCCCGTGCCTCGGAAAGCACGTTAATCGATTGGTCCCGGCTATCATTTGTAGATCTTTGACAGTCGTTACAGGTAGTCAGTGGCCCAAAAAGTCTCACAACCAGTCTTACCAAGGGTTATCGTATTGCCCAGTACTAACTGGGTTGTGGAGGCATGCAGCTGCACCCGGCTAGACTGGAACCGACCCAAACTTAGTTGAGAAAAGGCAAGGCAGATGATGATATGCACTGCACGATATGAAAGAGAAAAGATTAAATGATTTTGTGAAGTCTGACAGAGGGAGAATGGAAGGAGAAATCTGGTTACGCCGACCCCAAATAGAAAGGGATTAGGCCAGGAAGATGATGTTGAAATGCGTTTCATGATTTGTACAGACATTTAATTAAAACATTGATTTATAATATCACCCTCTATAGATTTAGAATTTTTAAGTAGATATTCATTTTATCCGTAAAGATTTACAATCAGCTGATGGTAAACTTGCACATACATCGCTATCGATATAGTTTTACAACGTCACGTATTTAGGGAAATGATGCCGTAATCCCACTAATCAGGTTACTTACATCATATTTATTTACAATCCCTGAAAACCAGTAATAAATACATAATAATAGGCTATTTCTCCCGTCAAAATTAAAAAGACGCTCTTAAAGATAAGCAGTCATCTAAACGATAAAGATATCAAACATTCGGTGCAATACTTATATCAGCGAATTGAATCAGGAAACCAGTGAGCGAAGAAATAGGCATGTTCTAGAACCAGCCATTTAAAGTCATTATGACGTTCACCAACACGCTCTTTGATTGCGTGGTTTATTATGACGTTCAATGAACAGGCCTCTTCGTGAGTCTGTCCCAGCAGATGGAGCCCAAGCCGTTTGTGTCATCCCATCTTAACCAGTCTTTTTTACTTTTGTCTGTGGGTTACTAAAAGTGATAACATTCTAATTGCTTCGGTGACTCGCTTATGTGATCCTTAATATTTTGAAAAGTATCTAATTGTATAATATACCTGTCCCTCAGTATCCCTTGTGTTCGACATAAAACGTCTTCTTCTATTCTCCCCTGTCACACGACACGCTACCAATCACCGGGGGGTGAAACGTGAAACTTCCAGACATTGGCGTCAAACTAAATTTTCATAGATAGTGCTGCCATCTGTGTGTTTGAGGTCACAAACTTTTCAACTGTTTGACTGTTTTACAACTGTCATAAAGAGAACAGCTATTTTGGACAACTTGTCAGTGAAGTAGATAGCCTAGCGGTGACAGCGGTTTCCTTGTTCCCAAGTTCGAATTCGTAGTCAAGAATTACTTTTTGTATTTATTTGGTTGAACAGAAACTAACAGTGCCATCTAACAGTTCAGGTACACAGTTTTAAAAACGAAAACCAGAGTTGTGCCTCTATCTTGTAGTATATAGTGTATTATCTATGCAGATCACTCCCTTTTCATTCTTATCATTCCTGCTCTTTGCATTCCTTTTACCTCTGACTTCACGTCGCTTTCAAAATCACAGTATTTTTTATTCGGGTGTACAGTACGGTTGTATGACTGTACCTATGTTTTTTTTTACAAAATTACAAATGATTCTCGCTAAAATAAGGTTGTTCATTTGCTTCGGTCGCTGATAAAATAGTGACAGGACTGTTAAGTCATGTCAGGTAGCGAAATTATCATCCTGAAATAAATAATTTTTGTCAGCACTTAGATTAGGGACAGTATGTGAAGCATGGCTAGCCACGTGCGATTTACTTAGTGTTCATCACGTCATATGTACATACTTCACTCTTATTTATATGCCAAATAACGTACGATAGATAAGCACTAATCCTGAAGCATCGTTGTGTAATCGTAGATAGCCAAGGGATTTCTTGTACAGATATTTTGTGAATACTTCAAGGCATTATCTGCTAGGAAGTGTCAGTCTGTTGTCAATATTTATCACTGATTAGACTGAAGGGCTAGACCTATCGTCACTTAAGTTCTACAGCGCAGGGCACACCGTCCCGGGGTTGCGGGCCTGTTCGAATGAGATACCGCGGCCCCGGAACATAAAGGGCGAGGAAGGAACATGGATGGGTTTTAGTCAGTTAAAGTCTGACACTCCCTCCCGCTCCGCCTAGAGTGGGAGAAGTCATTTGATGATTTCCCATCCTAAAAAGAAGAAAAAAGGCCACACCGTCAGCTAGTTAGCGAACGAGCCGGGCGAGGCGTCGTTTCACCTCTTTTCATACTTTGGTTCACACCGCTAACTAACGAAAGAGCAGAAACGAAGTATGAAAAAACTTTTTTGCAAAAAATAAAACCGACTTCAAAAAAAACAAAAAAGTGAAAAATAACTTTAGCTTCTGAAGTCGGTGACCTTTGTTTGATTGCTTTAGTTATTTTGTCACCGACTTCAGAAGCTAAAGTTATTTTTCACTTTTTTGTTTTTTTTGAAGTCGGTTTTATTTTTTGCAAAAAAGTTTTTATTTTTCACTTTTTAGTGGTTCACAGGTGCTTGATACATGGAAAGTGCATACCGTTACAATTACAACAAGCCCAAACACGACTATGGTACATTGTCTCATTATGGAGTTCCGTGACTCTTGGCTTCATCATCAGATCTGATGGTAGAACGGTTCTTATCAAACGCAAATGCTTCACTTGTTGTAGAAAATACCAAAATCGCAACACGTTTTCAGATAAAATTTGAAGAGTTCCCTCGATTTCGCCAAGATTCCATCATCAGATTCCAATTTGGTGGCTATGGGACCAACTTGGAAGTATACCCTTTCAAACAAAAAAAGAATTTTTCAAATCGGTTCAGGCGTCTTCGAGTAATCGGTGAACATACATAAAAAAAAAAATACATACAGTCGAATAGAGAACCTCCTCCTTTTTGGAAGTCGGTTAAAAAGTGCCTCGCCCAGCTTGTTTGATCGCTAGCTGGACGTGTGGCCTAAGCTTAACACTACGTAAGTAAAAAATAGCACAACTTTACAGGAGAGTGAAAAAACTCCAAAGGTATTTTTTTATATCTACGTAATGTTACAATACCTTTGGATAATATTTGTGTTCACTCTAAATTAGATAGAGACGTCGCTGGTTTCTGATTGACTAAAACAAAGCATGTTCCGATGCTCTAGACGGCATCAAAATGTTGAAATCGTCAATGTCGAAATCATCAATAACTTACGTGGTGTTAGAACATAAAAGTTGCAATGTGGTGTAGCTTGTCATCATTACCATAAAATAAATATCGCTGGACATATCGCTGGACATTAACACACAGCGCCACCTAGTGCCACACTAAGCAAAGCTTGTGTCGTGGACACTAGAAATTTGATATACCACATATAGTATACTTTTTGTTTGTAAATACATACAAACATCCATGACTCGGAAACAAATGTCCATGCTCATCACACAAACATCTGCTCCTACCGAGATTCGAACCCAGGACCTTAAGAACGTAAGGCAGCGTCACTACCACTACGCCATTCGGGTCGTCAATTAAAAATAATACCAGGTTTTGGCAAAAAAAACTCTATACACCAATTTTTACCACAATGTAGTTCACGGCTTGGGTATACCGCCGTTTACCCGAATTTTATTTGCCCTAATATCATTTGCCATAATAGTCAACAGCCATAATATCATATGACATAATACTCATTTGCCCTACTCTCATTTGCCATATTAGTCACGTGCCAGAATCATTGTTTCCCATAAAGTCACTTACCATAACATCATTTGTCATAATCATTGTAAGGCCTAATTATCACATGCCATAATTATGATATGCCATAACATAATTTGCCATCGACATCGGGTGTGTAACTGTTGTTTATATCAAGAGAAATTGGATGCAATTGGGACTTTAGGGCACCCCGACTCGGACAGGTTAGGTTAGAAGGGGATGGTGGGGTCGTGTGAGCGAGCGAAGCGAGCGAATAGACCCCGCCATCCCCTTCGTGGTTATTTTTTTATAAACCACACAGAAGTAGGAGCCCCGCGAAGCGGGGCTCCGTCGACCTAGCCCACCATCAACCATGCACAGAAAAAAAAACCATGCATTAAATATTTATTTATTATTTAGGCTTAAATATTTGTCTATTACTTGTTATGCCATTTAAATATTATACCATTTAAATATTATGTATAATAATTATTATAGCACATAAAAATAAGGCAAACAATACTTATGGCATTCGTATCTTATGGTATCTAAAATTCGGGCAATTAAAAGTATGTCATATGTCTTTTAGGGCAAATGAAACATTCGGGCAAATGAAATTCGGGCAAATGAAATTCGGGTAAATGAAATTCGGGAAAATGATGATTATGGCATATAATCTTCGGGCAAACAATAGACAACCCACGGCTTGGTATCGTGTTTTCTCGCATAACTAGATTTATTTTGTTGAGAATGATATATTTTGCGTAGTCAAGGTTTATCTTTAGAGCTCCTTGTAATTAACTAGTTCTGGGAAATCCTTGTAATCCATGGTTAGGATAATCGCATTACAGAAACTATTTCGCGAAAAATAATTTCCATTTTTTTAGCAGCGTTTGCAAGTTACAGGTAGTCACTGGCCAAAAGTCTAAAGTCTGGGCAAACGTCTGACAACCAGGGTTATTGCGTTGTGGAGGTCAGATAGGCGGTCGCTCCATGTTAAATACTAGTATTCAGCTGCATCCGACTAGACTGGAAGCAGACCCCAACATATTTGGGAAAAGCTAGGTATCCATATGTAAAGCTAATCATGAGATTAGCGGCTTTTTCAAATGGTTTCTTTGCCAAGTTTTTGATGCAGAATATTCGTAAGATTGCAGTCTTGACTGATAATATGAATGAAAATCTTACAGCTAGGTCGTCGCAAGCAATTAATCGAAGTTTGATTACCGGTATTGACGTTACCTCCATATCTTCCAACACGGAAGTAGATTACTTCTCTGTAAGTGCAATTTCTTTTGTTTGATAAACATTTTGGCATTATTTATTTATTTACGTTGCACTTCATGCAAGTCTTGCTGTGTTCGGTGTACTATATAGCAGCTTTACTTTGGTCTACTCTCACTCAGTATGGTGTCACAACAGATTAACTGATTCAATTGGACACAGAGCGATTTCGCACGGGCCGCATTTTGCAAAAGTGTTTTAGGCTTTCACGGTTAATTAAACTTATATTGTCACTTACGGGGTCTCGATGAGATCTCGGGATCCCGTAAGTGACAATATAAGATTACTCTGAGTGGTCAAAATTAATTAATGTAACTTTAACTACTCTATTGTATTAGGTACCTAAATCTGTGGTAATACCTGTACGCGTTGTTTCTTATATATTCTTAAATAAATCTTGAAATGACGTTTATAGGTCTGCAATGTCGTTTGATGCATATCCGTAATTACTTATGCAAATAATTAATCTACTGTTTGATTGAATGACAATTGACACTCTCAGAGAACTGAATAAAAATAAAAACCGGCGCTAGGTACCTCTTTCGGTCATGTCATCGGCAGCCTATAATGTTCCCACTGCTGGGACACGGCCTCCTCTCTATGGGAGGGAATGTGCTATAATCCACCACGCGGGGCCAGTGGGGATTGGTGGAGGATGTCTTCGAATTTTTGGATCTAGGACATGCCGGTTTCCTCACGGTGTTTTCCTTCACCTCTCTCGGTACTAATTCAAAATCTGCCTAGCCTTTTCTCAACTCTGTGAAGTTTCTGCTTCTATTATACCAATATTTAATATAGAACCTCTGTAGATTTTTTTCCACTTCTTTTCACTTTAGGCGGGGTCGGGTCTCTTCATTTTCCAGCGCCAGGACTATCTGTTCTTGGTTGTCGGGTCGGGCAAGATCTTCCTCCAATAGGAACTTCATCATGCTAGTTAGTGGACTGAATACAAGAGAGGTAGTTGCAATCTTTCTTCCTCTGACCTCTGTAGGATTTGTCAACCAAAAATCGTTTTACAGTTTTAGATAGCTATCTGGAAATCCAATATACAATCTAACAATCTTCTTTTATTTACAGAGCAAGCCTGGGTCCTGTCCCGTAGCAAGGCTCTGGAAGGTGAAGCCAAGACCTTCGTTGAGAACTTCCTGAAGGAGAACGCTAAGATCATTGACTCTTCCAAGCTGGTCCAGTCCGACTTCTCTGAGGAAGCCTGCAAGTTCACCAGTGAAAGCGTGATGACCGGACAGACTGCCAAGCCCTAAAAACTGGACTGCAGAAGAATAAACTAGCCATTTAAGACCTCCGTGATATGACCTTATTTTTGACACGTATGTTTTTAACTTAAGCTACGCCATTTTCTCGAATAAAATATTTATTTAGATAGAATATTGTTGACCTACGTTGTTTTTACTTATTTTTATACAATATGACGTCAGATCTTAGTCTCAGAGTAACAGTATTAAATGACAACCATATAAATGTAATAATATAAGTTATTTTTCCACATTTTCTACTTGTTTTCTTTCATAGTGATGTAAATAGAAAAGCTTTCTATTATCTTTTATAACATTTTAGTCTATGAACATTTGGAGTAAGACTAGTGTATATCTGGACAAGACGTAATTAGTGATATATTAATGAAGAACAATAAAACATCTATTTTGGTAATAATTTACTATATTGTTAAAGTCAATTTGTTGATGAAACTCTATGTAATGTACCTAAAACTAATATTCTTGAGGGCATATAACTAAACCCTATTAATAACGCCACTAATCATGTTAAAACTTTCTTTAAACTAAATAATACTGATTGTATTCGGTCTAACGTTTGTGATAAAATAGTTAAGCACTACTGCAGTGTTTACTGTTTAGTCTAGGAGTATTTAATGGATAATAAACTTTTCTATATAATAATTTGTGATTTTCTTTGTGAATATTATCCCAAGAATATTAAAAGAAAAATTTTGATACTGTATAGAAGCTATCAGAAGTGTTGATTAAAACTATGACCGCCCTGCCAATAATGTATTACCTAAGTATAATTAAATTTATTTGATATCATTTATTTCATGCAAAATATTGAGAAATAGTCGAGAGACTTATACCAGGCTGAAATAATCCAGACTATGCGACATGAAGAAGAGAATTATCAAGCTTTGACTTCCGTTTACAAATTCTTAGAAAAAAAATGTCCAGACCAAGTTCTACTTACTGGCGTGCTTAATGCATTTCTTTGCACTTTAAATGACTTTTTAAGTAACTTGGCATACCATTGATACAACTGGAGAGGAGCAAAAGTAACTTGTTGGTATTAAGAAATTATTCGTCGTACTGTACCTACTCACCAAAACATACCTACAGTCAAAGTGACCTCGATGCTGCCATTGACGACGCTGTAGGAGTGGCGGAGTTTTTAGCCAACATTTGAACAACTGCCGGGATTTAGTATCATGAATACACTTTTGAACAATGTGCCGTCTATCGGAATAGAAAATGGGGGCACCACTGTGTTTAAATGTTCGAAGCAGTCATTTTGCATGACATTATCGTGTTACCCAGTATTTACTGTGTTCGGAAGGAAGTAGCTCGATGTAAAGTAGGTACTAGTATTCAGCTGCATCTGGTAAGACTGGAAGCCAAATTCTGGTAAGAAAAATAGACTGCAGCCTTAGATATATTCGTAATAGATTAAATAATAAATACCACCAGGATATTTGCTGTATGACCCATTGTTATTTTGGTTTATCTCTTTGGTTGTGAATCAGAGATCAATAATTTAATCTATAGGATTCAGCTATCAATGCAGTTAATCCCAGTATTACATCGCACAGGAAACTGTTTATTTGTTTTTACTTGATGGCTTATCAGTCATAATAATTTTATCTTTGTAAATAATAAACGAATAAAAAGCTCTATTCTCGAGAGAGTTGATTCCGTCAATGAACGTTATGAGAACTTTGAAGTCATCAAACTCGAGGTACATCAGCTTCACAATAAGCTAGGTTCCACTATCAATAAATCGCAAATTTATTTGGTCTAGTTAGAGTATTGGAAAATAATGGACACATATTTTTTTGTGTTTTGTAAAACAATGAATATTGACGAATATAAAACGCATCAAAACTAGGAAGTAGGGGCTCGTGACGTCAGAACGCACTAAAAAGAATACCACATCGTGACGTATTGAGAATTTTAAAAACGTCGTATCTTCGTCAATTTTGGTTTACGTAACAAAAGAAAAAATACGGGTCAAATATTTTTTGATAATCTTAGTGACGGACTAATTAGTTCTGACATCTACGCTTTTCATGCAGCCCACCGCACGCACATGCACAATCTTTCAACGTTACCATTAAAATTCCATCACACTAACTTCAGGAAGCGCAACAGTCAGGTTTTTCCTGGATTAATTCAAGAGTTTGGGTTTTCCAGTAGGTATGTTTTTCAATTGCAGACTCGACCAGTTAATATAACTGGCGGATTGTAAGTTGTGATTATGACTCTTACAGATATAACAGGCATGGTGTCCTCCATAACGTTTACACTGCTGGGACATAGCCCCTTTATGTGTGAGAGTCAAAACTCAGCACGAGTGCCCAGTGTTTGTGGTTTTGAAAGGGCTTTGAATGATTGCTTTTAGAGCATGTTCCAATGGCAGCTACAGGTTATCTGCCATTGAGACAGGGCTACCACTGCCAAACACAATCAAAAAAACAACTTTAAAATCTATTCCAAATAGCTTTAATCACAGTCTAAAACAAAATCATGGCTAATTTTCACCAGAAGTTACTTGTAAAGAAGTCAGATTCAAGTTTGTTCGTGTAAGCGCAGCTAGCGTCGGAGAAATCTTTGAAAACAAATGACTGCCTGTGCTCGGCCAAGTCCGTGTATTTTGACAGCTTGTCTTCGACTTTCTTCAGCAGTTCTCCTTCGAGTTTTCCCTTGTTACGAGTCAAGACCCACGTGAATACTGAAAATGTAAAATGCTGCTCTTCATGGGATGTAAATAAACGAACTCCTTAAATATTCTAAGCTGCTTCTCAAATTTAAAGTCATTTATTTTTATTTTAGACCAATTCAAATGAATCCATATAATATTGTTAGTATGAACTTATCCTAGTTAGTAAATAACAAATAGAATACACTAGTTGCCTATATGAACATGTGCACGTATATGCCAGTCTAGAGTCAATAAAAAATCTGTCAATCTTGTATAACGATGTAGATAAATAGCTAAAATACTGTTCATTAAAACCTAAAAAGACCAGAAATTGGTAGTAAAGAAGTCTGCTTCAAGTTTGTTCGTGTAAGCGCAGCTAGAGTAGGAAAAATTTTTGAAAACAAATGACTGCCTGTGCTCGGCCAAGTCCGTGTATTTCGACAGCTTGTCTTCGATTGTCTGTAACAGTTCTCCTTGGAGCTTCTCCTTGCTGCGGGTTAACACCCATGAGAATACTGAAAATGCAGAAAGATAGACATTGTTCATCACCGTATCTGGGTCTATTATGAGAAAAGCCCAGACGAACTACTTTGGTGATTTATGCTGTGTGTACAGAGACCGTCTTTTCCAGTAGAAATAAAGATCCAGGCCGATGAAGTTCTAGTACAGTAGACCGCACAGTTCCGGTAGCAAAACTTGCCTCTAATTCTATTCCATCTCTTTACTCAAGGTTATAATGATCTCATTGAAGTTCGGTCGACTGCATCAGCATGACGTGTTTTTATGAAGAAGCTATACATATAGTTGCCATAAAATACCATACCGTAGTGCATCCTGATCTTCTCCTTAAGCCATCTGCAAGTGTAAGCGATGGCGTACCCGTCGTAGTCCGTAGCCAGGATGAAGAACGGAAACTGGAGCACTTTATCTGAAAATGTTATTTGGGAAGGTTTAATTCAAAAAGTAAGAAAGCATCTTCTTTTTTCTCGTCTTGTGTTTGTTTTGTTTGTATATTGACATTAATTCAATTACATTGCTAAATAGTCGGAAGGCGACTACTGGTTTTCCGAACAAATTACTGGCATCATCTGAAAACGACGATTGTGTACTTTGTTCGCCACTGATCGCTGCGGTTATACATGAGTCAAGCTTGCAGGACTTACATTACCGCGTGACAACGATATCTGAGGTTGAATTTGCAACATACTTTTGAAACCACTTGGTTGAAATCAATGCCAACAAAATTAGGGTTCCTAAGGTCCATGTTCACCAAAAAGATGACAGTCTGATTAACTAAAACAGCTGTTTAAAACGCATTTTTGTATGGGAACATGTCACAGTGACAGCTGTTTTTAGATAATCAGACAGTTATCTTTTCGGTGAACATGGACCTTAGAAAATTCCCTATAACAGACTAGAGTGATCAACCACACAAATTGATTTTGAATCACCTTAGCAAACTTATCACAATAAATAATATAGACACGAGGTAGGTACTTACCACCGGCCTCATGACTCATGATAAACACGGCATGTTTCCCAGAATCAAAAGTAGGGTCTACCCTAGCCTGGTACATCTTCTGGGTTCTGTTGCCCTGGTCCATTTGAACGTAGGTCTCCTTGTACATGTAACCCAGGTTGTCCTCTTGGAACTCAATGGTGGAACAGTCATAGATCTCCCGGCCATCGCTGGCGTAGCTGGCAACGTTGTACCAAAGACCTGAAAACTGTTAGGAAGATATTATTAGGAGAAAATGACGAAGAATTTAGTGTGTTTAAATGTTATTCATAGTACAAACATACACATCATACATGTTTACTACAATTCAAGAGAACACACCAATGAAGGACTTGATGACATACAACGTTTAAAAATTGCAGAGAAAAAGATTTCAACAAAGTTACAATGAATTAAGGGCAATTAAAACATACAAAACATGAGAACAATATCTACAAAAATACATAACAGCTTAAAAGAAAATGATTTTGTATTTTCCCCAAAATTAATTATCCCTGATGATTATCAGCTAGACCTTGGGCTGCTAGTTTTGTTAAAAAAACTTGTTTTTTCTTTTTCTACATTACCTTTCTTCTGCTAAACAAAGGCCATTCAATTGAAAGTTTTAAAAGTACCGAAGATTTAATCAGTACGTTGAACAATCAGTATATTTCAACAAAAGATCATTATAATGTCGAATGCACAATCATAATTACTAACATCAATCTTTTTGTGCAATATCCCGACAGTTTGTAGGTAAAGAAAATATTTGTACCTATTTATCTGATTTGATTACTATCAAGAACTGTAAATATGGGTTGAAGTTGAAAAAAGCCGTCCATACAACCCGGAATTTATTATAAAACTTAAGAAGACGGGTTTTTATCGCGAATTTACCTTTAATTTTATGAGTGTGATTTTTTTGTTTCATTTAATTTGATGAATGATTTTTGAGGGATTAAATTAAAGGTAAATTCGCGATAAATACCCGTCTTCTTAAGTTTTATTATGTGTCCTGATTGTGAAAGTTTAAAAAGACAACCCGGAATTTAATAAAGGTACGTGAAAAAAAAATCTAATATCCTAATAAAGATTCGAGGAACGGATATCATCATCATCACTATCCTGACCTTATCCCAATTTAAATGTACCACAGCCTGTTTTTTTCCATTCTTCTCGATTATTCATCATCTCAGCAGTCACCATAATTAGCATCCTTCACACGGTCCATGCATTGTTTCCTTGGTCTTCCTCTACTCATAAGAAGTAACCAACCAGTAATTCACATTGAGAGAAACATGTTACAACTTACTTTTATAGACACAGTACTGATTATCCTAACTTAAACAGTGGGTGTACCACAAGGTTCGATATTGGGTCTTTTCTTCTTTTTAGAACACAAATACGTTTTAGTATGTATATTTGTATATTCTAAATTATTTATATTATAAATGCGAAAGTTTGTGAGTATGTATGGATGGATGTATGGATGTTTGTTACTCTTTCACGCCAAAACTACTAAACGGATTTCGATCAAATTAAGCACACAGATAGTTTATAACCTGGATTAACACGTAGGATACTTTTTATCCCGGTAATAAGATCCCATGGGTCAATTTCAAACTTCACACGGGCGAAGCCGCTGGTAGAAGCTAGTTCTCTCTAAATGAAGTAAGATGCTCGTGATTTTAGACGAAGTCAATTCACGTAGTTAGGTTTACAAATTAGCTTACAAGTAGATAGATTTGATCTTTAAATTTTAAATGATATAACAATATGAAAGATACGGAAAAAAAAATCCACATTTGCGAATTTCGGTTTTCACATCGATTTTACCTTCAGATTTTTGAGAGCAAACTTACCCTAGTAGGATCCAAATTCTCCTGCAGCTTTACATCAGGACATTCACCAGGCAAGGTATACTCAGCTCCACAAACTACTGCCAAACACAGGGCGAGTACTAAAAATAACATTTTAAAACAACTGGATCGTCCGAGAATGAGATAACGAGTGAGCTCTCCCGTCCTACGCGGTAATTATCCAATGTTCTGACCCCAGACGTATAAAGACGTTTTATACTGCAATGGACGTGAATTGACCACGTTTTGCGGTGTAATGTGGACTTCCTCTAGTCTGATTTATGTGTTTACGTAAGTTTTGCGTTGCAGGATAGGATGTGCTAATATTAGCTTGTTGTACGTAATTGGGGCAGAGACAAGTAGACTAAAGTGGGTTTACAACTGCTGAAGATATTTTTTTGGAACTGGTAAACGAATTCTTCTGATAAAACTCCAATAGTATTTTCTACTATTTACACCGTCACACTATCATCATATATTTTATTTAGTCATTTTATATTATTCTTCCGATTATTAGATATTAAGGGGCCGGCGGAGCATACGTAGTTCATACAAACGTAATACCAAAATAATGTCTAAATCAAACATATTCTTATAGTAGGGTGTATTTATTTCGATTGGATTACAGAATATCTATGTTCCCATATATATATTTTGAACGTTATAAAGACGAGATATTATGAGGAATTGAAATTTTTTTATAGAAAACTTGTTATTCTCATAACTTTTGTTTAAATCAGTGTCTATTCAAAATATATATTTTAAGTCGAGTGCAATTGGACAATAAGGTGGAAGGAAGTTTATAGTGCGCGGATTTTCATGGGACTTTCTTTATTGAGTTCCTAGAAGAGTAGAGATGTGAGTTAGAAAAAGAATTCATCCCTCGCGGCTTTCCTTTTTTTAATTTTCCTTTGATATATTTTTTTCATTCGTGAATAACTTCAAATTCAACAAATTCATATTGTAGCGTATTAAAGTGACCTACGTTCATTAATCAAACGGTTATTCGACTTGGTTTTTTTGTTCATTGTTGTTAATTTGAAGTTATTCATCAACGAAAAAAAAAACGTTTCAAATAAAATAAAAAATCGTTTTGAGCGGCGAATTTTTTTTTCTGTCTGCTCAACAAAAAAAGTCCCATGAAAATTCGCCCACTATAAACTTCGTTCCACTCTTTATGAGTATTTTTTATCTAATTGCACTCGGCTATTGGAAACCTAGATATTCTGAAATCCAATCGCAATAAACACACACTACCTTAAGAATACGATTATGTTTGAATTACAAATTATTTTGGTATTACGTTTGTATGGATTACACATGCTCCGCCGGCCTCTTAAGATGGTAGAACCGGGTCACACGTTAATGATGATAACTTTGAAAAGACATAACCATGCCTTTCCAAAGTTATCATCATTATCATAATTTTGGTTATCATCCAGTATTATTTAGCCACGAGTTCCTCGTCTAAATAATATATGGATAGAAAAACAACTATGTGCATTCTCAAATTTCTGCTATATTATGCACACCACTTTACAATAACAGGGTCAACCCCACATCAACACTTTTAATTCAACAGATTACAGGTTCGCGGAACAGAGAATTAATAAACAAAACAACGTAGTATTACTAAGAACTGTTTTTCAAAACTAGGTATGATAAGTGCGAATTTATTGGGCTTAGTAGGTATACTGGAGGAAAAATAGAAAGATAAATCAGCTACTATTTTTGCTACAGATTTGTAGGATTTTTGAAAACCACTCAACCAACCTGGTCATGTCATGTGACTAGATTAGATTTAGGAAGAGTTAGACGATTTGAAAGAAACAGAAAAATATTCATTTGATCTCAGTTCAATAAGCACACACAATTATAAAAAAAAGAAACAAAATTTATTTATTTATTTATTTATTTATTTAAATAACATGGGAGACTTACAGCTAAAACAAACAGATCAAGGACAGTACAATAGTCTGAAAGCCAATTACAGGTCTCCACTTATAAAATACAGAGAAAAAAAAACTAAATTCTACGGACATTCTCGCTAAATTTCTGTGTATATTATATGCTACAGCATAATTATAATGTTGCTCACACTGCCTATCAACCAGCATAACAAAAGCAACTACATGAAGAAGCTTTGACTCAAGCACTTCCTGGCTGACGACACACTAGTTTGGAATGGATCTATATCGTACTGTTTACAAAGCTTGTTTAAATTTCTGCTTGCACGCACAATGAACGAATTCTGCCTATAATTAGTTGAAGCAAATGGTACACATAAAGGTGGATTGTAACGTTTAGACTTCAAGGGAACGTTGAAAAAAAATTTTGACAAAATATCGCTACAGTTTATGGTGTTGTTAAAAATTTTCAACAAACACACACAGTCAGAAATCTCGCGGCGGTTGAGTAAAGGTAATATATGATATTTTTTACATAGGTTATTGTAGTTTTCCGAATGGTACGGTACTTTTTGATGGTAACATAGATACCTTATGAACCTTCTTTGGATACTCTCAATGCGGTCAATGTATTTGTGGTAGCATGGGTTCCAAATTTCAGATGCATATTCCAAGTGGCTTCTAACAAAAGTACAATATAGAATTTTTAAAGTTTTGGCTTGAGTGAAGCACTTGGATAATCGCATTATGAAACCCAGTGACTTTGATGCCTTAGCGACTATTGCATCTACGTGTAATTCAAAGCTAAGCTTGGAATCATGATGGACCCCCAGATCACGGATAGAGTTTAATCTAGGTAGAATTTGATTGCCTAAGGTATACGATGTAGCGATGATTGAGCGCTTCCGAGAATACGTAATAACCGAGCATTTAGCGGGATTAAGATCCAGCTTGTTTCTTTGGCAGTAGTCCTCGAGGCGACGTAGGTCATTCTGGAGTGCAGTTACGTCCATCTGGGATGATATTGTGGCATAAATTTTCATGTCATCGGCAAAACACAAAAGTTTCGATGAAGTCAAGCAAGAGTCGATGTCATTTATGTAGATTACAAAAAGCAAAGGACCGAGTAATGAACCCTGCGGGACTCCACTAGGGACGGGAACCCAGCTAGATATATAATTATTTAGTACCACTGCTTGGGACCTGTTCACAAGGTAGGAAGAAAACCATCTGAGTAGATCGCCACGTATTCCCATGCTATTCAACTTGGATATAAGAATGTTATGGTCGATTCGATCAAAGGCTTTGCTATAGTCCGTATAAACGACGTCAACCTGCTTACCGTTGCACATGGCATCAGTAATAAATTCGTTAAGGAGGATCAGGTTTGTGGCAGTAGACCTCCCTTTTAGGAAACCGTGTTGGACCGAGCTAAATGAGTTTTTCAGAGTAGAATATACCTGATTATATATTATCCTCTCAAAGACTTTTGCTATGATACACAATTTAGATATAGGTCTGTAATTTTCTATGTCTGTTTTGACACCTTTTTTATGAATAGGCGTTATAAATGCAGATTTCCATATTTGTGGTACAACACAGGTATTCAAAGATTTCTTAAATAAAATTGATATAGGTTGCGCTATCGAAGGTGCACACCGAACAAGAAGTTTAGATGGGATGTTATCAGGGCCTGCCGATTTGCACGTATCCAACTTACGAAGCAAGTTAGTAATTTCATTAGTTTCAACAATAATACTGCAGATATCAGATGTTAGGTTAGACGAATCGTTAAAAAGAGAAGGAGAAGAGACTGGATGACCAACACTGGGATTGAGGAAAGTAGAATGGAAGTATTCCGAAAAAGCTTGACAAATAGATTCCCCTGTCCGCAAGGTATCGCTGTTATAGTTCAAAGTACTTGGGACTGCGTTTGAGTTATGACGTTTTTTTACAAAAGTCCAAAAGTATTTTGGGTTATTTTTAATTGCATTTTCTGTAAGGTCCAAATAGTTGCGGTAAAATATGGCGAAAAACATAGTATGTGCTGTGTACCTCACGGCTGCGCCAAAAGGGCAAGAAAATTTATGTTTAGTGTAGTTTATATGAAGAAGGAAGAGAAGACTGGCTAAGTAAGTGTGTTGCATAATAGTTATTTGTTATACAAGAGTGCGAAGTTGCTTTTTAACCATGTGCTCGATTTTGATGACCGAGCAAGAGAAAGATTCAAAACTTAGAATCTTGAGCGTTAGCGAGGAAATCAAAAGAGCACAAGGTAAAAAACATTTGCACTCGAGTGCAACACGTAACTTTTCATCCCACCTTAGCGAGGAAACGACTAAATGCAAAAAATAAATTAATTAATAAATACATTAATTCTGTTGGCGTCAATTAAACTTCTTCGTCGCTAGAACCACCCATTTTAGGTTTTTTACTTGGTTTTTAACCTAAGGTTTTAACAATATAACGTCAAAAGAAAATGGCGCCCGCAAAGCAAATTAAAAAAAAGTACCCCGAGAAGGTTCCGAGTCCAAGTTTTTATCAAATTAAAAAAGGTTGTATGATAAATTCGGCACCATGGAGGTAGAAGTAAACAGGTTTAATGATGTTTTTAATTCACAAACTTAGTGCACACGATGTTTTAAATTCAATTAGTCCTCTAGAGAATAAAAACGGCTTTTGCACTCAGATACCGACGAGCAAACATACGCTTTCTGAGATGGGGGGATGAAAAAATATTTATAGTGATTTTATTATCTCTCATTTATTAAGTAATTCACGTTAAATACCGTATCACTTTAAAAATACTCTCTTATTTCTTCTGAGAAATTGAATGTTTACACTATTTGCACTTTCAGATAACCCCGAGATTGATTATAATAAAACAAAAACATTATTATTTAAATCATTACTGTTTGTTTCTTCACGCAGATTCAACGACAGTAAAGTAATTATGTTAAAGTTATTAATCATTTCGTTATTTGTCTGTAGTGTGTACGGGTATTTCACTTTGCCGGGAAAATGCCCTGAGGGTGTTCAGCTTCAGGGAGAGTTTCGACTAACTGATGTAAGTTTTCTTGTTTGCTTGACAATAATCATCTGCCTAGTCTTTTCTCAACTGGGGTCGCATAATCCAGTCTTAACCGGATGCAGCTGAATGCCAGTATTTTACATGACACAACTGCCTATTTGACCTCCACAACCAAAACTGATCCTCACATCACCACCATCATCATTTCTACTTTTGAGGTTGGCGCAACACTCTCCCGAAGATGACTCCAGTTAGGAAAAGACAAGGCAGAAGATGAAATATGAAAACGGCAGCAGTTGTCGATTTTGCTGCATACATAAGTGATTAGTTAACTTTGCTGCTGCGGTTACGGCCATCTTAAGAAATGGAGTTTTTAAATCTAACAAAGCCGTAACAGCCAGCTTCACCACCACCTTTTGACTTTCCGGTCATTCTTGCCATCATTTTATTTGAAAGACGTCCTCTGCTGGACATAGAACCTTTACCAGGCCATCGGTCCACCTAGTGGGGGACCTTCCAAGGCAACGGCTCCCGAGCCGCGGTCACCACTCCAGATTTTTTTGACCAAAACGACCACCCATCCTTCAAGCAATGTGCCCAGCAAATTACCACTTAAATTTGGCATGTCTAACCATGCCATTAGTTATTTTATTAAACGATACTCTCAATAACCCTTTCATCTTTTCTCCCTAACAGTTCTTTAACAAATGGTACCAGGCCTACCACTACTCAAGCGATGGCCAGAACCAGAACAACTGCTCAATCATCGAACTGCAGACCAAGCCCACTGGCATCTACCTGAACCAGTCCAGGGTAGACCGGGGGCTGTTCCATCGATACAGCATAGGGAAGCTCGGGATACAGATCAGGATTGAGGATGATGCTAAACTTGATGTTACGTTTAGGTTTGAAGATGCGCCTAGGAGATGTGAGTACTGCATGTCTTTTGGTTATTTGAGATACAACAACGTCTTCCTAGCCTTTTCCCATGTAGGTTGGGGTCGGTTTCAGTCTAGCCGAATGCATCCGAATACCAGTATTTTACATGGATCGCTCCATGTAAAATACTGGTATTCGGATGCAGAATAACTAGGTTCTGCCTATATGATCTCCACAACCTAGTTATTTCTAGGTAATACGGTACCACCTGGTGAGACTGGTTGTCAGTCTTTTTGGGCCACTGACTACCTGTAACGACTGTCAAAGATCTACAAATGACAGCCGGGACCGACGGCTTATCGTGCTTTCCAAGGCACGGAGGAAACTCGGTATGTCCACCCATCCACAGAGCAACCTAGGCAAGCACGGCTTAACCTAAAGATCGACCCGAGCGGCTGTTATCATGTAGCCACGAGCTCCTCAGTTATTTGATTAAACAGCTGAATGATTCCGTAGACTCGAGTATTTGATATGAATTTCAACTTAATGCCGCTACGCGTTCTTGAGAAAAGAGGTCTTATGTAAAAATTACCTTGGAGATCAACTTAATGAGACAGTTCCACTCTCGTCTTCGGAGTGACTAGCTTATGTTAGAATATAACTACTAAAATGAATTATTTCCAACAAAAAAACCGTAACTATTTTATTACTTATAGTTTGTCATACAGTCCCAATGTTCTTTAACTTGTTTCCTAGTCGATAGTTATCTCAGAACAGTGGCCAAGTACGTGGATACTTCAATCGTAGCATCACTGAGGTTCATCAGGTCCTTAAAACCGCAGTTGTATGGATATTCAAGACAATATTGAACAATGCATTTCAGACTCAAGTTTCTGAAAAGCGCCTTATACCTATTGACCGTCGATTTCATGATTGGTTTTTTATTGGATGTTTTGTTTTTCAGTAATGAACAGGAGGTATCCTTTCCACGTGTTGGAAACCAACTACAACTATTATGCGACTGTGTACACTTGCCAGTACAGCGAGCTTATCGATAAGCATTTTAGTAAGTATGACAATACTGTAAACACCGTGTTATTAAGAAATGATCATGTGTCTGGTAAAAAAAACTGTCGTTAAGAGGCCTGCGGAGCATGCGAATTTCATACAAACGTAATACCATAATAATTTGTAAATCAAACATATTCTTAAGGTAGTATGTATTTATTTTGATTGGATTACAGAATATATAGGTTCCCAAACACATATTTTGAATATACACTGGTTTAAACAAGAGTTATGAGAAAATTTAATTTCTATAGAATTTTTAAATTCCTCATATCTCGTCTTTATACCATTGTCCTTTTTAAAACATTTATTTGGGAACATAGATATTCTATAATACAATCGAAATATATACACACAATCTTAAAATATGTTTGATTTTTATATTATTTTGGTATTACGTTTGTATGAAAAACGTATGCTCCGCAGGCCTCTTAACAGAAGTTCTGCTTGATTAAGATTGCAGGTAGCGTGTAAAATTGTAATTATAAATAATTTACTCAAGTTACGCAGAGAGTGGACATTTTTAGTATAACATAAACAAGCTGACCCACGCAACTTCGTCTGGGCCTCATAAAAGAGAAAAAGTCTACAAAACGAATAAATATTCTCCGTTTTTTATTCAATTTTAATTTATGCTCCACTCCCATTAAATGTAGCGTTATGTCATATAGCCTATAACCTTCCTCGATAAATGGACTATCAAACCCAAAAAGATGGTTTCAATTTCAATTGATAGTTCCTGACATCAGCGCGTTCAAACAAATAAACAAACTCTTCAGCTTTAAAATATTAGAGTACTCGTGTACCTTTTAAATTGGGCCTACTCCGGACGTCAATCTGGTCCTGAAGACAGAGATGAGTTCGACAATGGTACGAGCTAACCCAAAAGAACCTGACCTGCCTGTCAACAGATGAAAGCCTTCATTCATCAAACATAAACTTCCCAGTAATTGAACAACTGACCGCCGACTCGTAGCTCGTTGTTGCTTCTTTAGCGGTCAAGCAGTGGTCTTGTTTAGTTGCATGTATTGCAGAAGTAGAAAATGGCGAGCTGCTCTCAAATAATGCCGGTCCTATTGAAAGAGGTCGTCGCATGAACGCTCTACAGTCCACGTAACGCGTGGTCGCACCAACAGAGGGCGCTCTCCGGTTTTCTGAACAAATGAACGACAGATATCATATTGAACGTGGCGATCGCGTATTTTCTTGAAGTTTGGTTAGAAAAGAAAGAAAAACGAAAGATAGAAAAAATATTTATTCGTCGCAAAGTCAGTACGTGGGCTATAAATACAGTTGGTCAAATTGAAGATTGCGTGTACCATATATCTGATATTCATTGTGCAATTAATTCTAGTTTATATTTTAAGTAAACCATTTAATATTTCCAGTTTACGTATGGATCTTATCAAGAAACGAAATCCTGAACGACGTATCCAAAGAGCTGGCCATCAGATCTCTGTCCCGAATCGGAGTGGATCCCAAGATGTTGGTGAAAGATGACTGGTCACGGTGCTCTCCTAAGTACTGGGAAGATCGGCAGGCTGAGCCTACGACTTTTAGATACCCTGTGGTCTTACATTAGGGGAGGTTTAAACGAGTTGAATAAATAGAACTTTTGAAATTCTTTGCTGTTTTCTTGTGGCTTTATGATGCGAGCTTTCTTTAAAAAATTACAACTTGAAAGCAGGGCCACGTCACATGGGGTGTTTAATTTGAATAGACTGCTGTCCGTTCAGGCGTTGATCACCGGTCCGTTCGAAAGTAAACAGTTTCTGTCAACGCCCGAACGGACCGGTTATAAAAAAAATATATTGGTAATAGTTGGCAATAATAACTTCAAAGGAACAGTCGCATATATTGTTGTTGCTGGTGATCAAAAACTATTTGATCTGCAAGGATGACATGAACAATTTATCAATTAAGCCTGTCACACTCCACTGTTGGACAAATGCCTCTCCCGAACTGCGCCATAGCGCTCTATAGGTACATCTTCCGCATTCAATCTGTTTCAGAAATCTTTTTAATGACCTGGGGGCGTACCATGCTTGGATTGCTGATACGCGGTTTTCACTCTTCATTTTCAAAAAGTTGTAACTTGGACCCCCCAAATCTCCGTAACTAGAAGGTTCCCAGGTATGATGTAGAACAAAAAAAAATATCGTAATGATGGGGAGAACAAGTGCCTTTCGGCTTCGTGAAGAGGTGTTTTACACCCTTTATAGTTTACTAGCTTCTGCCAGCGGCATGGGATCTTACTACCGGGATAAAAGTATCCTATGTCTTAATCCAGGTTATAAACTATCTGTGTGCAAAATTTCATCCAAATCCGTTCAGTAGTTTTTGCGTGAAAAAGCAACAAACAAACTAACATTCACATTTATAATATTAGTAGGGAAGTACATAGGTATATTTAATTTACAAAATACAAAATGAACATTAAGTGCCTCATTGGTGTAGTGGTCGCAAGTGCGACTGCTGAGGATGTGGTCCTTGGTTCAATTCCCAGGCCGAGTAAAGAGAAATTGAGTTTTGTTTATCAGAATTTTCTGAATAGCTGCCACAGAGTCGGGATTTGTGCCCGGTTGATGGTAATAGCCTGCGTATTACTGATATCATACAACTGCTGGGCAGAGCAGTATTGATGAAGTAAATGAAAATTAAAGAGTCTGGATTCGATCCCAAGAAGCAGTGGCATGTTCCAATGGCAGTTACAGGTAACGGCCATTGAGACAGGGCTACAACTGCCAAACACAGAATAAAAAAAACAACTTTCCAAATAGCTTTAATCACAATCTAAAACAAAACCATGGCTAATTTTCACCAAAAGTTACTTGTAAAGAAGTCGGATTCAAGTTTGTTCGTGTAAGCGCAGCTAGCGTCGGAGAAATCTTTGAAAACAAATGACTGCCTGTGCTCGGCCATGTCCGTGTATTTTGACAGCTTGTCTTCGACTTTCTTCAGCAGTTCCCCTTCGAGCTTTCCCTTGTTACGAGTCAAGACCCATGTGAATACTGAAAATGCAGAAAGATAGACATTGTTCATCACCGTATCTGGGATGGATACCATCTATTATGAGGAAAGCCCAGATGCACTTGTTTGGTGATTTATGCTGTGTCTAAAGAGGCTGTCTTTACTAGTAGAAAAATATCCGGGTTGGTAAAGTTCTAGTACAGTGGACCGCACAGTTCCGGTAACAAAACTCGCCTCTACTTCTATGCTAACTCTTTACTCAAGGTTATAATTATCTCATTGAAGTTCGGTCGACTGTATCTGCATGTGTTTTTATAAGAGTAGTTATATATATTTCACCGTCAAATTGTCAAATACGTTATATTGTAATATCTCTAGCGATATTGTAAAGTCTCGAATTATTGTCAAATGAACATACTGCTTACAACAAAACGCATTATTTTTCGTGAAATGCATGCGATGGTAGTCAACTTACGCGGTGTGGAGGAAAGGAGGGGTCCCCCTTGCCCAGTGGCACAACTCTCATGAAAAGATAATGCACCATTCCTGAGAAATACCGATTAATATAACATAACCTTAAAACACTTTATATTCCCCCTAAAAAGCGTAGTCGACGGAGCCCCGCTTCGCGGGGCCCCTATTTCCGAGTGCAGGGTTTAAAGGAACCTAACTAACCTGACGGGGGGTGCCCCAAGTCCCGATTATGGGGGCAGAGATACTTCCGTATGTTCAGTTGACAATAATTCGAGACATTACAATATCGCGAGAAAAAACACGTTATACATGGTGTAAACATACTTTTAAGAAGACGTTAATCAAACTTAGTAACATAACGCAAAAAAGATTGGTGGAAACATCGATCACTAATTTATTAGAGTGATTGATGCTGGGAAACGGCTTTTTCTTTCGGGTGAAACGGGTGTAAGAAATATTTAATATCTAGTATATTTTAAAAAGAGGGACTAAACGAAGCCTTATATACCCGAGGTGGTTTAACTCCCGAGCTTGAGAGGGAGTCAATGAAAGAGAGGGTATATTAACTTGGCGTTTAGTATCGAGGTGCAAACTGTACTTTTCACTTCGAGTGCGAGAAAAATAGTCATTTGAACAAATTTACACTCAACAAAACTTTTGAACTGATTGGTCAGTTTTTTCTTCGAACAGGTCAGTAGCAGATTAACAATTTCAAACACAACACAACCTTTGAACATTTTCGCAATAAAGATGATCCACACTCCACAGATAATTAATACCTATATTACTGCAGCGGTTAACAATACTTTTCAAAATCAACGATGCACACAAACAACACTACAACAATTAATTTTCTCGCGTTGAAGAGTTAATTTGTTTATTTTTTCTATTATAAACCGATTTATATTTGCAAGCAAATTCGAAATTTAAATAAAACCTTTGATAATTTACTCTCTTTTGTTACCATGTTTCAGAGTAAAAGATCCATTTTTAAAATACTTTTAACTCCCTAGGGAATAAATGGTGAATATATAGAATATCGGCGTACTTTTAGAGCATGAGAAGTGAAAAAAATACATTTGAATTGAGAACCTCCTGTTTTTAGAAGTCTGTTGATGATCGCAATGATGATGATCAAGTTCCTTTAGGCTTCTTTAAGGGTCTATTTACACCATTTGTAGGTGCCATAACATACCGTACCATAATGCATCCTGATCTTCTCCTTTAGCCATTTGCAGGTGTAAGCGATGGCATATCCGTCGTAGTCTGTAGCCAGGATGAAGAACGGTAACTGGAGTACTTTATCTGAAAATATAATTTGGGAAAGATTAATTTAATAATCTAATATAATTAATTTAATAAATCTAAGTAAGTATCTTCTTCTCTCACTTCTTGTGTTTGTTTAGTTTGTATTTTGAAATTCATTCAATTACATTGCTAAAGCTAGGGTTCGGACTAATGGAAGGCGACTTCTGGTTTTCCGAACAAATTAATGACATCATCTGAAAATGACGATTGTGTACCTTGTTCGCGACTGATCGCTGCGGTTAGACATGTAAAATATTTCCAACACCAATGACTGAAATCAATGCCAATAAAATTAGAGTTCCTTAGAAAATTCCCTATGACAGACTAAAGTGATCAACCACACAAATTGATTTGAACCACCTTAGCAAACTTATCGCAATAAATAATATAGACACAAGGTAGGTACTCACCACCAGCCTCATGACTCATGATAAACACGGCATGTTTCCCAGAATCAAAAGTAGGGTCTACCCTAGCCTGGTACATCTTCTGGGTTCTGTTGCCCTGGTCCATTTGAACATAGGTCTCCTTGTACATGTAACCCAGGTTGTCCTCCTGGAACTCAATGGTGGAACAGTCATAGATCTCCCGGCCATCGCTGGCGTAGCTGGCAACGTTGTACCAAAGACCTGAAAACTGTAAGGGGGATTATTATCATGAGAAAATGACGAACAATTTAATTTGTTAAAATGTTATACATAATACCAACAGACATATTTACTACAGTTCAAGAGAACACACAAATGAAGGCCTTGATGACTGTATACAACGTTTAGGAAATGCAGACAAAAACATTTTTTAACAAAGTTACAATAAACTAAAAACATACAAAACATAAAGAAAATTATCTATAAGGGTCTCCGAAAAGACATAAACAGCTTAAAAAAATGATTTTGTATTTTTTTCCCAAAATTAATTATACCCAAGTAGGTACTGTTGGCATCCCAACCCAACACAGATATTATTTTTTATGTCGGGCAACATAGATTGTAGAAAGTTTTCTATGACAGTTTCCTTTTTTTACCCTAATGCTCGATCTCGGACGGTGGCGACAGCAGCCACACTTGCAATAATTATAACCTTAACCGCATATAATAAAAGAAATTAAAGTCCAATCAAGAGTGTTTTCCATCCAAGGAATTCATCCTCAACTGAACTAGCCTAAAAGACAGGCACAAAAACAGGTACTACGTAAAAATACATGGATGATATCCCTGATGACCTAAGAATAAAATACAATCCCTAAACCTTAGGTTGCTTGTTTAAAAAAACAATAAAACTTGTTTTTTCTTTTTCTACATTACCTTTCTTCTGCTAAACAAAGGACGTACAATTGAGAGTTCAAAAAGTACCGAAGATTTAATCAGTACTTGAATCAATCAGTATATTTCAACAAAAGATCAGTATAATGTAGAATGCACAATCGTAATTGCACGGATTTACAAAATAACTCACTAACTTTAAATGCAGAGACGACAAATTACATTAAGTTTTCGATGCGCAAGCAGATATCCAATATCTCTTCAGCGTTGCATGCTCATTGTTGTCCAGTCCCGGCTGATAGCCAGTGTAAGTGTCCTAATATTAAGAAAACTAATAAAATAAAATACCTTAATAATAGATGAAACCCTTTCCTTCAAACAACATATGGAAGCTCTTAATAATAGAATTCGTAAGCTAATAATCGTATTCAAAAAGCTGCGATTTATTATAGATCCAAAAATAATTAGGCAAGTATAGGTCAGTCAATTCTGACCTATTGCATTACTTCATGGGGTGGGGCGAATAAAACTCTGTTATTGCCCATTGAAAGTGCTCAAAGAGCTTTTCTCAAGGTGGCTTCTTGCCGCTCTTTCCTTTTCCCCACTAACCTCCTGTATAAATCTTGCGAAGTACCTACTAACAGTTCGACAGTTAATTATGATGAGCATTGTACAAAAACAACACGCAGCACTTCCATACAGCACTGAATTTACAAAAAAAGACGGAAAGATATAGTTTGCCCTCAAAAAAGTACAAAACATGCTTTCACGTGAAACGGAGAAGAGACTATTCCACATTTGCGAATGCCTCATGTCTTCGAATTTGGTTTTCACAAGATTTTACCTTCAGATTTTTGAGAGCAAACTTACCCTAGTAGGATCCAAATTCTCCTGCAGCTTTACATCAGGACATTCACCGGGCAAGGTATACTCAGCTCCACAAACTACTGCCAAACACAGGGCGAGTACTAAAAATAACATTTTAAAACAACTGGATCGTCCGAGAATGAGATAACGAGTGAGCTCTCCCGTCCTACGCGGTAATTATCCAATGTTCTGAACCCAGACGTTTAGAGACGTTTTATACTGCAATGGACGTGAATTTATTGACCACGTTTTGCGATGTAATGTGGACTTCCTCTAGTCTGATTTATGTGTTTACGTAAGTTTTTGCGTTGCAGGATAGGATGTGCTATTATTAGCTTGTTGTACGTAATTGGGGCAGATACAGGTAGACTAAAGTGGGTTCACACCAGCTCCTGAAGACATTTGCACACTTTATTTTTTTAAACTGGCACAATAATTCTTCTGGTAAAACTCCAATAGCCTTTCCTACTGCTTACACCTTGCAACTATCATCATGTTATTTATAAAGTCATGTAATGTTTTCTTCTGGTTAATAGATATTGAGTAGGTATAACTGGGTCATACGAGTACGTCAATGATGATAACTTTGGAAAGGCATGGTTATTTTGGTTATCATCGTAAAAATGCTGCTTAAAATTACACATGTTTTAATTCACTCAATCATCATCTGCCTATCAAATGGTATCGTATTACCCAACACTAACTGGATTGTGGAGGTCAGATAGGCATATATTTAGGCTAGAAAGATGATCATCGGCCTAGCCTTTTCCCAACCATGTTGGGATCGGCTTCCAGTCTAACCGGATGCGGCTAAATACCATGTATTTTACATGAAGCGACTGCCTATCTGACCTCCACAATCCAGTTAGTGCTGGGTAATACGATACCACTTGGTAAGACTGGCTGTCAGACTTTTGGGCCACTGACTCCTGTAATGACTGTCAAAGATCTATAAGTGACAGCAGGGACCAACAGCTTAACGTGCTTTCTGAAGCACGAAAGAAACCCGGTATGTAAGGGTAGTCACCCATCCACAGACCAACCCAGGCAAGCACGGCTTAACCTAAAGATCAACCCGAGTGGCTGTTATTATTTAGCAACGAGTTCCTCGACTAAATATATAAATGGAGAAACAAAATTTATTATGGATATTCTGAAATTTCCACTATATTATGTACACCACTTTACAAGAACAGGGTCAAGCCCACATGAACACTTTTAATTCAACAGATTACAGGTTCGCGGAACAGAGAATTAATAAACAAAACAAATTGTAGTATTACTAAGAACTGTTTTTCAAAACTAGGTATGATAAGTGCGAATTTATTGGGCTTAGTAGGTATACTGGAGGAAAAATAGAAAGATAAATCAGCTACTATTTTTGCTACAGATTTGTAGGATTTTTGAAAACCACTCAACCAACCTGGTCATGTCATGTGACTAGGTTAGATTTCGGAAGAGTTAGACGATTTGAAAGAAACACAGAAAAATATTCATTTGATCTCAGTTCAATAAGCACACACAATAATTATAAAAAAAGATACAAAATATGGAGAAAAACATAGTATGTGCTGTGCACCTCACGGCTGCGCCAAAAGGGCAAGAAAATCTATGTTTAATGTAGTGATTTATATGGAGAAGGAAAAGAAGATTGGCTAAGTAAGTGTGTTGTATAAAAATATTTATTTTGATTTTATTATTTCTCAGTTATTAATTAATTAACGTTAAATACCGTATCACTTCAAAAATACTCTCTTATTTCTTCTGAGAAATTTAATGTTTACACTATTTGCTCTTTCAGATAACCCCGAGCTTGATTATAATAAAACAAAAACATTATTATTTAAATCATTACTGTTTGTTTCTTCATGCAGATTCAACGACAGTAAAGTAATTATGTTAAAGTTATTAATCATTTCGTTATTTGTCTGTAGTGTGTACGGGTATTTCACTTTGCCGGGAAAATGCCCTGAGGGTGTTCAGCTTCAGGGAGAGTTTCGACTAACTGATGTAAGTTTTCTTGTTTACCAATCATCGTCTGCCTAACGTTTTCCCAACTGGGGTCGCAAAATCCCAGTCTTAACCGGATGCAGCTGAATGCCAGTATTTTACATGAAACAACTGCCTAATTGACCTCCACAACCAAAACTGATTCCCACATCACCATCATCATCATCTTTCTGCTTTTGAGGTTGACGCAACACGTTTTCTTGCTTTCTCCCGAAGATGACTCCAGTTGGGAAAAGGCAAGGCAGAAGATGAAATATGAAAACCGACTTCAAAAAAAACAAAAAGTGAAAAATAACTTTAGCTTCTGAAGTCGGTGACCTTTGTTTGATTGCTTTAGTTATTTTGTCACCGACTTCAGAAGCTAAAGTTATTTTTCACTTTTTTGTTTTTTTTGAAGTCGGTTTTATTTTTTGCAAAAAAGTTTTTATTTTTCACTTTTTAGTGGTTCACAGGTGCTTGATACATGGAAAGTGCATACCGTTACAATTACAACAAGCCCAAACACGACTATGGTACATTGTCTCATTATGGAGTTCCGTGACTCTTGGCTTCATCATCAGATCTGATGGTAGAATGGTTCTTATCAAACGCAAATGCTTCACTTGTTGTAGAAAATACCAAAATCGCAACACGTTTTCAGATAAAATTTGAAGAGTTCCCTCGATTTCGCCAAGATTCCATCATCAGATCCCAATTTGGTGGCTATGGGACCAACTTGGAAGTATACCCTTTCAAACAAAAAAAGAATTTTTCAAATCGGTTCAGGCGTCTTCGAGTAATCGGTGAACATACATAAAAAAAAAAATACATACAGTCGAATAGAGAACCTCCTCCTTTTTGGAAGTCGGTTAAAAACGGCAGCAGTTGTCGATTTTGCTGCATACAAAAGTGATTAGTTAACTTTGCTGCTGCGGTTACGGCCATCTTCAGAAATGGCACAAACGGCAATCCGTAACAGCCAGCTTCACCATCATCTTTTTGACTTGCCGGTCATTCTTGACATCATTTTAGACGAAAGACGTCCTCTGCTGGACATAGAACTTTTACCAGGCCATCGGTCCACCTAGTGGGGGGACCTTCCAAGGCTCCCGGTCCGCGGTCACCACTCCAGAATTTTTTGACCAAAACGACCACCCGTCCTTCAAGCAATGTGCCCAGCGAATTACCACTTAAATTTGGCATTTCTAACCTAAGTTATTCTATCAAACGAGTTATTCTATCAATCTATGTTATTTTATCAAACGATACTCTCAATAACCCTTTCATCTTTTCTCCCTACCAGTTCTTTAACAAATGGTACCAGGCCTACCACTACTCAAGCGATGGCCAGAACCAGAACAACTGCTCAATCATCGAACTGCAGACCAAGCCCACTGGCATCTACCTGAACCAGTCCAGGGTAGACCGGGGGCTGTTCCATCGATACAGCGTAGGGAAGCTCGGGATACAGATCAGGATTGAGGATGATGCTAAACTTGATGTTACGTTTAGGTTTGAAGATGCGCCTAGGAGATGTGAGTACTGCATGTCTTTTGGTTATTTGAGATACAACAACGTCTGCCTAGCTTTTTTCCAAGTAGGTTGGGGTCGGTTTTCAGTCTAGCCGAATGCATCTGAATACCAGTATTTTACATGGAGCGACTGCCTATCTGTACAACCTAGTTATTACTGGGTAATACGGTACCACTTGATAAAACTGGTTGTCAGTATTTTTGGGCCACTGACTACCTGTAACGACTGTCAAAGATCTACAAATGACAGCCGAGACCGACGGCTTAACGTGCTTTCTAAGGCACGAAGGAAACTCGGTATGTCCACCCATCCACAGACCAACCTAGGCAAGCACGGCTTAACCTAAAGATCGACCCGAGTGGCTGTTATCATGTGCCACGAGCTTTTCAGTTATTTGAGATATAACAGCTGAAAGATTGCGTAGACTCCAGTATTTGATATGAATTTCAACTTAATGCCGCTACGCGTTCTTGAGAAAAGAGGTCTTATGTAAAAATTACCTTGGAGATCAACCTAATGAGACAGTTCCACTCCCGTCCTCGGAGTGACTTGTATGTTAGAATATAACTACAAAAAAATAATTATTTCTAAAAAAAACCGTAACGTTTTTTATTACTAATGGTGTGTCATTCTCGCAATGTTCTTGAACTTATTTCCTAGTCGATAGTTATCTCAGAACAGTGGCCAAGTACGTGGCCACTTCAATCGCAGCATCACTGACGTTCATCAGGTCCTTAAAACCGCAGTTGTATGAATATTTAAGACAACATGAACACTAATTGTTCATTTAAGTTAGGCGACCCGATTGGCGTAGTGGCAGTGACGCTGCCCGTTCTTAGGGTTCTGGGTTCGAATCCCGGTAGGAGCAAATGTTTGTGTGATGAGCACGGACATTTTGTTTCCGAGTCATGGATGTTTATATGTATAATAAGTATGTATTTACAAAAAAAAAGTATATATGTAGTATATCAACTGTCTAGTGTCCAAGATACAAGCTTTGCTTAGTGTGGCACTAGGTGGCGCTGTGTGTTAATGTCCAGCGACATTTATTAATTTATTAAGTTTGTCTTCCGAGTACCTACTTGCATTTCAGACTCAAGTTTCTGAAAAGCGCCTTATACCTATTGACCGTCGATTTCATGATTGGTTTTTATTGTTGTTATGTTATTTTGTGTATTTTGTCTATGGGCCTTAGTTGCCTGATAATAAAATGATTATTATTATTATTATTGGATGTTTTTTTTTTCAGTAATGAACAGGAGGTATCCTTTCCACGTGTTGGAAACCAACTACAACTATTATGCGACTGTGTACACTTGCCAGTACAGCGAGCTTATCGATAAGCACTTTAGTAAGTATGACAATACTGTAAACACCTCGTTATTTGCACTCAACTTTCGATAAGAAATTATCATGAGTCTGGTAAAAAAAACTGTCGTTAAGAGAAGTTCTGCATGATTAAGATCGCAGGTAGCGTGTAAAATTGTAATTATAAATAATTTACTCAAGTTACGCAGAGAGTGGACATTTTTTGTATATCATAAACAAGCTGACCCACGCAACTTCGTCTGCGTCTCATAAAAGAGAAAATGTCCACAAAAGAAATAATTATTCTCCGTTTTTTGATACAATTTTAATTTATGCTCCGCTCCTATTACATGTAGCGTGATGTCATATAGCCTATAACCTTCTACTACTACCTTGGACTACTGAACCCAAAGATTTTTTCAATTTCAATTGATAGTTCCTGACATCAGCGCGTTCTAACAAATAAACAACTCTTCAGCTCTAAAATATTATAGTACTCGTATACCTTTTAAATTGGGCCTACTCCGGACCTCAATCTGGTCCTGAAGACAGAGATGAGTTCGACGATGGAACGAGCTAACCCAAAGGACCCTGACCTGCCTGTCTACAGAAGGCCTTCATTCATCAAACATTAACTTCCCAGCAATTGAACAACTGACAACCGACTCGTAGCTGCAACCATGCTGCTGCTTTTAGCGGTAAAGCAGTGGTCTCGTTTAGTTGCATGTACTGCAGAAGTAGAAAATGGCGAGCTGCTCTCAAATAAGGCCGGTCCTATTGAAAGAGGTCGTCGCATGAACGCTCTACAGTCCACGTAACGCGTGGTCGCACCAACAGAGGGCCCTCTCCGGTTTTCTGAACAAATGAACGACAGATATCAAATTGAACGTGGCGATCGCGTGTTTTCTTGAAGTTTGGTTAGAAAAAAAAAAATATTCGTCGCAAAGTCAGGACGTGGGCTATAAATACAGTTGGTCAAACAGAAGATTGTGTACCATATCTGATATTAATTATGCATTTAATCTAGTTTATTTATAAAGTAAACCATTTAATATTTCCAGTTTACGTATGGATCTTATCAAGAAACGAAATCCTGAACGACGTATCCAAAGAGCTGGCCATCAGATCTCTGTCCCGAATCGGAGTGGATCCCAAGATGCTGGTGAAAGATGACTGGTCACGGTGCTCTCCTAAGTACTGGGAAGATCGGCAGGCTGAGCCTACGACTTTTAGATACCCTGTGGTCTTACATTAGGGAAGGTTTAAACAAGTTGAATAAATAGATTTTTTGAAATTCTTTGCTGTTTTCTTGTGGCTTTATGATGGGAACTTTCTTTAAAAAATGACAACTTGAAAACAGGGCCACGTCACGCAGCGTGTTTAGGCGTTGGTTAGTTAGGTTGGTTGGTCCGTTCAGGCGTAGACAAAAATGTTTACTTTCGAACGGACCGGTTTAATAAAAATGAGTTGGCAATAATAACTTCAAAGGAACAGTCGCATATATTATTGTTGCTGGTGATCAAAAACTATTTGCTCTGCAAGGATGACATGAACAATTTATCAATTAAGCCTGTCACACTCCACTGTTGGACAAAGGCCTCTCCTGAACTGCGCCACAGCGCCCTGTACATCTTCCGCATTCAATCTGTTTCAGAAATCTTTTTAGAACCTGGGAGCATATTATGCTTCGATTGCTGATACGCGGCTTCACTTCAGGACTTCTTTGTTCAATCGACATCGCTCGCTCGAAAAATATTGCCAGCACACTGATACTTCAAATTGCTTACGCCGATTTAAATTATCATCATCATTTCAGCCGAAAGACGTCCACTGCTGGACATAGGCATCCCCCAAATGTCACCACATTAACCGGTATCGTGTGACTTGTATCCAGCTGATAGTAACCTTTGATTTAAACTCATAGTTCACTTAAAATTAAATAACGAAAATTAAGTGCCTTGTTGATCTAGGGGTACGATTTTTGTTGTTATTGAGTTTATCTATCAGAAATTTCTCAATAGCAGCCAAATAGTCTGGTTGGTGCCCGGTTGATGGCATTAGGCTCCCCATATTACATGAGACTTCAAACATAACTGTCAAAATCAGAGTGTACTAATACGTACAACTCTGACCAACCCCTAGGTACTTACAGGCATCATGTTATGTAAATAAAATTGTTAGATAGTAGCCGAGATCGGCAGCCTTGATTAAAACAAGATAATATTATAATTAAACATAGACTAATCAGTAATCACTGTGTTTCGCCAAACAAAGAATTTATAATTTCATTGTAATTCACCAGATTAGAAAAGACTAATCCTCTGTTTCATCGATCTAACAGACCTATCGGCGATAGAAACTTACAAAGAAACATTTTGATTTACAAACCAAAAATTATCTTTAGGATCTTTAAACTAATTTAGGTACGTATTTAGATTAAGTAGCATAATCTCTGTGATTTGAAATCTATTCTTATCTTTTTTAGTTAATGACATTATAATCTTATTAGAAATAATCGGCATACTTAATGCAATAATTATTTGTACTAGGCAGAGTTGGTACCGGAACTCCAGCCCTTGACACATAAACTATTGTATTGTACAACGGGCTGGTCCGCAACTCCACGTCAAAGCGCGTATTTTGCGTATGGGCTATAATTCACCACGGCAAATACACTATCACTCACAATGAAATCAACCATAGTGGCATTACCTCTTGATAAGACTGGTTGACAGTTTTTCGGGCCACTATACCTAAAGGAGGAGCTCGTGGCTAAATAATATCAGCCGCTCGGGTCCATCTTTAGGTCATCCATGCTTGCCTATGGTGGTCTGTGGATGGGTGATCACCCTTACATACCGAGTTTCCTCCGTGCCTCGGAAAGCACGTTAAGCCGTTGGTCCCGGATGTTATTTGTCCATCTTTGACAGTCGTTACAGGTAGTCAGTGGCCCCAAAAGTCTGACACCAGTCTTACCAAGTGGTTTCGTATTTCCCAGTATTTACTGGCTTGTGGAGGTCAGATAGGCAGTCGCTCCATGTAAAATACTGGCATTCAGCTGCATCCAGTTAGACTGGAAGCCGACCCCAACATAGTTGGGAAAAGGCTAAGCAGATAATGATGATACCTTACTAATGACTGTTGAAGATCTACAATTGACAGCCAGGACCAACGGTTTAACGTGCTTTCCGAGGCACGGAGGAAACTCGGTATGTGATGGGTGGAGATACATCCACGGACAAACCTAGCTAAGTGCGGCTTCACCTGGATCGACCAGTGCAGCTGTTATTACTTAGCCACCAGCTTTTCTTCTTTCTTCTATTATATTAGCTGTTACTAGCTTATGCCAGCGGCCGCGAGGAAAAAGTAAATTAAAAATGTTTAATTGGAGTTTACGAAAAATCTGTCGATTTTAAGGAAAAAAACTAAAAAGAAATAAAATAAATATCGCTGGACATTAACACACAGCTCCATCTAGTGCCACACTAACCAAGGCTTGTGTCGTGAGCACCAGATAGTTGATATATTACATATATATACTTTTTGTTTGTAAATACATATTTATTATACATATAAACATCCATGACACGGAAAAAAATGTCCATGCTCATCACACAAACATTTGCTGCTACCGGGATTCGAACCCAGGACCCTATGAACATAAGGCAGCCTCACTACCACTACGCCAATCGGGTCGCCTAACTTAAATGAACAAATTAGTATTCATGTTGTCTTAAATATCCATACAACTGCGGTTTTAAGGACCTGATGAACGTCAGTGATGCTGCGATTGAAGTGGCCACGTACTTGGCCACTGTTCTGAGATAACTATCGACTAGGAAATAAGTTAAAGAACATTGCGAGTATGACACACCATTAGTAATAAAATAGTTACGGTTTTTTTGTTGGAAATAATTCACGCTACGCCATTCGAGTCATATTATTATTCTTGCATTGATATGAAATTAAATCCACTTCAAATATGTAGATCAGTCAAATTTTTTTTCTGAGAGAGTGCAATGTGTAAGGATGCACTTAAAATAAAATATCATGAACCACATTAAATGTGGTGATATTTATAAACTTAAAAAAATAACATATCTTGTAAGCGGGTCACAAGCGCTTTTTTTCCTGTCGGGTACAAATAGGTCCCTAAGCCGACTAACCAAAAATTAACATCCATCTGGCCTGGACCACCTGTAGAAGGAAGTAGGATAGTAGGATGTCTACAGAGTGTAAAAATAGACTCATAACGAAGCCGTTAACCAAGCAATCTGCACATCAAACTAAGTAGGTTTACGCAAAAAATATTGCTGAAAGGTTTCGCAGCAATATTTTTTGCGTAAAGTTACTTAGTTTAAGTTTTGACTCCAATATCTCCGTAACT
Source organism: Xestia c-nigrum (assembly GCA_916618015.1). Taxonomy (NCBI): domain Eukaryota; kingdom Metazoa; phylum Arthropoda; class Insecta; order Lepidoptera; family Noctuidae; genus Xestia; species Xestia c-nigrum. The sequence continues at coordinate 20,308,930 of OU745251.1, forward strand.
AATTACGGAGATATTGGGAGTCAAAGGTTGCAGCTAACCAGTTTAACAGGTAAGGTGTAAATCAAAAAATGATCGCAATGACGGGAGAACAAGTACATTTCCTTCGTTAAGAGTTTTTTTACACCCTTTATGTATTAAAATCAATATGCCCAAAAAGTCTGACCACCAGTCTGACCAATTGGTATCGTATTACCCAGTATGAGCTGGGTCGTGGAGGCAGATATGATAAATGATAAAATAATGATGTTCATTTTGTAAGTAGGTTTTCACAAATAATTTTACACGTCTTTTTTTTAAACTAGATGGGGCCGGTGTTTCGTACCTGACTACTCTGAGAAGAAACAGCCGAAACAAACTCAGAGGTCATAGTCTCTTTTGAAGTACAGACATAATCTTGATAGGCAGTCGCTCCATGTAAAATACTGGTATTCAGCTGCATCCCGTTACACTGACATTTAAAAATCAATAATACCACCGTATTTTTCAAACATTTATTCCAGTTCCACTTCTTGCTCATCCGTATTAAAGTTAACAGTCTGAACGTGTGCCGTCCAATGCGCTTGACATCGCACAGCACTTTGATTCACCTTCTCCAGATATATGGAGCTCACCGAGGGGAGCGAGTTTATCTCTCGGTGTGCTCTGTTCAGATACTCGTCAGGCAAGGTCGACTGCCGGGATAAGATCCAGGCTGAAACTGCGAAAAGGAAAACCATTTTATCGCTTGTAGTTCCAGCTAATGATTATGGATTAAATTTGAAGAAGGGGGAAGCTTGTTCTCGGTCTGTGAAAGTTGTTGTTTATAAAATGATAGAGAAATATTTGAATATTGTTGTATTTAAATATATTTTTTCAGCCTTCTAGGCGTTTTCCCGGATGACAGCAATGCGGTGGAGTGAGTACTCTGACGCATTTTTTTTCGGGTTGGTAATAATCAAATCCTTCCCGCTGGGAGCGGACGGGAGTAGAGATTTGTACTGAGTTAAGACCTACTCATGTGTGTCCTTACTTCTTTGTGTTCCAGGGCCGCGGTATCTCTTTCGAATAGTGCCGCAACCCAAGTATTTTGAAAAGGCTCCTATTGTCGTCATTATATATCATTATGTTTTCTTTGCAACTCATTTGTGCTTCGGCCTTTAAAATTTACGGGAGGAAGAAAATTACAATGATCGTAATTGAGGTGAAGATGATATGTACTGTGGAAATCAGTAATCAGAAGTGTTGAGGAAGGCTGTTTGATGGATTGTGTGAAAATATATGGTCAGCAAAGGCTGAGATGATGACTAAAAGACAGCATGGACGAAGAAAACATAGTGCGGGCACGCCAATGAAGCTCACATCATCATTGTCTTCAAACTATGGTGCAAAGAATAATTTTACATCTTACGATATTGTTGCTAGTTTTATTGCATTATGTGAATAAATTGCAGCGTCTGAATAGAACGCATTAATTCATCAAGCGCATTTCGTTTTGCAGCGGCCATATTTTTTTTTATCCAGACAAAGTAATGTTTCTTTTTTTACTTGTGTGTGTGCTCTTGACCTTGATCATGCCTGATGGAAAGCAATGGATGAGGTCTATGAAACAAGCGCGTATAAGGAACTTCTTGAAGAAGTAGGCATATCCTAAAACTTCGATATTCTTTCACCATTTCAAAACAGTTTTGATGTACCAGTAGCCAGTACCATAGCTCACAAACTAAGCCGTAATACTAAATTTTCAACAATCTCAATCTTTTTGCTATAACCGTTTCTAGATTAACACTGGTTTGTTGATAAGTGATAATATAGTAATTAGCTTTATTACTCACTATATTTGAGCCCAAGTTCATCAGTATGTTTACAGCCATACACGATTGCGTAGTTCCGGTAGTCAGTTGTAAGCACTGTCAGTGGGATGCCGACTGGATCTGGAAAATACAATTTTTGGAATTATTAAAAACTAGCTGACCCACGCAACTTCGTCTGCGTCATATAAGAGAGAAAAACGAATGGAAAAAAGAATTCCCGTTTTTGCAACATTTTTCATTGCTGCTCCGCTCCTAATAGTCGTAGCGTGATGTTATATAGCTTAAAGCCTTCCTCGATAAATGGACTATCTTACACAAAAATATGTTTTCAATTTGAACCAGTAGTTCCTGAGATTAGCGCGTTCAACCAAACAAACAAACTCTTCTGCTTTATAATATTAAGTATAGATATGCCTTAGTAACCTCCCCTAACTGAATCGGATTTCGTTAAAAATTATAAACTGTAAGTGTAAGTGAAACTTTTAGTTACAATCACTTCATTTCTTACTCCGCATGTACAACAATTAGGTAGTACCTATAAATAAAATAAAATATAAATAAATAAATACCGCTGGACATTGCACACAACGCCATCTAGTGCCACACTAAGCAAGGCTTGTGTCGTGGTTACCAGACAGTTTATATACTATATATATACTTTTTGTTTGTAAATACATACTTATTAAATATATATACATCCATGACTCAAAAACAAATGTACATGCTCATCACACAAACATTTGCTCCTACCGGGATTTGAACCCGGGACCCTAAGAACGTAAGGCAGCCTCACTACCGCTGCGCTATTCGGGTCGTCAAATATACATGTACACAAGTAAAATTAAATTAAAAATTTAAGAAACCCCGTACACAACGTAGGTATTAAAGTTAAATAGAAATTAATTATTTAGTCCGCCATTTTGTGGTGGCGGCCATCTTGGATTTTTAATTTATCATAGTCGTGATGGCCCAGAGGTTAAGGCCTCGTCTCCCATGTATGACCGGGTGACATTTTCAATTCATATGTACTTTTCTAAGTTTGTCTTGGCCATCACAGACATCGGTGAAAGAAAACATCGTGAGGCAACCTAGACTTATAATAAATATAAGTCTGAAACCACCCACCCGTCTTGAGCAAGCGTGGTGATGAATGCTCGTGCCTTCTCTGTTGAGAAGAGGCCTTTGCCCAATAGTAAAGCAGCAGCCTTTGCAGCAGGTCTTATTATAATTAGTGTATAGTATTCTTCTAGTCAAGCCCTTTCATTTGATACCCATATTGAGGGAGTTATTGAATAAATATGTGTTCCGCCATTTTGTGGCGATGGCAAAAGCACCTACAACCAACCATTATCATTCATCCATCAATGTATGAATAATACTTAAATGCTGATAAAAAGTAATAACTCATCACCTGATTTAGATATTTGCATTAGTTATGTACCCCAGTGATTTTAGATTTTAAAAACATGCACTCTTTTTTGATAAGAAACGATAATTATTATCTTTATTATTGTTTGGCCATAATACACGTTTCTAGCTTATATATTTGTAGCTAGCGAGTTTTAATAATTTTCTTTTGCATACAGAGTTGCACATTTCAATTACGTGTAGAAATCGCATCATACGTTACCCCACACTAGGAATTTCTCCTGTATTGCGTGCGTTAACAAATATTTAAACTCACATACAAAAACAGCTAGATCTGGAACATCTACACAGAGGCCTTACAAATATTTGTTCCGTGCGGGAATCAAGTCGGCGATAAGTAATGCAGCAGCCAATCGCTCTGCCACTGCGTCAACCGTGCCGTATAACAAAATAACCATTCACATTATTTGTTTACATACAATTATGTCACGTTTACTATCGTAGCGTTTGTCTTTTTGTTTTCTTAACGCTTATTAATGAAAACCGATTTCAAGACATGAACGTTATAATTATTACTTTTTACATAGGTATACTTTATACAGTTTTGATTCGTGTCGTCGTTACGAATAATATATATTATGCAGTGTCACAGCTATGAGCAACCGTCGTATGCTAAAGATGGCGGATTACACAGACAGAAATATTATTTAATGCAACAAACTAGCGCCCTCTCGCGGCACGCAGGTGAAATTTTAATTATTTATTATTTTAGAACAGCGGTATTACTAAGAAATGAAGTTGGTAGCTTTGGTGAGTAAGTTCGATGCGAAGCGCATATTTGCTCAGATCGGCGTCCAGACAAAAATTCGTTGTCACAACCTAAGAAGGGCCGCTTTATTAACATTTTGAATCTACAAAAATATCATTATTCTCTTATCCCAATTCATTTGGGGTCGGCGCAGCATGTCTTCTCCTGGCAAGCTTCTCTATTTTCGTCATCACATCAGACACTTCTTTCATGCCATATAATTCTTAACACAGTACACCCATCATTTAGACGGTCTTCTTCTGCTCATATCTGTCCACATTCATACTCAAAACTTTCCTCATTCATATATCGTCACCGTAAAATTATTATTGTCAAACACGTTTAATCGCTCTAGCGATATTGTAAACTCTCGAAATATTGTCAACTGAACATACGGAATTATCACTGCCCCCATAATCGGGACTTGGGGCACCCCCCTGTTAGGTTAGTTAGGTCCCTTTAAACCCTGCACTCGGAAATAGGGGCCCCACTAAGCGGGGCTCCGTCGACTACGCTTTTTAGGGGGAATATAAAGTGTTTTAAGGTTAGGTTATATTAATCGGTATTTCTCAGGAATGGTACATAATCTTTTCATGAGAGTAGTACCATTGGGGATGCAATGCCCCTCCTTCCCTTCACACCGCGTGAGTTGACTACCATCGCCATGCCTTTCACGAAAAATAATGCGTTTTATTGTAAGTAGGTAGTATAGTTTAGAATCTGTCTAGTTATTTTACAATCTAACGTGTTTAACAATTTTACGGTGACAAATTAATGAAATAAATACTTACCAATATTGCTCTCCGGTATAACAAAGACAGCGGCGTCCCCGGGCACGTAAGTGGTGTTCAGATGCAACACAAACTGTATGCCATCCCTCACATAAACATGCTCGATCTCCACGCGTCGCCCGCAGTACTGGATACGTTTGAACGCACAGTCTCCAGACTCTTCGTACCAGATCGGGAAGCGCTCTATTTCGTACCATTGGCCAAGGAACTGGAAGAACAAAATGGTATTGTTGAGTAAGTATGACCGACTCAGCAAGCTGTGCCCCAAAAGAACGTTTCGAATAATAATTAACAGGAATTTTTGTTTTCGATTGAAATGAAATGAAATAGTCTATGAAGAAAAAAAACGAAACGTTTTAAACAAACAACTTTTTGACAAGTTTTTTTTTAAATAAGTACAAGTTTTTTTTGTATGATATTGACTTTTAACATGTCCACGACCCCTGTACTATTCAATCCATCCATCAGCACATTGTTTTAAGTGCGTAACATTGGGTCTTTTCTCTGGAAAAAACCCATGTCTCAGCAGCATTCCGATCAGCATTACGATAATGCTGATTATGTTATGTTATGGAAACCTATACACTTCTAGGTAATACTTATTACTGTTGCCTGTGTCATCCCACTCCTGGGCAAACTCCATGACTTCCAAATCCTCCGATACAAGGCCAATGTGGACTGGTGGTCGTTGGTTCATTAGGTCCCTCACAAACATTTTTGGACATGGCAACCAACCTCAACGGACCTCATCAGACTAGTCCAACGTGGGGCATATGCACTCAAAACAAAATGTAATACCAGAGCAAATTCGAGTTACATTAAGGTGAAGATCAGAGTGGCGAGATCGGAACGTAATTGTAGCAACACAGATAAAAATACTGCAACGCCATCTATGACACAAATGAAGAACTAACATCAAAATGTTAACGCGCATAGTTAAAGTTATCCGCGATTTAAGACTACGTGAAAACCTGACAACAGCACCATACACAACAATCGTTTGGTCGGAGTATCATCCTTTTTCTATAGGGAATGAACTTTACACCCTGTTTTTCATACCCATAAACAGTCATACTGCACACCAAAAGTAGCTGAACCGCCTCACCTCCTCCAAATCAAAATACTGCATAGTCGGAACATCAGCACAGGTCCCAAACTGCAGCACTTGGCCACCACACATCAATCTACACGTCACCAATAGAAAATTAACTAAAAACAATTGCCTACACATATTTTATACTGTTTACTTGGAATGATCCGAGATATCGATCCTTATTTTATAATTTTGATAGGAATTGTATGAATGATGTATAACACAATTTTAATTTATTTATTTAGTGCTTTTTATAAATTGTTAGTTATATTATATTTTTGACTATTTACTTAGTCTGATGTTAGTAAGTTGTTTTGTGATCTGATATCACTGGGTCAGATAAGATTGCACTCTATCTTTATCTCGTCTCGATATCGGAGATGGAGAATTGGTTATCATTGTTAATGGCATAGTTTTTACTGGTATGTAGAAGTTATCATTGATTGTAGAACATAAAATTGGCAAACATGTCGACAGAATACACAATAGAGACATATTAATACAAAACTTTTCCATGGATCTTTAACACGATTCTCCACAAGGCGGCGAGTTTCCATCAAGAATGAAATAAAAATTAAAAATTTTGTAAGGAACACGTTTTCAAAAGATGTTTTTTCATTATTTTTTTCATAAAATTGGTGCCCTGAACCAGTGACACGGGGTCGCGGCACAAAGGCGATGGCCGGACGAACTAGATGTCTTCCTTGAGAATTGGAAAGAAACAGCGCAGAATTGGGATCGTTGGAAGAAATGGAGAGAGGCGTTTGTCCAGCTGTGGGACAATACAGGCTAGCTATGATTGAACACTTTCCAAAAGGGCAATTCCAACACAGTGATGTGTATGGAATAGTTATAAGCAGCGTTTATTCAATAACTCACGAAGGTCTCTAAGGCTGTTCAACGACGTTCCTCAACACCGTGCTGAAGCACTGGTAAACGCAGGCGATATCTCCGAATAATAGGTAAAAAGTTTAAAATCTAAACATAAACAAATACGCAACAAAAGGAGACCTTAATCGGTTTTTTTGAACATTATAATAGCACGAGTCAACAAAAAACTGATCCATTTAAATTGAATAGGAAGTAAACTTCCTATTTTACTTATAATAATAGACACCACTAAACAAATCGTTATTTTTTAGAACAAAATTAACAATGCCTTTAGAAGTTTGCGCAGGAAGTGTAATGGATAAAGTAAAAATTTATTTGTTTAAACATGGTGTACATGATACATTGCATGCAAGATAATAATGTTATACAATGACATGTTATGTAATGTTATGTTATGTTGTTGTGTTGTTGTTTGGATCATTCTGATTTATTTTTGGTTTTTTATTCATGAACCTTCAATGGATGAGCTTGTAGTTAAATAAAAACAGCCGCTTGGCTAAATCTCCAGGTTAAGCTGCGGTTATGTAGGTTGGGTTGCGGATACGTGACTGTTAGTCTATATTACCAAAAGAAACTTCTATGGTCTAATCTAAGAAATACTGGCTTTTTGCATCCAGTAGATGTATCTATTTTACCGTTAATTCAATTGAAGGGGTAAGGGGCAATTTACCCTTACCCCTGGGTAAGGGTAAATTGACGTTTTATCAACCGACTTCCAAAAAGAGGAGATTTTCAAATCGACTGTACTTTTTAGAGATCAACTATTAAATACTGAGTTTCCTCCATGTTCCAATTCTATGTTTTGATGATGGCAAGCAAAGCCGAAATCAACCATTCTGCCACTGTCTAAAATGAATTCGAACCTCCGTGCCTCGGAAATTACGTTAAGCCGTTGGTCCCGGCTGTCATTTGTAAGTCTGACAACCAGTATTACCAAGAGTTATCGTAGTACCCAGTACTAACTTGTTTGTGGATTTCAGATAGGCAGTTCATTTTAGAGCACTGGTTCCCAACTGGTTCCCACCTGTGGTCCGCGGACCACTGGTGGTCCGGTCACCGTCAGGTTGGCTAGACCAAACGAGATATGTACATGAGACCATGTGCACTGTTTACTACCTATTTGATACTATTTAATACCTTTAATGAAGTATTTGGTACCTTTGGGTTAAGAGAGTTATCAAAGAAATAAAGTGGTCAGCCATTCTGACGTCAGGTTGGCTGACCAATTTCAAGTTCTCATACTTTTAGCGTTGTATTAACTGCGTTGTTAATGTTAATATTTAATACCTATTTGGTACCTTAACATATATTTGTTACACAGCTTTAGGAAGCTCCTATAAATAGTTATTAGAAAAACCATTGAAACGCCTGTACATAAATTATTGACGTCTTTTCTTCTCAGAATTATTGCTAACAATGTTTTTGCAGGCGCTTAGTGACTTATGAACAACTTGTTTCTAGATATGCATAGTTAAGTTTTATCCATTTGTATTATTATTTAATTATTTACATATCGCATTTTTTCTAAGGAATATAAGTATGTACTTGGAAATGATTGAATACGGTATTTTTTTTTATTGATTGCTTGATTTTGTATTTCTCGACGGCATGGCAAGCCAAGTCAGAGGCCTATGGGTACCTATGGTGCTATGAACCAGTTAGCCACTAACCACACGATAAAGTAATAAGGGTTTTATTAAATTTAACATGATCAAATTATGATAGAAATTGAATGAATGGCCGAATGGCGTAGTGGTAACGAGGCTGCCTTACGTTCTTAGGGTCCTGGGTTCGAATCCCAGTAGCAAATGTTTGTGTGATGAGCATGGACATTTGTTTCCGAGTCATGGATGTTTATATGTATAATAAGTATGTATTTACAAACAAAAAAGTATACAACATTATTTTTTGTTTATACTAAACCCGAAAAGGGGTCATTGTACTCATCATTTTGAACAACTTTTGCTATGGGACGAACCTTGAAATCGCAAAAAAAAAATCAGCTGTACCCTACATTTATGTTCGCATAACTCGTCAAAATATAGGGAACAGCTGATTTTTTTGTTTTCTCTGAAGTCGGTTTTATTTTTTGTAAAAATGTTTTTATTTTCACTTTTTAGTGGTCCACATGACTGTGATTACCCCTTCACAGCGTACCGGCGTGATTTTCTGTTATGAACTATGGTGTAAACAATAGACAGATAGGAGATTTCAGCAATCCCAATAGCTTTCATTTATTGAGGAGTTCCGTTGCCTATCTTCGAAGTTCTTCATTACATCTTCACCAAATTGAAATGGAATCACTTCGAAAAAGTACACTTCCTCAAACTACCCTAAAAACCTCCTTATTTTTGAAGTCGGTTAACATCGACGTTATGGTAAGTGACTCAAATATCCGGATAGCCTATAAAAGATTCGACCGAGTATCGTTAATTAAGAATTTAAGAATTCCGTTTATTTGTCATGGATCTCATAATCAGGAGTAATTAGAACCTAACCAAATTGTCATTAATGTACCCTTTTTTTTCTTCGGATCGGAAATCATCAAATGTCTTCTCTCACTCTGGGCGGAGCGGGATCCCAGTGTCAGACTTTTACTGACTAAAACCCATCCATGTTCTTTCCTCGCCCTTTATGTTCCAAGGCCGCGGTATCTCTTTCGGATAGGCCCGCAACCCCCATTAATGTACCCTTAAAGTACATCCTTTCCAATAAAATAAAAAAAAACAATACATGTCCAGGTAGGTCAATCGTCGAATCCGACTCGGCTGGGCAGCGTTCGGGAAGCTGCGCGGTATCTTCTCGTCCAACTTACCGCAGTGTCTCAAGACGAAAGTCTATGACCAGTGTGTGTTGCCAGTGATTACATACGTGACCGAGACGTGGTCGTTCACAATGGGCCTTATCAAAAGGCTTAAAGTCACCCAAAGAGCAATGGAGAGGGCTATGCTCGGAGTTTCCTTGCGTGATCGAATCAGAAATGAAGACATTCTCAACAGAACCCAGGTCACCAACGTAGCCTGAAGAATTGCCAAACTTAAGTGGCAGTGGGCAGGTCACATTGCTCGCAGAACGGATGGCCGGCGGCGACTGCAAACTGAAAGACGATGCGTTGGAAGACCTCCCACAAGGTGGACCTATGACTTGTTGAAGGTTGCGGAAATCCGTTGGATGCGAGTCGCAAGGGACCGGTCAATGTGGCGACACTTGGAGGAGGCCTATGTCTAGCAGTGAACGTCTTTCGGCTGAAATGATGAGGTCAAGGTAATAGGGCTTATGCCCAATAAATGTAACTTAACACATCTAACTGTCTAAATCTGGGTGTTTTGTACACATCTGCCTACCCCATCAGAGCATACAAGCGTAATGTTACGTCATGATGTAGTATAAACAATGAACCTACAAGCGATTGCAGCAATTACTGCAGAGTTGCTGTCTATTTTTGAAGAGTTCCATTGTATATCTCCGAAGATCAGCATCAAATCTTCAGCAAATTAAAATGGGACCGCACTGGAAGCACCAGCTATCAAATAAAAAAAAATCATCAAAATCCGTTCACCCAGTCGAAAGATAGGTAACAAACAACAAAAAAAAATACAGTCGAATTGAGAACCTCCTCTTTTCAGTAGTCGGTGTAAAATATTACAAATGGATAAAACTTAACTATGCATATCCAGAAACAAGTTGTTCATAAGCCACTAAGCGCCTGCAAAAACATTGTTAGCAATAATTCTGAGAAGAAAAGACGTCAATAATTTATGTACAGGCGTTTTAATGGTTTTTCTAATAACTATTTATAGGAGCTTCCTAAAGCTGTGTAACAAATATATGTTAAGGTACCAAATAGGTATTAAATATTAACAATAACAACGCAGTTAATACAACGCTAAAAGTATGAGAACTTGAAATTGGTCAGCCAACCTGACGTCAGAATGGCTGACCACTTTATTTCTTTGATAACTCTCTTAACCCAAAGGTACCAAATACTTCATTAAAGGTATTAAATAGCATCAAATAGGTAGTAAACAGTGCACATGGTCTCATGTACATATCTCGTTTGGTCTAGCCAACCTGACGGTGACGGTGGTCCGCAGGAGCTTCGACTACGGTCCGCGAAAGATTAAAATGATATTCGTACTTTTTAACACAGAAGATGCAAGTTCAATTCAACCTAATTGAACCTATCAGAGGCAAAATTACTAAATGATTGCTAAATTTTTCGAGCTCAATTCGATCGCTTTTCTCCAATTTTTGTATAGTGTGAGTTAAAGATTCACTCCCCTAGTTATAATCCTGTGTCCATGTTTATCTAGGACTATATGGTCCCTGTTAACAATGAACATACCAAAGTGGTCCCTGGCCTAAGAAAGCTTGGGAACCACTGTTTTAGAGACTAATATTTGACTCTTATGACATGCTAGTAAATTTTCTTAAAGAAAAAGAGAAAAAAAAAGATAGATAAACAATTTTCTGTTATGATAAATCAAACACCGATACCACAAAACCCTCAACTCACCACAACAAACCACCCCGGAACTCTAAACTGAAGCCAACAAAAACTATTCTCTTTAAAAGACGTAACTTTTTGCGTTAGGTTTCAGTTGTAAGCCAGCATCGGCAGCCTATGTTTGTCACAATGTTGGTCCAATGTTTTGTGTTGGCTGTGTTAGCCTTAAATGTGGATGGTGCTATGATGAATGTGAGCTGTCCTGTTGTGACTCCAAGGGAATTAGACTGGAAAGCGGTAAGTCTTGTGGATTTTTTTGGAGTGAAGATTGGAGCCAGTAGATATTTCCTCCTATAGAGTCTACCAGACTATTTCCAGTATCTGTTCTGGTTTCAAACTACCGTTAGATACCGTCAATAATTGTTGTAGCGTCAAATAAGGTCACTATTTTCTCAAGTCATTGTACAGTGCAACTTGCACGTCAGATGTAGCCAGTGTAAGCTGGCCTTTTATTTTACTTAAACTCTGTACGATCCTAGGTTTGTCCTCTCGGTCTTACAGTGTAACCATAGATGTGCCATGTTTACTACCGTGTGTTCTACTGTTCGTGATTGTGATGAAGTTAATGAAATATCAACCATGGGTTTTTAAAAAAAGAACTTTAATTCAAATGGTGGGATCATCATCGTCCTGCCCTTGTGCCTTTCTATTTAGGGTCGGGGCAACATGTTTGCATCTTCCATCTCCCCTCATCATCACTTTCTTTTCTCTTTCAAATCATTTCTCACATAATCCATCTTTATTTTTAACTGACTTCAAAAAGGAGGAGGTTCTCAATTCGTCGGAACCTTCTTTTTTTGATGGCTGGAACGATTTGAATTATTCTTTTTTTTGTTTGAAAGGGTATACTTCCCAGGTGGTCCCATAGTCATCAAGTTGGGATCTGATGATGGGATCCTGGAGAAATTCAGAGAACTCTTCAAATTTGATAGGCACACTTGATGTGATTTAGGTAGTTTTAGAAAGAGTACTTTCTTAAAGTGGTCCCATTTCAATTTGGTAAAGATCTGATGAAGAACTTCGGAGATAGGCAACGGAACTCCTCAATAAATTATAGCAAATGGACTGGGATTGCTGAAATCTCATGTCCATCTATTGCTTACACCAGTGCATAACATAACATCACGCCGCTGCGCTGTGAAGGGGTAAGCACAAATGACCCACTTAAAAGTGAAAAATAAAAACTTTTTTGCAAAAAATAATTGGCCTCTCACTTCCCCTCCATCCATCAAAATTAATATCAATTACTGTTTTATTAACATGCGTTTCTTTCCTTATGTATGTATGTGTCACCGTAAAATGGTCAAACACGTTAGATAGTAATCTCTTTAGCGAAATTGTAAACTCTCGAAATATTGTCAACTGAACATACGGAAGTGTCTCTGCCGCCATAATCGGGACTTGGGGCACCCCCCCGTCAGGTTAGTTAGGTTTCTTTGAACCCTGCACTCGGGGCCCCGCGTGGCGGAGCTCCATCGACTACGCTTTTTAGGGAAATATAAAGTGTTTTAAGGTTAGGTTTTAATAATCGGTATGTCTCAGTAATGGTACATTATCTTTTCATGAGAGTGGTACCATTGGGCAGGGGGAACCCCTCCTTCCCTCCACACCGTGTGAGTTGACGCCCATCGCATGCATTTCACAAAAATAATGTGATTTATTGTGAGCAATATGTTGGTTTGACAATATTTCGAGAGTTTACAATATCGCTAGAGAGATTACAATCTAACGTGTTTGACAATTTTAAGGTGACATACGCATACCCAGACGACTTTCTTTGTTTTTTTCTGTAGCAGGCGCCGTTTTCAAACTTGTGGTGTTGTTTGATTGGCCTAGTTTCTTTGTCACCGACTTCTAGCTAAAGGTTTTTACTAAATCACACTATTTGCATTTAAGAATAGATTAATTAAAGAATAAGTATAATAAGTATACTTAATTTTTATTTTTATTTTGCAAAAACGTTTTTATTTTTCACTTTTTAGTGATTCACATGCGCTTACCCCTTTACAGCCTACTGCTGAGAGTTGTGTTTTGAACTGGTGTAAACAATAGCCAGACATGAAATTTCAGCAATCCCAGTTCATTTGCTCTCATTCATTGTGGAGTTCCGTTGCCTATCTCCAAAGTTCTTTATCAGATCTTCATCAAATTGAAGTGGAACCACTCTGAGAAAGTATTCTTCCAAAAAATACCTGTGTGTGTGCCTATCAAATTTGAAGAGTTCCCTCGCTTTCGCCAAGATCCCATCATCAGATCCCGACTTGACTAAGGGACTATTTGGAAAGTATACCCTTTCCAACATTTTTTTTTTCAAATAGGTTGGCAAGCGACGGAGTTATGCGCAACCAAACATAAAAAAAAATAAAATAGAAACATCCGAATTGAGAAACTCCTCCTTTTTTAGAAGTCGGTAAAAAAATAACAAATCGACAAGACGTTTATCCAAGAACCACTTGAATGGCATGCTCCACCACCAATTCACATTGGGCCCGTGTGGTGAATTGCATGTAATTGAATGAAGAATTGCATACTGCAAACTTGCTTGGGTGGGCCTGAATCTGTACGCTCTTACACAACCAGGAGTCAAAACATGTTTGACGTTTACCGTCCGCCCCTAACAGTGAATATACCTCACCTCCTACTTTGTTTTCCAAGAAGATCGCGATACTTGAGAAATCACGATACATCACAATTAAACATCAATTAGAGTTATAGTCGGTAAGATAAATCACGATACATCACAATTAGACATCAGTTAGAGTTATAGTCGGTAAGATAAATCACGATACATCACAATTAGACATCAATTAGAATTATAGTCGGTAAAATAAATCACGATACATCACAATTAGACATCAATTACAGTTATATTAGTTTTAACCCCATCTTTTTATGCCCCTAGCTCGACGGAGTTTGGTACCTAACAGCTGTAGCAACGGAGGACATGGTGGTTCAAGGAGACTGTGCGACCGTCAACTTCGACCACCAGAACACGACAGATGTGTCCATCAGCTGGATCACCAACCACACCGTGACGTTCTACAACGGATCTGTTGCTCTGATACCGGATCCGAATAGCAACAGTACTGGGGATCTGTTACTGGTGACTTATGATGGTAAGGTATTAAAACTTTTGTTTAATGTCCTGTGGTTTCAAAACGCTTTGAGAAACGTCTGCTTCTGAATCCGCAATACGCGCGTTTCTGTCAATCTCTCAGTCTTTTCCATGGTCGATTTTGTTGACAGTTTGTCTATAATCTACAACCTATAATCTACCGCTGACTTGGTGTTAGGTACAGGCGTCAGTACATCAAGATACCACAACCGGTAAAATTTTCAACTTTGTCTTAAAGCATTAAGTTCAAGGTTGATTGAGAAAATTTGTCAGTTTTGGATAGCTTGATTTGCTGGTGCCTGTACCTGAACTAATTCGGACCGAGAGACGACTGATATGTCTGTAAATCAATTAAATGTGGAATAAATGCCTGGCCTCGCGACCGAAACCAATATTTTTTAAGTAAATGGTGTAACTTTTCTACAAAACTACAATAAATATTTACGACGTATCGCAAATTTCCACAAATTATCACTAAGTGAATTAACAGCGCAAAAGATTTAGCTTTACACGGACATATACACCTTTTAAGGATCTGAAGAAATTATTGTATAATCCACCTTCTTTTATTTAGACAATTATTATATTTCATACCAAAAGTTGTGAGTAAGAGTTGTATACATTTTATTTTATAAATTCCTGTCTAGTTTAATCTCTAACACAAATCTAAAGTACTTGTGAATTGCTAATTAATAGGATAAACACTAATTGGATCTAACAAATTGAATTAATCAGTAACACCTCGGGTTTGACCTTGATTTTGGCAACGTTAACTAGGCCTATTTTATTTCTAAGATATCGGCAGTAATATAAAATATTAGGGCCATCGTCCTTCAACCAAATTATCTGTCCAGGCGAAAAAAAAATGTACCAAGTTTCACATAATTAATTATCGATGCAATGTTTTTTGACAAACAACGGCTTGATTGCCTTGATCTGCACACATAGTGGTCATACTTTATGGGGTGTGTGTTTCAAAAAGTTTGCTGCACGATTCTTTTGTTTATCAGCTACACATTGGGCACGGATAGCGTTGCCATGTGTTGCAGTCGACGATACCGCCTATCTATTCATACAAAGCGAAACTTAATAGCATAGCCGTGAGTTGCTCCAATGCCGGCCGACGGCGTCTTCATGGTTTCAATAATGACAAGGTCAAGATCTCATCGTTTTCGGTCTTTTCTTTGTTTAGAACTCGCGGCTAAATAGTAACAGCCACTTGGTTTGATCTTTAGCTTAAGCCGCATTTACTTAACCTGGTCCGTGGATGTCTGACCATCTATTACGTACCAGGCTTCCTCAGTGGGTTGGAAAGCATGTGTAAGACACAGGTTACCGGTAGTCGGTAGCCCAAAAGTCTTATCAGGGGAAATTATATTATCCTGTATTAACTGGGTTGTACAGGTAAAATAACCGGTCGCTTCATATAAAATGCTGGTATTCAGTTGCATCCGGTTTGATAGGCCAATCAGTCGGAGACGAGTCCAAATCGTCACGCCAGCGTTTCTTTGGCCCGCCTCGGCGACGACGACAGTCTTCAGAGAACCACTGTGTGACGATTCTGTCCTGACCAATTCTGGATGTGACCCGCTCAGTCCCATTTTAACCTCGCCGACTTATCGATAACACCAGCTATGCATGTCGTGGTATATTATGGTGTTGCGTATTCGAACGGTGACTTTGATATTTGGAATGCTATGCTTCATCGCTCTTTGGCAAACCATGTGTTTGGACTTCTTAGTCTCCGTCAAAAACCAATTCTGGGCGCCATAGTTTAGAATAGGCAAGATACACATGTCGACGAGAGTACGCTTGAGTAAGACAGAAAGGTCGCCCTTCATAAGCGCCTAAATGGAACAGTAGCTTCTCCAGACATTTTCGACGCGACGATCGATCTCCTAGTCCTGTCTGTTGTTGAAGGAAATTAGCTGGCCCAGGTAGACATACATACCGAGAAAAAATTAAGTATTCTACTTTTCTATTCGCAGATGAGAAGACTGAAACTTACTCGTTCCTGGATGTGAACTACGAGCACTACGCGGTCGTCTTCGCTTGCTACAACAATGATGATGGAAACAGCAGTACTTGTAAGTATTTAACTTTCGTCTTTATTGACCATGCAAGAAGTATTACCGAGAACTAACTGGGTTATGGAAGTAAGAAAGGCAGTCGCTCCATGTAAAATACTAGTAGACATTCGATTAGACTGGAAGAAGATCCCAACAAAGTTAGGGAAAGGCTAGGCATGATTCTGATTCTTTACTGACCATGTAAACACTGAACCAATAATACCGGCTCGGTACAGGGAAGTACACAGGTAAACATACCACAAGTTATGCAAACGGTGAACTTGACCGACGGACAATAGAGAAAAACCAGGAGCTTGTACTTTATAGTCACTTTTTTCTTTAGGGCATTTATTTAGGACTCCGTGAATGTCCGCATCATTGTCTTCCTTCTCCTGAGCTCTTTAGTGGCAGAGCTGGTTGTTTAGTTGGACATTATACATAGTTATTTATTTATTTTTATTTATTAAAACTTTATGCACAATTAAAACTGTACAAAGGCGGACTTAATGCCTAAGGCATTTTCTACCAGTCTACCTTAGGGTGATGCAGAGAAAATACACAGTAGGTGCAATTATGGAAAAAAAGACTAGAAATTATTTACAACTCAAATATATAAGAATAAAATAAATACATACATACATACATATAGCAAAATATATAAAGTTAAGAGAGATAAGAAAAATGACAATAACCTTGTGTTGTCAAAGCCCTCAATGCTCTGCGCTGCCGGATGGGAAGCCACTTCAACAGCGAACGATGTGCAGAAACATGATCATACTTGCGGAGATTGAAGACGAATCGAATGCAGTTATTAAGAAGTCGGTCAAGTTTATTGAGCAGATCAGCATTCAGGTCATAGTAGCACACATCACCATAGTCGATCATGGGGAAGATTAGGGACTGTACAAGCATTGCTTTAATGTGTGAAGGGAGAATATTTTTCAGCCGGTAGAGCGACCGCAACGTTCCGGTAACTTTCTTGCTCACTATCGCAACCTGCTTACGCCAGTCAAGGCAAGTGTCAACGTGCAAACCCAGATCCTTGACGTCAGAGCTAAACGGAATGACTGTACCGTCAAAGGTAACCGGTGGTACCGTTAAACCATTTAGCCTCCTCAGGCTATGGGGGCTCCCTATAATTATAGCCTGGCACTTGGTTGGGTTAACCGCCACACCGAAACGATCGGACCAGTTTTTAACTGCGCGCAAATCCCGATTCAGCTCCTCGATCGCACCGGATAAGCTGTCAACACCTGCCTGACAGTAAAGCTGTAAGTCATCAGCGTAGAGATGATACGCACACTGAAGCTCGGTAGTTATGAGATCAATAAAAATAGAAAATAAAAGTGGAGATAAAATGCCGCCTTGAGGGACGCCAGTTTCAAGATCGCACCAACTGGAGTTACACACACCAGCAAGAACCGACTGCTGACACCCCTGAAGATAGGAGGAAAACCATTCTAACGCCTCGGGAGAGACCATGAGATAGGACAGGACGGATAAAAGGACTTCGTGACTGACGGTATTGAAGGCATTTGAGAAATCGATCAACACTAAGACTGTAACTTTAGTGTCTTCCATTCCTCGCCTTATATCGTCAGTCACTTTAAGGAGAGCAGAAACAGTACTGTGCCCAGGCCTGAATCCGGATTGAAATGGACTGATGAGGGAATTTTTGTGAATGTAGTAGGAGAATTGCTTATGTACACAGGCCTCGAGTACTTTGGATAAAAAGGGAAGGATGGAGATCGGACGAAAGTGAACGGGATGTGTGGGATTAGGGATCTTAGGTAGTGGACGAACATGGGCTTTCCGCCACAGTGAAGGGAAAACACCGGAGTAAAGGGAAAAGTTAACAATATGGGAGATAGCAGGAAGGAGCTGATCAACAACTGCCACGATCATGCGTCGACTGATGTTATCAGCACCCATGGCCTTGGATTTAATGGATAGGATAATCTTTTTGATCTCTCCCGGATCGATTGGGGTGAAGGCAAAGGGAGTAATATTGGGTCGCGTCAGACCAGCAAGGTAGTCGAGAGTTTGACATTTGGTTAGACTATCAAGGGTGGGAACAGTGGAGAAATGACGATTTAGATCGTCTAAGCCAAATGTGTTAGGAAGGTCTGAATGCCGCGATCTGCCGATACCTAGAGTTCCAAGGAATTTCCAGATATCAGCAGGAGAAGCAGAAGTGATATTATCAAGAATGTGGCGGCGTTTAGCGTTGCGTATCATCTGATTACACCGATTACGAGCAGCCTTGAAGAGGGTCCAATTATCTTCCGACCGATCTTTCTTAAACCTCCGAAACGCACGGTCCCTACGTCGCATTGCCATCCGAACTCCCCTATTCATCCATGGTGCAGGTGGACGCTTCAGCTTGACTCTCCTAATAGGAGCGTGGATGTCGTACAGCTTAACAACAACATTATTAAAATAGGTCACTTTATCGTCGACTGTAGTGGCTTCCTCTAGGGGTGTCCAGTCAATATTGGAAGCGTCCTGCAAAAGCCTTTCACTATTCACCCGCGCAAAGGCACGCCTGTACTGATATGTAGGTTTGGGTTTAGGGGGTTTAAGGACATAGGACAGGAAAATGAGGTCATGATGGGAAAAACCGGGAGCGTCAAGTTGACCATGTGAGGAGACTAGGGAAGGATTAGAGGTGAGGATCAAGTCGAGCCAAGTATCATCACCAGCAGCGTTGTGATGAGTTGGTTTAAGAGGTAACAGATGCAGACTAGCTGACTCAACCAGATGGAGAAGTTTACGGGACCGATGGGAGTTGTGGGCAAGGAGATTGGTGTTGAAATCTCCCATGACGATGTGATGTGCATACTCTGAACCCAAAGATTCTAGAACCGTTTCTAATTCGGTGAAATAATCAAGTGACGGGGGACAATACACAACACCGAGAACGGCTTTTGATCCTTTGACACAAACCTCCAGAAAAAGAAACTCAGCCGAATCGTTACAGGAAGAAGTAGAAATAATTTTAAATGGAAAGTCAGCACGGAGATATATTGCTACCCCACCCCCTCTCTTACCAACTCTGTCATTCCGTAATAGAACGAATCCTGGGAGAGGGTACGTGGTGGATAAAAGTTCTGGTTTCAGCCAAGTTTCAGATATCAGGACGGCGTGGACGTTGTTATTCGAGAAAGTTTGAAGGAGCTCATTGTAATGGCTTGGAATGCTTTGAGCATTTATATGACAAGCATTAAACAGTCCGCCAGTATGTTGATTGAATTTATGACATAATACTTCACCAAGTGTTTCAGTAACAGAGCAAAAGCTATCATCACCAGAAGAGGCAGTCGATTCGTTAGCAGAGAAAAAAGAATCGTGATCAGAAAAAGTTGTCATAATAGATTTTATAAACAATAAAAACAGATATAAATAAAAATAAAAATAAATAATAACATAAAAAAATAACTACACGCAATACTGGTAGGACGCTTGCATCTCTGCACCACCCGCCAGCTAACATCAACATTACGGACAGTGAACACAATATTACATTATTACGAAAAAAGAAACGATACGTCGACACACAAGAATTAAAGATAGCGTAATCGGAACGCACCCAAGAAGCATTGTTGCCACAGACATTTTATTTCGTGAACGTATCCGAACTTAGCAAACGTCACATATGACGTTTACACTGAGTGAAAATACGAGCTGTCAAAGAACACAAAAATGCAAAGTAAAAAGATGGTAAACGGAGAAACAAAATAAAAATAAGTAAAAATACAAGCCCTATTGAGGGTAAAATTGCAAGAGTCTAAGTTACTTGTAAATTGTGAGCTCAGGGGACGTGCGAGAAGAGAGAATAAAGACTAAATACTGTACTACAATGCAAAATTACTAGTTCAAAACTTGACAATCTATGCAAACAATGGAAGATAGCAAACTAAAAGGTAAGAAATTACTAATTACTAAATGGGTAAATAGGCGCTTATAGCGAGAATACTGTATATAATAAAAATTGAGGATGATACCATAACTAACGCGTCTTGTTTTCCAGGCCATCTCCAGACGTTGGGACCCGGGGATACTTCACCAGTATCATAGTTCACAAATAATTGTATCAAAAATCATAGTCATATGGCTGATTGGCAAAAAACCCTGTAGTGGAAAAGATGATGGAATTATCACCTCATCATTTGTCTGCCCTGTCCCATTCTACTTGGGGTCGGTACCGTTCTCTTTCATATCATTCCTCACACAATCCATCCATATTTTCTTTGGCCACCCTCTCCCTCTCCATCCATCAACATTAATATCCATCACTTTTTTAGTAAGATGTGTTTCATAAACATTTAATTGCTCACCTTATTTCTTAAAATTGTGATGATTTTTAAGGAAGTAGACTGCAGAATTCTAATTACGAGTAGCATCGAATTTCTTTCGGGCAGGAGCTACAGAAAGTGTCAATGATATTTGGTCTTTTGACCGCAACACGGTTCAAGAGCACGGCGCAAAAAAAGCAGCTGCTATTGAAATACTACAAACAATAGATACGCCTGTCTTGATACAGTCTGTGGTAGACTGTAACTGACTGTATATATGATTTGTTGCTACCAGACGCGTGATATAATTGGATTACACGCGTGAATTGCAAGCTGTTTGTTGAAGCGCATAAATAACACGTGATTCTACTTAACACTGTTTCAAGGTCTCCATTACTGTGGTGTCAATAAAGTATGTCTGCATAATCTGCAAGTTAATCTTTTTTTGTATCAGAAAATTGATTTGACATCTATGCTGATACTTTTTAAAGAACGTGCAACTTGGCACAAGCTAAAAGAGGCCTAGATATCTGGCAATTCTGACGGAGCTGCGGGACTATGGGAAAGAGATACCGTGGCTCTGGAACACAAACGGCGAAGAAGGAACATATCTATGTTCCTTCTTTCTTGGGTTTTGTCAGTTAAAGTCTGAGAATCTATTCCACTCAAATTTGGTGATTTCCCATATCTCATACCTAGCCGTGGGTGAAGTTGGGCTGTGGATGATGATGATAGTTTTTAAATAGGACTTACTTCAATTCAGCCGTCTTCTGCTCGATAGAGGCCTCTTTTCAAATGCATCATCAACAGAGAGCAGAAGAGACTCTGCCTTCTGAATCTAGTCTGCCCCAGTCACCTTATAGATATTGTCGGTCCATTAATCTGGGGGCGTTCCACGCCACAGTTGTCGATACACGGTATCTACTCCCACACCCGCATCTGCCAACTAGTCAAAGTGATTATTTGAGTACTAGCTTCTGCCAGCGGCTTCGCCCGCGTGAAGTTTCAAAATTGGGGTTGAGTGAGAATATTATAAACGTAAGAGTAAACAAATATAATAATAACAAATCTCCGAACTGCTAAGCTATCGGGAGTTACACGTGTTATTGTGAGTCAACTATAAAAGATAGACATATGCTGTCTTGGGATATTTTTTATATAATTTTATGTGGAATATTTCCGTTATACATGATTTCTATGTAGCTTTAACCATTAAGGCTGCACACGCGACGGAAGCTAAAAAAACCAAGTAACTTCTCCCGTTTTCCCAACATTTCCTTTCACTGCTCTGCTCCTATTAATGGTAGCGTGATGAAAAGTATACTATTACCTGCTCAGGAGTATGTAGAATAATTGTACCAAGTTTCGTTAAAATCCGTCGAGTAGTTTTTTTTTCTATAAATAACATACAGACAGACAGACAGACAGACAGAAAGACAGACAGACAGACAAAAATTTTACTGATTGCATTTTTGGCATCAGTATCGATCACTAATCACCCCCCGATAGTTATTTTGTAAATATATTTCATGTACAGAATTGACCTCTCTACAGATTTATTATAAGTATAGAAGATAGATAAAACGATTTTATTCTGTTGTTTAGTAATTGCTTGAAGTTAGAACAGACAATAGTCAGAATTTTTAGCTTTGCTTTCTTTGACGGTTGTTACTTTGTTTTTATTCTTATCATGTTTGCATAAATCATTACTTAAACTCAACTAATGACTTGATTATAGATTATTTACTTACAGATGTAATACTCGTACCTTAGTTTAAGTACAAAATAGAGTAGTTTTGACTTGACTTACTAACCGTGGTGTACCGTTTGTGCTTAATTAGTTTGACAGTTACTAGTCATTCGGTATTTTTGTCAGAATTAAAAAAAGTTTCTCTCTCACTGAAATGAATTCAGACTAACTCAGGTGCCGTTTTTTTTTTCAAAAAAAAGAGCTATGCCATACATTTTGACTGTGTCGGTATATACCGCGAAGAAAGTAGTATAAATGTAAATGCTTTAAGACTAGAGGAAGACCAAAGAAATGATAGATGGCCTGTGTAAAGGATGATATGGATAGAAATAAGTTGACTGCTGAGATGACCCCGAATAAATTTGGCTAAGGGCATAAATGGAAAATGATGATGATGTACAGCATTTTTTTTGGAAAAGCTGTTTTCCTAAATTACTGACGAAAACTTTTTATAGATGGTTCAGAATGATGTTCTGAATACATTGTAACCGTTTGTGCAACGAGATCCCTTTCAGCCTGTATTATTCCTATGTGTCAATAATACCATGAAAATATTATCGCTGTTACATTTTTAAAAGAAATTAACCATTACGATAACTCTCAGGGGTCAAACAACCATGAAAATAGGGAAAACCGCAGGTTATCCAGTCGTACAGTCAAAAGTGAGAAATGTCAATTACATTAAGTTTTTGCGGCAAACGGTAGTGCCGGTAATTTGCCGGTCAAATGGAGGCCGAGTGCGGTCGCACGGAAACTTGACCGATTGGAATATACCTTTCAATTACTCGCTGATTTACTAGAATGGTCTTAAAGGTTCCGTAGATGATAATTTGACACAGTCCGTTTATAAACGTGATAAAAATGTTACTTTTGCAAACCTAAGTGCCTAAAAATTACTTACCTACTTAAAATTGGGCATACTTTTATAAAGATGCCAAGAAAAAACCTGATGAAGTTACGATTTTTTCGCAAGAACAATCAATGTCTGCTATTAGACCTATTGAAAGTCCAAATCAATTTGGGTGTAACCATTTATTATTATTTATTTACTCAATAAATGTTGCTTGCTCTGTTGGAGTTTATTTGTTGACAGCACTCACTTATTGGCTCGACTACTTGAAAAAAATACCAGTAGTGAAAACTTGGGCACGGTACGAACGAGAAAGTTACCAATCACTTAGCTTTATGTAATAGCGATTCTGATCAGATCAAGATAACGTTATCAACTTTTGCAGCGCAGCACCTATAAGTGGATTGTATTGCACCATGTGGTGAAATAGAGTACATTTTTATATCCGCATTGCCCATTTTTGTTAGCTACCATGTTCAATGATTTAATATGATGAATAGTCGACCAACCGCTTGGCGATATCCCGAAAATCTGGTGGCACTTGGACCCCATGGCCCGTCGTATTGCAACTCCAAACGGATCAATTACATTGCTACTAAAACTGGCAATTGCATTGTAGCACAGCTCGCCGTGCTAAGAATATGAACAATCTCCCATACAAAATTTTATTGCGTAGGTGACTGCTTTTAAGGCTGGGTCCTTCGAAACCCAGAGGTCTAGGCTGTGCGTTGTCTGTCAATGTGATGAAATCGTGATTTTTGTCAAATTGATTTTGTGAATGTATATTCCCCTGGAGATGAGAATCTTGAGATGTATGTGTGGAGTGACAAGAATGAATACGAGCACAGTAAGAAATGAGTAGGTGTATTAGCGGAAGTTTGGAAGTGATACCTGTTACAGAAAGTTTGGAATGAATCGTCTGTGTGTTTGTTTTAGTCACAAATACGTTTCATCCCTCCTCATTACATGTGTAATGAGGAGGGATGAAACGTATTTGTGACTAAAAGAGTGATGGATATGGATGTCGATTGATGGAGTCGATGAAAGAGAAAGGAGTAAATGATGCCATGACGTCTGATAGGGGAGAGTGAAAGAAGAAAATTCAGAAGATGATGACACAATATTTCGGATATTGGATTGGATTTCCCTAAAGGACTGTCTAGTAAAGAAGCACATGTGTGGGTAGGATGTACTGTAAAGCTACCATTTGCATTGAGTTATCTTTCATTGACTTGAATATGCCTTGGTGGCTGAGAGAATGTCATGCTCCCTCAAATGTCTCGCTAGTGGTGGCGGGTGGGTCGGGTCATTTAGTTCCCTTCAATGTGATTGAATTGAATGGCGCTGATCCATGCGTCATGTTCGTGATCGGGCGCTATCAGTCGGGACTGGTCATCTCTTAGCTGCCACGGTTCATTTTAATTACTTTACTTTTAAATGGTCGATTTTCTTTACTCTGGACGCTCTTGGTGTGCACGTCTTTCTACATCGTTTTCACATATATAAATGTATGATTTCAACATGAATGATGTAACCAAGATTTTGTATGAAAAATTTTGATTGAAAAGAGTGTCCATGGAGTTTCTTGCCCGTTGTTCTCCATAGAGATCTACGCTAGGGAATGGACAACTACAGTACTTTCTCAAGTTATTATGCCTTGTGTCTGTGACAATAGCTTTGCTTTTTTTTCGTTTTATTGACATTCAAAAGTAATTTATTAATGGTCTAATTGAAAAAAATGATTTATGTTTGCACTTTCTCGATTTGAACTCATTCGAGGTCTTAAAATCCACTGAACCCTTCTGTGACGCGTGCCTGATATCCAATCTAAAGTTTTTTGCGCATCCCATTACCAATAGAGTTTAAATCTCTGTATACAAATAATTACTTTTATTTGGACGACTGATTATTTCAATTAAATGTGTGGCGCCGTAACTCGCTTTGATCACGAGAAACTTCCGATTTTCGATGTGTATTTCGATAGAATTAGATGGTCTACATAGATTTTTTGATTATCATTACATGTGTAATGAGGAGGGATGAAACGTATTTGTGACTAAAAGAGTGATGGATATGGATGTCGATTGATGGAGTCGATGAAAGAGAAAGGAGTAAATGATGCCATGACGTCTGATAGGGGAGAGTGAAAGAAGAAAATTCAGAAGATGATGACACAATATTTCGGATATTGGATTGGATTTCCCTAAAGGACTGTCTAGTAAAGAAGCACATGTGTGGGTAGGATGTACTGTAAAGCTACCATTTGCATTGAGTTATCTTTCATTGACTTGAATATGCCTTGGTGGCTGAGAGAATGTCATGCTCCCTCAAATGTCTCGCTAGTGGTGGCGGGTGGGTCGGGTCATTTAGTTCCCTTCAATGTGATTGAATTGAATGGCGCTGATCCATGCGTCATGTTCGTGATCGGGCGCTATCAGTCGGGACTGGTCATCTCTTAGCTGCCACGGTTCATTTTAATTACTTTACTTTTAAATGGTCGATTTTCTTTACTCTGGACGCTCTTGGTGTGCACGTCTTTCTACATCGTTTTCACATATATAAATGTATGATTTCAACATGAATGATGTAACCAAGATTTTGTATGAAAAATTTTGATTGAAAAGAGTGTCCATGGAGTTTCTTGCCCGTTGTTCTCCATAGAGATCTACGCTAGGGAATGGACAACTACAGTACTTTCTCAAGTTATTATGCCTTGTGTCTGTGACAATAGCTTTGCTTTTTTTTCGTTTTATTGACATTCAAAAGTAATTTATTAATGGTCTAATTGAAAAAAATGATTTATGTTTGCACTTTCTCGATTTGAACTCATTCGAGGTCTTAAAATCCACTGAACCCTTCTGTGACGCGTGCCTGATATCCAATCTAAAGTTTTTTGCGCATCCCATTACCAATAGAGTTTAAATCTCTGTATACAAATAATTACTTTTATTTGGACGACTGATTATTTCAATTAAATGTGTGGCGCCGTAACTCGCTTTGATCACGAGAAACTTCCGATTTTCGATGTGTATTTCGATAGAATTAGATGGTCTACATAGATTTTTTGATTACAAAGAAATTGTACTTTATTGATATAATCTAATCATTGATCAATACTGTGTGATTTTGCCGCCGTGTGTATCGCATTTAGTAGCAATTAGTTAAATCGCAATGGTATCTCACGATGTCAAAGATAATTTTTGTACTGACTTTCTAAATAGAACTACCTATATATTGTTTATGTGCATTATTCCCGCTATGTAGATTCCTGGTATTTTTCTTTTAACCTTTTGTATGCCGTAACTATAGACACAATTAAAAAGTAATTGTGTCTTGTGTGGATATACGTTCCGGCGATGATACGAAGGGTTAACTTGTTGATCATTTTAAAAGAAACTGTAGGATCCCACGATACACATTTCTGATGTTAAGAAATTAGGGTCAACAGTGTTACTGAAACTTAAAGAGATTTATAATTACACATTTATTTCATTCTAGATGAGATATGGAAGCTAACCCGCACACCGCATCTGAAAGACACAGACGCCGCCAAACTCGACCAGGCCATCGCCAACTACAGTCTTCAAGACACCCAGTTCATCACATTCAACAATACTGAAGACACTTGCAGGATTAACAGTGGTCATCAACTGGATACTTCAACTCTTATCATGACGTCAGCTGCTGCACTTGCATTGTTTAGGCGGTTTTATTGAGCAATCGACTCAGTCTATAGCCGTCCACTGCTGGACATAGATCTCCAAAACTGCGCCTCAACACTCTATCCGCCTTCGTCCTCTGGATGCAGTCTGGGCGTCCACCAACACCTCGTAATGGTTTATTATTTTAATCTTACCTCAGTGTGGGCAAGAGACGGAGTTTATTAAAATTTTCCTTTACAGGTCCATCTCATTTGCACGCTGAAGTGATATTAAAGTATAACCATAGGAACTCGCCTGAATTAGACACCTTTTTTAAGAGGCCTTTAAAGGTCGTAGCACACTTATCAACTCAGAAAGGGATCGTCACCGCCTCACCTTTCCCCTTGGCGTCAAACAGGCGTCCACGTAACGTAAGCGGATCAGAAGCTTCGGCACGTCGGCTCGGCTACAGCTAGGCGATGCCGCGCTTACGGGTCGCCAACCGCTGGTTGACGGCTGGGCGGCACTAGTTCAATCATTTTGAATTCAAACGTTACGTAAACGAGGGTACGGAGAGCCGTAAGCTAGGATACGGAGAGCCGTAAACTAGGTTACGGACAACGGGGACTGCAAGTAGACCACGCACCGCACCGCCGCCGGTCGTAGGCTTGTCCCGAGGCGAGGCGATTACGTTACGATTCCGATTAGTGTGCGTTGCAGTAGGGAGTTTCATACAAATAATACTAAACGGCTCGAGTTGATACGGTGACGATCCCGTTCCGATTTGATATGTGTGCTACGACCCTAAGCCCGAATTCCACCACAGCTGAGAGGAGAGAAAATGCTTAGGAGCTAGGGTGTATCCACGGAGCAGAGATGTGTATATTGGCTACTTACGCCCCGTTCCCAGTTTCCAGTTTCCCAGTTCCCAGTTCTTAGTGTCCAGTTCGCTCACGCCTCTTCTCGTCTCCGCTGTGCGTTGAACAAATATGACACAGCTACTCTCTTTTCTGCTCAACTATTTCCACTAAAGTTTAATAGCGAAATTCTATTTGTGGTTTTCAATACATCTCCTGTCCTATCGTCTCGTCTTGCCTCCGCTTCGGTAGAGTTTGGGCCTCCAAGTTATATTGAAGTTTGTCTTTGTGAGGTGGTTTTACAGTCTAAAATTAAAAAAAATACTGCTTAGACATGGTGGTACAGTTCCAGGACACCATTTTAATTTAAATTACGACGTTTGAATGATTAATTTTGATTTTGGAATATTCTGATAAAAATGTGATTGTTTTCTCATAAACGATAGATTCATTTAGAAAACGTGGAAAGTACTTATACCGACATGTTTAGTGAAATTAGTTGCATGAACGCAATTTTATCTTTGTTGGCCTTTTTATAGTTCCAGTAATAGTTCGATTTGAAAATTTCAAAAGGAATTAAGTGTATGAATCTCACGTTACTTTTTGTAATCATCAAAAATCAATGTAACAAAACACAATTGTATAAACAACGTGTAACAGAAAGGGTATAGTCATATGAAAGGGTGAGCCATCAAACTGAACAAATTTCTCCATCGGACCACCATCGGAAACGCGAAAAAATAATCAACGGCCCCATACGCGGTCACTGTCTGGTGACCACGACACAAGCCTTGCTCGGTGTGGCACTAGATGGCGCTGTGTGTAATGTCCAGCGATATTTATTTGTTTATACAAAATTCCAATACCTACTCGACCAAATGTAAGAGACAGCTGATTATTTTTTCGTGTTTACGATAATGGTCTCATGGAGAATGTGGTTCTGTTAGATGTGCTATACATACCCTTTCATGTGACTATACCCTTTTTGTTATACGTTGTATATTGTATATTTATATTATAGTCTCAAAGCCAACTTGATGATATTTTAGTTCCATGATTTCAAAAGAAGAATTCTCATTTATTCTCACTTTATGATTTATAACTAAATAATTTTCCTGACTTCATCCTAAAACTCTAGCCTTTAAGTGTATTAAAGATTTTTATTTGTTTAAGTACTTAATAAAACTGTTGAGGTATTAATTTATTTTAATTATAAGAATTAAACTATTTTATTGGAAGCAAATCTCTTATTATGACTTTGGAATTCACTCCTTTATTTAATCATCACTGGAGCTTTGGACACAAGGATGTTGATGCAATAAATCTATACAAATATTATAAAGCAGAAGAGTTTGTTTGTTTGGTTGAACGCGCTAATCTCAGGAACGACTGGTTCAAATTGAAAAATATTTGTGTGTTGGATAGACAATTTATTGAGGAAGGCTATAGGCTATAAAACATTACGCTACGACTAATAGGAGCGGAGCAGGAATGAAAAATTTTGCAAAAACGGGTATATTTTTCCTTTCGTTTTTCTCTCATATGTGACGCAGACGAAGTTGCGTGGGTCAGCTAGTCAAATAGATATTAGACATCTTCTTGAATCATCAATAATTATCACTACTTATCATTGGAAAAGTGTTGGTCCTTTTGTCCAAAAGTCCAAAACACAATGATTTTCAGAAATTGTAAAATGGACCGAAATCTATACTAATATTAAAAGCAGTAGAGTTTGTTTGTTTGTTTGGTTGAACGCAATAATCTCAGGAACTACGGGTTCAAATTGAAAAATCTTTTTGTGTTACATAGTCCACTTATCGAGTAAGGCTTTAGGCCATATATCATCACGCTACGACCATTAGGAGCGGAGCAGGAATGAGAAATGTTGCAAAAACGGGGATTTTTTCCTTTCGTTTTTCTCTCCTATGTGACGCAGACAAAGTTGCGTGGGTCAGCTAGTGTCTCATAAGTCTAGTGGTCGCAAGCGCTACTACTAAACTGACCATAAGTTGCTGAAGAATTTCTCAGTAGCAGCTATGGAGTGTGGATCTGCGCCGTTTGATGGCAATAGGCTCGCACCTTATTACATGGGACTTAAGGCGCTTAGACGAGCTAAATTAGCAACTCTATTTGTGGTGGTTCAAACTTCGTTTGAAATGCTGTTAGAATAAAGTTCTAATCAGCTGGCACTACAAAGTGGTTGTTACGTCAGCCACTGCGGGCCAAATAGCGTGAAATGAGTGGTTTCGATCGATTTACAAAAAAAACTATTGATTGGATGAAAAACTAAAACAGTATCATGCTAATATATTGCTTGTAGAATTATTTGTCAAAAAATCAGAATGATCGCATGCATATTAATATGTTTTTTTATTGTTTGAAAGATATTTTTAGAGATAAGTTCGTGATTTCTTTTTATCGAGCCAAATTAATTGTATTATGTTTTCAAAACAGTATCATGCTAGCATATATCCTGAAGAATATCATATATTTTTCTGGTCTTGTTTATAGCAGTGAATCATATACTTTTAGTAATTATAAAACTCGCGTTTAGCTCATGTAATCGCCTTAAACATAACTGGCAAAATGTTGTCCTATGTTTAGATACATCTCTGCCTTATCCTTCCGGGTTTACGGACGTTATGTATAGTTGTTGATGTTTAATTATTATTTTTACGTAATTATAGGTTGTAAGGCGAGAAGAACACCCTTTATACGAAAAATGGGTAGTAATACTGGTTGATTATTTCAAACCATTATATTACCTAATGTTACTAATTTGCTGCATAGATTTTACCAATAATTACCTTGTGCCAAAAGTTCCATTTAAAGCAATAATAAAGAGAATTGAACAATTTTAACTCATTTAAAAAAGTCTTCATTGGACTGCCATCTATCGGCAATATGCAACATTAAAATGACGGGGTTTTCAGTATTTTATCTTGGCCGAAACAGGCGTATCTTGGTCACAGTGACAGCATATTCGTTCTAGTATAACACTGTAGATGGCGCTGTAAACAAAATCTATGCAACATGACGCTTGTAACCTCCGAAGGAGTTGACAAAAGTGTTCCTAGAAAAGAACATATTTATTGTAAAACATGAGTATACATCAAATTTAATAATATGTGTAAGGTAAATCTGCATGTTTTCGCCACTAATGCGTACAAAATAAAATATTTTTGGTTCAGAATAAACCATACCTACTAAAACTTGAGTTTACGTAACTAGTTAATTATACAATTAATAAAAAAAGTATATATTTATACATAAAGGGTGTAAAACACCTCTTAACGAATACGAAAGAAAGGCACTTATTCTCCTCGTTGTTTTGATATTTTTTAGGGTTCCGTACCTCAAAAGGTAAAAACGGAACCCTTATAGGATCACTTTGTTGTCCGTCTGTCTGTCTGTCAAGACCTTTTTTCTCAGGAACGCGTGGAGGTATCAAGCTGAAATTCATATCAAATACTCAAGTCTATGGTTTCTTGGAGCTGTGAAAAAATCAAACTTCTAAGTCAACGCGATCAAAAGATACTCCCGTTTATGCCCAAATTTTCGACACTCGCAAGGGAATCAAAACCTACAGGGTACTTCCCGTGAACTCAGAATCTTGAAATTTGGTACGAAGCAACGTCTTATAACACAGATAAAGGAAAAATTGCGAAAAGCATAAATTTTTAGTTACATCATATAATAAAAATATTTTTAATAATTTTAAACTTATTACCCCTTTACTCATGAACGCGTAGTGGTATTATATTGAAATTCTTAACAAATACTCAAGTCTACAATATCTTTAAGTTGTAACAAAATCAAACTTCTACGTCAACGCAATCAAAAGATACAGCAATTAAAGCCGCATATTTTGAAACTCGCAACTACTCGCAAGGGAATCAAAACCTAAAGGATACTTCCAGACGACCTGGAATCTTGAAATTTGGCATGAAGCAACGTTATAAAGTACACATATAGGAAAATTTCCGAAAATCTTAAATTTTTAGTTACATCACATAGTATATTTTTTTTAATAATCATAAACTTACTAGCTGACCCAGCAATAACGTTGTTCAAGGTTTGTACGGAACCCTCGGTGCGCGAGTCTGACTCGCACTTGGCCGGTTTTTTTGTTCTAGGTACACTATACCTGGGAACCTTCTAGTTACGGAGATATTGGGGGTCAAAGTTGCAAGATTTTGACAAGTTTTTTTTTTTAATACCACTTTATATTGCATTATTTTTACTTTAAATGTCTCTACGACCCCCGTACTATTCAATCCATCCATCTGCACAATGTTTTCAGTGCGTTACATTGAGTTATACCACAAAACATGATTTATAACCTCAAAAAACAAGTTGTTTCCCAGCAATGTTTTTTGCGTAAAGTTACTTAGTTTGATATACAGAATGCTTGGTTAACGGCTTTGTGGTGAGGTGAAATACACCCTGTATATATTCCTATTGCTAATTAAAATTTACAACCTAAAGGGTCAAATTGTGTAAATGTCGTAATTATATAGGAATCTCTTTGACGACTCGAATGGCGTAGTGGTAGTGATGCTGCCTTACGTTCTTAGGGTCCTGGGTTCGAATCCCGGTAGGAGCAAATGTTTGTGTGATGAGCATGGACAGTTGTTTCCGAGTCATGGATGTTTATATGTATAATAAGTATGTATTTACAAACAAAAAAGTATATAATTATGTAGTATATCAACTATCTAGTGTCCACCACACAAGCTTTGCTTAGTGTGGTACTAGGTGGCGCTGTGTGTTAATGTCCAACGATATTTATATTTATTTATTTATCTTTAATTACGTTCATTTAAAAGATCCGATATGGTGTAAAAGCACTTGGCTATTAGATATTTTGTTAATGTATTTTATACAATAGCACCGTTTTGTTCCGCGTAAAAGGGTGAGTATGCCACTTTTATTTAATGTAATTATAGAAAATGAAAACATGCAAGTTTTCATTTTCTATAATTACATTAAACAAAAGTTCACTTTCACTACTTTTCAATTTGGCACATTTATACATTCACGAGTACGAATATTACCGACCAAACCCGATTTGTATTACACGGTTAAAATACGAATAGTGGCAAGTGGCTCATAAATTACAGTCCGCGACTGTACCTGTAAACCGCAACTGTCACCGCCTGTCGACGACTGCCGACGACGACGCGTGGGCAGGTAGAGCAGTGTTCGTTCATGGGCGAAAACATTTTTAAAAGCTAAATCGGCTTCAAACAACATTTTTTTAAGCTATTGCAATCGCACTGCTGTGCACTGGCCTGAATCCTTCCAAGATGTAGCAAATAGCGGTACTTTTATACAAAGACTACTATACAGGGTGTAAACCACCTCATCACAAAGCCGTCAACCAATTCTGTACGTCAAACTAAGTAAATTTACGCAAAAATATTGCTGGGAAACAACTCTTTTTTTTAGGTTATTAATCATGTTTTGTGGTACAACTCAATGTAACGCACTTAAAACATCGTGCTGATGGATCAGTTGAATAGTACGGGGGTCTTAGAGGTGTTAAAGGTTCAAATCTTACAAAAAAAAACTTGTATTTAAAAAAAACTTGTCAAAAAGTTGTAACTTTGAACCCCCATATCTCCGTAACTAGAAGGTTCCCAGGTATGGTGTAGAACAAAAAAATGATCGCAATGATGGGGAAAACAAGTGCCTTTCGGCTTCGTGAAGAGGTGTTTTACACCCTTTATATAAGGGGTGTAAAACACCTCATAACGAATATGAAAGGCACTGGTTCTCCTCGTCATTCTGATCATTTTTTTGTTCTACACTATACCTGGGAACCTTCTAGTTACGGAGATATTGGGGGTCAAAGTTGCAAGATTTTGAAAATTTTTTTTTAAATACCACTTTTTATCGCACGTATTTTACTTTAAATATCTCTACGACCTCCGTACTATTCAATCCGTCCATCCGCACAATGTTTTGAGTGTGTTACATTGAGTTATACCACAAAACATGATTTATAACCTCAAAAAAAAAAGTTGTTTCCCAGCAATATTTTTTGCGTAAAGTTACTTTGTTTGATATACATAATGCTTGGTTAACGGCTTTGTGATGAGGTGGTTTACACCCTGTATTTCATACAAACCTAAAAGCTTGGCTTGCTCTGCATGACGTAAATTAATAAATCAAAATAAATAAATGAATGTTAGAAATTTGGAACAGACTGCTCGCCTAGTGGTATTGCCGTAATGTGGCCCTTACGAACTTCACTGCTTCCAAGTAGTTACTATTTTTCCACGCCGCTTGTCTCGAAGCTCTCGTAGTAAATGTATGTATATCTCATTGCGTTATCTTTTTAGGGTTCCTTAGCCGAAGGGTCACCAACGGAACCCTGTCCCTCCGGCTGTCTGTCAGCGTGCTGTAATCTCATGAACCGTAACAGGTAGAGAGTTGAAATTTTCACGAAATGTGCATTTCTAATAATAAAAATAAATTACAAATTAAATGCGTGAGATCACTTCGCACTTAACCATTTTTGTTTTACATTAAACATAAGTACTTCCAGAAATTGCATAGACAACAAGTTACATTTAGCTAAAAATTAACAAAAAACCCCGACACATTGGGTCATAATTTCAAGGTTTTTTTTCTCATTCGATACCCATATTGAGGGAGTTGTGAAAAAAAAGTAATTCGCCATTTTGTGGTGGCAGACATCTTATTTTTTTTTCGGATGGGAAATCATCAAATGACCTCTCCCACTCTAGGTGGAGCGGGATCGAGGGAGTGTCAAACTTTAACTGACTAATAACCATCCATGTTCTTTCCTTGCCCTTTATATTCCGGGGCCGCGGTATCTCTTTCGAACAGTCCTGCAGCCCCGGCAGACCCGCAGCCCCGACAGTCCCGCAGCCTCGATGGTCTCGCAGCCCATGGCAGCCATCTTGGATTTGAAATGTATTATAGCAGCTATTTATAGTGTTCTACTTGTCGTACCCTTTCATTTGATACCTGTATTGTATTGTATTGTATTGTATAGCGGGCTGATGTCCGCAATTCCACGGCAAGGCGCGTATTTTGCGTACGGGTGGGAACTTCACTCGATCCATCCCAGCTCCCCAAAGAAGGCCAGCAGCGCCCCGATGTTGCCGACAATCTCGCGGAGAGTACCTGGACGACCGAAGTACTTTGCCCTGTATGTTGCAACCGCTGGGCAGTGTAGAAGCACGTGGGCTGCAGTCTCGTCTTCCTCCATGCATGCGCGGCACAGGGGGCTGTCTGTGACTCCTATGACAAAGAGGTGTTTGTTAAAAGAGCCGTGACCGGTGATGGCGGCTGTAATTATACGCACCTGTGGCTTGGTTAACCTAAGCGCGCGTTTGGTGAAGCGGCCGTCGATGGCAGGAAGTGCCTCCTTGGCTTGCCTACACTCGCCGTGGTCAAGCCACAGCTTGTGGTGTATTTCACTAGTTCGTTTCCTTACCAGTGTGCGTAGGTAACCGAAAGGGAGTGGTGCGATAGGTTCTGGTCCCACCGCTGCCATGCTCGATCCCCTTCTAGCGAGTTCATCCGCCGCGTCGTTGCCGCGGGAATCGCTGTGTCCTTTGATCCATTGGATGGTTATGTTATTGAGATTACCAACCTGGTTCAGGCGTTGGTGACACTCGTGTATTAACCCGGAGTTCACTGTGTGGTTGTTTAGGGCCAGCAGCACCGCCATGCTGTCCGACAGTATACGGATTGAGTGGCCCACAACTTTCCTGGCTATGATGGCCGATGCCGCCAGGGAGATGCCCATGCATTCTGCCTGAAATACCGTGTTGTGCGCCCCCAAAGGTGTAGCTATGTGGATGTTGAGGTCTTCCGAGAAGACTCCCGCCCCAGTGCCAGTACCTGTTTTAGATCCATCTGTGAAGATCCGTAGTTCCGCGGGGTTTAATCCCTCGCAGCGGTGGTCCTCGTGAAGCTGGATTTTGTATTTCTTGTCGAATACAAATTGCTTCGGTATTCGATCGTTGTATGCTTTCGCCAAGGGGAACTCACAATAGAATTCCTCCAGTATCGCATTGTGCTGTGTTGTCTTCTTACCCCAGAGTTGAAGTGTTTTAAGGCGTACTGCCGTCATCGTCGCCTCCTGCTGTATGAACAGATGGAGCGGTGGAAGCCCCAACATGGCTTCGAGAGCAGCAGTCGGGGTAGTCCTCATGCAACCAGTGATTGCCATGCAGGCAAGCCTTTGCAGGCGCTGCAGCTTGATGGCTGCTGTACTTAGTTTAGTGCGTGGCCACCAGACCACAGCCCCATAGGCAATCATGGGTCGGATCACCGCGCAGTATATCCAGAGTATAATTTTCGGGGATAGGCCCCATTTCTTACCTATCATCCTCTTGCATTGCCAGAAGGTTATGCAGGCCCTGTTTGTCTTGTTGTCTAGGTGGCTACTCCAGTTTAACTTACTGTCTAGGATGACACCCAGATACTTGACCTCCTCGGCTAACTGGAGTTCCGTCTCGAAGAGTTTGGGTAGGCGATAGGGGCCTAGTGTTCGTTTGTGGGTAAACAGGACAAGTTCAGTCTTCGTTGGGTTCACTGAAAGGTCGAACTCTCTGCACCATCGTTCAACGATACGTAGAGCTCGCTGAGTGAGGTCGAAGATCGTCCCCGTCACTTTCCCCGAGATGAGAATAGCGAGGTCGTCGGCATACCCTATTGTGTAGAAGTGGTTCTCGTTGAGTCTAGTGATGAGGTCATTAATCACCAGATTCCAGAGGAGCGGAGATAAAACCCCTCCTTGGGGGCAGCCTCTGGCTATCATGGCCATTTGCTGTTCCCCTTCAAGTCGCACCACTCGTTTGCTCAGCATGTTTGTAATCCAGTCTATCAGTACCTGTTCCACTCCATGGCGAGAGAGCGCGGTGTTGATGCTGGAGAAGTTTGTTTTATCGAAGGCTCCCTCGATGTCTATGAAGGTGCCCAGGCAGCTTCCCTTCTGGTGAATCGCCTCTTCTATCCGGCTGACCACTAGATGGAGGGCGGATTCTGTGGACTTACCCGAGCTGTATGCATGTTGATTAGTATGAAGTGGGATAGTTTGCAAGGCGCCGTCCCTCAGCTCTCTCTCGCACATTTTTTCCATGGTTTTAAGTAGGAAAGAGGTTAGGCTGATAGCTCGGTAGGATTTGGCGTCAGTATAGTCACTCTTACCTGGCTTTGGAATGAATATGACCTTCACTTCTCTCCATCCCTTTGGAACGTATCTGAAGGCCAGACACGCTCTCAGTATAGGGACCAGTCTGCGGGCGACTGAGATCCCACCCCACTGGAGTAGGGCAGGAAAGATCCCGTCCGGACCAGCCGCCTTGAAAGGATGGAAGCCTTGGATCGCCCACTGGATTTTCTCCAGCGTAACGACTTTTTGTGCATAGCGCCAGTCATTTTCTGACGGTGTTTGGGTTGCCTCAGTCCAGTCGATAGCCTCCGTGAAGGCGCAACCTGGGAAGTGAGTTTCAGTGAGGACGCGCGTTGCTTCTTCTGGTGAGGTGGTAAGTGTGCCGTCTGGTTTGCGGAGAGCAGCAGGCCCAGTCGGGTTCTGCCGTGCTAAAACCTTCCTTACCCTGTTTGCCTGTTGGCAGGATTCGATGCTGCTGCAGTATTTGCGCCAACCAGTTGAGCTCCTGTATCTGATGCATTTTTTATAGCATTTCTTGGCCGCGTAGTACGCGTCCCAGTCTCTATCAGCACGAGTGTTCATGGCTCTGTTTAGGGCAGACCTTACCTTCCCACGCTTACGTTCCAGCTCCGGTCCCCACCATGGTTGATTCCCTGGTGTAGCGGGCGGAGTGGACTCCGGGCAGGTTGAGCGGAAGCTGTCTGCCATTGATTTTGTGAGGTGACTTACACTCTCGTCGATCCGCGCCGTGTCCTCGTAGGCCATCTCGTAGTTTTTTGACGCAAGTTTGGTTTCGAGGGTGCGTGTGTAGGCAGCACGGTCTGTGTTCCGTGGGTTTCGCCGTGGCAGTGTTGGTGTCACACAGACCTGTATGTCGAACCGGATCCACCTGTGGTCCGAGCAGGAGGCCTCCTTTGAGACCTGCCAGCCGGTGGTGAGGGCCGCCACCCCCTCCGATGCCAGGGTGAGGTCTATGATTGTTCGACTGCGTCTGTTTACGAAGGTTGGCTCGGAGCCTGTATTTAGTAGGGTTAGGTTAGTTGTAAACAAGTATTCCACAAGCGCCTTACCCCTTGCATTAGGTGTATCCATGCCCCACAGAGGATGATGCGCGTTTGCGTCGGCGCCTATGACGACCTCCAGCCCAGTGCTCTCGCAGTAAGTCACGAGGCGGGCGAGGTCGTGCGGAGGCGGCTCCTCTGCCTCGGGCATGTAAGCGGAGGCGAAGACGACGGCTGTTTCTGTGCCTTCCCGCTGTATCAACATCCTAGCTGCAGAGACGTCCCTGCAACAGAAGTCTGTTAGTGGCTGTGTTTTTATATTGCGTGTCGTGTAGATGCACGCCCTTGGCTTATCGTGGTCTGTGCTAACAAGAAGCTTACCGCCAAGGTTGGAGAGTCCTTGTACCTGGCCCGCTCTGACCCACGGCTCCTGGATCAGGACAATGGCCGTGTGTTGAACCTCCAGCCACTTCCGCAGCTGAGCCGTCGCGGTCTGGCTGTGGTGGAGGTTGGCTTGCAGGACTTTACAGGCTAACGAAGGGGACGCCATCGCTGGTCGTTCCTTCCTCGTCTCCTGCCAGCCTCAGCCCGGCGAACAGGTCGCCCGCGTCGAAGTCGTCCCCCTCCAGGTCAGAGGCCGAAGACAGGACGATGTCCTCGATCTCCTCACCCGAGAGGACGGCGCCCACGCTGGCGGCAGTAGGTGCGGCTGGCGCTGCTTCTGCAGGCTCGACCGCGGGTGGCCCCACGGTGTTTGTAGAAGGCGGGGCTGCTACCTCCACCTGTGACCCGGCGCTGGCTTCAGCAGCCGGAAGTCCCTGAGGGACGTCGACAAATTTGCCGTTCCGACCCTGGAATTTTACGTACACCGCCCCTACTCCAAAAGAGAGGCGGCGTCCGGCTTCCATCAGGGTCGGAATTTGGTCCTCAGGGATCCCGACCACCACAAACCATGCGTCGGCCTGTTTGTATGCGCCCCACATCACCCATTCCCTAACGGGGACCCAGGGGTTCTGGTAAAACAGAGTCCGCCCAATGTGGGACGGCTCTGTAAATATCCCCTGCCCGTCAGGGATGGAGATTCCGCATCTCACCCGGCGCTTGATGTCCGCCTGTCTCCTGACTACTAGCGTGGCGCTAGTGATCGGAGGCAGCTCGGAGATCGTCTTCTTCAACCACTCTACGGTGTAGGTGTTCCCACACCACAGTTTTAGGGCTCCGTTGTTGAACACCGGCCTCGCTCTGAAGGTCGGTGGGGAGTCCAGTATTAAGGACCAGGCCTCAGCGACTATCTTCCGCTGAATAGCCGCGAGGATCTGCTCCGACACCTCGCTGCTGATGTGCCCCGACCGTTCGCAGGTAACTGCGACATCTAGGTCAGAGCTTGCAGCCTGGGCGTAGCTTCTTGTAGCGTCCCGTCTGGACTGGTCAAGCCGCGGCCGTTTGCGCTCCCCTCGGGGTGTTGAGGTCTCGTTGAGAGCCCGCTTGGTCGCGGCCTGATCACTCTGGCCAGGACGCTGTGCTGCGTGGTCGGCTGGTCCGCTCCCTCCGCTGGCTGCTGGTTGGCTGGGGCCCGGTCGGCTGGTGCCGGCCACGGCCTGCGACTGCTTGCCTGCGGAGAAGTTGACATTACCGCTGGCCGGTTTTACTCGGCCCGCGGCGTTAGCCCCTGTTTCAAGGGGAGGCATACCTTTCCCCTGTGCCTGCCGCTGCCTCTTGGACGGCCTTTTCCTCCTCTTCGGATTGCCCGTCGAGGGGGCCGGGGCAGCCTGCACTGGTGGTCCAGCGCTGTGCTTGGAGGGACCCCCCCTTCCACCTTTACGTTTGCTCCTTTGCACCTGCCAGGCGAGCGCGAACGTGTCACCGGCGATGCCTGTCCCCACCGGTTGACCAGTGACGGCCACCGGGGGGGGAGCGGTAGGTGGGGGAGGATGTAACAGGGGAGCCCGGCCCGAGGGATTAACCTGCGTGGCGGTATCCGCACCTGAAAAAGAAGAAGGGGGAGCGGTACTGGTCCCTAGCAGCGCCGTACTCCTCCTGTTCTTATTATGGGACGTTTTGTTCCTGGCAGCGGTTCTCGCCACTGCCGGACCATCACTTGTACTGGAGCCCGCCGTGTTAGCAGCAGAGCATCCGGGTACTTGA
This sequence comes from Xestia c-nigrum, assembly GCA_916618015.1. NCBI lineage: Eukaryota > Metazoa > Arthropoda > Insecta > Lepidoptera > Noctuidae > Xestia > Xestia c-nigrum. Next base: position 20,349,058 of record OU745251.1, read on the forward strand.
GAGGTGCTGCATGCACCCCTTTTGGGAGGATAACTGGCTTTCGCCTCCTCACCAGTGTTCTTGTTTGAGTGTGTGTCGGGTGTGTGAGTTTGTGTGGTTGTGGTGTGTGTGTGAGTTTGTGTGGTTGTTGTGTGTGTGAGAGGTGTGTGTGTGTGTGTGGTGTCGTTTGGTTTATGGGGTTTTTGGGTATCCATATTTGTGTGTGTCTAGATTCATCTCTCCGGCTTCCCACCCTCCTTGGAGCCCGCACCTGGGAACGTCTCGCTACAAACTAGCTCAACCGTTAGGATTACCTTCGAGATATAGGGGCGTGAGGCTGGCTTACAGTGCGACATCGGGCGCTTGATCAGGTTGACAACGAATCAACCTTCACTTACGCCTTCAGCATGACCTTCACCAACTGCTTCAGCCGTCCGAAGACGACCTCCGCAGACCTCCCACCCCTCGCCGTGGCCCTCTGACGGGACACTTGGCCATTTCCCTACCCTTGGCTATTGGGTAGGGCCACCGTTTCGCTTGAAATCCAGACCAAAGAGGGCGTGTTGCCTCACGGACGCATAACCACCAGCGCCGCTCGGCTCAACCCTCCAGGACTCCTTCATCCCCGCTTACGGCGCTCAACTGCGCAGGTCCTAGCGCAGGTGACCAGGTTTACCTACACGACGCCAGCAGTGTTTAGTGGCGGTCGAGCCCACAACCCCTCAGTCACGGAGGGTCATGGTTAGGTTAAAAAGCGCCTGGTGGTTTTTGTTGCGTCTATTTCCTAGGGAATTAGACCAAAAACAGGGCGGCAACCACGTGAAGGTAAGCACACCAGACTTGTCTTGAGGATCTACACGACTGTGGCGCTCCCCCTCAAGACCCCGCCACCCTACTGCCTCTGAGGGAAGCAGTACGGTAGGCCTGCATCTATACTACCAAGCAAAGCGCAAGCAAAGCATGTCGTTGTGCAACCGCAAAAGCATAAATACAAGCCCTCCCCTGTACTGAGGATACCTGTATTGAGGGAGTTGTTAAATATATGTGTAATCCACAATTTTGTGGCGGCGGCCATCTTGAACTGATTTTATCAAACATAGCTAAGAACACTCCCGACTAGTTCACCTTTCAACGAAAAAAAAATAAACAAAATCAAAATTGGTTTATCCGTTCGGGACCTAGGATACCATAGACAGACACACACAAACACGTCAAACTTATAACACCCCGTCGAATTTGCGTTGGGAGTTAAAAATGATAGCCACATGCATATAATAAAGAAGCAAAAACACAAACTTGGAACCACTCCAAACGCACAAACACCGAACTCATTTTTCCCAAACGCAATCTTTCGATTAAAAAGCTTCATACGAACATAATCTAAGTAAACTCTTGGCTTCAAACGGTTTTACTTGAACTTTATTACTCTCGAAGTTAGGAGTTAGAGACTCGTTGACTTTTATAGCGGTTTTTACAAAACCACCGAAGCGATTGGTTAAGCTGCCTGCAGATCCGATTCTTTCTTGTCGATGGGTATGTAAATTTCTTATCTTTAAAACTGTTTTGGGTGGATTTTGTGGCCATAATTGGGAAGCTGGTGGATCATGTAGCGAATAGTAAAAGTGGATAGGATTTTTGTAAGTTCAGTGGTGTTTCGTGACTCATAATTTGATCGCTGTTATTGTTCTGTATTAGGAATGTGAAGTAGTTCAATTTATTGTTTTCTGTAGTTCTAAGGTCTAGTTTAATTTGGTATAGTAGAGCATCATGGTAAAATGTTTATAGATTTATGTAATTTCGAGGAATTCACTGATAAGCAAGTGGCACTGAATAAATAATAATACTGGTGACTTACAAATACATCATATTTTGTGTGATAGTAAGATGAAATGAGAATATAGGCATTAGAACCAAATTAAATTAAGGACCAAAATATTTGTGTAACAGATAGCATCTTTCAGCCATTTTTTAAGGTGGAGTTTGTCAAATAACTGTAACTCTGTTGTAAACAATCAACGAAAATCGGAAAGCAAAATGTTTTTTCGAAATAACAACATAAGTATGTACACACCCTAACAAATTGGCAACAAACTTAAATTGCAGTTCACAAGCCCCGATTTATTTACCCACATCCTTATCACAAACCACGAAGGTACATTTTGGGAGGGCATAATTTTTCCAGCAGTACGATGTCGTGTTCTGTGGTTGATTACCGTAATGCCTGGAGGTAGGACGATGTAACCTTAAGGATTGGTATTCTTTCTGCCTTCAGTGAACTGGTACTTTCAGGGGTGGTGAACTTAAGTGGGTGTCACTTTAGTACCGTTTTGTGTGATTATGCAGCTTACTTATCCGTTAATTTTGGTGGGAATTACTTTTCTGACGACATGGTTAAGATTTGAGAATAAATTAAACGTTTTAAGAGATGGTCTGTTCCAGGTGGACCAGGATAGCACCGTGCCGGGGCTGCGGGACTGTTCGAAAGAAATACCGTGGCCGCGGAACATAAAGGGCGAGAAAGGGACATTGATGGGTTGTAGTCAGTAAAAGCCTGACATTCCCTTCCGCTCCGCCCAAAGTGGGAGAAGTCATTTGATGATTTCCTATCCGAAAATAAAGAGGTGGCTAAGTGCGAGTCGGACTCGCCCATGAGGGGTTCCGTAACAGCAACTAACATAATATAAAAGTTACGATTTTACGATTTATGACGAAGTCAAGTAACAAAAACTACTTACTAGATCCCATTCAAACCAATTTTCGGTGGAAATTTACATGGTAATGTACATCATATATTTTTTTTAGTTTTATCATTCTCTTATTTCAGAAGTTACATGGGGGGGACACACATTTTACCACTTTGGAAGTGTCTCTCAAGCAAACTATTCAGTTTAGAAAAAAATGATTCGAGAAACCTCAAAATCATTTTTGAAGACCTATCCATAAATACCCCACACGTATGGGTTTGATTTTTGTTGTTTTTCGAGTTTCAGTTCAAAGTATGGGGAACCCCAAAAATGTAGTGTTTTTTTTCTATTTTATGTGAAAATCTTAATGCGGTTCACAGAATACATCTACATACCAAGTTTCAACAGCATAGCTCTTACAGTTTCGGAAAAAAGTGGCTGTGACATACGGACGGACAGACAGACAGACAAGACGAATCTATAAGGGTTCTGTTTTTTGCCATTTGGAAACGGAACCCTAAAAAAAGGTAAGCATGGCACAATAATGAAGGAGGTCTGCACTCAGAATTGGATAGAACAAGGTTGCCAAAAATGATGGTGACGGCTGATCTGATTAGATTGGTCCTTCATACAAATCTAGACTCTTAGGCAATAAGAACTTCCTGACAAAAAAAAACGTGGCAGCCTTTGGGGACTTCCGATTGAATTGAAAACGAATCCAAAATAAACTTTATCTTAATTGTATAAGGTTAATTTTGACTTAGGTACTAACAAATCTTGTTAATTCGTAATATCATTTATTAATTGTCACAGACAGACTGTATGACATTTCTATTATATGGCCTCGAGCGAGTTAACATAGAGACATACACTGTGTAAAGAGTTTCTAATATACCACATCTCTCCCCTCCTAGCTGCTGCGGATCAAGGGTGCACCCAAAAGCTGGTCGAGATGTCGGCGCCAGATATCACCGTTGTCGGTGCGAACTTCGTAGTGCAGTCGGCCCAAACGTTTTATGATGCTTCCAAACTGCCACCGCTGCGTGGCACTCGTGTAGTCACGAGCCTGTACCCGATCGCCTTGGTTGAACTCTCTGACATTGACCTCTTGAAGCGGTGGTTCTGTCTCCTTGTCTTTTCTTAAAAACATAGCATGTAGGCCCGTGCGTATTTCTCTGCCAAACATAAGCTGGTACGGAGTTTGACCATTAGCATTTGGTGTCCGTCGGAGACGAGTTTTCACTGTCACTAACTTCTCTACTAGGCTACCTCCTTCCCCCTCTACGCTTCGTAAAATTCTCTTAACTGTCTGCACAAAACTCTCAGCTTGCCCATTGGTTGCAGGGTGGTATGGAGCGGAGGTCTTATGAATGATCATACAATATTTTAAGTATTTTTCGAACTCTTCCGAAACGAACTGTCGACCATTGTCTGAAACCAAGACGTGAGGTGTCCCAAAAGTGCAAAATAGTTCTTTCAATTTTTGTATGCACCAAGAGCTTGTAGTGGACTTGGTTGGTATAATCTCAGTCCATTTTGAGAATGCATCAACAATAACCAAAAGTTGGTATCCATGCACAGGTCCAGCGAAATCAATATGAAGTCTTTGCCAGGGGCCCTTTGGTGTTTCCCAATGGTGTAGTGGTGCTTTCTCTGGTTCATTTTGTTGCAATCTACAGGTTCGACATGACTTGACTTTGGTCTCAATCTCGTTGTCAATTCCTTTCCAGTACACGAAACTGCGAGCCAATAGCTTCATCTTTACAATGCCAGGGTGACCGAGGTGTAGCTCATCAAGCACTTGTTCGCGTAATGCTTTTGGAATTAACACTCGTGATCCTCTCAATAAACAACCATCATGCAAAGTAAATTCATTGTCCTTGTAACCGATTGTTTTTAGTGATTAGTGATTGGCCATTTTCCAATGCGTGTAGCAAAGATGTACAGTCGGCGTCCTTCCTTGTTTCTGTCGCTATGACATCTGGATTAATATCAATGGTATGTATTTGCTGAAATTGAAAACTGTAATTCTGGTCAATTCTGTTGGTTTTGGTGTTTTCTACTGGAAACCTGGATAAATAATCTGCATTTGAGTTGTTCGCCGAAGTTCTGTATTCAATGTTGTAGTCAAATCCAGATAAGAAGTGAGCGTAGTGAAACAGCCTCATCGTACTCATTGCGGGTAACGTTTGATGTGGGTGGAAAATTACTGTAAGAGGTTTATGGTCTGTAACAAGGATGAATTTTCGACCATAACAATAGTAGAAAAACTTTTTCAATCCCCAGTGTATCGCTGTAGCTTCCTTGTCGATTTGACTATAATTCTTCTCACTATTAGACAGCGTTCTTGAAGCGAATGCTAGGTCTTTCTGACCCATCTGGAAGTCTATGTGACAGTACTGCCCCGAGTCCCAGTGGCGATGCGTCTGTTGAAAGCACTAACGGCTTCTTAGAGTCAAAGTGTATCAGTACTCTTTCACTAACAATTTCTCTCTTAATTTGTATAAAAGCTTGTTCACACTCTGCAGACCATATAAAGCTTGATTCTTTCTTTAGTAAGTTGTTTAGTGGGTTCGTGATCGATGCTAGATTCGGTATGAATTTGTTGTAGAAATTTGCTATTCCAAGAAATGTTCTTAATTCTGCTGTATTGGTTGGGTGTTCTGTTTTAACTATTGCATTTATCTTGTCCCTGTTTTTGTGTAGCCCTTCTTTGTCGATAGTGTGTCCCAGGTAATTTATACTTGTTTGGAAAAAGTGGCACTTGTCTTTGTTTACTCGAAGGTTACTTTCTTTTAGTTTATCGAGTACGAGTTTGAGCCTCTGTAGTAGTTGTTCTTGGTTAGCTCCTTGTATAATTATATCGTCGAAGAAACATTTTACGCCTTCTAGGCCTTGTAACAGTTTATCCATAAACTTCTGCCATAGGCTCGGAGCGACCTTAACTCCGAACATGAGCCTGTTTACTCTGTAAGTCCCTTTGTGTGTACTGAGTGTTTGTAACATTGCACTCTCTTCATCCATCACCATGTTTAGGTACGCCTGAGTTATGTCGAGTGTACAAAATAGTTTACCTCCATTCATCTCTGTGAAAATATCTTCAATCATAGGTATTGGATATTGTTCATCTTGTATAAATTTGTTTAGAGTAACCTTATAATCAGCGCATAATCGGATATTCCCATTTGGTTTGACAACTGGTACCACTGGAGTACCCCATTCAGAGTGGTTAACTTTCGTGATGACACCTTGTATGCATAGTCGCTCTATTTCTTCATCCACTTTTGTTTTTAAAGCAAAAGGTATTCTACGTGGTCTAATAAAAATTGGCTTAGTGTTCTCTTTCAGTGTTAGGTGTCCTCTGTAGTTTGGTATTTTGCCAAGGTCGTTATTGAATACTGAAGTCTTGTAGAGCTCTAGGAGCTGGTCTAATTCTATGTTTTCAGTAGGCTGTACGGTTTTTATGTCTGCTAAGTTAAGTGTATCGAGTTCTTTCATCCAGCTGCGGCCAAAAATGGGGTCCACGTTTTTGTTGATAACATACAGTTTTCCGTGGAAGTCTTTTCCTTGGCATCTGTATTGAACGTATGCCACGCCTGTTGGTTTGATTACTTCTCCAGTATAAGTTCTGAGTCTTAAATTTGTCTTAAAAATTCTTTTTCCAATATTTAGTTTTTGATAGTCTCGTAATGACATTGAAGTTAGTGTAGCTCCGGTGTCAAATTCCATCTTCATCTTAACGTGTTCAATATGTACCGTTATCATATATTTTTCAGATGATTCTCCAGATATGATATTAATATTATTCCAGTCATCATGGTCACTTGTCATTGAGTCTTCTAAAAGGTTCGTATTCGGTTTATTCTTGTTAAGACTCGCATCAGAGTGGCGTTGAAGGCAAACACGGGCTAGGTGACCGACTTTATTGCATTTATGGCATGTAACGTTTACAGCGCCATATTTGTTGGATTCGTGATTCGCAGCACCACAGCGAAAGCATTTCCCTTTTAGATCTTTAGGTGTAATTTGTCTTGGACTTGGTCCTGGTCCTGCTGGTCTCTTGTAAGGGGTGATTTTGTTGGTGTCGCCACTACTGGTACTTGGTTGTTCATTAGTAACCATTGATGCGTTTTCTGTCTTACCCATTTCAATAGATATCGCAATCTGTGTCAGTGATTTGAATGTATATACTGTTCGGTCTTGTAAAATTTTTATACGTGCATCACAATCTTTCAATCCCCTTATAAATTGTAGAGATAAAAAGCTTTCTGATGTATTTTTCTGACAATGTTGGCAATTGAATTCACAGTTAGTGGTAAGTTTCTTCAACTCTGCGGCGTACTGCGCTACAGTTTCATCGGCTTTTTGCGTTCTTGTTATGAATTTATGTTGTAGCGCCCATTGGCTAGGCTTCGGGTCTAAGTATTCGTCAAGTATTTCAGTAATATCAGCAAATGACATATTCATTGGTTCTTCCGGTGATGTTAAATCGCAAAGTTTCTCGTGGAGCTCTGGTGATAATGTTGACAGTAAGATATCTGATTTCATGTGTGCTTCCGATATGTCGTTCAATCGAAAATACACTTGTAGTCGTTTTTTGAAATTGTTGAAAGTTTCTGATTGTTGTAAAGGTTGAAATTGTATCTTTGGTGTATTGCCATGCCTGGATTCAGTTTCTTTTATTTGATGTTGCTGTCGTTGGCCCTGTTGCTGACCTCTATTCTGTGTCTGTTTTGTTAGAAGTTTAACTGTTATTGCTGTACGAAGTTCTTCAAATGCGTACCTGTATTCTTGTTCTTGATAATAAGTGTCATCGTCCTTGTCGTCGACGGTCTTGTTTTCGATTTTTTCTTGTACCTCCCTTAAAGCTAGGATCGTCTCCTTCAGGCCCAGGAAGCGAGCAGTAATGTCTTCGTCAGACATCGTTGCCCTCTGATTGACATAGGTGTCGATTCGCGTGAGCAGCCCGCGTAGGGTGCCACGATATTTTCGTAGTTTGTCCATTGCATAAATTAATTTATGCAATGTTTATTGGACTTTTTTTTATCCCATCCTCGTCGCCAATAACAAATCTTGTTAATTCGTAATATCATTTATTAATTGTCACAGACAGACTGTATGACATTTCTATTATATGGCCTCGAGCGAGTTAACATAGAGACATACACTGTGTAAAGAGTTTCTAATATACCACAGGTACTATGGACCTTGTGGCTAAATGTGGGATGTATGACCAGTATGACCACCCTTACATACCGAGTTTCCTCCGTGCATACGCCAATCCTTTTGTAAGGAGTCGAGTTCATCCAGCCATTTCCTTCTTGGCCTGCCGCGTTGACGTTTGCTGCTGTTTAGTGGTAGCTTCAGCCCATAGCTCCTCCGGCATGCTACAGATGTAGCCAGCCATTTTCAATTTGAGCTTGACAGCCGTATGTCCTACATCGGTAATTTAACGCAGTATCAAGTTACTTACACGATCAGTAAGGATGTGTTCAGCTTGATATTATGAAACAGCTACAATTTTATATAAAGGGTGTAAAACACCTCTTCACGAAGCCGAAAGGCATTTGTTCTCCCCATCATTGTTATCACCATGTTTTTTGTTCTACACCATACCTGAGAACATTCTAGTTACGGAGATATGGGGGTTCAAAGTTACTACATTTTGATAAGTTTTTTTTGTAAGGTTTTGAATTTTAACACCTCCACGACCCCCGTACTATTCAATCCATCCATCAGCACAATGTTTAAAGTGCGTTACATTGAGTTCTACCACAAAACCTACTTTATAACCTCAAAAAGAAAAGTTGTTTCCCAGCAATATTTTTTGCGTAAAGTTTCTTAGTTTGATGTACAGAATGCTTGGTTGACGGCTTTGTGATGAGGTGGTTTACACCCTGTAGACCTAAAACTAAAAACCGAACTCCATAGAATGATAACAAAATTGAATGCAAAACGAGATCCATCATAAATTCAGGCATGGCGTGTCCATACATTGTTTTTATTTTATTTATTTTATTTATTTTATTTATTTTATTTATTTTATTTATTTTATTTATTTTATTTATTTTATTTATTTTATTTATTTTATTTATTTTATTTATTTATTAAAACTTTATGCACAATTAAAACTGTACAAAGGCGGACTTAATGCCTAAGGCATTTTCTTTTATTTTTATTTTTGTATTTTGGATCTTGTATTGTGATGTCACAATAATTATACATATAGAACTTGTCTCAAAGTTGCTATTTTTCCCGATATCCAAACTAAAATTACAAAGAGGAAAGATTTGAGTATTGTTCGTTTGATTTACTTAACTCAAGAACTACTCAACTGATTTTACATATTCTTTCACCATTACAAAGTTACATCTTTTTTACTTACATTGATGACACGTGAATTAGCCCTGCTATCACAATTTCCGCGATCGAAGTCACGGGCAAAGTGCTAGTTCCACAATAAAAACAGTTTTGAGTTATTTAGGTAAGTGTGCATGTATTGGTGACCAGAACTGTACTCTCTATGGTGTGGTACCTAGTAACATGTCCAACGAAACGACTAGAATATACAGTCCATGAAATACAAAAGTTACTTGAAAATAAAGAGCACCGGTCAAAGCGCTAACAAATTTTTGTTGATATTATTATTATTATTATTTTTTTTTTCACCTGTTGCCTTTCCAGTCGCATGCCACTCGGGCTTCGGCTGGTTTCCTACAGCTGCCATCAACCTATTTAGAATGGGCCTTTGATGCTGTTGCAGTAACGATGGGGCCCTCATATCATATTCTACATGTTCCGTTGTTTTTTAATTAAAGGAACTTATGGACGCCACTGCATGAAGGCGCCAAACTCGTGGCTCTATTTTAAGGCTCTATTATTTAACTTAATTATTAGTTTGTGCTTAATTTATACGCTAAAAAGTGGAACAGTAACAGGCTAAAATCATTATCAATCAATCAGTTTATTTTCAGATATCTTAAGGCCCATACATAAAATACACAAAATTACATTACAACACAAAAATAATTCACACAATTCACTAATACTTACAAAATATAACTTATAAACTATGAACTCCGCTTTATCAATCGGCAGCTCAGAGGCATTGGTACTCAGGAAGACACCACCAAAAATGGCACGAAATATCAGCTCAAGCAAAGAGACGGAAATCAAATTTACCTCCAATACCGAGTTTAAAAATACAGGGACACAAACAAACAACACCATAAATACATGCCAACCCTTACTTAAAAATCAACTAGCGCCCAATGTAGCTGAGACTGCTAAGGATTCAAACCCTAACTTGGAGCAATTCCCTCAACAGAGTTATAATCAACAAGGAAACATCACTGGAAGACATAAGGTGTGTATCTTAAGTAGTAATAAAAACAACAAGATACTAGGGATTGCAGAAGATTCATTCCCGAACTACGAAATTTGCCACTACTTATCCCCTAACTGTGGGATAAAGAAACTTATTAATAACATCGATCAAAAATTAAAATACTACACAATGAATGACTTCTGCCTAATATTGATTGGCGAAGAGGATTTTCGACGAACAATCAACTACGTCGACTTAGTAATTTATTTGAGAGACACTCTTGTGAAGTTACAGCACACGAATGTTGTTATATGTGCACCTACATTCAAATTGAACAACTTCTCTACAATGTATAACGGAAGAATAGAGACATTTAATAGCTTATTATACCTAGATAATTGCACTCATAATTTTGCGTACTTGTTCGATTCAAACTATTACCTATCTTATGATTTCAAAATGTTCTGGCAAAAAAGTGGATATGTTAACAATCACGGTATGTCAAATATATTTTCACATCTTCGTCTAATGTTAAATGAATTTTTATACAGCGAGAATGAAAATATTGACCTATCAATTGACGTGGAATCAATAGAGGCTCCACCAAATAGCACTTTGGTTCAAACTAATGAGTTTTTTCTTTTATAATCACTTATATATTCTGCACCAAAACATAGCTGGTCTTCTCAATAAATCGGACTTATTGTCAGTACATGTTCATGAATTGTTACAAAAGAAAATAGATTTAGATGTGATCTGTATAACGGAACATTTTGTAATAGCTGGTCATGAAAACTTGATCGACGTACCTAACTTTAAGATAGGCGCGTGTTATGCAAGAAAAACACAAAAACGTGGAGGTTCCTGCATTCTAATTAAGAATATCTATGAATACAAAGAATTAAAGAACATATCAGGTTTTTCAGTGGCTGGGGTTATAGAATGTTGTGCGTTAGAACTAATTAAGCAAAAGACTGTAATAATATGCATATATCGTCCGCCGAATTGGTCAAACATAAGTATTTTCTATGATAACCTAGATTCTCTATTAAAGACTGTGTGCTCTAATTCAAATAAAAAGGTGGTTTTGTGTGGGGACTTTAACATAGATATAATCAAAAGAAATAGATTTACTTTGGACTTTGAATCCCTACTTCTCAATCACAATCTTAAATTGGAGATAAATCAACCAACAAGACTAATGAGCAAAACTTGCCTAGATAACATAGCACATAACTCTAAGCAGAAATGCAATAGTGAGATAATAGATCTTGCTTTATCGGACCACACAGCTCAATTACTAAAAATCCCAGTTAAAAAAACATGTATTATTAATTCTTGGAGAGTACGGAAACGTAAGTTTACAAAAGAAAATTTGTTAAAATTTAAAAATCATTTACAGAGTCTTTCTTTCGCAGACGTATTTGGTACTGAAAACGCTAATGAAGCCTATGACAACTTCATCGACATTTTTTGTTTATTGTTCAATCTCTGCTTTCCATTAAAATGGGTAATTATTAAACCTGACAAAAAGGTTAAGTGGATTTCTCGGGGTATAAGAATATGCAGTCGGAAGCAAAGAAATTTACTGTGGAAGTATAGGCGATCACCTACGCAAACAAATAAATCTATGTTCAAAACTTATTCACAAAGACTCAAAAAAATTATTCGGCTAACCCAAAAGGCCCAAAATAACTATATTATAAACAGTTCCGAGAATAAGACTAAAGCAGCATGGCAAATTATTAATAACACTAAATTCACTAAAGATCCTGTCTTACAAATCAACAGTCAGAATTCCTTAATTAAAGACCCGCAAAAAATAGCTGAATCTTTTAATAATTTCTTTGTAGACCAAGTACAAGATGTAGCAAGCGGAAAAACAAAATTAGAAAATATAACTAGTATAGCCAATAACCCGAACTCAATATTCATGCCACCAGTGGTTCCACAAGATATATCTAGTGCTATAAAACTATTAAAGAATAAAAAAAGCCACGGTTATGACGGCATTACCACTTCTGTAGTTAAAACTGTGGCCGATATAATTGCGGTACCACTAAGTCACATTATGAACATGAGTATTAGCTCGGGTACCTTCCCCAGTAACCTTAAAAAAGTAATTATAAAACCACTCCATAAAAAGAATAACAAAGAAGACATGGCTAATTATAGGCCAGTGGCATTAATCCCAGTGTTTTCCAAAGTTTTTGAAAAAATTATATACGAGACAGTTGATAAGTTCCTAAATAAAAATAAAATCTTATGTGATGAACAAAAGGGGTTCAGAAAACATAAAAATATTAATATGGCAATATACGATCTGCTGTATAATGTAATGCCAAGTGTTGACCATAAAACTCCCGTTTGCGCTATCTATACTGATATGACGAAAGCATTCGATTATGTAAACCACGACGCTCTCATTAACAAACTTTACGCGTACGGCATCAGAGGAAATGTCTTGAGTCTGATAAAGTCATACCTTACTAATCGAAAGCAGTGTACAGAAATATCGAGGATTTGTGTAAAAACAAAAAAAGAATATAAATATCTATCCTACTATAGAGAAGTCAAATATGGTGTTCCCCAAGGAAGTGTACTCGGACCTTTGTTATTCATTCTATACATTAACGACTTGCCTCGCCACATTCAACAACCTATGGTGTTATTTGCAGACGATAGTACGGCTATAGTAAAATGCGGCAATAAAGATAATTACGAAACAGACATTAATAATACATTGAAAAGAATAATAAATTGGCTTAATCAAAATAATTTAATCATAAATCTCCAAAAAACACAAATTATGCATTTTCATCAGCGCATATGTGCTGAACATTATGATGTGGAATTCAATGGACAAAAAGTAGACTCAACATATATTACAAAATTCCTCGGTATTATAATTGATAATAAACTAACTTGGAAACCGCATTCTGAAGAGGTATGTAAGAAGTTAAGTAAGTCAGCGTACGTACTATATAACCTTTCAAAAAAAGTAAACATTCGCACCGTACTGGAAGCATACCATGGTCTAGTTGTGTCAGTATTGAGATTCGGAGCTATTTTCTGGGGTAACTGTACTGAGAGGGAGAGGATATTCAAAGCTCAAAAACGTTGCATAAGATCAATGACTGGTTTAAATAATACCGACAGCTGTGAACCTGTGTTCAAGTCTCTAAAATTACTCACCTTTCCATCTTTGTATATACTTGAAGTAGCAATATTTGTTAGAACTAACAGACACCTATTTACCCTAATGGACGATATAAGAACACGGCCAGGACCTGTTAGATCGCAATATAAAAATCTAATGTTCACAGGTAGGCACAAAACAGCATTATTGAGAAAAAGTATTTTGTCAATGGGGCCCGTCATATATAATAAAATACCTCATACTATTAAAGAACAGTCGTTAAGTATATTTAAGAAGAGGCTAACATCATTATTAATTAATAAATGCTATTATTCGATACATGATTTTTTGACTGATAAGAGTATATAATGTAATATTAATCTATTAATTTTGGTGCAAATTTAATTATACTATACTTTGTTTATTACTATTTTTAGAATTAGATTGTTATGTTTTATTAATTGTATTCATGCATGAAGCCTGTTGATCCATTTATCTGTTTTCTATACTTTTGTTTACCTTTTTGTTCAACTAAGTGGATGTAGATACTTTTATACCTACTTTTTACCTTTGCATGCCGTAAGGTAGAGTGTGGATGAACTACTTGTTAAAATGTGAACACCTTATTTTGTACCCACAGTCTTTGCAAAATAAATGATTTCTGATTTCTGATTTCTGATTTCTGAACTATATGACCTAAAAAAAAACATCCGAAGCCCGTACAGCTACATATCCATGTCTGGTAGGTATACCGGATTCACGAATGGTATTACTCTGAAACGGAAGCTGTTGTAGGATTTTTGGGAGTGACGTGTCATATTTTTAATCCAATAAAGTGTGAAAATATCGAAGCTGTTTTTTGGCTGACTTATTTGATGTGGCTGTTGTATCAACAAAATTGGTATTTTACTAGTAAATAAATGAAGTCTCGAAGAATCTTGACTCTGTGGCTGCTAATGAGCAATTCCTGTAGAAAAAAACACAACACTTTGCTCACACGGAAATCGAACCCAGGACCAACAAGGCACTCAAAATTTCTCAAAACTCCAACAGTAATCCACATCCAGCACTCTATGATTGTATTCATAAAACTCCATACATTTAAATTAAAAAACTTGCCAGTGCAGTGTACGAATAATGACCCATGTCAAAGTCCGGGACGCAAACGGATAAATATTCAGTGTTTAGTGCCAGACGAATTGGCAGAATGTCATGCCGTGCTGGTTGGCTGTCATGGCGCATTAGCATGGCGCTGAAATGATGGCATGATACTGCTTGTTGTTTATGTTTTGTACAAATTTTGGCTGGGGTTTGGGTTGATAGACTTAAATGCTTGTGTTGATTAACAAAACGACATACCCACGTATTATTACTATTGGAATTTCAACTCCATTGGGACTTTATTTGGGCTGGATTTTAGTTAACACCTAAAAATGGAAGCACAAACAAACACATTCAGTCAGTCAATAACATAATCATTTCAGCCGAATGACAAGAACTGCTGAACATAGGCCCCCCAAGTGTCGCCACATTGACCGGTCCCGTGCGACTCGCATCCAACGCTACGTCTTGCGGTTCGCGGTTGCCACTCCGAACTTTTCGGCCCCATCGGCCATTCAGTCGTTCTACGAGCAATGTGTCCTGCCCACTACCACATTAAGTTTGGTAATTCTTCAGACTACGTCGGTAACCCTAATACCAGTAACAAAAGATTTGTTTTTGTGGAGATGTTTGCGTTATTCCTCCAGACGGGAGTTAACTGAACCTTTTTTTTTTTTTTAGGATGGGAAATCATCAAATGACTTTTCCCACTCTGGGCGGAGCGGGAGGGAGTGTCAGACTCTTACTGACTAAAACCCATCCATGTTCCTTCCTCGCCCTTTATGTTCCGGGGCCGCGGTATCTCTTTCGAACAGGCCCGCAACCCTGGAGTTAACTGAACCTTAAAATGCCTTCACCGTGTGTACGATGTCTTAGTGATGTGGTGTGTTAGATTAATTTTAGTATAAATAAGTAAGTTTCAACATTATCATCTGCCTAGCCTTTTCCCAACTATGTTGGAGTCAGCTGCCAGTCTAACCAGGTGCAGCTGAATACCTGTATTTTACATGGAGTGACTGCCTATCTGACCACCACAACCCAGTTAGTACTGGGCAATACGATACCCCTTGGTAGGACTGATTGTCAGACATTTTTGGCCACGACTGCCTGTTACGACTGTCAATGATCTGTAACTAATAGCCGGGACCAACGACATTCGAGGCACGGAGGCAACCCGATACGTAAAGGGTGGTTACCCATCTGAAAAAATATTATTTAGCCGCGAGCTCCTTATGTAGGTAAGTATGTCAGGCGTAATTCATTTATCAAGACGTGTTATTATAAAAGTAGCCGATAGTAGACAGTACCTAATGTCTGAAGATCTTTATGATTGGCGTTAACTTAGTAATGTAAGTCCCTAATTGATTTTATTTATTTGATTGCTACCATAAACATATACCTACTTAGTAATAATTAAGTTTATGACAACAATTAAATCCTTATTGCAAGTACGTGCCGATAAAATATCGAGTATGATGATAATGACGATTTTATCAACTACTATTACGAAAGATATAGGTACAGCTAGATTCAGCACAGGTAGTCAAAGGCCCGAAAGTATGACAACCAGTTTTAACAAGGGATATAATTATATTTTCTTTTCCTCACATTCTAAATAGTCATCTCACCCTCTTTCTTGTGCTCAAAAATAACATATTTTACACATGAGCTTAGTTTTTAAAGTTGGTACGTCATGTCATAAAAAAGCGCATTTCGAAAAAAAAAAACCGATCAAGTGCGAGTCGCACTCGCGCATGAAGGGTTCCGTAACATCGTAGTAAGACAGACATTTTGAGAAAATTTCAACTGTTATTATAGTTTATTACGGACTTTGAGATAAACCCCGCTGACAGTCAGATGGACGGACAAACCGACGGATGGATGGACAAACCAACATACGGATAGACAGCGAAAGTTTAGTAATTAATAGGTTGCCGTTAAATAAGATATGAGAGAATGGTTAAATGTTGAGATGAATGTGAGTTGCGTTCTGAGGCCAGGGTAACCACCCTTTAAAATAGTTTGAAGTTTAGTTTACGTTATTATCGCACGTATTTCTAGGGCCTTAGAACGCAAGTCACATTTCATCTTACATTGTATAAAACCACTATTTCACAACATCAGCAGTAGGAACGAGTACGTTACCTACAAATCATAATAAAAGAGCAAGAACCCCATAACTCCGGCATCGATTGCGATGAGCATGTTCCGGGGTCCAAATCGCGCCCCAGGGACCTTCTATCGGCAGAACGTGCTGTGTTGCTGAAATTAAATTCGCCAATCGATAGCCCCTGGTATAGTAGGTACGTGTGCTTGTACTGTTAATTTTGGGTACTGAAATATCTGGAATATTGTTGGGTTTTTTGTGGTAATTTCCTGGAATATACAGTACTTTTTTGTCTCGAATGCCTGTTTTGATTAACACTGTGTGATGTCGTAAAGTAACGAAGAAATGTGCTTTCCGACTACGCTATACTATTGTGCTATACAGGGTGTAAACCACCTCATCACAAAGCCGTTAACCAAGCATTCTGTACATAAACTAAGTAACTTTACGCAAAAATTATTGCTGGGAGACCACTTTTTTTTTTGAGGTTATAAATCCTGTTTTGTGGTAGAACTCAATGTAACGCACTTAAAACATTGTGCTGATGGATGGATTGAATCGTATGGGGGTCGTGGAGGTGTTAAAAGTCAAAATCTTACAAAAAAAAAAAACACGTATTAAAAGAAAAAACTTGTCAAAAAGTTGTAACTTTGACCCCCCATATCTCCGTTACTAGAAGGTTCCCGGGTATGGTGTAGAACAAAAAAATGATCGCAATGATGGGGAGAACACGTGCCTTTTGGCTTCGTGAAGAGGTCTTTTATATGAGGGTGGTAAGATTTTGAGTTTTAACAGCTCCGCGACCCCTGTACTATTCAATTCATCCATTGGCACAATGTTTTAAGTGTGTTACATTGAATTGTACCACAAAACATGATTTATAACCTCAAAAGAAAGTTGTTTCCCAGCAATAATTTCTGCGTAAAGTTACTTAGTTTGATGTACAGAATGCTTGGTTAACGGCTTAGTGATGAGGTGATTTACACCCTGTATACAAGCATTTTTTTTAACGTCGTTTACATATTTTATTATCCTGAACGTATCGTTTTTCAAACAAAAATGAATTATTAAAATCGGATTGGATTGAACACTTATTGTGACGGACAGGAAACTACGGAACCCTACACTGAGCGTGGCCCGACACGCTCTTGGCCGGTTTTTTTAGATTGCCATCTGAATACCATAGCTGTTACCACATAGGTAAACTTTATTTTTGGAAAAGATTCAGGAGAGTTCTTTTTCAGGGGAAATACACACTCTGTGGAAAATTTAACTGTTTACTAATTATTACGGATTACGGATACAGCTCGCTGACAGACTGAACAGGCTTCTGGATGATATCCCAATCCTTCCCGTTTCCTTCCTACTTTAAATTTGCCGCCATTTTACACTCGCTGTGAGTGCGACAAGGACAACGCATCGCTCCCGCCATCTTACGGCGTGCAGTCAAAAACATCAGTTCGAACTCAACCAAAAAGCCGGCCGGCAAGAAAATCCGCGCGCGCGCGGTTAAATCACCAAAATATCGTGAAATACGACTGCTAGTGATACAGTGTGGTGATCTCCTGGTTCCCAGCGTCCTGTGAGTACCTGACCTTTCAATTTATATCCTTTAGCCTGTTTCTGAGTAGAAAACTTCAAAAAGCGTGCTTGGCTTCACGTGATACTCAATCATATTTGTGGTCCTTCGAGCCGGATACCTGTAGATTACAGTTTTTTCAGGCATTCTCAGGTTCAATTTCAATCAAAAACTCTGAGATTTGCTAGATTTTCGCATTTTAAAAGTATTATCCTACAAAATTGTGTTGGTCATACTCGCAGTATAAGCTACGCGGATTCAGTTGTCATCTTAATTTTAGTCGGGTTATATCACAATAATTCACGTAATTTACGTAATTTATTGTTTGTAATCTTATTATCTATAACTATTCACGGTATTTATACACTAACAAACATTAATACAATACTATTTCACCTAAATATACTGATTTACACCTAATAAATCTCAACTTAGGTTCGTATTTCATACTTTCTAACATTATTTTACGTAGGTACGAGTACCTACTTACAAAACAAAATGGAGGAGGGTAAACTTAAACTTCTTCAATCTCAACGCGAATATGTTTATCGTGATATTCAAATCCTTTACGACTTATCAAAATCTATGATTCAAGATCGTTCAAAGGTATCGTCGTTCAAGGCGAGATATACTCGAATTCATTCAATTCGCGAAGAATTTGTTGCGGTATGTAGTAAAATACAAACTTTGGAGTTAGCCACGAAACCTGATGCACAAGTGTGTCAAAAGTCTTTGAGTTCGTTTGATGATTTGTACTATGCCGTAATCAGTGCAGCGGCTGACTTGCAGATCACTGATACGAGCGGGAACGTCGACGGGACGTCGTCGCGGGGGACGACGCCGTCCGCGCGGGCGGGGGCGTCGGACTTCATTAACGCGCGGCTACCTAAACTTGAGTTACCTAAATTCGATAGTAAAATAGAAAACTGGCAAACATTTTATGATATTTACACCACTTTAATTCATGATAATAATTCAATTTCGCAAATAGAGAAATTTCATTATTTAGCGTCTTGTTTACAAGGCCCGGCTTTGTCTATTGTTAAAGGGCTTCCGATGACTGCTGATAATTACGAAGTAGTTTTTAATAGTTTGATCGAACGTTATCAAAACAAGCGTATTATAGCTTTAACATATCTAGACAAATTCTTCAACCAGCCAGTTTTAAAATCGGGTAACTTCCAAGATTTACAAACATTGACAAACGTTATTTATGAGGCATACCATGCACTCCAAGGTTTAAAAATTGAAAATTTAGGTGATTTTATCTTATTCTGTTTAACTTCGCGCGCCCTGGACTCGGACACGCGTAATCGATTCGAATCTCAGAAAAACATTTCACAAATACCTACTTTTTGTGAATTGTTAAAGTTTCTTCAAGATTATGTTAAAATCTTAGAAACTACTCATTTATCTTCTAAATCTAATATCAATAACAATCCTAACCCTCGTAACCTTGAAGGGAAAAAGCATTCGCCCGCGTCTAGTAGGCAAAATAGCAGCGGATCAAAACGCTCATCTTATCTCGCAAAATCTATCCCACCTGCAAATGTGGCTTGTGCTCATTGCAGTGAAGCGCACTTGATTTATCGGTGCCCTACCTTTCAATCCTTAGATTCTCGTGCTCGACTCGTGTCAGTACAAGGTAAAAACAACATGTGTACTAATTGTTTACGTACAAATCACGTCATAGACAAATGCGTATCTAAAATGTCTTGTACTGTGTGTGGATTACGTCATCATACCCTATTGCATATTGACCCAGCGCCATCCAGCGCCAGCGCAACCACTGGAGCGAACGTTACAGCTCATTCTCACGCCGCCGTTCCCAAACGCGATATGGTTTTACTAGGGACATGTCAGGCGCGCGCGTTCAACACCGCCGCCGGCACTCAATGTACCGTGCGTGCACTCGTGGACAGTGGGGCGCAGGATTGTTTTATCACCGCTGCGTGCGCGCGAACTCTCGGGTTAAAACTCCGCCGGTGTAATCTTCGTATAGCCGGACTAGGACAAAACTCAGTCACACAAGTAAAGGGGGTGACGGAATGCACTATACGACCTATACATGGCGATGCTCCACAGTTTAACATCAAGCCAGTCGTATTAGATAACATTACTGCTCTAATACCTAGCGTTAAAGTACCATCAGTCGTTCGAGAACGTTGCAACCATCTAGTGTTAGCCGATCGCGACTATGATGTTCCCGCCAAAATTGATTTGTTAATTGGGGCGGAGCTATTCCATGAAATTTATGATGGTCAACGTATCAATCTGGGGCCCGGTTTACCTACCGCTCTGCATAGCGTTTTTGGGTGGATTCTATCAGGGGCAGTAAACTTTAATTCTGCACCTTTAAACACCGCGTGCTCTTTAGTGGCCACCACGTTTAAATTAGATGAACAAATTCAAAAATTTTGGGAAGTGGAGGAACCACCACGCGCTGTCATCACCGTACCCGAGAATGATTCCTGTGATCGCATGTATACTGATTTAACTTATCGCGAACCTAACGGACGATACGTCGTACCTATCCTCTTAAAGGATGGCGAGCGTTCTTTGGGTGAATCTTACAATAGTACCTTGTCGCGTTTGACTCATCTTGAAAAGAGACTTAATCGTCAGACTCAACTCAAATCCGATTATGTCAATTTTATGCGCGAGTATGAGAATTTAAATCATATGTATTCCGTACCTAACTCTGCGGTACCTACTCTCAATCGTTATCTTATCCCTCACAGTTGCGTCATTCGCCCGGAGAGCACGACCACTAAATTGAGAGTAGTTTTCGATGCTAGTTCTAAAACTGCTAACGGTCTATCTTTAAATGACATTGTGTTCACTGGCCCTAAGCTTCAAGTGGATATTGTAGATATCATCACCGGTTTCAGATTACACACAGTAGTTTTAACTTGTGACATCTCAAAGATGTATAGAGGAATATTGATTAGACCGGAGGATCGGAACTTACAACACATACTATGGCGAGAATCTCCTAGTGATCCAGTTAAAGAGTACGAACTCGCGACTGTCACCTACGGAGTTAGTAGTTCACCTTATCTGGCCATCCGTACCCTCCACCAATTAGCAGCCGATCATGGCGCCGCGTATCCACGCGCAGCTGAAGCTCTTCTTCACGACACATATGTCGATGATATTACGACCGGCGCGCCATCTGTACGCGAAGCCATAGAACTAAAAAATCAACTAGTCAGTTTATTAGGCTGTGCTCAACTTGAGCTCCGAAAATGGAGTAGCAATTCACAATCCTTTCTTAAAACTTTGCCTGTAGATCATTGTCAAACACCTAAACTTTTCTCTGAAGAAAGTGATAAAGCAACGTTAAAAATCTTAGGAGTCCAATATGATCCTGTGAGTGACAATTTCAGTTACTCACAGTCCCCAATCGAGGACAATAAATGTACTAAGCGTTCCATCTTATCTAGCATCGCGCGTATTTTCGATCCTCTTGGGTGGCTCACACCTTTTATCTTAAAAGCCAAATTGCTCCTTCAAGATTTGTGGCGTCTTAATCTTTCATGGGACGAACCTGTGCCCAGAGATGTAGCTCTAGAATGGCAAGGTTTTATAGCGGATCTTCATAACTTAAACCTAATAGAAATCCCTCGTAAGATTATACCTTCTCAGTCTAAGGAATTTCAACTCATCGGTTTCTGTGATGGATCCACAAAAGCATATGGATGTTGTGTTTATCTTCGCGTCGTTACCTCTCACGACGTACAAGTTTATCTTTTAATTGCTAAGTCCAAAGTAGCACCTCTAAAAGTGTTGACTGTCAACCGCTTAGAGCTTTGCAGTGCTGTTTTACTTTCCAAAGTAATCAATCGCATTCATTCTTTGCTTAGTCCAAAAATCATCTTGAATAAATCTATCTTGTTCACAGACAGCTCGACTGTATTGTCATGGTTGAACACTGAACCACACAAGCTTAAGACCTTCGTTGCCCACAGAGTGGTCCTTATTAGCGACAGTCCTGTGCCAAATGAGTGGCGACATGTGTCCACCCATGACAACCCAGCCGACATCTGTAGTCGTGGCTTATCATGCTTATCTTTATCTTCTTCTCACCTTTGGTGGTCTGGTCCTCAGTGGCTGTCCAACGAACTCTGCAACTGGCCTGTTTCAGCAGTTGAAGTGTCCGATAATGTGCCAGAACTTAAGCCCACATCACGCGCGTGTCACACTGGTGTGATACGTGAAGCTGGTTTGCTTGATTCCATCATGGAACGCCACTCCTCTCTTTCTCGAGTGGAAAGAGTGGTTGCATGGATCTATCGTTTCATCAACAACGCGAAAGCAAAACGTTCTGAGCGTAACTTATTACCTTATCTGACAACCACTGAATTAACCCAATCTTTAGATTATTTAACAAAACATGTTCAACATCAAAGTTTTAATGATGTCACATATCTAATAGCTTCCAAGAAAGTTTTACCCAAACATTTATCTAAACTATCTCCTTTTCTTGACACTCGCGGAATCCTGCGAGTGGGGGGACGCCTCAAGAACGCGTCATTACCAGGTCACGTCAAACATCCATACCTCTTACCTAAGATTTCTCGATTGAGTACTCTTCTTGTCGATCACTATCATACAACATATCTTCATTGTGGGCCTCGCCTACTCCAATCTTTAATCATTCGTCGATTTTGGATACTCGGCATTAGAAATCTTATCAGATCGCGGTTATCTAAGTGCGTGACCTGTTTTAAAATCAAACCTGTTCCACTTCAACCTTTACAAGGTGACCTTCCATCTTCCCGACTACAACCGGGTCATTGTTTTCAAACAATCGGCATCGACTTCGGAGGTCCGTTCTTGATAAAAGAAAGTAGACGTCGTAACGCTAAAACTTACAAAGCGTATCTTTGCCTCATAGTCTGCCACGCGACCAAGGCCGTTCATCTCGAGCTGGTTACTGAGCTCACATCTGAAGCTTTCATAGCGGCCTTAGATCGTTTCGTATCGCGGAGAGGACTTTGTCACTCCATAGTCACAGATGGTGGTACTAACTTCGTGGGTGCCAGACGTTACTTGTCGGAAGTTAGCGAAATGCTCCACCGCGAAAGCGACAGCATTTCCAGTCACCTCGCTTCTCGAGGAATCATGTGGAAGATCAATCCTCCTTCCGGTCCTCATTTCGGAGGTATTTTCGAGAGCGGTATAAAATCGACAAAATACCACCTCAAACGTATTATCGGATCCCAAATTCTTACCTTTGAAGAATTTTATACTATCTTAACGAAGGTGGAAGCCATGTTAAACTCTAGACCCTTAGTAGAACTATCTTCTGATCCCGGCGAGGTTGACGCTCTTACAGCTGGTCACTTCCTCATCGGTCGACCTTTAGTATCTCTGCCTGAACCGGTGTATACCGAAAACGAGACATTACGTACTCGTTGGCAGCTATTACAGCGCCTATCACAGAGCTTTTGGCGCACTTGGCAAAGGGACTATTTGCATACCTTACAACAGCGAATGAAATGGTTCAAACACGGCAACCGTCAGCCAAAACTGAACGATCTTGTAACCATTTATGAACCCAACTTACCTGCTAACGAATGGAGGTTGGGTCGCGTTGTAAAACTCCATCCGGGTAAAGACGACATAACTCGTGTTGTGACAGTCAAAACCTCTAAAGGCTTACTTGTAAGACCTGCTGTCAAAATTTGTCCTCTTCCTATAGAACAAAGTAATTAATTTATCTTCTTACATATATTAACGCACATAAAACACTTAAACATTATATAGTTTAGTTTAGTTTATAGTTTTATTATCTTGTATATGTATATCAAAATTATATCTTACATTTTAACTTATTTTGTTCTTATCAGCTTATCTTTAAACTTAGAATTTTAACAACGTGATGACAAATGAATCTGCGAAAGCCGTAAGTCTCGAACTTCATCTATCTTATCTTATGAAATCCCCGGTTGATTTCAAGTGGGGGGATATGAACAGGCTTCTGGATGATATCCCAATCCTTCCCGTTTCCTTCCTACTTTAAATTTGCCGCCATTTTACACTCGCTGTGAGTGCGACAAGGACAACGCATCGCTCCCGCCATCTTACGGCGTGCAGTCAAAAACATCAGTTCGAACTCAACCAAAAAGCCGGCCGGCAAGAAAATCCGCGCGCGCGCGGTTAAATCACCAAAATATCGTGAAATACGACTGCTAGTGATACAGTGTGGTGATCTCCTGGTTCCCAGCGTCCTGTGAGTACCTGACCTTTCAATTTATATCCTTTAGCCTGTTTCTGAGTAGAAAACTTCAAAAAGCGTGCTTGGCTTCACGTGATACTCAATCACAGACAAACGGTTTAGTAATACTGGTCCCGTTATTTACCCTTCGGATATGGAACCCTAAGAAAACAAATTAAGGTACCTACTTTGTTCCAGACTCGAATTTCAAGAAAAAGTAACACACAATCACGTACACTATTGTGTCTTCCACTACAACATTTTCCCAATAAAATAACGTCCGTCTAAAGAACTAAATAACCTAATTTCCTCCCCTAAATGAGTGAGGCCGATAATTCTATTATTCAGACTCATTGTCGAGATTTTTCTTTGTCTCAAAAGAGAAATGGTGACCATTGTGATGTAATGGAGGCCCAGCGAGGCCAAAAAAGGCATTGTAGCACAGAATTCTTTAGGAGACATCATTTCAAGTTATTTAGAGCATTCCTAGGTTTCTCGTTGTATCGTTTTTATTAATTAAATCTGATATATTTTATATGATTATGCATGTTAGCTTATATTTTTCTATTATTAGTATTAGTTATTACCAGTGGATCCATAGTGCTTCACTCTCTAACGCGTTATTACCTATTCAGGCACACAACACACAAGTTTTAAAATACACTCAGTACACACTACCTAAGCGAGCATTATTCCGGTATATCTGTGGTACCAGTGAACTAACCCCTTTATATTTTCCTTCAAGTCGCATGTCCAACAAATCAGCTATATACGAACAAGATCTGGGTTTATACTTCAATGACTTACAAAAGTATAGGTCACGTTGCGTGACCTTTTTTATTTTAGCTACCCTGTAAATGCAAAGTATTGAGACCTTGCACTCAGATCTTGACTCACTTCAAATAGCCGAATCAATCACATGCGGAATAGATGATGTAAAAAAATATATAACAACTAATAGTCGCACCCTCAATCTCTTGTCACAAAACATTCGTAGCGTTAACTGTAATATGCCTAATTTCACCACACTTCTGCAAAGCTCCGAAATATCTTGGGACATTCTAGTTCTTTCAGAATGCTGGCTTCCTTCAGCTAGGAACATACCAAATCTGGATAACTATAGTTTTGCATCAACAACTCATAAAACGCAAAATGAAGGAGTGGTAATCTACTTTAATAGAAACCTTAAAGTTACTATTGAAGAACCCTCGCTAAATGACGCTAACTGCCTACTGCTGAAATTAGACACCGAAACATGCGTTATTGGCATCTACCGTCCCCCGAGTCAGGCCAATACAAATAACTTCATAAGCTCGTTAGACACACTACTCTCAAAATTAAATAAATTTAAAAATATTATTCTTTGCGGCGACATAAACATCAACATAGCCCCTAACAGCCCAGACAATCGCTCACATGACTATCTAAATATGCTGGCAAGTCACTGTTTGCTCCCAGGCCATACGGCACTTACGCATGGACGCACATGCCTGGATCATATTATGGTCAAAACAAAATCAGACGCTAATTGTTTCATAATCGAGTCATCAATTACAGACCATGAAACTGTTGCCATTAGTTTAAACTTAAATTCCCGCCTGAATTACTACAATAAAACGGCCAACAAGATTGACTATGAGTCCCTCGATGAATCTATTAAAAATACTTCCTTTCAGCCAATACTTGAGTGTAATGATGCCAATACTGCAACCGACTTGCTGGTGACGTACCTTTCGACTGCAATATTAAGTAACTCTAGTGTGGTAAAAATTCCCAGAAGGCAGCAGGTCAGTAAGCCCTGGATAACTAAAGGGTTGCTTCGTTGTATGAAGAACAGGGACAATCTATATAAAAGACTTAAGCGAGATCCTGAAAATGAGATTACCAAGCTAACCTACAAACGCTACAGAAATTACTGTAACTCTATTATTAAAAAAGCAAAACGTAACTACGACAAAAAGGAGATCGAAAGTGCGAAAGGTAATAAAAAGCAGCTATGGGATGCAATTAAGATGATTAGCGGATCAGGTAAGACAGCAGACTTCTCTTCCTGCCTTATTACATCCCAAAACAAAGATGAGGATTTAAATAGGGTCAATAGTTTCTTTGCTAATGTGGGCAGAAGGCTGGCGGTGCAAACTACCACTTCAACGCAAACTAGTCCAATGCCGAATGACTCTTCTTCTGTTTCTGCCATAAGCTCATTTGTCATGCTACCGCCTGATGAAGAAGAAGTAGCTTCCATCATTATGGGATTAAAGGACAACTGTGCCATAGGAATCGACCATATATCTGGCAAGATTCTTAAGAGGTACTTGAACATTCTTACCTCTCCTATTGCCCACATCTGCAAACTTGCTATTTCGGCTGGTGTCTTTCCTAGGGCTTTTAAGTTGGCGGTTATCAAACCTGTGCACAAGGGAGGGGACAGAGACTGTGTTGATAACTATCGGCCTATCGCCATCTTACCTACTCTGTCCAAGATCTTGGAACGGCTTATAAACCGCCGACTCATAAACTTTCTAGAAACCAACAATCTTCTTTCGCCTGCACAATTTGGTTTTCGTTGCAATAAATCAACCAATGACGCGGTACATGAACTTTTGCAATCTATTATTACCAAGCTAGATCAAAAGAGTAAATGCGTAACACTGTTCCTAGATCTTGCAAAAGCCTTCGACACAGTCTCTATCCCTCATTTGCTTAAAAAGCTAGAACGGATTGGTGTACGAGGTATTCCCCTAAAGTTATTGACGGACTACCTTACAGAAAGAAGGCAGAGAGTTCGGATTGACCGTAGGCTGAGCAATGAGGTGTGTGTCGAATACGGTGTGCCTCAGGGCAGCATTCTAGGCCCTACGTTATTTTTGGTGTACATCAATGACCTCTGCCAACTTCAACTCAATGGTTGTAAAATTTTTACTTTCGCTGATGACACCGCCCTCTTTTTTAGCGGACATAGCTGGGAGAATGTTTTTCATACTGCTCAAAAGGGATTTGACCAAGTCTGTGAATGGCTTCGTTTAAACATATTAACCTTGAATGTTAATAAAACAAAATATGTAACGTTTGCCCACAGGTCAAATCAACTGCCACCATCTTGTTTTAGTATTGCCTGTCATGCTTGTGTTTCTGGCACCTCCATGTGCTCTTGTCCCACTCTTCAAAGAGTCAATGACATAAAATACCTTGGTATCGTTATAGACCAACTCCTGACCTTCAAACCGCATATAAAGGCTCTGGTATCCCGCTTGCGCAAACTTATTTACGTTTTCAAAAATCTTAGACATGCTGCAGATCGACGGGTTACCAAGATGGTCTACGATGCCCTATGTCAATCCCTCATCGACTATTGCATTACCTCCTGGGGAGGCGCCGCCAAAACCCACATGATTAATGTCGAGAGGGCACAGCGCGCCATTCTCAAAGTTGGCGCCGGACTTCCTTATTTATTCCCTACTGTAGACCTTTTCAAAGAATGGGATGTGCTTACTGTAAGGCAGTCTTTCATTTTGCGTACAGTGCTAAAAGAACATTCGAAATTACAATACAACCCGAATCTCCAGAAAGATAAGCGCCGAAAAGGTAGGGTGTGTAAAACTCAGCCTTGCAACTGTTCTCACTCTCAAAACTTCTTCATATTCCTCGGACCATTCTTGTATAATAAATTAAACAAAATTCTTAATATATACCCTCTCACGAAATATAAATGTAAAAATTCAGTCACTACTTATTTGAAATCTCTTGACTACCAGGAAACAGAAAAACTTTTAATCCCTTCCAGATAGTCAATCTCATGCTGTCTAACCATCCTTTCCGCTGCTCTTACAAATGACTATACACGAACCACAGGTTTCCCTCAAACATGCTCGCACCAAATATAAATGTCAACCATCCTCCCACCACAGTCACCAAAGCAAACACGTACACACACACATATACACCCCTAATCACATATGGTTCATATACTCTCTTCAGCTACTCACACGCGTTCTAATATTTCCACTATGATTTTGTATTTTTACTTTTTTTGTTTTTCATATCTTTATTTTTTGTATTTTGTAATTTAGATTCCTGCACTTTTTACTATGTAAACCTATTGCTTTAAAAGTAGGTCATAGCAGGAGAATTGCAGCGGGAGGGTCCTGGTGACTTGTAACACAGGTTTCTATAGAGACCTACTTCAAGCACCAGTCTCTCACAAAGTTATTCCTTGCTCGTGCTCCACTGTACCATTAGCATTAAGTAACTTGTGTAGAGAAAATAAACCGATATTTTATTATTATTATTATTATTATCGTTTGAAAGGAATATTTTTTGGGCCTTATTTTAAAAGTCTAATTAATGGTCTTTTAGGTCGTGTTGTTTATTCAAAATGTATATTTTTGAACTTGTAAAGCTACCTAACCATTGACATAACATCACGCCTAAAATCTTCGAAGGGCTAGGCATAGTTAGGTTTAGTAGCTTACCACGGCGCGACCATTGCAGGTCGGCATCACATATTACTGAATTTTATAAGTATTTTATTTTATTTTATTCAATAGGTACAGATACAGACAACAGATCAAGACAATAAAAAATAATGCCCTTAATCATATAAATTAAGTGGACCTGAAGTCCAGTTACAACTGTACACAACATTAAAAAATAACAAAGCCTCGTTTTTTAAGGTAAAAATTAAATTTAAGTACGAGTTATAAAGTTTTTAACACATTGCTAATTAATTAATAATGAACGAAATAATTACGATGAAGACTTGAACGATCTATAAAATCATACATCGTTATAATTAAAAAAAAACCGGCCAAGTGCGAGTCAGACTCGCGCACCGAGGGTTCCGTACAAACCTGTAGGTATATAAGTAAAAGTCTCGTGTTGCGGTGTTTGTTTCCAAACTCCTCCGAAACGGCTGAACCGATTTGCATGAAATTTTGTGTGCATATCGGGTAGGTCTGAGAATCGGCCAACATCTGTTTTTTTTTTTTAATCGCTGAACCACGTTTGCTGGGTCAGCTAGTAAGTTTATGATTATTAAAAAAAATATACTATGTGATGTAACTAAAAATTTAAGATTTTCGGAATTTTTCCTATATGTGTACTTTATAACGTTGCTTCATGCCAAATTTCAAGATTCCAGGTCGTCTGGAAGTATCCTTTAGGTTTTGATTCCCTTGCGAGTAGTTGCGAGTTTCAAAATATGCGGCTTTAATTGCTGTATCTTTTGATTGCGTTGACGTAGAAGTTTGATTTTGTTACAGCTTAAAGATATTATAGACTTGAGTATTTGTTAAGAATTTCAATATAATACCACTACGCGTTCATGAGTAAAGGGGTAATAAGTTTAAAATTATTAAAAATATTTTTATTATATGATGTAACTAAAAATTTATGCTTTTCGCAATTTTTCCTTTATTTGTGTTATAAGACATTCTTTCGTACCAAATTTCAAGATTCTGAGTTCACGGGAAGTACCCTGTAGGTTTTGATTCCCTTGCGAGTGTCGAAAATTTGCGGCATAAACGGGAGTATCTTTTGATCGCGTTGACTTAGAAGTTTGATTTTTTCACAGCTCCAAGAGACCATAGACTTGAGTATTTGATATGAATTTCAGCTTGATACCTCCACGCGTTCCTGAGAAAAAAGGTCTTGACAGACAGACAGACAGACAGACAGACAGACAGACAGACGGACAACAAAGTGATCCTATAAGGGTTCCGTTTTTACCTTTTGAGGTACGGAACCCTAAAAAATGATTTGAAAGAGCTAAATTTATCATGAAAAATGTCTACGTGTGAGCAAATAGCGTTATAGTTTTTACACATTCTATGCAAAGGAGATACATTGTTATTACTTGCAGGAATACTAAACAATTGTGGTATGCGGACAGAAAAAAGTATAAACTTACATTGTCACTTACGGGATATCTTCCGTGATTATTTATTATGTTGAGCTCCCGATATTAAAATTCCCGATTTATAAGTTTAGTTTTAAACTGTGAAAGCCTAAAACAGTGTTTTATAAGTATGATGGGTGATAGCTGATGTATTTTATTTATAAAGCGATTATGAAAGATTGTTGACCAGTATTTATTTTTTACGTGTTTATATAGATATAAGTACGTTTATTTTATACAGCTATATTTTTCTTTACGGGTTTTAATTTTTTTTTGTTTTGTCTTTTCTACACAGAAATTCACACCTGCGAAAGGAAAATTGGATTAGAAATGTAGACAGTTACATTACATTACATACATTTAATTTTTTAACATCTTATAAATTGATAATTTTACTTTGAAATTAGCGTGAGCAAAATTTCCCAGTTTGTTGTACAAAAGTAGATAGAAATAAGTACAAAAACATATCATTATTTCAAAAAGTTGTTATTTTATTTACATGAATATACGTGGTAGACAAGTAGGCAGTGCCTAATTGCAACACAGCCACATTTCGCCAGTTATCTTTAAGTCCCATGTTATAAGTATGAACCAACAATCGGAAACAAATAGGAGTACAAAGAGTTTTTGATTATGAAGTAAATATAATGAAGACTTCATGGCTACTACTGATAAATTCCTGATGACTCTTTGTCCCTCATGCTCAACAGCCAGCCTTGTGAATCGCGAACTTTAAATGATTGCTGAATGAATAATAATAAATATCGCTGGACATTTTACACACCGCGCCATCTTGTGCCACACTAAGGCTTGAGGCTTGTGTCGTGGACACCAGATAGTTGATATACTACATAGATACTTTTTTTACTTATTATACTTACATATAAACATCCATGACTCGGAAACGTCCATGCTCATCACACAAACATCTGCTCGCTAAGAACGTAAGGCAGCATCTCTGCCGCTACGCCACTCGGGTCGTCGAATACTATAATAACTTTATTATAGTGTCAATAAGATCACAAAAGCGGTCATTGCCTTTTCCCTATTATCTCTTCGTTCAGACCTAAATGAAAGAACTATTTATCGTTTCTCATTAGAAAATATGTTGAAGTTCACAATAGATGACGTTTCAAGACTGGAATAGGCCTATTTTTGGATTTCGGAGTTAAGAACTTTAATAAATGTAGGTGGGTCAATGACCGTTATTGCGACCGTGACACATTTTATTATACATTCAGTGGAGAGGGAGAACACCTACCCGCGTAGTATGACCACCGTAGACACGACAGAGAGTCGACAAATCTTTTGTTCATCTGTCATTTTGTCGATTCAATGACAGATGAACAAAAGATTTGTCGATTGTCTTTCGTGTCTACGGTGATTATGCTACGCGGGCCACATTACATTTTGTTGTCACTTATTTATTTCATGTATTTGTGTACAAGTACATCAAAGGATGTACTTGTACACAAATACATGAAATAAGAAGATCCTATAATAAATAAACGAGGCTAACTGTTTTAAAATTATTTTCTTGTCAAAAAATCATTCAACTATAATCAATAACGTAACAATTTAATTTAACAAAACGTGCTACTGTCGTGTTAGTAAATTGGCTAGCAATCATTCAATAAAGTGATCGAGGTCCCTACGTTTTGGGCATCGATCAAACTGTTGTTCGGCGTATACGAATCGGACTTTTGGCTCTTTAATGCTAGTGAACATGGTATTCGTACGCAACGTCTTAATATGTGGGAAATTATTTATACATTCATTCATCTGTGGACCTCGACCGAATCGGTCTGATGTAAATGTATAACTATTGTGTTTACTTTGCCAACAAAAGACATAATCATCATCTACCAAGCCTTTTCCCTACTTTATTAGGGTTGGCTTCCAGTCTTACCGGATGCAGTTAAATACCAGTTTTTTACATGGAGCGACTGCCTATCTGACCTCCATAACCCAGTTATTACTGGGTACTACGGCTGCCGGCGGTAAGACTGGTTGTCGAACTTTCGAACCACTGACTACCTGCAATGACTGTCAAAGATTTACCAGTGACAGCCGGGACCAACGGCTAAACATGTATTCCGAGGCTCGCAGAAAACTGGATATGTAATGATATTCATCCATCCACAACCCGAATTTGGTAACCTTGAAGATAGACCCCTACGACTGTTAATATTTGGCCTCAAGGTCCTCCTTATATTTACTGTTAATATTTGGCCTCAAGGTCCTCCTTATATTTATAAAACATACACTGACCTGATTGAACTATTCTTCAGCATGTTCAATCAGGCGTGTCAATGCGTTTTAAACAACTGTTTTAGATAATCAGACTGTCATCTTTTCGGTGAACATGGACCTTAATTGTGTGGCTAGTGCTTAACCAGGTGTCAGAGACTTTGCCTTACATGCCGGCAAGAAATATCTTTCAGGCATGCTGGTTTCCTCACGATGTTTTCCTTTAACGAAGCGAGTGATAAATTATACAGTGAAAACCCTTTGTGCCTTTTATTTTATTCGTTGGCGGAATGTCCCAGCTCTGAGTACAAACATTAGGTGCACTGAAAAAGGATTAAATCGATCCAATTCTGCTGATACTCTGTTTGGCGTGAATTTTTCGACTGAATTTTGGATGCAGTGAGTTGGTTGTTTCCGCAATTTCCTTGGTAATTTTCTGATTGGTATTTTTGTGGTTTTTAATCCATTGATTTTAGATTAACATTTTTAAGATTAGGAATGTTATGCAATCTTACCAAGTGGTATCGTATTAACCAGTATTAACTTGTGAAGGTCAGATAGGGAGTCGCTCCATATAAAATACTGGTATTTAACTGCATCAGGATAGACTGGAAGCCGACCCCCATATAGTTGGAAAAAGGCTAGACAGATGATGATGCATTCTAGACTTGATCTTGATCATAAAGGAGCGATCTATAACATTTCGAAACAAATAAAAATAAATAAATATTGATAGACACTACTCACAGCGCCATCTAGTGCCACACTAAACAACGAGGCTTGTGTCGTGAACACCAGATAGTTGATATACTACATAGATACTTTTTTGTTTGTAAATACATACTTATTATATATAAGGAGTAAAAGATTAACTTGATATAGAGCCACGTGCATTTAAATGATAAATATTATACAGGGTGTAAACCACCTTATCACAAACCCGTTAACCAAGCATTCTGTACATCAAACTAAGTAATTTAACGCAAAAATATTGCTGGGAAACAACTTTATTTTTTGAGGTTATAAATCATGTTTTGTGGTAGAACTAAATGTAACGCACTTAAAACATTGTGCTGATGGGTGGATTGAATAGTACGGGGGTCGTGGAGGTGATAAAAGTTAGTCTTTCAAAAAAAAACTTTTATTAAAAAAAAAAACTTATCAAAAAGTTGTAACTTTGACCCCCCATACTTCCGTAACTAGAAGGTTCCCAGGTATGGTGTAGAACAAAAAAAAATATCGCAATGACAGGGAAAACAAGACAGTGCCTTTCGGCTTCGTGAAGAGGTGTTTTACACCCTATGTTATGTAGTTTAGAAAACAAACAATGAAAAACACGAAGTCGTCGTGCATACCTATCGATTTTCTGCAAAACTTCTTCTTTTCAACGGAGTACAATAAACTCGTACGCTCAGTCATGGGTAACTCAAACAAACACGATTGAATAAACCTACGCTATTATACTTTACGGTTCTACTACTTTGTTCTTTGTCCGCAAAAACGCGTCACTGACTCCATACTGATTTCGTGCACGCTTTCAAACGAAGTGCACAGAACCACTGGCCACCCAGAAACTATGGGAAAAAAAGGCGGCCATTTTTTTGGCAAATCCTTTTGTTTGACCACCCGGGGTTTTGGTGGCGCAATGTGAACAAGTTCGAATTGGTACGGGACTACTTCGACATCTGGAATGGATGTATGTCCGCTTTTTATGGTTTACTTGCTTTTACCCGTGGTTTTGCCCGTCTGTACGTCGGAAGTTATGCTGTATTTCCGGAGCCATTGCCGAGCATAGGCTTCCCCCATGGCCTTCCATTTTTGATTATCATTTCCCTCCTTCGACCAATCCGTTAAGGCCTGAATTCTTGTAGCGCTGACGGTGGGTCGTGACGTCAGCGAGATCAAAATACGCCTGTCGGTTGCTGGCGACGTCAGCGTCGCAGTATTGTGCTTTATAGAACACAATATACACTCGTACGCGACCGACTGTGCGTAACCGACTGTCAATTCAAGCCCAGGAATGATCATCATCAACTAGCTAGCCTTTTTCTGACTATGCTTCCAGTCTAACGGGATGCAACTGAATACCAGTATTTTACATGAAGCGACTGCCTATCTGACCTCCATAACGCAGTCAATACTGGGAAACACGATACCACTACAGGATGAAGCAAGTCCAGAAATGATCCCCGATTTCTTATTCAGTTGATCAGTTTCTTGACCTGCATCAGTACTTACTGCGTAAAAAGCAGAAATGACAATCAAGTTCTACAAAAAATTACGCTTTGTTCTAGTGTTGTTTTGAATGAATTCTTGTCGCGCTGACGAGTTACGAGTACACGTTGTGTTCATATAGCAACATACTGTGACGCAAACGTCAGCGGCGACCAACAGCTGTGTTTTGTTCTCGCTGACGTCACGAGTCGACCGACCGTCAGCCCGACAAGAATTCAGGCCTTAGTGTCACAGTATTAACTGTACTAGCGTGTATAAAACTGCGGAATAAACGACCTACATAAGGACTCCTGATAAAAGAAAAAAAAATAGTCAGCTCCGAACGCGATGCTCTTGTCATTTTGCTATCGAACAGTTTTCGTGTCGTTCAACAAAATATCGTACTACAATATTTCCAATACACTAGGTTTTTCCCGGACAAGTTATTAAAAGTTGTATTCCCCACGCGTCGCTCCGGGCCGAGGTAATGACAAGTTTCCAGTGATAAACCGGATAACCCGAGACTGGGTAAACTGGAACCTAGTTTACCGCGTAAACTTACTTTGTAAACCGGTTACTCATAGCGATAACTGTTTATAAATGTTAGTCGCGATCGGGATGGTTTGCTTATTTGGTTAAACAAAGTTAAGCATTGAAGATGTTAAAATAGTTTCTATCATCATCTGCCTAGATCTTCACAACTCAGTCTTACCAGACCAGGGCCGAAGCCTTAAAAAATGGTAAAAATGAAAAAAAAAATACATTAGGATGAAAAGGAGGGGAATATGATATTAGTATTGATACTTAGTATATTGGTTCTATTTGTAGCATTTGTCATTTCTTCCAATATATCATCACTGACATATTGTGTGAAATAATCTTCAGGTGTCCATTCAAAATGAGTTTTTATCATAAAAGCTCATTTTATCGAGAATAACTGTCAAATTGATCTTATTGAGTCCTATTGATTCCTACGTACTTGTACTGCTGGTCTATTACTGTCAGTTAAGATTGTAAAAGCAGTCATTGACCCCACCTACATTTATTAACGTTCTTAACTTTCAAATTAAAAAATAAGCCTGTTCAAGTCTTGAATAAAAAAGATTAAAAAAAAACTTTATTCAGAATCTTAGAAGGTAAAATACAATACTAATCTAAAAACTAATAATGTAGGTATACTAATGTATGATGCCTGTACTACGATAATCCTGCATCACAGGCAGCAGAGGTTCTAACAATATGCTATGTAATTACACAGAAGATTTTTTTTGTTTAATACTAAAATAATAGCGTAATAATTATATATGATTATCGATGATGTGAATTGTCATCTATAAATTGGTTCGTACGAAGAGATAGGAAAAGGGTAATGACCGTTTTTGCGATCTCAGCTGGCAGAAACTAAAGTACTAGTATACGGCTTGGTACGACTGTTTGTCAGACTTTGGGGTCGGGCTACCGGTAACGACTGTCAAAGATCTAAAAATGACAGCCGGGATCAACGGCTTGACGCGTTTTTCTAGACACGGAGAAAACTCCCGGTGATTCCATACTGAGTTTTATACGTACCTAGAAATTCCACCTAATAGGGTATCCACAGACCAACCTGGGCAAGGGTGGCAAAAAGCAGTTAAAACAATACAAACAGCTGTTTGTATCGCAAATGAAACAAGTAGGTGGGTACAACGAACTGTAAAACTGAACACCAGCGTCAAAGGAACAAAGTTTGCGCGGGATGTTCATGAAAGCCGTCGACTTCGCAACTAGCTGAAGAAACTGCACGGAAACTGACACACTGGCTTATTGTAACGCAAAGTTAGCCTTTTGCTTGTTTAGTATTTAGTTTTTGAAGATTTTATTTTATGGGTGCCGTGAGTGGAATGTCAAATAGGTATTAAGATGTGTCGAGGTGTGTGAGGTGTCGTCAATTTATATACAACTAGATTATACCCGCTGCTTCGCCTGCATGGAGTTCCGTAATAGGCTTGTATACTGAAAAAATCTAATAAGTCTCTCAGTTAGATCATTAAAAAAAATTACCCGTATTTTTTCTTTTGTTACGTAAACCAAAATTGACGAAGATAATTTTTAGTGCGTTCTGACGTCACGTGCCCACTCTAGAGTTTTGTTGTTTTTTGTCTTTGTCAATATTCATTACTATACAAAAAAAAAAAACGATGGCATTACTTTCCAATACTCTAACTGGCGGAGTTAATAGATTTGCAATTTATTGATGGTGGAAACTAGACTATTACATAGTTCCACGACGTTATAAACTATCTGTGTGCCAAATTTCCATAGCGCTTCTTTTGCCGCCTGAAAAAAGTATATAATAGTCTTTTATCGGGCGGAAATAAGGTGCTTGCCTTCAACAATTGGGTCTTGGCTGGTTTATATTTTTCACAACTGTACATTGAGCTTTAGCTCTAAAACGATCTTGTTTTTCACCCTTCTGAAAATGTCGTTCCAGCTTCAAAAGCACGTTGCAGCGTACTCAGGCACCTTTGTTGAAGTGCTAAATTCCTTTGTACCCTCCGTTTGGCGCGAACGGAGGGTTATGTTGGTGTTTTACCAACACCTTCACTTACGTATAACTGTCAGTTAATATGCCATGTTTTGTAGCTTCAAAATAATTCTATACACAAAGTTAGCTTGAAATATTCTATCCGCGTCACCTACCAGTCACTTTATTCATAGAAAATCTAAGATTTTTTTTTGTGACGTTTTGTTTCTAACCGTCGACAAGTAAAACGTCAAACAGATAGAGATAGCAACCTACCGAAACTGATCAGTAAGTTGTTGAAAATGGCCGTAAAATCCACTGATTCTTCTACAACCATGCGCGGACCGGGGGAACAAGTACATTCACCCTCATTTAAGCACCTACGCACAGTCTTTATACCGATTTTTTAAAGCTAATCTAATAAGTTGTCCAAATTGAGGTTTCTGCAAATAAAACGTTTTACTGGACTTGGTATAAAGGGTGTAAAACACCTCTTAACGAAGCCGTGAGACATTTGTTCTCCTCGTCATTCCAAACATTTTTTTGTTCTAAACCATACCTTACCATACCAAATAAATCATGTCAAAAAGTTGTAACTTTGACCAAAGTTACAACTTTTTGACAAGATTTTTTTTTTACTAGTTTAAATTGTAACATTTTTACTCTAACTACGATCCCCGTACTATTCTATCCATCCATCGTGATAGATTGTACAAAGTCGTTAACCAAGCATTCTGTACATCAAACTAAGTAACTTTACGCAAAAAATATTGTCGGGAAACCACTTTTTTTTTGAGGGTATAAATCATGTTTTGTGGTAGAACTCAATATAACGCACTTAAAATAATGTGCTGATGGATGGATTGAATAGTATGGGGGTCGTGGAGGTGTCAAAAGTTAAACGCTTACAAAAAAAACTTGTCGAAAAGTTGTAACTTTGACTCCCCATATCTCCGTAACTAGAAGGTTCCCAGGTATGGTGAAGAACAAAAAAATGATCGCAATGATGAGGAGAACAAGACAAGTGGCTTCTGGCTTCGTGAAGAGGTATTTTACACCCTTTAATCCATGTCTCGGAAACAAATGTCCATGCTCATCACACAAACGTCTGCTCGCTAAAAACGTAAGGCAGCATCTCTACCACTACGCCACTCGGGTCGTTGAATGCTACAATTACTTTATATTAAGAGGAGAACAAGTGCCTTTTGGCTTCGTGAAGAGGTGTTTTACACCCTTTATATCATAGGTTAGACCGTTTTCTACAACTTACTTGCATAACTGTCAGTTAATATGTCTCTCGTAGTTATCGACGTTTCTACCAAAACAAAATGAGTCCTGTTCGTGTCGTGACCTGCCCCTTTATCTTCTATATTATAAAAATGAAACCCGTTTTCCGTTGTCACGACATAGCATGAAAACGGCTTGACCGATTTGGCTGATTCTTTTTTTGTTGTGTTTGTTATTGTCAGGAGAAGGTTCTTATGAAAAAAAAAATGTAGTAGTAGTAGGTAGCTTTTTCCCTCTTATGTGACGCAGACGAAGTTGCGTGAGTCAGCTAGTCTATATTATAAAAATGAAACCCGTTTTCCGTTGTCACGACATAGCATGAAAACGGCTTGACCGATTTGGCTGATTCTTTTTTTGTTGTGTTTGTTATTGTCAGGAGAAGGTTCTTATGAAAAAAAATAAAGCTACCTACTAGGTAGCTTTTTCCCTCTTATGTGACGCAGACGAAGTTGCGTGGGTCAGCTAGTTCATAAAAAAAATCAAAGAAGGCTTTTCTGTGACGCTTTGCTTCTATCGGTCGGTAAAATAATTTCAAACAGACAGACAGCAACCTACTAATACCTGTTGGTAGGTTATTGAAAATGGCCGCTAATAACTAGCGCTGTCAAAACTATAAAGGACAGTATTTCGTCATCACAATAACCTACAATAACAATATTCATTATTTAATATGTTTATATAGATGTACATATATATATATACTTTTATGTCTTTTCTACGCACTGTGTCTACATTTTAAATCCAACTTTCCTCTCGCAGGTCTACTGGAAGAAATTTCTTATGAAATAAGCAGTACCTTTGTGCTCTTCTTTCTTAAAGTAACGTCCTATTAGGTATTTTGATAAATAAATAACATCAGAAGTCCCTCAGCCACAAACATACAAGTTAAAAAGAAAAACACCCATATTCAGACGCCGCGCCGCACGACGTTCGAACGTAGTAATAGTTTACTGGCGATCCAATTTCAGACTCAATAGAGATTTCTAACTACTCGTAGTTTCATATAATTATTTCTATTACACGCTTAGAATGGTTTTAAACGACTTTAGTTTATTAATAGGCAAACTGAAAGTACACGAAAATTGTTTTGTTGTTGAGATAGGGATTTTCAGTTTCTTTTTCTGGTGCTTGGGTCGATCTTTAGGATAAGCTATGCTTGCTTTGGTTGGGTGACCACCTTTACATACCGAGTTTCCTCCGTGCTTCGGAAAGCACGTTAAGCTTTTGGTCTCGGCTGTCATATGTCCAACTTTGAAACTTGTTACAGGTAGTCAGTGGCTCTAAACGTCTGACAACCAATCTTACCAAATGGTATCGTATTACCCCGTATGAACTAGGTTGTGGAGGTCAGACAGACAGTCGCTCCATGTAAAATACTGGTATTCACTTGCATCCGGCTCGACGGGAAGCTGACCCCAAAATAGTTGGAGAAAGGCTAGGCAGATCATGGGTTTCAAGTTCTTTTCGGCTGTTGGTCTACGGGCTTGTATTTGCCTGCCTCGATCAAAGTGTTTTTAGGTTTTACCGTCAGGAAAGTCTCAGTACAATTTTTAGGTTTTACCATCAGGAAAGACTCAGTAAAATTTTTAGGTTTTACCATCAGGAATGTCT
The DNA here is from genome assembly GCA_916618015.1 of Xestia c-nigrum. Lineage (NCBI taxonomy): Eukaryota > Metazoa > Arthropoda > Insecta > Lepidoptera > Noctuidae > Xestia > Xestia c-nigrum. The sequence goes on from OU745251.1 coordinate 20,388,958, forward strand.
CAGTAAAAGCTATAAAGTCCAGATTTATATCCAGTTACTGGCAATGTGGTCGTCCCCAATAGGGTAGACGACAAAAAAAAAGGAATTAGTCCGTCAGATAAATTATCAAAAAACATTTGAATGCATTTTTTTTTCTTTGGTTATGAAAACCAAAATTGACGAAAATACGACGGTTTTAAAATTCTTCTCGTCTTTGTATAATTAACGAGCCCCCCACTCCCGACTTTTGATGCGTTTTATCATTGTAAATATTCATTGATTTACAAAAACAAAAAATACATGTCCATTATTTTTAAATACTCTTAACTGTCGGAGTAAACAGACTTGCAATTTTTTTATATTGTCGTGTCGCGAAATGTAGGTGTATTCAGTTACGACAAAATCTTACCGAAAATATTTGTGTCTGAAAACCACGAATTCCGAACACATGTTTTCAATTTTCTTCGAGTTTTGCGCTGCACTTGAAACCAAGTCCTCATAAGTTTCCCGAGTGTGTAAAACACGGAGGCAATATCCGGTGATAGCTATTTTCGCGAACAATTAAACGTAGTTAGTGTGTAGTTATAACGTAGTTGGAGGCTGTCGTCTGCAGAAGACGTCTTTGAGCTTCTTAGCTTTAATATGTGGAAGGTTTTACTTTAATAGTGTGGAGGTGGGGTGTGTGCTTGATGTTTTAGTTGTATAGTGAAATTCAGGTACGAAAAGTTTGTATAAAACTTTTTGTCTATTTCTTTGTCAGCTTATGTTTTCTGTACCAGAAGGGTAACTGACGGGACCGCATTACTATACCTCCGCTGTCCGTCAGTCTATCCGTCTGTATGTCAGTGGGCTGTTTCTCATGATCTGTTCTAAGGACCATGTTCACCAAAAAGATGACAATCTGATTATCTAAATCAGCTGTTTAAAACACATTTTTGTATGGGAACATGTCACAGTGACAGCTGTTTTTAGATAATCAGGGTGTTATCTTTTTGGTGAACATGGACAAAAGGCTCTTTATAAAACTGATCCCACTGATTTGGGACCTGCGAGATGAATTTACTAAATTACTATTTTTATTTGGTTTTCTATAATCGTATGGATCTGATCTCCACAACCCAGTTAGTAATAGGTAATACAATACCCTTTAGTGAGACTGGTAGTGAGACTATTTTTGGGCCACTGACTCCTTGTAACGACTGTCCAAGTTTTACAAATGGCAGCCGGAACTGCTTAACGTGCTTTCCAAGGCACGAAGGAAACTCGGTATGTAATGGATAGTCACCATCCACAGACCAACCTAGCCAAGCACGGCTTAACCTAAACCTCGACCTGATCAGCTGTTATTATTCAGCTACAAGCTCACGAGGGTTGCATTTAATTATAATATTGTTACGAGCTGGGTATGAGATAAATTAATTACTACCGATTAAACAACACAATAACTTTATTACCCACAAAACAATTTAAACTTAATCACAAGTACACTACAATACACTACTATTCACTATTCGCTTAGATATCGCACTTGAAGTTCACTTCGATTCGCTTCGCTGTGTAGCCAAAACAAGACTGACGGTCGCGGGCCTGAGCGGTGTATTTATACTCGCCAACAGACATACCGGAATAACCACGAACATTCTAGAGGGTCATAAAAAACACTAACAAAAGAATAGCAGGTAGGTAATTATTATTGCTAGCTACTTGTACAAACAAATATGAACCGTATGCCCTAGGCGTACGGTCGAAATTCTAATGTCTTTTATAAATAGGTCACGAGTTTCTACCTACCTAGCTTTAAAACTAATAATAATAGAATGCCCTCGAACTTCTAACGTACACACACTGTAATCACTAGCTCTCTCGAATGTTCTTGTAGGTCCGATGTAACAATATGTTTATTTAAAGTAACAGTGAAGGAAATAAAGTGAATATAAATAATTCATAACATTTATCTCTTCGTAGCCTAATAACATAAAACGTGTAACACGTCGTTTACCGTTTACCAACTCATAACACGAACAATTTCACCCACCAAGGAAAAACATGTGTAAAACATGAAAAAAACGTTACCTACCATTTTCCACCCTTTTATAAATTTTGTTATTCAAAGCGAAAAATTGTCGCTAATTATACAATAATCTGAGTTAAACACGTGTCATGTAATCTCCATTTTTATATCGCGCGTAATCCGTTTTCGCGAGGGCCGTGCACACGTACGTGGGCTCCCATTGGACAATTTACTGTTTACCATCCGGACTTACCCACGTACGATACCCTCGTATCGTGGATGTATGGGCACTTTGCTTTTTTATATTGTGAAAAAAAATATCGCTCGAATTTACATTCCGTCCCGAAAGTTTGGATTGTATGCAAAAGTTACGATGGAGTTGTCTGAGCAAGTAGCGAAATCATAGCTGAGTTTTCAATAGTTAGTACCGCATCGCTCGATAGATGGCAGCACAGGAAAAATTAGAAGTCGCTATGGTTTCGTTACATGCATTTGGTTGGGTCCGGAGGAACATTTTATTTTTGTGAGCAGCGCACCTACCGGAATTAATTGTCACTAATTATTAATATACGGGTTGTGAAATATTTCGGTGTGGTATTATTTACAATCCCTCTCCAAGTCGACCCTCGGTTATACATGGTCCTTGTCGAGTCGGATACGGCCGCGAGTGTTTTGGTGATCACCGGTGGTGGTAGTGATTACCACCCTTACGCGTCGTTACTGGGCAGTGGATCGCTGTCCAGATCAGCCCCTTCAGCGGGTACCAGGTGAAAGGTGCCCAGGAGTTGAAGGTGGAGCCGGGTGGAACTGGAGCCAGAAGCAGAGGAGCAGCCTGTTGGAGCCAAGGCAGCCTGGACTGGCTGTGACACCCTGGAGGAGCAGCACGCGCGAGGGAGGTGAAGCGGACTTTAGTAAGCGGCTAAGCAGAGGGCGTCACTTGTATGGTGCAAGTATCGATCATCAGTGTGAGTGAGTGAATAATTTGTGAAGAAAAAATCGTGAGTACATTTAAATAATTATCTAAAAAGTGCATTTCTGTTTACCTCGGACTTGTAAAATATTTCTGTTAAAAGTGGTTGGAACGGGGAACCTATGCCCAAATTCCATAAAAAGTCAATTCTCAAACACTTGTAAAAATTTAAAATCGTGATCTTGACTTAAGTTTGTTGGAGATAAATTTGAAGAAGTTCGAAGTGTTTTAGAGACATTATATCTATCATAATAGTCTTTTATTTTTAAAGTGTTGCTATTTGTATTTCCTTTTGTATTTGTTGTTTTTGTTTATAAAAATGGATGCCTATAATGATATTCAGGATGACATTAAATCCAAAATTGTAAAAGCTACAGTTAATTTTAAAAAATGTCCAAAGGATCGACTTACGGTTTCATACATAGAAACACGTCTGGAAAGTTTGGAACAACATTGGAATATGTTTTACACTACGCACTTAAAAATAATTAGCGAAATTAAACGATCTGATTTGTATAGTTCAAACTACCACAAAGATTGTGTGTATGATGAGGTAGAAGAAATGTATTTGCTACACAAAAGTGATCTTAAAGAACTGTTATGTGTAGGTAAAACGGTACAATATAGCGATACATCTAGTTGTTCAGGAAATAGTAAGGAAGTTTCTAATTTTAAATTACCGGAAGTAAAAATTCCTGTGTTCTCTGGTAAATACCTCGAGTGGCAGACCTTTCGGGATTTATTTGTCGGGTTAATTCATAATAATAAAAGGCTGGATGATGCGCAAAAAATGTATTATCTCAAGGGGTATTTGACGGGCGACGCAGAACACTTGTTGAGAAATGTAAATGTTACTTCCGATAATTATCAGGCAAGCTGGAAAAAGTTAGAATCGATGTATAATAACAAAAGATTTCTGGCAAACGGTATTTTAAAACGATTATTCGCTCAAAGGGTTTTAACGGTAGAATCGGCTACGGATATTAAGAGGTTAATCAGTACTACATCGGACTGTTTGGGATCTTTACAAAATTTAGGTATCGATGTGGCTTCCTGGGATATCTTGATAATTCATATAGTGAGTACAAAATTAGATAAAGATACCAGAAAGGCCTGGGAATTGCATGCAGCTTCCGATACCACAGATGAGTTGTCTACGTTCAAACAGTTTAGTGAATTTTTAACAAGTCGATTCCGTGGTTTGGAAAATCTGGATAGTAAAATAGATAAAAACCCTAAAACCACACAGTCATTTCATGTATCAAAGGACAAACAAAGTGTTACTTGTGCATATTGTTCAGCTGATCATCGAATTTCATCTTGTCCAAAGTTTTCTAAAGAATCTGTTGATAGTCGTCGAAATATTGTACAAGAAAAGAATTTATGCTTTATTTGCCTAAATAGTAACCACTCTGCTAGGTTCTGCAAAAACACTCACAGGTGCCAGGTGTGTAAACGCCGCCACCATTCTTTGTTACATCCAACGGGTGGGTCGGCATCAGTTATTGGTGAGGGTAGTTCGGCTGCTCGCGAGGGAACCTCATCGATGGCTAATGAGGAAAAAGTTGTTGCCGCGCAAGCGGAGGATAAACCACTAGTCGCATGTCTTTCGACAGGAAATAACAAACAAACGGTGTTATTAAGCACAGCCTTATTAAAGGCTGAGTCAAAACATGGGACTTACCGGGTGGTTAGGGCGTTACTGGATCAGGGATCACAGGGATCCTTTGTAACGGAATCCATGGTCCAGTATTTGGGTTTGAAGAAAACACCTTCAAAAAATACGGTGGTGGGTGTGGGTGGAGATAAAAGTACTACGTCGACTGCCAAAGTAGTTGTCACGATTAGCTCAAGGATAGATCCAACGTTCAAACTGCAGGTAAACGCTTACGTTCTGAAATCGGTTACGGCTTTTCTCCCTTCTACTAAGGTATCCAAGGTAGAATGGGTAGACTTAACCGATACCGAGTTGGCAGATCCGGAATATTTCAGGCCTAATAAAATTGATATTTTATTGGGTGCTGATATATACAGCCAGGTTATTCGGGACGGGGTAAAGAGGAACTCAAGCGGGACGCTCTTAGCGCAGGGCACCGCTTTAGGCTGGATATTGTCGGGGGCAGTCGAAGTGGACAATGGTCCTAATATCCACTCACATATAACCGTGATGCATTCCAGTGTCCCAGATGATGATCTGCTAAGAAAATTTTGGGAGTTAGAGGCGGAACCATCTGCAAAAAGGATGCTCACGGAGGATGAAGTCAAATGTGAACAATTGTTTACGACTTCTACATTGCGGAATGATGATGGCAGATATATCGTAAGATTGCCGTTGCGAGATGAAAAGCTGGTTGGCAAGTTTGGCGAGTCAAAGAGTATAGCTGAAAAAAGATTTAAAAGCTTAGAATTAAAATTAGGAAGGGATAATCAATTAAAACTAGATTACAAAAAAGTTATACATGAATATTTAGAATTACAACACATGGAAAAGGTATCACAAGATAAAATAAAAATTCAAGAAGCCATATACTTACCACACCACGCCGTCGTCCGCGCGGATAAGGATACTACCAAGGTGCGAGTCGTATTCGATGCCTCCTGTAAAGGTTCAAATGGGATGTCACTTAACGACAATTTATTGGTTGGGCCCACCTTGCAGGCAGAACTTCGGCATATTATAATGCGTTGGAGATCCTACCAGATATGTTTAGTTGCCGATATTATTAAAATGTATCGACAAGTTTTGGTGGACCGCAAAGACACGATATTCCAACGCATACTTTGGAGGGATAGTCCTGAAAAGAAAATAGAAGAGTACGAGCTGAAGACGGTGACATTCGGTACTGCATCAGCACCGTATTTGGCAGTTCGTGCACTTCACCAAGTGGCATATGACGAGTGTGAAGATCGACCTGAAATAAAGAAGATAATTTTAAATGACTTTTACATGGACGATTTGATGACTGGAGCTGAAAACATAGAAAAAGGCATCAAAATCTTCACAGAAATGAATGATACTTTGAGTAAAGGCGGATTTAAGTTGCAAAAGTGGATGAGCAATAGTAAAGAATTATTAAATATTGTAAGAGATAAGAATGGATCTACAGATGAAGAGTTAAGAATAAAAATGGATGATATTACAAAAATATTGGGACTTACATGGAATTCAAGCGAAGACTTCTTCCAATACTCTCTAAAACTCCCGACGATTACTGGACCTGTAACAAAAAGAAAAATTATTTCTGAAATAGCGCGTCTGTTTGACCCTCTGGGATGGTTAGCGCCTAGCATAATTTTATCCAAAATATATATACAAAAATTGTGGTTAGTAGGGTTAGATTGGGATCAAGAAATTCCAAGCGATTTAGAACAAGAATGGAGTACTTACCATCACAGCTTGGCTTCTCTGGTTCAGATTAAAATTCCTCGATGGTTACACACTGGTCCAAATATCATGAAGTCAGAGTTACACGGGTTTTCAGACGCATCAAAGTTAGCGTATGCAGCAGTCGTTTACCTTAGGGTGGTGGATAATTTGGGAAATGTTCATACGTCGCTAATAACAGCCAAAACAAAAGTAGCACCTATAAAACAAGTGTCTATCCCAAGATTGGAACTCTGTGGAGCAGTTTTAGTCACTAAACTAATAGCGGAAGTAGGTGAAGTTATGGGTATACCAAAGGCTGATTGGCATGCATGGACCGACAGTGAAGTAGTATTGGCATGGTTAAACTGTCATCCATGCCGCTGGAAAACCTTTGTAGCCAATCGAGTTTCTGATATTTTAACCACATTAGATACGTATCACTGGGCACATGTGTCAACTAAGCAAAATCCAGCAGATTGTGCTTCGCGGGGTGTTTCTCCTTCAGAACTTGTAGGTACTTCTATATGGTGGGAAGGGCCAAGCTTCCTGAAGGATCCGGATGTCGAATACAAAAGGCCCAATCATCTGGTAACGCGATTAGAAGAAGTCAAGGTACACACATCTACGTTGGATGAAACCTTTTGGAACAGATTTTCGACACTGCCAAGAATGATCCGAGTTATAGCTTATTGTCGCCGGTTTTTAAGACTACGAAGGCAAGGAATCGGGCAGAAACATTTGAGTAAGCAAGAACTAGAAGAGGCAACAGAGATATGTATAAAGAAATGTCAAGAAGAAGGGTTCGCATATGAATTAGAAGAATTGAATAATCAGAAATATCAGGGAAAGGGGAGTCTAAAATCATTAAATATATTTTTGGATTCTAAGGGAATCATAAGAGTCGGAGGGCGGCTTGAGATGTCCCAATTAAATTATGACAGAGTTCACCCCATTTTGATACCGAAAGATTCGTTTCTCACAAGACTCTTAATTGCCGATGCACATCAGAAAACCATGCATGGTGGTCCGCAATTCGTAATAACCTACTTGCGGTCCAAATACTGGATTATAGGAATTAAGCTTTTAGTTAAAAAGCATGTAAGGGAATGTGTTAAATGTCTGAGACATGCATCTAAGGTTAGAACACAATTAATGGGACAACTACCTTCGGCACGGGTTACACCTAATAAGCCATTTCTGTGTAGTGGAGTGGATTACGCGGGCCCCATTAATATTAGGGTTTCAAAAGGTCGAGGTAACAAATCTTACAAGGGCTACATAGCATTGTTCATATGCATGTCTACGAGAGCAGTGCATTTAGAAGCGGTCAGTGAACTGAGTACAAAGGGTTTTCTGGCTGCGTTCAAGAGATTTGTGGCAAGACGGGGTCGATGTGCTGAGTTGCACAGCGACAATGGCACAAATTTTGTGGGAGCAGCACGAGAATTACGGCATTTATTCACGGAAGAAAAATCCAATTTGAATTTAGAATTAGCTGACGAGCTTGCCACCAATGGTACTGAGTGGCACTTTATCCCTCCTCACTCGCCAAACTTTGGGGGCCTTTGGGAGGCAGGGATAAAGTCCACAAAATATCACCTAAAGAGGGTGGTGGGAGACTCCACGCTAACCTATGAAGAAATTGCGACGGTGTTGGCTCAAATAGAAGCATGCCTCAATTCGAGACCATTATCCTATATCGAGGATCAAGATAAGTTAATAATTTTAACTCCAGGTCATTTTCTGGTGGGGGAACCACTCGTTGTACCTCCAGACTCAAATTATGAAGGATGTAATATTGGTAGTTTGCAACGATGGCAACTCCACCAGAGAATGATGCAGGATTTCTGGCGTCGATGGTCGCACGACTACCTTCACCAATTCTTGCAGAGACATAAATGGGCTTACAAAACCCCAGAACCATCCATTGGTGAAGTGGTCTTAGTGAAGGAAGATAATTTGCCCCCTGGCAAGTGGTTACTAGGTAGGGTTACAGCAAAACATCCGGGATCAGATGGTGTTACCCGCGTTGTTACGTTACGCACACAGTCGTCTACTATAAAAAGACCGACTTCCAAATTATGTGTGCTCCCTGTGACTGATTGAACTTGTAACCTTTAGTTTTAAGTTATATTTTTGTTAATTGTTAGTATAGTTTAAGGCTTAGATGTAATGACTTCGTTATTAAGTTGGTAAAGTCCCTCACCAATGACATGGGCACACCCATGTTCAACCAATTCAAATTATTTTGTCACGGTGGGCGGTGTTGAAGGACATTGGGCAGTATGTCCTTGGTGGGCGGTATGTCTGAGCAAGTAGCGAAATCATAGCTGAGTTTTCAATAGTTAGTACCGCATCGCTCGATAGATGGCAGCACAGGAAAAATTAGAAGTCGCTATGGTTTCGTTACATGCATTTGGTTGGGTCCGGAGGAACATTTTATTTTTGTGAGCAGCGCACCTACCGGAATTAATTGTCACTAATTATTAATATACGGGTTGTGAAATATTTCGGTGTGGTATTATTTACAATCCCTCTCCAAGTCGACCCTCGGTTATACAGAGTGTTGATTTTGTGTTTTTCTGTTCGTTTGTTTGTTAACAAATTGAGTATTGTATTGTACAACGGGCTGGTGTCCGCAAATCTACATCACAGCGCGTATTTTGCGTATGGGCTATAATCCACCACGCGGGCCCAGTGCGGTTTGGTAGATGTCATGTCTTTGAATTTTTGGTTCTAGGACATGCCGGTTTCCTAACAATGTTTTGCTTCACCGATATGAGAGCAGTGGTGATGAAAAAAATTGGGGTCTCTCGGAGCGGCCACCACATGGAGTATTGAAGTATTCAGTTTTGTTAAATATCCTTATTGTGATTTTAGGTAGCTTTTTGTATTTGTTCTGACCAGCACAATTTTCTGAAATTTCGATGAGTTATATTAAAGAACTAGCTGACCCACGCAACTTCGTCTGCGTCACATAAGAGAGAAAAAAAATCCCCGTTTTTGCAACATTTTTCATTCCTGCTCTACTCCTAATAGCCATAGCGTGTCGATAAATGGACTATACAACACAAAAGTAAATTTTCAATTTGAACTAGCAGTTCCTGAGATTGGCGCGCTCTACCAAACAAACAAACAAACTCTTCTGCTCTATAATATTAGTATAGTATAGATATAGATGACGGAGAAAGGAAAAAAAAAATTGTCGCAGGAACAACATACAAAATGACAAAAAAATAACAATAAACATACACTGCACCCACAACAAATATTTATACTTACATTGAAAAAGAATATGAGGAAGAATAAACAATTTGTAAACGTATTCTTTACATCAAATTAAGCATCAAAATTAATTGCTGGGAAACGACTTTGTATTTTGTGTGAAAAATTACGTTTTACGGTGAAATGCAATCGGCCGACGCATAATCCCCTCACCACTATGCAGCTGATCAATTTTTTTTTAACTCAGTATGACGGTATTTATGAAACAAGTTACAGCCGGCGTACGATGATTTTACTTTATTTTTTGTTCTAATCTTACCTACAGAGTTTCTTGGAGTTCAGGGTTTCATGGAGTTTCTTGCCCGTTCTTCTCCATAGAGATCTACGCTAGGGAATGGGCAACTACAGTACTTTCTCAAGTTATTATGCCTTGTGTCTGTGACTGTAGCTTCTTTTTTTTAGTTTTATCGACATTCAAAAGTGCCGTAATGGTCTAGTTGAAATAAATGTTTTGAGTTTGAGTTTGGTTAGGTTAGCTAGTTTTACTTATCAGTAATTTGAGATCTATTGAACAAGACGGCTACCGATCGGCATAAAAAAACTACCTTTAATGGAATGGTACCTTCCGGACTATTATAAAAATGTTTTTGAGTGTATGAAGGGGCTAATCGTCGGGTTTACTGATCCGATTATGAAAATTCTTTTACATTACATTATCCCTAAATGCTACATTTAAGACGTTCCCGTGTGTTCATTTCAAATAATTTCCATACATAATTAAAGCGATGCCGCGAGCAAAAGCTATGTAGTTAGTATACAAATTGAAACAATAATCAATGAAATGAAGAAATTGTTTAATAACAAAAGTTTTTACAGAAAAGCAAACTGCAGGATAACTATAGTATAATTAGTCATGAGTCCGATCAAAGGTATCGATAGAGAGGCGTCTACAGTAAACAGACCACACGCTGTCATCTTACTAAAGGTCCGGTTAACTTGTAGAACGCGCTTGCACAGATTTTTGTGGTTCTCTGTAAAGAAAAAAGTAACACACATAACATACTAACATGCTGTTTCACCTTAGGTTCACCTCTATCCAGCCCTTTGGGAATCCCAAACGGCTGGATAGAGGTGAACCTAAAGTTCACTCACATTTTGTCAGTTATGTTTTAGTCTCATGTAATAGTCTCCAGGCAAGACACGATAAAGAACAAACGCTTGGAAGAGCAATGTCGGTTAAGCAAATAATGAAGGGAACTCTCCCTCTCTCACTGAAAAGAAACCTCATGGACATGTGCATTCTTCCTACCCTCACCTAAAGAGCGCAGACATGGTCACTAACAAACGGTCAGAAATCTGTACTCGGGGTCGTCAGCGAGAAATGGGGCGCAGTATCCTTGCAGTGTATCACACAATTTACTACTGATAAACAGAGGTATGATGATTCCGGCTTCCCAATTAAGCACTTATGAGTTTATGACATGTTTACCTAACTGATACATGAATTTTAAATTGAATTATTATTGTTACGTAGGTAATCTATTCTATTGACCATCCTGCCTTAATTGTTCATGGTTTGTTTGTTTACGTTAATTTTGTACGCCATATATTGGCAAAACATAGTGCACATATTTCAGACATATTATTATATACTATCTGTAACCATACCTATGTTTCACAAAATAAATATTATTGATTGATTGATTGAGTGAAACTTACAGATCCTATAAGGAACTGGATACTGCGTCCCAAAACTCAAATTGCCGATGTAGGTCACACGGCCGTCAAGCTCAAATAGAACTGAGCTGGCCACATCTGTCATATGCTGCAGGAGAAAAGAAAGAAAGAAGAAAGAAAGAAAAAGCATTTATTAGCCCGACAGGACAAAACAGAATTTGTCCTGTACAAGACCAAAAGGCTCCTATCTCAGCATGGTGCTGTAACATTTAAAATAAAAGGAGGAGGAGCTATGCCCATAGCTAAAGCTACCATAAAATTAGTTCCAAACTACAGCAAACGGCAACGCGTCAGGCCCAAAAGGAGACGGCGGAATGAACTCGACTTCTACCACAAGGATTGGCGTATAACAGCACTAGATAGGGACAAGTGGAAGGAGGGAAGGAGGCCTTTACCTTGCAGTGGGATAAAAATTTGCTGATAATAATAAATATTAGAGGCAAGCCTAATGGCATCATCCGGGTGCAAATCAAGACTCCGTGGCTGCTTCTGGGAAATTCCTGATGAAACCTTAAACCTTATGCTCAGTAGTCGTGCTTGCGACCGCTAGACCAACCAAGCAGTCTACTGTAAAAAGACTTTGTTCCAACCTGAACAGTTCGTATCCATCACTAGCTGTATACATGCCGAATCAGCTTCCTCCACAGACGCATAGAACTTCTCACATTGTAAGCAAGTAATCAGTATTAGTAACACCAGCTTCGCACTCCACGTGGCAACAAGGATGCTTAGAAACGGAGAGAACTGAAATAAACAAATAGGTAGATCAAGAAAAATAAAGCCCAGAGATTTATATCAAATAAAAATATTATAATTCAATGTCAATATAAGATACTACAATGTTAATGAATCAACAGTATTGTCCAGTAGATGTACACATCCACATAAGTTGGATCGGGCAGTCAGTCAGCTAGAGCTAAATATGCCTTAAATTAAGCCCTTATCTATAGTTTTTTTATTTTGTATCTCACAGATAACTTTATGTTTTGTTTTATGTATGTATGTGTTACAGTAAAAAAAAAAACAAAAAGTGAAAAATAACTTAAGCTTCTGAAGTCGGTGACCTTTGTTTGATTGCTTTAGTTTTTTTGTCACCGACTTCAGAAGCTTAAGTTATTTTTCACTGTTTGTTTTTTTTTTTGAAGTCGGTTTTATTTTTTGCAAAAATGTTTTTATTTTTCACTTTTTAGTGGTTCACATGTGCTTGATAAACATGGAAAGTGCATACCGTTACAATTACAACAAGCCTAAACACGACTAGGACACATTGTCTCATTATGGAGTTCCGTGACTCTTGGCTTCAGCATCAGATCTGATGGTAGAATGGTTCTTATCGAACGCAAATGCTTCACTTGTTGTAGAAAATACCAAAATCGCAACACGTTTTCATATAAAATTTGAAGAGTTCCCTCGATTTCGCCAAGATTCCATCGTCAGATCCCAACTTGGTGGCTATGGGACCATTTGGAAAGGATATCCTTTCCAACAAAAAAAGAATTTTCCAAATCGGTTGGCAAGCGACGGAGTTATGCCCGAACAAACATAAAAAAAAAAAAATAGAAACGTCCGAATTGAGAACCTCCTCCTTTTTTAGAAGTCGGTTAAAAATCGTAAAACCTGTTGTATTTAAATCTTTCTCGCGAGATCGTAAGCTCTCGAAAATTTGTCAACCGATCATAGGTACTGCTTACAAATTGGCGGGGCGGGTCCCCCTTGCCTCCTAACTAACCTAACTTCGGGGTGCTTCAAGTCCCGATTATGGGAAAAATACTTCCGTCGCATGCATTTCACAATTTTACAGTTTTACTTCGGTAGACTAAAATCTACCGAAAAATAATTCGATCAATAATTGTACGCAATATGTTCGGTGATTTATTGCTTCTATAAGATCGATGAGTTACATCGTCATTTTCCTGCTCTTATCAAATTTTGTTAGTATTAAGTATTAGTAACAATGGTGCTTAGATATTAGGTTAGTATTGTTAGTATAATCATCACTTAGAAGTACTTACTACATATTGCTGCTCTGAAGACGCTGGTTGTCGAGCAGTTACCAAATGTATCGTCACAAAAGATAAACAACGTAGAAATGTGTCACATGTTTGATACAGCATCTGTTTAGAAAGAAAAAAAAATAGATTATTTAATTACCACAAATTAATTACTATCAGTAACTAGCTCTTTTTCATTACTTCATCTGCTTATATTGTATCAGTTTTCAATACAAAATTGGATAAAAAGTAGCTTATACCAGGTGTTACGAACCTTTACGAAGCTGTCAAACAAGCTAATTTGTTTTTACGTAGTTTGTTTGATGCTCCAAATCAAACTGTCCGTTAAAAAAACATTTCGGGGTGTCAATCAAACCAAGTTTCAATAATACGGAGATCGTGAAGGTATTTGAAGTTAAGGAGATCACCCGTCTCCATACATTTTTAGTCTCGTGTGAAGTAATAAGCAAACACCAACATACCAATACTTGGAAACATTTTTGATACAGTTTGTAAGCTTCTAAAATATTTTGGTACATCTTGAAGAAAGTGACGGAAAGTTCAGCATTTTCGTCTTCACTTCTCTTCATTAGAATGTTATTTACCCATTCTTTGAGATAGTACGTCAACAATGTTATAAGACGAATACCGTAAACTAAATTTATGTCATATTGAATTATCATGAGGTCACTACTGACTTCAAAAATATAAGTCGTATCCTATAAAAAAAGCATACAATCTGGTAAAGTTAGCTTAAAATAAAGGGGTAGGGTTACAATCATTTGCACAAAATAAAAAAATGGTACGAAAGTTGGGAACACTATTACAAATGAAATGTCAAGAGTCCCTTTTATCCGACGCGAACTAAAAATCGAGGTCACATAAATGGTTTTTTTTTAAATTTTGTCCGGGTCAGGCTTGCTCAATCGTCATCATCATCACGAGAAAAAAAAAATATGTTTTGGAAATCTATTTGATTTGATTAGAGATTGTATTTTTTTTAGGTTTGTCTATCCAATTTTATGATAAAACATAACATTTTTCTGAAAAAATGCAAAATACCTATTTTTGCGATCTTATACTTTGATATTTTTTGTAAAGGCACGATCGATGGGGACTTTTGACATTTCATTCATTGGATAAATAAAATTGTAAAATCCGTAAAGTAGCATTTAATTTAAAAATCCTAAAATATCATTTCAAATTATACCTTTGTCACATGAAAAATTGTAGTCGGCAAAATATAAATACAGCAAGTCGTAATTAATGAGATCCAACTCCAAATAATAAAACTTCGGACATTCTTACGATTAATAATTTTATGATTTTCCTGAATCTTCAGAATTAGTGTAACATGACTACTGCTGTAACCTAGGTTACAAATGATCAACAGTGTAGAACCGAGAAAATAGGCAACTAGGAAAACACATAAAATGCTGGTAGAAATAGCATTTGTACCATAATGTTTCGTAAAATCGCCGTATTTATCGCTTGCCATATTGTAAATGCTGAAAACATTTAAAAATGTAGTAATGAAAAATACTATTAAGGGATACTTTTTTTCACATGGAGTTATGAAACCGTTTTTCATTTTGTATTTTGAAGAGAAGAATACAGAAAGCAAAATGTTGAATGGTCGAATTATTCTTTGGACGTCTTTGTCCAGTTTATTATTGAGTAACAATTTAACTGGACGATTTGACCTGTTCCACATGACTACTTTTTTCATTTCCTTGTTCGATATAAAATTAATAAATTATGTTTTGTATTTTCTGTTAAAATTAATTAAGAAGGCTTACTACTACTGGTTTATTGGTATTGATTGTGTCAAAGTTGGAAATTGATTGTACTAGCTGTCAAATTATACAATGAGGTTAATGTTTCTATTGATTATTTTCAATATTGGATGCGAACAAGTTAAACTAGCTAGCAAAGCCAGGCAACTACTTATTAGTTTTTTTTTTAATCTATGTTAATTTATATAATTAAGAGCCCTCTTACAGTCCACTAGCGACGCCAATCGAAAAAATGTCGTAACTCGTAAATAGAATCAAAAATACAAAATGTGGTCTATTATTACTGTAGAAAAGGCAATAACGTAATTTTATAACACATTGTCACCACTTGAAAAATAGCTGTTTAGCTAAATCGTGCATTTGTAACAAAAACGGCCGTTTATGTTTTGAATGCACGATTTAGCTAAACAGCTATATTTCAAGTGTTGATAAGGTGTTATACAATTACGTTATTGCCTTATCCACAGTAATGATAGAACATATTTTGTATTTTTGATTCTATTTACGAGTTATGACATTTTTTCGATTGGCGGCGCTAGTGGACTGTAAGAGGGCTCTTAAGCAGAAGACTTTGTTTGTTTGTTTGGTTGAACGCGCTAATCTCAGGAACTACCGGCTCGAATTGAAAACTTCTTTTTGCGTTGGATAGTCCATTTATTGAGAAAGCCTATAAGCGATATAGCATCACGCTATGACCAACAGAAGCAGAGCAGCAATAGGAAACGTTGCAAGCGGGAACAAAGCTTCCGTTGATCAGGCGATGCGTTGCGATATCAAAACTTCACGCGAACGAAGTCACGGGTAGAAGCTAGTGTAATAAAAAAAGAGTTTAAATAAAAGTGTGCTTACTATTAAGTGTATTCAAAACTTGATGTTACATTTTTGCGTACTTCGTAAGCGTCAGCTCACACCGAGACGCGATGCAACGCGACGCGACGGCATTGAAAGAGACCAATGATGTCGCGCTGCGTCGCGCGCCGCCTAAAGGCGCATTGCAATGAAATGTGTAACTTTTCGTGTAGTAAATAAAGTAAAATTTTGAGTCGCTCTATTTCAATGTGCTCGCAACATCGTGTCTCGTCTTGAATTGATCTTGTAACCTAACTTTTCAGATTAGCGTCTCTGGACCTAACCTGTTGTTATTTTGAAAAAAAAAGGAACTACATTTTATTAGACTGGTTTTTATTATTAGTATTAACAACGTACGCATACAATAACTACAATCACAGTATAACCAAATGTATAAAAGTTAAGATGGTAGAGGAGTCGACAACCTAAATGAAGAAATTAGCTAGCAATTAGATACAGGATCGATTGGCATAAAAACAATGTTTAAAATGACAATTTTCTTGCTGGCCGTATTCGAAAACTTGCGAATGGGATCAAAATGTCAGGAAAAATCACGGATAGTCTCGTGAAATTATTTTCGTGTAGCTGCAACAGTTAAGGTAGTTCCCGTCAGGACGCGTTCCCATTTTGTCGTGATGGCAGTTAATCGTGTAGTTTTAAATGCCGTGGCTTGTATATTTAATCTCTTGAATGTCTTAAGTTACACAGTTCGACTTAAGCTATTGTCTTACTATTGTGTATCTAATTAAGACATTCAAAAGGTTGAATGAAGTTGTTCACATATAAGGCTACGCGGTTACTGTTGTCCACGACTTGCCATCTACAACCAACGATCAATTGATCGTCACGACATCGACATAGCGCGAACGTGGCCTTACTGTCTTGTTTACTGTATCCACCCTATATGAATTAAAAGAGTCAATAAAATAAATAAATCAGTCAATAGAACTTTAATTTTTTTTTACAGAAAAGCAAACTGTAGAATAACGATAGTATAATTAGCCAAGAGTCCCATCAACGGTATCGGTAGAGAGGCGTCCACAGTAAACAGACCACACGCTGTCATCTTACCGAAGGTCCGGTTAACTTGCAGTACACGTTTGCACAGATGTTTTGGAATCTCTGCAAAAAAAAAGGAACACACTTAGCAAAATATCACCCCTGTAATCCCCGAAGAATTATCTATCCAATAAGAATTTTGTCAGTTATGTTTTTATAAGTCCCATGGGGGTGAGCCTATGCCTCCGTGGTTGCTTCTGAGAAATTCCTGATGGGACCCTATACTTTATGCTCAGTAGTCGTTTTTGCGACCACTAGACCAACGAAGCAGTCTACTGTCTACGGTACTTTTGTTAACAAAACTTTGTTCAAACCTGAACAGTTGGCATCCATCACTCGCTGTATACACGCCGACTCAGCTTCCTCCACAGACACATAGAACTTCTCACATTGTAAGCAAGTAATCAGTATTAGTAACACTAGTTTCGCAATCCATGTGCCAACAAGGATGCTTAGAGACGGAGAGAACTGTAATAAACATACAAGAAAAATCAACGTTCCGTGTAGGAATTGAATCTGAAAGACGCAGTGGAGCAGCCAATTGCTAAAGCATATTATTTTCTTATTTTCTAGTTGGTTTTCTGTCATTGCATCTACTGTGGATTGTCTTTGCATCACCCTAAAGTAGACTGGTAAAAAATGCCCAAGGTATTAAATCCACCTTTGTAAAGTGAACTTTAAATGTCTCTTACGGAATATCTTCCGTGATTATTATTTTTATTAAGGTCCCGATATTTCGACGCTGTTGTAAGCGCTATGTTCATGAATCAAGTTTTTTTTTTGTAGCCTGCATTTGTGTCCCACGGCTGGGCAAAGGTCTCCCCTTTCTCCCTCCAAAACTCTCTAAATAAAGTTAGCAACATCATCATTTTTCTGCCCTTATTCCAATGTATTTGGGATTCCATAATTCTCTATTACACGTCAACTCATAATTACTTACTACATATTGCAGCGATGAGATTGCAGGTTGCTGGGAACGTATTAAATATATCTTCACAAAGCATAAACAACGTAGAAATGTGTTACACGTCTGGTACATTATCTATAAAAGAAGAAAAATAGTACATTATGATACACGGGAGGAAAGTAGGTTATTGCAGACGAAGTGTCATTAACAAGCCCGAGCCGAAAGCGAGGCAATAAGCTGTGGGAAATAGTAAAAAAGCAATCATAGAAAAATTAATATAATCTTAAATGGCGCATTTCTGCAAGTGAACATATTTATTTTTACAACAAAATAGCCTATACAGCCTATTTGATTTTCGACAAACAATGATGTGAAAATAATTAAATTAAAGCTGGTGATTAAATAAAAGAAAAAAGATTTATAAAAATTTTAAAAGATTTTTGAGAATTTAACGCTTATTCATTTTTCCTCTTATAAAACTTACCTCATTTTATTCTATGTATGAAAACTCCTTGCTACTAAACTTTTAAAATCTATATATTTATTTAAATCTATATCCTAATATAAAACACACACTGACTGAGTGACTGACATTTCAACGCAGTCCAAACCGTTGGGTCAACAGATTCCGAATTTGGCAAGTGGGTTCCTTATGTGGTCTAAGGGTGCCGTACTAGGAAATGATTTTTCAAAATTCACCCCCTACGTGGTCCTATCGATAAATGAGTAAACAATTGTGTTTCAGGTCTTTTCAGAATTCAAACTCTAATATGGAGAAATAAGAACATCAGCATGGGTATAATTGTTTGTATGGTGTATCAGGTCGGGTGTATTACAAAAACAACGCTTTTATGATCGTATGTGGTAGACCTGAAATACTATCATCCCCTGTTCAGGTGCAATGGGGTTGAAATTTCTAAAAATTCATATGGGTGTCGAGATGATTAGGGGTGCTGATTACGAATGTGGCATTTATTTACAGATCCATGCATGCATTTTTTTTTATTGTTTTGCGCAGTTAAAGTCCCACTCGTTTGATTTAAAACTACCCAGAATTCAACGCAAGTAAAGCCGCGGACAAAGCTATCTAATATAAGAATCTCGTGGCACATTGTTCGCTGTCGAAGTCTTCCGAAACGGCTTGACCGATTCTAATGAATTTTTTTGTGAATCTTTGGTAGGTCAGAGAACAAGTCGTAGGTTATATTTATACCCTTAAATACCTTAAGATCGTTTCATAGATTTTTGTAATAACTAATGATCGAAATCCATAAAGGACCATTCACCTACGGTTGAATCACCTAAGCTCAGTATTGCTTAGTGTTTTTCTGCATTGGGTCTTGCTAGCTGGCGTGAGGAGCGTAGGCCCAAGGCCGGTGGAGCAATGACGATATTTGTGACAGAAAGTGTGTGTGTGTTATGTAAAATGCGAGCGTAGCGAGCTCGCGTCGCATCCGATCAATGTCATCGCCAATATCTTAAAAAAACCATTAGATTAATCGTTTGTTAGTGCGATTGATTTTAGTTGACTCAAAATTAGGTAAATTCTCAACAGAAACAGTAGGTTATGAACATATAATGAATCAACTGTAGTTATAATGGAAATAGTTGCGATAAACTTAGGTAACTGGCAGCAAGGGCACAGGCTAGATCTGAGTGAGATCATTATTGAGAGGCTGGTTTAAAACTACTGGCACACAATCGCGGGCTGCTCGAGCAAGTGTCGAGGGGACACAATTTAAATGAATATATATTTATAATATGAATATATACTTTATGTCGAATTGCTTAATAATTGGTTACTGGATTTAGGTGTAAAAAGGACAGACAGATAGATAGTGTTGCTACAACATTTACATGTGAAATAATAAGCAAACACCAACGTACCAACACTCGGAAACATTTTTGATACAGTTTGTAAGCTTCTATAATATTTTGATACTTCATGAACAATTTGTCAAAATTTTCAGAATTGTCATCTTCATTACTCTTAATTAGTACGTTATTCCGCCATTCTTTGAGATAGTTCGTCAGCAATGATAAGAGACGAATGCCGTAAACTAAATTAATATCATATTGAATGATCATGAAGTCACTACTGACTTCAATAAAATACCACGTAGTACCCTTTGTCATATGATAAATTGTAGTCGACACAAGATATATACCACAAATATTAATTAGTGAGATCCAACTACAAATAAAATAACTTCGGACACTCTTACTATTAATACTTTTATGATTTTCCTGAATCTTCAGAATTAGTGTAACATGACTGCTGCTGTAACCTAGGTTACAAAAGATCAATAGTGTAGAACCTAGAAAATAGGTACCAAAAAAAATACATAAAATGCTGGTAGTAATAGCATTTATACCATATTTCGCAATATCACCGTTTTCATCGCTTGCCATATTGTAAATGCTAAAACTATTTAAAACTAAACTAATGAAAAATACTATTAAGGGATACTTTTTTTCACATGGAGTTATGAAACCGTTTTTAATTTTGTATTTAGAAGAGAAGAATACGGAGAGCATAATGTTGAAAGGTCGAATTATTCTTTGAACATTTTTGTCCAGTTTATTATAGAGAAACAAATTAACTGGGCGATTTGATTTGTTCCACATGACTCTGTATTTCCAAGTCTTTGTTCCATATGAAATTAATATTTGATATTGTCTATGACAATGAATTCAGAAGGTTTATAAAAAGTAGGTACTGATTGTATCAAAGTTGGAAATTAATTGTGTTTGCTGTTAAATTTGACGATAAGGTTTATATTGATTATTTTCAATATTGAATACCTAGAACTAAAGCTAGCTAGCAAACTCAGGTAGGTTTGGTTTTGAGAAAACATTATGTTTGATATTGTTTGATACACTTTAAGAAAGAAAGAAAAAAGAAAGAAAAAACATTTATTCGTCGCAAAGTCATGACGTGCATACAATATTAACAAACAGAACGCAATTATACAAACACAAACATTTAGACTTAAACCAAAGACCGACTATTTTCATCGTATTTATTAGTCAGTGACATGTCCCATCCCTAATGCTTTCCCCGTACTTCACTTCACTTCTTTGCAACCTTACGTCCAGTCGCAATGGTGCGCGCGCATTATAAGAAAAAATCGATTTAAATAATTTGTTGGCCGAAATCTAACTCTTAACTAGTAATCTCGCTATTGTTGTAATATTGGTGAGGTGTAATTACTGAAGTGGACACTCAAGCAGCCCTCAAGGTCAATATTTTTGTTATTTGTGACCGCGTGCACGCGGAAGAAGATTCGCCATCAAGAAAAACTCTAAAATAACGGTGAGAGCTGGACAAGCGTTAGTGTTCTGCAATCCTTTTTGACGCCCTAGCCCCTTTTCCTATTAATCACTGATCAAAACACAAAAATATTAGCTCCATTCAGCTAGCCATTATCTCCATATACTTTAAAGCCATCTTTAAAAAACAAGTCACACAATGCAGTCCATTTTTCAGGTGAATATTGCTCCTATTTTATTCATCTTTTGAATCACGCGTCTGTTTAATTTAACCGACCTTTGTTTTCCCTTTCGCTTTTGAGCCACCACATTATAACAACAAACATTTTGCAAAAAAAAAAAAATTTAAGATTTTTTTTATTCCTAGTTAGCAGGGATTTAAATTCCGGAAAAAAAAGTTACATATTTCACACTTTGATCTATATATTTCGGCCGTCCACTACACTATTATTTGCACTTACTGCATCCAATTAAATTGCAAAGACAAGTCTAAATGATGGTTTAACACCATCATTGTGAAATATGAAAAAATTATCAAGTTGGGTTGTCTTTTAAATAATCTTGGTGCGCGGGCTCTCGTGGCCGACGGGGGGGCAGTGTGTCGCTGACCACTGTGACGCGCACGGGTAGACGCTATTGCTAAGTTGTTCCCACTCGTACAAACCTGTTGGCGTGAGAAAGACCCTTAAACACTAGCTAGGTTTAACCTTGAAGAACACCCCACGCATGCACATGCAGCATGAGTGGGGCTCTTTATAAAGTTGCTTCCGGCTGTCATTTGTAGATCTTTACGGTTAAAGATATTCATTTTCTCAAAAGAATTACAAATTCACTTACAGAGAAAAACATAAATAGATATACAATGTTATCTGCCAGTAAGCTTAGATAAAAACAAAAAATCAAATACAAATAAATGCATCTTAAATCTACCAATAGAAAAATACTTCGACTTGGTATACATCGTTTTAACAGAACAAAAAGTACAAAATTATCAAATCAGAAAAAGGTAGGTTACCTATAAGACACAAGAAATGACACAAAAGTTTGAGCGATGAGTATAGGGTGCAATTCAGAAGTTTTTACGAGTTTACTCAGAACATGAGCGATTCATTAAAATGATTTTGGGTGATATTTTGCACATTTTATTATATTATGCATATAGTTTATTTTTCTTTATGTATAATATTATCGTAATTTATTTTTGATCATATTTGTTTGTATGTCTTTTTTAAATTTTGTTTAATATTTATACCTGCATAGTGCATACACACATATATTTTTTTTAATCTAGGGAATTATCTTTAAATATATACCTTTTTAATGTTTTCTTGTATATGTGTATGACGATTTGATTTCTTTTATATCTAAACAGTGTTTTAGTTATTCTATTTTGGGCAATTTGGAGTACTTTAAGGTTTTGATTTGGCAGCAGTTCCCCAGACCTCAATCAGTCTAAGTGAGATTTAACCATGGTGTTATATACACTCGAGAGCAATGAATCCGGGTCACTTAAAGAATCCTAAAAATCTCGGAAACTAAAAATGCTAGGTTAATGCAATAAATTGTATTTAATAGACAATGTAATACTCCTTAAATAAAGGTATTAAAACTTCTTAGTTATTGTAAAGTTATATCATAAAAAATCAAATTTGAAAAAGGGCCACTTTCGAAGATGGAACTACGAAATTACAGCATTTGGTTTTGCTTTTGTTTGTAATCTGTCATATATGTGGGTACATAAACCATGTTGATAGTGCTCTATATTCATTATTCAAGCTGAAATTATGTCGCTTACGCCTGAAGAATGCACCAGAATACTTACAATGCTGGAAACCGGCCGGAGTCAGCGCGATACAGCCAGGACTGTCGGTGTGTCGCTGTCAACAGTACAAAGAGTTCTCCGACGTTTCGAAGAAACTGGTTCTAACCTACGCAGACCAGGAACGGGCAGAACCAGGTGTACCACAGCACGAGAAGACCGATACTTGGTGAACACCATGCTTCGAAATCGCTTTCTCACAGGAACTGAACTCACAAATCAGTTTCGACGCCTCGGAGGAAGTAACCCAAGTGCATGGACAGTAAGACGTCTGCTTGCTGAATCTAACTTAAAACCCCTTAGACCTGCAAACGGCCCTAAACTGGAGCGTGGGCATCGTATTTCAAGACTTAAGATATGCCCAGAGCCACGTAAATTGGAGTATTGAAGATTGGTCAAAAGTTATGTTCTCCGACGAATCAAAATTTATGCTCTACAAGCACGATGGAAGACACAGAGTGTATCGAAGACCAGGGGAAAGATTCAAGCAAGCATGCATCGAAGAAAAAGTAGCCTACGGTGGTGGGTCTGTACTTGTGTGGGCCGGAATTTCTTCTGAAAGTCGCACAGAGCTGGTGATCATAGAAAACGGCTCTTTAACTAGCGTAAGATATGTGGAAGAAATCCTCAATGATCACGTTGGTCCATTTATGGTCAATTTAGGTGAGGATGCTATATTTATGCATGACAATGCCCGACCTCATACAGGTAGGATTGTGAATGACTACCTTCAAGAGATGAACATTACTCGTATGGAGTGGCCAGCGCGCAGCCCGGATATCAACCCGATCGAGCATGCTTGGGACGAGCTAGGCAGATGCGTAAAACAACGAAACCCTCCCCCAATCACGCTTCGTGAGCTCAAAATTGCTCTCACAGAGGAATGGGAGAATATTCCCCAAAATCGTATAAGGAACTTGGTGTACAGCATGCCAAACCGCGTAAACGCAGTAATGGAAGCACGAGGAGGCAATACGAAGTATTAAAATTCAAGAAAATCGTAATAAAGTTCAAAAATTTCATGTTTCCTATTTTTGTTTTAAGGAGAGATCAGCAGTTTTTTTCTTTATGTAATTTTGTGTTAATAAAATGTATGGTGACTCATATTTTTTTTACTTTCATTTAAGGAGTATTACATAGTCTATTAAATACAATTTATTGCATTAACCTATCATTTTTAGTTTCCGAGATTTTTAACATTCTTTAAGTGACCCGGATTCATTGCTCTCGAGTGTATATAGTATAACGTACATATCTAAGTAGTGTCGTGTTACTTATCCCCAAAAATAAAAAAGGGTAACACAAACAATAAAACTTTAATAAATGAAAAAAATATATAAAGATATTTATAAAAACACGGACCTAGCAATACACGCTGCTCAGAATTTGGAAAATGTTAATGTTATTGGAAGATTCACAATACTTGGCTAGGTATTCTTCAGGGTCCAGCTCTGTAGACCGGCGATCAGCTTCTTCGTTCAGGCTTCAGGGCTTGGGGCGCGTCAGGTGACAGGCAAGATAATCTTCACTGTGCACCTTTAGAGGGTGAACTCATTGACTTTTAAGACTGTCAATCTGGTGTTTCCACATGAGATCCCGTTGTAGACTGCCCGAATGTAAATCCCCTTTTATACCCAAAAATCAGCAGTTTTTCCACATCAGTTGTTTTATTTTAATTCTATAATTCTCTCTAGAATTATTTGACTTTAAAGTAATAAAAAATGTGAGTTGCCTGTATTTAAAACGGCCGGTATTATTCAGTAAAAACTTCCTCGAAGAATTCTGAGCGTGCTAATTAATTTTATAAAAGTAAGGTAAGATACTGTTATTTAGTAAACAGTCGTAATTATCTCTAAAATACATTGTTTGAGCTAATATATTAAAAAATAAAATAAAATTATATAAATCAAAAGAAACCTTCATAGGCCTAGACCAGTAAGAAAATTAAAAGTAGAGGAAAAGTAACTGAAAGCTTGACAATTGACGTAATGTCAAAAAAGTAAATATTGAGAAATAATTTTTATTTCAGCTAAATCAATGTTAAAACATCGTTCTAGATCGAATCTAACGCAAGCTAAAATAACTACTGCCAAAGCGCGACGTAGATGTAAAAAAGATATGCAAGGATAATGAGTATGAATGATAGTATAAAGTGTAAGTACCTATAATGTCTAAATACTATATTTCCTCATAAGTATAAAGTGTCTGAAACATGAAAATACTATAGTAGACACTGAACCACGCCACGAAGCGAACCTGTTAATGATGTGAGCTTGTTTTTGATACTCTCTATACACCGTGAAATTTTAATGGTTGTTTTCCCGCGGCAGGACGATTACCCATCAGTAAGCACTATCGAAAAGCAAAGTTAAACTTTTTTTTTTTTCAAATTATTTTTTTAACTTATTGGGTTTTGTGTTGTATTAAGTCAGGAGTACTGATCAGCTGATTTATACGCGAAGTGCAACGACCGCGCGGCTGTTCTGGACACCCCCCGCGCCCGTCCCGCATTCCGCGTACATATTACTGTTGGTTCAAGTCGCTTTCGAGTTTAGTTTATCACATTGTTAATCTGCCATTTATTGAGTCTAATTTTTATTTTATATATTAATCGATTGTATTACCGATACAATTTCATTTCGCTTCGGGAAAACAACCACTAAAATTTCACGGTGTATAGTGGCCCGAGGATTGACCCCTGGGGGACGCCGTAGGTAATCTATTGAGGTCTACTTTGAACTTTACCGATTTTCACAATCTTATATCGGTTACTAAGGTACGATTTTTACATTTGTAAAGCAGGTCCTGACAAACCCAGATGATTTAGTTTTAACAAAAGTATTTCGTTACTAGCAGTATCAAAAGCTTTTTTCAAATCCACAAACACTCCTAATGTGTTTTTTTAACGATCAATATTACGTTTGATTTTTGTCACTAGATCGGTTGCAGCTGTAACCGTGTTTGATTTCGGTCGAAACCCATATCGTTTTTCATATTAAAACTTTTTTGATTAAAAAAGTGCACTAATTCGGTTGTGTATTATTTTTTCGACCACTTTTCATAATATTGACAATACTAAGTTTTCCGCTATTTTATCTTTTAGGCATTTTATGATTTTTTTATTTATTCAGTCGCTTGTTTGCGTCTTGATTTTCTATTATTTTAATCACTTCTGCAATAGTAGCAGGTTCAAACTGTCTATTCTGCTAACAGGTATGTTAAAACACTCACAGATTTCCTTTGCGTCAGTAAATTGGCTTGTTGGTGTGTCTAATTTTACAAGAGTAGAGCTATGTTTTGCTTTGTTGTTAGCCAGACTATTTATAAGTTGCCTCATTTTAAAAGGATTTTTTAAAGGCTTTGTAGTAGTATTGGTTCTTTGTTGATTGAATTTTTTATACACATAATTCTTCTGCTGTAGAAACTCGTCTTCTACCTCTTTGTCTTCGGGTGAGGAATGTTTCAATGTATGCCACAGAATATTCCTTTTGTTTATGAATGTCATAAGATGGTTGTTGATCCAGTCTTGTCTTGGCCTGTTTAGTATTCTTTTTATTTTATTTTTAGAAAAAGCATCCATTAGGTATTTTTCTAACGTTGTAAAATCATTGTGTATGTCAGAGAAAGTATGATCTTTAATAGTATTATATAGATTATCATAATTAATGGCTTCGTATGTTACTGCAAGGAGGTGACGGCTTCCCATTCCGTCTCGCTCCGGACCATGGATTGAACCAGGGCCGGATGCGAGAGGTCGCCGCCGCCGATCGCCGCTACGAGAACACGGCGTTGCTCCGCCCACGCAGGGCAGACTTCCACCGTGTGTTCCATCGTGTCCTCGGGTCGATCCTCGCAGTGGAGACACCCGGGCGTTCCCTCCCGCCCGATTGGGTACAGGTACCTCCCGAAACATTCGTGTCCGGTGAGGACTTGCGTCAGGCGGAAGGTGAGGACGCCGTGGCTCCTCTCCAGCCACTCCTCAAAGAGGGGACTTACCGGACTTACCACCGCCCCTTGAAGATGTTCTATCGTTATAATAATGTAATTTTTGACAGTCGTTAAGGGTAATCAATGGCCCTAAAGTCTGACAACCAGTCTTCCGAAGAGGTATCGTGTAGTATTAACTAGGTTGTGGAGGCCAAACTGGAAGCCAACCTCAACGTAGTTGGGAAAATAGGCTAGATAGATGATGACAAAGTTTCTGTTTCCATTCAAATTTTAAATTGATTTTCGAACACAACACTTTCCGTGTCTAACAAGGGTGTGAACTGTCAACTGTCAAGTGATCCAATAAAGTACCGCCCGAGTGCGTCCCGAGTGCGTTCGGGAGGCATTGCTTGACGAGGGGACGGGACGAACGTGCCCGATCGTGATTCGAATTTTGAATTCACTTGAAGACTGATTTCATTCGGGCACATATCCAATTTGTGATGCACTTACCTTTCCAACTTAGATAGGCACGTCTATGTGAGTTAATGTAAATGTGTTTCACGTATGTGTATTTGACACTTTGACGGGTTTTCATCTATAATTTGTTTTTCACCACTCCCGCACCAAAGAAGTGTCTTTCCTCTACTAAAACAGTGAGGAAAGTTGGTTCTTCCTCACTGTTTGAACAGTGAGGAAAGTAATGATCCCGTTCAGAAACTAACCTTGCCTGATTTTTTATGTTAAGTTTTAAAGATATTTTAAACAGTAAATAATTATTTTATGCTTAGAATAGAAATATTCATAAGTTAAGATTAATGTTTTCTATAAAATTTATCAAATTATTGTAAGTGTGTAAGTTCAGAAACATTAATTTATTAACCCACTAGCTTCTGCCAGCGGCTTAGCCCGCGTGAAGTTTGATTATAATATTGTCCCATGGAATCTAACTACCGGGATAAAAAGTATCCTATGTTTTAATCTAGGCATATAAACTATCTGTGTGCAAAATTTCATCCAAATCCGTTAAGTTGTTTTCGCGTGAAAGCGTAACAAACAAACTTACATTCACATTTGTAATATTAGTAGGGATGATGACTGAACACTTTCTTGCTGGGAGTGTTGAAAAGTTTTGTGTGCAACACGTGAGCAAGTTCATTTGCTATTCGTTTTGTTGAGTCTTTCGCTTACTCAGGATTGAAACTTATAATCACTCGCTGCGCTCGTGATTCTATTTTTCAATCCTTCGTTCGCTCAAGACTCAAAATCAAAACTCATAGGAAAACGAAGTTTCCTCACATGATGGATAAATTTTGGGTAATTACCTAGATTTTCATCGTGACTATACACTGATTTGATTGAGAAGTCCTGATGATTTGATTCCCCGGTTGGGAAAAGAGATATTTTATATTGCCATCAGGAATATCTCAGTAGCAGTCATGGAGTTAAGAATTGTGCCTGAATGATGGTTATAGGCTCGCCCCCATTACATGTAACTTGAATGTAACTGGTGAAAAGTGGGTGTACTATAAGGTAAACTTCTGTATAATCCTTCGGAAATTGTAAGCGTGATTTCATGTTATGTGACCTTTACGGATTGAAATAACGAATTTAAAAAGGGACATTTAACGCGAATTCATGATGTTTGACGCTGTAGTTTTCAGCAGCAGCAGCAGTAAGGTATTTAAATTGTATGCTTATGAATAACGATAGTGCCTTTCTGTATCTTGAAAGTTGGAGTTACACATTTTCATATTTCTTTTCGTGTAATTTACTATTAATATTTTACGAACTCAATTTGCAAGAAGAACCGTCGTCGATACATATGTGTGACGCTCAAATTCACATAGTTACTTTACATTTAATTATTATAAAAGCTTAAAATACTAAAAGATAAGTTGAATGTTTTACTTGAATGTTGCAGTTCTAGAATTTCGTTAAATTCCTTGAGTTTTCATAAAACAAATCGTAAAGAAAGCCCAATTTAAGCCAAAAATGTCTTGATTCGGCGGCCATTATATTCCAAATAAACTCAATTTTATCAAATAAAAAAATTTCATATAAAATTTCAATCTTCAATGAATACATTAGTTTTCGTTTGTCAGTATAATAAGACAACGTTACAATAAATAAAATTAAAGCAATTTAAATTCTGCATCCATTCAGCTCGCTCCTCAGTTAAAGTAATTCTGACGCTAGCGCTGGACGAGGAAGTCGTATGTCTATCTCGGTCGTTTTCGTAATGCCAGAAGAAGACAGATATACGAGTTGTCGAATCGGAAACGAGTCGAACGTTTGTGAATACGGGGTCTGGACAAAAAAATTTCATCCACTCGTGCCGATCGAAATAATTTGAATAAGGACGTAAAAAAAAAAAAAAAATTGTAGTAGTGAGCTAAATTAACACATACGTACTGTCAGAATAAAGTTCTAATCAGCTTGCACTACAAAGTGGTTGTTACGTCAGTCACTGCGGGCCAAATAGTACAAAATGAGTGGTTTCGATCGATTGACAAAAAGTCTATGGATTGGTCTAAAAAAATAAATCACTATGATGCTAATATGTTGTTTGTAGAATTATTTAACAAAAAATCTGAAGGATCGCATGTATTTTAGTATAGTTATTACTCAAAGAATTTTTTAGAGATAAGTTCGTGACTTTTTTGATCAAGTAAAGTTCATTGTATTATGTTTTCAAAACACTATCTTATCTAGCATAATATATCCTGAAGAATATCATATATTTTTTTTACAGGCATTATAAAACTCGCGTAAAAAATAATTTATTAGAAAAAAACATACATGCCCAAGTGGTCATAGATTTTTTTGGAAAATAAAATATTGCTGCACTGGCGTTATCCAGGCAGAAAACAGGTGGCTACATTTGTATTGACAAACGGCCGTTTGGTTTCCTCTTAAATACACAGCTTTATAATTGAAAATCACACATTAGATTCCCGGATGCTGTTTAACTTTTGTTAAATATTCCTTTTGTTTTACATTTTTTGTATATCAAGCAACGACGTATTGTCGGGCCTACCCCCCATACTTTAGTACTAATGCTGTAATTTAACATAATAATATTGTAATACCAAATTATTTGAAAAGAGTAACCATGGAGTTTCTTGCCGGTTCTTCTCCATGGAATCGACCAACGCGAACCGTGCAACTTTTTCGACGTTTTATAAGTGCCCATCCAGGCCTATGTCAAATTAAATATTTTGATTTTGATTTTGACACAAATAAATTGAAAACACTTCAAATTGCCAATCGCCGCTGTCACCGCACGGCTGATCGTCGCGTTAAACACAAACGGGAACAATTAAGTTTAAAATCATCCTCATTAACATAATCAGATAATGTTCTGTTCTGTGATATGTAGGTGTACATAAAGCTTCGATTTTGGTGACATTGTATACAGGTAAATGATCAGAAGTTTTGATTCATATCGAAAATGTAAATTACATACGTGGTGTAAACGGACAGCTGCATTTATTAAGTATCCGTGACGCATTAAGAAACTCAATAAAAGGGGTAACTAATTAATGCAGCCGCCCGTAAATCAATTTAAGGCGACTAGATGAGCTAAATTAGCAACTTTATTTGTGGTGGTTCAAACTTCGTTTGAAATGCTGTTAGAATAAAGTTCTAATCAGCTTGCACTACAAAGTGGTTGCTACGTTAGTCACTGCAGGCCAAATAGCTCGATATTAGTGGTTGCGATCGATTTACAAAAAAAAACCATTAATTGGACTAAAAAACTAAAACTCCTTAATGCTAATATCTTGCTTGTAAAATTATTTGCTAAAAAATCTGAATAATCGTATGTAAATTTTTAGAGATAAGTTCGTGATTTTTTTATCAAGTCAAATATTAATTGTATTATGTTTTCAAAACACTATCATACTAGCATATATCCTGAAGAATATCATATATTTTTCTGGTGGTTGTTTAGTGCCGTGAATCATATACTTTTAGGCATTATAAAACATTGTGTTTAGCTCATGTAGTCGCTTTAAGTAATCCTACGCAAACATTATTGCTGGGAAACAACATTTTTTTGGCGTGAAAGTTCACGTTTAACGGTTCAACTCAATGTAACACACTCAAAACATCTGCTGATGGATAGATTGAATAGTATGGGGGCCGTGGAGGTGTTAAAAGTAAAAATAATCTTACAATAAAAACATGTATTTAAAAAAACTTGAAGTTACGTTCAAAACATTGTGCTGATGGATAGTATATAGGGAAAGATCTTTTTCCTCTCTGGTCAAAGAACCAGAGCCCACAATTACCAGTAGCGCGGAGCAGTTAAAAGTAACTAAGTATCTAAACCCCAAGGTACGGACTAAGAGAAGAGATTTTGGGATCGTAAAGCCTCGTATCCACTAGGCAACATTTGGCGCGCGACACGTGAATCTCAACATGTACGGCAACGCTGCACAACAGCGCGCGACGTTGCCAGCTGCCGCGCAACATGACGCGCGGCTTGTTGTTTGTTTAAAGCCACGGATACACTAGGGGACAATTGGAGCAACATGTTGCGGAACATGTTCCTCAACAACTACGTGGAATGTGCCGACATACATGTCGCGGAACATTTTGTCGACCACACTTCTCAGTGTTTATAGAAATGTCGCCCGAGGAGGAGGTTGTGGCTATTAGTGCTGCGTACATAGTAATTATATTGAGTGTGTTGAAACGTAAGAGAAAGAGAAGGTGGTGGATGCGGAATTTCTTATTACAACGAGAAAGAAGAGTTAATATTCTAAGTGATCTGATCTAAGTATCCCACAACAAGTCACGACTTTCGTAAAGCTCTATAAGCAAAAGCACGGTATCATTTCCCCACACTACAGACATTTTAAAGGCACGTTGCGTACGCGACTACACTCGGTGACAAATGGCGCAACACTGACGCGGGACACGTGCGCTCGCTCTCGAGGCGGGAGCAAGCAACATGCCCCGCGTCACGTACAATGTTGTGGGTCATGTTGCGGAACACTATGCAACGTTGCAGCGTCACGTATATTTAGTGTCGCGCGTCATGTTGCGGGACAAAATGTTTCCTAGTGTATTCGGCGCTTTAAGTGCATCGTTAGTTGAGCATCAATTGTTGTCGAGTGGAGACGTGACGCACAACAATGTCCGTAGTGTGGTGTAACGAACGAGTGCTCAGATTTCGATAAAATTATAACCACTGCCGCTGAAATCAACACAAGTTCCTCTGGCGACATGTTGTCGACGACTGAGAATGTGTGGACAGACAACGTTGTTAAACAAATGTTCCGCGTCAACATTCAACAAGTTGCGAAACATGTTGAGCAATATGTCGCGCGTCAAATGTTGCCTAGTGGATACGAGGCTTAAGAGTTTATATTGGCAACAAATATATCAAAGTGAAACTTCTGCCAAAGCTCCCAATACCGAGCAGGTCCCGCATAATCAGATTACCAGCTCGCAGATGACGCCGAGCGATTCCGATTTGCATGCGTAATGCAGCTAAGTGCACTTTCAGTTGCCGACATTTTGTAATCATTATCAGAAATTCGATTCCTCGTTAGGTGTGAGTGGACATTTTATTCGCTTTTATGCATATTTTTAATGGGTTATCTGAGTATTGGGAATGTTAATTTGGTTTTATTGATTTCGGCATTGTAGTTCTTCGTATTTTTTATTTCCAGATATTATCTACACTAATATTATAAAAAGAGAAAATTGTATTTTGTGTGCGTGCATGTTTGTAATGAATAAACTCAGAAACTATTGTGCCGATTTCAAAAATTCTTTCACCATTGGAAAGCTACATTCACCCTGAGTAACATAGGCTACATTTTATCCCCGTGTACCCACGGGAACGGGAACTATGCGGGTGAAACCGCGTAACGTTCGCTAGTTTATCTATAAATACGTAGTGTAGGGGTACAGTTACTACAGGTACTTAGTATTGTTGGTTTAAAATGATTTATTGTTTGGATGGGAAATTATCAAATAACTCTTCCCGCTCTGAGTGGAGCGGAAAGGAGTGTTAGGCTTTAACTAACCCATCTATGTTCCTTCTTAGCCCTTTTTTTCCAGGGCCGCGGTATTTCTTTCGAACAGTCCTGCAGCAGACATCCCTACCCTTAAATATTAACAAACAAATTGTGCGAGTCAGCCCTCTAACCCATTCGGTTGGTATATATTCAACTCTTCGCTCTAAACTTTAGCTAGTTACTCCTTAAATGTTATCCAAAAATTACCGTCCACTGTATCAGATTTAACTTTATGCAATAAAAAACGAAAACTCTAATGAGATTAATAACATAAATGGCGATTCAAACAATGGTATTTTATGGCATGTTTTCGAATTATTAAAATGATTAATGGCAGCATTCCATGTTTGAATATTTAAAATGAATACCCGCGCTGACACTGACACGTTCCGATTTGACATTTCGCGGTAAATTTCGGATACGCGGATGTAAAATTATTGAATTTATAATTTTGAAATTGATTGTAATTAAAACACTTTTTAGTGATTTATTAATGCAAGGGTAATGGTTTGCTGCTCGTTTATTATGGTTTAATAATTTTGAAATTAATTAATGTGATAAATAGTCTATGGGAATAGTTAAATGATCTATAACATCGATTCTTAATGAGAGGTTTTTTTTTTGCATATTAAAAAAGACATAGTTTCCAAGATGTCTGTAGATGGCATTGAACTGTCTACGTTATTAGGTGCCAAAGCCGCTTAAAAGCAAAAAAACATTGCGTTACGTCACAATACGCTCGTTGAAAGCCAAGTCCGAGGACCAAAACTGTGACACTAGGTTTGGTACTAACCACACGATAAAGAAATAGTTAATCAAGGTGATACAATATCCCGGGGCTGTGGGACTATTGGAGGAAGGAACATGGATGGGTTTTAGTCAGTCCAAGACTGACATTCCCTCCTGCTCCGTCCAGAGTGAGAGAAATTATTTGATGATTTCACATCCTGAAGAATAAAGGCGACTCATATATAGAATACCTATATTTTTTTGAAAGCAGAGGAAGGTGATAGTACACTGTATTTCTACTTACCAAATTCAATCTGACGTGTAAACATAAACTAGCTGTACAAAAAAAAGAAAACCAAAACAGTCGGGTACGTTAAATCACACACATACATACACCAAACAAAGTTGCCAGCTCATAAAAACAATTCACTAAAGCACGGTAATAATAAAATCAGTGTAACAGACCGTTTAAAAAGATAATTTAAAAAAATGCAATTCATTCCATCCCCGGTCTCATCCCCCATCCTTGAAGGGTCATTACGCCACGAACGTGTGGATAATGTCTTCCACAGTGCTTTGAGTGCTTCGGAACGGTCGTTCAACAAAACGGTAACAGCAGTTAAATTTCGTTCCAGTTTTTTACTGCGGTATCTTAAACGTACGTCGGCTTAATGATCGGACTGTTTAGACAGCGTGACGTTACATTATGTGGTTATGGTATTAAAAAATAATGGTGACGAAAGAGGCTGTGAAAGATAAAAAAAAAATACTTTGACAGTTGTTTGTTTTTTAAATTTCGAATGCGGTCCCTCTCTATTTTATTTACATTTATACTGGTGAGAAAACTTTCGATCGCAATATTATGTGAATAGTGTGCCACAGTAAAAAACGCTCCTATTTATTTTAGTTTGGATGACTTTAAAGCCGTCGGAAAACACAAATAAAAAAACGAAATTGTAAGAGGTCTCCCTCTCGGGCTCTGTCTTGATTAAAAGTATGTTTTTATGAGACATAATGTCATAGAAAATTATTTAAACATGTGTCTAAATAATTTGCAGAATGTCTTCGTACTAATTCTGCAAGGAAACTGGATTTGAAGGTAAAAGGGATTTTTCAATAGGGTTCTAAAGAACGTTTTTCTTTTCCCAATTATGATGGAGTTGGCTTCCAGTACCCCTTGGTAAGACTGGTTGTCAGACTTTTGACAGCCGGGGTCAACTGCTTAACGTGCTTTCCGAGGCATGGAGGAAACTCGGTATGTAATGGGTGGTCACCCATCCACAGACCAACCTAGGCAAGCACGGCTTAACCTAAAGATCGACGCAAGCGGCTGCTATTATTTAGCCACGAGCTCCTCCACGTGTTGCAAAGAATGAAATCATAAAAAATATTATTATGTATACCAACAACAAAATAGATATACAGGGAAATCCTACCGTTATCCCCCCATAAGAGAAAAAAGCCTTTATAATACCAACATACGGAGATTCGTAAACTCTTAGCCGAGCAAGGGGAACATCTAAAAACAGTAATAATTAACCGTCTCGAGCCACTTAATGACACGGCCAAGTACAAAACTTCACTTTCAGAACTTGTAGGCGTTAAAATAACACTCCACCTAATGGGGCTTTTTAGTAGGGTTGCTGTACAAACTTAAAATAATAAAATTGTGAAGACTGAATTCTGTTTCTGAAATAAAGCTTTCATTTTTTGGTAATTAAACAGTTAAAATCACTAGAGTAGTTCAGTTCTAGGCCAAAGAATAATCGATCAAATAATTTCAAATAAAGTTTCAATTCACTGTTTTAGACTTTGCCGGTTTTTCACTACACTTAAAGTACTTACGGGATTATATCCGTGATTTTCCTATGTTTTTCGAGCACCCGATAAGACGACCCGACCCGTAAGTACTTTAAGTGTAAGTTTCAATTCATTTTAAAGTTCGCTTTTTGGAGAAAACGTCGCCCATTTTGTCACACTACGTAAAAAATCAACATTTATATTCTGTATTTTTTTTTATTCTCACACAAATGAGTCATCATCACTATTCTCTTGCCCTTATCGCAAGTCATTTGGAGTTGGCGCAATATGTCTTCTTATTCCATGCTTCTCTAAGACTCATCATCTTATCAGACACCTTCTTTCTTTCACTGTTTTAAGCTTCCACGGTGTGCGTAGCAAAAGACAAAGAAAGAGGGTAGACAGATTTGTCTACTCGTAACAATTTTATTTTCTATCCACCCGCAGTCTCCAGTCAAACCGCGATCTTGGTGCTTGCAACAGGCAGCGTCGAAATATCATTAAGCAGAAGAGTTTGTTTGTTTGTTTGGTTGAACTCGCTAATCTCAGGAACAACCAACTCGAATTGAAAAATTCTTGTTGGATTGTCCATTTATCGAGAAAGGCTATAGGCTATATAACATCACGCTATGACTAATAGGAGTGGAGCAGCAAAAAGAAATGTTGCAAGCGGGAAATTCACGCGGGCAGTAGCTAGTAATAAATAATCACGGAAGATATCCCATAAGTGACAATATAAGTTCACCTTTTTTCTTACCATATCCTCCTTCACACAGTCCATCCATTGTTTCATTAGTCTTCCTCTACTCCTATAGTCCGGACGTCTTATATAACACATTCACACTCAAAACTTTCCTCACGACATTTTTTTCATTTCTCCTCATTACATGCCTATACCTCGACAAACGATTACCACACAACTTTCCAGTCACGGGTGCCATTTTCAGACTTCCTCTTATGTACTAATTTCGTCACATACCCCTTATCATTTTCAACTTAGCCACATACATGCAACTGCCTTTCATTCACTCCACGCAAACTCCGTATTCACTCTTCATGAACGAATTTTTAACTTAATCGATAGTTCGCTCCACGAGAAGCTATAATTTCTATAAACAAAGAATTTCTACCAAGTTTCGAAGCGACAAATCAATTAAAGACAAATAATTCCAAATTCAAACAACTCAAACTATCATACGTGTAATACGAAACAAACGTGAAATTTCACTTGGTCGGGTTATATTTTGGCGATATAAAGTGCTGTCGTCTAATGTTCTGTGGTACTGGAATGCATCTGACATCATAGAACATAAACATTTGGGCCGCCATTTTGAAGTTATGAATGTAACTTCTCCAGCTCCCATCTTCCCATGAGTGATCGACAGAGAATAAAATATGCAGAGCCAAGGTGCCGAGTGGGGCAGCCCTGCCTTAGGGACGATTCTCCTAAGGGCGCAAACAAAATAACGCTAATGCATATTCAAATCTGTACTTGCCTTTTTATTAGACATACAGGGAAATGTTAAAGGTTACGGGATTTTAGCGAGAGGGTTCCTTTTAACTCAGATTTTAGCTAGGGGACGCTTTCACCCTCCATGTGTAATATTTTAGATGCTGAGATAAATTTTGACTGGTAAATTGAGTTTACTAGGGGATGTAGGTTACTGTGATCGGTGGTTGTGATACGGTAGTTTGTGACGGAACATGCAGTTTGAATTTCGAAGAATTGGTTGGTTCAAGTGTAGTGATGGGAAAGAAATATATTCTTAGAAAAATCGCTTGATTAAATATCAACACACAGGTTACACAGGTAATAGTACACACACATTTCATCTATACTTATACTTATAATATTATAAAGCAGAAGAGTTTGTTTGTTTGGTTGAACGCGCTAATCTTAGGAAGTACCGGTTCGAATAGTTGTTTTTTTTTGCGTTGGATAGTCCATTTAGCGAGGAAGGCTATAGGCTATATAACATCACGCTATGACCAATAAGAGCGGAGCAGCAATAAAAAATGTTGCAAGCGGGAAATTCACGCGAACAAAGTCGCGGGCAGAAACTAGTAATATTATAAAGCAGAAGAGTTTGTTTTTTTGTTTGGTTGAACGCGCTAATCTCAAGAACTACCCGCTCGAATTGAAAAAATCTTTTTGCGTTGAATAGTCCATTTATCGAGGAAGGGTTTAAGCTACATAAAATGACGATACGATTATTAGGAGCGGAGCAGGAATGAAAAATGTTGCAAGAACGGGTTTTTTTTTTCTTTCGTTTTTTTCTGTTATGTGGCGCAGACGAAGTTGCGTGGGTCAGCTAGTTAGTTAAATTTAAGTCCCAAGTAATAGAGGGTGAGCCTCTTCCCATCAGCCGGGTGCATTTTCAGACTCAGTAGGGCGTGGCGTCTTTGCCTGACCCGGGAATCGAACCCTCTTGCTCAGCTGTCGTGCTTGCAACCACTAGACTAACGCGGCAGTCATCGCTTGATTACTTATAAACATAATAATATATAGCTTTTAGGGAACTTTCTACATTTTCTGCATTCATCTGTTTAATTTAGTCGATTGTGCTTAATAGTATCAACTAACCGTAAACTTAGCAGTTTATGTGTAAAAGAAAACCGGCAGTTAAAACAAAAAATACGACTATTATAATGCAGCGCATCAGAGATGTTTGCGGATGCACAGGTAGACGGTTTCCATGCCATCTTGCGCAAGCGGTGCGCCGCCGCCGCCGCCTTGCGCTGCAGAGTCCGCGCCAGCCCGATCAGCATTCTGGCGATGATTAGTGACAGACTGGACAGTCGGTTTCATAAGTTTTGGAGCAATCTACATTTAAGCTTAAATACTAACGTAGCTAAGTAAGTTCTGTATTTTTACTAACATTGTGATTTAATATAATTTAATATAATTTTGTGAACGTGGATTATTATGATTGTACTTATGGATCTTGTGAAATCTGAATTAAATGAAATATTTTTTAATTTTTTATTTTATCTTTATTACTTTATGACAAAAAAAAATAATAATCACGCCTAGAGGTATTTTATGTCGGGTACATTAAAGGGACCGCTTTTGTAAGACGACTAAAGTGTCACGGTGTATAGTATATCAACTATCTGGTGTCCACACAAGCCTTCCTTAGTGTGGCACTAGATGGCGATGTGTGTTAACGTCCAGCGATATTTATTATTCATGACACATCTACCAACCCGCACTGGGCCCACGTGGTGAATTATAGCCAGGTCTGTGTTCCAGTAGTGGGAAAATTATTGGCTGAATGCAATTTTATTACACCAAAATCCAACACTAACAAATATCAAAATGCCCAATACCACAAGTTTCCCCTAGGTATTGAACAAGCCAGCCCAATTGAAGAAGAGCTAGTTTCCATTGGAGTCACGTTCAACGATATGTACGGATGTAAGTAATGACAGGAAGCTCTTCACTTATGACTAGCATGTCCATTGCCCAGGAGTCCGTTTAGCACAAATGTGGCGGTTGAGATCGTCGATGTGGATAATTTAGATCAGTGGTTCCCAACCTTTCTTGGACCAGGGACCACTTTGGTGTCTTTATTGTTAGCAGGGGCCATAAGGCCCAACATAAACATGTACACCGATAAGAATATATCTAGGAGGGAGAAGTTTTAACTCACACAACGCAAAAAAATAGAAAATGGGATGAAAACCTTCATAATGCAGATACTGAAATATACAAAAACGACAGAAAAGAGCTGGAAAAAAATTGCAATAATTCATTCTGAAATAGGAATAAGTAAGTAGATTGTCAAAAATTTTAGCACCTCGTCTCTGATAGGGTCAATTATGTTGGGTTGAGCTTGCAACTTCTGTGCGAGATAAAAATTACAAATAAGATCTGACATCGTGGCCCATATTTCAGGCTCTTACGGACCACTGGTGGTCCGCGGACCACAGGTTGGGAACCACTAATTTCGATAAATGGATATTTATTATTCTCAGGCTAGTTTTAGCTAGAGGAGCCAGGGGATAAATAATAACAGCCGCTCGGGACGATCTTTAGGTTAAGCTTTGCTTACCTAGGATGGTCTGTGGATGGGTGTCCACCCTTACATATCGGGTTTACTACGTGCCTCGGAAAGCACGTAAAAATGTTGGTCTCGGCTGTCATTTGTCCATCTTTGACAGTCGTTACAGGTAGTCAGTGGCCCAAAAAGACTGACAACCAGTCTTACCAAGCGTTATCGTATTACACAGTATTAACTGGGTTACACTGGGTAATATACTGGTATTTTAAGCTAACTCCAACATGGTTGGGAAAAGGCTAGGCAGATAATGATGAGATATTTATTATTCCGCGCCTTGGAAAGCACGTTAAACGCGTTGGTTA
This sequence comes from Xestia c-nigrum, assembly GCA_916618015.1. Classification (NCBI taxonomy): domain Eukaryota; kingdom Metazoa; phylum Arthropoda; class Insecta; order Lepidoptera; family Noctuidae; genus Xestia; species Xestia c-nigrum. The sequence continues at coordinate 20,428,798 of OU745251.1, forward strand.
TCTAACACTAAATGCCGCTTTCTATAACTTACTTACGGATCACTGTTAGTTAATATACCTACGTCTCTTAACTATCGGTATTTCTATAAAAAAAAGATAGCTTCAAATATACTATCCGCGTAACCTACCGTCACTTGATTCAAGGTAAATTAAGAAAAAGCTTTTCTGTGACCTTTTGATTCTAACCGTCCGTAAACTAAACGTCAAACAGACGGAGATAGCAACATACCGATAGCTGTTAGTAAGTTAATGAAAATGGCCGTAAAAGAATTTTCCAATTTCAACGAGCAGTTCCTGAGATTAAAACGTTCAACCAAACCAACTCTTCAGCTTTATACATTAGTATAGAACTATAGATAACAAAACTATAAAGGGATTTTAAATAGCCGTCTATTTCGGTATTAAACTAAGGATTTTCCATTGTAAATTCTAAACAGAATCTATTAAAGCAAAATATTCAACCCACTTTTACTGCACGTAGAAACTAAGCAACGTTCTCTTTTAACGAGTTTAAAGTATCAAGCCGACCAGGGCGGAAGGTATTAGCACATTTTATAAAGCTTTTTACCTGTAGTCTCATTTTTAATGCAAATCCATTGAGCTTTTGGCCAGTTTTCAGCGGGTTTTCAGCCGTGGACACTGATCAAAAAAAGTTTAATTATTATTGTTAACAAAAATGGCCTAGTTACAGTTACATACAGGGTGTAAACCACCTCATCACAAAGCTGTTAACCAAGCATTTACATATTTGTACATCAAACTAAGTAACATTACGCAAAAAATATTGCTGGGAAATTTTTTTGAGGTTATAAATCATGTTTTGTGGTAGAAATTAATGTAACGCACTTGAAACATTGTGTTGATGAATGGATTGAATAGTACGGGGGTCGTAAAAGTGTTAAAAGTTGAATTTTACAAGAAAAAACTTGTTTAATAAAAAAAAACTTGTACAAATGTTGTAACTTTGCCCCCCATATCTCCGGAACAAGAAAGTTACCAGGTATGGTGTAGAACAAAAAATGATAGCAATGATGGGGAGAAAAAGTGCCTTTCGGGTTTGTGAAGAGATGTTTTACACCCTTTATGCTTTCAGGCATTATCAAACTCGCGTTTAGCTCCTGTAGTTGCTCTACCGGACTATACAGGCAGTTTTAGTGTGTACTAATAAACAAGTGCGAGTCGGATTCGCGCAAGAAGGGCCCGTACCAGCGTAGTAGGGGGGCCCACTATAATTTATTTTTATTATTTTTTGTTATAGCGGAAACAGAAATAAAAATTCTGTGAATATTTTAACTGTATATCTAACTATTACAGATTATGAGATGAAGCCCGCTGACAGAAAGACGGACGGAAGAACACCATAACGACCCGAATGGCGGAGTGGTAGTGAGGCTGCCTTACGTTTATAAAGTCCCGGGTTAGAATCTCGGTAGGAGCAAATGTTTGTGTGATGAGCACGGACATTTGTTTCCGAGTCATGGATTCTACAAACAAAAAGTATGTATCTATTTAGTGGATCCACTATCTGCTGTCCACGACACAAGCCTCGTTGCTTAGTGTGGCACTAGGTGGCGCTGTGTGTAAAATATCCAGTGATATTTATATTTGTCCAGCGATATTTTAACCTTTAATTTAATTGAGTTGGATTCAATAGGGTCCGATTTTGCATTAAAAGTTAAAAAAAATCCAATCACATTTTCTACCAACGAAGAATCCCAAACTTATCCAATATTTTTAAACCACAGTTTTTTCCGATCGTAATATTATGAAAGGATACATGTATACGGTTTCCCGTCATAAGGCGATATCGCGATGTATAGGCCGGAACCCATAACAGATAGGTATACAATAAGGGTAGTTTCACTACCGGGACCCACCCTTACACGGCGTAGAACAGTTGGGCATAGATCTGACATTGAACTGTTCGAAAGAACTACCACGGCCCTGGAACGTAAAGGGCGAGGAAGGAACATGGATGGTTTTAAGTCAGTAAAAGTCTGACACTCCCTCCCGCTCCGCCCAGAGTGGGACGGGCCATTTGATGATATAAGAAAAAAATAAGAAAAAACACCTCGGTTAAAATCCCGGGTCAACAAAAAAAAAGGCAAATTGTTACTAAGTTTTGCCATCTGAAATTCCTCAGTATTAGTAATGAAGTCTGAATTACTGCCCGGTTGATGGCAATTGGCACGCCCCCTATTATCGTCATCATCTGCCTTTTTCCAACTATGTTGAGGGCGGCTTCCAGTCTAGTTTCATCCCTTTTTGGAGCTTCGATATCACAGATGGACACACACACAGGCACGTCAAACTTATAACACCCCGTCGTTTTTGCGTCGGGGGTAAAAAACTGATTTTACATTTTGACAGCCGAAAAGTTTGTGCGTCGTTGAATCCACCCAGTATTGTTAAATGAATACCTCGCGCACCCACGTGTTCCATTAGCACATCTTAGATGTGTGCACATTTTTCACACTTCAGGACTTCTTCGTGCTTCGAAGAGCACGTAAAGCCATCCCGAATCGATCACTTAGCCCCAGGCGGAAACTTCAAAGCTAAAATATTCTCCGACATTGAAGCCGTTTACCGTCTTTTAAGTAAACACGTGCAGAGATTTATTTTTAGTTACACTTTTAAGAGGCTTTCGAAAACAAAAAGCCAATTGACCTTATTATTGTCACTTACAGTGTTATGTTCATATTGATCATCACGGAAGACATCCTGTGGCAGTATTTAAGTTTAAGCTTTGACTTTTTTATTATCATCGTCACTGTAAGTCCAATTCTTGATATGAACTTCCTCAAAGCGTCGCCATATCGACTGGTCCAGTGCTAATCGTGTCCATCGGATTCCTGCGATCAACTCAAGTTCATCAGAAACATAATGGGAACAACAAAAATGATGATCCACCACCCAGCTCTTTGTTGCTATTTCGTTTGCACTTTGGGAAACCTGTTTGAAACCACTTGTAATGTTTTCAATGTATCGATGTGTTTTAATCAATGCTCATCCAACACAAAAATCATGTAGGGCGGTGTCTGCAGACTGCCAATAGAAGTTAGAACTCGTAAGCGATCCGCTATGGAATAGCCGACTACGAGTGTTAGCCCCTTCGTACGCAAGGCTGCTCAAATCTAGATACTCAACGATTTTAGTCTTCAAGCGACATGTATGTCGCGTCGCCGACATACATTCGTCCTGCGAGTCGGGTCATGCTACTTGCCGGACGAGATCATCGCTACATAAGTCGCAGCGATTTCCAAGATAGCGTTTAGATTTTTGACATTTTGGGAAAAGTGTGATCTGCTCAGAGCTGAATGGACAATTCGCGTCTTGCGATTCAATGTCGTGTGTACGGACCGTGCGCTACTCGATACTCGCGACTTGATACTAATGAAGTATATAACATTAGTATCGAAGATTTGCGTAGTCTTGTGTACGAAGGGGCTTAGGTGACGGTCACACGATTTCTGCTGCGTTTTCCAGAATCTACGCGACTTTTTACTGATTAACGATAGTAGGTCAATATCTAAGCTCCCAGACATATTGACCTTTCTAGTACCCAAACTACTCTATGCCCATTACACAAGGGACATCCTCGTACACTTTTGAGGAGAAGGGAACTTGAAATACAACCAGCGTTTATCTGTTATGACCCGTGCAATCTGTACGGTGGTTGTTACTGTAATCTATGGCTATTGCACTGGGATGGCCACCTTTATTCGTATTAGGTAGGGTAAAGAAATTTCCAGAAGGTACACGAGATTCACTATTATTTTATACACGCTGAAATTTTAGTGGTTGTTTTCCCGAAGCGAAATGAGTTTGTATCGGTAAAACAATTGATTAATACATAAAAAAAATAGAGTCAATAAATGGGAGGTTAACAATTGTGATAAACAAAACTCGAAAGCGACCTGAACCAACAGTAATATCCACGCGGAACGCGGGTCATTGCACTTCGCGTATAAATCAGCTGATTCTCCTGACTTAGTAAAACGAAACCCAATAATTACTAATAATAACTTGAAAAAAAATAGTTTTTGATCGTCCTGCCGCGGGAAAACTACCATTAAAATTTCACGCTGTATATTATTTTAATGTTACTGTTAGCCTGTGTTATCCCAATGCTGGGCAAAGGTCTCTCCCCATGACTTTCAAATGGTTCAATTCAGGGCCAATTTGGACCACTGGCCATTGGTTTGGTCCAACTCATCTCACTATTTTCTCTAAGGTCTACCGCGTCGTTTAGGTACTTTTAATATATTTCAAAGAGGAACTCATAACTAAATGGCTAGGTTGACCGTGGATGCAACCACCCACTACATATCTTCTCACCACGTTGATTCTCCACGGTCCCCCCCACGACAACATGTGCCCCCAGACTTAGAATAAAAAAAAGGGAAATCAATCGATACGACGAAGAAGACTGAGTTTCTTCCGTGCATCGGAAAGCACGTTATGCCCTTGGTCCTGGCTGTCATTTAAAGATCTTTCATCGGCGTTACAGGTGTATCGAGTCGAAAGATCTTTAATGACTGGTTATCATAAGTCATATCAAAGTATGATTAACCAGTCTTGGTCCAGGTCAGACTTTTACTGGGTTGTGGAGGTCGGATAGGCAATTGCTCGATGTAAAATACTGGTCATCATATCCTATGCTTCCCAACTATATTGGGTCGGCTTCCAGTCTAACCGGATGCAGCTGAATACCAGTATTTTACATGGAGCGACGGCCTATCTGACCTCTACAACCCTGTTATTACTGGGTAATACGATACCACTTGGTAAGATTGGTTGTCAGTCTTTTTGGGCCACTGACTACCTGTAGCGACTCCCCAAGATGGAAAAATGACAGCCGAGACCAACAGCTTAACGTGCTTTCCGAGGCACGGAAGAATCTCGGTATATAAGGGTGGTCACCCATCCACAGACCAACCTAGGCAAGCACGGCTTAACCTAAAGATCGACCCGAGCGGCTGTTATTATTTGGCCACGAGCTCCTCCGTTGTAAAATACTGGTATTCAACTGAATTCGGTAAGACTGGAAGCCGACCCCAACATTGGAAAAAAATGGTTGATGATAATGGAATGTAATTGCAAATAAATGTCACTTTACAGGCCCTTTTAACTGATAATTATGTTGTAATAGAATTGTATTTCCTTTTGCTTATCTCTTGGTACATAGAAGTATCGGTATCAATACTGAAGTGGCTTGTATTCGATTGATATCAGAGATCCACAAAAAATCTGTGAAGTGGCGGTGGAAAAAAAAATACTTTTAGCCTAGGTTTATAATTTTTTCTTAAGACATAAAATGAAAATCAACAATATTTTAGCTAATCTGTAGGCAACTTTACTCTTAAATAAATAGGGCGCAAATCATAATGCCCCTGTTCTAATAAACTGGCTTTAAATGTCAAACGGCATTCAAAATTAGACCGTGTCCGTCCGAATATCACGGACTTAAGCCCATTCCATTTGCTCCCCAATCTCTGCAATATTTCCGTTTGGGGACTGTATTTTATACACTGCACTGCACTGTGGCAAATTGTGGGTCTTCTGCATCATGCTGCACTGTGGCAAGGCTGTATCATTTTACTGCTGAAGTTGACTTTTATTTGGGTAAGGACGTAAGTAATTGCTGCTTCTTTCTATACTCTTTGTTTTTGTTGATAAGTCTTGAGAATCCTAATCAGTCTTTGTCTTTACGAGAGTGTTATTTCAAGTGTCAATGGAAATGCATTATTACCCAGATGTTTTTTTTTTCATAAATAAAGTTTATTCAGTTCAAGATAAAAAAAAAAACAATTTTAGCTTGACGATATTTAGAAAAGCATACCGTAAGGGTTTTGTTAACATCATCTGCCTAGCCTTTTCCTAACTATGTTGGGGTCGGCTTCCAGTCTAACCGGATGCAGCTGAATACCAGTATTTTTAATGGAGCGACTACCTATCTGACCTCCACATCCCAGGTAATACTGGGCTGTACGATACCACTTGGTAAGACTGGTTTTCAGTCTTTCAGGGCCACTGACTACCTGGAACGACTGCCAAAGATGGACAAATGACAGCCGGGGCCAACAACTTCACGAGATTTTCCAAGGCACGGAGGCAATTCGGTATGTAAGGGTGGTCACCCATCCACAGACCAACCTAAGCAAGCATGGCTTAACCTAAAGGTCTGCCTGAACGGTTGTTATTATTTAGTCACTTTGTTAACGTGAAACCAAAATTGTATTGCATCTAAACAAAAATATTATATTTTCAACTTTTTTGCTTTCATTCTTGCAATAAGACAATAAATAAGGGTGCGTCCATCTTGCATCCCCGACACAAACGTTAAGCTCTACTTAAACATAACCAATTGCCTTCCACCCCTATTTTGCATAATGATTTTTCTTAAAATTAGTGCGTATTACATCAAGAGGGTAGGGGAGAGAAAAATGACGTAATTAGGCAGACATCTTGATTTCCTCCGTTTGTACGTTCCTATCTCTGTAATGGCAGTTTTTTTTTAAAACAGTAGCCATTTTGCGAGCTTTAGCTGGATGATAATCTTCTTAGGCACGAATCTGTAAGGATTCTTTAAAGGTAATCTTCAGCTTATTGTATTATTCAAAGAAATGACTACTCAGTTTCAAACCGTGGCAATCTGGTGACAGATATCTTTTTTCTACGTTGATATCTTAAGAAGAAAATATCCTTTTTACTTTAATTTTGGAAGTCTACTCCATTGTTTTTAATCTTCAACATTCGTCAAGACATTTATTTTAAAAACTGCACAAACTTTTTGGCTATACAAAGTCTATTAATATTTAGGTCCTTTCCCAAAAGTCTTGACCATAAGAATAGGTCTGTAAAAAGGCTGAAAAGAGTTTTGATCAAAAGGAAAGGTCTATAAATAGGCTGAAAAATAAACTCAAACAACTAAGCATCTACGACACTGTATTTCATCTCCAACATAAGCTAAATATTTCACCAAAATCATCCTACCTAATTTGCAAATTCTGTCATACTCGGTACGTTCTCCCACATTATCTAACTACCAGATAATCAGCTGCCATGCTGCCATACTGCCTCGCTGCCATTCCCCGATGACTGTGGCTGAACAACTGTTCTACAGTATCGGAATATAATTTGCACCACGCTCAGCACTGCGATGTACGCTGCACTGAACATCCATTTGAATAATGCTGTAGCGTTTATGTGAAATATTGGGAGTTGGGATTATGAAGTACGTGGTGATATGCTATAGATAGACTAGCGATATAAGTGTGTTGGATCGAGGCATTGGTACGGACTTGAAATGAGTCGCCAGCGCGCCAGTGGTAACATCACACGATCTACTTACCGGTCTACCAACAACATATCAAAATTGACAGTCACGACGCTTTTAAAATTCTCAATACGTCACGCCTAGATATATTTTTAAAGCGTACTGACGCCATGAACTCCAGAGTTTTCATGCGTTTTGATCTTTGTCAATATTCATTGATATGCAAAGACAAAAATTGCGCGTCCTTTATTTTCCAATACTCACTATTTGACGCACTAAATAGATTTGTATTTTTTTGATACTGCCATGTTGTCATGCCTGTGGTTATTTCAAGTAGTAATAGGGTAATTAAAACAACGTATCGCACCCGGTGTGTTTTCATTGCACGAAACCCATCTTCTGCCCACATGTTGTACAAACTTATCGGAGTAAATCCTGACAATCCGACAAATGTTTAAGCTCTCTCACTTTGTTTTTTTTCAGTTGTATGATTAGGTACAATTTTGCTTAACCCTGTGGGGATCACAGGCATGACGATATAAATAAATAAATAAATAATAAATTAATTTATTCTCAGGCAAATAACACCCATTGCCAAATAATAATAAACATCAAATAAAGCCAACTAACATCACAATAATATAAAATAAAAAACAAAACACAATCAATATTAGAAATAAATTAAATCAAAAACCATAAATAAATAAATAAATCAAATAAATCATATAAAATCCAGAATCTAAGTCAATAAAAAAATAAAAAAAAAACATTAAATAAAATTAATGATATAAAATCCATAATCTGAGGTCCATGTCTACCGAGAAGATAACAGTCTGATTATCTAAAAACAGCTGTCAATTTAACATGTTCCTATTCAAAATTGTGTTTTAAACAGCTGTTTTTAGATAATCGTCCGTCATGTTTTTGGTGAACATGGACCTAAGTCAATAAACATAAATTAAATTAAGTCAAAATGATGATGATTATGGTTCGTACTAAGTGTCAAACCACAACTAACGTTAGATACTGCCTAAGCATCGCAACTCATCGCTTGCAGTGTACAACAGCTCACTCAAGTTTCGCTGTGCAAGTTTATGACATAAACAAGTAACATCTGCTTTGTCTTATTGAGTTTGGAACTCAATATTGACTCTCAATAGTAAATACGTACCTACAAATCAAATTTCAAACAGCGCGGATGGCTGTACGCGCGCGCCGATCAAAATTGACAAAAGTTTCGGCATATTTTTCGTGATATGACGTGTGTTGTATGTGTGTTTGGTAAATAGTTCGCCCTTTTCAATCTATGGCTTGAGTAAAACTGTCAAGCGGTTCTCTTGAGAGGAGAGATGGGATAGCGAATCATTTGACGACAAGAATGGCGTAGTGGTAGTGAAGTCGAATCCCGGTAGGAGCAAATGTTTATGTGATGAGTATGGACATTTGTTTCCGAGTCATGGATGTTTATATGTATAATAAGTATGTATTTACAAAAAAAAAGTATATATGTAGTATATCAACTATCAGGTGTCCACGACACATGCCTTGCTTCGTGTGGCACTAGATGGCGCTGTGTGTTAATGTCCAGCGATATTTATTATTTATTTGTTAGTTAATAATATCCTCTGTTAAACAATACAAAACAATGCACTAGCCATGCTATCTCTTGTCCACCGTCGGTGAACTGGTAGGAAATACCGAAGGCATTAATCCGTTTTTGTACTTTTTTAGTCTTTCATGTCGTTTAGTAAATAATTACGTATTTGGTGAATGGGGACTTTTCATGCAATGGGTATATCGAATACTGGAACAGGACTAACCGCGATCGCCCGGCGCTCTTTAGCTTAATAATATTAGATTGGATAGATGAAAATCCATACTAATGTTTTATAGCTCAAGTGTATGTTTGGATGAAAGCGCTAATCTCAGGAAGTACTGTTTTGAATTGTTTTTTTTTTTTTTTTTAATTTTGGATGGTTCATTTATCTAGGAAAATTATAACATCACGCTTCGACCAATAACAGTGGAACATTAATAAACAATGTTGCAAAAACCGGGAAAAATTGTATTTGTGTAATAATTTCATGCGGACGAACGTCGCCGGCAACAGATAGTTCAAAATTACAACACGAAACATGTTATTCTTATATTTATTGATTATAATATTTTTTTATTCCAATTTATATTGTTTTGTCCATGCATTCGAGCCAGGCCCACAGCATGCTGCTACCATTACTATGACTAGACAGTAATTAAAAAAAAACACATTTCATCGCAAAGTACCAAATTTTTGTGGTTTCATCGAGTAGTAGTAATCAATGTAGACCAACTATAACCTTTACAATGTCTATAAGCTTCTCTTTACACTCAGCGATCAGAAAAAGCACGATTTTCCACATTTAATTTGTTTGTTTTCTTCATCAACATTTTTGTCAATTGTTTTTTGTCTTTCCTCACTTTTTATAATTTGTTGTATGTATGTATACATATATTTATTGTTATATTTTATTCTTCATAATTTTCTATACTCTTACACCTGCAGTTTTATCTCTGCATCACCCTAAGGTAGACTGGTAAAAAATGCCCAAGGCATTATAGTCCTAATTTGTACATGAAGTGTATAAAGTTAAAATAAAATAAAATAATTTTTCCGAATTTCTAATCCCGCTAACCAAACCTCTCAAAAGCCATCTGACTCTCCAATATCTTAGGGATTCAAAATGATGACCTGACCTTTACTGTTCGCAATGGCTTGAGCTTAAGCCAAAGTTGCTCCAGGCGTTAGGTCAGGCTAGGTCATTGGGCCAGCTTTAAGCTTTTACTTGCTCAAAACTGACTAGAAAAGGGAATTGTAATAAAGTTTATTAAATAGCTTTTAGCTTTTGAAAGTCTTTGGAGATTTTAGATGCCAAATATTTCATAATATCAATAATTAATCCAGCTGCCCTTCTGCCAGCTCAATTAATTATTTATTATGAAGTGTTTTCGTAACAGTACAGAAGAAGACATTTTGAAATTTTAGCCTAAAAGGTTTGAAAATCTACCAAGGTGACCAAGTACCAATACGGGTTCATTACCTGGTCATCTGCATTATTTTTTCGCACCTATGTTGGGTCGGCTTCCAGTCAAACCAGATGCAGCTCTGAATACCAGTACGTGGGCCCTGCTCTTTATATAATAGTAGTAAGATTCAATTCGATTGCAGAAAATGTGGAGTTATTCAGTTGGCAGAATAAACGGAAACGTTGTTAGTTGTCTTTTTAAGAATATCCCGAATGAATCTCTACTTCAGAGAGAACATATGTATGCACAAGTTATGCGTTACCAAGATCCCGTGTCCGGAATATGTAGCATGATATCGATTCCCTTCAGATGTGCCGGCTAATCGAGTTACAGTATCGGTTCAGTCGAGTGCTCCGGCTTTGAATTATGTCTGTCTATGCTAGCTTGAATCATATCTTAGGCATAGTTATAGTGTGTAGTGGTCCTTACCGCGCATTTACACACGTAAACAAGTTGTGATTTGTTTGTGACAAGTTTTGTAAGAGTTGTCAAAAACGGGTCTACCGTTTATAGCAGAACTTTTTATGTCATTAATTATTTTGCATACCAGCCTCTAGAATAACTGGTACATCCACGAGCTCCTCAACTCGCGGCTCGCCTCGTCCCTCCGCGTCTACGCGTTTTTATAGTACACTCTAGGGGTAGGGCAGACAAGACTACGTGGAGTCGGTTTTGGAGCGATTCGTTTCTGTCACTAACTTTCCTAGAACAACATATTGACTTTTAATTTTTAATTAAGGTTAAATATCATATTATATAGAAATGGCAATAATGCCAAATAAAATTATTCCAAACAAAATTCTGCTGTCTTCATAGTATGCCAAGTGAAATTATATAAAAAATCGTCGCTCTAAATGAACATTTTTCTAAACGAAATTATGCGGAATTCGAACAATGCCAAAGGTAATTGGGCCAAATAAAATTCATCTTAAAAGTATGCCATTATAAATTCGGACTTACAAACATTTGGCCAAAAAATAATTATGTTTGAAATAAATATGCCTTTAAAATATTCGTTTAAAAAAATATGCCAATGATAAGTAAAAACATGTTGTCAAAAACAAAGTGGATTTTGTCGATGAAAATAAACGCAGTCACTACTGGTCACCACGTCTAAACAGCGTTCAAAAGCTGTCAGTGTCACAATTCCTGTAGAATTCACTGACAGCTTTGCAATATAGTTTCAATAGTAAAATATGTTCTGAAACATGTTTTAAAATTGATGCTGACCAAATAGTTGTCATCGGCTTAGTTGCCAAAAAAAGATAGAAAAACTGTATTGCCGTTTTGTAAGCGTGTTGTTCTTCTATCATAAGAAGTTTTACAACTTGTTGAAGTTATGAACAATGTAGGAAACAAGTAGGTACATACAACATGTTGAACACAAATGTTTAATACTTTGGTGTAAACGCGGGGTTAGACGTGTGGTTGAGAACTGAGTGGTAGGTTATGGGTAGATTTGAGTGTAAGTATTTTGCGATTTAATGGACTAGATTTAGGGTTCCATTTTCTCCGAAGTCAAGGGATAATAATATGGTGATTACTATAATTATGTTGTCAAATAGTTTTTTCTTCAATCTTCGATGATTTTGGAATTCATGAAAAGAAAACTCAAACTCAAACTCAAAGCATTTATTTCAATTAGACCATTACGGCACTTTTGAATGTCAAAAATACCTACAAAGAAAAATCAAAGCTACAGTCACAGACACAAGGCATAATAACTTGAGAAAGTACTGTAGTTGACAATTCCCTAGCGTAGATCTTTATGGAGAAGAACGGGCAAGAAACTCCATGGACACTCTTTTAAATCAAAATATTGTTACAAAATCTTGATTACATCATTCATGTTGTGATTATACATATATGTGAGAACGATGTAGAAAGACATGCACATTAAGAGCGTCAAGATTTTCATCAATATCATAAAAATAAAGTAATTAAAATTAACCGTAGCAGGTTAATTTTAATTACTAAAAAAGGTTTGATTTCGGAGACAAAACGAGGAACTGTAGAAAATATCCCAATAAACAATTATTAAGTGATTTAGAAAAAAATAGACTACCAGTATAATTCTCTTTCTTCGAAGAAATATTTGAAAACATGATTAGAATCAATGAGAACAAAGTTACGGTAGGAAAGCGTTTCAAAGAAACGAGTCTGATGCGGAACCGCTGTTAAATTAAGTGTAAAAAATACACGTTGCGTCACCTGAAGAATATGTTTTACAAGACCAATCTACCGAAAACAAATATAATATCTAATATCGTATCTCAAGAAAAGCTAGTTACACCACAAACAGCCACAAAGAGGGTATTCTTAAAGCAATTTCCCAACCGATACCGCTTAGCGCGTTTCAGTTTAATCTATTTTTAAGCCATAACTACGCGGTCAAAAGGAAGCCTTTACCCAGTAGTCGGGAGAGATCGGGGGAACTCGGAGGAGCTCGGAGAACTCGGGGTATTCCGAGTACCATCCACTTCAAAAGAAATCTCTCAAAGGGCGAAACTGAAAATAATATGAATTTTCTTGGATAAAAAGTAGTCTGGTTATACAAAAGCTAAATGAGTTATTAAAGTTAAAGTTTGTTAAGATTGTTGGTTGTATCTGAACTATTCGAACCTTTGTGTCTGATTGCGTTTTCAGTGTACTACCTACTATATACAACTGAAATTGTATTGCACTGTTTTAGACTTTGCCGGTTTTTCACTACACTTAAAGTACTTACGGGATTAAATCCGTGATTTTCATTTGTAGTTTCTGTGAGTTCCCGATATTTCGACGCTGTCTCAAGCATCATGATCACGGGAATACTGAAGAGATATGCGGGTGGGACGAAAATTACTAATTATGAGCAGACAAATCTGTCTACCCTCTTTCTTAGTCTTTCATTACGCGCACTACTGGAACTCGCGACAAAACGCACTCACAGTATCATTCGGGTTTTCTTTATAATGGAGACGCATGTTAGTTTAACAATGAAAGACGCAAATCGGCCGTAGCTGAACATCTGCTAAACTCGGGGCCAATTCACCGGATTGAGTTTCATAAAACACAAATCTTGTCTACAGACCTACAAGGGTGTCATCGCGGATAAGTCTTTTTTTTGATGAAACGACCATTATTAAAGCTTGTAAAGATATAAAATAATCGGACAATGTCAGCCGATTCAGGAACACCAAACATTTCTAAACAATTCAATTACAATTCATTTATTTTTTTCAAATAATTGCTAAACTTAAGTGGCAGTAGGCAGGGCACATTGCTCGCAGAACGGATGGCCGATGGGGCCGAGAAGTTCTGGAGTGGCGACCGCGAATCGGAAGACGATGCGTTGGAAGACCTCCCACTAGGTGGACCGAAGACCTCATGAACGTTGCGGGAATCCGGTGGATGCCAGACGCAAGGGACCGGTCAATGTGGCGACACTTGGGGGAGGCCTATGTCCAGCAGTGGACGTCTTTCGGCTGAGATGATGATGATGATAAAACATTTCTGCGCCTTCCAATGAAATCAAATAATCAGTTGAATCCAAAACCGGAATTGAAGACCTATTTCTTGATTCAGAGGTAGGTACCTATCCCGATGAGTCAAAAATTATCACCCATCGACCTCGTACAATTCAACTGGCTGATTCAGATGTGCCGGCTAAAAGCCTCTATCAATTACTCCTCGAGTGCACCAGCGTCACCCAAACCCGCAAGGAAACTATTGGCGCACAAAGATCCCTTTCGAATGTCATGAGAAGACTGAGAATGGTTGGAAGGAATAACGACAGCCATGGTTTACGTACAATGGTCTATTTTAAGGACTAACTGCGGAAATCGAAACCCTAACAGAAAATAACATAGCTTCCTCCATCGCCACATAATATTTCCAGCATAATATACACTATGATTGGCAAAGTTGGCAACACGGAGAGACAGTTGATATTAATATAGTGCCAATAATCCAAGCTTGAGATAGTTTGCGCCAGTTTAAAGTGGGCCAAATAATAGCAGTTTGAAATAATTATTAGACGTGTAGCTGTGTAGTTTGTGGCATAGTGGATTAAGGTTATTAATTTAGGGGATAGAATAGATTTGGAGTATTTTAAAGAGGTATTCAGTTATCTCGTTACTAGGTCTTGGAGGTCAGATCTAATAGGCAGTCGCTCCATGTGAACCCCGGCTTTTATTTATAGATCTTTGACAGTCGTTACTTTGGTAGTGGTGATTGTACCTTTTTTGACAGAAACGTGGGACGAGCAGAATTAAAATATTGTTTTCGCCCCCCATCTCGGAAAGAGTATTTTTGCTCTTCGATATCTGAGTGCAAAAGTCGTTTTTATCGTCCAGTGGATAAAGTAAATTTGAATTTAGAACATCGTGTGCAATAAACTATGTGAATTCAAAACATAATTAAACCTATTTACTTCTAGCTCCATGGTGCCGAATTTTTAAATATTTGTTTTTAATTTGTTAATAACTCAGACTCGGAACCTTCTTGGTGTGCGATTTTTTTTACGTCATATTGTTAACACTGAGCATCCTAGGTTAAAAACAAGGAACTTGAAAACAAGTGAAAAACCTAAAATGACCACTCATTATCTAGCGACGAGGAAGTTTATTCGACGCCATCAGAATTAACTGAATTAATAATGCACAATATGTTTTTGAGTTTATTCATTTCTTCGCCGAGGTGGGATGAAAAGTTACGTGTTACAAGTTACAGTTAAAACCGTGATTTTAACTGTACGGTATGATACGATAATAAAAAATCTTCGTTCCTCCAACAATTGTCTTCTACGCTGTCCTTCTCACCGATCTGGCTTTATATAATCTTCCTTTTCTGTCCAAGCGGTCTTCCTTTGGAATGCGCTCCCTCAGAGTATCAGGACGTTGACTAGTCGTTTCACTTTCAAAATGAAGGCTCGAGAGCATATTCGCAAGGAGTTGGCAGTTTCGTCTCAAAACTAGGTTTTTGTCGTTTTTCTTATCTCTCTTAACTTTATATATTTTGCTATATATATGTATGTATTTATTTTATTCTTATATATTTTAGTAATAAATAATTTCTAGTCTTTTTTTTCGGTAATTGCACCTACTGTGTATTATCTCTGCAACACCCTAAGGTAGACTGGTAGAAAATGCCTCAGGCATTAAGTCCGCTTTTGTACAGTTTTAATTGTGCATAAAGTTTTAATAAATAAATAAATAAATAATACGCTTCCAATGGCGTGTTTCAAAGACCTTGATGTCATTTTGAGTGGTGAAAGCAAAGCCAGAAAGTAAATCTAGCAGTTAAGAAGGTGGGGACCCTTCGTACGCGGGGCACGTTCATACAGTCAAAATAAATCTTAAACGAAACAACGTATGGTCTTGCTTTTGTTTGTGTGCGTGAGTCGAGGTACCAACTTTACGTCAATGAAGCGCCGCGCCATTCGTACCGGTGAGAGTGAAGTGACAGGAACGAACTTGTTTTCGCGCTCGGTAAGTAATTTTTTGATCAATATTTTTGTCGGATTCTCGCCACAGAGTGTATTTAGTTAGCACGTGTGTCTTGAATTTTAATTTGTATTTAGTGAATCAGTGACTTGTTGTGACTTGTTTTTATTCTATTGTGTTGTCCTTGTGTTGTTACTCGGGTTTGTATTGTTTATTTTCTGTTTGAGTAGTTTTTAGCGTAATAATGGAGCGAAATAAACCTCCCGACCCTGATCCTCCTCCTGACAACTCTTCTCCCTCAATTTCCGCTTACGTTCCCCTATCACCGAACTCACCGCTATCCCAACTCGCCAATGTTGCTTGCAGTTTAGCAGATACAGAAATGACATCCAATCCGTCACGCAAACGTCCAGTTGACGATGTTAATATCACAAGTCCTCCTACGAAGCAACAAAGAGCCCAAGTTGGTCGTACTAAATACTCAGCGACAGATAAAGCGCCTTTCCTAATCCACGTATCCCGCACGGAAACCCATCCTAATGCTAATACCACACTCCATCCCGTTACATTTGGCATGTTTCTTTATAATAACAATATTGGTAATGTGGTCCGTGACGGCGTTAAACGCGTTGGTCGTAACCGAGTTTCTGTGGAATTTACTTCCCCTCAGGATGCGAATGCCTTCATCATTAACAGTATTTTATCTAAAAATGGTTATGTTGCTAGTATCCCCACATTTAATATTACTCGTATGGGTACTGTACAAGGAGTTCCCCACGACATGTCGGAAGAGGATGCTAAAACCTATTTATCAGTCCCATCTGGTTGTGGACAAATCCTTAAGGTCAGACGCATTAATAGAAAGATTTTCCACGACGGGGCTATTGAATGGAAACCCACAGAAACTTGCGTGATCACGTTTGACGGACAGGTTTTACCAAGCAGAGTTTACTGTTGTTATACATCACTCACAGTACAGCAATATGTTTTCCCTACAATTCAGTGCCGTAAATGCTGCAGATTTGGACATGTTGAATCGCTATGTAGGTCGAAACCACGCTGCAGTAAATGTGGCAATGATCACCCTGGTGATGGTTGCAGCATTCCTGAGGCTGAAGCTTGCTGTGTACTATGCTCGGGGAATCACTTTGCTAATAGCAAGTCATGCCCGGAGTTTGGTAGACAGAAGGCTATAAAGACTATCATGGCTGAGAAATCCCTGTCTTATGCTGAAGTAAGTAAAACTGTCCCGGCTGCTTCCCGTAACTATGCCAATGTAACAAAATCCCAACCTCAATCATATCGTAAAACTGTATTTCTAAAGCCTAAGACCCATGCCCCCCTTTCCCCATCATACGACAGAGTTGCTCATGAGCAAATAACTAGTTCTCCCCAATCTTCACAGTCTAATGGCTGTGCTCTTAATAACCCCTATGTAGACCGTAATAATATTTCTTCCATCATTGAAATTCTCATAAAACTTCTAACCACTGTTATGTCTTCTTCTAGCTCACAAATACCGTCCAACGTTGCCCACCAACTTGTTACTCTTCTTCTAGAAATTAAAAATGGCGGCTCGCCAAGTATTCCTCCAGTGGAATGTGAGGAGCGTGTGGCATAAAAAGCACGACCTCATATCCCTCCTTAATAAGTACAAGTCCTTGGCTTGCTCCATTGCTGAGACTTGGCTTACCCCGAGTCTTAGCTTTCGTGTACCACAATTTAATATTCTTAGATGTGATAGATCTGATGGCTATGGAGGGTCGGCTCTCCTTTTCAATAACCGTGTCCCACTTTTGTCCTTATCCTTACCTGCGCTTGGTGGTGATGTGAATGTAGTTGGAGGGACTGTTGAGGGGATCACGGTCCTCTCTGTTTACATTTCGCATCCTCATCACAGTTTTTTAACCCTTTTAAGAAACATTTTTTGTAGTATCCATGGCCCCCTTTTGGTCATGGGTGACTTCAACTGCCATCACTTTAGGTGGGGTTCTAATAGATGCGATTCCTACGGAGAAGGTTTGGTAGAAATCCTAGATGACCTTAACCTCTGCGTCCTAAATGACGGTTCCCCAACCCGTAGATCTCTTCCTGGGCAGCAAAAGAGTTGTGTAGATCTCACATTCTGTTCTGTGGAGTTGGCGGCATCGATTCATTGGCAATGCACTACTCTGACGCATGGCAGCGACCATTACCCTATAGTAATATCTTTAATTAATAAGACCTTTTTAGAAAAAACTTCCCCTCCACTTCTGAAGTACAACTTGTCCAAACCCGATTGGACAAAGTTTTCATCATTACTGGAGGAGAAAATTAGTGAACTTCCAAATTTAAATTCAGCATTTTCAGGCTTTCTTGGTCACTGCCATGTTAAGAATTGTTATGAAGGTTTTGTTTCGTCCATAATTTCAAGTGCAGATTCGTCGTTTAAGTTGCGAAACTGTGCCCGAAACAAAATTCCATCACCCCCATGGTGGGACCATGATTGCACAGCAGCAATACAGGCGAGGAATGACGCCGAAATGCAGTACAATGAATCGATGAACAACGACAATTTGCTACAGTATAGACGAGTGTATGCTCAATCTAAACGACTTCTTCGAAAGAAGAAACGTTCAGGTTGGGTTAAGTTTTGCACTTCTCTATCCCCCTCCACTCCCGTTTCAGTAGTCTGGAAGAGTATAAACCGCTTTAGGCGTGGTTGCTCACCGTCAATCTCTTCACCCATCACCAGACAGACTGCTGAATCCTTTTTCGATAAAATTGCTCCAGCCTATGTTCCCTTATCTTCAGAATTATTACCCACACCTGTAAATACTGCGGATGATCCACTGGATTACCCCTTCTCAATGGAGGAATTGAACACCGTACTTCAAAATGTACGGGATACCGCCCCTGGCAAGGATGGCATCCCATACTCCTTTATAGTTAACTCGGGTACTAATGCTAAGAACTACTTCCTCGAAATCGTGAACTATTGTTATCGTTTTGGTTGGGTTCCGGACCAGTGGAAACAACAAATAGTCATTCCTCTTTTGAAACCCGGCAAGAATGCCGATGACCCGAATGGACTTAGACCAATTGCTTTGTCGTCCGTCTTGGCCAAGTTACTGGAACATTTAATCAAAAATAGACTTGAGTGGTTTGTTGAGTCTCGAAATCTACTGCCCAGCCACCAATTTGGTTTTAGGAAGGGACTTAGTACAATGGACAGTGTGGCAACGTTAGTAACGGATATACGTACAGCCTTTTCCAAAAATGAATCTGCTGTGGCCGCCTTCCTAGACATATCTTCCGCATATGACAATGTCCTTCTTCCCATTCTCAGGCAAAAATTGCAACAGCTGAGCATCCCGGCGAGGATGGTACAGTGTATATGCGGGCTTCTTATGTCCCGCTCATTGGTGTTGAGAGTCCAGGGTGAGATATTTGAGGAAAGACAGACTTGGAAGGGTCTTCCCCAAGGCTCTGTCCTCAGCCCATTACTGTATAATCTATACACAGTTGACATTGGTTCTTGCCTTAATACAGACTGTCATCTTTTACAGTATGCCGATGACCTTGTCCTGTATGTAACCAATACATCAGTAGTTGATGCGGCTTCATCTCTCTGTCTCTCTCTGGACTCATTAAATCAATGGCTCTCAGATCATGGTCTCTCCCTATCTGCTCCGAAAAGTTCGGTTGTCATTTTCTCCCGGAAGCAACGGATTCCTCAAGTTTCAGTTAGTATCGAAGATCAAGGTATTCCATTAGTTGATAAAGCAAAATTTTTAGGCGTGTTTCTAGATTCCAAATTATCTGGTTTACCCCACATTAATTATTTGGTTAAAAAATGCGAAAGGGTTATCCCTATTTTAAAAGTCCTCGCTGGTGTATGGTGGGGTGCCCATCCATACACTATGAAATTAATATATAACGCATTAGTTCGTAGTATTATAGATTATGGCTCATTTTTGTTGATTCCATGTAACAAAGGCGGTTTAGCTGGATTAGATAGGGTTCAGTCTCAATGCCTTCGGATCATCTCAGGTTGCATGAAGTCCTCTCCCATTAGCGCCTTGCAGGTCGAATGCGCCGAACCCCCCTTAGCCCTGAGGAGGCAGTATCTGGCGTCCCGGTTCCTGTTTAGGGTTATCCCCAAAACGCTACATCCTCTTATACCAAAACTACACGAATTAGATACCTTGTGCAGAAATTCAAAATACTGGAAATGCAAGGAATTTCCTCTAATATTAAAAGCATTTTGCCAGCTCCAAAATTTAGATAGCCCTATTGTCCAATATCCCAGATTACCATTGTTTAACTTCCCGTACGAAGTACTTTGCTTTAAACCTCAAATATTTTACAACATTGGTATTTCTAAAAACTCCCCTTCGGCAAACTCGATCTTTAATGCGGTGGTGTGTGAGCGATGGAATGGGTTTCAAAGGTTCTTCACTGATGCCTCTAAGTTAGCAAGTGACAGTTATACCGGTGCTGCTGTTTATTATCAAAATTCAAAAATTATCTTGCAATTTAAATGCCCAAAGGAATCTTCTGTGTTTACAGGCGAGAGTGTGGCTTTATTGGAAGCATGCCATTTCATAGAATCCCATAACATTAGCTCTGGTGTCATTTTCACAGATTCCCTCAGTTGTCTTCAATCCCTTTCCCAGAATCCCTTCAAAAGCAAATTAAATAGCCCACTAATTTTAAATATTAAAAAGTTACTTCTATCCTGTGCTAATCAGCAAAAAAACATTCATCTAGTTTGGATACCCAGCCACTGTGGCATTAAAGGTAATGAATGTGCTGATATATTGGCTAAGGACGCATGCACCTCCCCAACTGCTGACCTTAAACACCTTAATCACCAGGGCTATGATCTACTAAACCTTCCCAAGTCGGATTTGGTTAGCTCGTGGCAGGAACTGTGGAACAGCTCAAGCAAAAGGAAAGGTAGTTTTTACTTCTCGGTCCAACCACTGATAAAACCGAAACCATGGTTCTACCATTATAAGAAGGTACCTAAAAGTGTCATCTCGGTACTATGTAGAATTCGCCTAGGCTTTTGCTGTTCTCCAGTTTTCCTTCGTAAAATTCGTGTCCAGGACTCGTCCCTCTGCGAATGCGGATTGGATGAGGGTAGCTTGGATCACATTTTTTTCGAATGCATCAACAACGATTCATCCTACGACTTATATGGTCGTCTCCCCAAATTACAGATTCCTGTGCCAATTAATTTCCCTTCCCTTTTAACATACTCCTCCCCAGAACTGCTCCAGATGCTGATGATTTTTATCCGTCTTAATAATATTAAATTATAAAATGATATTTGATGTGGTATACCTATGTTTTAAATTTTAATGTTATTAACAATTATAATTTATGTATATGTGTATTTTTGTTTGTTTCAGTGCTGTCCTACTAACCCAACAACAAGTCTTACAACGAGTTTTTTTTTATTCTTAATTTTTTTTTTTTTTTTTTGTTATTTTTTTTTTCTCTTTCTTTCCTTTTCTATATACATTTCTTGCTTTCTCATTTCACTTCTGACATTGGCAGAATTGTCGACATTGGCATCGACAGCACTTGCCATAAATAAAAATAGAATAGAATATTTTTGTCTATTGTTATTGTAGATAAATAAGTATTCGTGTAGAGTATTCTAACAGTAACTTGCAAAATATACTTAAGATACGTTTTCAATACTTAATTTATGACGTTTTCCTATTAATATTAAGAAGTCGGTTAAAAAGAGGTTATATTTTGTTGTTATTTAGTTAGTGGGGTACTTTCGGACAGAACCAGATGGGGCACCTTTGAACGCGTACGAATGTGCCCCAACTGGTAGATAGGTACGATTTAGTGTGTTAGTGTGCTAATTGCTAATTATTGCATTAACTTTATCTTGTGTTTTGCCATCGTCAATGTACGTATATATATTTTAATACCTATTTCTTATTATTTTTTCACAGAAACATGGTGCGGACTTATAAACCAAAAAAGACGAGTCGACAAGCTGTGGATGAAGAATCCGTGATGTCAGCAATACAGGATGTTATGCAAGGAGTATTGTCATATAGAAAAGCTGCCGACAAGTACAATTTGAAATTATCAACCTTAGAAAGCCGCGTAAAAAAATACAAGAATAGCAATGATGATGAAGGGTCAAGCAACCGTACATTTTACTCTAAATATACAGGTTTCCAAGTCTTTTCTATGGAAGAAGAAAAACTGCTAAATGAATATATTATCAAATGTTGTAAGATGCATTATGGACTTACGACGATCCAAACAAGAAAGCTACCATATGAGTATGCCAAATCTTTGAATTTGAAATATCCAGCAAAGTGGGAAGCATCTTAATTAACAACAACTTTTTGCAGTGCTAATCCGCACCAAAGATTAAAAAAATGTGATTCTAAATTTAAGATAACTAATTTACGAGGTTTTGGTCAACTCATCCCGCTTAAAACTTATCCCGCGGGATAAGTTGTCCGCATTAATATTTTTATTATTTTTCTTTGGTCAACTCATACCGCTTTAAAGAAAAGGTAAAATGTATTGTATTATTTGAAATATTTGTACATTCATGAACAAAAGTGTTTGGGGAAAAAATTAAACACCCATAGCTTGGTTAAGCTGATATAATCAAAAATCACAGTAGTTTCATTTATAGAAATTAAAAAAAACAATAACTATTAAAATTGCCCTTGATTAATATTATTACACTGTAAAGTATTTAAACAATCAGAAATCACAGTTTTAACTATCAAAATCAATAAATTAAACATAAAGAAACTGAAGGGTTTGGGTAAATGATACACTTTTATAGCAATAATCTAATATAATTGATAATAGTTTTACACAACGATGCAGTCCGTGCTAGCGGTGCGACACAACCAAGAAACTTAACAAGTACATAGTTAGATGGCACTGCTCGCGTGCTTCGTAATATCTTAACACCTCCCCTCGAAGTCGTGAGCAGATCTTCGACATTTACATACATTCATCCATCATCCCTAAATTATGCAGACATTCATGATGTTTTGTCCCACTCAAGCCTTTGGTCAAGACATCAGCAGGCATTCGATCAGTACACAAATATCTAAGATCAATTACACCTTGTTCGCACTTATCGCGAATAAAGTGGTGCCGTACATCAATGTGTTTTGTTCGTGAATGGTAGTTCTTACTTTGGGCAAGCTTAATGGCACCCTGGTTATCGTTGAATATTATCACACAATCACACTTAACCTCAATTCTATTCAAAACATCACGTAAATACATGGCTTCTTTAGTACATTCAGATATAGCCATATATTCGGCTTCGGTGCTGGATAAAGCAATGGTACGTTGCTTTCGCGCTTCCCAGCTGACTGGAGCACCTGCAAAAATAAATGCGAAGCCGGAATAGGACCTACGATCTACCGCATTCCCTGCCCAGTCTGCATCAACCACACCAAAAAGAGGCAACCCGGTTCTTTCATACACTAGTCCGTAATCTGATGTACCTCGCAAATATCTTAACACACGTTTAGCAGCCTTCCAATGTGCGATGTCGTAATTTGTATTGAACTGACTTAGAAAATTAACGGCATACGCGATATCTGGTCTAGTTGACACCGCCAAGTGCATTAAGGCGCCAATCAAACTCTGATACGGATATTGTTCCATTACATCATTTCTAATACACTCAGGCTTCTCTAATTTTACATTTACATCCATAGGTGTGATAGCAGGTTTACACTCACTCATACCGAAGCGTTCTAACACTTTATCAATATATGATTTTTGACTTAAGTACACTCTATTTTCATCATCACGACTAAATTCAATTCCTAAACAAGTAGATATTTTCCCCATGTCTTTCATTTCAAATGCACTTCTAAACTGTTTCTTCACATTTTCCATCCATACATTATCATTCGTCGCTAGAATCATATCATCGACATATATACCTATCAACATTAGTCGTTCACCATTTCTCGCAATAAACACACAAGGTTCCTGTGGCAATGATTCAAAACCAATATCATTCAACATTCTTGCTAACCTTTTATACCACTGCAAACCTGATTGTCGCAAGCCATATAAAGATTTTTTCAATAAACACACACTATCCACACATTCATCAAGAGTTTCATGCCAGCGTTTTGCTGTCTGTAGTATAGCCTTGTCTGTTATTATTTTCTTTTGCGAACCGACCTTTTCTTTAGCGATTACTTTCTTTAGGACGTCGCTTAACTGATCTGGGATTTCCATGTAGACTTCCTCATCTAGAGAACCATTCAGGTAAGCCGTTACAACGTCCATTTGATGGATTTCCAATCCTAACTCAGCCGACAATGCAGCTATGAGTCTTATGGATGACGATCTCACAACAGGCGAAGACGTCTCATGAAAATCCTCCCCTGGCCGTTGTGAACATCCCTTTGCGACAAGGCGTACTTTCTTGCCAGTACTTTTGGTACTAAACACGAATCTGCTTCCAATAACTTTGCGTT
This sequence comes from Xestia c-nigrum, assembly GCA_916618015.1. Lineage (NCBI taxonomy): Eukaryota > Metazoa > Arthropoda > Insecta > Lepidoptera > Noctuidae > Xestia > Xestia c-nigrum. Next base: position 20,453,058 of record OU745251.1, read on the forward strand.
GTTTTGGTCGTGGTACAATTTCCCAGGTTTTGTTCTTTATCTGAGATAGATACTCATTTTCTAGAGCAGACGTCCACAAATTCAAGTCGCTTCTATTCTCTATATCTGTCCATGTTATTTGTTCTATTACTGCTATCCCTGCACTTATCTGGTTATTCGATTTATCTGATTCATCATCTGATTCATCTGGTTCACTTTTACTGTCTGTAGTATTATTTTCGTTCACTGTCTGATATTCTTTCCGCGGTCTGTCCGCGTGACCAGTGCGAAGTAGGCGTGGTCTTCCTCTTCCTCTTTTAGAGGGTTCTATTAAGTTTTCCCATGAAACAGTTGACTTCCTTTTTCTATATAATTGACCTCTATCTCTATCTTCTTCTGGTTCTTGAATTCTTTCAAGTGATCTTCTTGATCTAGCAGCATTCTTATTGGCTTTTAAAATCTTGCAGTTGTCTTCCTTTCTTTTATTGTTCGCATTAGATGCATTAAATTCTATTCTCACTTCTTCTTCATCAGTATCTGCTTCGTCATCAAGTATTTCTTTATACTCATGCCTAAACGCTGTCTCATTCATAAACTTCACGTCACGAGTAACGATTATCTTTCTTGTTGCAGGATCATGTATTCTATATGCTTTAGATTGAATATCATAGCCCACAAATATTCCTAGCTGTGAGCGTGACTCAAACTTTCTTATCGGTTTTCCCTTATCTTTATAGTAAGCTTTCGAGCCAAACACATGCATATATATGACTGTAGGTTTATTTCCTTTCCACACTGTAAAAGGTATTTGACCATTTAAGGCTGTTGTTGGACACCGGTTTCTTATATAATTAGCAGTATTTACCGCTTCAGCCCAAAATGAAGGTGGACTTCCGGCTTGATGCATCATACATCGTGCCATTTCGACCAATGTCCTGTTCTTTCTCTCGGCAATCCCGTTCTGTTGAGGCGTATATGGCGCCGTCAATCTTCTTCTAATTCCAGCCTTCTTCAAATAATCATCAAACTCATTATTCACATATTCTCCACCGTTATCAGATTGAAGATTCTTTATTTTCTTCCCCGTTAAATTCTCTGCATAGGCTTTGTAAGTTTTGAACACGCTAAAGACGTCACTTTTATTCGCAATGAAGTAGATTTCACACCATCTAGATTTATCATCAATGAAAGTGACAAAATATTTTTTACCACCATACGACTGATGATTCATGGGGCCACAAGGTACTCCCTTGATTTTCCTAATTTTTTTTGTCCGAAAATCATTATCCATAACACGTTTGCTATAAACTTCAGTAACCATAATGTTCAAAACACCGAAATTTTGTTTTACATAACTAACTTCACTTCTAATACTATTTTGTCATAATATCGAATACTATAATAATTGAATCTCCTAATTTTACATCACATAAAGTCGTATGTCCTAAGTATTGTATTATTTGTATCACATAATGTGTATGATTTCGAATGGTCATTTATAAATTGTTAGTCGCTAAAAAAATCCCTAAAAGTTAGGTTTTAGTGACAGAAACGAATTGCTGTAAATCCGACTCCACGCAGTCTTGTCTGCCCTACCCCAAGAGTGTTATTTAAAATCGCGTAGGCGCGGAGGGGCGAGGCGGGCCGCGAGTTGAGGAGCAGGTGGTTGTAACACTCCCCGCCGCGGCTGAGGCTGGCCGGCGAAGCCGGCCAGCAAGCCGAAGCTGCGGTGGTGAGCGTTAAACCCATCTGCGACGATAAGCTCGCGTGAGGCCGCCAGAGCCCCGCAGCACCGGAGCCGTGACAGAAGCCATGCCTGCTGCACGCTTGCTTGCATGCTTGCTTGCTGCATGCTTGCCTGTTGCATGCTTGCTTGCTGCATGCTTGCTTGCTTGCTGTATGCTTGACGCATGCTTGCTACATGTGTGCTGCATGCTTGTTGCATGTTTGCTTGCATTACATGCTTGCTACATGCGTGTTGCATGCTTGCTTCCTTGCATTGCATGCTTGCTTGCTACATGCTTGCTTGCTACATGCATGCCGCATGCTTGCTAAAGCTTGCTTGCTTGCTGTATGCTTGCCACATGCTTGCTACATGCATTCCGCATGCTTGCTGCATGCTTGCTTGCATTGCAGGTCAACGCCTACATACGATTAAACATTTACTTAGAATAGGACTTATGACTTTTATTGAAAACGATTTTATGTCTTTTGTATATTATTGATTGTAATACTTATGACAAACGGATGTAGGGCTTATTATATTTAGGCGTTTCAACTTTATGGCATATGATATTATGTGATTTAAAGTTCGGGTAAATTATCATTCGGACAAATGATGATTAGGACAAAAACAATTATGTCATTTTAGATTATGGATTAAAAAGTTAGGTAATACGATAGAGAACCGGGCCACAAACATCACTATGCACTATTTCAAGTAATTCATTGGTACTATCTTCTCTTTTCTTTGGAAAAGGTGTGCATGTCTGTTTTTGACTAATACAAATCTCACATTCTGATAACTTTTCGTCATCCTTGAATGTTAGCCCGTGTACTAAACCATTGTTTGCCATAGCTTTCAAGTCGCGTTCGTTGAGATGTCCGAGTCGTTGGTGCCACATGTCCATTGAATTCTTAACTGCTTCAATATTATTAACAGAATTCTTACTCATTCGAACATGGTATAGATTTCCAACTCTTTCTGCACGCATATGAATTTTATCATTGTCATCAATCACAATCGCATCATTCTTCCTAAAATGAACCTCGAACCCGCGATCCGTCATCTTAGCCACTGATAATAGGTTTGTTCGTAAGTCAGATACGTAGAACACTTTTTCTATATTAATCTGGCGTTCTTCACTGCCCGTGTCTACAGAAATCTTGACCTTACCAGTCCCAGTAATTTGTGTTCTGTCGCTATTTGCTAAATTTAGCTCTGAGTCTAGCCGCGTAAAATCCTCGATCATGTGCTTCTCATTGCACATATGACCTGTGCATCCACTGTCAATGCACCAAATAGGATTTACTTTCTCACCTTGCATAACCTCTTCGGTAGTACTCAATAACATTGTTGTCTTTTGCTCTTTGTCGTCCTTGTTTTCTAAACTCTGTGCACTTTGCTTATGCTTGTTGATGTGCTTAGTTCTGCAGTCTCTCGCTAAATGCCCACGACGACCACACCGATGACATTCGAAATTATTTTTATAACTGTGGTTGTCCTTGTCATGATTCTTCTTCAGATTGGCATTTTTATTTTTATTGATACGTTTGACGAACATAGCTCCCTGATCAGCTGTCTTAGACTTACGAGCTTCATGATCCTCGATAATCTTCACTTTTAACGTTTCCGTTGATGGTAAATCATCGCGTGATTCCATTGCTGTTCTAAACATAGCGAATGAATCCGGCAAACTGTACAACAATAATATGGCTAATAATTCGTCTATAACTATCAAACCAATTTCTCTCAATTTTTTAACTGCATCAAAAAAGTCTGAGATGTGTTTCTTCAAATCATCATCTTCTTGCATACGAGTCAGCACCAGTTTTTTCAACAAAGAGGCTTTTCTAGCAGGACCGCTGGACTGATACATAGATTTCAGTTTTTCCCAAATGGCCTTGGAACTTTCCAAACCATCCAATGCGGCCAATTCACTTGGGCTTACCGCTAACAGTATGTCGGCTTCGGCTTTTCTGTCCATTTTCAACCATTCAGCATATTTTGGATCACTTAACTGTGGTTTGGGCAATAATCCCGAAACAAACTCCCATAGGTCATTTTTAATCAATATAGCTCGCATGTGAATTTTCCATGTATCGTAATTATCACCAGTAAGTCTATCAATCTTTATAGATGTAGCCATAATGAAGTTTCTTCAACTACAAAACAATACCAATGAATAATAAAAATCTTCGTAACAAACTAGTTGTAAACAAACGATTACGCCGAACGTAAACTTGTAAGTCCGCGTTACGTTAATTAGCCTTCACTTAACTTCACGCGTTTATAACTTTAATTACGACGAACTGTTTTAGTTCAAATCACTGCAATTATTCACTAATATGTCCAGTTTTTCACTCACTGATTGTCCCTGGGCCCATAACCTGAAGGGTTTGGGTAAATGATACACTTTTATAGCAATAATCTAATATAATTGATAATAGTTTTACACAACGATGCAGTCCGTGCTAGCGGTGCGACACAACCAAGAAACTTAACAAGTACATAGTTAGATGGCACTGCTCGCGTGCTTCGTAATATCTTAACAGAAACTAGTCAAAATCTCAATAGTTTCATTAAAAGTTACGTATAAAAATCTAAATTTTCTAAAAAGAATATTTAACAATCAAATCTATAACATTTATCAATCAAACTAAATAATTAACAACTAGTTTTTAGATTATAACTGGTTTACTTAAAATTAGTTAAAATCACAGTCGTTTGATTAAAAATCACGTATTAAAAAATGTAAATAGTCTTAAAATTTGAAATAAAACTAAAAAATTAACAATTATTAACAACTATTTGGATTCTTAAGATTTACTTAAAACTAGTTAAAATTATACTCTATGATTATAAGTCCCAAATAAAAATGCACGAATATAAAAAAAAACTTACAATTAAAATCTGAATAAATAATCATTAAAATCAACAAGATTAAATATTTGACATACCTATATAAAATAAAATTATAGATACAAAATTTACGACGTCATTTAAACATAGTCAACTTCTTAGTTTTTCTAAACAATGTCCTACTGTGATTTGACCGGTGATTAGTTGGTTTATGGCATAGTCAATTTTTTTCTTGTTCTCTATAGTTTCAGGCAATCTCGTCGAAATTTTGAAGCCGCCTGTAGATTTTCTTATAATGGAGGCGAAGAAATGTATATCTTTGATTAAGCCCTCCGAAAATTGAGCAATATTCGGTTTTGATTTAATATATTTTTTGATGTGCCCGTTCCATATTTCTACAACATTATTTGTCTTATTCATTTGCCGGAATGTACACCAAGTGTCTGCGAGAACCGAATTTTCGAGCCAAGTTTTCACGAAGTAGTCATTAAATTGTGTGACACAGTTGCTGTTTGGAGCTTCCTCCATCACGTAGAGCCATCCTTCATTAACTAACTCGGATGGGAGATGAGACAAAGCAGCACAGAGTTTTACATGAATTTTGCCTAATTGTGTTTTGCATACACCTAGCGCCTTAGCTTTACGCCAGAGACTGCGATTGAAGTGGAAATAGCAGCCCGTTATTTTCACACCCGGGAAGTTGCTTCGAATTGCCAATATAGCTGGAACTTCAAAATCAACTGTAATGTCATTGGGGTCCCACTCAGTTATTTGACTTTTTATTATTTGAAATAACAGCTCGTACGCGGACATTTTCTTATCAGGTAACAGAGCGTATATTACTGGAATGACATTAAGATATTCTTGACTGCTTCTAAGCTCAGCGTGAATAGTGTACAATTGATAGAATGGCTTTGGACAAACTTTGAATGTACCATCCATGTAAAATTTCTTACAAGGTGCCATGTATTTTTTCAATTCATTATCAGCAAATATCAGAATACGCGTTTTCCCATGTGCGTAATCAGCAAATAATATCTTTTCAAATTTTTTCGGCACTTCAACATCTTTAGCTTTTGCAAAAGTTAATTTTCTTGCTCCTATTGATTTATTTCTTTTTCTATACAGCATTTTTTGTACACTATTTAGAGCTGGCAACTTCTTTATTAGATCTAAACCACGATCTTCCAGAGAAGCCATATTTTCTTCAAATATTTTTGAGATCGGATCAGACAAATTCTCCTGTACAGCCTTTGAGCACTTCTCCATTTGCATTTTTATCTCAACTTCTGTTGTATTTAAGGGTTCATGACTATGACTCGTTTCATTCATTATCACATTAAAATCAGAGTTAGTTTTTATCGTCGCAGAGCATGTTTTCATTTTCGCACACCGCCACAAGATTGATTTGTCATTATTTTGTCTTTTAATAACGTATTCATAGCCATGTCTTGTTAACTTTTTGGAACCTCTTTGAGTAGTACTTATATTTAGAGATAGATTGCCACGTGAAGTTGAAGGGCTATCTTCATACATTTTGATGGTTGATTCTAAGGGGAAAAATAATAAGCATTAAAGATTATTAAGTACTACGTATAAAATTCAGTACTTAAATAATTTATTGGGAGAGAATGCTTTAAGATATTCAGTTCAAAATTTGTATTTTTGATTCTGCGGGACAAAAAAAAGCTAATAAAAAATAAATTCAATAGCTAAAACCCGACTACTGAAAAATCACGCTCTCAAAAGTTTGAAACAAGCATTCTCATCTGAAATAGTTATGTACAAACTATTCAATATTTAACGTCTAATAAATAAACAACTTACCAACAAGTAATATATTTTAATGTGATGTTTAGAGGATAGCCATGGTCGTATGCTTTTATATGCGTATAACAAAAATTAAAAAAAAACCTACTTTAGTAAAAACAATTATTAAATTTACTCACCCAAGGAACGAATTGAAAGCACTTATAACTTGATATTGATAAATATGTATTTAACTGTTCACAAAAAAATCACACATTCACACACATTCAATCACTTTAACACAACTAAGTACGAAAAAATAGAAAGATGCACTCAACCCTTCCTATTGTGATAAGTTTCTTGTCTGTGATTGGCTGGAAGCAGGTAGTCGTATTCGCATTTCCCGATGAGTTGACCTTGAACTGTCCTTTACTCAAGCAATAGATTAAATGCAATTTGTACGTTTGTGGTTGCGTTGTTGTATTACACATAAAATATGCACCAGGAAATCATTGAATTTAGTTTTAAAGCACTTTTCTTCATGTCCGTACAAGACGTAAAATATATCAGCGGGATGAGTTGTCCGATTCAAAAATTCCACTAGGACAACTCATCCCGCGGGATGGGATTGAGCGGGATGAGTTGACCAAAGACTCTAATTTACGTAGCAAATGAAGCAGTTTCATAGTTTATTGTTAAAGGAAAGTTATTTAATTTTCGTTAATTTTAAGAAAAGTCATTTAAGTTTTGTTTTACATAAGAAAAAGTATGTAATTTTGGTAGACTATAAGAAAAGTATTTTATTTTTGTTTAATAGAAGTTAAATCTTTATTTTTGTGTTTAATTTCATTGCTAACAAAAGAATGTTGGTTTATATGTGTCATTTTAATCGCACGTACGGAACTACCCCACACACTGTACATAGGTGCCCCGCTGTTGGGGCAGATTCGTACAAATTCCAGATTTAATTTAAATCATAATTATGGTTGAAACATCAGATGAAATCATCTGTCATTTTTTTATATGAATCTCAGATAGTTAGACTATAAATTTAAGCTATCAGGTGATTGATTCACGAAAAAAAAAAAAAAAAAAAATATATAAATGTGGAAACCGTACGAAGGGTCCCCACCTTCCCCTACTGAGTCCTGGAGTGGAGATCCCGGATTGTCAAGTGTAGCGTTGAAAGACCCAGGTGCTATGATCATCAAAATATACGTTTAGAAAGATAAATAATAAACAAACGCCCTATGCACTTAAAACAGAACGCTCATACATTCACCAGTGCCCGCCTGTTTTGTTTGCAGGTGAAGTTTTCATGTTTAAACCTGCCCCATATACGAGAAGGTGCAGGCCATAAATAAAACACGTGCACGTTATTTTCAGTAGCGATACTGTAAATCATAGGTGGACACGGTGCCGTGCTCGGCCATAGACCGTAGAAGTGGTAGTTGTCACCAACTGAATTTCAACCGTAGACACTATACACGGTAGAAAAGAAGTTGTGTGGTAATCGGTTGTCGTGATATCGGCATTTGTGACGTCGAAGATGTAGAAAAAATTGAGAATGACTGTGGATGAGTCAGGAAGACCAAAGGAACATACCAAGTTTCCTCCCTGGCTAGGATAGTATTGGGTTGTGGAGGTCAGATAGGCAAATACTCCATGTTAAATACTGGTACTCAGGTGCATCCGGGGAGACTGGCAGCCAACCCCAACATAGTTGGGTAAAGGGCTAGGCTAAATGATGCCTGACATAATTCACCAAATCAGGTGATAAGACAACATGTGGTAGATTAAATACTCTGTACATTTCCTCGGTCTATGACAGAACCTATCCACTGTACCACTGTGTAATAGAGTGTGTTTCTAATGCCTTTTGATTTATCGCCTTGATAACTACGAGTGTACTTTCATGAACCCGCATGGAGGTAGGAACTTCTAATTATGCACGACAATCTATTGGTTTGCATGTGTACTCGAAATTCATCAAATATTCATATAAGGGAACGCCTGTTTAGGCTTCTAGAAGTAATAAGTTGCTGATTGACCGTTTAGTGATGTGAAAAAAAAAACAAGAGTGTTTGTTTCTTTCTTTCATACTTATGTTGATTCAGCTGCAAAAATTGTACTAGCTCGACGAATTTGCATGATATCAAAATAATTTATAAACCTATGTTACTCGGTAAATATGTAACTTTCTAATGTCGAGTAGTTTTTGAGTTCAATTGTAAAAATCACCCACAAAAAATCGAATCTTTCCGCTTTATAATATTAGTCTATCATATAAATAAAAATAAATGCTCGTGCGTCCTAAGTTGTGTGGAGATCCCAGATTATGTGAAACTGATGGATGGGTTGGATGAGGAAATATATTAATGTAAATAAGTATAACTCTAAACACGCTGCTAAACCCATATAACACAAGTCGTTAACATATTACTCCGCCACTCTCAAGTAACAAAGTCTCGCGCAGCTATGCCGCGCGAACAGTTTAATTCTAACGGGTGAGCGACAAAACTTGGTAACTAACAAGTTTGACGTAACGAGTTACATTCGCGCTAGTTACTGAGTTCTTCGAATACATAGCTAAATTGATAGCTAACCGTTTCAAGTAGGATTTTAGTAATCATCATCTACCTAGCCTTTTCCCAACTATGTTTGGGTCAGTCTAACCGGATGCAGCTGAATACCAGTATTTTACATGGAGCGAATGCCTCTCCGCCCTCAAAAACCCAGTTAATACCTGGGTAATACGACAACACTTGGTCAGACTGCTTGTCAGACTTTTTGGGCCACTGACTACTTTTAACGACTGTCAAACTTGAACAAATGACAACCGAGACCAACAGCTTAACGTGCTTTCCGAGGCACGGAGGAAACCCGGTATGTAAAGGTGGTCACCCATCCACAGACCGACCTCCGAGTAGCTGTTATTATTTAGATGCGAGCTCTTCAAGTAGGTTTTTTTTTTTGTAGGTGTTGTTGATTAATTTTGCCTGGGATTGAGAATCAACCGCATAAAGTAAGTGAAAAAGACTTACACTTAAAATTGGGTGGGCGAAGGTTGAAATGGAGAATATTCTCCAGCGATGTAAATTTAATTTACTTATTTACTGATTACTTTGTCTAAAGCTTGATTCGGTTTGCGTGCAGTATTTCTGACAACGTATGGGCATAGTTACGGTGATGGAGTATTTATTATGTACAATTCATTAATGAATCTATACAACGTGTAACGTTATATGCGCAAAATCTCAGATAACCCAAATGATTTTTAAGTCAATTAACCAAATTCTGAGAGAAAAGAAAATATTCAAAAAAAATACTAAGGTTTAACGTGGTGCTTCAGTTTTAGATTTACTGGTAAGAACTATTATCATTCCGCGTATGAGATTTTTTTATTGGGCGACAACCATTTGTGTTTGTTTGTTTACCTATTTTTGCGGGTTTGCGCACGTGTTGACTTCACCTATTAATAAATAGACAGGGCAAACATTTTAAAGAAGATTTTTTTGAAAAATTTGACCTATATTAAAAAGTGGTTCAATTGATTCTGCTCGTGATTCTGATCAAACTATTTTCAGGTTTTGCGCATTTAACGTTACACGTTGTATATTAGGAGCCCGTGGCCACACGACAGCAATAGCCAGGCCGGTCTGTAGATATTTGAATCATCCACACCGTACCGGGTAGCCTTTATGCCTCAAAAATAACGCTAATCCCCGTTGATCCCGAATGTCATTTGAAGATATGTTACGTTGGTCCTATAGTCCGTCCATCAGATTATTATCAAGGGATAACGGGTTATTTGGTAACTGGGTGGTGGGGGGCAGATTGGCAGTCGCTCCATGTAAAATAGTTTAGTATTCAGCTGCATTCGGCTAGACTGGAAGCTGACCCCAATTTATTTCAATAAATATCGCTAGACATTAACACACAGCGCCATCTAGTGCCACACTAAGCAAGGCTTGTGTCGTGGACACCACATAGTTGATATACTACATATATACTTTTTTGTTTGTAAATACATACTTATTTAACATAGAAACATCCATGACTCGGAAACAAATTAATGTTCATGCTCATCACACACACATTTGCTCCTACCGGGATTCGAACCCAGGACCCTATGAACGCAAGGCAGCTTCACTACCACTACGCTATTCGAGTCGTCTAAATTAAAAAAAAACAACTTGATGTATCTTTAAGTATTTACGGGATTAAACACTGTTTTAAGCTTCCACGGTTTAAAACTAAACTTTGTATTGTCACATAAGGGATGTCTTTCGTGATTGAAAAAAAAACGTAAAAACATCATCATTCTCTTGTCCATATCCCATTTTATTTGGGGTCGGCGCAGCATGTCTTCTTCTTCCATACTCCTCTATTTTTCGTCATCTCATCAGAAACTTCCTTTCTTACCATAATAATATCCTTCTTAACAAAGTCCATCCATCGTTTCTTTGGTCTTCCTCTACTCAAATACCCATCCACATTCATACTCAAAACTTTTTTCACGACATTTTCCCCATTCCTCCTCATCACATGCCCATACCACGATAACCGATTACCACAAAAAATTAAAAATATAATTCAAAATAATAAACAATCACGGAAGATAATTATCCCGTAAGTGACAATATAAACTTAGGGGATTAGGTATATCTGTGATTATTTTTCAATTCTATGAGTTCCCGTTATTAATGAATCTTTGTATATTTTTAACAGCACTCAATAATGTTGTAATTTGTCAGCAAAGATGATTTATGTTCAACTTCCTTTGAAATAAATCATTTGGAAACTGGATTAGTCGAACTAAAAATAATGAAAATTTGATCATTACTCATAAAATGACCGACAGAACAAGACAGATACAAAATATGTGGAACAACTCGAATCGTTCAGTTAAATTGGTACTCAATAATAAACTGGACAAAGACGTCCAAAGAATGGTTCAATCTTTCAACATAATTCTCTCTGTATTCCTCTTTTCTAAATACAAAATAAGAAAGGGTTACATCACTCCATGTGAAAAGAAGTATCAAATAATGCTGTTTTTAATTATTTCTATTTTCTATGTGTTTAGTTTTTATAATGTGCTTAATGAACGAGTCAGCCAGTCTATGAAATTTTATAACAAATGTTACGTGATTGGTAACCTCTTTTATTTATTAAATTCCCTACTGTTGCTAATTTCTAACACTGTGCAGAGTCGCAGTCACATTTCTCTTATTTTGATAATCCAAGAAATTCACAGAATGAGTCGCATAAGCACCCGAAGGTATGTTATTCAGAATTGGATCTTACTTTCTAGTGTATTCTTGACTGCTGTCATCCCTATTTTCGTTTTTTATTCATACCAAGAGGTCATTTATTTTGTCAATATAGCTGGCGATTTCAAAATGATAGCAGTGGATTTGAGTTTAGTATATAGTTTTCGACTTATGGCATTATTAAATATGTATCTTGACGAGTGGGCTAAGAACATACTACGTCATGAAGAAGGCAATGGCGAAAATTGTGAAAAAATGTTTGTTATGTATCAAAATATTGTAGAAGCTTACGAGCTGCATGGAAAGATTTCTCAAGTGTTGGTAAGTTAATGTTTTTTTTATAATGTTCTTGATTTTTAATCAATCACAAACTTAATATGAAAGGGACGGACAGAGAGAGCGGAAGAGAGAACATTTGCACTGAATTTTATTTTTGCTATTATTTGTTTAACAGATCTCGTGGCAAGTAGCAGACACATTCATTCGTGGTTTCTGGTTTTTGGCAATATTTTTAGCAAAATTTCGAGATCCAACAGCGACGCAAGAAGAAGTAAGCACTTTCGTAATTAAATTTCACATCACGGAAAGGGCTATCAATGCTTGAAGTTTCCTTGTTTAATCGAATCAGGAAATGACATCCGCAAGAAAACCGAGGCCACCAAGGTAGCCCGAAGAAATGCCAAAATTAAGTGGCAGATCACATTGTTCGATGAACAGATGTCCGTTGGGGCCGAAAAGTTCAGGAGTGGCGACAACAAGACTGCGTTGGAACTTCTCACTCGGTGAAATTTTCAGGGATCCGCTGGATGCAAGACGCACGGAATCGGTCCGGTGACACTTGGGGGACTATGTCCAGCAGTGGACGTCTTTCGGCTGAAATGATGATGATGATGAAAATGATCGGCTTCAGCGTCGTCTGAAGCCAGATTTTTATAGACGCTGTCTTGGTACTGTGAAGCTTACATTTATTTTCTTCGGCTTATTGACACGTATCTTGGAGCGCAACATTCGGTTTTGAAACCGAGGGATTTTTTTTCATAATGAAATAACGGGACAATCAAGGTGTTCATGCTAACGAGTATAAAAAAGAAAGAACGTTTCATAATAAAATGCATATTTCATTGCACATTTAAAATAATGAAATGAGTAAAGGGTTCCTATCTTCAATAGTAAAGATGAGAAGAGGTTCATGGTCGGAAGCACGTAGGCTACTGTTCTTCTCTTATCTAAAGGGTATAAAACACATCTTAACGAAGCCGAAAGGCATAACTAATCGCAATGACTGGGAGAACCGTCATTACAATGACTATTTGATATACACCATACCAGGGCCTAAATTCTGCTAATAAAATAGTGTCAGAGTAGTCGATCATTGATTTCATTATGGTCAAGTTCTGTCATATTTTGACAAGTTTGTTAATTCTACTATCATAATGGCACCATTATGACTTTTCAATGGTCAACCACTGACACTTCATTGAAAGAAATGTCATAGAATGATAACCTCGTACATGAAATCTGGCATGAATAAATGTTCGCATTTAGTAGTAGATTTCGAAAACCATTTGTACTAAGGGTTTTATAATAAAGATAACACGACAATACCATGAAAACACAATTTTATTACGAGACCATTGACCGACCATTGTGAATTTAGCAGATTACGAACTTTAAGCAAAATGACAATGGGATGAGAATGGAATCGTGTTGGAGTGACGAATTTATGAAAATAGCAGAATTAGGCTCCTGGAGGATAGGCCCGCAGTGAACGTCTTTCGGCTGAAATGAATGAATGAATGAATACCTTGGAACCTTTTAATTTAACATTTTGACAGGTTTTTGTAATGTACAAGTTTTCTTGTTAGATTTTTAATTTAAACACCTCCAGGACCGCCGTACTATTCAATCCATCCATCAACACAATACTGTATGTGCTTTAAATTTAATTCTTCATCGCAACATGATTTATCACCCCAAAAAAAAAGTCATTTCCCAGCAATAATTTCTGCGTAAAGTTACTTAGGTTGATGTACAGAATGCTTGGTTGACGGCTTCGTGATGAGGTTGTTTACACCCTGTATATACCCACCTCATATCTTTTAATTTTTTTTCAGCGTTACCTAAGCAGTTTGTACGTCTGCTCAGTAATATTTGGATGGATTATGAAGGACACCATTTTAATTGTTATAACCAGTTTGCAATGTGAGAAGTTCTACATTTCTGTGGAGGAAGCTGAGTCGGCGTGTATACAGCGAGTGATGAATATGAACTGTTCAGGTGATAAGTAATATAACTTCAAATAGAAAAATAAATAGTTTTAATTAATTCAGAAAAAAGTTCTTCATTTTCGTGATTGCCAAACTGAATAACATTCGCATGATCAAAAATGTGTTAAATGGGACCGAAAAATTCTGTAATGGCGACCAAGTAATAGATGGCGCAGTGTTTGAAGGCCTGCTGGCCCACCACTCTTTCCCAAACCTCCTGAAAGCCAGAATCAATAGTGGTGACCACCAAAAAAGCGCCGAGACTCAACAAAAAGTATAGCGGAAGAGTAGGAAAAAACCGTACCTAATTTTTACTTCAGTCCATATCTCCTGGCGAAGGTTGTGAGAATACGCCCTGTGCGAGAAGCATAGGACTTAACGTCTTGGCAATGTTTAGAGGTCTCTGCCCAGCAGTAGACTTGTTTTCCTCTGACATCATTTTGGCTCAATTTTGGGTGGATTTGCAAACTATTAGAAGAAATCCGGATATTTCCATAAAGTTTGATAAAATTACTCTCCACAATTGTCCTATTAATCTTACTCTTTACAGAGAATCTCAAGCACCTGTGCAAGCGCGTGCTACAAATCAACCGGACCTTCAGTAAGATTACAGCGTTTGGTTTGTTTACTATTGATGCCTCTTTACCGATACCTTTAACTGGACTAATGGCCAAATACGTCATTGTACTGCTGCAATTTGCTTTGGTGTAAAATAACGGTTTACCTACAATAAATGTATAATATATTATATCAACACCTAGCATTTTTTTCAACACACAGATTGTTTTATCACGAACTATAGCAGATGTGTTTTTATCAAAAGTTTAATTAGGTAGCGCTAAATAAATAAAAATGTTAAATTAATAGTTATTATTATTTATATCATCCTATCCAAGGTTTTTTATCACGTATCATTTATGGTAGTTTATTTCACAAAATAAAACTATCTCTATCTCTATATATCCACTTCGTTTGTAGAGTAGCAACCTAAGATGACTTTGGGTTGTACAACTCAGTTTCGGAAATGTCCACGAACAATAAGATGGATTTATGACTACTGAAGCAGATAAGTGGCTGGAAGCAGTGCTCGACCGACGCGACGGTCAGCGTTGACCGTCATACAATGCACGCAACCAAATCACGCACGTACTGTCAGCGTAGTCGTGTGCTCATTCATAGACTTGCATAGATATAGCTACGCCGACCGACGACGGTCAGCGCTGACCGCGTCGGTCGTTTATAGGACATTATTTTTTTTTTAAATCTACAACTAAATGCGAACATTTATTCATGCCAGATTTCATGTACGAGATTATCATCCAATGACATTTTTTTCAATGGAGTGTCAGTGGTTGGCCATTGAAATTTACCGTCGGTGTTCCATAGGTTGAACCCAATGGTTTGGCACGCGACGATGGCAAGAGACCAGACGGCATGTCATTGTTTCCATGGAAGATGGGTAGGCCTCGGGTGTGGGACGAAAGATATTGTGTCGATACTCCTGCGCCTTCCCATCTTCCTACTACATCGTGCTGTGCAGGGGCTGCCGCTGTGGCTGCAGAGAACCCCAAGCGGCGTAAATATAGTAACCTTATTGGTAACTATATTTTCAAGCCGTTTGGGGTTGAAACTCTAGGACTGTGGGGTCCGTGTGCTCACAGCCTTTTCAAGGAAATTTCAAAACGCTTGTTGACACTTTCCGTGACCCTAGGGCTGGCTTTTACCTCGGCCAAAGGTTTAGCGTTGCCATTCAGCGTGGTAACGCTGCCAGTCTCATGGGGACATTACCAGTTGACAGCGTACTTAAGTTTGTAGTTTAAGGGGCCGGCGGAGCGTGCGTCGTTCATACAAACGTAATACCAAAATAATTTGGAAACCAAATGTATTCTTTAGAAAGTGTGTATTTATTTCGATTGGATAACATAATATCTAGGTTCCCAAATATATATCATGAATGGATATTGATTTAAACAAGAGTTATAAGAAAAACAAGATTTCTATAGAAATTTTAAATTCCTCATATCTCGTATAAATATCATTGTTCTTTCAAAATATATATTTGAGAATCTAGATATTATGTTTCATCTGCCTTGCCTTTTCCCAACTATGTTGGGGCTTCCAATCTAACCGGATGCAGCTGAATACCAGTATTTTACATGGAGCGACTGCCTATCTGACCTCTACAACCCAGTTAATACTGGGAAATACGACACCACTTGGTAAGACTGGTGTCAGACTTTTGGGGCCACTGACTACCTGTAACGACTGTCAAAGATGGATAAATGATAGCCAGGACCAACAGCTTAACGTGCGTAACTGAGGCACGGAGGAAACTCGGTATCTAAGGGTGGTCACCCATCCACAGACCAACCTAGGCAAGCATGGCTTAACCTAAAGATTGACCCGAGTGGCTGATATTATTTAGCCACGAGCTCCTCCTACCTAACCTAGATATTATATAATCCAATCGAAATAGATACATACTTTCTCGAGTATTTGTTTGGTTTACGAATTATTTTGGTATTACGTTTGTATGAACGACGCACGCTCCGCCGGCCCCTTAAGTTAGTTGGTCTAGTTAATTTTAGCAAATTGTAAATAAGGTATATTTATATTACTTATTCCTAGCAAGATTGTCTGGATTTTTAAAAAGAGACCATGACCTTTGAGTTTGTTTCGGCTGTTTCTTTTTAGAGGTCCCATTTAGTTAAAAAAAACGTATAAAAGGGTTTGAGGAGAGCTACTTGCTGAACAAATATCATTTATCATTATCATTTGGAACCTTTGGAAACGAAAACTAATTATATTGTTGGAAACCAATTAAATTTTCTTAATTTTCATTTTCAAATAGAAAAAAACGGGAAAGACTATGAGGGTGATGGTGTTTTTTTTTACCCTAAGTGATTGATGAAAGAAACAGTAATTCTTTTTTGTACATTGAAATTGACGGCAATCATGATTAATTACTTTCAATGTATATGATCATTAGAAAAGAAATGAAATTACATACCGATAGAATCAGTCCTTATAAGATTGATTGTCTATTTGTCGTCTTACAGTGGAACTTATAACAAATCAAACACAACTGCCGAAAGAATAAATAAAATACAAAACATGTGGTCCACCTCAAATCGTCCAGTCAAATCGTTACTTAGTAATAAACTGGACGAAGACGTCCATAGAATAATTCGACCATTCAACATTATGCTTTCTGTTTTATTCACTTCTAAATACAAAATAAGAAAGGGTTATATCACTCCATGTGAAAAAAAATATCACATATTGCTATTTTTCGTGATTTTATTTTTAAATGTGTTTTCCATTTATAGTATGTTCAGTAATGAAGTTACTGATACTGAAAAGTTGTATAATAATGCTTCCATGTTTGCTTTTGTTATTTATTTCCTCATTTACATAATATTGATAGTTATTTGTAATATTTTTCAAAGCCGTAGCAACATTTCCCTGATTTTGATCATTCAAGAAATTCATAAAAGCATCGATATTAACAAAAGTATTCAAAGTTTTGTGGTCCGCGGTTGGATCTCATTGATAACCATATTCTGCGCGATGGTTATCATATTTACTACATATGTAATTTTACGAGGGTCACCATATTATTTGATAGACGTCACCGGCGTCATATTAATTCTACAACTAGAATTTAATTTAGTTTATGGTATTCGTCTCATGATATTGTTGACAAAATATCTCGAAGAATGGGTAAATCAAGTATTAATTTTAAATGAAGACGAAGATAATGAAGAGTATTGTGATAAATTGTTTAAAATTTATCAAAATATTTCAGAAGCTTACACGCTGTACGCTAAGATTTTCCAAGTGATAGTAAGTTTCATTAAACATTAGAATCAATATCAAGCCACAAACATGTCCGTATTTGAAAAATCTATTGAGGGTAGACAAGTGGCTAAGGAGTGGCAAGCGCGTACCGTAATGGTCATACGCGTAGCACCCTATGCCAGCCCTGTACCGGCACCGCCCCAATCTAGCAATTTGTTAAAAATTAAATCTTGTGACTCACAGTGTGTCCGGACACGGACTACCGATATTCTAAATACTTAAATATAAACTAGTTTAAAGTACAATTACACTCTAGGTTTGGGTCCAGTACACTTACCCGCTATGAGCCAGCTATTTTGTTTTTTTGTTGAAATATGCTCTATGCGAGTACAAAAAAACATATCTCTCAAAGTTTTAGTTATATTGAGACAAAAATGCTATTCAACCAATAATATTGGTAATTACTACAAGAACACCCCAGACAATTTTTTCATTTTTTTACTAGATCGACGGATTTTGAGCTAAGCTACAATACAACGTAAAATTTACAACTGTATATTTAATACTTTAACAGTTATTGTTGTTGGCTGGTGACTTGGGGGATGCCTATGTCCAGAAGTGGACGTCTTTCGGTTGAAATGATGATGATGATGAAGTGGCAATTCATTTCAAATCGTTTCGTGATTCTATAACAAACAACAGGCAGGATACTATGATGGGTCAGTATTGTTTTAATGTCACTTCAGTGTAGACAAGAGACAAAGCTACGAGGACGTCTAGTACCATCTCTTTCCAACTTTTTACAAAGTTTGCCGGTAGTTTATGTAAATCAAACGACATTACTATACATTATCGTTGTGATCGAAAGTTTCTTTGTGTAGGTGATCAGATTATCATATTCGTTCCGTAGTTATTTCCTTCTATTCTGTTTAATCATTTTCATTTTTTTCAGGTATTGTGCGAAATCATAGACTCGTTCACTCGAGGTTTGGGGTATTTTGAGGTTTGCTTATTACTACAAACGTCCTTTAATGAAGTAAGTAGTGTAATATCATCACATTTTTAAAGATATCTTTGACATCCGTGTTTACAGTCTTGTACAAATAATGATGCTTGAAAACTTGAGTTTATGTTGCTTCTGAAATATTTCGATGACATTTTTGTCTTTCGCACTCATGTGTCAAGTTGATATTTCATTACTGTAGGAATTCAATATTTGACATGAATACTGTAGGGGCACAGTTGGGAGAACAACAATGAATCCACTGTTTTAACAAAATATCTACAATAGTATATTTTATATCGAGGGACTAAACGTAGCCATAATACACCAGAGGTGGTTTGACTCCCTAGGGTGCGAGGGATTCAATAAAACCGAGGGTATATTAAGTTGTGTAGCCTCCACCCGTCTAATTCATACCTAGTACACGGCAGATAAATAAAAGTCGGGTGTGTACCGTTTAAAAGTATAATAAAGGCAAGCAGAACCGGAGGGACACAAATTTGTAGGGTCGCAAGTTACAATTGCCTGTAGTCACTGCTGCAGGGATAGGTATTCCCCTGTAGTTGCAGCAGGCAGAAATCCCGGAGCTGGCCGGAGATGGTAGAAGGCCGAAGAACTGTGTAGCGCGATACGGTGATGTCACTCGAGGGTATCTGGTGGGGCGTGAAATTTTCCAGCAGGTCACCGCTAAGCCACAGGGCACACGAGCGTGGTCGCTCGAAGAATCAGTCAACCCGTAGCGTAGGTCCCGGGCGAATATGAAAATGAGTTACAAATGAAATATCTAAGGCACAAATTACACAGAAGCTGCGTAAGGCGTGAATTATAAAAAAAAGGCATACGGTGTAGACGCGGCGCAGGCGCTTTCAAACTTATCAAAGAGGCGAAGATACGCCGCAATTAAAGTTCGGTCGCGGAGCATGAGAATTTCGTACAATGACCTCTTTACCTACTGGTTTACTAGTGGTCACAAACATTTTTCTACTAAGTGGGGTTTACATGAAATATTTGAAGGAGAAAGTAAATTTACCAACTTTTTAAATAAATTATTGTTATTATGTAAATAATTGATTTAAATGTTATATTTAGTAAAATTTTTAAAAATCGAGGTGTAAATTACTATTTCGGCAGAAATAAAAATAACTTACGTCTGGATTTTTTGTCGTGACTCAAGGCCAACCAAAAAACCACATACAAACAAGAACAAACCTTACAGTGTTAGGTAAAAGCCGCATCCAGTCACCGTTTATCTGTGTTTCACAGATATTTGTTAACATAATGTATCGAACGAACATTTTGCCCGCACTGATTTGTAATCTACCTTCAAAATATTTATAAATCTTCTAATTTTTTATAATACACCAACTTTTTGTTCTTTTTAAGTGTCTAGTATTAATATTCCCACAACCTTCTGAGGTTTAAGATCATTTACAGTTCCTGAGGACGGTGGCCATTGCATCTGTGCGAACGATACTCATTATATTTACGCGGGAGTGACAGAGACAGGTAATAATAGGTCATTGTACGAAATTCTTCGTGCTCCGCGACCGGACTTTAATCATTAAACAGGCTGACTTTTTCATGATAACATGTCTTCCTCTTCAGATGACGAAGATGCGCTTGCTTTTTTCACCTCATCATTAATTAGGTTAGGTCATAGTGCATGGTTCATAAGTTATATTTGGATGTATTAGTGTATTTTTATGTTGTAATGTAATTTTGTGTATGTTATCTATGGGCCTTAAGATGCCTGAAAATAAAATGAATGATTGATTGATTAATGTGCAGAGACATCGAAGACATTGGGTGCTGTGTGGAAAATGTCATATAGATGTTTTGAAATAATGTTTAAAAAATAGATGTCTTGAATTGAATGTGGAATTCTGAAGACCGTGTTTACTTTTGACAAAAAAATGTCGAAACATTCTAGTGTCATTTTATACAGTGTAGGAAAATGATCAGGATGGATATTTGCATAATTTTTCCAAATATCTATACGACATTTTCCACGCCCAATGTTTTCGGTGTCTCTGCACATTAATCAATCAATCAATCATTTTATTTTCAGGCACCTTAAGGCCCATTGATTTAATACACAAAATTACATCATCATCATCATCAGCCTATAATGTTCCCACTGCTGGGACACGGCCTCCTCTCAATGAGAGGGAATGGGCTATAATCTACCACGCGGGCCCAGTGCGGTTTGGTAGATGTCACATGTCTTCGAATTTTTGTTTCTAGGACATGCCGGTTTCCTCACGATGTTTGCCTTCACCGTTTTGAGAGCAGTGGTGATGAAATAAATTACACAAAGTAATGCGCCTGTCTGGGTTTGAACCCACGACTTACTGTTCGTAAGTCGGGGCCGCCACCACTGGGCCACCGCTGCTTAATATACAAAATTATACATTACAACATAATAATACACAATAATAATAATAAAATAAATTTCAGACCATCGAGTTCATATTAAAAACATTATAATTTTTATCGTTCATAAATATAGGTACACTAATACATACAAAATATAACGTATAAACTATGGCCTAACCTAAATAATGATGAGTTGAGCAAAGCAAGCGCATCATCGTCATCTGAAGAGGAAGATATGCTATCACGAATAAGTCAGCCTGTATAATGACTAGTTGCGGCGTATCTGTATCTCTTTGATAAGTTTGAAATCGCGTCCGTGCCTTCTCTGTTCCATGCCTGCTCTGCGCCTGCGCCACGTTTTCACCGTATGCCTTTTCTGTATAATTCACGCCTAAGACAGAATAATGTTTCGCAATAAAATGATTATGATGTGCGTAATTTTTGTGTGCCATTTAAAAATTACCCTAAATCAGGATTATTCACTGAGTTTAAGTTTAAATGAAGCAACTTGGCAATTATCTAGATGGAAATTCAACGGTCGTGTCTGCTATAGTGCTAGACAGGACTAAAGGCGAAATGTCGAAAAAGTTCTCTCTGAACAGCCTAAAGACGACTGACTCGCTGGCGGCAGCTCTGCGCAACGACGCGACGCCGTGACGCGGCGAACGGGTTTGTTCACTGTCATCGCGTCGTCCCGCGCCCGCACTTCCAACATGACAAACTGACATTATTTGTTATCTGTGGAATTGAATGATGGTTCGTGTAACGTTCCGTTACAGTTGGCGTTTAGTCTGGAGGTGCAAACTGTACACAACATACAAATTATTATCATATAATAATTTCAGGTTCCCATGAGCTATGGAGATTTATATTCAACCCTTTTATGGATTTTGAAGTACATAACATTGATAATTATGATAAGCATGCATTGTGAGAAGTTCCATATATTTGTGGAGGAAGCTGAGTCGGCGTGTATACAGCGAGTGATGAATACTAAATGCCCGAGTAAGATGTTTGTCCTGTAATGTGTTACGGCAAAAAATCATAATTGTATCACATATATCCTGATACTGACTTGCA
The DNA here is from genome assembly GCA_916618015.1 of Xestia c-nigrum. Lineage (NCBI taxonomy): Eukaryota > Metazoa > Arthropoda > Insecta > Lepidoptera > Noctuidae > Xestia > Xestia c-nigrum. The sequence goes on from OU745251.1 coordinate 20,475,171, forward strand.
AATTGAAAAAAAACCCCTAAGAAAAATGATTTTCGCGGGCTATCCAGAACATTTTTAAAGTTTGCAACGTCTCAAGAAGCTATAAAATAATTTCAAGGTTTAATTATTTAAAATTTGTATGATTTTTTATAAAATATCGTTTTGTATTCTTCTTAAATAACAGATTTAAAAATGCAATAAGTAATATCATGAAACTATCGCTATTTAGTCAAAAATATTTGGATTCGTTTCAAATTCTTCACATCAAATTGAGTGATAACATTATAATTTCGTATCCATCGTCTCTGCTCTTCAGAGTATAACAGCAATAGTCCTGACAAATAAATAATGTTGTTTGTGACGGTAATTTGCGACATTGCCAGCTTTAAGAATACACTTGACTAAATTGTTTTTGACGTGACAATGTCTTATAATTCGATAGAGCCGGCTGCACGCACGAAAAAACATGACTCATGCGGCGCTACCTCGCTGATCGCTCTGAGGCGTTCCATGTAAGGCTTGAAGTGCAAGCGAGAGCGCGGAACGAGTGACAAAGAAGCACAATCGGCCTTTGCGTTCGGCAGCGTTCGACATCCGTCTCTCTCCTACTTGAGTGAGCGATGCGTCTGCGTGGACAGCTACTATACTATAGTACATTCACATGTTTTGATCGAGTATCAAGTGCAGTGAAAAGTGAATGTTGTGTCAAAAAAAGCTACCATTCCATCAGTATTTTCTTAAGACGTTGTCACGTTAAAGTATCGTCAGTAAACCGACTTTATTTGTTTGACACTACATGAGCTAAATTAGCAACTATACTTTTGGTGGTTCAAACTTCGTCTGAAAAGCTATTAAAATAAAGTTCTAATCAGCTGGCACTACAAAAGAGTTGTTACGTTGTAGTTTCGATCGATTTACAAAAAATATATGGATTGGACTAAAAACTAAAACACTATGATGCTAATAAATGATGCTCAAAGAATTATTTGCCAAAAAATCAGAATGCCTGTGTTTTTGTATGGTTTTTACTCGTTAAAAGAAAAATTTGGGGATAAGTTTGTGATTTTTTTCTATCGAGGGAAATTAATTGTTTTTGTATTTCCAAAACACTATCATACTTAAGCATATATTCTGAAGAATATCATTTCTTTTAAGTTTTGTTTGTTGCAGTGAATCAAATACTTACAGGCATAATAAAACTCTCGTGTAGCTGTTGTAGTTTCTTTAAAGTGATGTTAAGTGTATTCATGGTTATGTTGTATCCAAAATTAATTTCAGCCTATACAGCTGGATTATAATACTTATTTCTTTCCTTACAGAGAGCCACAAACATCTGTGCAAGCGTGTACTACAAGTTAACCAGACCTTCAGTAAGATGACAGCGTGTGGGCTGTTTACTGTGGACGCCTCTCTACCGATACCTTTGACAGCACTTATGACTAAATACATTATTGTACTGCTGCAGTTTGCTTTGCTTTAATAATCATCATAATCTACGCTTTAATTCAGATACATTTTGTTGAGTTAAGATAATTGTAAATGCATGGTATCAATTATCTTTATAATTAAATGTGTATTAATGTAATCAACGTTGTTATTTATTTAAACGATAAACTATAAATGTATTCATAGTTATAATTAAATAACTCAATTGAAGTTATCTTAAACATGATCTGGCTAGGACCAAATAAATGCTCAAATAATCAATCATTCATCATTAAAATTGATTGAAATAAATAAAACACAAATAAATAAATAAATATTGTATTTTGTTCTTTTATGTGTTATAATAGCTGCCATAATACACATACGCGATACCCACTAACACACCCAATATCTCTAGGCCGCTGGTTCATATCCGGCTCGAAAGACTACAGAGCATGTTTAATAAAATGCTAGTAATTTTGTTGCAGTTCGCTGTATTACCAGATTACTATAAATACAACAAATGAGCCAAAGTACTTGACACCGAGAGCAAGTATAAGATATCTTAATTACTAATGTTGCCAGTACTTAAAAACTAAACATATAAATGCTGCTACTTTAAGCAAAACACTAATGTTTAGATTATTCTTAAACATACCTATTTCAAGTATCTACCTATTGCATTTTATAAGATAAATCCTTATGACAGATAGACTGACGAAAAGGTAGTAGAGCCTTAATAATAGGGTGCCGTTGGCAGCGTTTGCGTACGGAACCATAAAAATAACCCTAATTTATTTAACTGAATTTTATTTATATAAGGAAACTGAATTACACATGGTATACATTATCTTTAATAAATGTGTATTAATGTAATCAAGCTGGTTGTTAACTAGTACGATAAACTAAAAATGTATACAGTATTACAATAAAACAAATGAAGTTATCTTTAACATGATCTAACAAGGACAGAATAAATGCTCAAATAATCAATCAATCATTATGAAAATTGATTGCTTAAGACTAAATTAAATAAGCCCTAAATAGTTAATTTTTCGTTAAATAGCTAAATATACAAAAACATCAGACCGGACAAGTGCGAGCTGGACTTGCACTCGAATGGTTCCGTACCACCGTACAATATTTAAATACATGATACCTCTTTAATTACTTTGTTTTGTTGTTTGTTTTTTTTTAAGTGTTATAATATCTACCAGAACACTCACACACAATACACACTAACACACACAATATTCATAGGTCGCTGTTTCATATTCGGCTCGAAGGACTACTTAGCATGTTAAAAAATATAACCGACTTCACACAAAAAAGTGAAAAATAACTTTAGCTTCAGAAGTCGGTGACCTTTGTTTGATTGATTTAGTTTTTTTATCACCGACTTCTGAAGCTAAAGTTATTTTTCACTTTTTTGTGTGAAGTCGGTTATATTTTTTGCGAAAAAGTTTTTATTTTTCAGTGTTTAGTGGTTCATATGTGCTTACCCTTTCACAGCGTAACGGCGTGATTTTTTGTGATGAACTGGTGTAAACAATAGAGAGACATGCGATTTCAGCGATCCCAGTACATTTGCTATCATTTATTGAGGAGTTTCCGTCGCCTATCTTCCGAAGTTCTTCATCAGATCTTTACCAAATTGAAATGGGATCACTACAAGAACGTACTCTTACTAAAACTACCCAAATCGCTTCTGGTGTGCCTATAAAATTTAAGGAATTCCCTCTATTTCTCCAGGATCTCATTAAAATGGAACTTAACACATCTAACTGTCGAAATCTGGGTGTATTGTACACTTCTGCGTACTCCCTCAGAGCATACAGGCGTGATGTTACGTCACTATGTTACATAAACAATAAACAACCAAGTGATCGCAGCATTTACTGCAGCTTTGTCATGTATTTTGGAAGAGTTCCATTTATATCTCCGAAGATCAGCGTCAAATTTTAACCAAATTGAGACCACACGAAAAGCCCCAGCTTTCAATTAAAAAAAAATCATCAAAATCGGTTTACCCAGTCGAAAGTTCAGAGGCAACAAACACTGTCGAAATCTGGGAGTATTGTACACATCTGCGTACCCCCTCAGAGCATACAAGCGTGATGTTACGTCATGATGTAGTATGAACAATGAACCTACAAGCGATTGCTGGAAGTCGGTTGAAAATGATACCTAGTAATTTTGTTGCAGTTCGCTGTATTTCCCAGTAAGTTTTTAAATATAACAATCGAGCCAAAGTCACTTGACACCGAAAGCGAGTATAAGATATCTTAACCTTTAATGTTGCCAGTATTTAAAAATTAAACAGATAAATTTTGCCCGTGCATACAAAAACTAAACATATAAATGTTGCCAGTTTAAGTCAAATTCTTATAATTTTATTTATCTTAAACATTTTTCAAGTCTCTACCTTTTGCGTTTAAAAAAAAACAGCCTTGTGATAAATTGACGGACGAAAAGATAGTAGAGCCTAAGTACATATTAAGGCGCCATTGGCAGCGTTTGCGTACGGAACCATTAAAATAACCCTATTTAAATATTACCCTAAGTAATTGATGAAAGAAACAGTAATACTTTTTTGAACATTGAGGGCAATCATGATGACTTTCAATTTGTAACGATGATTAGAAAAGTAATGAAATTACATACGATAGAATCTGTCCTTATAAGATTGATTGTCTATTTGTCGTCTTACAGTGGAACTTATAACAAATCAAACACAACTGCCGAAGGAATAAATAAAATACAAAACATGTGGTCCACCTCAAATCGTCCAGTTAAATCGTTACTTAGTAATAAACTTGACGAAGACGTCCAAAGAATAATTCGACCATTCAACATTATGCTCTCTGTATTATTCACTTCTAAATACAAAATAAGAAAGGGTTATATCATTCCATGTGAAAAAAAGTATCAAATATTGCTATTTTTCGTTATTTTATTTTTAAATGTGTTTTCCATTTATAGTATGTTCAGTAATGAGTTTACTGATGACGAAAAGTTGTATAATAATGCTACCATGTTTGCCTTTATTATTCATTGCCTCATTTACATAATATTGATGGTTATTTGTAATATTTTTCATGGCCGTAGCAACATTTCTCTGATTTTGACTATCCAAGAAATCCATAAAAGAATCGATATCAACAAAAGTATTCAAAGTTTTGTGGTTCGTGGTTGGATCTCATTTATAACCATATTCTGCACGATTGTTATAACAACTACTGCATATGTAATGTTACGAGGGTCACCATATTATTTGATAGACGTCACCAGCGTTTTACTAATTATACAACTAGAATTTAATTTGGTTTATGGTATTCGTCTCATGGTATTGTTGACAAAATATCTCGAAGAATGGGTAAATCAAGTGTTAAATTTAAACAAAGACGAAGATAATGAACAGTATTGTGAGAAATTGTTTAAAATTTATCAAAATATTTCAGAAGCTTACACGCTGTTCGCTAAGATTTTCCAACTAATAGTAAGTTTGAATAAACATTATCTAATTGTTTGCACTTCCAATCATAAACAATTGAGGGTAGACAAGTGGAAACGAGTGGCAAGCGCTAACCGTAATGGTCGTAGGACCCTATGCCAGCTCCGCACCGGGACCGCTCCAACCTAGCAATTTGCTAAAAATTAAATCTTGTAATACATTTCATAATGCCTTACTGAAAAAGCTTACGGGGAACAGTCAGCGCTGAGTTGGAGCGGCTCCGGTACCGTGTCGGTATACTGTATGTGGTATACTTCCACTACGTGAATCGATGACCTGCCCCCGTATAAAGAAACGCTTGGATTGAATTTCGATTCGACAAGTCGTATGTCTATCCCTTTTTAGCATAATGAAACGAGCGAGATAGACATTCGTTTTTCCGAACCGAAGCTTTGTGGTTATGGGGTCTGTTGAAGGTTGTTTTGTTGGATGCGAGTTGCACGGGACCAGTCACTGTGGTGACACATGGGGGAGGCCTATGTCCAGAAGTGGACGTCTTTTGGTTGAAATGATGATGATGACGAAGTGCCAATTCATTTCAAATCGTTACCTGTTTCTACAACAAACAACAGGCAGGATACTATGATGGGTCAGTATTGTTTTAATGTCACTTCATTGTAGGAAAGAGACGGAGCTACGAGGACGTCTAGTACCATCTCTTTCACACTCAGGAATACGATGAAAATACTCGTACCTAACCGAAATAAGTTTTCTGGTAGTTTATGTTAATCAAACGAAATTACTTTTCTTTATCGTTATGACCGAAAGTTTCATTAAGTAGGTTATCTGATTATCATATTCAATCCGTACTTATATTCTTCTATTTAATCTTTTTTTTTAAGGTATTATGCGAAATCATAGACTCGTTTACTCGAGGTTTGGGGTATTTCGAGGTTTGCTTATTACTTCAAACGTCTTTAAATGAAGTAAGTAATGCAATATCATTACATTTTTAAAGATATCTTTGACATCCGTGTTTAAAGTCTTGTACAAATGATGATACTTTAAAACTTGAGTTAAAGTGGCCTATGAAATATTTTGCTCACATTTATGTCTTTCCCACTCATGTGTCACATTGATATTTTATAACTGCAAGAATTCCAATACCTGACATGAATACTGTAAGGGTAAAGTTGGGAGGACAACAATAAAAACGACTGTTTTAGGTATGAAAAAAAGATGTACGGTAGTATATTTTATATCGAGGTTTAGTCCCTCGATAGTCATATTAACTATACAAGAGGTGGTTCTCCCGAGCGTGCGAAGGAGTCAATGAAAACCGAGGGTATAATAATATTAAGTTGGCGTTTAGTCCCGAGGTGCAAACTGTATACACAACATACAAATTATTATCATCTTATATTTTCAGCTTCCCATGAGCTATTTTGATTTATTTTTAACCCTTTCGTGTATTATGAAGAACGTAACATTGATAATTATGATTAGCATGCATTGTGAGAAGTTCCATTTATTTGTGGAGGAAGCTGAGTCGGCGTGTATACAGCGAGTGATGAATACTAAATGCCCAAGTAAGATATTTATTCTGTAAAGTGTTACGGTAAAGAATCATATTTGTATAACATGTATTCTGATATTGACTTGTAAATTGAAAAGAAATCCTTTAAGAAAAGTTGGTTCATTACATTTTGAAAGTTGGCAACGACTCAAGTAGCAGTCAAAAAATTTCCCGTCTTAATTAATTAAAATTTGTATAATTTTATTTAAATATCGTTTTGTATTCTTCTAAAATAACAGATATTAAGTAAAATATAAATATTTGGATACGTTTCAAATTCTTCACATCAAATTTAGTGAATATTACAATTTCGTATCCATATTTTAGTCTATGCTCTTCAGAGGTTATCAGCAATAATCCTGACAAATAAATAATGTTGTTTGTTTTTGACAATAATTTGCGACTTGGCCGGCTTTAAGAATACACTTGACTAAAACTGTTATATAAGTTAAGGTAACTACATGAGCTAAATTAGCAACTGTATTTGTGGTGGTGGATATGGATTCTCATCAGCTAGCACTACAAAGTAGTTGTTACGTCAGTCACAGCGGGCCTAATATCTCGAAATGAGTGGTTTCGATCTATTTACAAAAAATATATGGATTGGAATAAAAAGTAAAACATAATAAAATGTTGCTTAAAGAATTATATTTGCCAAAAATCAAAATGATCGCATGTATATTTTAGTATGGTTTTTACTCGTTAAAAGAAATGTTGGTGATAAGTTTGTGATATTTTTTATCGCGGCAAATTAATTGTTATATGTTTTCAAAACATTATCATGTTAACATTTATTCAGAAGAATATCATATATTTTTTTTGGATTTGTTTATTGCAGTGAATCATATACTTTCAGGCATTATAAAACTCGCGTGTAGCTCTTGTTGTTGCCTTCAAGTGATGTTAAATGTATTCGTGCTTGTGGTGCATCCAATTTTAGTTTTAGCTTACACAGCTGGTTTGTATGACTTATTTCTGACGGACGACGGAGTTCGGACGACCCGATTGGCGTAGTGGTAGTGATGCTGTCTTACGTTCTTAGGGTCCTGGGTTCGAGTCCCGGAAGGAGCATATGTTTGTGTGATGAGCATGAACATTTGTGTCCGAGTCATGGATGTTTATATGTATAATAAGTATGTATTTACAAACAAAAAAGTATATATGTAGTGTTTCAACTATCTAGTGTCCACGACACAAGCTCTGCGGCACTAGGCAAGTGTAGCACTAGGTGGCGCTGTGTGTTAATGTCCAGCGATATTTATATTTATTTATTTATATTTCTATCCTTACAGAGAGCCACAAACATCTGTGCAAGCGCGTGCTACAACTTAACCAGACTTTCAGTAAGATGTCAGCGTGTGGGCTGTTTACTGTGGACGCCTCTCTACCAATACCTTTGACAGCACTTATTACTAAACATATTATTGTACTGCTGCAGTTTGCTTTGCTTTAATATTAATCATAGTCGACGCTTTCATTACGGTGAATTTAATTGATTTAAGTGATTTTTAATTAATAATTAAATGTGTATTAATGTTATCAAGCTTGTTATTAACTTTAACGATGTACTAAAAAAATATATAATAATAATTAAATAACCCAAATGAAGTTATCTTTAACATGATCTGACAAGGACTAAATAAATGCTCGAGTAACTAATCAATCATCATGAAAATTGATTACTTTAGACTGAATTAAATAAACCAAATATAGTTAACTTTTGAACATACAAAAACATCAGACCGGACAAATGCGAGTGGTACTCGCACACGAATGGTTTCGTACCACCGTACAATATTTAAATACACGAAACCTCTTTTATTACTTTGTATTGAATTTTTTTTTCTTTAATTTTAATTGTTATAAAAACAGAAAACACAATAACACACAATATCCATAGGTCGCTGGTTGATATCCGACTCGAAGGACTAGCATTTTCAATAAAACGTTAAAGTCCGGTCGCGGAGCAAAAATAATTTCGTACAATGACCTGTTATTACCTGTCTCTGCCACTCCTGCGTAAATATAATGTGTATCGCTCGCACAGATGCAATGGCCACCGTCCTTAGCGATTGTAAACCTTTGGAGGTAATTTATTCTTATAAGAATTACACTATTCACTTACATGAGAATATTACATTACACTAGACACTTTAAAAGAAAAAACGTTAGGGTATTACAAAAAAAAATGACGTCGATTTTATAAATATTTTAAAGGTAGATTAATTATCACTGCGCGCAAAATGTTCGTTCGGTACATGTAAACAAGTATTTGTGAAACACAGATAAACGGTGACTGGATGTGGCTTTTACCTAATACTGTAAGGTTTGTTTTTGAATCAATGTGGTTTTTTGGTTGCCCTTGGGTCACGAGAAAAAATCCTTTACATAACAACGATAATGAATTTGATAAAATGGTAAATTTTTAATTTAACAAAATATTCAATACCTACCGCTATAATAGCCTACACTTTTAAGTCAATAGTCGCTGCGAACGAAAATGTACCTCACCTTACAAACGTAAAGTGGGTTTTGCTTTGTAGATCGCGCAGTCGCGTGGATATTGCGAATTGCTAGGGCTGCCTCTGTCGACGAAGATGTTAGTAGGCATTTTTAGTAAAGGTACCTACGTTATAAAATAAAACATGTTTAAAATGTATCAGAATTTATAATTATTTTAACGGAATATATAAAAAAGAATTGTTAAAAAAAATTGCATAGAGGTGTTTTATTTTGATGTAATGATTAATATTTTTTTTCCTCCTTTAAATTATTCCCGGTTGTTAACGTAGAGAATATTCGAAATCGGTCAAATTGTTTTAATAAGTTATCTTTGGGGAATATTATTAGGTACACTAGGTACGTGCGCGCCGCGCGGCTGTTGACAACCCACTGCGCTATGGGCTACCGGTTGCCCGGCGCTCGGTAGGTGATTAGCGCGCGTAAGTACATGGAGTGTAGTATCTGTAATCTGTGCTTTAAGTAAAATACCTATGTACATTTATCTAATACATAATATTTAAAGTGTCTACCTATTGCGTTTTAAAAGATACAGTTTTGTGACGAAAAGACGGACGAAAAGGTAGTAAGGTTTTGGTAATAGGGTGCCGTTGGCAGCGTTTGCGTACGAAGCCCTAAAAAGACCCGAATTTATTAAACGTTATTTAAATAAAGTACTGAATTAATTACATCAATCATTAAAGGAAATGAAATTTATTTCTATTCTGGCAGCAGAAAGTGTAGCAAGCTTATAAATAAATCTTGTCGAATAACTCGAAATGTTCAATTAAATTGTTTCGCGATAACAAACTGGACAAAGACGTCCAAAGATTAGTGCAAGCCTTCAACATTATTCTCTCTGTATTTTTCACTGTAAAATACAAAATTAGGAATAGTTATTTGGAAGTATGAAGAACAAGGTGTAAAGCTCTTCATCCCCCATAGAAAAGGGAGGATCCTCCAACCAGACGGGTGTTGCGTCTGGTGGGCTACTGCCCGACGGTTGTGGTCGGGTTCTCGTATATGCTCTTAAGTCGCGGAGAATGTTGCTTGCGCGATGTAGGAATTGTGACGTATTTCACTTGTTAGTTCATCATCATTCTCATAGATGGCGCTGTAGTACTTTATGTTCAATGTAGCTGAAGTACTTTTTTTGTAATGCCGTTACAGTTATATTACTCCGTGTGAAATAGTGTCGCCACGTTGACCGGTCCCATGTGACTTGCATCCAACAGATTCCCGCAACCTTCACCAGGTCATCGGTCCACATAGTGGGATGACTTCCATCGCATCTCCTTCCGTTTCGCGGTCGCCATTCCAGAACTTAGCGAGATGGGCCTGTAATTCTCGGACTATGCCCGGTTGAAGAATTACAGGCCCATCTCGCTTCCAAGGCATGTCTACAAGTTGTTTTTAGAGTCATCACGAATCCGAAGTATTCATAATTTTGTAAAAAGAAGTATCAGACAGTAGTGTTCTTTATTGTTTTAATTGCTAATGTGGTTGGCGTCTTTTACTTCTTCACTGACAAAAATAGTAGAACAGCTGGGGTCATGAAAGCGGATGCCATGGCGCTAACAATTGCTTGCTTTGACTTAACAATGTGTTGCCTCAGCTACATATTGTTGATTATTTGTAACATTGCTCATAGTCCGGGAAACATTTCACTTATTTTGAAGATCCAAAAAATTCATCGGAGTATTGGCACTAGCAGAAAAGTCCAAAATTACGTCATTTGGAATTGGATCTCAATTTTGTCAGTTATCTGTGTTGTTCTGTTATCGGAATTACCAGTTTACATAAAAAAGCAGTCATTCGATTTCACTGACGTTGGCATGATATTGCTGGTTATTCAATATGATTTAAATTTAATTTATGGGATCCGTCTGACAACCATGCTGACAACGTATCTTAAAGAATGGAATCACAAAGTGCATTTAATGAAAAGTGAAGAACAAAATGAAGAATTCTGTGACCAGTATTTTAAGACTTATCACAATATTTTAGAAGCTTACAAACTGTACGGAAAGTGTTTCCGAGTAGTGGTAAGGCGGTGTTTGCTTACGTCGTTGGAATTATATAATTCCAGTTCCTAAAACTCACGCAACAATGTCTTCGTAATTTTCAGATATTGTGCAGAACATTTGATACTTTTTATCGTTCACTAGGGTTTATGCAACTTCAAATAATAAATATTCAAAGACAAGTCACATCAAGTCACAACGCTGTAAGTTTAAGAACGCCTAATGGGCGTTACCCCGCACAATATACATACTATAATAAATTAATTGTATTTTAGAATTTCCCATAGCACAATCAAGCATCATTATAATCATCAAGATTCAATTGCCCTTATACAAATTTATTTGGAGTCGGCGTAGTATGTCTTATTTTTCCATACTTCTCTATTTTATCGTCATCTTATCAGGCACTTCTTTTCTTACAAATTAAGCATCAAGCAGCTTAAAATGATTTTATAATTTAGTATTTGGATTCATTTTATGAGCGATTCAAATAGTTTTTTTTTTATTATAGTTAAAATATAATATTTTAGTTAAAAATGCTTCTTTTAGGTCCTTATTCTGGGCAGCGGCGTCACTACAATAATATTGATTCTAAAGTATATGACACTTATAATAATAACATGTTGGCAATGTGAGAAGTTCTATTCGTCTGTGAAGGATGCTGAGTTTGTTTGTTTACAGTGTGTGATGATTACAAACTGCCCAAGTAAGAAGAAAATTACGGCAGTTAACTGCAAAATAAATCTTTTTGATGTTTCACAATTAACTATTTGCTTATTTCCTTCCAGAAAGTGTCAAACATCTATGCAAGCGCGTACTACAAGTTAACCGGACCTTCAGTAAGCTGACAGCGTATGGTCTGTTTACTATAGACGCCTCTCTACCGATACCACTGACTGCACTTATAACTAAATACATTATTATAGAGCTGCAGTTTGCTTTGCTTTCATAGTAATTTCATAAGCTACGCTATAATTAAGGTGAATTTTATTGATTTAAGTGATTTATAAATTATACATGGTATCCATTATCTTTATAATTAAATGTGTATGAATGTAATCAAGCTTGTTATTAGCTTTAACGAAAAAAAAAATAATAGTTATAATTAAATAAACCAATTGAAGTTATCTTTAACATGATCTGACAAGTATAAAATAAATGTTCGTTTAATCAATTACTCATCATGGAAAAATATTGCTTTCGTTCATTTCTTGTTTAACAGCTGAATATACAAAAACATCAGAGTCGTCTAGTGCGAGTTGGACTCGCACACGAATGTTCCCGTACCACCGTAAAATATTTAAATATACAAAACCTTGTTTATCACTTTGTATTGTATTTTTTTAAGTGATATAATAGCTGCCATAATACACACACACAATACACACTAACACAATATCAATAGGTCGCTGGTTCATATCCGGCTCGAAGGACTACTTAGCATGTTCAATAATATTCCAGTGTTTTTTTTGCAGTTTGCTGTATTGTCAGATATGTTTATAAATATAAAAAAAAATTGTTTATTCACTAACCACAAAAAAAAGACAACAAGTTGATGATTGGAGCCTCCTTTTAAGCAACAAAAAGCCGGTATTAGGAGACTCCGCTCTTTCACAGCAACTTTTTGTAACAGAACAGAACAGAAAAAAAAACATTAAAGAAAACCGAACAGAAAACATACAAGAAAACAGAACAGAAAACATAAAAGAAAACAGAACAGAAAACAAAAGAAAACAGAACAAAAAAGAAAACAGAACAAAAAAAAATAACACAGGTGTGGGGGGGGGGGGTTGTGTGTTTTGTGCGCGAGTGTGTAGGTGAGCGTGTGTGAGTATGTGTGAGTAGGTGAGCGCGTGTGTGTGTGAAATGGGTGAGTTAAACTATGTATTGCGAGTTCCCCTTGGCGAAAGCATACAACGATCGGATACCGAAGCAATTTGTATTCGACAAGAAATACAAAATCCAGCTTCACGAGGACCACCGCTGCGAGGGATTAAACCCCGCGGAACTACGGATCTTCACAGATGGATCTAAAACAGGTACTGGCACTGGGGCGGGAGTCTTCTCGGAAGACCTCAACATCCACATAGCCACACCTCTGGGGGCGCACAACACGGTATTTCAGGCAGAATGCATGGGCATCTCCCTGGCGGCATCGGCCATCATAGCCAGGAAAGTTGTGGGCCACTCAATCCGTATACTGTCGGACAGCATGGCGGTGCTGCTGGCTCTAAACAACCACACAGTGAACTCCGGGTTAATACACGAGTGTCACCAACGCCTGAACCAGGTTGGTAATCTCAATAACATAACCATCCAATGGATCAAAGGACACAGCGACTCCCGCGGCAACGACGCGGCGGATGAACTCGCTAGAAGGGGATCGAGCATGGCAGCGGTGGGACCAGAACCTATCGCACAACTCCCTTTCGGTTACCTACGCACACTGATAAGGAAACGAACTAGTGAAATACACCACAAGCTGTGGCTTGACCACGGCGAGTGTAGGCAAGCCAAGGAGGCACTTCCTGCCATCGACGGCCGCTTCACCAAACGCGCGCTTAGGCTAACCAAGCCACAGCTGCGTACAATTACAGCCGCCATCACCGGTCACGGCTCTTTTAACAAACACCTCTTTGTCATAGGAGTCACAGACAGCCCCCTGTGCCGCGCATGCATGGAGGAAGACGAGACTGCAGCCCACGTGCTTCTACACTGCCCAGCGGTTGCAACATATAGGGCAAAGTACTTCGGTCGTCCAGGTACTCTCCGCGAGATTGTCGGCAACATCGGGGCGCTGCTGGCCTTCTTTGGGGAGCTGGGATGGATCGAGTGAAGTTCCCACCCGTACGCAAAATACGCGCCTTGCCGTGGAATTGCGGACATCAGCCCGTTATACAATACAATACAATACAAACTATGTGCTGCAAAAGCTTCTCAGTATCATCATAGGTAAATGGTTTTATCCAATTTGTTACCATTTTTTTACATTCATGTAGTTGTTTAGTGTATATGTATATCTCCTTGTTTACTCTATTATATAGCTGAGCAGAACGTTTGTTGTATTGTATCGCAGCGAAATTTGTTTTAGTTTGAGGAATTTGGGCAATTATGTCTTTCCGTCTCTTTGATAGTGTGTTTGCATTATAAGAAAGAAAGAAAGAAAGAAAAAGCATTTATTAGCCCGACAGGATAACACATAAATAAAAAAATAATAGTAAAATTGTGATAAGGACGGAAGGATTGTGTTATAAGGACTTCCTTATAATGCAAACACACTATCAAAGAGACGGAAAGACATAATTGCCCTAAAGACATATTGCCTGTCTTATGTTTGTCTCTGTCGACTACGCTTTTTAGGGGGAATATAAAGTGTTTTAAGGTTATGTTATATTAATCGGTATTTCTCAGGAATGGTGCATTATCTTTTCATGAGAGTTGTGCCACTGGGCACGGGGGACCCCTCCTTCCCTCCACACCGCGTAAGTTGACTACCATCGCATGCATTTCACGAAAAATAATGCGTTTTGTTGTATGTGTTCATTTGACAATAATTCGAGACTTTACAATATCGCTAGAGATATTACAATATAACGTATTTGACAATTTTACGGTGACATATATAACTCAAAGGTGACTGACTGACTGACACAGTGATCTCTCAACATACAGCCCGAACCACTGGACGGATCGGGCTGAAATTTGGCATCCAGGTAGATGTTATGACGTAGGTATCCGCTAAGAAAGAATTTTGATCAATTCTACCCCCAAGGGGATAAAATAGGGGATGGAAGTTAATATGAAAGTCCATAAGTTTTAAAGTTAGGATCTTCTAATTTTGTGTTTAGGCTGACGATTAAAAATTAATTTATATGTGTTTCAGCGTTATTGATAATTCCACCCCAAAGGCTTAAAAAGGGGATGAAATTGTGTGTGAAAAATCCTTAATTTTCGACGTAAAAAGTACAAAATTTGTTATCTGGGCTTTTGATTGGAAGCTAACGTAACGGCTTTATTAGAATTTCAACCTTTGAGGGGTGAAAAATGAGCAAAATTTGTTTTTAATTAAAGTTTTTATTTTTTGAGTCACTAAATAGTATCAAAGTTAGTAAGTCGTTGGTTTTTTTTTATTTCAACTCACACAGAGGTAAAGGGGATGAAGTTTTGCATTGTAGTTGTTCATTCGTTCACCAATAACAGCTGCAGGAGAGACCGTTTGTAGCAGTGCAAGTTAATAGTATAGGCCGTACACAAGTTAATAGTACAGGTAGGTACCAATCGTATAGACGCGCACACGTGAGGTCGCGGCTGGCAGTACTTACCGTTTTGTAGAAGCCGAAGCTTATGGAGTTACGGCAGGTGCAGAAAAAGAAAGTATGTATAGTAGAATGAGATAGAATGAGTAATTGTCGGTATCGTATTTGATACCAACTAGATTTTTTTATTATGTTGATTTCTGTTTTTTTTGTAACTCTTCTGCATTTTTGATCTTGGTTTTGATGAATGAAGAAGAAGTAAAAAAAAAAACAAAATTGGTTCACAACAAACAATTTGGTATTAAATGAAAAAAAAACCAAATGCATACGATTTGCTTTACCGAATGTTAAGGGTAGTGATTGTGATATATTATTGAATAATGATAAACTTGAATTTGTAGATAAAACGGTTTCCTGGGGATTACGCTTGATTCAAGGCTACAATGGGTTTCTCAATTTTAACATCTCTTGCGGGGCGGCTAAGTTTAGCAGCATGTGTCATTAGAAAAATCCGTAAATTTACTGATGTAGATACCGCTAGACTGGTCTATTTTAGTTACTTCCATAGTATAATGTCTTACGGTATTTTGCAATGGGGACGGGTGCAGATATTGAGTCTATATTTATTCTGCAGAAAAGAGCCATTAGAGCCATATATAATCTTCGTAGGCGCGATTCTCTAAGAGAGCTGTTTAAGGATATTGGCATTATGACGGTACATTGTCAATACATCAACGAAAACATAATGTACGTCAGAAAAAAATTGCATCTTTTTGGTAAAAGAGGTGACAGACATAACTACAGTACTAGAAATAGGGACCAATTAGTTCAGCCAGGCTTTAGACTCGCTAAAGTATACTCATCTTTCATGGGGTACTGTTTGAGATGCTATAATAAAATTCCACAACGTATTCTTGAACTGAATGAGACAAAAGGAGACAATTTTTTTTGTTCGAGGATCAGGCCACCCACATAAATTGTAGCATTTAATAATGAAATTTACATTGATTTCTTCCTTATAACCTAAAGATTCCAGTGGTTAAATTAGCTAGCATTTAACCACTGGAAGCAAAATTAGCAAGCATTGTCTAACCGGAATAAATGCGAAAAATCTGCAAAAATACTTACGAAAACCAAAATAAACAGAAAAAGTAAATGTCAAAATAATGCAGTTGTCTGTCAATAACTATAAAAGTACGTTTGTAACGATCCGTGCCACGTTGATTGTTTAAACCATCTATGCGATTTTAGTGTACAAACCTTTAAAAATAGCATTAAAAAATGCGTACAGTTTAATAATATTTATTTTTATATTCTTTCTGATTCTATAATATTTATAGCACATATGATTACCAACGGGTAGGTACCGTACTTTTTTAGTAAACAGAAAAAAACGCCCCTATTCACGTACATAATTTGCTGTCAAATGAACCACAACAGGAATGATTTGACTCGCAAAAAGATATCATAACATAGCTTATTTATTACGATTTTAAGATTCCGTTTTAATTTCTACGTAATATTTCGTTTAATACCATAGTAAAATGGTTACTTTTTTTTGGTGTTATTATGAATAATAAATGCAACGACCAGGTGGGCCCAAAAAAAAACTATCTCCTTTAAAACATGCATTAAACGCACACTATGTAAGCAAGCATATTACAAGTTGAGCGATTATATCTACACTAATATTATAAAGAGGAAAACTTTGTTTGTTTGTTTGTTTGGTTGTAATGAATAGGCTTAAAAACTACTGGACCGTTTTTAAAAAATCTTCCACCATTCGAAAGCTACATTATCCACGAGTAACATAGGATATATTTTATCCCCGTACTCCCACGGGAACGGGAATTACGCGTGTGAAACCGCGTGACGTCCGCTAGTCGCTAATAAAAATGCTTGGCTCAATGCTGGTCCTGCTCCACAAGGACAGGGGCGCAAAAATTAATAGCATTAAATCGTATTGTTGGAGCTGCTGAAGATTGTACAACTATCTTTGCATTGTATAGATTCAATGTTAGTATTATAAATATAATCGCATAGCCCATATTATGTGAGTACTATGTACTAGAAAGCTATCATTCACTGACAGCCTACGGCAGTTCTTGACTAGAATGTGCCCTGGCGGTTGAGAGTATGTCATGATCTCTCAAATGTCTCGCTGATGGTGGCGCGTGTGTCGGACCATTTAGTTCCCTTCAAAATGGTTGAGCTGAATGGTGCTGATCCATGCGTCATGATCGTGAACGGACGCTGTCAGTTGTGACTGGTCATCTCTTAGTCGCCATGGTTTATTTGAATTAATTATTTTGTTTTTGAGTTGTATTTTATTTTTGTTTTGCTATGGACACTTTTAACGTGCACATCTTGCTACATTGTTCTCACATAATATACCATCTCAACATGAATGATGTAACCAAGATTTTGTAACAATAATTTGTTTTAAAAGAGTGTCCATGGAGTTTCTTGCCCGTTCTTCTCCATAGAGATCTACGTTAGGGAATGGGCAACTACAGTATACTTTCACAGTGTTTATGTCTTGTGACTGGGACTGTAGCTACATTTAATTTTTATCTTTGTTTCGATAGTTCAAAAGTGCCTGTTATTGGCCTACTTGAAATAAATGCTTTGATTTTGATTTTGAGTCAAAATAAAAATAAAAAATGGCCGCGACGAAATTTTTTGGATTTTTCAACATGGGTGTCCTTTCCGTGGTTTCTGGTTTCGCTGATAATGAAAATGAGGTCAAAATTAACATAGGAAAAAGAGTTATTAGAAACAAAAAAAAATCCGTTCTCTTTTTTTATCGTCGGCTTCCCCTGACACTATTTTCACCCTGCGCCACTGTCCTACACCCACATTTCGCACATTTAGCTTATTTTCATCAATCGGGCACAAATAATACAACAACAGTTTGCCCGTCCCGGAAATCGAACCCAAGACCTCATAGCGCTTGCGACAACTTGACCAACGATGCAGTCTCAGACATGACCCATCAATATTTTCACGCGAACGAAGTCGCGGGCAACAGCTAGTCTGGTATAAACTTTCAGTTGGGAATCTTATCTTTTTGAAGTACATTATCTTTATTAGTGCTCGTTGTGTTCGTTCTACATCTATAAATCTGGTTTTTGCTACACCGCCCCATATGGGGATACAGTAAACTATTACAGATTGCACAAGTGCTACATAGACTTCATTTAGGAGATTTCTATTAGGGCCTACTTTTTTATTTATATTTGTGGGGAGGACATATCGCAATGTTTTAAATATCCATCCCAGTTTCCTAACTCTTCCTGTAACATGCTCAAGATGAGCATACCATGATAATTTTTGATCAATTATGACTCCCAAATATTTGGTTTGTGAGACTTTACTAATTGCAGGACAGTTACAGTTTTTATTGTTCGAAACATATCACATGAGTGTACTTTGAGGTTAAAATCTTTATTTGGTTGTGAACGATTCGAGATGGTAAAACAGATGTAGTTCGTTTTTACTGTGTTTAGTGTAAGTAGGTTGTCGTTGAGCCAATTTGTTATTTGGATCATATCCATTTCCGCAGTGCACCCAACATCGGACCAATTGATCCCAGAAAAAACAACGACAGTGTCATCAGAATATGAGAAGATTTTTGCGTTATCAACTTTTGAGTTGCACAGATCGTTAATATACATTAGAAATAATGTAGGACCTAGCACGCTACCTTGCGGTACGCCGAATGACATATCCGCATCATCACTTACATGTGCTCCTATCTTAACTCTCTGCGTTCTATTTGATAGATAATCTTTGAAAAAATTCAGTGGCTCTCCTCTTAGTCTAGTCTTTCCAGCTTGGTCACAAGGGATGGAACAGAAACGGTGTCAAAAGCCTTTTTGAGGTCCAGAAATACCGTTATGCATTTCTTTCCTGTATCAAGATGTTCTGTAATTAATGAGCTGAGCGCAGCAACTGCGTCCTCAGTAGATACTCCCTGTCTAAATCCAAATTGTGTAGATGATAATAATTTAAATTTGTTTCAGTAGTTTATAAGTCTAGTCTTAGTTAATTTTTCAAGAATCTTAGACAGGGCTGGTAGGACCGAGATAGGTCTATAGTTATTGACATCGTCTCTGTTCCCTCCCTTGTGTACCGGTGTAATAATTGATTTTTTCAGAGGGGCTGGGAAATTACCTTTTTTGAAACAAAGGTTGGCCAGGTGGGTTATGATGGGAACAACTTCTTTGTAAACATATATTAAGAAACTAGTAGAGATATTATCCCATCCAGGGGCACTTGCGGATTTAAGACTCATCAGAATTCCTTCAACCTCCTTTGGGTCAGTGTCCAAGAGCACAAAAGAATTTGATTGCGCAAGAGAAATGGTAGGGTGATTAGCAGGGATTTTTGTAGTCCTAGTTTGGATTTTCTGTGCTAAGTCTTTCCCAATATTCACAAAGTAGTCGTTTACGAAGTTGACTGATTCAGTTGTAGACTGTCTGATACTTAATAGATCTGCGCTTTGACTATTTACTTTGTTGGAGTAGGTGATAGATTTTATGTTTTTCCAGAGTAATTTAGTGTTTGTAACCGATTTACTGAGTAATTCTCTTTCATATTTACTTTTTATTTTCTTGATGAGATTATTACAAAAATTTCTGTATCGATGGTATGTGATTTTTAATATTTCATTAAATGGGTCGGACCGAAAGTTTTTTTGAAGTTTATTGCGATTTTTAATGCAGCATAATATTCCCGAGGAGATCCAAGGTTTAATTTTGCTTTTATTACTATTTGGGATATTTGTTATTGTCGTATTATTATTAATCGTGTCAGTCAGTTTCTGTATGAGTAAGTCAGTTAAAAGATTAGGATCATTGCAAAATAACAACTCGGCAAGATTATTTTGTTGTAAATATTTTAGTGCTTGTTAAAATTTTATATTAGTAGAAGTTTTATTTATGGCCGCTTTGCTTTTTATTTTAGAAAGTGGTTAAAACGAAGGTCAGTAACTGTGATTTGTAGAATAGCAATTGAAGCAGATGTTTTCTTTTTATGAATTCGCAACATGAAGTGGTCCAAGCAATTCAGTTCTTTGGTGGGTAAGGTGTGACCAGGTAATATTCCAAAGGCCGATAGCATATTAAGGTAATTATTTCGGTTTTTTCGGTCGTGAGCCAATTCTGCATCTTTGGGCCTAATGTTAATATTTATGTCCCCCGCTATCACAAAATTTCTATGTGAAGGTAATGAGTCCAAGTGTAAACAAAGTGAAACCAAAAAATATCAGGGTTTGTGTTAAATGGGGACCGATAAATGCACAAAATAGTATTATTTAGTATGTCCAGTTGGAGACAAGATGCCCCATTAAGGTTTATTTCTTGAGCTTTAGATTCAAGGTTGTTTTTTACATAAATTACTACACCATAATTTTGGTTCATCTGCCGTGTTGTTACATAGGAGTGATAATTTGCAAGTTGAGGTAATGGTTTGTTAGTATTTAATCTGCATTCCGTTAAGATACTTACATCGGTTTCAAACTTAAAGGTGGATAATATAACAACAAAAGCATCGAAATTACAGTATATGCCTCTTATATTTTGAGAAAAAATTGTCAGATCATTTTTCTTAATACAGGGTGTTTGGTGCATCGTGTGCCAAATTAAAATGGTCGACAGAAGGGGTCATCTGCTATCCTTTCACACCCCTTAACACCCCTCATGCCCTGTGGATTTTTTTTTATCGACTTTTTATTGTTTTACTAAAAAAAGACCCAAATTTTACATTCAAATACAAATTTAAAAAAAATTATAAGGCGTAGACTCTGAATTTTAATTTTATTTCGATGTGTATTGTTTAAGAGTACTTTAAAATACAAAATTAGTGACATTAGTCACCTACTTTTTTTTTAATTCACTCACAAAGGTAAAACATAAATTAAAGCTGTACATGTTAAAGCTGTTTATAGGGCTACAAAAAAAAACCAAAAGCGACCGGGATCTTCCAACTCTCTCATTAATTCTCCAGTCTATCCTCTTGCTAATGATGTGCCACATGCCATAAAAATCTTTAAAAAACTTTGTGAATTCGCTAGAATTGTGAATCGAGTCACCTAAGGCAAATATTAAAAATTATGATTTAAAAAAATATTTTTGATAAAATGATAACTGACAAACCTATAAATCTGTTATCTCATTCTTATAAGGTAAAATCTGTCCCGTATTTCTATTTTTTTGTAGGATTTACTTGAAATAAAAAATTTAATTGCATTTTTAACCTTTATTTCATAATTGTTACAAATTACAAACAAATTACGAGTACAATCGTAATAAATCTGTTTCGTATTTCGACAGTTGTTGTACGAAGTCGTATTTCCTGCTTATTGTAAAATGGGTCAAAAGAGAACTCCTTACAAAGAATATTAAAGTCTGTACTCGCTCGCACCAAGTATGAGTTTTGCCTATAGTTGGATGAGGAAAAAGGAATGGAGATAGGTGGATTAAATCTGACTGATCTCTGGGGGACATTGAATTGTAATTTATGCAGGAGATCAGGACAGTCAATTTCGTTATTTATAATTTTTAAAAGAAAAGTGCAATCTGCAAGTCGGCGGTGATCTAAAAGTGGCTGTAAATGGAATTTCCTACAAATGTTTAAGTAATTATCAGAATGATATGGTACACGCAGCCGAAAACAAAGAAAACGAATAAACCTTTTTTGAATACCCTCTATACGATTTATGTATTTGCCATAACACGGGTTCCATACTTGTGACGCATATTCAAGGTGACTTCTGACAAAAGAGCAATAGAGGATCTTAAGGGTTTTGGCCTTCTTGAAACATCCAGAGATGATAAAACCCAGTGACTTCGAAGCTTTAGCTACTATTTGCTCAATGTGCACGTTAAATAAAAGTTTGGAATCGTGAAAAACACCCAGGTCACGAACACCGTCACATCTCTGTAATAGCTGCCCTTTAAGTATATATGTTGTAGGGAGAGGGACGCGTTTCCTGGTAAATGAGATTACTAAACATTTAGCAGGGTTTAATAAAGTATAATGATTGACATATCTCTTGAACTATTAAAGTTTAGTTAGGGAAAGTTAAGTTCAATAATTAAATTACCTCCTTTATTTACAATATTGCTATGGTGCGTCCAGATTCAGTCACCCTGTATAATCGCATAGCCCATGTTGTGTGAGTACTATGTACTATAAAATAGAAGAATGTGTAAACTGGAAATGTCTTTTCTTGACTTGAATTTGCCCTAGCGTGGCGTGTGTGTCAGATCGTTCAGTTCCTTTTAAAATACTTAGTTGTGCTGAATGGTGCTGATCCGTCATGTTCGTGAACGGGTGCTGTCAGTTGTGACTGGTCATCTTTTCGTTGCCCTGGCTTATTTGAATGAATTATTTTGTCTATGAATTGTATGTTATTTTTGTTTTTACTGTGGACACACTTAATTGTCCATTGCCAAATTGATTGCAACCCGCGTCTGTCCAAAGCTCGAATCGATCCGTTGCCACGTAAGCGTTTTGAAAATTAATACATTTTTGCTATTTTTTTTTTAGAACCTAATTAAGACACTAAATGATTTGTTTACTCACCTATTTTCTTAGGAATACTAAAAGTGTTATTATGTTTGTCATAAATTATTATGCTCAGTCTCACTCCAAGTAAAACAGTGCAAAAAGTCTATGTCCAACTAGCTAATTTAGCTGTGCATCCACAAATCTCAGTTGCCAGCTAAAAATACTAAGAAAAGTAAGAATAATACCGAATATTGATTGCAGATGTGGGTTTCAATAGGGCAATTATTTTACAAGAGAGCAAATTGCAATAGAACGATCATGTATTTAGTCAAGAATCCAGTAAATGGTATCGGCAAAGTGGCATCTACAGTAAACAGACCACACGCTGTCATCTTACTGAAGGTCCGGTTAACTTGTAGTACGCGCTTGCACAGATGTCTGACACTCTCTGGAAGGTAATAGGTAATAAATGGTTAATTGTGATATTCAGAAATAATGATTTTGTAGTTCAATGCCGTAATTTTAATCTCACTTGGGCAGTTTGTATCCATTACACGCTGTAAACAAACAGACTCAGCTTCCTCAACTGACGCACAGAACTTCTCACTTTGCCAACATGTTATCATAATAAGGGTCATATACTTTACCATGAATAGCAATAAAGCGCCGCCGAAGCCCAGAATAAGGATCTAAAAGTATCCAATATCACTTAAATATTGAGGTGTAGTTGAGAAAGTACAAATGCCTGCAGGCACAAAAATAACTAAAACTTTTCGAAACTCTGACTATAAAAACTGTTCGAATTGATCATTAAATAAATCAAATTAAGATATTTATTCATAAATTTTATGCTTTTCCTACAGCGAAATAAATGCCTACTAACGCTCAATATACGTAATTGTACTTACTGCGTTATTGGACGTGACTTGATTTTGGATATGTATTATATCTAGCTGCATACGCCCTAAAGTACGATAAAAAGTATCATATGTTCTGTACAATATCTGAAAAAGAAGGCATTGTTGCACGAGTTAGAAAAACTGGAATAATATTATTGGGTATACGACAAAAAATCATAGGTAGTCCGTTAGTTAAATTATCAATAAATATTTGACCTATATTTTTTCTTTTGTTATATAAACCATTATTGACGAAGATTAAAATTCTCAATACGTCACGCCTAGGTATAATGTTTAGCGAGTTATGACGTCATAAGCCCCCACTCCCGAGTTTCACGTTTTTATCGACACGAAGCAGAAGAAGAATCTTTTTAAATAGTCATTGATTTACAAAAAAAGTTAAATACGTGTCCATTATTTTCCAATAATCTAACTGACGTACTAAATAGAATTGCAAGTTTTTGATACTGTCGTCATACTTAATTGTAACAATGCAATGCTGTAACTGCCTTACCAATACTCGGAAACATTTTGCATGCAATGCGTGAGCTTCTAAAATATTCTGATATGTCTTAAAAAAATTGTCAAAATATTCGTTATTTTGTTCTTCAGTACTTATAAACTGCATTCTATAAACCCATTCTTTAAGATACGTTGTGAGCAAAGTGGTCAGACGAATTCCGTAAATTAAATTTAAATCATATTGTATAACCAGTAATCCACCGCCAACGTCGATAAAATCAATTGAATGCTTTATAATATAAAATGGTAATTCCGACAAAAGATAAAAACTGAAAATTGTTAAAATTGAAATCCAATTCCAGATGATATAACTTCGGACATTCTTGCTAATGCCGATGCTCCGATGAATTTCTTGGATCTTTAAAATAAGTAAACCGTTGCTACGACTGTAAGCAATGTTACAAATAACCAACAATATGTAGCCGAGGTAACACATAATGATATGAAAACACAAAATTAAAAGTGCCATGGTATCCGTTTTTAAGAACGCGGCTAAACTACTCGTACTATTTCTTTCCTTGAACATACAGTGGATGCACAACACATTGAATATTGAAATAATAAAGAGCAGCAATATCTGATATTTCTTATCACACGGAGTAATGTAACTATTTCTAATTTTGTATTTTGCAGTGAAAAATACGGAGAGTATAATGTTGAAGGGTTGCACTAATCTTTGGACGTCTTTGTCCAGTTTGTTTTCAAGAGACAATTTCATTGGGCAATTAGAGTTATACGACATGATTTATTTATAAGCTTGTTACACTTTCTGCTTCCAGTATAGAAATGAATTTCATTTCCTTCAATGATTGATGTGATTAATTCAGTACTTTATTAGAATAACGTTAAATAAATGAGGGTTATTTTTAGGGTTCCGTACGCAAACGCTGCCAACGGCTCTACTACCTTTCCGTCCGCCTATTTGTCACAAGGCTGTATTTTCAACCGACTTCCAAAAAGAGGAGGTTATCAATTCGTCTGTATTTTTTTTTTTTTTTTTTTTTGTGTTTGTTACCTCAGTACTCTCGACTGGGTGAACCGATTTTGATGGTTCTTTTTTTGTTTGAAAGCTGGTGCTTCCCGTTTGGTCCCATTTTAGTTTGCTGAAGACCTGATGCTGATCTTCGGAGATATACAACGGAACTCTTCAAAAATACACAGCAAATCTGCAGTGATTGCTGCCATCGCTTGTAGGTTCATTGTTTATACTATATTATGACGTAACATCACGCCTGTATGCTCTGAGGGGGTACGCACATGTGTCAAATACACCCGATTTCGAAAATATTTGTTACCTCAGTACTTTCTACTGGGTGAACCGATTTTGATCGTTCTTATTTTATTTGAAAGCTGGTGCTTCCTGTGTGGTCTTACAACCATCAAATCAGTAGCTGATGATGGGATTCTGGAGAAATAGAGAGAATTCTTCACATTTTATAGGCACACTAGAAGCGGTTTGGGTAGTTTTAGGAATTGTACTTTCTCGAAGTGATCCCAATTCAATTTGATGAAGATCTGATGAAGAACTTCGGATATGCAACGGAACTCCTCAATAAATGATAGCAAATGTACTGGGATTGCCGAAATCTCATATCTGTCTATTGTTTACACCAGTTCATAACCTAAAATCACGCCGGTACGCTGTGAAGGGGTAAGCACATGTGAACCACTAAAAAGTGAAAAATAAAAACTTTTGTACAAAAAATAAAACCGACTTCAGAGAAAACAAAAAAGTGAAAAATAACTTCAGAAAAAACGCTTCAGAAGTCGGTGACAAAAAAACTAATTCAATCAAAAAAAGGTCACCGACTTCTGAAGCGTTTTTTCTGAAGTTATTTTTCACTTTTTTGTTTTTTAAAACGCAATAGGTAGAAACTTGAAATATGTAAGAGAATAATCTCAATACAAGCATTTTGTTTGAAGTAGCAGCATTTATACGTGACTAGCTGACCCACGCAACTTCATCTGCGTCACATGAGAGAGAAAAACGAAAGAAAAAAAATATTTTTGAAACATTTTTCATTCCTGCTCCGCTCTTAATGGTCATAGCGTGATGTTATATAGCCTATAGCCTTCCTTGATAAATGGACTATCCAGCGCAAAAATATATAATTATATTATATTATATAATTTTTTCAATTCGACCCGGTAGTTCCTGAGATTAGCGCGTTCAACCAAACTCTTCTGCTTTATAATATTAGTATAGATTAAGATATCTTATACTCGCTCTCGGTGTCAAGTAACTTTGGCTCGTTTGCTATATATGAAAATGTATCTGAAAATACAGCGAACTGCAACAAAACTACTAGCATTTCATTGAAAATGCTAAGGATTCCTTCGAGCCGGATATGAACCAGCAACCTATGGATATTGTGTGTTAGTGTGTATTGTGTGTGTAATAAGGCAGCTTTTACAACACTTATTTTTTTTTAAATGTTATACGTTGGTAGTGGAATATTCGTGTACGAGTCCAATTCGCACTTGACCACTCTGATGCTTTTGTATATTCAGCTGTTAAGGCGCTTAGACGAGGAAAATTAGCAACTCTATTTGTGATGGTTCAAACTTCGTTTGAAATTCTGTTAGAATAAAGTTTTAATCAGCTTGCACTACAAAGTGGTTGTTACGTCAGCCACTGCGGGCCAAATAGCGCGAAATGAATGGTATCGATCGATTTACAAAAAAGCTATTGATTGGATTAAAAAACTGAAACAGTATCATGCTAATATATTGCTTGTAGAATTATTTGCCAAAAAATCAGAATGATTGCATGCATATTAGTATGTTTTTTATTGTTTGAAAGATACTTTGAGATAAGTTCGTGATTTCTTTTTATCGAGCCAAATTAATTGTATTATGTTTTCAAAACAGTATCATGTCCTGAAGAACATCATATATTTTTCTGGTCTTCTTTATAGAAGTGAATCATATACTTATATATATAAATTATACTTTTAGTAATTATAAAACTCGTGTTTAGCTCATGTAATCGCCTTAAACAAAAAATGAATTTTATATGTTTTATTAAATTTAGTCGAAAGCAATCTTTTTCCATGATGAGTGATTGATTATTCGAACATTTATTTTGTCTTTGTCAGATCATATATTAAAGATAAGTTTAATTGGTTTATTTTATTTATAACTATGAATACATTTTTTGTTTATCGTTCAAGTTAATAACAAGCTTGATTACATTAGTACAAATTTAATTATAAAGAAAATGGATACCATGCTTAATTTATAAATCACTTAAATCTATAAAATTCACCTTAGTTAAAGCGTAGATTTTGAAATTACTATTAAAGCAAAGCAAACTGCAGCTCTATAATAATGTATTTAGTCATAAGTGCTGTCAAAGGTATCGGTAGAGAGGCGTCCACAGTAAACAGACCACACGCTGTCATCTTACTGAAGGCCCGGTTATCTTGTAGTACGCGCTTGCACAGATGTTTGACACTATCTAGAAGGTTATAAGCAAATGGTTAATTGGATCAGGATCTAAAATAAGTTCTTGTAGCGCGACTGTAGGGCTCGATTCGTATTTAAGGTGTTAGTACGGCGCACTCTACCTCTTGCATAGCACCCTTAGATCTACAAAGGTGCTATGCAAGCGGTAGAGTGCGCCTCGGGATCTAAAATAAGTTCTTGTAGCTCGAACCGTATTTAAACGCAACTGCATCTCTGAAATGAACAAAACTAATTGAAATTTTAACTTATGAGTAATTGATGGATGAATTGAAAAATAAACAACAGTAGTGTTGATTTTTCCTTGTATACAGGATTATTTGTAAAACAACGGCTACCTCGCAGGAGTGGACAAACAGGCAAAAAAAAATCGACTTCTCAAGCAAAACTCCATCAGCTGTTCGGACAAACGTTTGGAGAATTGATTTTTTTTGTCCGTTTTCGGAAAAGTCGTAGAACAAATGTTGTTGTTTAAGATGTCAGCAATGCACTCCTGCGAGGTTGCCGGTGTTTTACAAATAACCCTGTATATGCAAAATACTAGTGCGACTGCCACTGTATTGTGAATATATACATATATCTCCGAAGTTCTTCATCAGATCTTTACCAAATTGAAGTGGGATTACTCCGAAAAAGTATTGTTCCGAAAACTATGCAAATCGTTTCATGTGTGCCTATAAAATTTGAAGAATTCTCTCTATTTCTTCAGGATTCCATCATCAGATCCTGACTTGATGATAATGGGACCACCTGTGAAGTATACCCTTTCAAACAAAATAAAACTAAACCAAATCGGTCCATTCGAGTAATTGGGGAACATACATTCCGACGAATTGAGAACCTCCTCCTTTTGGAAGTCGGTTAAAAATAGCCACATTTTATAGCGCGTCGTACAATACCGTTTGGTTAAACTTAGTCATGGGTTTGGTATTGTTTAGTTATTAGTTACATCACTTTATTATTATTGTTACCAAACTATTTTCAACCGACTTCCAAAAAGAGGAGGTTCTCAATTCGTCTGTTTTTTTTTTTTTTTTTTTTTTTTTTGTGTTTGTTACCTCAGAACTTTCGACTCGGTGAACCGATTTAATGCTTCTTTTTTTGTTTGAAAGCTAGTGCTTCCCGTTTGGTCCGATTTTAATTTGCTGAAGACCTGATGCTGATCTTCGGAGATATACAACGGAACTCTTCAAAACCTCCCCCCTCCCTCCTCCTCCTCCTCCTCTTCCTCTCTTCTTCTTCTTTTTTATTCTAACAAATAAATAAATTATTATTATTATCTCCTTTATTCGTTGTATATCTTACTTGATACATTTTTAAATATTCTTAAAAAAACATATAAAAAACATTTAAAAATATAAAAATAGGGATCCGCCGGTGTCGGGAGCAGGGTCCAAGTCACCGGTGGTTAGGGTTGCAGAGACAGGAACCTCCTCACAATGCGAGCCGTATCGAGGAGTACTGCCTTCTGAATCAGGCCCTTGATCCAACCGCCTAAAGAGAGCTTCGACAGATGTTCGTCGAGGCTCTTGGCTATCAGGCCATTGGCCGTCACGACAATCGGCACAATGATAACCGAGTTCATATTCCACATGTCGCGAACCTCGTGTGCCAAGTCGAGATACTTCATTTGTTTCTCTTTCTCAGCTTTCACGAGGTTCTCGTCATGAGGGATAGTAACATCGATTATCATTACGCGGCGCGCTGATCGGTCTATCACCACTATGTCAGGCTTATTGGCAACAATAGTCCTGTCAGTAATGATAGACTGATCCCAGTACAGCGTGACATGGTCTTTCACAAGAACTGGGTCGGGCACATACTTGTAGTACGGTACCTCAGATTCCACAAGCTTAAATTTCAAGGCAAGTTGCTGGTGAATAATTCTGGCTACTTGGTTGTGCCTGTGCAAGTACTCGCCGTTAGCCAGACGAGAACAACCAGAAATAATATGTCTGATGGACTCACCCGGACAGTGGCATGCCCGACACACGTCAACCGTCCCGTCCTTCATAATATATTTCCGGTAGTTGTTCGTTAACATAACTTCGTCCATAATCGCACAGACAAAACCTTCAGTTTCCCCGAAGAGGTCACCAAAACGTAGCCAGGACACGGACGCTAGAAAATCTACATCGGGCCCATGAAGAGCCCGGTAGAAGCGCCCGTGAAGCTCCTTGCCCTGCCATTCTTTCTTGCGGTCATCGGTAGTAAGTACCACAGGTTTGCGCCAGTTCTCTTTAGCCATGGACAACGGGGTGAGTCCCTTGTCCACTGCGACCACATCTCGGTGCATACCCACGTCGGCTTTTAGAAAATATTCTCTGAGGCTGCACACCTCGCGGTTATGGAGGGTCTTCGCATTTAAAAAGCCTCGACCCCCGCACTTCCGCGGGATGTACAGTCTCATCACTGACGATCGTGGGTGATGCATCCGGTTTTCGGTCAGCAGTGTACGAACTCTTCTATCCAAGGCGTCGAGTTCGGTCTGTGTCCATTTGAGTATGCCGAAAGAGTACATTAAAACCGGCATGACCCAACCGTTGAAGGCGCGCACCTTGTTCCCACCTGAAAGAAGGCTATTTAATACCTTCTTTAGGCGAACGAAGAAGCGCTCCTTCAACGATTGTTTCATGTCAGTTACGTTAATGCCTAACGCTTCCGACATACCCAAATATTTATAGCTCTCGGATGAGGAAAGGGATCTTAGGTGTATGGAATCCGAGAGTTGAAGTCCCTCGGATCCCATAATCTTCCCTCGCTTTACATACATGACTGCACATTTGTCCACACCAAATTCCATCCCGATGGCGCTACTAAAAGTTTCGGTTACTTTCAGTAGCTCCATCAGTTGCAATTTGTTGGGGGCAAAGAGTTTCAGATCATCCATGTAAAGCAGGTGAGATATAACCTGACCATCTTTCCTCAACCGGTAGCCTAGCCCTGAATTCTCCAGCAATGTGCTTACAGGATTCAGGGCTAAACAGAACCAAAGGGGACTCAGACTGTCGCCCTGGAATATTCCCCGTTTAATCCAAACCGGTTCATCGTTTCCCTGGATCTGTCGACATCCTGGATATCGAAGGACCGTCCTCCATTGCCCCATACATGACTCAAGGAAGGTGCGTAGAGTTGCATCTATCTTGTACAACTCCAGCACCCTCCTGAGCCATGAATGTGGCACCGAGTCGTAGGCCTTCTTATAATCTATCCAGCATATTGACAGATCCTTGCGGGCTCGACGGACCTGTTGGCTAATGGCCATGTCGATGAGGAGTAGCTCCTTAGTACCACGGGAACCATTCCTACATCCATATTGAGAGGCAGACATAATTGAGTTACTGTCAACGTGAGTATTAATTTTCGTTCTCAAAATGGATGTAAGAAGTTTATAGACCGTCGACAAACACGTGATCGGTCTGTAGTTCTTGGGTTCCGCGGGACTACCTGACTTATGGAGCAGGTGGGTTATACCTGTTGTTAAAAACTGTGGTAAGGACCCAGACTCTAAGGATGACTGGAATTGGGACGCCAGGCAAGTGTGTGAACTACTAAACCACTTGAGCCAGAAGTTATGCAGTCCGTCCGGTCCCGGTGATTTCCAATTCGGTAACGGACGAACTGCTCTGGCTATATCCAGTGGCGTTATTAAAATTGGTTCCATTGTTGGAATAGGTTCACACACTCGCTCAACATCACGCATCCAGTCAGCCTCAGAATGACAAACGGGCACCGACCAGATGCTGCGCCAGAAGGAACTCGTGGCGGCATCATCCGGGCGGCACACGTCCGTCATATTTTGCTGAGGTCGCTCCCAAGCTCTGTATACCCACCTTTCATCGCTCTGGAACATGCGATTCTGCGAGTACCGATCAACCCGCCGCTTATACCGCCGTATACGGCTCGCCCATGCATAAACTTTCTGCTTCAGGAAGTCGATGCGCTCTGTGACACGGGACATGTATTCTTGAGGACTGATTTCAGTCCCCGAGAATGGGGCGCCTCATTATTATTATTAAAAATACACAGCAAATTTGCAGTAATTGCTTCAATCACTTGTAGGTTCATTGTTTATACTATATCATGACGTAACATCACGCCTGTATGCTCTGAGTGTGTGTGGGTGAACCGATTTTTATGGTTCTTCTTTTATTTGAAAGCTGGTGCTTCCTGAGTGGTCTCATAATCATCAAATCAGTATCTGATGATGGGATTCTGGAGAAATTGAGAGAATTCTTCACATTTTATAGGCACACTAGAAGCGATTTGGGTAGTTTTAGGAAGTGTACTTTCTCGAAGTGCTCCTATTTCAATTTGATGAAGATCTGATGAAGAACTTCGGAGATATGCAACGGAACTCCTGAATAAATGATAGCAAATGTACTGGGATTGCTGAAATCTCATATCTGTCTATTGTTTACACCAGTTCATAACCTAAAATCAAACCGGTACGCTGTGAAGGGGTAAGCACATGTGAACAACTAAAAAGCGAAAAATAAAAACTTTTTTACAAAAAATAAAACCGACTTCAGAGAATACAAAAAAGTGAAAAATAACTTCAGAAAAAACGCTTCAGAAGTCGGTGACAAAAAAACTAAATCAATCAAACAAAGGTCACCGACTTCTGAAGCGTTTTTTCTGAAGTTATTTTTCACTTTTTTGTATTCTCTGAAGTCGGTTTTATGTAATCTGTAACTGAACTTTGCAGTTAAAAGTAACATACTCGTAACTTTTTAGTTACAATTAGTGTTTATTTTATAGGTTATAATAAATATTACGTATCAAATGAATAAATTTTAGTATGAACTTATACATTAACTAGGTTCTGCCAGCGGCTTCGCCCGCGTGAAATTTCAAAATGTCCCATCTTACTACCGGGATAAAAAGTATCCTATGTGTTAATCCAGGTTGTAAACCATCTGTGTGCAAAATTTCATCCGAATCCGTTCAGTAGTTTTTGCGTGAAAGAGTAACAAACATACATCCATCCTCACCAACTTTCGCATTTATAATATTAACTAGCTTCTGCCAGCGGCTTCGCCCGCGTGAAGTTTCAAAATTGTCCCATGGGATCTTACTACCGGGATAAAAAGTATCCTATGTGTTAATCCAGGTTGTAAACCATCTGTGTGCAAAATTTCATCCAAATCCGTTCAGTAGTTTTTGCGTGAAAGAGTAACAAACATCCATACATACATCCATACTTACAAACTTTCGCATTTATAATATTAGTAGGATAAGTAGGATATAGTAGGAAGGATAAATTCAGAAAATGAGCTAGAACATTACACTATCCAAACCCAGCTAGACGGTTTTCTCCGCCGTGCCGCGTCGTCTGTCGGCGGCAGCTCCATTTTTTAAAGCGTTGTGATGTTGCTTGATATACTGTATATTCATGCAAATTGGAACTACTGTTTTACTACTATACAGATCACTAGGGACACGGATCACGAAACAACTAGAACTTACACGAAACAACGCAAACCATGCGACACACCGGGTGTCTCGCCTCGCAAAACGAAAAGAAGAAAATAACAGGTTTCTACAGGTTTTATTTGATTTGGCACAACTGTCAGCAATCGGGCAAGCGGAAACAAAACGTTTCGTTATGTGCAGCATAACTGTAATCACTGGATGACGATGCTGCTCCGACTCGTCCCAGGACGGAGTGATGGTTTTAGGTTTTTACAAGGTTTAGGCCGTGTTAGGGAAATTATTATTGTTCAGGAACTCGATTAGGTTTTAGTTGTTTTGAGATTTTTGTTAGTTTTGAGCGATTGACGCCGAGGCATGCTCGGCTCGTTCAGTGAAGCGACTGACGTTGGCGGCTGACGTTGGCGACTGACGTTGGCGACTGACGTTGGCGACGCGCTCCCTGCGCGGGCGCGTCGAGAACTTTTTCAAACTGGTGCGCGTTGATTTGCGCCCAGATTGAGTCGATGGCGCGATGGCGGTTTGGCGGGAATTATAGTGAAGGCCAAAACAAAACCCAACATTCCCCTCGTCGAAATCCACCAGGATTTCCCGGTTATAAGGTCATTTTACAGGGATGTCAAAGTATTAAAGTGTTGAATAACGATATTTATCTAGGTAAACATTGTTGAAAACATAATGGTGTGTAAGAATTTAAAATTGTGATGAGTGCTGGATTGTGTACAAAAAAAAAAGTTAAACTAAAAGTTACTTAACTAATAGATGAATCATTCATTATGCTAAATGAGTGCCTAATAAAATACAAATTAATATTTAAGATGATTCCTGCTCTAGAGGGAACGGACTAAGCTTGACTACGTGTCGAGTAATGACATTGTTCATGGTGCGAAGACCGACGACGCGTACGATGCCATCAGGCCCCGGATATGATTTAATAACTCTACCTAATGCCCATTGAAGAGGAGGGGCTTCAGAGTTAGTGAGTACTAATTCTCCTTCTTTTAGGTTACGACTACCATCCAACCACTTCTGACGTTGCCGCGTTGTTGAAGTGTGTGGAGGTAATCTTTTCGCCAGAGTCGCAAGAATTGTTGCAAATCCTGCTGTACGGCTTGTCAACGCTTCAACTTGGAAAATTCGTTACGTCGTATTCGGGAGCTTCTAGAAGTTCTTGACCGATCAGAAAGTGCGCGGGTGTGAGCACGTCGAACTCGCTGGGATCTAACGATAACGCACAAAGTCGTGAGTTTAGTACTGCTTCGACGCGTGCAAAAAGGGTGGTAAGCTTTTCAAAAGTAAGGGCTCTTTCTCCAACAGTCCTTTCAAGTTGAATCTTTGCGGATTTGATTGCTGCTTCGTATATGCCTCCAAAGTGGCTGCTTGTGGGTGGATTATGTTTCTACGCTACCTTGCGTGTCGTGAAGCTGCAGAAGATCTCGTCAGTATGTGGTACTAGGCAACTAGGCTTATCCCAGTTGTAAACGCACCTTAACTGTCTCCTGCTTATATGGAGGGGAGTAGAAGTTATGGTTTTCCTACTCCTCCGCTATACTTTGCTGATGAAAGTCGTTGCGGTATTCAAGAGAGTCAAACTGTTTCTCTGGGACTTCGTCGAGCTTCATTAGCTTGGTGCTTTTCTTGTGGTCGCTGATTCTGGCTTTCAAGAGTTGCAGTGGTTTTAGAATAGTGTGGTGCTTGCGATCCATCAACATAGGTAGGGTAAACTTGCATAATTCGTACCCCATAAGAGAAAACCATCATATTTAGAAAATTAGGAAAGATAAATTAGTACTAATTAAAAGTAATTATTGTTTGCTTAATGCTTTATTGTTTCTATTATCAAATTTAACATAATCCTTATAAACTTCTCAAAAATAAACAATTTAAAAAAAAAACGTAAAAAGTACGATTTAAGACTATTCATCCCAAATCGTACTTTGAGATCTATTCATTGGTATACAGTATTGAGAATCACCATCATAATCTATATATTATATTATATTATTCTTAGAGACCAGAAGCGGAATATATTAAAAGAAAACAAATCGCACAATAACCTAGAAAGTTATATTTCTTACAAACGATTTATATTTGACAACTAGCACAGAGGTAAAACGATCCTAATCAACACTATAACACCTCTAAAACACGTCCGTCGTGTCCGAAGGCCAGCAGCAGAAAAGGAACGCTGTCAGCGCGCCACCTCTTTTTATACGCTTCCACTCGAAACGGGTAGGTCGAAAGGGGGAACATCTAAGACGGCCGTTCCTGACTGCGTGGCGTCCTCGACCGCAGCATCATTCCCATCAGATCCATCTTCTGTAACCTGGTCGTCATCATTGTTTGGATCATCAGCATTATCTGAAAATACACAAGACCACACGGGTAATTTTAAATAATACGACCACTGTGGTTTGAAGCTAATTCAACCCGAAACAGTTACAGGCGCAAGCGTGCACTCAAGCGCCGGCAACAAAAGCCATCAATGATGATTTATGAAATTGAAACAGCTTCAAACCAGAGATGCTGAAATTCACTTAACCAATGCATCGCAAATGACAGAATCCGGATTTCCATCACTCGCCATACATCGTTATTGACAGAGGCCCAAACGTTTGCTTGTCTTTTCACAAATACATAGTAGAGGCCCAAAGGTTATGCTTGCTATGAATTCGTGACACATTGCGTCATTGAGACAGAGGCCCAAAAGTTCTGCATGTCTCAGCTATGACCGCAAAACAGAGCAGAGGCCCAAACGTTAGCATGCTCAAAACAGAACAAAACAAAGCAGAGGCCCAAACGTTAGCATGCTTAAAACAAAACGACTCACCACTCTCAAAGAAAGCTGAGCACGTGTCCGGCGTCCACTCGCCACGCCATAACATCATGTGTTCGGCGGCGGCTTGGGTCTTTTTTCCATATGACCCAGCTAGTAACTCTAGCTCATATCGATGATGTGGCAGCGCCCGGACAACCTTATACGGGCCACGCATGCCGGAGTCAAGTTTCCCGGTAGTCTGGGCAACTTTACTTACAAAGACAAAGTCACCAACGGCAAATGTACGTGGTTCCCTTCGATCTTCATTAATATAAGCATCCTGATAATGCTGATTCGCTGCGAGAAGCTCAGAAGCTCGTTGCCTCCTCAAGGTCAACAAGGCTTCTCTGTTGGACTGGGAGCTTTCAAGTGCCACGTCTCGCACCAAGGATCTGATGACGGGGGTAGCTGCGTCTATGCCCACCAGCAGCTGGAGCGGTGAAGTCTGGGTAGTGGCTTGTTTAGAGATGTTGAGGGTGAGCTGCACCTTCCAGAGCACATCGGACCATTGCGAGCCTTTATTGCCCACCTCGATCCTCAGCATGTTAAGAACGGTTCGGCAGTACCTTTCTGCTTGACCATTCTCGCGATGCATACCCGGCGTGATAAAGTGTATGCAGGATCCCAGCTCTGAAACCCAATCTTGAAAAGCCCTACTATCAAACATTCTACCACGGTCACATATTATCATAGATGGGGTACCAAATAATGATACTACGTTAGAGAATACACGCTTTAACTCATTGGCGTCTTGTCTATATAAGGAGTAAAGCAGACAATACTTGGAAAAGGCATCTATTACAATTAAAACGTATTTAAAACCATTTGAATCTGGAAGGGGTCCAAGAACATCGGTATGTACAATGGAAAAAGGGATTTCTGGCTTAGACCATGATTGGATTGGTTGAGACGGAGCCCTAGGAACCCTTTTATGTGCCAAACATACAAGACAATGGCCTATATACTTCCTCACAAATTGCCGGAGGCTCGGAAACCAAAAATGGCGCAAAATTAAGTCGGTAGTTTTGTCAATACCAATGTGATCATGGTCGTCATGAAAAACCCTTAACAAACTGAGTCTATGACCCTTCGGGATAAAGCACAAGAGTCGCAGCTCTTCCCCAGTAGGTTTAAATTTGTAAAACAATAAATCATTTTTGATCGTGTACCTCGTCTGATCTAATTGCCCTTCTCTTAATTTAGACATCAATTCCTGAGTCTCTTCATCAGCGGTTTGAGCAATCTTTGCCCAGTTATTCGGATTTCGGATATGAGAGACACTATCGGTAACAGGAAGAGGGTTACGGCTTAAAAAATCCGCGTGTTGCATTAAGGAACCCTTCCTATAGATTAGAGTGAACGTAAAATCCTGCATGTAAATCCACCAGCGCGCGACCCGAGGCAACAAGTCTTTCTTTCGCTCTGTTAGCTTTAAAGAATTACAGTCCGTCACTATCTTGAAGTTAATACCAATAAGATAGTGGCGAAAATGCTGGAGCGCACGTACAACAGCCAACGTTTCCAATTCATAGCTGTGGTACCGAGGCTCCGCGCCCTGAGTGGACTTACTAAAATACCCAACAATCCTCTTTCTCCCACCGCTGTGCTCTTGGATCAAAATAGCACCAAATCCGACAGCACTAGCGTCTGTGTGAAGTTCCGTAGGCAATTGAGGGTCAAATATTGCTAAAACCGGTTCGTTGGTAAGGCAATTTATAACATAACTGCGAGCAGCGTCCTGCTCAGAGCCCCACAAAAA
This sequence comes from Xestia c-nigrum, assembly GCA_916618015.1. Taxonomy (NCBI): domain Eukaryota; kingdom Metazoa; phylum Arthropoda; class Insecta; order Lepidoptera; family Noctuidae; genus Xestia; species Xestia c-nigrum. Next base: position 20,512,795 of record OU745251.1, read on the forward strand.
AGGTTCACCCTTCCTCAGCAGCCTTGCTATACTTGCTGTCTTAGAGGCATAACCAGCAATATAACGGCGAAAATACCCCGCGAGCCCGAGAAACTGGCGAACCTCTTTCACACTTGTAGGTTTAGGGGAACGTACAAGCGCGTCTACTTTACCCGGACTCGGCCGTACCTGACCATGCCCAATCAGTCGTCCTAGGTACTCAATTTCTATGTCTAGAAAAGTACACTTTTTAAAATTTATGGAAAATCCCGCGGCTTTAAGAATCTGTAAGACTTCTTTTAATGTTTTAAGACCTTCATCTACCGAGTTGGACAGAATCAGTACATCATCAATATATGTTAGGACCCTGCCAGTGTCAATGAGAGGTTTTAATGTTTTGGATATAATCCTCTGATAGACGATCGGGGCATTGGCCAGGCCATATGGCATTTTTAAATATTCATACTGCCCTTCAGGCGTTACGAAAGCAGTTTTACTTATTGAATCATCATCCTTCATAGGCACCTGGTGAAAACCAGTGGCCATATCAAGGCTGGTGAAGATCCTGGAGCTACCAAGTCTATCGATATGATCGTCTATCAGTGGCAAGGGAAACCTCTCTTTAATGGTAATGGCATTAAGTGCTCGATAGTCGACGCACATCCTATCGCTCCCATCCTTCTTTTTGACGAGGATAATTGGACTCGCATAATCGGATTGCGATTCACGAATTATTCCCTTGCTGAGCAAATCACTGATAATATCGCGAGCCCTATTTTTCTCGTCTACCGAAAGCTTATAAGGGCGATGGCTTATCGGGGCGTTAGATGTTAGTTTTATCTCCATGCTACCTGTGTTCACCGTGGACGTTGCTGTGCCGGAAATAAACAAATCGGAAAACTCTTTGATAATTCCCAGTAAACGATCTCTATCGGCACCCACTAATGGGGTTTTGATACACTCATCATCCACAGTGCTCACAAGCTGCACAGATGACTGAACGTCTGACCTAGTAAGCCGCTGCTCACTACTGGTACGAATGTAAATCAACCCTTCGCGATTCAGGACATCAGTTCCAATTAGAATAGGTGCATTGATGCATTCAGAAGGGACAACGTATAAATCAATTTCCAGAGACACCTCTGGGAACTCTACGACAGTCGTAATGACAGAGGTTGATTCAACTACCTGACTTCCGATCCCGCGCATCAAGCGATAAACTGGTAAACGATTAAAATTAAAATGTTTAAGTGCCTTTTCAGAAATCAAAGAAATATCAGAGCCGCTGTCTATTAAAACGTCAACAGGTACCTTCTGTATAACGGCTGAAATTACGTTATTTTGCCTGGGGTCGATTCGGAGCAAAAATTTATCTCACTCGTTTTCTTATCTTTACTCTCAGAGCGCTGTTTTTGGAAACACGAGTCGATTAAATGCCCATCACGTTTACAAAAAGTACAGCGTTGAACGGGTTTCTTGGATTTATCGCTTGATGTCGGTTGAACCGCTTTAGAGCTACTGGGATCCCGATCAGAGCTACTTTTAGACTTTTTGGGACAGTACCATTTCTTATGACCCGTTTTGCCGCAAAGGTGGCAAGTGATATTGCTATCGTTTGACTTAGGAGCCTCACGTTTACGTTGGTTAGACGAGTTATTAGAGGAGACTCGAGCAGTATTATTGTCGGTTTTGGGTTTGACGTAAGCTGATAGATATTCCACAAGATCTTTATATGCTAGCTTAGCGTTGGTTGCCGCAGCCTTGACTTGGGGATCACTGATACCTCTTATAACAATTGCGGATTTTAACTCATCAGATAAACCTTGAACTATATTGAGACGCAGTAAGGATTTACGTGCGTATTCTGCATAGGTTGGGTATTTGTTTGAGTTCGAACACATAGTCTCGTAAAGTATGGATGCATGATCTATGTTACGGGGACAAAGGGATCTAAATTCAACCTTGAAGTTACTCCAAGATCTATCATTCGTCACCCAGTCATTCAACCACGACCCTGCATCACCACGCAAACAAGAACCTATCCGTCCTAGGCACTCCCGATCATCCCAATTATTCATCAGTCGGGCACGGTCAACCTCAGCGCACCAGACATCGAAATCTTGGACACATGGATCAAATGGTGATATGTAAAAGTTATGAGACCTTGATTTTAAAAGCGCACCCAAAGCACCAACAATGCTGCTCGCTACATCATTATTCTGGCTTTGCACGTCAGTTGTACACATGTTATTCCCTGCGATAACCTCGTCGGTTACCCCCGAACCTAGCTCACTAGCAGGGATTAGTGCGACCGGAAGGGAGGACGATAACTGGCTTTCACTAGTTGGGCGCAACGGAATATCACTGCTAGTTGCTGCTGGTAGTCTACGCTCAATTACTTCTAACCTCGTAAGAATTTGATCAAGACCTACATCACGCGAGTTGTCGTGGCGGTTATTAGAATTTCCACGATATCTACGAGAGCGAGAGCGACTATGCGGGCTACGCGAAATACAACGACGGCTAAATGATTCATCTCTACGGTCTATTGAGCTGCTTCTACGGCGGTGTACAACAATCGGCGGCGTCTTACGATTATTCGAATTATCACGACGTTTCCTACGAGAACCGCCACTAGATTGTTGTTCACGAGATTGCCTACGTCCTTTAGACCGAGACGAATGCCCTGGCATTTTGTAAGAAATATAACTTTGGTACTTACGGTTGAAAGTCTACACACAATAATCACAACAATTTTACTTGAACACTGTTATTGAATATTTGAACAGGATAGCAAACAGATTTAAGCGCGTGGCGATCCCACTTCTGATCTTAGAGACCAGAAGCGGAATATATTAAAAGAAAACAAATCGCACAATAACCTAGAAAGTTATATTTCTTACAAACGATTTATATTTGACAACTAGCACAGAGGTAAAACGATCCTAATCAACACTATAACACCTCTAAAACACGTCCGTCGTGTCCGAAGGCCAGCAGCAGAAAAGGAACGCTGTCAGCGCGCCACCTCTTTTTATACGCTTCCACTCGAAACGGGTAGGTCGAAAGGGGGAACATCTTCTTAGATGTTCCCCCTTTATATATATATTATTATATATATATATATTATATATATATATATTATATATATATATATATTTATTTATATTATATAAATAAATATATATAATTCAAAGGTGACTGACTGACTGACATAGTGATCTATCAACGCACAGCCCGAACCACTGGACAGATCGAGCTGAAATTTGGCATGCAGGTAGATGTTATGACGTAGGCATCCGCTAAGAAAGGATTTTGATCAATTCTACCCCCAAGGGGATAAATAGGGGATGGAAGCTTATATGAAAGTCCGTCAGTTTTAAAGTTCAGGATCGTTTAATTTTGTGTTTAGGCTGACGATTGAAAATTAATTTATGCGTGTTTCAGCGTTTTTGATAACTCCACCCCGAAGGCTTATAAAGGGGATGAAATTGTATGTGAAAAATCCTTAATTTTCGACGTAAAAAGTACAAAAATTGTAATCTGGGCTTATGATTGGAAGCTGACGCAACGGCTTTATTAGAATTTCAACCCATGAGGGGTGAAGAAAGAGCAACATTTTGTTTTTAATTAAAGTTTTTATTTTTTGAGTCACCAAAAAGTATCAAAGTTAGTAAGTCGTTAGTTTTTTTTATTTCAACCCACAAAGGGGTAAAAGGGGGTATGAAGTTTTGCATTGTAGTTGTTCATTCGTTCACGAATAACAGCAGCAGGAGAGACCTTTTGCAGCAGTGCAAGTTAATAGTATAGGCCGTACACAAGTTAATAGCACACGTGACTTCGCGGCTGGCAGTACTTACCGTTTTGTAGGGACCTAGGTAAGCCGAAGATTATGGACTTACGGCAGGAGCAGAAAAAGAAACTATGGCAGCCGCCGCTCCTGTGGGTGCCGCCCGCTCGCACCAACTTGCTGCAGCACGCCGCTGACGCGCGCGCTGCTTGCACTCAATATGGTGTCACAACAGATTGATTGCTTCAATTGTACACTGAGCGAATTCACACGGGCCGCATTTTGCGCAATTACTTTAGTTTGTCAAATTAATTAATTTATTCAAAACTTAAATAATTTAACTTTAAATATAACTGCTCTATTGTATTAGGGACCTAAACCTGTAATAATAGTTGTATGTGTTGTTTAAATAAATAAATAATGTATAGTAGAACGAGATAGAATGAGTAATTGTTGATATCGTATTTGATACCAACTAGATTTGTTTTATTTTGTAGATTTCAGTTTTTTTTTCTCTTCTGCATTTCTGATCTTACTTTTGGTGAATGAAGATGAAATCAAAAATGGCGGCGACGAAAGTTTTTGGATTTTTAATCATGGGTGTCGTTTCCGTGGTTTTTGGTCTCACTGAACAACTCTCATGAAAAGATAATGCACCATTCCTGAGAAATACCGATTAATATAACATAACCTTAAAACACTTTATATTCCCCCTAAAAAGCGTAGTCGACGGAGCCCCGCTTCGCGGGGCCCCTTTTTCCGAGTGGAGGGTTTAAAGGAACCTAACTAACCTAACGGGGGGGTGCCCCAAGTCCCGATTATGAGAGCAGAGATACTTCCGTATGTTCAGTTGACAATAATTCGAGACATTACAATATCGCGAGAAAAAACACGTTTTATTGTAATATAACGTGTTTGACAATTTTACGGTGACATATCTAATCCTACACCCACATTTTGCAAATTTAGCTTAATCCCATCAACCGGGCACAAATAATACAATAACACTTTGCCCGTCCCGCAAATCGAACCCAGGACCTCATGCTCAGTAGCGCTTGCGACAACTCGAACAACGATGCAGTCTCACACATGACCCATCAATATTTTCACGCGAACGAAGTCGCGGGCAACAGCTAGTCAACAATGTGTTATTAAAACAAGTAGTAATTCTTAACTAATTCGACGGATGGTCTTCGCCAATTCTCGGCAATCATCGTTATATCGTACCAGTACGTTTTAAGCTGTTTTAAGAACTTTACTCGAGTACGAAATAGGAGCAAGAGCCCATCAAATTTTAAATTTACCGGCAAAAAAATTGACAACAGTTACGAGTATGATCACAAGTCAGATGAAATCGCAAAGATACACGTTAATACGTATCAATTTCGAGTACACATGCAAACCAATAGATTGTCGTGCATAATTAGAAGTGCCTACCTCCATGTGGGTACATGAAAGTACACTCGTAGTTATCAAGGCGATAAATCAAAAGGCATTAGAAACACACTCTATTACACAGTGGTACAGTGGATAGGTTCTGTCATAGACCGAGGAAATAAACAGAGTGGTCAATTTATAACATGTTGTCTTATCACCTGATTGGTTAATAATGTCAGACATCATTTAGCCTAGCCCTTTACCCAACTATTTTGGGGTTGGCTGCCAGTCTCCCCGGATGCACCTGAGTACCAGTATTTAACATGGAGTATCTGCTTATCTGACCTCTACAACCCAATACTTTCCTAGGCAGGGAGGAAACTTGGTATGTTCCTTTGGTCTTCCAGTACTCATCCACAATCATACTCAAAACTTTTCTCATGATGTTTTCCTCATTCTTCGGCGTCACTAATGCTCATATCACGACAACCGATTACCACACAACTTCTTTTCTACCGTGTATAGTGTCTACGGTTCAAATTCAGTTGGTGACAACTACCACTTCTACGGTCTATGGCCGAGCACGGCACCGTGTCCACCTATGATTTACAGTATCGCAACTGAAAATAACGTGCACGTGTTTTATGGCCTGCACCTACTCGTATATGGGGCAGGTTTCAACATGTAAACTTCACCCGCAAACAAAACAGGCGGGCACTGGTGAATGTATGAGCGTGTAATGTTGCTACTAGCGACACCCCATATTCTTAAGAAGATGACTAACACCGCGCTGTGCGGTGCACCGTGAGATCCGCCATCTCAGCAATTTGACCGTGGGATCGAAGATAGTGCAATGCCAGTGATGAATGTTAACTTTAGTACGTCACTTTTGCATCTAGCAATTGTCACGCAACTTAGTTTTACCGATTTAAATGTATTTTTTATTTTATTAAATTTAATAAGTAAATTATATCGGTTTCATTTGCAACCTCGTCTGCAGCCGAACGTAATTAGCGTTCTGCTTTCAGTGCATTGGGTGTTTGTTCATTATTTATCTTTACAAACTTCTATATTATATCTATGTTCCAAACGTATATTTTGATGATCATATCTCTGGGGTCTTACAACGCTACACTTGACAATCCGCGATCTCCACTCCAGAACTCTATCTCAGATCTACAGAATTGGCAAAAATATCCTAGAAAATGGAAAGGAAAGGCCAATCCTCCTGACATTCGTTAACCATTGGAAGAAAAATGAGATTGTGGCAAATAAAAAGAAATTGATAAATGTGTATATTTCTGAAGACTACCCGAAAGAAGTCCTTGACACGAGAAAGAAACTACAGCCAAAACTGGAAGAAGAAAGGAAGAAAGGCAATTATGCATTCATAAACTATGACAAGCTAGTTATCAAACAGGGGAAGCCAGGAAATGAGAAACGTAAAAGGGAACCATCAACCTCACCCAATGTAAAAGAGCACCCTCGCAAACAACAACAATTATCAGCAAAAGCATACCGGCTAAATGCTTTCGACGTAATGAGGAATAGAAGCAACTCTCTGCCTTCTGCCAACTTGCCAACTGATCAGAATGCATAGGAAATTGCCATCAGCCACCGGAACAAAACTTTAAATAAACTAGAACTTAAAGATGATAGAAACAAAACATTCCCCAACCCAATTTGTCCTCGTGGGGAATTAGACTACAACCCTCCACCAAAAACAGAAATAGATCAAGATATAAAACATACCCTTAAAATTTGCACTTATAATGTAAGAACACTTGCATCAACAGAACGATTCCTTGAATTAACTAATGCTCTAAAGGATATTAATTGGGACATTCTAGGCCTTGCCGAGATTCGAAGGATGGGGTGTAAGATCGAGGAGTACAGCGACCTTATCTTTTGCTATATCGGCGAAACTAAAGGACTACATGGAGTGGGATTTCTAATCAAGAAAAAATTTAAAAATAACATTACCAACTTCATAGGAATCTCTGAAAGAGTAGCACTTTTACAAGTAAAATTTGAATGCTTCTCCTTATCTTTAATCCAAGCATATTCACCGACGGAGAGATCAACAGAAGAAGAAATTGAAAAATTTTACAAAGACATTGAATATGCTCACACCAAGACGGAAGGAAAGGTCATAGTCATGGGAGATTTTAATGCAAAAATAGGCTCTCCAAAAACAAACTATTATCCAGTAATGGGAAAATATGGTTACGGAGTGTGCAATGAGAGAGGCGAACGTCTCTTAAGTTATGCTTACCAGCACAAGCTCTCAATAATGAACTCATTCTTCAAGAAGAAAGAGAGACGCAGATGGACATGGATATCACCCGACCAAAAAACTAAGAATGAAATAGATTTTATTATGATAAATCAACATGAACTTATAACTAATATCGAGATAATAAACAAATTTAAATTTCCTTCTGATCACAGATTGGTGAGAGCAACATTACTTTTAAGTCGCCCAGTAAAGAGCAGAAAAACCTTCACAGCACCAACTAATACCCCCAAGACAGAAGCAGAAATCAAAAACTACATTGAAAATCTACGAACACACACAGAAAATATAAAAACAGACTGTATTGATATCCAAATATACTACAATATCCTGGAAAGAGGCATAACAGAGAGCTTAAAATGCAAAACCAGTACACATCCTCACGAACACAACATTTTCTCCAAAGACACAATCCAACTTATAAAAAGGCGCACTGAATTACTACACACAAAGAATAAAACCAAAGATATGAAAGAAGAACTTAGCAGAATGTACAAAGAGACTAATAGGTCAATCCGTAAGGACTACAATAAACACAGATACGAGATTATTTCAAGAAACATCAAGAATTTTAGAAATGCCAAAAAAGCCTTTAAAGAATTAACAACACACAAGTCATGGATTCAAAAACTTGAACACAACTCTTTAGAAACAAAATGCAGAAACGATGTAATAAACCATGCAACAAACTTCTACAAAAACTTATATAGGAAACAAAATAATACTGAAATGGAAACGCAAACAACTCACATAACACAAAACACCACTGAATGCATCAAACAAATTGAAGACTCCGAAGTTTACGAGCATATAAAAAATCTGAAGGCTGAGAAGAGTCCCGGACCAGACGGAGTAAGCAATGAGGCCCTTAAAATAGGAGCACCTATTCTAATACACCATTTTACGCAATTGTTCAATATGATACTAGACGAAGAAAAAGTGCCAAAACAATGGTGTACATCAGACATTATTCTGCTATTCAAGAAAGGGAGCTCCTTGGATATAGGGAATTATAGACCCATAAGCCTGCTGGCAAGTATATATAAACTATTTTCATCGATAATTTTAAAGAGAATAGCCGACGACATTGATAAGCAGCAACCGAAAGAACAAGCGGGATTCAGATCAGGCTTTAGCACAATGGACCACATACAGGCATTAGAACAGGTCATAGAAAAATACAGAGAACACAATAGACCTCTGTATGTGGCTTTCATTGACTATAGCAAAGCTTTTGACACCATCAGCCACTGTTCAATCTGGAACGCACTACAACAATCAAATATTAACTATAAATACATCAATATCTTGAAATATATATATACAAACAGTACGAGCAGAGTTAAACTCGAAACTAGAGGAGACGAAATAAACATAGAACGAGGAGTGAGACAGAGAGACCCCCTATCCCCGAAGTTATTTATAGCAGTATTAGAAAATATTTTTCAAAAACTGGATTGGAAAAACAGGTACAGTGTACATAAATGGACACTATTTAAACCATCTGAGGTTTGCTGATGACATTGTTATACTTGCTGAAACTGCCAAAGACCTAGAGGAAATGATGATATCACTGGACTGTGAAAGCTCCAAAATCGGCTTAGAAATGAATGTTAATAAAACCAAGATACTAACCAACAATCGCGGACGCCCGATAGTGATAAAAGGTAATAATATAGAATATGTCAGCGAATACATCTACTTAGGGAAACAAATCTCATTCAAAACGTCAAGCAACGAAGACGAAGTAACAAGAAGAGTCAACGTAACTTGGAAGAAATTCTGGGCATTAAGAGAAATCCTAAAAGGGAACTACAGCTTGCACATGAAAAGGACAATATTTGATACATGCCTATTACCCTGCTTGCTGTATGGTTGCCAAACTTGGATATTTACTAATAAAGTAAAACAAAAAATCAAATGTAGTCAAACAGCAATGGAAAGGAGCATGTTGAAAATTAGAAGAATTCATAAAATTAGGAGTGAAAACATTCGTCAAAAAACTAAACTCAACGATGCTCTCAGACACGCACTCTTACATAAATGGAGATGGGCTGGACACATCTCACGATACCCAGACAGAAGATGGACCATTGAAGCCACAAAATGGAAAGGACCAGTGGGGAAAAGGAATGTTGGTCAACAATTAAGACGGTGGGCTGATGATATAACACACATCGCAGGAAACGACTGGATAAAGTCAGGCAAGGACAGGGAGTCATGGAAAAGGCTGGAGGAGGCCTTTACCCAAACAGGGGTCCAAATCTCATAAACACTACTAACACTAATTTTAAGTAAACCTTCTTATATTTAAGCAAAACCTTACTAACACACATTGTAATTTAGATCGGAGATTTTGAATAAATGGCTTTATTATTATTATTATTATTATTAACTGAAAATAACGTGCACGTGTTTTATGGCCTGCACCTACTCGTATATGGGGCAGGTTTCAACATGTAAACTTCACCCGCAAACAAAACAGGCGGGCACTGGTGAATGTATGAGCGTGTAATGTTGCTACTAGCGACACCCCATATTCTTAAGAAGATGACTAACACCGCGCTGTGCGGTGCACCGTGAGATCCGCCATCTCAGCAATTTGACCGTGGGATCGAAGATAGTGCAATGCCAGAGATGAATGTTAACTTTAGTACGTCACTTTTGCATCTAGCAATTGTCACGCAACTTAGTTTTACCGATTTAAATGTATTTTTTATTTTGTTAAATTTAATAAGTAAATTATATCGGTTTCATTTGCAACCTCGTCTGCAGCCGAACGTAATTAGCGTTCTGCTTTCAGTGCATTGGGTGTTTGTTCATTATTTATCTTTACAAACTTCTATATTACATCTATGTTCCAAACGTATATTTTGATGATCATATCTCTGGGGTCTTACAACGCTACACTTGACAATCCGCCATCTCCACTCCAGAACTCGTTTACAGTATTAACTGCTATTTACTTTATGGCTTTGCTTTCATAACTCAAAATGACATCAATGGCTATGAAACACCCTATTGGAGGCGTTTTTTTTTAGGATGGGAAATCATCAAATAACTTCTCCCACTCCGGGCGGAGCGGGAGGGAGTGTAAGAATTTTATGGTCTAAAACCCATCCATGTTCCTTCCTCGCCCTTTACGTTCCGGGCCGCGGTATCTCACACAGACAGATTTACACCTCCGTTTGAATTTCCAAAAACGTGGAGAGCAATACATCTGAAACTTGATATCTAAACAAAACAACCAGTTTCATAATCCCTTGGGACCAAATAATTCTTTGTAACCGCAATTATATTTAGAAAGGTGTCGCTTTCTTTCTTTTGTCTCGTGGGATGTTCGGTTGTCGCAAAGAGTCCGTTTCATATTTGTTCTTGACAAATAATATTTAAAATGTTAGATTGCAAACTTATGCAAACTCGACCATACTGGAAACATGTATATGTCACCCTAAAATAGTCAAACACGTTAGATTGTTATGTTATGTATGTTGCGAGATGGTAAACTCTCGAAATATTGTCAACTGAACATACTGCTTACAATATAACGCATTATTTTTCGATAGATTGTAATCTATCATAGTGAAACCGTAATCGGGACTTGGGGCACCCCCACGTTAGGTAAGTTTAGTTCCTTTAATTCCTGCAGACAGAAATAGGGGCCCCGCGTAGCGGGGCTCTGTCGACTATACCTTTTAGGGCAATCTTAAGTGTTTTGAGGTTAGGTTATATTAATTAGAACTTCTCAGGAATGGTTCAATATATTTTCATGTGAATGGTATCGTGGGGCAAGGGGGAGGTCCCCTCCTTGCCTCCCCTTCCTCCACAGCGCGCGAGTTCCATCGCATACATTTCCCAGGGTGTTAGATTGCAATGACGAGATATGAGGAATTTGAAATTTCTATAGACAATTTATTTTTCTCATCATCTCAGCCGAATGACGTCCACTGCTGGACATAGGCCTCCCCCAAGTGTCGCCACATTGACCGGTCCCTTGCTAATCGCATCCACGGGATTCCCGCAACCTTCACCAGGTCATCGGTCCACCTAGTGGGAGGTCTTCCAACGCATCGTCTTCCGGTTCGCGGTCGCCACTCCAGAACTTTTCGGCCCCATCGGCCATCCGTTCTGCGAGCAATGTGCCCTGCCCACTGCCACTTAAGTTTAGCAATTTTTCGGGCTACGTCGGTGACCTTGGTTCTCTTGCGGATGTCTTCATTTCTGATTCGATCACGCAAGGAAACTCCGAGCATAGCCCTCTCCATTGCCCTTTGGGTGACTTAAAGCCTTTTGATAAGGCCCATTGTGAGCGACCACGTTTCGGTCCCGTATGTAATCACTGGCAACACACACTGGTCATAGACTTTCGTCTTGAGACACTGCGGTAAGTTGGACGAGAAGATACCGCGCAGCCCTCGGGGGGCTGCGCGGTAGCTTCTACGCTGCCCAGCCGAGTCGGATTCGACGATTGACCTCTTTCTCGAAGTACCTAACTGGACCGTTTGTCCTAGGTATACATAATCGTCTACAATTTTGAGTGTAGAGTCTCCGATCTTGATAGGAATGGGTGTGACATGGGCATTCAACATGACCTTCGTCTTGTCCATGTTCATTTTTAGACCCACTCTTTTGGAGGCTCTACTGAGGTCATCGAGCATTATACTGGGGTCCTCCATGGTCTCAACCATGACCACAATATCGTCGGCAAACCGAAGGTAAGTGATGTACTCGCCATTGACGTTGATGCCTCGCCCTCTCCAGTCCAGAACCTAGAAGACATCCTCCAGTGCAGCGGATTTTTCTCATAACTCTTATTTAATTCAATGTCCATTCATAATATATATTTGGGAACCTAGATATTCTGTAATCCAATCGAAATAAATACACACTACCTTAAGAATATGTTTAATTTCCAAATTATTTTGGTATTACGTTTGTATGAAAAACGCATGATCCGCAGTCCTCTTAAGTGCTTTCCCGATTATTTTATAGTTTTAACGACCATTGTTTTGTTTACTACGAATTCCAATCCTGATGCTTCAGCTCTTTTATAGAGACTTTAACATAATTTCATATTTACTAAACCTCAAATAACTCGGCTCTCAGATTGTCAAAACTTACTGAATTTTCAGTGAAGAACTGGTTAATCTGAATCTGTTGATTCATACCATTTTCATCTCCTTACTTCCAGGCCCAAGAATGTATGTAATCGTATCGGTCTCCTTTGGAAAAGATATCGGGCATCAAAAGTGAAAATTAAAGATTTCTCTCGCATTGCTGCCCGTGGTTTCTGATACATACCCATTATCTTTTCCAAATTTCCGTAGTGATAAGACAAAGCCTATTTTTTTATTTCTAAGCTGAATGGGCATTATTATTTTTTTCTTTAATGGGTGGGCCGGTGTGTGGTCGTAACGCGATTTTACTCCATTTCCTACCAGACACTATAAATGGGGAAAATTATTGTAGCATCTCGAACAGTACCGCATGAAAGATGAGTCTACATTAGCGAGTCTGAAGCCTGCCTGAATTAGTTGGTCCCTATTTTTAGTACTGTTATTATGTCTGTGACCACTTTTACATAAAAGATGCAGGTATTTTCTGACGTATATTTTTTATAAAACAATAAAACAAAACAATGGTCTCCTTTTTGTTTAATTTGACAGCCATCGCAATTAATGTTCAACTTCGATACGATAAATATCTACTGAAGTAATTATCAACATAAGAATGAACGAAGTTTTTTTTTTATTATTTTGTTTGGCTTCAAACAGTGAAGTTGAATAAAAATCATGTGGGAAATCTCAAACTGTCCAGTTTCATTACTCCGCGACAATAAACTGGACAAAGACGTCCAACGATTAGTGCAACCCTTCAACATTGTACTCTCTGTATTTTTAACTTCAAAATACAAAATTAGCAATAGTTATGTTACTGAGTGTGACAAGAAGTTTCAGACTTTACTGTTCTTTATTGTTTCATTTTTCAATGTGGTTTGCGGCGTTTGGTTCTTCAGCGACAAGAACAATAATACAGCTGGGTTTATAAAAACGGATACTATGGCGCTTACAATTGTTTGTTTTTACATTACTATGTGTTGCCTCAGCTACACGTTGTTGTTTATTTCTAATATGGCTCATAGCCGTATGAACGTTACTCTTATCTTAAAGATCCAAGAAATTCATCGGAGTCTCGACATTAGCAAAAAAGTCCGAAGTTACATTATATGGAATTGGATCTCAATGATTGCAGAATTCAGTATCATTGTTTTGTCCGGAATACCAGTATGGATAATGAAGCAGTCAGTTGAATTTATTGACGTTGGCTCTGTATTGCTGGTTATTCAGTATGATTTAAATTTAATTTATGGGATTCGTCTGACATTTTTGCTTACAACGTATCTTAAAAAATGGATTCATGACGTGCAGTTAATAAATTATGCAGAACAAAATGAAGAATGCTGTGACGTTTTTTTTAAGACATATCGCAATATTTTAGAAGCTTACAAACTGTATACAAAATGTTTCCGAGTATTGGTAAGGCAGTGTTTGATTATATGGTTAGGGTTATATCATTCCAGTTTCTCCATCTTATCAACTGTCTTCCTTTTCAGATATTGTACAGAATATTTGATACTTCTTATCGCACTCTGGGTTTTATGCAGCTACTTATAATAAATAAGCAAAACCAAATCACGTCACATAACGCAGTAAGTACGATTACGCATATTCTGCGTAACTACGTATTTATTTCCCTGTAAGAATTGTATCATAATAAGATAACATGATTTACGCGGAAATACAACTTATTCGCAGAGCACAAACATTTGGTCACAACAAAAATACTCACCTGGGTGGTACATGATTTACTTTTAGTTGATATAGTTACCCCATTATTTTATTTTCTTTATTTGCTATTTTACTTGTTTCTTAATGTTAAGCCATAGTAGTAAAAAATACCTTATACTTAGCTAAACATCAAAATTTGTTTGTAGTATGTAGTAAAGAGATCTGCATAATGAGTACGATTTTTTTGTTTCTTTCCTTGGGGACCGGCACTGTCCTCCTTAACACAGGTTATCTATTAACCCAGCTAAGAATACAGCACCTCACCAACCATATCATTGTTATAGTCTTTGTACACTATAATTATATAGCTAAGTATTCTGTAACTTGTGACATGTACTACAATGTTTTGTTTTGATGAATAAATTATTTTATCTACCCAAATATTATAAAGCCCTCTCTAATGCGTTCAAAAACCACAGGCAATGACCAGCATTACCAACCAATGTGCCCTGCCCACTGCCACTTAAGTTTAGCAATTCTTCGGGCTACGTCGGTGACCTTGGTTCTCTTGCGGATGTCTTCATTTCTGATTCGATCACGCAAGAAAACTCCGAGCATAGCCCTCTCCATTGCTCTTTGGGTGACTTTAAGCCTTTTGATAAGGCCCATTGTGAGCGACCACGTTTCGGTCCCGTATGTAATCACTGGCAACACACACTGGTCATAGACTTTCGTCTTGAGACACTGTGAAGTTGGACGAGAAGATACCGCGCAGCCTCCCGAACGCTGCCCAGCCGAGTCGGATTCGACGATTGACCTCTTTCTCGAAGTTAGACCTACCTAACTGGACCGTTTGTCCTAGGTATACATAATCGTCTACAATTTCGAGTGTAGAGTCTCCGATCTTGATAGGAATGGGTGTGACATGGGCATTCAACATGACCTTCGTCTTGTCCATGTTCATTTTTAGACCCACTCTTTTGGAGGCTCTACTGAGGTCATCGAGCATTGTACTGAGGTCCTCCATGGTCTCAGCCATGACAACAATATCGTCGGCAAACCGAAGGTGAGTGATGTACTCGCCATTGACGTTGATGCCTAGCCCTCTCCAGTCCAGAACCTTGAAGACATCCTCCAGTGCAGCGGTGAACAGTTTCGGAGATATGACGTCTCCCTGTCTTACACCTCGCTGCAGAAGGATAGGTTCCGAGGCTTGGTCCTGAAGTCGGACTGACATGGTGGCGTTTTTGTACAAACACTTCAACACCTCGATGTACCGATAGTCAATTTGGCACCGTTGGAGAGACTGCAGTACAGCCCAGGTTTCGATCGAATCAAAGGCTTTTTCGTAGTCCACAAACGCTAAGCAGAGAGGCAAGTTATACTCTTCGGTCTTCTGTATAACCTGCCGAAGCGTATGTATGTGGTCCACGGTGCTAAAGCCTTTTCGGATACCGGCTTGTTCGGGTGGCTGGAAATCGTCAAACCTGCGCGCGAGACGATTCGTGATGACTCTTGAAAACAACTTGTAAACATGGCTTGGAAGTGAGATGGGCCTGTAATTCTTTAACCGGGCATTGTCATCCTTCTTGAAGAAGAGCACCACCACACCCCTGCACCATGCCTGTGGCGTTTTCCCCGCGAGTATGACGGAATTGAACAGCTTCTCAAGGGCCTTAAGTACCGGTTTTCCACCCGCCTTCAGGAGTTCGGCAGTAATTCCGTCATCCCCCGGTGCCTTGCTGTTTTTGAGTTGTTTCAGAGCCATCCTAATCTCGTACAGGCTGACGTCCGGGATGTCTTCGGTATAGTGTCGGGTGAGTCTAGCTCTTGAGTCGTTTGCTAGGTCGACAATGGGTTTGCTGGTTGACGTGTACAACTGTCCATAGAAGCTCTCGATCTCCCTCAGTAGCTCCGGTTTGGCGGATAAGATCCTGCCATCGTCGGTTTTTAGTTTCGTGAGCTGGCTCTGCCCAATAGTCAGATCTCTTGAACGAACTCATAACCTACTGAAAACAGTAGGTTATGAGGAGTTTAAATTTGTAACAGGTGTCAAATTCAAGTGAGTGTGCTATTCTAGTCTATCTACATTAAATCAGATATCGATACGAAACCCCAATTCAGTATGATTTTAATTATAAATCGCACGACATTTTGATCTCGAGTGACACAAGAATAGTGACTATTTTCGTTTGCCTATGATTTAAAAAAAAATGACAGATATCCGAAACGCCGCCATTTCGAGCTGTCATTTGTTCGTTAGCTTTTTATTTCCAGTTACGAGTAGACAAATTTTCTGATAAGTTCTTTATTTCTGTCGAAAATGAGTGATAGTGACTCAGAAATTGACATGAACACTCCGCCAGATATCGTAAATGCAGCGACGAATGCAACTAATAACCTGTTGCCACAAAAATCAAGGGCAACAATGCTGGTCATTTCGCTTTGGTTCCTGAACCCATCATAGAGCCCTTGTGATATTTGGGTAGATAAAGAAGTGTATGCAACTAAACATAATTAGGCATTACAACACTCGTGTGATGCTCGTGTGTGTAAACCCACACTTGTGTTGTAATGCCCTTCATTATGCACAGTCGCATAAACTACTAATTATTATGATTTGTCAGTTTTTAAACTGACTCGGTCACTAACATTATTAACACTGATAACGGGATAGTGACCATGGTTACTGTTTATTTTGAGATCTCAATATTTTGGCACTGTTGCAAGCAGAAGCTTGAAGGTATTGCTTTTTTGAGTTTTGTATTGAGTTATTGAGTTCCAAGTTTGTTTGTTTATTAGTAGATTGATCGGTCTTTCCTCTTTCTTGTTCGTTTCATGAGTCGTTACAGCTACAAATGTCACTCGATTCTGTTCTCAAATCACGAAACACTTCAATATCGGAAACCCAAAACAAACTATTAACATGTTAAAATTCCCGTTTGCGACATTTAAATTAGTCTTAGAGTTATGAATTAGTCTTTTCTTCATTTTGTGAACAATTTCTACGGTTTTTCTTTTGATGTGAAGTCTACATTATGTTTGTGCCTTTTTTTGTGCCTGAAGTCATAATTTTTATTCATTTCATTAAATCCTTATTAATATTTAAATTATATTTGCTACTTTTAGATCCTTATTCTGATCGTCGTCAGCGCTTTATTGCTATACATGGTAAAGTATATGACACTTATATTTATAACATGTTGGCAATGTGAGAAGTTTTATGCGTCTCTAGAGGAAGCTGAGTCTGTTTGCTTACAGCGTGTGATAGATACAAACTGCCCGAGTAAGCATAAAATTACGGCATTTGACTATGAAATAACTAATACTGAAAACCAACAATTAACCATTTGCTTATTACCTTACAGAAAGAGTGAAACATCTGTGCAAGCGCGTACTACAAGTTAACCGGACCTTCAGTAAGATGACAGCATGTGGTCTGTTTACTGTGGATGCCTCTCTGCCGATACCCTTGACTGGATTCTTGACAAAATACATGATCGTGCTATTGCAATTTGCTCTCCTGTAAACTAATCCACCTACTGAAACCTACAACTGCGAGCATTATGTATAATATCAATCAGTTTTCTGTAAATCGTTAATGTCTTCCCTTTAAAACTACATTTACGCTGGCAACTGAGGTTTGTGAAAGCACAGCTAAAAAATTAGCTACTTGGACGTTGAATTTTTGCACTATTTAATTTGGAGTGAGACTACGCATAATTAATAATATGACAAACGTTATGACAGTTTTAGTTTTCCTAAGAAAATTGGTGTGTGTAAAAAATAAAGGAAACGATTACATACATTCTTGGCCCTTTTTTTACGGATGGGAAATAATCAAATAACTTTTCCCACTCTGCGCTGAGTGGGAGGGGGGTCAGACTTTTACTACTAAAACCCATCCATGCTCCCGCCTCGCCCAGATAGCCCATAGTTCACCGTCCACAGGCTGATCCTATGGTGGACGTGGGCCACCACGTGACCCCCGACGTCCGGTTGCCCAGTGGAGTTTTCCCCCGGCATAGTGCCTCCGCGCGCCATTCGTGCAGGTGCGCGAGGACAATCGCCTCCAGATCCCATGGCGACAATCCGGCAAGCAGGTACACCGCCTCGCAGGATATCGTGCGGTACCCACGGACCAGCCAGCAAGTAAAATTATTTTTTTGGGGATATGAAGAACAAGGTGTAAAGCTCTTCATCCCCCATAGAAAAGGGAGGATCCTCCGACCAGACGGGTGTGGTGTCTGGTGGGCTACTGCCCGACGGTTGTTGTCGGGTTCTCGTACAATGTTGCTTGCGCGATGTAAGAATTGTGACGTATTTCACTTGTTAGTTCATCATTTTTCTCATAGATGGCGCTGTAGCACTTTTCTACACTAATATTATAAAAAGAAAAACTTTGTCTGTTTGGTAAACTCAAAAACTACAGTGCCGATTTCAAAAAATCTTTCACCATTGGAAAGCTACATTCACCCTGAGTAACATAGGCTATATTTTAACCCCGTAGTCCCACGGGAACGGGAACTACGCGGGTGAAACCGCGTGACGTCCGCTAGTTGTCCAATATAGCTGAAGTACTTTTTGTAGTGGCGCTACAAATTATTTGTTGTTTTAGAACCCTACAATCTAAGTTACGCGCGATCGCTGCCATCCTAACTGACCGCGTGCCTGCTTCAAGATCAAGATTAGAAGATTTCTGTTTTTTAGATATACATTTCCTTTAATCATTATTGTACATATTTCATACATTTTTAAATATTTATTTACAAAACTAAATAAAAAAACATTTAAAAATATAAAAAACAGTAGCCCACTAGCGCTGGGGACAGGGTCCGAGCTGCCGGTGGTCAGGGCTCTTGAGAGAGGAACCTCCTAACAATACGTGCCGTGTCGAGAAGAACTGCTTTCTGAATCAAGCCCTTGATCCAGCTGCCAAGCGAGAGCCTCCTAAGATGTTGGTCGAGGCTCTTGGCTAATAAGCCATTGGCCGACACGACTATCGGCACAATGATTGCTGTACTCACATCCCACATGTCGACAACCTCGCGAGCCAGATCTAGATATTTGTTTTTTTTATCTTGCTCTGCTTTCACGAGGTTCTCATCATGCGGGACCGTTATATCAACAATCATTGTGCGACGCTCCAATCGATCTATCACCACAATGTCAGGCCTATTGGCAACAATAGTCCTGTCGGTGGTGATAGGTCGGTCCCAATACAACGTGATATTACCATTTACGAGAACTGGGTCGGGCGCATACTTATAGTATGGCACTTCTGATTCCACAAGGTTGTATTTCAAAGCAAGTTGCTGGTGAATAATCCTGGCAATAAGGTTGTGTCTATGCAAGTACTCTCCGTTAGCCAGACTAGAACACCCAGAAATAATGTGTCGGATCGACTCTCCCGGACGGTGGCATGCCCGACATATGTCAACCGTGCCGTCCTTCACAATGTATTTGCGGTAGTTATTCGTTATCATAACTTCGTCCATAATTGTACAAACAAAACCTTCGGTTTCCCCGAAGAGGTCACCAAAGCGTAGCCAGGATACGGACGCTAAGAAGTCTACATCAGGGTCATGTAGGGTCCGGTAAAAGCGTCCGTGAAGCTCCTTGCCTTGCCATTCTTCCCTGCGATCATTAGTGTCCAATACTTTAGGCTTACGCCAGTTCTCGTTAGCCAGGGAGAGCGGGGTGAGGCCCTTGTCCACTGAGACCACATCTCGGTGCATCCCCACGTCGGCTTCCAGGAAATATTCCCTGATACTGCATACCTCTCGGTTGTGCAGGTTCTTAGCATTTAAGAAGCCTCGACCCCCGCACTTCCGAGGGATATACAGTCTCATCATCGACGACCGTGGGTGATGCATTCGATTTGCGGTCAGCAGTGTGCGTACCCTCCTATCCAGGGCATCAAGTTCCGTCTGAGTCCATTTGAGTATGCCGAAAGAGTACATTAAAACCGGCATGACCCAACCATTGAAGGCACGCACCTTGTTTCCACCTGAAAGAAGGCTATTTAAAACCTTCTTCAGGCGACCGAAGAAGCGCTCCCTCAACGATTGCTTCATGTCAGTTACGTTAATGCCTAACGCTTCCGACATACCCAAATACTTATAGCTTTCGGATGAGGAAAGAGATCTTAGGTGTATGGAATCCGAGAGCTGAAGTCCCTCGGATTCCATAATCTCCCCTCGCTTTACATACATTACTGCACATTTGTCCACACCAAATTCCATCCTGATGGCGTTACTAAAAGTTTCAGTTACTTTTAGTAGCTCCAACAGTTGCAATTTGTTGGGGGCAAAGAGTTTCAGATCATCCATGTAAAGCAGGTGAGATATAACCTGACCATCTTTCCTCAACCGGTAGCCTACTCCTGAATTCTCCAGCAATGTGCTTAGAGGCTAAGCAGAACCAAAGTGGACTCAGACTGTCGCCCTGGAATATCCCCCGTTTAATCCTTACAGGTTCATCGTTCCCCTGGATCTGTCGACATCCTGGATATCGAAGGACCGTTTTCCATTGCCCCATACATGACTCAAGGAAGGCGCGTAGAGTTGCATTTATTTTGTACAACTCCAGCACCCTCATGAGCCATGAATATACATTTATTGTTAAAATTTTAATAATAGTTAAAGCCTATTACTGTCCCACTACTGAGCAAAATCTGACCTTTTTTGTTGAGAAGAGGATTTTGCTCGGTAGCCACGAGAATTGATCACCACGCCAGCTCAAAACGAGTTAGTTATTTCAGACTTATAACAATTAAAAGTCCAGGTTCCCTGACGTTGGTTCCTTTTACCGATGTGTGTGATGACCAAGATGAACTTAGAAAGTACATATGAATTGAAAAAGTAACATTGGTGCTTGCCCGGATTTGAACTCACAACCTCATGCTATAGAGAAAAGGCATTAACTTCTAGGCCATCACGACATACGGTTATATTAAGTACAAAATAAAACAAAAACTGGACTCTTTTTTGTTTAATTTGACAGCCATCATGCCTACTTCTTCTTTACGATAAAGATCTAAATACGAAAATAACTCATGTTACCTAAGGAGCTTATGAATTCATGAAGGAATATTATTTATTTGTCATCGAACAGCGAAGTAGAATAGAGATCATGTGGAAACTTTCAAATCGTCCAGTTCAATTGCTCCGCGATAATAAACTGGACACAGACGTCCAAAGATTAGTGCAACCCTTCAACATTATACTCTCTATGTTTTTAACTTCAAAATTCAAAATAAAGAATAGTTATATTACTGAGTTTGAGAAGAAATATCAGACATTACTATTTTTTATTACTGTTTCTTCAAATGTGGTTTGCACCTATTGCTTCTTCACCGACAAAAACAGTACCATAGCTGGGCTAATAAAATCAAATACCTTGGCGCTTACAATTTTTTGTTTCTATATCACAATGTGTTGCCTCAGCTACATGATATTGATTATTTGTAACATTGCTCATAGTCGTAACAACGTTTTTCTCATTTTAAAGATCCAAGATATTCATCGGACGATATTCATCGACATTACCAAAAAGGTCGAAAATTGCATCATCTGGAATTGGGTTTCAATTTTTGCGGGTTTCTGCATTATTTTTTTGTCGGAATCACCAGTTTATTTACTAAAGCAGTCAATCGATTTTATTGACGTTGGCTCGATATTGCTGGTTATTCAATATGACTTAAATTTAATTTATGGGATTCGTCTGACAACCTTGCTGATTATGTATCTTAAAGAATGGGTTCACAACGTGCATTTAATGAATAGTGAAGAACAAAATGAAGAATACTGTGACAACTTTTTTAAGAGTTATCACAACATTTTAGAAGCTTACAAACTGTATGCAAAATGTTTTCGAGAATTGGTAAAGGAGTGTCTGCTTATGTTGTTGGAATTATATTATTCCACTATAATTTTAAATAAATAAAATAAATAAATAAATATCGCTGTACCACACTAAGCAAAACTTGTATCGTGGACACTAGATAGTTGATATACTACAAATATATACTTTTTGTTTGTAAATACATACTTATTATACATATAATTAACAATGTCTTCTTTTTCAGATACTGTACAGAACATTTGATATTTCTTATCGTAGTCTAGTTTTTATGCAACTACAAATAATAAATATTCAAAGACAAGTCACATCACATAACGCTGTAAGTACAATCATGTATAATGTGTGGTACCACGTAGAATATACACACTACAATATGATTTGTTTCGGTCAGAGGCGGCGCGGCGTAAGGCGTGGGCGGGACAAAGGGCTTCGCGCCTCATACCCGAAAATAAATTTATTATATTAAATAGGTACATTTAAAAGTATGGAATTCGAGTGCATCGATTTTGCATCGGTCTTTGCAATGAACCGTCCATGTTTCTGCTTCATACAGATATATTGGAAAAACCAAACTTCTCATCAGGCGGGCTTTTATGGCTTTGGTGTTACTACGCTTGCCCCAGACTCTTTTGAGCTATCAACAGCAGATCGCCTTCGAATCTCATCCTCATGGAAGTTATAATACATTCCAAATTCATGGATTTAGAATAGTTCGTACCTAGTTTCCCCGTAGATCGATGTAAGACAAAGATGAAAACGCAAGACGCGACACGCCTATGAATCAAATTTTTATCTTTTTTTTTTCGGATGGGAATCAAATGACTCAGAAGTGTCAGACTTTTACTCACTCAAACCCATCTATGTTCCTTCTTAGCCCTTTGTGGCCTCGATATCTCTTTCGAACAGTCCTGCAGCCCCGGCAGGCATCGGCCCTTGCGGACCCCTTCCTTTGCTGACATCTCTTTGAAGCGCGCGTGGAATACAACCGCGCCACCGACACGGCCTGTCGTCATAAGACGGACGGATGTGAAGCCAGCTCATAGCTCACCGTCCACAGACCCGCGCCTACGGTGCACGCTCGGTGCGTCTCCCGCCGCAGCTGGGGCGGCTGGGGCGAGAGGTTCTCTCCCTTTCGCGTTCCGCCACCTCCGTAAAAGCCTCCTTCGCAAAAGGAGGTGACGGCTTCTAATTCCGTAAGGAGTTCAGTAAAACCAAAAGTAAAAAAAAAATTGTTTCTTCGAAATGTTTTTTCTTAATTTTTTTTAATAACACGTACAAAGATGTATAAGTAAAACTTAGGTTTCTTTCTTTCCTACACGAATGGCGCGCGGAGGTACTACGCCGGGGGGAAACTGCCGCTCAGCGGACTGACCTCCGGCGCGATCTCATGGCGACATGGAAAGAGCGACGGTCGCAACCCCGTGCAGGGCACGCCACGACAGTGGCGGTAAGTCCCCTCTTTGAGGAGTGGCTGGAGAGGTGCCACGGCGTCCTCACCTTCCGCCTGACGCAGGTCCTCACCGGACACGGATGTTTCGGGAGGTACCTGCAACGAATCGGGCGGGAGGAAACGCCCGGGTGTTTCCACTGCGAGGATCGACCGGAGGACACGGTGGAGCACACGGTGGAAGTCTGCCCTGCGTGGGTGGAGCACCGCCGTGTTCTCGTAGCGGCGATCGGCGGCGGCGACCTCTCGCGTCCGGCCCTGGTTCAATCCATGGTCCGGAGCGAGACGGAATGGGAAGCCGTCACCTCCTTCTGCGAAGCAGTCATGCTAGCAAAGTAGGTGGCGGAACGAGAGAAGGAGAGAGCCTCGCTTCCCAGCCGCCGCGGGAGACGCACCGGGCGTCGGGGGCCACGTGGTGGCTACCGGCCACCGTAAATGCGGGCCTGTGGACGGCTAGCTATGGGCTAGCTAGCCGTCCATCCGTCTAATGATGACAGGCCGTGTCGACGGTGCGTTCGTGTTCCATGCGCGCCTCAAAGAGATGTCAGCATAAGGGGAGGCGCCCGCAAGGGCCGAAGCCTGCCGGGGTTGCGGGCCTTTTCGAAAGAGATACCGCGGCCCCGGAACATAAAGGGCGAGGAAGGATCATGGATGGGTTTTAGTCAGTAAGAGTCTGACACTCCCTCCCGCTCCGCCCAGAGTGGGAGAAGTCATTTGATGATTTACCATCCCAAAAAAAAAAGGTTTCTTTTTGCACCATAAACCTTACCCACATTAAATTTAAATTTAGGTCTTGTGCCGCCTCAGATTTCGTTGGAGGTAGGAAATGCTGCTAAAAAGGGATTTTAGAGATGTTTTAATCTAATAATTCAGTATTTTTAAACATTTTATGAACAATTTAACTGTTTTTTTTTTGTTATTTAATAAATTTGTTTAAGTCTAGGTACATAATGTATGTTCCTTCAGGCATTCGTACCTATTTTTCAATCTTTTATTCATTTCACTATAATCATTAAGGAGTAATTCAATCATATTTTTGTAAGTTAAACTTTCAGATTCTTATTCTGGGCACCAGCGTCACTACAATACTATTGATTTTAAAGTATATGACACTTATAATAATAACATGTTGGCAATGTGAGAAGTTCTATGCGTCTGTGAAGGATGCTGAGTCTGTTTGTTTAGAGCATGTGATGGATACAAACTGCCCAAGTAAGTACACTATTACGGCAGTTAACTGCAAAATCACTATTTCTGAATATCCACAATTTACCATTTGCTTATTATTACCTTACAGAAAGTGTCAAACATCTGTGCAAGCGCGTACTGCAAGTTAACCGGACCTTCAGTAAGATGACAGCGTGTGGTCTGTTTATTGTGGACGCCTCTCTACTGTTACCTCTGACTGGATTTTTGACTAAATACATTATTGTACTGCTGCAATTTGCTCTTCTGTAAACTAGTCTACTTATTAAATACCTAAAAATCCGAGCATTATATGGGACTACAAAATGATACTGTAATTGCTCCTTGTTCCTACTTTTGTTACTACTTTTTAGCTGGCAACTGAGATTTGTGAAAGGCACAACCAAATTAGCCACTTGGATGTTGAATTATTGCACTACTAGCTGACCCACGCAACTTCGTCTGCGTCACATAACAGAGAAAAACGAAAGGAAAAAAAAGCCCCGTTGTTGCAACATTATTCATTCCTGCCCAACTCCTAATGATCATAGCGTGATGTTATATAGCCTAAAGCCTACCTCGATAAATGGACTATCCCACACAAAAATATTTTTTCAATTTGAACCAGAAGTTCCTGAGATTAGCGCGTTCAACCTTTTGCTTTATAACTTTAAGTACCTATACGACACCTCTGGGCTCAAAGGTCGTAAAGGACATTTTGGCGAAAATGACTTTTTGATGTAGTTTTACTCAGTTTTTATTTCTCTATCGATCTGTATATTCCGTTTGACGAAATTCGCAAAAAAAATGCCTTTACGACCCACATAATTTGAGACGTTAAACAAAATGTACCGTTAAAATATGGAAGTAAATAACACTCAGTTACCAGAGCGAACTCATATTGGTAGTAAAGCAAAATAAAAAAACAACTTTTGGGGTTAAAATACATTAAAAATGTCAATTGTCCTTTACCTCCTTAGGTGGTTAATATGTCATTTTAAAAATTTGGATGTAAAGGACATCGTCTTTGCAAATTGTCCTTTACACCCTTACAAGTTAAATTAAATGAACATAAGTGTCCTTTACTACCTAGTTTATTTTCAATTATGTGCTTCCACTAACGGCGTATTATAAACTTAAGTGAGAAATTGGTGCCGATTCTCTTGTACACCGAACTAACTTAAACTAAATCTAAAATTTCTTAATTTTAGTTAGTTGGTTTCGGTAAGTTATTCTGAAAACAAAATTCTCTAATTTTAATTTTAGATTTGACACAATTAAAATCGAGTTTGACAATCGCTAAATTCAATAGACCATAGATTAAGATTTGTCGGAGATTAAAATAAAAACTGAATGAAAGTGAACGAAATGATCTGAATTGCAAAAAAAAACCCTAGTGAAATCAAACAATTATTTAAAATTGTTTATCAAAGATCATTAATGAAAGACAGGGACTATTGTAACGGCGTAAAACATTATTGTTGTTAAATATTTATTTTTCAGTTTTTATTATCTGTGACCATAATAATCCTGCTAGGGTTGGAAATCGGAAATGACAACATTTTGGCGACACTTTTCGGTTTTCAATATGATTAAAACCTATAATTTTATTATAATCGACAAAACTGCCGTATTTAAAAATCTATAAGGTAGCATGATTTGTCCTGTTATTTATTTCTGTCTAGTTTCAGTTTATTAAAGCTTGTTAATAAATAAAAATTTGATCTTAAAAAATTATGTTCGGTTTTGTAGTTGAAAATAACCGGTATTTTCGTCGGCGTTTGGAAGGAAAGCCCTATCTTTGTTTTGTTTGTCATGTCAGATGTCACATGACAATAATATTATTAATTTGGTGGTCGGTTAACATAATTAATTAACAAATAAATACTCTTTGATGTTCGATTGGTTTAACTAATCTCTGTATTCACGAGTAGTAGTAAAGTAACGTATACTTGTGTACACTATACTAGTATATACTCTAAAAGGAAAAACAAGAAGAAAATCAAGCTGATCCCAAAGTATTGGATTTAAGGCCAATGTCAGTAGCGAGCTGAACAAATTGGAGCAGTGGCAACCATGTAAGTTGTTTCAGTGAGATGAAATGTTATACTGGATTGGATAAGTACTTGCATAATTTTCATGTATTCTAAACTTATTTAATTTCAACAGATTTGGAGTGTGTGGGTGACAAAAGTGAAAACAAAGGCAAGAAAGGCGAGGGATTCCATCAGGGCTACTAGTGGAAGACCAGCAGGGGCAGATCTCAATGACATTCAACGCATGTTATCCAGAAACATGTATTAAATATGCGGTTTCAATTTTGTGAAATCGCTACTCTTTTTTGTTAAGGTTTAAGGAGAAAATAAATATTTTAACATTATAGAAATAAAATGTTTCATTTAATTAAAAGAATTGACAAGTGATTGCTGATTTTTCCTCGCTTCAGCAAGGAAATCTGTGCAGGTATCCTCCGCAATAGCACTCTCCTCACTATGCTCGGTGACATTGATATCTTCTTCATCTGCAAAGATGCACTTAATTAGATTTCTTATTTTGCAAACAAATAAAACAGAATTACATATAAATCAAATCAAACACTTACAATCAAATGTTTCCAATTGTACAGGGTGCAACATGCCAGAATAATTTTTGTAGCATTTTCTGGTTCTGTTCATTAGGCGCTCATTACACATTTCCACCACATTTCTTGCCCTTGAGTGGCACTCAATATATGACACCACGATGGGAATCATGAGCCATGACTGTAGTGGGTATCTGTTCCTAAAATAAATAAAACTTTATATGTACTTAGTTAATAGATATACTGTGGTATACCTAGCTATAGATGGCGCGCTATAGCGCGCCACCGCGCGATGTAAGGCAGTCAATAAACGAGCTTAACTGTGGCCGGTTGTTTACTTTACTACACGATATCTCAGTGGCGACGAGGTGCTAGTTAATTTAACCACGCGTTCAAAATGGCGGCGTTTTTAGGAAATTTATCCGTCTTTGATCACAAAGTGCAAGAATGGGAGATATTTTTCAGCCGTTTAGATCAGTTTATCAAACTTAATAAAATAGATAATGATCTAAGAAGTGCTGTGCTGTTAACGCATTTAAGTGATGAGTCGTATCGGTTAGTTAGTAACTTGGTACATCCAAAGAATATTCAAGAAGTGCCATATGTTGAGCTGGTTAAGGCTCTGGAAGATCATTTTAAACCGATAAGGTCAACGTTCGGTGACAAAGCAAAGTTCTATGATGCAATGAAAGGCCACGAAGAAAGTGTCGAAGAATGGGCGGCGCGACTGCGTGGACTGGCGATCCACTGTGGATTCGGCGCAGCTCTGGACACCATACTTCGTGATCGGTTCGTGCTCGGATTCCACACCGGGCCGGAACGAGACCGATTGTTTGAGCAGAACTCGACCGAATTGACCTTCGCAAGGGCGGTGGAGGTGGCGAAGCAGGCTACGAGCGCGCGCGCGGCGCGGGTGGCGGCCGGGAGCTCCCTGGCAGCAGCACCGTCGGTGAAGGAGGAGCCGCTGTACCGCATGAGCAGGGCCCGCGGCGGCGCAGGCCGGGCCGAGGGCGCCGGGCCCGCTCGCCCCGGGGACGCCGAGCGGTGCAAAGTGTGCGGTCTCCGTAATCACAATGCGGAAAAGAATGTTGGAAGAAATACATTCCGGACATTTGGGTATAACCAAATCAAAACATATGGCTCGAAGCCGAATGTGGTGGCCGGGGCTGGATAGTGACATCGAGCGGTACATAGGTTCATGCAGTCAGTGCGCGAGCGTACGCGCCGCGCCGGCCCGCGCCCCCGCGCCCTGGCCGCGCCCCGCCGGGCCCTGGCAACGAATACACCTAGACTACTTGTCTGTAGGGCAAACGGTATATTTGGTGGTGATTGATGCGTTCAGTAAGTGGCTTGAATGTATATGTATGAACAATGGGACATCAACTAGTGCTTTAATATTAAAGTTAAAGAACCTATTTTCAGTTTTCGGGCTGCCAAACTTAATCGTAAGCGATAATGATGTTAAAATAAATTCTGTAGAATTTAGAGATTTTTGTCAGAGTAATGGTATTAAATATTTAACATCACCTGTGTATCACCCTTGTAGTAATGGCCAGGCCGAAAATGCGGTCAGAACATGCAAAAATATGTTAAAGAAAATTATTTTTGATAACTCACAGACTAGTAATAAGCATAACAATGAGAAATTGACGGATTACTTATTTAGTTATAGGAATTCCATACATTGTTCAACTGGAGTGACACCTGCTAAATTAATGTTCGGTCGAGATATTAAATGTAAACTTGATTTAATTTTACCTACATGCAGTAGTAAAAACACCGAAACAGCTGACCAATTAACAGCAAGTAGATGCTTTACTATCGGCGAAATTGTTTGGGCCCGATGGTTTCATCAAAGAAAGGAACTTTGGTCATTAGGCATAGTAAAAAAGAAGTTAGGTAATCGATTGTTTGAAGTTTTTATCACTGATTACAGGGTTATGACTAAAAGACATGTTGACCAGTTGATAAAATATACGGGGCAATCGTTACGAGATATTTTAGTGGGGAATAATTGCACGCCAAGTGATTCATGTGAGGTAGATAGTAGACCATTGTCTCCACCCGCACCGCCACCGTTGCTACCCGCAGAGGAGGCTCGGCACTCCCGCGAGGAGCGCGCCAGCGAGCCCGGGGAGGTCACTGACCCCGCCCCGGAGGAGGAGGAGGAGGAACAGTGGGCAGAGGCGGTTGGAGAAAATGAACCAGTCTTGAGTGAGCGAGCGAATGATGCACCATTAGAAAAAGCACCAGCTGAAGTTGCACCTTCAGAGGCGTCATTGGGTCGGTCACGCAGAACTAACAGAAAAGTAGATTATAAGAAATATTTTTAAGGATGTTAGTTTAAGTTTAGTTATTTTAGGATAAATATTAGTACTTAATTATGTTATTATGTTATTTACAGAGCTTCGAAATAGTGTTGGAGGAGTGTGGTATACCTAGCTATAGATGGCGCGCTATAGCGCGCCACCGCGCGATGTAAGGCAGTCAATAAACGAGCTTAACTGTGGCCGGTTGTTTACTTTACTACACGATATCTCATATACCCAATATATAAAGTTTACTAGTGACCTACGGCGAAGCCACTGAGATCTTTCCCCACATACTATTCACTAACTCATTTCTTTAATAAGTAATGACTAGGTGTAAAGTATCACATAATAAAAGTCACTATGACAAAAAACAAAATCCAGGAACTGTAATTCAGTAAGAATTACAGTTCCTTGTATGTATGCAGTAATTAAC
Organism: Xestia c-nigrum; assembly: GCA_916618015.1. Taxonomy (NCBI): domain Eukaryota; kingdom Metazoa; phylum Arthropoda; class Insecta; order Lepidoptera; family Noctuidae; genus Xestia; species Xestia c-nigrum. The sequence goes on from OU745251.1 coordinate 20,542,849, forward strand.
TTGTTTTAGCAAGTGAATTATTGCATACATATAGGACACAAAACCGTTCTAACCTTTAGGTGATTGGGGATAAATCCTTCATCCAAACGAGGATTCAGCTTATCCACCAAATAAAGTGTCCCCGATCTAGGTGTCTTTTTATTGAATTTCTTCTCTACCATTTTGAATGGGTTGGATTAGTCTTATTATCTTTCCAATTGAATCCTCGCTTGATAGTTTCTAAAACATAGTTATTTCTTATTAGACACATATTTTATTACACAAAACCTGGAAGTGGCTTTGATTATGAGAAGTGTATGTAATGTAGCATGTGCATTAGATGTTTAATACGCAAATCCCGGTCAGTGGGTCGTCTTAGGGGCGGATTTCCCTTGTAAGTTTTCATGAATGCATTTCGTATTGTATCATAATAAAATAACACAAAATTTACCTTTCTGCCAAATCGACAACGGCTGCAATCACATAAGCTTCCATTCTGAACTCAAACATATCCAAACTTTCAAGAAAAACGAGGAGAAATCTGCTTTGTAAATTTTAGTTCATGACAACTAATTTTAATCTACACCTTTTTAGTCTCGATTAAAAATAGTCTGATTTAGTTTGACAATCAAAGTTTTAGGTGAAAAACGTCAATTTCAGAATAGCGAAATTGCCATTTTCACTAAATTGAATAATTTAGTGCTGTCAAACTATAATTGATTTAAGTTATGTCATTTTAATCAATTTCAGAATAGGAAACGTCGTTTGACAGGAATAAACTAAATTTTAGTGATTTTTAGTCTAGTTTAGAGAAATTTGTGACAAGAGAATCGGCACCATTGTCCCATAAATCATAGAATATTCAGATAACAAAGAATTTAATTTCAACCTACCAACTTAAAATTAAACAAAACTATTAACTCACGATCTCGTAAAATGTAGGTAGGTATTAATAAATTACAAGGATGTTCAAGTTTTGGTATCTTCTTCAACCCCTACCTTATTAAAATGATTCTAACTATATTCAACCTACACAATTCATTATTATCACATAGGTAAGTAATATTCAAATAGCCTCCAGTATAACTACGAAGTATAACTACGACACTTAAATAAAATGTCCTTTAAAACCCAGAAAAAATAATTGAAAATACATAATAATATTATTATTATGTCGTTTATTCATTTTTATTTATTTATTATTTATTTATTTATTTATTCATGTACACACAAAATACATAAAAGGACAATATATTAACATAAAGGAGCACAAAGAAAACACATGGACACAAATAAAAACACTTAAAAATATAAAAAAAGAGAATTCCGCCGATGTCAGTAGCAGGGTCCAAGCCACCGGTGGTTAGGGCTGCAGAGACAGGAACCTCCTCACAATGCGAGCCGTATCGAGGAGTACTGCCTTCTGAATCAGGCTCTTGATCCAACCGCCTAATGAGAGCTTTGAGAGATGGTCGTCGAGGCTCTTGGCTATCAGGCCATTGGCCGTCACGACAATCGGCACAATGGTAACCGAGTTCATATTCCATATGTCGCGAACCTCATGTGCTAGGTCGAGATATTTTATTTGTTTCTCTTTCAGCTTTCACGAGGTTCTCGTCATGCGGAATGGTAACGTCGATTATCATTACGCGGCGCGCTGATCGCTCTATCACCACTATGTCAGGCTTATTGGCGACAATAGTCCTGTCAGTAATGATAGACTGATCCCAGTACAACGTAACATGGTCTTTCACGAGAACTGGATCGGGCGCATACTTGTAGTACGGTTCCTCTAATTCCACAAGATTAAATTTCAAGGCAAGTTGCTGGTGAATAATCCTGGCTACTTGATTGTGCCTGTGCAAATAGTCGCCGTTAGCCAGACGAGAACAACCAGAAATAATATGTCTGATGGACTCACCTGGAAGGTGGCATGCCCGACACACGTCAACTGTCCCGTCCTTCATAATATCTTTCCGGTAGTTGTTCGTCAACATAACTTCGTCCATAATCGCACAGACAAAACCTTCAGTTTCCCCAGAGGTCACCAAAACGTAGCCAGGACACGGACGCTAGAAAATCTACATCGGGCCCATGAAGAGCGGTCATCAGTAGTAAGTACCACAGGTTTGCGCCAGTTCTCTTTAGCCATGGACAACGGGGTGAGTCCCTTGTCCACTGCGACCACATCCCTGTGCAAACCCACGTCGGTTTTTAGAAAATATTCTCTGAGGCTGCACACCTCGCGGTTGTGGAGGGACTTTGCATTTGAAAAGCCCCGCACTTCCGCGGGATGTACACTGTACAGTCTCATCACCGATGAGCGTGGGTGATGCATCTTGTTTTCGGTCAGCAGTGTACGAACTCTTCTATCCAGGGTGTCGAGTTCGGTCTGAGTCCATTTGAGTATGCCGAAAGAGTACATCATAACCGGCATGACCCAACCGTTAAAGGCACGCACCTTGTTCCCACCTGAAAGAAGGCTATTTAATACCTTCTTTAGGCGACCGAAGAAGCGCTCCCTCAACGATTGCTTCATGTCAGTTACGTTAATGCTTAACGCTTCCGACATATCCAAATACTTATAGCTCTCGGATGAGGAAAGGGATCTTAGGTGTATGGAATCCGAGAGCTGAAGTCCCTCAGATCTCATAATCTCCCCTCGCTTCTCATACATGACCGCACATTTGTCCACACCAAATTCCATCCTGATGGCACTACTAAAAGTTTCGGATACTTTCAGTAGCTCCATCAGTTGCAATTTGTTGGGGGCAAAGATTTTTAGATCATCCATGTAAAGTAGGTGAGATATAACCTCACCATCTTTCTTTAACCGGTAGCCCAGCCCTGAATTCTCCAGCAATGTGCTTAGAGGATTCAGGGCTAAACAGAACCAAAGTGGACTCAGACTGTCGCCCTGGAATATTCCCAGTTTAATCCATACAGATTCATCGTTCCCCTGGATCTGTCGACATCCTGGATATCGAAGGACCGTCCTCCATTGCCCCATACATGACTCAAGGAAGGTGCGTAGAGTTGCATCTATCTTGTACAACTCCAGCATCCTCATGAGCCATGAATGTGGCACCGAGTCGTAGGCCTTCTTATAGTCTATCCAACATGTTGGCAGATCCTTGCGGGATCGACGGACCTGTTGGCTAATGTCCATGTCGATGAGGAGTAGCTCCTTAGTACCGCGTGTCCCATTCCTACATGCAATTTTCGTTCTCAAAATGGATGTAAGAAGTTTATAAACCGTCGACAAACACGTGATTGGTCTATAATTCTTGGGTTCCGCGGCGCTACCTGATTTATGGAGCAGGTGGGTAACGCCTGCTGTTAAAAACTGCGGAAGAGACCCAGATTCTAAGGATGACTGGAATTGGGATGGTGAAACAGCTATATAACAGTAGATTACCAATAGCCGCTGCTAAGTATAAAGATCTCACGAACCTCTTTGAAAATGGGACTATACCTAAAAGGTTTCACAAAGAATACAGGGAATTTCCATGCAATTCCGAGTTACGTGAGACTTGAAACGAAACGGACGAAGAGGATGATGAAAATGATATATTGAAGATGAGTAAATAAATCATCAGAATGATAATGACTTATTTACTCATTATTTGTCATCTTCTAATCAAACTGATTGAGATTAGACAAATAAAGTTGATTAAAGAAGAAAACAAATCAAAAGAGCAAAGAAGGGAGTGGAGAAAAGGACTTGTAAGGAAAACAACGTTAATTACTACAATCTTAATCTATAATTATTATTTCAAAGATAATTATTATAAAAGCTTTGTGTTCACTTATAGAAAATAATAAATGATCTCAATTTGATTACGAAAATGTACGTTTTATTTGTATGATTATGTTATTTCATGATTAATAAAGAAAATATAGTAATACTACTATGTTTTCTTACATAAATATATTTAAAAATTACGTGATCCATTTAATAATTAAGTTTAATTATCAATTAATCCTTTTAGAATACCTTAGCAGGTGATCCTTTAGAACCTAAAAAATATTGCACTTGTCCATTATTTCCTTACTTTGATTAGTTTTGCACAGTAAAGTAGATTTACGCCCTAAGCTAAAATCATAAGATGAAAATTTTAGGGGGGTAAAGGACATTTATTTTTAAATTTGTGGTCGTAAAGGAAATCTATCTCGATAAATAAAGCATTAGGGTAAAATTGAAATACTGCCCAATAGAGTACTATGAATTCTAAGCACTTTTCCAAAGTTTCATTTAAATAGCTCAAGAAACAAAAAAGTTAGAGTAAAAATACGTTTCTTTTTTTCGTTTTTTGCTTCTCCTGAAAAGTTGCATTTTGTCCTTTACGACCTTTGAGCCCAGAGGTGTCGTATAGATATAGATATCATTTTTGAAGTGAGATTAAGTATGATAATATACTATTGTATCTGCCTAGCTATAAGTTTTTCGAAAATACAAAAATAAAAAAATATGACAAATACTGGTACTTTTAGTATTTCTTAAATAATAAGTACATATTTTGTTGGAATTGTAATAACAAACGTAAAATACTTGTCATCTTTATTAAATTAATTCATTGATGTAAAAGAAAGTATAATTTTATTATTTGGTGGTTATCTTACAATCATCAATAGGTACTTCCTGTTATCCACATTTATTACTTATATTAAAAGACAAAATAATACTAAAACTGGTCTCTTTTTATTGAATTTGACAGCCATCACAACTGATGTTCATTTGTTATATTTTTTAGATAAAGATCTATTTATATAATTACTATTTTAGTAGGTGTATAGGTCAAAGCATATCAGTTGACGAAATCAAGGAATACTCGTATCATTTATTTGTCATCGAATAGTAAATTCGAATAGAGATCAAATGAAAATTTTCGAACGGTCCTGTTCGACTTTTCCGCGATAACAAACTGGACAGAGGCGACCCAGCAATTGTCCAACTTTTCAAGATTATAGTTTCTATATTTATCACATCAAAATACAAAATAATAAAAAATATTTTTCCCTGAGATAAAAAATGTCAGATATTGCTGATCGTTACTATTGTTCCATCGGACCTACTACAACATTCGAGAAAGCACGTGATTATAGTATGTGTACGTTGGAATTTCGAGTGCTTCCCATTATTACTTTTAAAGTTAGGTAGGTTTCAGGTACAAATTCGCGACCTATTTATAAAAAGACATTAGAAGTTCAACCGTACGCCTAGGGCATACGGTTCATATTTGTTTGTTTTGTATAAGTAGCTTCTACCTACCTACCTACTTAACTACTAATCTTTTGTTAGTGTTTTTTTATGACCCTCTAGAATATTCGTGGTTATTCTGGTGTGTCTGTTGGTGAGTATAAATACACCGCTTAGGCCCGCGACCACAGATGACAGATACTACACTCCATGTACTTACACGCGCCATGTAATCACCTGCCGAGCGCCGGGCAACCGGTAACCCATAGCGCACTGGGTTGTCAACAGCCGCGCGGCGCGCACGTACGCACGTTCCCCAAAGATAACTTGAACTTATTAAAACTATTTGACCGATTTCGAATATTCTCTTTGTTAAAGTTTAACAATTAGGAATTTAAGGAAGGAAAAAAAATATTAATCATTACATCAAAATAAAAACCTCTACGCTGATTTTTAAACAATTCTGTTTTATACATATTTCGTTGTTATACTTATTTTTAAAACAATTATAAATTCTGATACATTATAGAACATGTTTTATTTTATATTGTACGTCTATACTAAACATCCCGTCATCTTCGTCGACAGAGGCAGCCCTAGCAATTCACAAAATCCAGACGGCTGCGCGATCTACAAAGCAAAACCCACTATACGTTTGTAAGGTTAGGTACATTTTCGTTCGCAGCGTCTATCGATTTGAAAGTGTAGGCTATTATAGCGGTAGGTATTGAACATTTTGTATGGAGTGAGTTATCTGGTAATCTGTGCCGCGACCGTCAGTCTCGTTTTGGCTTCACAACGAAGCGAATCGAAGTGAACTACAAGTGCGTAAGTGAATAGTGAACTGTAGTGTATTTGTGATTGAGTTTTAATTGTTTTGTGATTAATAAAGTTATTGTGTTGTTTAATCGGTAGTAATTAATTTATCTTATGAGATAAATAAATTGACAACCAAAAAATAGTCTTACGAGCTGGGGATGCCCAGCTCGTAATACTATTTTTGGTTGTCAATTTTTTAAAACTCCTCTTCTACGCTGTCAACTGATAATATCCCCAAGACACTGGCAGCGTTACCACGCTGAATAGTAACGCTAGACCTTTAGCCGAGGTAAAATCCAGCCCCAAGACAAGCCAGTCCTAGGGCCGCTTTTGAAATTTCCTTGAAGAGGCTGTGATTAAATAGGATGGGAGAGACTAGGTCTCCTTGTTTAACACCTTATTTATTTTAAATGTTGGGCCCATAGAATCCAGTTTTTCACTGGCCGAGCTGTTGATATAAATATTTATGCAAAAGTTCTATATAAGTTTCCTCTATACCTTGGCTTCGCAAGGCTGAGAATATTGCACTGTGTTTGACGCTACCGAAAGCCTTTGTGTAGTGAACGAAAGCCAGATATAGGATATATTTAGAGTGTAAAGGTCGGTGGTAGAGTAACTTGGACGTAATACGGCCTGTTCCGGTATTGGATGACTTTAATGAATGCCTTATAAATATGTGAAACTAGACTAATGGGTCTGTAGTTGTTGATGTTGGATTTGTCTCCTATGAGAACAAGTCCGTGTGTGACATCCATACCTACATAATGAAGAAGCCTAACATTGATGTTAAAATTAAAAAAGGGCATGAAGTTAGCGAAGGATTACGAATCATACAAAATATTCGTACCTAAACATTCCTTAATGAATTTCCTGACGTTTGGACAAAGGGGGTAGCCTATCGACGATTTATAAACATTATCAGACGTGATAAGGGAAATGTCCGTGTGACGAGCTAGAATATTGACAAGTCTAATTTATGAATAATATCAACTTAATAAGTTTTAACTGCAAAAACGTGACGAGATCAGTGGAATGCGTGCGGCAGCTTTGTCGCTCAGCGGATGTTGTGGCGCTGCAGGAGACGTGGCTAATGCCGCACGACCTCGGGTTCCTGGCCACGATTGACGACGACTTCGCCTGCGTGACCTCTGCAGTGAAAGAAAGAAATAAAGAAAAAACATTTATTCGTCGCAAAGTCATGACGTGCATATAATATTGATAAACAGAACGCAATTATACAAACACAAACATTTAGACTAAAACCGAAAATTAACAAAGCAACAACATTAACATTATAAACAGTGGATATCTCGGCAGGGATCTTACGCGGTAGGCCCTACGGCGGAGTTGCCCTACTGTGGAGAAAGGATGCGTTTTCGACGGTGACCGCAGTGAAGTGCAATAGTGTGCCGCGATAAAAATCGAGCTTAGTGATCGTTCCATCTTGATATTTTCTGTGTATAGCCTACTGAATCCCATGAAAACTAAGTGGAATTCACAGAGTGTCTCAGTGAAATGACAGCCATAATAATAATTGACTGTCACAATGTGCAGTCAGTGCTTATGTTAGGGGATTACCGCACCCCGGTGAGTCTTTTGCTACCAAACTTTTTTGTGCAGATCACTCGTGGTCCTGTGTAGACCTCGAACTTATGCCGGCGGAGAGTCATGCACACATACATTTGTGAGTGATGCACACGGCTGTCAGCACTGTCTCGACAACTGTCTTGTGACAAGTGCCGCGCGGCAGTCCGTGTCCGCGGCCTGTGTGTAGTATCATACTTATTGGTCTGATCATTACCTTGTATCTATACGATGTAACTTTAATTTACTTAAGCTTAAGGTTTTTATACCTACTGCTTGCATAAATAGAGTAGTTTGGGGCGTACGTGACTTAACACAGATAACGAAATTTAAAACTGTTTTTCACTCGGAAATTTATTTTCCTTCAGAATTAAGAAGTTGCTTAGATGATTAATGTGTTGTAACCAAAATCATAAAAACGAGATAATTTGTATTCTGTTGGAGGCCGCTATAAGTAGTTATAATGTTACTGAAAAGCATAGATGTAAATACATTACCGGGTGGAATGGGCACGTCCGCAGCGCTCACTAGAGGGCTCGGCTATGTTTTCAGGCTTGGTTGTATGGGGGTAAACCCGGGGCTGGCCGTCTTTATGATGATATGCGTGAAACTAGGTGCACTTTTAAATCAAAGAAAAAAAAGTGGTGTCAGAATAATCAACAACAAATAAAAATAGAAATTATTGCTGAACTTCAATCGAAACAAAAAATTTGATCAGTTCTGGAAAAACACCAATAAAATGAATCATAAGCCGGGCCTCCCCGTCAGCGTGGCGGGAGTGCACTAGCCAAGTGAGATCGTCGCCATGTTCTTCCACCATTTCAAGGTGGACTCGCCTCTGGGGCCAGCGCGGTAGGGGCCCGATGCTGAGGAAGGTGGTGAGCGTAGTGTTTATTTTAGTACGAAGGAAGTGCGTGCCTTGATCAAAAGCATGGTGAGGGATAAATCCCCGGGTCACGACAGCCTTAGCATCGAGCACCTGCAGCACGCAGGTGTACACCTACCCAGAGTGCTTGCTATGTTTTTACCCTGTGTTTAGGCTACTCCCATCTGCCCGATAATGGCGTACCAATCATCAATTCAATTCACATGGATTCTTAGATTCTCAGTTATGCGCCGAATTTACCGCCCTTACGGGTTAGGTACTTCCGAATCTCCACCAATGTAGACCAGCTTGGCGGGAACTGGATTACCTTGAGGCGACTGACCCCCATCAAAAGTCGTCTTTGTCCAGTTTATTATCACGAAACAATTTAATTGGAAAATTCGAGTTTGAATGATTTATTTATAAGCTTGCAACACTTTCTGCTGCTAGAATAGGAATGAATTTTATTTACTTCGATGATAACTGTTACTGTTACTGTTAGCCTGTATCATCCCACTGCTGGACAAAGGCCTCTCCCCATGACTTCTAAATTCTTCGATCCAGGGCCAATGTGGACCACTGGTCGTTGGTTTTGTCCAGCTCATCCCGCCATCTCATGCTAGGTCTACGGTGTCACCTTGTGATTGTGTCAGGCCACACACAGTGCCACATTGTGGTTATTTTGTCTCACAGCTCGTCAGGCAGACATGGCCAGCCCAGTCCCACTTTAGCTTGGCGACTTTTTCAGCAACGTCAGTGATTAGTGTTTTGGAGCGCAGTGTGGTGTTGCGTACATGGGCGGTAAGTTTGACGCCTAGGATGCTGTGCTTCATTGCACGTTGACAAACCTTGAGCTTGGACTTTTGAATGCTTGTCAAAGACCAAGTCTGGGATCCCTATGTCAAAATGGGAAGAATGCATATGTCCATGATTTTACGCTTGAGTGACAAAGATAGGTTTCCTTTCATTAGCTCTTTCATGGACCAGTAGCTCTTCCAGGCATTTTCGGTTCGTCTTATGACTTTCTTATGTTGTCTGGACTAGAAAGAACAAAAATTGCGGTTGTTTTTAGGGTTCCGTATGCGAAGTCTGACGACTTCGGCACTCTATTACTAAGGCCACTATCTCTCGGTCCATCGATTTGTCACAAGGTGATATCATTTGCAACGCAATAGGTAGACGCTAGAAAGTTTTAGAGTTAGTGCAGCTATTATCACAATAAAAAAACGAAATACACTAAAAAGATAAGTAGTTTAGTTAAAAAAGACATTTCGTGTAAGTAAATACCGTACGGTGGTACGGAACACTTCGTGTGCAGTCATGGTGCTTTTGTAGTCATGTATTCAGCTATTAAACAACAAATTACCTATTATATGGTTTATTTAATTTAGTCTTAAGCAATCAATTGTCATGAGTGCTGTGTGATGCCTGTTGGTCCTTCGCAAATTACAAGTATGTAATACATAGACTACTTCGTTTAGGTTATTTAATTATAAATATGAATTCATTTTTAGTTATCGTTCTAGTTAGTGACAAGTTTCATTACATTAACACATTTAATTATAAAGATAATAGATACGTGTATAATATACAAGTCACTTAAATCAATAAAATTCACTTGATTACAGTTTAGATCACAAAAATACTATAATAAAGCAAAGCAAACTGCAGCAATACAATTATGTCTTGAGGCATAAGTCCAGTCAAATATATCGAAAGAGAAGCGTCAGCAGTTGTAATGACTGTCAAATTAAATAAATAAATAACAGATTTTTGTTTTATTTTGTCTTCTAACAAAACCAATCAATGTATAAAAGAACAGGAAGATATTATAACCTTCAAACTGGCCCACGGTCATATAGAACGACAGCGGTCCGGCGGCGTACCCTTGTAGGAAAACCACCAAATAATAAAATTAAACGATTATAAAACAATTACGGTGTCAAGTATTTGTGAGTGATTTATTGCAATTCATTGAAATATGCACCCATTTTCTAAGTAATACTAAAAGTGTCAGTATGTTTGTCATATTATTATGATAAGTCTCACTCCAAATAAAATTGTGCAAAAAATCAACGTCCAAATAGCTAATTTAGCTGTGCCTTTGACAAATATCAGTTGCCAGCGTTGAAGTAGTAAAACAGTAGGAACAAAATTGATTCCATTGCAGTTGGAGGTTTCAATAGGTGGATTATTTTACAGAAGAGCAAATTGCAGCAGTACAATAATGTGTTTGGTCAAAAATCCAGTCAACGGTATCAGTAGATAGGCGTCCACAGTAAACAGCCCACACGCTGTCATCTTACTGAAGGTCCGGTTAACTTGCAGTACGCGCTTGCACAGGTGTTTGAAACCCTCTGTAAGGTAATAAGCAAATGAGTAATTGTAAATATTCAGAAATAGTGATTTTGAAGTCAACTGTAGTAATTTTGTACATACTTGGGCAGTTTGTATCCACCACACGCTCTAAACAAACAGACTCAGCATCCTTCACAGACGCATAGAAATTCTCACATTGCCAACATGTTATTATTATAAGTGTCATGTACTTTAAAATCAATAGTATTGTAGTGACGCTGGTGCCCAGAATAAGAATCTAAAAGAAGCAATTTTACTTAAATATTTTTTGTTTATTTATTTACACCAATTATAACACCGTTATGATTAAATTACTCCTTAACGATACAGTGAAATGAATAAAAAATAGAACAATAGGTACGAATGCCTGCAGGAACAAACATTTTGTAAACGCAACAAAAATAGACAGCAAAAAAAAAACTGTTTAATTATTTATAATATGAATCAAAAATCATCGTCATGATCATCATTTCAGCCGAAAGTCATCCACTGCTGGACATAGGCCTAAGTGTCGCCACAAAACGGGCAAGAAACGCCATGGACACTCTTATAAAAAAAGTATTGTTACAAAATCTTGGGTACATCATTCATGTTGAGATGGTATATAATGTGAATGTAGCAAGATTTGCACGTTAAAAGTGTCCATAGCAAAACAAAAATAAAATACAACTCAAAAACAAAATAATTAATTCAAATAAACCATGGCGACTAAGACATGACCTGTCACAACTGACAGCGCCCGTTCACGAACATGACGCATAGAGTAAGTTTTGAAACCATGCATGGTTTTAGAGATATCCTCATACATGGTGTCCACTTCGTCTTCGGGGTGTACCGAGGTCGGGGCGTGAGCCTGTGACCTTCAGCGAATATCTTGAGGATATTCTGAGTATAAGAAACGTCACCCTGGTTGACACACTATTTGATCTTCACCACGTCGTTCACGAGGGACTTGTGGACGATAAACCCAACACCATACCCTGGGACTGCCAGTCACCCGCGCGGAAATAAAGCAGGTTGCCGGATTAAAGGATTATCGTGTCCTCCCCCTCTTTTTGGACTTCAGTTAATCCCACAATACTCCATCGCAGCCTGCTCAATCCCTCCTCGAGTTCCGCTATCTTCCCGTCGATCCGGAATGTACGCGTGCTATATGTTGACAGGTCCAGTCGTTGGTAAAGGCAACCGGATCCCATCCGGGAATTCTTCGCACCCCTTGCCACGCCATAACCTCGATCGCTGCCGTAGGCGAGGGTAGACGGGGTGCCGGGCACTAGGAGCCATTTATGTAATGCGGTGTACATTTTGGGCGATACGGTTATGCCAGTACGGTTGTTACAAAAAGCACAGAGACCGCTGCTGACCATTCTCTGGTAAGTCCCTTAGTCGCCTACGACACCCACGGGGAGATATGGGATGGTGCTATTCTTTACTTCCGACACCATACGGAATCGAACACAGAAAAATTAAATTTAAAACATCATTAAAATCCCGTTTTTAGCTGCATTTCCTACCTACAGCGAAATAAATCACGAATTACGCGTAATTGTACTTACAGTATTTTGTGATGTGACTTGTTTTTGAATATTTATTATTTGTAATTGCACGAACGCTAGACTACGATAAGAAGTGTCAAATGTTCTGTACAGTATCTGAAAAAGGAGACATTATTAATTGAAAATGATACTGGAATAATATAATTTTAACAATATAAGCCGACACTCCCTTACCAATACTCGAAAACATTTTGCATATAGTTGGTAAGCTTCTAAAATATTCTGATACGTCTTAAAAAAAATGTTACAGTATTCGGCATTTGGTTCTTCATTATTTATTAATTGGATTTTAAAAACCCATTCTTTAAGATATGTTGCCAGCAAAGTTGTCAGACGAATCCCGTAAATTAAATTGAAATCATATTGAAAAACAAGGAAAATAAAGCCAACGTCCATAAAATCGACTGACTGCTTTAGAAAATAAACTGCTGATTCCGACAAAGGAATAATAATGAAACATGCAAAAAATGAAACCCAATTCCAGATGATGCAGTTTTGAACCGTTTTGCTAATATCGATGCTCCGATGAATATCTTGGATTTTTAAAATAAGAGAAACGTTGCTACGACTGTGAACAATGTTAAAAATAATCAACAACATGTAACTGAGGTAACACATTATGATATAGATACAAAAAATTGTAAGCGCCATGGTATCCGCTTTTATTAGCCTCGATAAACTACTGTTTTTGTCGCTGAAAAACCAATAGACGCTAAACATATTGTAAATTAAAATATTAAAAACCGCCAATATCTGTAATTTTATATCACATAGAGTAATATAACTATTTCTTATTTTGTATTTTGCAGTTAAAAATAAAGAGAGTATTATGTTAAAGGGTTGCACTAATCTTTGGACGTCTTTGTCCAATTTATTATCGCGAAACAATTGAATTGGACAATTCGAGTTACTCAACATGATTTATTTATGAGGTTGCCACACTTTCTGCTGCTAGAATAGGAATGAATTTCATTTCCTGCAATGATTGATGTGATTAATTCAGTACTTTATTAGATCAACATTAAATAAATAAGGGGGTTGATTTTAAGGTTCCGTACGCGAAGGTTGCTGACGGCGCCTTATTACTAAGGCCACTGTCTCTCCGTCCGTCAATCGTCACAAGGCTGTATCTTTTGCAACGCACTAGGTAGACACTTGGAGGTATTAAATCCTTTATTCATTTCTTAACATATTAATTACATTTTTAAATATTTATTTATAAAACTAAATTTAAACAGTAAAACACAAACACAAAAATATAAAAAACAGTAGCCCACCAGCGCTGGGGACAGGGTCCGAGCTGCCGGTGGTCAGGGCTCTTGAGAGAGGAGCCTCCTAACAATACGTGCCGTGTCGAGAAGTACTGCTTTCTGAATCAAGCCCTTGATACAGCTGCCAAGCGAGAGCCTCCTAAGATGCTGGTCGAGGCTCTTGGCTATTAAGCCATTGGCCGACACGACTATCGGCACAATGACTGCTGTACTCACATCCTACATGTCGACAACCTCGCGAGCCAGATCTAGATATTTGTTTTTCTTATCTTGCTCTGCTTTCACGAGGTTCTCGTCATGCGGGACCGTTATATCAACAATCATTGTGAGACGCTCCCTTCGATCTATCACCACAATGTCAGGCCTATTGGCAACAACAGTCCTGTCGGTGGTGATAGGTCGGTCCCAATACAACGTGATATTACCATTTACGAGAACTGGATCGGGCGCATACTTATAGTATGGCACTTCTGATTCCACAAGGTTGTATTTCAAAGCAAGTTGCTGGTGGATAATCCTGGCAACAAGGTTGTGTCTATGCAAGTACTCTCCGTGTATTAGTATTAGATAATTATTATGGCAGCTTATCACAGTAAAAAAACAACTATAACTGTTACTGTTAGTGCTGGCCTGCATCATCAGTAGGGCTAATGTTGGCCACTGGTCATTGGTTTTGTCCAGCTCATTCCGCCATCTTCTGCGAGTTCTACCGCGACGCCTTCTGACCATATCAGGGCTCCAGAAAGTGGTTATTTTGGCCCACAGCTCATTGGGCATGCGGCAGACGTGGCCAGTCTAGTCCCACTTTAGCTTAGCGGTTATTTGAACAACGTAAGTAATTTTTGTTTTGGAGCTCAGTGTGGTGTCTATGCGACGCCTTGAATGCTGCGCTCCATTGCACATTGGCAGACCTTGAGTTTGGACTTTTTCTAAAGACGTACTCCTTCAGAGTAGATAACATTCCTCCAATAACTAGTTTTGAAGTACACACCGCACTCAGTAAAATGAAGTACAACAGAGTACCCGGTGAAGATGGTATAAGTTCAGAAATTTAGGAAAAGGGCGAATTTGTAATACTTTTTCTCTACTTCTATGTTTTTAACCACTGTTGTCCTTTGAGGTGCTTTGTTTAGCTATTTTTAAAGAACGTCTTTTTTCTAAAGCAATTTGGATTAGTGTTGTGTTAAAAGCCCTGATATCATTTCTTATGCTGAGTTTCACTTCTTTATCTTTCATTTTATATTTGGGGTTAGTAGTAGTAGTTGATAGTTTTTTTGATGTTGTTTGGTAACGTTTTAATTTTCTAATAGCTGTTTTAACAGTATTGGCGATATTGTTATATTGTTCCTGTACGTCTTCAGTTTTTACATCTATAATACTAAAGTTGTTTTTTAACTCTAAATTGAATTGTTGCTTGTTAAATAGGAATGATTATTTGGTTGTATCCAAAAATATTCGTTTTCTGTACAATTTTAAATAAAATATAGGGTTACGAATCTCCGATCAGTAGTCTATTTAAATTAGTTGAGAACTTGAATATTTTTAACAATTTGATGATGTGAGGTTGGTATAAGATTTATTTCATTTTTAGTGTTTCCGTCCGGAGAAACCCATGTCCATCATCGTTACGGTTTTTTGGGGTAGAAGGAGTTGCTTATCGATGAATTTTATGTAGCGACCGTCAGTCAACCGTGTCTATTGACAGATTAAAGAAAAATATATGATTAATGAGGACACAGTACCAGAAAGCGTAAGGAATAATAACAACAGAGAAACGTCAAAACAGCAAGTTGTACCAAACTCGCTACCGCCTATGATTAATCAAGAGACTCGTGCGATTTTTGCTCAAATAGCAAAAAACTAGCAAAGGTATATCAATGTAAGACATTCATGCACAATTCAGTAATAGTTAACAGCGTGAATAAAATTTCAGTGTAAAGTAGACAAGTAGGTAAAGTTAGCAAGCAAACTATTAATGGGACATAAGGCTCGCCCCCTATTAATAGGACCTTTAAACATTACTGAGATAGTGTGGGTGTATTATTGTGGTTATATTACACATTACTTTTGAAACTGGAGCATTACGGACTGGGTAAACTTGCACTTAGCCTGCTAAAATCTTATTTGAGCGATAGAAAACAACATGTTCTAATAAATGGTGTTAATTCACAGGGTTTGAATGTAAAAATGGGGGTTCCGCAAGGCTCAATATTGGGTCCTTTCCTTTTTCTAGTATATATAAATGATCTACCCTATTTGTTGAAACACCAATCTCAAAATATGGTGTTGTTTGCTGATGACACTTCTCTAATTTTTAAGATAAATAGACGGGCCGAAAATCTAGATGACGTGAATGATGCCCTACTTCAGGTCCAAAATTGGTCCACAGCAAACAATTTGGTATTAAATGAAAAAAAAAACTAAATGCATAAGATTTTCATTACCGAATGTTAAAAGTAGTGAATGCGAGATAATATTGAATAAAGAGAAACTCGAATTCGTAGAAAAAAACGGTTTTCCTGGGGCTTACGCTTGATTCAAGGCCACAATGGGGTTCTCATTTAATATCTTGCGGGGTGCTTAAGTTCAGCAGTATATGCCATTAGAAAAATCCGTCAATTCACTGATGTGGATATCGCTAGACTGGTCTATTTTAGTTACTTCCATAGTATAATGTCTTACGTTATTTTGCTATGGGGACGGGCCGCTGATATTTTTATTATTATTGATTGTCGAATAAAAAACCGATCAATAACATTAAAATTAATTACTTTGGTCCAAATGATTAACCTTATCAAGTTCAATTACAGTCTAAAAGCATACAGAGTAGTACAATAAAAACAATCATGTCGCAACCTTCAGTGACTCCGGTTGTACTTTTACCGAATAATAAACTAGATGAAGATGTCCAAAGAATAGTTCAACCTTTTAATATTACGCTCTCTGTATTCTTCTCTTCTAAATACAAAATAAGAAAGGGTTACATCACTCCATGTGAAAAAAAGTTTCCTATTTTGCTTTTCTGCATTTCTTCAATTTTTAATCTGTACAATTGCTTTCGTTTCTTTACTGATATTGAGGATATGAGTTTTATTGCCGTATTGTTTTTTTGTTTCACTTTCTATTATGCTGGCCACATACTGCTGATTATTTGTAACACTGCCCTCAGTCGATGCAATATGTCCCTTATAATGAATATACAAGAAATTCATAGAAATATTTATATATCAAGCAAGATTTTCCAAAGTTATGTTGTATGTAACTGGATCTCAGTTATATCTGTGTGTAGCTTTCTTGTTTCGAGTTTTTCTTTATTTGTGAAATTCAATTCATTGAATTTTATGGAATTTTGCACTATTGCAACGTTTTTTGCATTTGATTTTAACCTAATCTATAGTATTCGCCTTGTGGCATTGCTTACTATTTATCTCAAGGAATGGGTTAAAAGTATAATGCTTGTAACAAATATTGATGAAGAAAATAAAGAATACTGTGAAAAATTATTTAAGATTTATCTTAATATTTTGGAAGCTTTCACAATATATAAAAAATGTTTCCGAGTGTTGGTAAGTTAGTATACAACATTTGTGTGATAGTCCTACATGCTTTACAAATAATTTGATATTTTAAACAGATATTATGGCGAACAATTGACTCATTCTCTCGTGGTTTGTTGTTTTTGGAGGTGCATTTAAATCTTTTCCAAAAAATGGCAGCGTCAAAACAAGAAGTAAGTACAATTGTGTTATCTTTGATTTTTATAAAGCTTGTGTGTTTTAATTAGTGTTTATTTAACCCTTAAATGGGCAAGACAGGAAAGTTGTTTTAGGAAGATGCCGTCAATATATTGTATTCTTACGCATTGCAAAACATGTTTGAAAGTTTTTCTGAAAATACAATGACAAGTATACTTATGTTACAAAATCGATTGTTAACGAAATATAATGTTATGGAACTGTTGAATAAACTATAAAAATCCAAGTATTTCATGAAAAACGCATTATGCATTACTAAAATGGTGATATTTGAAGTGAAAGTTAATATCTCCTCTCACCCGCGGCTGGGGCGCGCGACGCCTCAAATTGCCCGCGGCTGGGGACAAATAGTCTCCAGTCGCATTTTAAATTCCCACCGTTACGTTTAAGTCAAAATACTACAATAACACCTTTTTTTTACCACTGAAGCAAAAAAAGTGTGCTGTTAAAGGTTTCAGCGCTATGCACGCTCTTACCTTATAAACACAGAACCATAGAATAATTTGATGTCTAGATGTCAGAACTCTCAGTTAATATGTCACGCCTCACAGCTAGTAGTGTTATTATAAACAAAGTAACCTTGAAATATCCTATCCGCGTCACCTAGTCACTAAATTCAGAAAAAAAAATCTGAGAAAACGTTTCGTTTCTAACCATCTGTAAGATAAATGTCAAATGGATAGAGATAGCAACCTATCGAATTCGAAAAGCAAGTCATTGAAAATGGCCATAAAACGGCTACCTCATAAGAAGTGCTGTAACTTTAACAAAAATAGTCTGAGGACCCGAATGGCGTAGTGGTAGTGACGCTGCCTTACGTTCTTAGGGTCCTGGGTTCGAATCCCGGTAGGAGCAAATGTTTGTGTGATGAGCATGGACATTTGTTTCCGAGTCATGGATGTTTATATGTATAATAAGTATGTATTTACAAACAAAAAAGTGTATATCAACTATCTAGTGTCCACGACACAAGCTTTGCTTAGCTTTGCTGTTGATAAGATTTCTGTTACTAACCTCTGCTATGGACTTAACTTGTCTGAAAATAAACTATTTTTTTTAATTTATTTATTTATTTGCTTAATGTGACACTAGGTGGCGCTATGTGTTAATGTCCAGTGATATTTATTTATTATTTTACTAGCTGTACCCGGCATGCGTTGCAATGCATTTTTTCTTACCTACCTACCTACCTGTCTACTTCTCACCGTTTAAACCTTCCCTGGACTACGACAAACATTTTAAAACCAAAATCAGCTCAATCGGCCCAGCCGTTCTCGAGTTTTAATCAGACTAACGAACAACAATTCATTTTTATTTATATAGATTTTTACATGCACAGTCGATGTCAGTCTGTCGGTTATGCCTCGATCTTCATGTAACTTACCCTTTTCAGCCTGACTTATCCCATTACGTTCTGGTTAGTTTAATTGCAGTCTGGATTATAAAGGATATCACGATAATCATCTGCACAAGCCTTCAATGTGAAGATTTGTATGTAATGGTGGAAGAAGCTGGGGTGGCATGTATACAACGTGTTATGGATACTAAATGTCCAAGTAAGAACTATAGTTTTTTTTTTTATTAAAAAGCGCATAATGTCCAAATCGCAAAATGTCCAATTCGCAAAATGTCCAATATTCATCATAACGTTGTCACCCTCCCCGTGTGGGAAATGACCCATACGGGGAGGGTGCCAGGGAGCCTGGTACTTTTTGGGGAACGAATGTGTCATGATATACACATACTTTCCCCAAAAAGTACCAGGCTGGGATGAGCTTATAGTGGTAAATATTGCGGTCAAAATTACAGCGATATTTTATTTCCGTGACGGTGAAGATAGTCCTTTAAAAAAATTTATATTAAGTTAAGTCAAGGTTACATTTTTTGGCTGTGCAGTGGGAAAGGAATGTAGTGATGTTAATTTATATTTTTTTTTCATATCCATACTTTTTTTTCTACAGAGAGTGTCAGACATCTGTGCAAGCGGGTACTTCAAGTTAACCGGACCTTCAGTAAGCTGACAGCGTATGGTCTGTTTACTATAGACGCCTCTCTACCGATACCACTGACTGCACTTATGACTAAATACGTTATTATACTTTTGCAATTTGCTTTGTTGTAAAATTATTAAATGTGAATTTATAAGTTCTAGCTCCTACAAGACTATGTTGGTTTGACTATAATATGATTAAACCCTCCATAAACTATTATTGCTTTATTTCTTAACAACTTGCATAACTTAAATCAAGAGCTCTCAGACAAAATAATACCAATTGATCATAGTTGCGTAGGTCGGTTGGCAGTCTATGCTGTCTGCGGATTTTCCGCATCAGTTAATCATAGACGTTTCGTAGCGCCTCGTATACGTTTCGTAGCACCTCGTAGCACTTCGTAGGACTTCGTAGCACTTCGTAGCATGCCTTCCGTAATTGCTACGCCGCCGGTATTGACAGCTGATGTATTAAGTTAGTGTCACCTGTAATATTGACTGAATGTAACAAAATAATTTGTAAAATTGCGGGCTTGTTTCGAAGACTGTCTTTTGTCTAGTGGTCGCAATCGCAACTGCTGAGCATGAGGTCCTTGGTTCGACTTTTAGATTGGGATAACTTGTAATTGGGTTTTCTATTAGGAATATCTAAGTAGCAGCCTATTAATGGGACATAAGGCTCGCTCTCTATTAATGAGACCTATAAACATCACTGAGATAGTGTGGGTGTATTATGAGATACACGTTACGTTATGTTTATGTACAGGAACGGAGTGTTTTAAGGTCAGGGCCCTTATTCTCCCTTTACGGGGCTCCAGAGTGGGCGCGTTCCTTGAGGTGGCGAGCTGCCCATTATCTGAACGCGCCACAATTCCGCTGCCGTGGCAAATCGCCGCTCAGCAGACAGACCCCCGACGCGATCTCATGGCGACATGGAGAGAGCGACTGTTGCAACCCCGTGCAGGGCACGCCATGATAGTGGCGATTAGTTCCCTGTTTGAGGAGTGGCTTGAGAGGTGCCACGGCGTCCTCACTTTCCGCCTGATTCAGGTCCTCACCGGACAGGGATGTATCGAGAGGTTCCTGCATCAAATTGGGTAGTAGGAAACGGCCGGGTGCAAGGATCGACCGTAGGACACGGTAGAGCGGTAAGTCTGACACTCCCTCCCGGTCCGCCCAGAGTGGAAGGGTCATTTTATGATTTCCTATCCGAAAAAAAAGGGGCCTTATTCTGCTGCTTTAATAAATTCGTCACTCCAACACGATTCCATTCCCATCCCATTATCATTTTGCTTAATTTTCGTAATCTGATAAATTCACTGTGGTCGATCATTGGTCAGTCAATAGTCTTGTAATAAAATTGTGTTCTCATGACATTGTCGTATTGCCATTATAATAAAACCCTAAGCAAAAATGATTTTCGAAATCTTCTAGTAAATGCGAACATTTACACGACAGATTTATTTATAATTTATTTTTTCACTTTTTGTCAATATGTACGAGATTACCATTCTATGACATTTCTTTCAATGGAGTGTCAGTGGTTGACCATTGGAAAGTCATATTGGCGCCATTATATTTAGTAGATTACCCAACTTGTCAAAATTTGACAGAACATGACCATTATGAAATAATAATAAAAACAATAATAACTGACATTATGAGAAGTTTTACTTTTGACAATTTAATAATAAAAAAAAATTCCATGATCTCAATAGATATGACCAAAGCATATGACAAGGTGAAATTTAACATATTATTAGATAAATTGCAAGGAATAGGAATACGAGGAAATGCTCATAAATGGTTTGCCTCATTTTTAAAAGATAGGGAACAAATAGTTGAAATTGAATATTTTGATAAAAACAGTAATGAAATAATCAAAATAAGATCGGACAGGAAAACAGTTAACGCATCTATTCCACAGGGTAGCGTAATAGGTTGCCTTTTGTTTCTTATTTACATTAACGACCTCCCTAAATCTATTAACGAGCCTTGTGTATTATTTGCCGACGACATCTCTCTCCTTACCTCATGCCGAACCGACGAAAATATAAACGCCAAATTAAATTCTCTTCTTTCTACAGCTGCAAAATGGATGGATGATCATAATCTAGAAATCAATTTCACAAAAACTAAACTAATCACGTTTCATCCACATCAGAAATCCCCTTTAAAACTAAATTTTATGTTCAATAACCAAAAACAAGAACAGGTGAATGAATTTACTCTTCTCGGTTTGTCTATAGATACCCACATAAATTGGAAATCCCATATACAAAAAATACGGGCAAAATTATCTAAATTCTCATACGCTTTGCGCGAAATTAAAAAAACCACTAACCTGCAAACTGCACTTGTTACCTACTATGCATATGCCCAAGCATGGCTCAGCTATGGGGTCATGCTCTGGGGTAACAGTACAGACTCACAAACCATATTTATTTTACAAAAGAAGTTAATTCGAATAATTACAAACATAGAACAAACAGATAGCTGCAAACCGCACTTCCTAAAACATAAAATACTCACACTTCCCTGTTTATATATTTTAGAATTATGTAAATTCGTCAAAAACCATCAAGACTTCTACACTACTTGCGAAGAGACACAAAATAGATACATCTTTAGACACAACAAAAACAAAATAAATAAACCTCAGTCCCGAATCAAAATGCACTCAACCAGCCCTTTAATTATGTCCATCAAAATTTACAACAAATTACCCAATAATATTAGAGAAGAAAACAAAACAAATGTATTTATTAATAAATTGAAAAGATTTCTAGAATCAAAGGCATACTACACCGTAAAGGAGTTTTTAGATGATAAAATTTAAAAATAAAAATAAAATACCCTTTCTGATTATTATAAAATAAAATATTTACATAAGATATTAAATTAAATATTGGTTATAATTTCATAATTTATTAAAATAAGAATAATAATTTTTAATTAAAAATTTCATAATTCTATGTATACAATTCAATTAAATTACATACTAAATGAAAGGCATAATATATAATGAATATTGATTTGATTAAATCGTAACTCAGCCCCCTTCCTCTCTCCTAATCTTTGCGTGCCCGACAGGGTCCATATTTGATCTTGTACCATTTAAATTTTTACCATTTATGTAACATATGGAATGCAATAAAGAATTGAGTATTGAGTATTGAGTAGATGGCGTTGATCTAACTACGTTACTAGGTGCCAAAGATAAAAAGCTATCAAAAAAAAATTGTGACGTTCTATTCCTTGCAGTAACGTACCGAGATCAGTGCCATCTATCCAGCGACTAGAGAAGAGTTGAAAAAGAAAATCCCTCATTGTAATAGTAGACTTGACTTGACTTGATTAAGTTATTTCAATTTGATCTCACTCCAACCGTTTTTTAAATATTTATATGAGAAAAATTATTTAAAACACAGCATTAAAACATATTTTTATTACGTATTCATATTCAAGAGATATCTCTGTTTACGTAAATTTATGTTAATTTTTCGTCCGTCTTTAAAATCCGGAAAAGAGAGTTTTTAGCATAAATTATACGTTCCCCCTCCCCACCTGTATTTGGTACTGGAGTTTCCGTTTGCAATTTAAATTTTGATAAATTAATGATAATCTAAGCGAGTTCTTGAAACCGCAAAGTACACGTTGCCGAAGAAGATAGCCTTAATTTAATTTTTGTTTGTGTTTTGTAGAATTTAGACCTGTTACTCAGATTATGTCGGTAAGTACATAAAATATGTTATTTTTATTAGCCTGTACTGTCCCACTGCTGGGCTAAAGCTTTCTCCAGTTCCTTCCATGATCTGTTATCCTGAGCCACCTTGGACCAGCACTACTTTATGATTCTAGCCTCCTGGTAGTTTGTGAGACTGTAATTGTATCTCATCGCTTACTTGTGTTTGCTTTCTTTTAGAGAAAAACAAATGTAGGTAAAGTTAACCATTATGAATTTTTAAAAGAGACAACTGGTCTCTGGACTGTCAAAGATCTACAAATCACAGCCGGGTCCAACGGCTTAATGCGTTTTTTTCACAGCATGGAGGTTAAGAGGTATGTAGCGATAGTCTGCTTAACTTTGAAAATTCGTGAGGCAGTTATTCAAAAGGCAAAACTCATACTCTAAAGCAAAATCCAAATATTTATTCGCACACAAACCTGTCGTTGAATAGAATTACTAATCTAACGTTAGCAAATACGCACGTCATGACTTAGTATAATAGGCTCAATGACGCAGACTGACCTATACGCCTCAGTTATATCAGTACCACTATTATATTGGAGGGGTCGCTCAATTGTAGATTAAGGTAGTGTAGATATGACAAGCTGGATATATGACAAGCTATACACGATATACACAAGCCAACTGACCCTGTAGATTGCAGTTTGAAACAAGCAATCTAAGCTGGAGTCTATTGCTTTATGTAAGTCTTTTGAGGTATGAGGACCTGCAGGTTCCTGAGGAGCTGTTTACTATGATAGAAGCATATAATTACAGTTCATTATGGTCGGATCTATACATCTGACATAAAGTATCTGACGAGCATTAAGAAATTGTATTATCTGGTTTAAATGCCTGAAAATAAAACTCAGCTTAGTATTAATTAGTTACTGAGCAATGAGCAATGCGCTCAAATAGATCCGACCAAAACGACTGTTCAGTATGGCTATATTGGCTGCGGGACTATTCGAAAGAGTTACCGCGGCCCTGGAACACTATATAAGGGCTAAAAATTAGCATGAATGGAAAACTCACCAATCGAGTCCGTACAAGTCCGACACTCCCTTCCGCTCCATCCAAAGTTGAGGGGGTCATTTGATGATTTCTTATTAAAACAAATATGGCTTGATTATGTTTGTGATCGTACATGTACGCTTATTGCTCAGAAACTAATTAATACCATTCTAATATTATAATGGCGAAAGGTAGAAATATTGTTAGGTACTCCTCCTTGTTAAGACCTAACAGATTTGAATAAAAAATTGTATCAAGATAGCTAATATTCTGGATTGATACATAAACTAATTTTAATTCCGTTAATATGATTCCGTGGGAAAACAGGGAACATGCAGTTTTTTCTTTACCTAAATCAATTAAATACACTAATCTCAACCAAAAACAAATCATATTATTAAAAGTTATTTTCAACTACTGTTTGTCGCTCAAAAATATACACCCCTGCAATATTTTATGACAGTTCAAACGTCCGTAATAGTTGCGGCCATAATGTGACGTCATTTATTACAGTCTACCTTGTTTCCATCTATTTTTTTAGCCTCAATAAAGTAATTTTACTAATTTGTATGTGCTTTATTCAAGCAAAAATTGCGATAACGATATTTTAATAAAATCGTACTGAAACTTTACCTACATTTCAAATAGAAGTGTTTTTTTTTTAATATAGATTTTAATGTCACTACCGCCGCTATCGAGGACGACGTATTTGAGTGTGCGTTCGTGGTTCCGTTTCACCAAAAACATGCTACATACAACAATATATTGTAAAATAAGTGATATTTTAGAAACTTAAACGAGTGTACCATAATGTTTTAACGGCCAAAGCAAGACATTTTTAATAAATAATAATATTGTTGTATTTCTTGCATATTCCCTATTATTTAATCACCAGTTAGTAGTTAAATATCGGTCATTAATTTTCTCCTAAAAAGTCCCATCTACGCGTATTTACTTTATAATCTATGCCAGCAATGGCGGGCGGTACGATAAGGCTTCAAGGACAAAAGACGCCACTGGACTGTAAACTAGATAGGCCTTAAATTAATTAATGGACGCCAGATAATCTTTTGTGCCATTAGAAATAAAGGGCGAGATATGTATCCCTTTACAATGTGTGGTGTTTTCTATTGTGGGGGTAAAAGGGTTTTAGGCAAGGTATTTTATGTAATGAGGGTTGTTGTGTAGTCTATGGTTTTGCATTTTAGTCTCAGGGAATTTGATAGTATATGGCAAGTCAAATTTGCCGTTTTGTAAAGTTAAAATATTTGATCAAGAACAATAAAAACTTTTAATCAATCAATCTGGTGGTGGGTTATAGTGTACATAATAAAGAGTATTCTATTCTATTCTATTCTTGACATTCATGTACTGTGCGACCTCCTCAACCTTCGTGGAGTGATGCAGTCAGGGCACATAAAGCAACGTCGTTGTTGT
Organism: Xestia c-nigrum; assembly: GCA_916618015.1. NCBI lineage: Eukaryota > Metazoa > Arthropoda > Insecta > Lepidoptera > Noctuidae > Xestia > Xestia c-nigrum. The sequence continues at coordinate 20,568,407 of OU745251.1, forward strand.
CGCTGGACGCAGTAGCATATTTGGTCCTGACAGTCCAGTACCGCATTGATTGCGACAAGTAGGCTTCTTCTTCTTCTTCTGAACTAAGGTGAAGCCGTCCTCATCACACTCCTGCTTTGCTGGACTCTGTCAAGCCTTTGCCATCCGACTGCTGTGCAAATGCGTCTCCCCATGACTTGAGGATCTTTCGCTCTAGGGTTACTGTGGACCACTGGCCGTTGGTCCCATGTTTTCTTGTCACAAATCTAGCAAATAAGCCCTTTACTGTTATGGTACCTTTCAAAATCATGTGAATAATACATAAGTAAACCTAAAGTCCCAAGCGATATATTTTACTACAACTCTAACATCTGGCCCAAAAAACCTTGAAGAGCTTTACGATCACAAAAATACTGTTTTACCATAACTCTAAACCTATGACCAACTTACTGTGAACCGCCAACTTTAAAAAAAGTAAAACAATAATGTAAAAAACTAACGGGCAGGTATTTTTTCAGTTGACTGAACACTTTGACCATTCGATAGAAACAACAAAGCGTTTAGTTGTTCAAACAATATAAAAAATATGGTTTATAAGGGCTGGGCAGCCAATACAGGAATTTGCTATTTTTATTAGATTTCTACTAATATAAAAGGGGGGGAAATTTAATAATAATAATTTATTTACTTCAGACACAGTCCATACATGATAAAATAATTAAAATGTCATAGGTACAACACAAACATAATTTCAAAATAATCAATAAACATAATTCACACATACACATTAGAATAATAATTAATGTCAAGCAATCAATAAAAATACAATTACAAAAACACATTAAAATTATATAACCAATGTCAAGTACGTAAATTAAAATCAATTAAGTTAAATTAAAATAATACACATACACGTCATACACACAAAATAATAAAATTAAACATACACAAATGTCAAAATAAACGAGGAGAAGCGCTAACATGAAGCTGCATCCACCTTTGTATCAGTGACAGGTCCCACCGCTCAGACAAAACCCTCAGGAGACTGTTCGAGCTACCACGAAGGCGACTTAATAGTGAAGCGCTTCGCTTCCTTACGATCGCGAAGAAATCATCTGTCCGCGCCTCAGCAAACATAGTCGAAGCACTACAAAACCGTGGAAGCCCTAACAGTATCCTGAAAGCATTGTTGTACTGCACGCGCAGTGCGCTGTACGCCCGCTGCGTAAAGTTGGTCCACAGGCTGCACGTGTAAAATGACTGACAATATGCCTTAAATAAAGTCACCTTCACCGGTGTAGTACACCGTGCAAACCTGCGAGCCAACATATTACACCGGACCGACAACGCCCTGCGCTCCCTCTCAATGTCCATGTTGTCACACAAGTCGTCGGAGACCCAGTGGCCCAGGTACTTAAAGTGCTGCACCCTTTTTAAAGGAATGCCGCAAAGAGTGACAGGTGGTACAGATGAGTATGATTTGTTACCGGCTTTAAAGATCATGAACTCACTCTTCTTAGCATTGTAACTGAGCCCATGGGCCTCCGAATAGGACTCACAAATATGCAAAAGTTTGCGCAACGCACCAATCGATGGGCTCAGCAACACCATATCATCCGCGTAACTAATGTTGTTAATACACACACCGTCAATTGAACATCCAATATTAGTGCTGCTGAGCTCACCGATCAGCCCGTTCATGTACAGGTTGAAGAGGCGAGGAGAGGACAACCCCCCCTGCCTCACTCCGCATTCCAACCCATACACGTCCGACTGCGCACCTGCCCATCTAACGGTATTCTGCTGCCCACTGTACCAATACCGGAACAGAGATACAATCTCAGGTGGCATATCCGGTTCACATTGTAGCTTCTGCCATAGCTTGTCATAACACACCAGATCAAAAGCTCTGGAAAGGTCTAGAAAACATGCATATACTGGTGTGTTTCTGTTGGTTAATGACCACCAAAAATAACTTTGTGACCACTAACACTTATCACCTAAAATTTTAATGAGGTGTTTGATGACAAACTAGTTTTGCCTAGGCCGACTTGTGGTACTTCGACACGGATAGATGGCAATCCATACCCTTCGTGGTTTGTTTTTTTTATAAACCATTCCTCATTCGGAGCTCCGTGGTCCGGGTCTTCCTCGACTCGCATACAAGAGCATAACAGTTCAATTTCTGGTTGTTATATACTAAAAAAATATTTTTTGGTTCTAATTTCACGATAAAATGGTTATTAATAAGTATTTTTTGCCGTTAGATTTTGCTAAATCTGGTACCTGGTTTATTAATTGTATGTCATAGAAAAGTAGTAGTAGTAGTATAAAAGAGTATAGAAAACGTCTTAACGAAACTGAAATACACTTGTATTCTCCGTCCTTGCATTCATTTTTTTGTTTTACACTATACCTTCTAGTTACCGAGATATTACGGATCAAAGTTGCAAGTTACTGACAAGTTTTTGTTTAAAATAAGTAATACAAGTTTTTACTGTAAGATTTTTCCTCGTAAAGATCGATAACTGTCCCATAAGAACATACGGGATAAGTCAGTATAAGTATAATATATCCAGGATATAAACTAGCTGTGTGTTAATTATCATCCAAATATTTTCCGTAGTTTTTACGTGAAAGAGTATCATTTGATACTCGCCGGATACTACTAGGATATATCCTGAGGATGTTTAGACATCCTCACAAATTTTTATTTATAATATTAGTAGGATACACTAAAACAATATTACTAAGGTTATTGTAACTTTTATGGACCCCTGACTCCTGTAAAACGACCTAACACCGCGCTGTGCGGTGCACCGTGAGATCCGCCGTCTCAGCAATCCGACCGCCGCATCAAAGATTGTTCAATGCCAGTGATTAATGTTAATTATTTTTGGTTCAGTGCTTCACTTTTGTTTCTCACATTGGTCAATTGTCACGCAACCAAGGACTATCAAGCGCCAAGCGCTATAAGGTATATATTTATGGGTCATTGTAGCCTGAAATAAATAAGTTGAATTGAATTAAACTTAGTATTACTGATTTAAATTTAATTTTTATATTAATAACCTTGCTAAGGCCGAAACTCGGCTTCGACCCGGCACACTCTAGCGTGCGTCATCCTTGAGTCCATCTCACTCGCTATGAGGTTGAGCGTACCGAGTGCACGCATCAGCGGCGCCTTTTTATCAACAAACACGCAAATAAGCATTGACTGTATTTACTATAACCCAGACTGAATATCTCAATTTCTCTGTCTGCCAAATACCAACGGAAAACACCATCTAAATCACTTGACAATAAACGACTACATACAACTTCCCAAACGCATATTGGATCGGAATTAGGAACCCATTAGCACTGGAAACCGGTTTGAACCGGTTATTTCCGAATAAATCCGGATATCAGTGAGTTCCGTTTAAGCTTTTCCGGGTATTCTATGTGGTTGGCAGCGTTTGTTAACTACGTATAATATATTATTTGGGCTCAATGAATAGCGTTTATTCTGGGGCTATGTTTGGTTCTCAATCCCAGTGTTGTGTGAACTATGCTATATTTTAACCCCCGACGCAAAAACGACGGGGCGTTATAAGTTTGACCTGTTGTGTGTGTGTGAGTCTGTCTGTGGCATTGTAGCTCACAAACGGATGAACTGTTTTTAAAAACTATGTTTGATAACAATCAGTCCAAGATGGCCGCCGCCACAAAATGGTGGATTATATATTTATTTAACAACAACTCCCTCAATATGGGTATCAAAAGGGCTTGACTAGAAGAATACTATACACTATGAGATAATATTAAAAATTCAAGATGGCTGACACGACATAATGGCGAATAAACCAGTTATTTTCGATTTAACTTTTAGGACATTGAGTCATATACATTTTAAAATTAATTTTACATGTGTTTTACTACTACATACATTTTGTAACAATAATTTAATTTAAAAGTGTGACCATGCATAAGTTTCTTGCCCATTACTCTCCAGAGAGCAGAAGTAGCAGTTTTTATGTCTTGTGACTAGGATTGTAACTATATTTAATGTTCATCTTTGTTTCGACAATTCAAAAGTGCTTTAAACTTGTCTACTTGAAATAAATACCTTGATTTTGACTTCGATTTTGACTTCACTTCTTCAGGGCGCAACTGCGACCATGAAATAGTCAAAAATATTTCCATCTGTGCCCTCGAGTAAGCTTTTTATTTTTATCCGGCACCTATGTATCTATGTGTGTATGTATTATATCCTGGGACAAAGCGGTCCGGACACGGAAAGACGCATCCGAGAAAGAATGTAATGCTATTACCGCCGGCCATTTTGTTAATGCAGATGCATACACTCCCTTACAAAAGCGTACGTACTGGTGCTGCGTGTTAGGGGGAAAGTGGGAATATGGGAATTTCTTGTGATATCTAAATGTTATTAAACTAAACTTATATTGTTGTATATAAGTTTAGTTTTAAACCGTGAAAGCCTGAGCGTGAAAGAAAAACAGTGTTATTAAACTGTTTTTTTTTGCATGGAAAACGTATCAAATGGAAAGTTTTTAGTTTTAGCAAGTAGGTTATTTCGTTTTCTTTTAAGTCCTTCGTATATTGTTCAATGTCCACGCTATACGATTACTTTCCCATGGTTTGTTATGTCAATACCCGTACCTAAATAATGCGTCAATAATAGCGCATTTTTAGATTTTCAACACTTGCCTGATATGTAAATGTGCAGTCTTGAGATTCGAACAAAGTTATACAATTTTGATATTTACTTCGGTGTCACTTTGATCGGTCCCGTGCGACTTGCATCCAGCGGATTCCCGCAACCTTCACCAGGTCATCGGTCCACCTAGTAGGAGGCCTTTCAACGCAACGTCTTTTGGATCAGCCATCCGTTCTGCGAGTAATGTGCCCCCCCCCAAAGAACTTCTGTTTCTAAAATTGAAGTAGCGTGCGATTGGAGAGGTTGATGATGATGATGAGATGTGAAACTTTTAAAATGTGTTTTTTTTTTAATCTTAATAAGGCTTTTTTTAATGTTACAGAGCCATGCTGAGATAGGAGCTTTTTGGTCTCGTACAGGACGAGTTTTGTTTGTTTTTTTTTTATTGTTTAATTTTATTAGAAAGTTTTAAATACTGATAATTTAAAACAAAATAATTAAAAATTTAAAGGCTAATAAATGCTTTTTTTTTCTTCTTTATTTCTTTATCTAATTACGATTATTCTATTCTATGAATTCTACTTTACTGAAAAGCATAGACTATTAAAATATACATATTTTTATCTTATTTTTTAAAACCTTACCACACCACATTTTTAGAATTCACAAAAGCGTATCTAAGTACATTAACAGATCATAAAAAGCTACCTCACACGTTTTAATTCTTTTCTCTGCTTCTAATGTTAATATATTAAGCCATTTCATTAATGTTGAGTTATTTCGTCTGACTTAGGAATAATAGGACTCATGGTGACGCTGAAATGGGAATTAGATGTAGCTGTCAAATTCAGTTAGTGTTTTAATTTAAATTACATTAAATGTATGTTTTGGGGGGAAAAAACTGTTTTCTTAGGAATATCTTTGCGGTGTTGACACTAATTCTCTGTTCATTATATTCTATAATCTATAAATCTGTACTTCGAAAGAAAGAATGAAAGATAAAAGGCCACTAATATTATAGATGCTGAATTTTGTGAGGATGGATGGATGGATGGATGAATTGGATGGATGGATGGATGTTTGTTACTCTTTTACGCAAAAACTGCAGAATGCATTTAGATGAAATTTTGCAAGCAGGTAAGTTCGTAACCTACACTAACACAACAGCTCTTAACAAAGCCGAACAGCACACTTGAAGGGTACAGGGGCAAAACAAGAATTAATGTCACAAAAACAAAAAGTTGTTTAATTAACATTTTTAGTTTTCAAAGTTAATAACTTTCTTAGGTATTACTTAAACTTGTAAACTGCTACTAAGAACTAAAGTATACCTTTTAAAGTCTTAGTTTTAGAAACAATAAATACTTTTATGAAAATAAAAAGCTTGAGAATGATAAAAAAATTAATGTAGTTCCCTTTTAGAACATACAAAAACTGGAAATGTCCAATACGTCCCATACAAAAATTGATAAACCTCATACCAAGTAGTTCTTGTTCTATCCACCTGCTAAATCACAAAATATTTCTAAATAAATGCTTTAGACGACTATTTAGGTGGTTTGTTAAATATATTGAAACAGAAACAAACATAAACACTTCTTCTTCTTTTTTACACACTATGTCTACATCTCTTTTTTTAGTATCTCCTTTCGTAGGTATGCTGGAAGAGATTTCTTTAGAAATAAGCATCACCTTTGTACTATTTTCTGTTCCTTTCTTCTTCTCTATATTTAGTGTGTACATAAATTGTTAAATAAATAAATAAATAAATAAATAAATAAAAAAAGTTGACTGCTAAATTTTTTGAACGTAAGATGGGACATTCCTTCTTACGTTCCGTTTCAACATGGACCTTCCCTGTTTTGTTCCTGCACACAATTTTTTAATTCGAGTATTACATCTGACTATGCTTGTTTTTACGCTTTTTGTATAATGCCAATAAAAATACACGGGGAAATGAGAAAGTTGCTATCAAAAACTAACTTTTGGATTTTTTGTGACATTCCTTGTTTTGCCCCTGTACCCTTCACTTGTTCTCTGCGTCAGCGTCATTGCGATATTTTTTTTTTCTATACCATACGAACCTTCTACATAGTTACGGAGATATTGTGGGTTCCAACTTTTCGACAAGTTTTTTTTATTACTTACAGATTTTTATTTTAAGATTTTTACTTCAAACACCTCCCCCCCACCCCTTTTTTTTAGGACGGGAAATCATCAAATGACTTCTCCCACTCTGGGCGGAGCGGAAGGGAGTGTCAGACTTTTACTGACTAAAACCCATCCAAATGTTCCTTCCTCGCCCTTTATGTTCCGGGGCCACGGTATCTCTTTCGAATAGGCCCGCAACCCCGGCAGGCTTAGGCTCTTGCGGGCCCCTCCCCTTATGCTGACATCTCTTTGAGGCGCGCGTGGAACACGAACGCGCAGTCGACACGGCCTATCGTCGTTAGACGGACGGACGGCTAGCTAGCCCATAGCTAACCGTCCACAGGCCCGCGTCTACGGTAGCCGGTAGCCACCTCGTGGCCCCCCACGCCCGGTGCGTCTCCCGCGGTGGACCTCCACGACCCCTGACCTACTATAAATCCATCCACCAGCATAATGTTTTGAGTGCGTTACTTTTAGTTCTACAACAAAACATGATTTATCACCCCAAAAAAAAAGTAGTTTTCCAGCAATATTTTTTGCGTAAAGTTATTGTTTGACATACGGAATGCTTGGTTGACGGCTTCGTTACGAGGTTATTTACACCCTATACTATGATCTATCTTTTTATCCCGGTACTAGATATGTTCGAATGGGACAATACCGTCCACCATGCGGGCAAAGCTCTGTGCTTAAGCAAATAATATTATAATAAAGTGCTTAATATTGTGTATTTGACGACTCGAATGGCGTAGTGGTAGTGACGCTGCCTTACGTTCTTAGGGTCCTGGGTTCGAATCCCGGTAGGAGCAAATGTTTGTGTGATGAGCATGGACATTTGTTTCCAAGTCATGGATATTTATATGTATAATAAGTATGTATTTACAAACAAAAAAAGTATGTATGTAGTATATTAACTATCTAGTGTCCACGACACAAGCTTTGCTTAGTGTGGCACTAGATGGCGCGGTGTGTTAATGTCCAGCGATATTTATTTATTTTTATTTATTTAATGTAAGGGTTTGATTCAGAAAGCAGTACTCCTGGACAAGGGTCGTATTGTTGTCGATACCGGTGTGCTTTATTTTTTTATATTTTTTTTTATATTTCTGTTTTTTTTTAATCAGGCATCCAAGTAAGATGGCAAATGCAAGTGGTTATCATCATCAGCCTAGCCTTTTCTGAACTGTTTGATTCCGGCGGCTTCCTGTCTTAAGGAATGCAGCTGAATACAAGTATTTTACATCGAGCGACTGCCTATCTGACCTCCACAACCCAGTTTGTACTGAGTAAATACGATACCCCCTTTACTTTTTATTAATTACTAGCTTCTGCCCGCGACTTCGTTCACGTGAATTTCCCGCTTGCAACATTTCTTATTGCTGCTCCGCTCTTATTAGTCATAGCGTGATGTTATATAGCCTATAGCCTTCGTCGATAAATGGAATATCCAACACAAAAACAATTTTTCAATTCGAGCCGGTAGTTTCTGAGATTATCGCGTTCAACCAACCAAACAAACAAACTCTTCTGCTTTATTGCTCTTCCTCTTTCTTGTGGACTCCGTTCGGATCGGTTGTGCTAACAGTCTCCGTGTCAAATTTTAATTAAAATTAAAGTAAATAAAATAAAGTTTAGTAAATAAATCTGCTATGTACCAGGAACACATAGCAAGGTACTGGTTGTGACTTGTGACTACTGCGGCCCCACCCACCATTGTCCGAAGGAGACCGTGCTACGTGCGCAAAAGAGACGTCAATCTGCGCCCGCGTCGAATACCAAGCGCCGCCCACATCGTGAGAGTGCGACCGAGCTATCGGAACGCAAGAGACGGCTGACTGCGCGTACGCTTCGACTTGAAATTGACTCCGCCCAGTACACGTGTGAGTGAAACCAACTTATATAGACCACTATCCGCATTTGCGGACCGCTACTAAGACTCCGCCGCCTATTTTATAATATTAGTATAGATACTTAATGTATATAAATTCAACCGTTTTATTTTTGTGAGTTTTGTCCTGGGTGGGCTAATAAATACTTTTTCTTTCTCACACACACACATCACAACCGCAAATGTTTCGCTGCAAGATACCAGTCAATACTCAAACACCCTAACTTCTCCGCCTACAACAACATGTCGGATGAAATAAAAAGCTTTCGAATTAATTCCTATGGTTCCTTGAATTATGTATGACGGATTACATTATCGTACCAGCTGTTTATCCAGGGTTCGCTCGGGTGCGTTGCACTCTCAGATTGTCAAGCTTTTGATGGTGCACATGGGATTTTAATGAATACTCCTTTTCATTTCGCTGAGAGCCAGAGTGAATTAGCGGGAAAAGTTGTGAATTGTTTTTTTTGGGGGTAGGGTTTAATGTTTTGGACAGGTATGAAAGTTTATGGGGCTTGTTTGAGGGTGGGTTATGGAAAGGTGAAGAGAAAAGCTGGAATATCATGCACTTACCGGTCTTTTCTGTATTAAGTGGTTAGTGTCAGAATTTGTATGATGCCTAAGGCCTTTGAATTGGCTTTGCATGTCATCGAGGAATGTTACTCGTTTTCTAAAGATGCTTTGTATTGTATTGTCAAAGCACGTATTTTGCGTATTGGCTATTATAATATACTACGCGGGCCCAGTGCGGGTTGGTAGATGTTTATTTTCTTCGAATTTTTGATTCTAGGACATGCCGGTTTCCTCACGGTGTTTTCCTTCACCGTTTTTTAAAGCAGCGGTGATGAAATAAATTACACAAAGTAATGCGCCTGTCTGGGTTCGAACCCACGACTTACTGTTCGTAAGTCGGGGCCGCCAGCACTGGCCCACCGCTGCTCTCCAAACTATGCTTTGCTAGAATACCAAAGCAAGTAATAATAGGGGATTTTCCCTTCCCTTCCCTTCTAATGATAATATCAAAAAAACTGGAAATCTATTTAGTCCGCCAGTTAGAGTATTAGAAATTAATGGACACGTATTTTTTGTTTTTGTAAATCAATGAGTAGGTGTTGAGAAAGATAAAACGCATCAAAACTCGGCAGTGCTCATGACGACAGCACGCTCTAAAAATTATACCCAGGCGTGACGTATTGAGAATTTTAAAAGTCTCATATCTGCGTCAATCTTGATTTACGTAACAAAATAAAAATACGGTTCAAATATTTTTTGATAACCTAACTGGCGGAAAAAAATGTTTTTTTTTGTCTACCATATTAGGTACTGCTCTGCCTAACCCTACAGGAATACAGGTGTCATGTTAAATAATTAGTCATTATTTATAATTTGGCTTTAAAGAACAATAGAACTCTAGGAGCTTTAATTATACTACAAAGGAATTTTTAAAGAAAAAATATTGATTGCAAAATCCCAAGCAACTCAAAAAGCATCACAAAGACAGGCTTTTAAAACGGAAATAATTTAAAAAGAATCAGTCATTTAAACCTTACGGCCATATTTTAATCAGAATTCGACAAAGAACCTACAATATTCATTAACCTTTCTACACGTTCAAGCCGTCTCCACCTTTATCCAAAACGAAATAAGTATTAAAATCAAATGCGTAGATAACAGCCCTTTGCCAATAATTGTGTAATCTAACTTCAGCTTTACTTGCAAACAAATAAGAACAAAATTACAATACGCAAAAATAACCCTTTACTGTTTACAGCCTTTTTTCGAAAACAATAGATCTAAACTGGTATCGAGTACAATTTTATTTGGTCGTTCGACCATTAATAATTAAATAACTTTGAACCCCGAACCCGTTAGAATTTCACAAGGAAACCTATAAAATTTACCTCGAGCTTAACTTTTAGAGTTTTCAGGTAATAATTGATACGGTGGACCGCCGTAAATCGGTCAGAACTGGTTATAGGCGGTTGAAACCAGACCGATCGAGTGCCCACTAGAATTACTTGGGCAATCGGTGTTCATAGAATGCATGTGCTGAAAGGAATCGATACTAAAAGTTGCCCGTTTTCAATGCTCGGGTGTGAGCAGTTTTTGAAAAAAATATGATTATTGTTTGCGACCAATACAATTAAATATAATATTTTGATACACATAGAAACAGAGCTGATCATATTAATTGTATGACTAATAAATCATTCTGTCAAGCCTTAGGGCTACCGCACACTACAGACAAGACAAATATATGAAGATGCGCACACTTGAAACAAAACGTCTCGCAGATAAAACTGTCTCATACCTACAAGAACTACACTGCGACAAGTCTGACTACAGTCTAGCAATAGGGCATCAAAAAGTAGCCATTTTTCAAAACTGGGTTTTCAGTTTCGGGTTTTTTTTTTCAGAAGCTGGTCGGGTACCCAAGGTTGACCAAATATTATTACAAAATATTTTATATATATATATTATACATTTATTATATTACCAGGTATTTGGTTTCAATCGATAGGCTTAGGGTGGTCCCAAAGAAACTTGGTAATTGTAGCGTTGCCAACTTTCTTTTCTTTGTGAAAAGTACGATTTCGGTTTTGGTAGGGTTTACTGCCAGTTTATATACTTTGCACCAGCCCTCTGCAATATTCAAGGCTTTACGCATTTTATATGTTTATATTATATGTTACAAGATGTCACTTATGTTAGCTATTTTATTACTTATTTCGTTGCCTACATAGCTACGATTATTTTATTTTTACCATTACTGATCAATGATTAATGCTTTTGTAGGTAAAATATGAAACAACCAAAATGGCTAGCGAAAATCCATCACATTTTTCCTACCATCCCATGAAATAAGATCGTCTTTAGCATAACACAAATGCCTCACATGAAAAGATTCTAGTAAACTTTATCTTTCACGACACAGAGTACGGAATCAACGTATTTCGTATAGAGATGTCAGGATCAATTTATAAATCTAATCCGATATTTTATAAAATTAACGTTTGTATTGTAAGCGGGATGGGTAGCACGCGAAATTCAAATTTTCGTCCGTTTTTTGCCATTTGCAGGCCAGTACTAGGTTGTATGTTGATGAAAATATCGTTCGCGACTGTAAATCGTATGTAGTTCTGGAATTAGGATCTTAAAACGTAAAAAAAATTGAATTTCGCGGGCTACCCGGACTCTTTCACCTAACCTTTCCGAACTTAACTTAACCTTTAATAAGTTTGGACGTGGGGGTAATAGTCGGAATGCCTGATCTAATTCCTTTTTTTCACTAATGGTGTCAGCATAGATAGTCTATCTATGCTGCCGCGCTCGCGAAGGGCTTACAACTGTCGTAAGTGACATGTGGCAGGCTGATGTGACAGACAGACCAGATTTATTTTGCAAATTGTTAAGTTAAGCTATCATTAGATGTACGGGATATTGAAAAAATTGTGGTGACTCTTCCACAAAAGCCATTAACTAAGAGTTGAAGTTGAAGTTAAGTTAAGATTGTTTTTCAATAAATTTTACTGTGTATGACTCATTTTAATAATTTAAAAAAAAAAACGATTGTGTTATGCTGTATATCTGTGTATTATCACTTGTTTCGGTGAAGGAAAACTTCGTAAAGAAACTAACATGCCTGAGATATTCTTTTTTTGACAGCATGTGAAGCCAAGTCAGAAGTCCATGGGCGACATTAAATTCTGACACCAGGTTAGGCACTAACCACGCTATAAAGATTTGTAAGCGTAGATTGAATAAACGGTAGACTTGGCTCGTGTGTTAACAATGCCGCATCTTTCACCGACCGCCGCGTTGTCTCCGTGCTCTGTGCCCTCACGGAGGAAGGGAGCAAAATGTGTTGTCACAGACGCACCAATGAGTTTGCGGATCAAATACCCTTCAAATAGAGTATAAGGTTTCACGAACGAGGATTAACTGCGCTGCTGTTGACAGATTTACAAAAGGGAGATGTCATTAAATAATTGACGTGGTAATCTTAGTATGTACCTACTCATTTGATGTTGGTAAAAGGGTGTATGCCACAAAAAACATAACTTGTAAAAAAAAACAAGTCTCGCAACTCAGTTTTTCTACCGCGAAAAGTTGTGAGATCCATGTTAAACCAAATAATAAATAGATTGACTTGGCCTGAACTGCTTCAAGAAATAGATTTGTACGACTGTGCTGCTTTTTTGTTTGACCTGGCGGGCCACTACCGTGCCCCCAGACAAAATTAGGAAACTCCTTATTAAGATTATTTAAGTCTTGTGTTGACCCATACCAGACCCACGTGGACGTTGTAAGAGGCGACTACTGAACCACCAGAGAGTTACAGTAGGCAGCCACGTTCTATGTGCTTTTGTAACAACCATAGATTACGAACGCGGTTGACAACACACTAACTCGCGGTATCAATAGCTGAGCGACGCGCTCATGTCCACGTGGTCGCCGACACGCCCCCTTGCCACTTCTCCTGTTTTTAATATTTCTATGGTAACAACCGTACTGTGATCGCCAACCCGCCAAGCGTGACGATTATGGCTAAACTCGTCCTTTTGGCTGGGCTTTTTGTCCAGCAGCGGACGTCTCTCAGCTGAAATGATGACGAGTCTTGTGTTCGATCTTCATAGGCCGGTTGAGCAGAATCTGAGACCGCGGTCTCGGTTGCAAAAACCGTTTCGACCCGTTCCATTGTTAGAATCAGAATCAGAATTATTTATTTGTTAAACATAGGTATAAACATTATAGATCTTATAAATAGTGATGCTCTTGCTATGTTTTGTCGTTCTGACATACAAATTTGAATAGAAAAAGAAAACAAAAGTAAACAATTAAAATTACAAATAAAATGTACAACTATAAAAGATTACAATTATAAAACGTCAATTAAAATAAAAAATAAATAAAAAATCACAAAACTAAAAGTCAATAATATAAATAATAAAATTCTAGTACAATTAAAATATAAAAAATAACCGTAATAAAATGTTATTAAAAATCTTAAAATCACAAGTCAGAATAATTCATATCAAAAAAATGTCATTTAAAAATTCATCAATCAACACTTTAGTAACATTTGTGTAGTAGTATCCCCTGAAGGGACTTCTTAAATCTTATAAAGGCAAACATTTAATTCTATCTTCTTATCTTTAATAATAAATAATCATTTATAATACACGGTAGTCTATTATAAATTTTCGGAGCAATGCCAAATAAGGTGGGTAATAAATGGTTTGATTTAAGAAGATAATAATAATAGTGATATACTATACATATTATTATTTTGATCCGTTTCAATCAGTGATTATATCAAATAGAAAATAATGAATAATATTTGATTTTTGAAAAAAAAAAAACAAAATGATTGTAGTATCACTTTTATTAATCACTAAATTTTGCAAGTAGTTTTCTTTTAAAAAGTAAAGGACTTGCCCAAAAATTCTATGAGCATGTATCCTAGAATGAACAGATATTAAACCTATGTCATTTATTTGTTGAAATCTTCTCTAACAAAAATAAAAAAGTGCGTATTGCTCAACAGTTTTGGACGAAATTTAAAAAGGTTTGAAGAAGGTTGTTTTTGTCACCACGTCTAAAGTATTTTTTTTATCTATATTCTAGTGTATATTATGTATATTTATCTATCCCATGCATTTAATAAACACAGCATATTGGTTAAAAAAAGCACTTAATACACACAATGGGACACAATTGTTTTCCAAAATAAGACAATCTATTCGTTTCTAGCAATAAGATAGCCGGGGAAAAAGCAGGTATAATTATAATCCTTGCTTTACACAAAGAGATTTAAGTCTGGTTCTTACCTTTTTTTTAATTATTGGTAATACTTTATTTTTGTTCAGTTGGGGTAGGATTTGTCCATGTCCTTTATATTTCTACAAGGAAAAGCATTGTCAAACGTATAACCTTTAATCAAACTGATCTCTCATCTTCAAAGATGCTTGAAGAATTATTACAGAAGAGCAAATTGCAACAGAATGATAATGTACTTAGTCACAAGAGCAATAAAAGGTATAGGTAGAGAGGCGTCTACAGTAAACAGACCACACGCTGTCATCTTACTGAAGGTCCGGTTAACTTGTAGAACGCGCTTGCACAGATGTCTAACAACCTCTGTAACAATAAAAAAAATAGCCAATACACTGAACAGTTTTTGTGAGAGGTTTGTTCTTTGTATGTCGTATTAATCAAAAATAATTTAAAAAATACAGAGGTCCCAAAAAGAACACATAATCATGAGTATCATAATAATATGCATTTTACAATGGGTGCGAAAGTTCCCAGCTGCTCCCAAAACGGTGAAGGAAAACATCGTGAAGAAACCGCCATGTCCTAGAACCAAAAAATTCGAAGACAGGTGACATCTACCAATCCCCACCGGGCCCGCGTGGTGGATTATATAATAGCCCTTTCCCTCTCATATAGAAGAAACCTTTTTTTAAGCAGTTAGAACATTAATAGGCTACTGTTTATGCAATTTACAATGGGTGTGAAAGTTCCCTTCCAGAAACTAAAAACTACTTGTCCAAATCCCCGTTATGTAATTTAGATCATAATTATTTGGGTCATACCTAGGAATCTCCTGGATACGGAGATATTGGGGTCAACTTCCCAACGTTTGTTTTAAAAACAAGCATTGAATATTATTACTTTCCTTTGAAACCTTCATAACCCCTATTAAATTCATAGAAGATAAATTTTTTCATACGTTTTTTTTTTAAATACCTACATGCTTTTAACGTTGTCAATCTTGTTTCAATATCTCCATGGCCTTCATACTCTATGGTAGACAAAAAAAAAAATAAGTCCGTCAGTTAGATTATCAAACAATGTGGGTCCCGTATTTTCTTTTTTGTTACATATACCAAACTTGACGAAGATACGACGCTTTTAAAATTCTTAATATGTCACGCCTGAGTATTTTTTAGCGAGTTCTGACGTCACGAACGGGGGTTCGTGACTCATGACTTTTGATGCGTTTCATCTTTGTCAATATTCATTGATTTACAAAAAAAAGTGTCCATTGTTTTCCAATACTCTAACTGACGGGCTAAATAGATTTAATTCGTCATCCCTATTCAATGTTTCCACCAGCACAATGTTTTGTATGCGATTCATTCAACGGTACCGTAAAACGTGATTATTCACAGATCTCGAAGGGTGCATTTACACCGTTTATACATCTTACCAGAATTGTTCGAGTTCATCACACGTTGTATACACGCCGACTCAGCTTCCACAACACTTATATGAAATTTCTCACATTGTAAGCTTGTTAAAACAACAAGAGATATATCTTTCATAATATATCCTGACACTAAAGCGTATAGTGACCATGTGCCCTGAAAAAATACTTTTTTAGTAATATTATATCTTGGCATATCGTAGATTTGCTCACTTCATGATATGCTCGAGAACTTCATGAAAAATTATTTATTTCATTAGCAACATCATGATGTAGTTTGGGCAGATCAATGATAACAAATCGTTTCTCGATATGCGCCACTAAACGCGGGGCTTCTTCATGAAAAGGATTGACAACATCGACTGTCTGCAGGGTTATGAGCCTAACTAACCTAACGTTGGGGTGTCCCATGTTCCACCACCCTATTTATACGATCCAGACACCCAATTTATATGATCCGACCAAATGTGGATGATGCAATCGTGAAATGATGACGATTTAATGATCTGATCAAATTAAGTTGCCCACCTTGCGACCATTTTATGAAATGAGCACGATATGGTCACGATATTTAATTTTAATTTTAAACTGTTCGTTAAACTTTTAGCTAAAACCAACAATGCTATTAAACTATACGAATTTGAAGACCATTTGCAGTTTCCACAGATAAGAAGCAAAAAAAAAGAAGAAAGAGGTTGGTACAAAATACTTATTATAAGTACTGAAACATTAGCCACACGATCGACTAATGTAAACTACAAACTAAAACATTAAATATACAAGAGAAGAAAATAAATAAAAACACTTCATTCAAATAAACTACTTATCTATAAAAAAGCTTTTCACCAATAAATACGAAGACTCTGTTACATAAATAGTAGAAAACAATTATCATACTTACTTTACTTCCTGACAACGACGCTTTGAATAAACTTAGTACTCGCAACTCCACCAAAAATAAACTACGGCAGAATGAGTCTACTGATCGCCATAGTAACTGAAAAAAAAGAACATTGATAAGCGATAAATCGTAATTATCATTATCATTCACCAGTCCTTCACTATCATTATTAGCCTGCAACAGACCATTGCTGGACATAGGCCTCCACAATCACACGCCACTCATTTAGACTATCAGCAACTCTCATCCAGTGGCTACCACCAGCCACCCTGTGAGGTTAGTCGGTCCACTGAGCACGAGGTCGTCCCACTTCACGATTGCACTTCGCGTTTGTGTCTCGTGTTCTTATTATAATTTATTTGGGGTTGGCGCTGTATGTTTTTTCTTCCATATTTATTTATTATTTGCTTGTCAGGCACCCCTTTTTTGCCATTTCATACTTCTTGTATGATCGCGCCTGCATGTAAGAAATTATTGAATAGTGAAATAGGCCACAGAAAGAAGCATAGCATTACCATTCAATAAATGAAGTAACCTACTAATTCTAAGAATCATAATAATGTTATAAGGTAGGCACTGACTTACCAATACTCGGAAACATTTTTGAAAAAGTGAGTAAGCCTCCAATATATTTTTATAATTGGCAAGGATTTTTTGACAATATCTTTCATTTTCTTCTTCAAAATTCGCTATATGTATGATTCTAACCCATTCTTCGATAAATTTGATCAACAATGACATAAGACGCAAACAATAAACTGAATTAATATCAAGTGAAACTAAAATTAGCAAGTTGCTGATATCCACAAAAACTAGTGTGTCGAATAATATACAGTACAAAGTTAGTGACAAACTAAAAATGTACAGAATGATTGAGAGTGAGATCCAATTCCAAATAATATAACTTCGGATACTCTGACTAATATCGATGCTTCTGTGAATATCTTGAATCTTCAAAATTAGAGAAATGTTGTTACGGATATTGCGGATATTCACAATGGTCACAATCATATGCCTGCTGAAGAAGAAAGCCACTTTAACCCAAACAATAATGAACATTGGTAGGCTAAAACTACTGTGTAAATTAGTCAACGTACTATATACAAAATAAATCAGATGGACACAAAAAACTATGACGAACATCGATATGTAATACTTCTTTCCATATGTTGTGATGTAGCTATCGCTGATTTTGTATTTGGGCGAGAGCAAAGCGGTCAACATAATGTGGAAAGGTTGAATCATTCTTTGGACGTCTTTGTCTAACCTACTTTTAAAATAAAACAATTCAAATGTGAGATTTCGAATATTCCACATTATTACTTTCAAGTTGGTATTGGTAGATAGCAACTATGTTGCTACTAAACAAAAACGTATTCTATTGTGGGAAATAAAATTAGTTCCAAATACTGATTGTCAAATAATATTAATGAACATCAAAATTTATCACACTAATAATAAACACACGTAAGTTTGTTTGTGTGTATTTTCACGGCGTTCTCTTTCTCGCAAAAACTATTAAACGGATTTGGATGAAATTTAACGCGCAGATAGTTTATAACCTGGGATTTCGTGGCACAACTATTAGTCCGGGAGGAACCGTTGTATTTTAGGTAGTGTTTTTACGCCGCAATCTATCACAAACTCTGCGATTGATTGTAGATTGCTTTTAGTTTTTCATCAGACTTGTATCATTTACAAGTTCATACAAGCGGCTGACGCATCATTCCCCCTGCACCATGCAGCTGACGTTCTTTTAAGTGAATTATGATGTAAACTAGTTTTGAAAAAAGTTTTAGCCGGCGTACTATGACAACTTTCGTAACCTCCCAATCTTACACACACCGAGACTTGAGCAGCTGACGGTTAGTTTACTTCATCATCATTATCATATGCCTAGCCTTTTCTCTTATAAATGTTGGGGTCGGTTTCCAGTCCAACCGGGTGCAGCTGAATACCAGTACTTTGCATGGAGCGACTGCCTATCTGACCTCCACAACCCAGTTAATACCGGGGAGTACGATTACCAGTTGGTAAGACTGGTTGTCACACTTTTTCTGTGTTAACTGCCAAAGATGGACAAATGATATTTGGTTTACCTATTGGTAATATAAGATCAACCTTCGATGACAATATCAGACGGCTTAGTATGACTTTTCTTTGCCCGAATTATATCGAACTAGATGCGGGCAAAGACGCAGTAATAAGCCAGTTAACATAAAAAAACAATCAATCAACTAGATACCACTGAGGGTAAACATTAATCATTACGACTATCAAATCATGAGAAATGTCAAATTATTATTTATATTTTTTATCCTTTATTCGAATTTTTAACAAACTTTTTACATTTTTAAATATTAGCATAAAAATATAAAAATGTAGCCCAAAGGTATCGGGAACAGGGTCTATGCTACCGGCGGTCAGGGCTCCAGAGGGTCCTCTCTCTGGAGCCCTGACCGGCGGTACCACCTTACAATACGAGCCGTGTCTAGGAGTACCACTTTCTGAATCAAGCCCTTGATCCAGCTGCCTAACGAGAGCCTCCTCAGGTATTGGTCGAGGCTCTTGGCAATTAAGATTTAGTACTTTCGGTCATTGAAAATAGCCAAACAAGGTATCACCAATCATAAATCGCGGATCACACATCTAACAGACAACCGAGGCGTTAAACAATTTAACAGAGACAAGGTTCTGGAGATTTGCACAACTTTCTACAAGAATCTTTATTCCGATCCAGCAAAAACACAATCCATATCCATCTATGCATGTTCCGAAAATATACCACCCATAACAGAAGAAGAGGTCAGAGATACGTTTAGCACATTAAAATATAACCGATCCTGCGGCGAAGATGGTGTCAGCACCGAAGCCCTAAGAATGGGTGAACCATCGCTCCTGTTTTATCTCACAAACCTGTTAACCGACATTCTTCGTACCGGTAATCTTCCATCAAACTTTTGCCATTCCAATATTATACTTCTCGATAAGAAAGGTGATAAGTCTGACATCAACAATTACAGGCCACTCAGTCTCATTTCTCATATTTATAAAACATTTATCAAAATCATTGAAAAACGCATAGCTGGCCAGTTAGATCTTAAACAACCTCCAGAACAAGCCGGTTTCCGTCGAGGACTTTCCACTGCAGACCACTTAAACACCGTTAATCAAGTGTTAAGAAATGCCAAGAATATAAAACTCCTTTGTATCTTGCATTTGTCGACCATTCTAAGCCTTTGACAGCATCACACATTCTGCAATATTTAATGCTCTTACTATACAAGACTTGGAACCAACCTACATACATCTTTTGCACAATATATCCACCCACTGCAGTACAGCTACCTGCTATTAAGCTAGAGAGTCTAGGTCCAAAGTTTGACATTCTCAAGGGAGTCAAACAGGGCGACCCGCTGCCTCCAAAACTGTTCACCAGTACCCTGGAACAAGTCTTTCAGACGCTGGCAGTCAAATGGGAAGGGAAGGGGATTGTCGTTGGTGAAACAAGATTGAATAATCTGCGTTTCACTAATGACATTGTCCTTTGCTCCCCCACAGCCACAGATCTGGAGCAAATGCTACAAGACCTTAGCGATGCAAGCCGAGGTTGCACTAAAGATGAACATGTCAAAGACCAAACTCATGACCAACAGCTCCAACAAAAGCATACACGTAGGCGCGGAGAATATAGTATAATATGTCTACGAATATAATATATCTACTTGGGCCAAGTAATGTCTTTCCGGGCAAGGCAAGATAAAGAAATTGCTAGACGAACGGAAAATGCCTGGAAGGGTAACTGGTCCA
This sequence comes from Xestia c-nigrum, assembly GCA_916618015.1. NCBI lineage: Eukaryota > Metazoa > Arthropoda > Insecta > Lepidoptera > Noctuidae > Xestia > Xestia c-nigrum. The sequence continues at coordinate 20,589,009 of OU745251.1, forward strand.
TTATTGGTATTTTAAGGGCACTCTGCCTATGTCTTAGAAGCGAAAGCTCCTGGCTACGCTTTGGTGACCTCTTCGGGGAAACCAAAGGATTTGTTTGTGCAATTATGGACGAAGTTATGATGACGAATAACTACCTCAAATACATTGTGAAGGATGGCACGGTTGACATTATGTCGGGCATGCCGCTGTCTGGGAGAATCGATCCGACACATTGCTCCTAGGTATTCTAGTCTGGTTAACGAAGAGTACTTGCATAGACACAACCTTGTTGCCAGGATTATCCACCAGCAACTTGCTTTGAAATACAACCTTGTGGAATCAGAAGTTCAATACTATGAGTATGCGCCCGATCCAGTTCTCGTAAATGGTAATATCACGTTGTATTGGGACCGACTTATCACCACCGACAGGACTGTTGTTGCCAATAGGCCTGACATTGTGGTGATAGATCGATTGGAGTGTCGCACAATGATTGTTGATATAACGGTCCCGCATGACGAAAACCTCGTGAAAGCAGAACAAGATAAGAAAAACAAATATCTAGATCTAGCTCGCGAGGTTTTCGACCTGTGGGATGTGAGTACAGCAGTCATTGTGATAGTCGTGTCGGCCAATGGCTTAATAGCCAAGAGCCTCGACCAACATCTTAGGAGGCTCTCACTTGGCAGCTGGATCAGTGGCTTGATTCAGAAAGTAGTACTTCTCGACACGGCACGTATTGTTGGGAGGTTCCTCTCTCAAGAGCCCTGAACACCGGCAGCTCGGACCCTGTCCCCAGCGCTGGTGGGCTACTGTTTTATATTTTTATTTATATTTTTAAATGTTCTATTGTTTAAATTTATTTTTATAAATAAATATTATAAAATGTAATTATAATTTCAGTAATAAATAAAGGAAATAATAATAATAATTTTCGTAGTCCAAACCTCTATCTACCATATAAAGTTGTACTAAAATTATCTTGTCCAGATCCCTCGCTAGAATCCGCAAAATGGTCTTCACCATTTGTACCTTATCAAAATGGCTGTTGTCAAATCCTACAATAGAATTTGTAAAAGCAAAAAAAAAACGTGTTTTCACCTGTACTGGTCGTTACAAGCAAAAGTGGCTTCTTAAGAGTTTTAACCAGGATTGTTTGAGATTACTTTAAATGGTCCGCAGATGTTACGAGTAGGTATCTTATAGGCGCATATAAGTCCGAGTTACCGGAGTAATCAGCAAAGTCGAGCAGATGCCGTCCCGGCGGAGGGATAGTGGCCAGAAGTGTGTGCAGTGGTGAGCGTTACACTCATCTGCGACAATAAGCTCGCGTGGAACCACCGAAGCCCCACAGCGCCGGAGCCGTGACAGAAACCATGCCTCCCGCATGTTGCATACTGCATGCTTGCTTGCATGCTGTATGCTTGCTGCATGCCTATTTGCATGCATCCCGTATGCTTGTTTTCATGCTGCTGCATGTTTTCTGTATGCATGGTATATGCTTGTTCAGATGTTTTCATGCCTGCTGCATGACTGGTGCATGCTTGCTTGCATGCTGCGTGCTGCATGCTTGCGTGTATGTTGGATGCTTGCGTGCTTGCTACATGCTTGCTTCATGCACGGTATATGCTTATTTGCATGTTTGCCTGTTTCTTACAGATGTATGCTCGTTTGCATGTGTGCCTGCTTCTTAAAGGGAAATAAAAACCAAGTGTTCTCAATCAACTGACTTTATGAATATTCTGTGATTTGATAGATGAGTCTTTCCATTATTATGCATATGAAATGTATGCCAAAATATAATTCTAACTGTAAAATTTCTGAGATAAATGATAGTTCTACCTTTAAGACTATCGATATGAAAATTATGCCAAAAGATGATTCTGACTTTGAACTTTCTGCGATAAAATGGTTCTACTTATCAATCTTATTCATATGAAATGTATGCCTAAAGATGATTCTGGCTGACAAAATTATGAGTTTGAACGTATGATAACTGAGTATCTGGCAAACAATTTTCTACGAAATGAAGTTTATGCTGTCAGCTGGTATGCAAAATAATATTATGACATCAGGAAATATTTATAAAATATTTACATTATATTATATAGAAATATTTTACAATTCCCCCAACTGCAATCGAAATGTTGTTTATTTTTTTTTCCATTTTTATTTACTTATTTTTTACTTTTAAGTTAATTTTTTAACATGCCAGGCGTGTTTTTTATTATTATTTTTTACTATTAGCATTACTTTTATTTTTGTTCAGTTTGGGTTGAATTTATCTATGTTCTTTATATTTCTACAAGGAAAATCATTGTCAAACGTAATTCATTTAATCGTACTGAATATGTTGAAGTATTGTTACAGACAAGCAAATTGCAACAGAACGAGAATGTACTTAGTTACAAGAGCAATAAAAGGTATCGGTAGAGAGGCGTCTATAGTAAACAGACCACATGCTGTCATCTTACTGAAGGTCCGGTTGACTTGTAGAACGCGCTTGCACAGATGTTTAACAACCTCTGTAACAATAAAAAAACTGAGCCAATAAGTTAAGCAGTTTTTGTAAGAGCTTTGTTGTTTGTGTGTCGTATTAATCAAACATAAATTTACAATACAAAGGTACAAGAACAACCCCATCATCATAAATATCATAATAACATGCAATTTATAATGGCTGGTGAAGGTTGCGGGAATCCGGTGGATGCGAGTCGCAAGGGACCGGTCAATATGGCGACACTTGGGGGAGGCCGATGTCCAGCAGTGGACGTCTTTCGGCTGAGATGATGATGATAATTTAATAAAAAATAAAACAAAATAAAAATAGCCTTTATTCTACCACAATTTATCAGTTATTTAACAAAACTTTCAAAATAATCACAATTGAATATGTTTGGTATTTGTGAATTTAAGTTTTAAATTAGCAACATCATTGAATAACAAAAAAAAAAAAATAATAATAATATCAATCATCATTAACAATACCATTATTGATCTCAATAATTATATAATGTTAATAGTTTATGTGAATTCATTACCCATAATAATAATTATTTATTATTATACCTATAATATACTCTGATAAATGTTTAACATACCCTCTGTTTGTAAATAATATATTTTAGTAACTACTTAAAATTTTATGTTAGGTAATCTTGTTTATTGCTGTGCCCTAACAGGGTCCATAATTGTTCTTAGCTGTAAGCTCATTGTAACATCTTTTAAAACTTATGGTACGAAAAATAAAATGAATATGAATATGATTCGAAAAAAAAAACAATTTAGTACATTATAATCTAATCATAATCATTATTAAGTACTAAATATTCCTTTTTTTCAATTTGTGGAAGTCGCCTCTTTGGCGTAGGCCTCCTCCCCAAGCTTCCTCCAGTTGTCTCTGTTAGTCAGTCTTCTCCAATCTGGTCCACATCTTTGTTTAAATATATCCTCCCATCGTTTTTTCGGTCTACGTCTATTTCTTTGCCCTTCTCTTGGTACCCATTCTGTCAGTTTCTTGGTCCATCTCTCGTTAGTCATCCTGCACGCATGGCCTGCCCATTCCCTTTTAAATTCCTTTTTTTTTCGAGTATGTCAGTTACTTTGGTTTTCCTTCTTCTTGTTTCATTTTTGATCTTATCTGATAGTTTAACTAACATGCTTCTCTCCATTTTCCGTTGGTGTGTGGCTAATTTGTGTTCATCTATCTTCCTCAACGACCATGTTTGGCAACCATATGTTAGGCATGGTAGGATTACTGTGTCATACAGTTTCCTTTTTATTTACGTGTTTATATCTTTATTTTTCATAATTTCCTTCAAGCTCTAGTACTTTTTCCACGCAATTGCAATTCGTCTGTTTATTTCTTTTTCTGTAAGATCTTGGAATGAAATTGACTGACCTAGGTAAATGTGTTCCGTAACATACTCGATGCTTTCTCCATTCACTCTGATGATTTGAAAAGTACCATTCGTGATAATTTTTGTTTCTGAAGCGTTTAGCGATAAACTGACCTTGCTGCTCTCTCTCACTAAATCGTTAACCATGCTGTCTAGTTGAGTACTCTCCTCAGCAAATATAGCGATATCGTTCACGAACCGTAAGTGGCTTAAGTATATCCCATTTATTTTGATGCCTTGTTTTTCCCAGTTGATATTTCTAAAAACCACCTCCAGGACTGCTGAGAATATTTTGGGTGAAAGAGGGTCGCCCTGTCTTACGCCTTTTTCTATGTGGAATTCCGGTCCGTCTCAGTCGTATTTTAGCTAAATTCTTGGAATATTATGCTGTTTAGGAGCTCAATGTACTCTATGTCTACGCCTTGTTGGATTAGTGCTTTCCAAATAGCAGTGTGTTCCAAGGAGTCGAAAGCTTTGGAGAAATCTATGAAGCATATGTACAGAGTCTTTCCATATCCTTTACTTTTCTCTATTAATTGTGCCATGACGTGGATATGGTATGATGGGTGTGAAAGTTCCTAGCTGCTTCCAATACGGTGAAGGAAAACATCGTGAGGAAACCGGCAAGTCTTAGAACCAAAAATTCGAAGACAGGTGACATCTACCAAGTGCGCGTGGGCGTGGTGGATTATAGCCTCTTCTCTCATAGAGAAGAGGCCTTTGTCCCAGCAGTGAAAACCTTAATAGGCTACACTAATATTGCAATTTACAATGGGAATAATATTTGTCCCGTATTTTCTCTTTTGTTACATAAACCAAACTTATCGAAGATACGACGCTTTTAAAATTCTTAATATGTCACGCCTTGGTGGTACTATTTTTAGCGAGTTCTGACGTCACAAAGATAAAACGCATCAAAAGTCATGAGTGGGGGTTACTCATGACTTTTGATGCGTTTTATCTTAGTCAATATTTATTGATTTACAAAAACAAAAAACAAGTGTCAATTGCTTTCCAAAACTCTAACTGACGGGCTAAATAGAATTGTTTTTTTTTTGATACTGTCATCATGCTTAGTTAATATATCTGCCACCGTAAACCAAAAATTGTCAAACACGTTACATTGTTATCTCTCAGCGGGGTTGTTAACTCTCAAAATATTGTCAACTGAACATACTGCTTACAATATAACGTATAATTTTTCGGTAGATTGTAATCAATCGAAGTAAAACCGTAATATTGTGATAATATTTCGAGAGTTTACAATCTCTCTGGTTATTTTACAATCTTACTGGTTTGACAATTTTACGGTGACATATCTTCCAGCACATGTTTTGTATGCGATTCATTCAACGGTACCGTAAAACTTGATTTTACACACACCTTAAAGGGTCCATTTACATCGTTTATAAATCTTACCAGAATTGTTCGAGTTCATCACACGTTGTATACACGCCGACTCAGCTTCCAAAAGACTTATATGAAATTTCTCACATTGTAAGCTTGTTAAAACCAAAAGAGATATATCTTTCATAATATATCCTGATACTAAAGTGTATAGAGACCAAGTGCCCTGAAAAGAGATTTTTTAAGTATAAATTACACATTTGCTCACTTCATGAAATGCTCGAGAATTTCATAAAATGGTCGCTTTTCATTAAATGTTTCCCAGTCTATTGATCACTGCATGATGTGTTTTGGGCAGATCAGTGATAAGACATCGTTTCTCGATTTGAGCATTTAATCGCGGGGCCTTTTCATGAAAAGGGTAGTCGACGTTGACTATCTGCAGGATTAAGAGCCTAACTAACCTAACGCTGGGGTGAACCATGTCCACCACCCTATTTAGACATTCCAGACACTCTATTTATACGATTCGACCAAATATGGATGAAAAAATCGTGAAATGTTGACGGTTTAATGATCTGGTCAAATTAAAGTTACCCACATCATAAAATGCGACCAATTCATGAAATTCTCGAGCATTTCAAGAAGTGAACAAATCTACGATATGGCCACGATGTTTATACTCTGTTATATAAACAGTAGAAAATAATTGTCGTACTTACTCCATTTCCTGACAGCGATGCTTTAAATATATCTAGTATGCGCAACTCCACCAAAAGTAAACTACAGCAGAATGAGTCTATTGATCGCCATAGTAACTGGAAAAAAACTTTGATTAGAAACAAATCATAATTGAATCATCATTATCCTGTCCTTTACCATTATCATCAAAATGTAGCAGTCCACTGGTGGACATAAGCCTCTTCAATCACACGCCACCCATTCCGACTCTCAGCAATTCTCATTCAGTGGCTACCAGCCACTCTGTGAACATAATCGGCTAACCGGGCCCTTTTTTTTTTTGGATGCGATATCATTTACTGACTAAAACCCATCCATGCTTCTTCCTCGCCCTTTATGTTCCGGGGCCGTGGTATCTCTCTTGAATAGGCCCGCAACCCCGGCAGGCATCGGCCCTTAAATGTACAGACATCTCTTTGAGGCGCGCGTGGAACACGAACGCGCCGTCGACACGGCCTGTCATCATTAGACGGACGGACGGCTAGCTAGCCCATAGCTAACTGTCCACAGGCCCGCGTCTACGGTGGCCGGTAGCCACCACGTGGCCCCGACGCCCGGTGCGTCTCCCGCAGCGGCTGGGAAGAGAGGCTGTCTCCCTCTCGCGTTCCGCCACCTCCTTCGCTAGCATGACTGCTTCGCAGAAGGAGGTGACGGCTTCCCATTCCGTCTCGCTCCAGACCATGGATTGAACCAGGGCCGGATACGAAGAGATCGCCGCCGCCACCAGGGACACGGCGGTGCTCCGCCCATGCAGGGCAGACTTCCACCGTGTGCTCCACCGTGTCTTCCGGTCGTTCCTCGCAGTGGAAACACCCGGGCGTTTCCTCCCGCCTGATTCGGTGCCAGTACCTCCCTAAACATCCGTATCCAGAGAGGACCTGCGTCAGGTGAAAGGTGAGGACGCCGCGCCACCGTGGTGCCTCTCAAGCCACTCCTCAAAGAGGTGACTTACCACCACTATCGTGGGGTGCCCTGCACTGGGTTGCGACAGTCGCTCTCTCCATGTTGCCATGAGATCGCGCCGGAGGTCTGTCCGCTGAGTGGCGATTTGCCGCGACAGCGGAGTTTACCCCCGGCGTAGTGCCTCCACGCGCCATTCGTGTAGGCGCGCGAGGACAATCGCCTCCAGATCCCATGGCGGCAATTCGGCAAGCAGGCCCGTCGCCTCGCGGGAGATTGTGCTGTACCCACGGACCGTCCTTACTGCCACCACTTTTTGGGGCGCGTTCAGGGCCTATGGGCCGTAAAGGGCTATGGACCGCACGACCCCGGCATAGAGCCTGCTGCAGGAGGCATTTGCCCCCCCAAGGTTGGCCAGGAGCCGCCTGAAGGCAGCCCCGGTCCGTTCCAGGCTGGGGGCCAAACATCGGAAATGCTCCACGAAGTCCCATCGGCTGTCGAGTACGAGTCCCAGGGACTTCAACGTCGACTTGACGCCGATGGGTACCCCTCCTACCGTCAGTGTGGATCCCGACGGTGGCGCATTCCGAGGCCCACGAAAGCACATGGCCTCGGAATTGTGCAGTGCCACCTAGAGACCCAGTTGCCGGATCCTCTCAAGGTCTACCGGGTCTGACGTTCCGATTTCACTTTGCGTTTGTGTCTCTTGTTCTTATTATAATTTATTTGGGGTTGGAGCTGCAAGCTTTTTCATCCATATATATTTATTATTTTATTGTCAGGCACCCTCTTTTTGCCATTTCATACTTCTTGTATGATCGCTCCCTCATATAAGAAATTACTGAAGAGTGAAATAGGCCACAGAAATAATAAGAAGCATAGCATGACCATTCAATAAATGAAGTTACCTACTAATTCTAAGAATCATAAAATATAAGGCAGACACCGACTTACCAATACTCGGAAACATTTTTGATAAATTGAGTAAGCCTCTAATATATTTAAATAAACGGCAAAGATTTTTCGCCAATAATTTTCGTTTTCTTCTTCAAAATTCGCTGTAAGTATGAGTCTAACCCATTCTTCGACATATTTGATCAACAATGACATAAGACGCAAACAATAAAATGAATTAATATCAAGTGAAAAAATAACTAACATATTGCTGAAATCCACAAAAACTAGTGTGTCGAATAATATACAGTTAAAAATAAGTGACAACATAAAAATGCACAGAAGAATTGAGAGTGACATCCAATTCAAAATAATATAACTTCGGATACTCTGACTAATATCGATGCTTCTGTGAATATCTTGAAGCTTCAAAATTAGAGAAATGTTGTTACGGATATTGCGGATATTCACAATGGTCACAATCATATGCCTGGTGAAGAAGAAAGCCACTTTAACCCAAACAATAATGAACATTGGTAGGCTAAAACTACTGTGTAAATTAGTCAACGTACTATATACAAAATAAATCAGATGGACACAAAAAACTATGACGAACAACGATATGTAATACTTCTTATCATATGGTGTGATGTAACTATTGCTGATTTTGTATTTTGGCGAGAGCAATGCGGTCAACATAATGTGGAAAGGTTGAATCATTCTTTGGACGTCTTTGTCTAACCTACTTTTAAAATAAAACAATTCAAATGGGAGATTTCGAATGTTCCACATTATTACTTTTAAATTGGTATTGCTAGATAGCAACTATGTTGCTACTAAACAAAAACGTATTCTATGGTGGGAAATAAAATTAGTTCCAAATACTGATTGTCAAATAATATTAATGAACATCTAAATTTATCACACTAATAATAAGCACACGTAAGTTTGTTTGCGTGTATTTTCACGTGTTTCTCTTTCTCGTAAAAGCTACTGAACGGATTTGGATGAAATTTTACTCGCAGATAGTTTATAACCTGGATTAACACGTGAGATACTTTCAATCTAGTAGTATGATTTCGTGGCACAACTATTAGTCCGGGAGGTACCGTTGTATTTAAGGTAGTGTTTTTACGCCGCAATCTATCACAAACTCTGCGATTGGTTGTAGATTGCATTTAGTTTTTCATCAGACTTGTATCATTTACAAGTTCATACAAGCGGCTGACGCATAATTCCCCCTGCATCATGCAGCTGACGTTCTTTTAAGTGAATTATGATGTAAACTAGTTTTGAAAAAAGTTTTAGCCGGCGTACAATGACAACTTTCGTAACCTCCCAATCTTACACCCACTGAGACTTTAGCAGCTGACGGTTGGTTTACTTCATCATCATTATCATATGCCTAGCCTTTTCTCATTATGAATGTTGGGGTCGGTTTACAGTCTAACCGGATGCAGCTGAATACCAGTATTTTGCATGGAGCGACTGCCTATCTGACCTCCACAACCCAGTTAATACCGGGGAGTACGATTACCAGTTGGTAAGACTGGTTGTCACACTTTTTCTGTGTTAACTGCCAAAGATGGACAAATGATATTTGGTTTACCTATTGGTAATATAAGATCAACCTTCGATGACAATATCAGACGGCTTGGTATGACTTTTCTTTGCCCGAATTATATCGAACTAGATGCGGGCAAAGACGCAGTAATAAGCCAGTTAACATAAAAAAACAATCAATCAACTATAGTGTATTCACGGAGACGAGTTAGTATAGCGCCTTCTCTGTCACACATTATCATACAAATGAAAAAGACAAAAAAACCTTTTTTAGGGTCAGTAGGCGTTAACAATACCTTAGAAATGTAAGTGCGCGTTCACACCGCACTTTTTAAAAGTTTGTTTTTTTTTACCTGGGGCTTCATCAGTCGTGTTTGAGAGCCATTTATTTTGTAAGATTAATTTAAATGTATTTTTTTAAATTGTAACTGATGAAAGAAAGCAATAAAATCTACAGCTTATCATTCGAGCTTATTATAATATACAAGTTTATAGCATATCCTCATTATCACTCTCCGAAGACGTATCACTACTGTCGTTGTTTACATAACATGTAATAAAACACGTGTTTCAACATCAAGAAAACAATAATAACATAGTGATAATAGGTAACAGAGAATAATAATGGATCTAGCACACCTGGGCCAGTTTACTGTACAAAAATTGGGAAAAAGTATTTTATTAAGATAATGCTCATTTATAACAAAAGAACAATAAACTGGTCATTAGCACACCCGCGTCACCTTGGGCTTCAAAATTTCACAAGCCGCCAAGTCCTCAGGAAAGCAATCAATCATAAAATCCAATACTTATACAAACCAGTTCACGAGTTGAGCATACAGTCCCAAGTAAGAGCACGTCTGCACAGTACGGAAAGTATGAGTAGACTAAAAAATACTCGAACTGTGTACACCGCCTTAGCGTTTATCACTGACCAATCGTAGTTAAAAAATTGTGTGAGTGAGATAGCGCTCTACTAACTCGTCTCCGTGAATACACTATAGATACCACTGAGGGTAAACATTAATCATTACGACTATCAAATCATGAGAAATGTCAAATTATTATTTATATTTTTTATCCTTTATTCGAATTTTTAACAAACTTTTTACATTTTTAAATATTAGCATAAAAATATAAAAATTGTAGCCCAAAGGTATCGGGAACAGGGTCTATGCTACCGGCGGTCAGGGCTCCAGAGGGTCCTCTCTCTGGAGCCCTGACCGGCGGTACCACCTTACAATACGAGCCGTGTCTAGGAGTACCACTTTCTGAATCAAGCCCTTGATCCAGCTGCCTAACGAGAGCCTCCTCAGGTATTGGTCGAGGCTCTTGGCAATTAAGATTTAGTACTTTCGGTCATTGAAAATAGCCAAACAAGGTATCACCAATCATAAATCGCGGATCACACATCTAACAGACAACCGAGGCGTTAAACAATTTAACAGAGACAAGGTTCTGGAGATTTGCACAACTTTCTACAAGAATCTTTATTCCGATCCAGCAAAAACACAATCCATATCCATCTATGCATGTTCCGAAAATATACCACCCATAACAGAAGAAGAGGTCAGAGATACGTTTAGCACTTTAAAATATAACCGATCCTGCGGCGAAGATGGTGTCAGCACCGAAGCCCTAAGAATGGGTGAACCATCGCTCCTGTTTTATCTCACAAACCTGTTTAACGACATTCTTCGTACCGGTAATCTTCCATCAAACTTTTGCCATTCCAATATTATACTTCTCGATAAGAAAGGTGATAAGTCTGACATCAACAATTACAGGCCACTCAGTCTCATTCCTCATATTTATAAAACATTTATCAAAATCATTGAAAAACGCATAGCTGGCCAGTTAGATCTTAAACAACCTCCAGAACAAGCCGGTTTCCGTCGAGGACTTTCCACTGCAGACCACTTAAACACCGTTAATCAAGTGTTAAGAAATGCTAAGAATATAAAACTCCTTTGTATCTTGCATTTGTCGACCATTCTAAGCCTTTGACAGCATCACACATTCTGCAATATTTAATGCTCTTACTATACAAGACTTGGAACCAACCTACATACATCTTTTGCACAATATATCCACCCACAGTACAGCTACCTGCTATTAAGCTAGAGAGTCTAGGTCCAAAGTTTGACATTCTCAAGGGAGTCAAACAGGGCGACCCGCTGCCTCCAAAACTGTTCACCAGTACCCTGGAAGAAGACTTTCAGACGCTGGCAGTCAAATGGGAAGGGAAGGGGATTGTCGTTGGTGAAACAAGATTGAATAATCTGCATTTCACTAATGACATTGTCCTTTGCTCCCCCACAGCCACAGATCTGGAGCAAATGCTACAAGACCTTAGCGATGCAAGCCGAGGTTGCACTAAAGATGAACATGTCAAAGACCAAACTCATGACCAACAGCTCCAACAAAAGCATACACGTAGGCGCGGAGACTATAGTATAATATGTCTACGAATATATCTACTTGGGCCAAGTAATGTCTTTCCGGGCAAGGCAAGATAAAGAAATTGCTAGACGAACGGAAAATGCCTGGAAGGGTAACTGGTCCATTATTGGTATTTTAAGGGCACTCTGCCTATGTCTTAGAAGCGAAAGCTCTCGCGAAATTATGTCGGGCATGCCGCTGTCTGGGAGAATCGATCCGACACATTGCTCCTAGGTATTCTAGTCTGGTTAACGAAGAGTACTTGCATAGACACAACCTTGTTGCCAGGATTATCCACCAGCAACTTGCTTTGAAATACAACCTTGTGGAATCAGAAGTTCAATACTATGAGTATGCGCCCGATCCAGTTCTCGTAAATGGTAATATCACGTTGTATTGGGACCCACCTATCACCACCGACAGGACTGTTGTTGCCAATACGCCTGACATTGTGGTGATAGATCGATTGGAGCGTCGCACAATGATTGTTGATATAACGGTCCCGCATGACGAAAACCTCGTGAAAGCAGAACAAGATAAGAAAAACAAATATCTAAATCTAGCTCGCGAGGTTTTCGACCTGTGGGATGTGAGTACAGCAGTCATTGTGATAGTCGTGTCGGCCAATGGCTTAATAGCCAAGAGCCTCGACCAACATCTTAGGAGGCTCTCACTTGGCAGCTGGATCAATGGCTTGATTCAGAAAGTAGTACTTCTCGACACGGCACGTATTGTTGGGAGGTTCCTCTCTCAAGAGCCCTGACCACCGGCAGCTCGGACCCTGTCCCCAGCGCTGGTGGGCTACTGTTTTATATTTTTATTTATATTTTTAAATGTTCTATTGTTTAAATTTATTTTTATAAATAAATATTATAAAATGTAATTAATAATTTCAGTAATAAATAAAGGAAATAATAATAATAATTTTCGTAGTCCAAACCTCTATCTACCATAAAAAAAAAAAATCAAAAATCAAAGCATTTATTTCAAGTAGGCCAGTTACAGGCACTTTTGAATTGTCGAAACAAAAATGAACAATTAAAGTAGCTACAGTCCCAGTCACAAGACATAAAAACTGTGAAAGTACTGTAGTTGCCCATTCCCTAACGTAGATCTCTATGGAGAAGAACGGGCAAGAAACTCCATGGACACTCTTTTAAATCAAAATATTGTTACAAAATCTTGGTTACATCATTCTTGTTGAGATGGTATATTATGTGAGAACAATGTAGCAAGATGTGCACGTTAAAAGTGTCCATAGCAAAACAAAAATAAAATACAACTCAAAAACAAAATAATTAATTCAAATAAACCATGGCGACTAAGAGATGACCAGTCACAACTGACAGCGCCCGTTCACGAACATGACGCATGGATCAGCACCATTCAGCTCAACCATTTTGAAGGGAACTAAATGGTCCGACACACGCGCCACCATCAGCGAGACATTTGAGAGAGCATGACATACTCTCAACCGCCAGGGCACATTCAAGTCAAAAAATAAAAAATAAAAACGTAGGTTTCCAGTGAATGATAGCATTCTAGTACATGGCACTCACACAATATGGGATATGAGGTTATATAATACTAAAGATATTGAATTTATACAATGCAAAGATAGTTGTACAATCTTCAGCAGCTCCAACAATACCATTTAATGCTATCAATTTTTGCGCCCCTGTCCATGTGGAGCAGGACCAGCATTAAGCCAAACATTTTTATCAGCGATATAATCGCTCAACTTGTAATATGCTTGTTTACATAGTGTGCGTTTAATGCATGTTTTAAATTTCGTCTCATTCAGTTCAAGAATACTTTGTGGAATTTTATTATAGCATCTCAAACAGTACCCCATGAAATATGAGTCTACTTTAGCGAGTCTAAAGCCTGGCTGAACTAGTTGGTTCCTATTTCTAGTACTGTAATTGTGTCTGTCACCTCTTTTACCAAAAAGATGCAGATTTTTTCTGACGTACATTATGTTTTCGTAGATGTATTGGCAATGAACCGTCATGATGCCAATATCCTTAAATAGTTCCCTTAGAGAATCGCGCCTACGAAGATTATATATGGCTCTGATGGCTCTTTTCTGCAGAATAAATATAGACTCAATATCAGCAGCCCGTCCCCATAGCAAAATACCGTAAGACATTATACTATGGAAGTAACTAAAATAGACCAGTCTAGCGGTATCTACATCAGTGAATTGACGGATTTTTCTGATGGCATATGCTGCTGAACTTAAGCGCCCCGCAAGCGATGTTAAATGAGACCCCCATTGTAGCCTTGAATCAAGCGTAAGCCCCAGGAAAACCGTTTTATCTACGAATTCGAGTTTCTCTTTATTCAATATTATCTCACAATCACTACTTTTAACATTCGGTAATGAAAATCTTATGCATTTAGTTTTCTTTTCATTCAATACCAAATTGTTTGCTGTAAACCAATTTTGGACCTGAAGAAGGGCGTTATTCACCTCATCTAGATTTTGGGCCCGTCTATTTATCTTAAAAATTAGGGAAGTGTCATCAGCAAATAACACGATATTATGTGGTTGGTTTTTCAATAAATAGGGTAGATCATTTATATAGACTAGAAAAAGGAAAGGACCCAATATTGAGCCTTGTGGAACCCCCATTTTTACTTTCAAACCCTGTGAATTGACACCATTTATTTGAACGTGTTGTTTTCTATCACTCAAATATGATTTTACCAGGCTAAGTGCAAGTTTACCCAGTCCGTAATGCTCCAGTTTCAAAAGTAATGTGTCGTGATTTACGCAGTCAAAAGCTTTGGAGAGATCACAGAAAATTCCTATTGCGTCTTGGGACTCTTCCCACGCAGCAAAAACGTGCTTTAATAGGGTTACACCAGCGTCAGTTGTACAACGTCCCTTGGTGAAACCATACTGTCGATCATGCAAGATTCTGTTGGTGTTAAAATGATAGAGCATTTGATTAAGCATTACTTTTTCAAAAACCTTGCTAAAAACTGGTAACACGGATACAGGTCTATAATTATTGGCATCTTTACTGTCCCCGGATTTGAAAAGAGGTATGACTTTACTGTATTTCATCAAATCTGGGAACACTCCTTGGTCTACACATGAATTAAAAATTAAAGCTAAGTACGGGGCTATGGTCTCAAGTATAGATGTACAAACTTTGATAGACATTCCCCATAAATCTTCGGTCAGTTTGATTTTAATTTGCCGGAAAGCTTTAATAACTGTTATAGGGTTAATGTGTTTAAATTTAAATTCAGCCAGGCAGCCAGACACATTCGCCTTTAATAAGCTAATTGATATTTCAGGTGAGGAATTAAGGGCCTCCGTAGTTTTTATTGGTATATCGGTAAAGAAATTTACAAATTCTTGAGCTACTTCCTGATTAGAGCTTTTAGGACCACATGCTGTATCTAATGTATAGCTATTATTACGTATTTTCTTTCTGTTAGTCTCGTTATTTATGACTTTCCAAACGGTCTTTATTTTATTTTCTGCTGTTTTGATCTTGTTGCTAATGTGCAGGGCTTTAGCAACTTTGCAAGTATTTCTAAAAATCTTTGAATACGTAGCAACATACTTGCTAAAAGTTTCTGTGTTTATAAAAGGCTTAAGGCTATAAAGCTCAAATAGTCTTTCCCTACTTTTTCTTATACCTCTAGTTGCCCAATCACTAAATATAAATTTAGGGCAAATACTCTTTGTCTTCTTTTCAAAAGTTTTGTTGAATTCCGTATGAACTAATGAAAAGAAACGATCATACAATTGATTTATATTAATATCCTCTTGGCTCATTTCACTTAACTTGTTCTGTAGGGAAATATTATATCTATTTAATTTGCAAGAAGTTATAGGTCTGAATTTAATCTGAACATTTTGTATTGGAGTTTTACACTTAAAAGTTACAGTTTGTCCGCTATGGTCAGACGGCAAACAATTTACTATGGCTTTATCTAAATAATCACAATTGCAGAAAACATTATCTATACAAGTAGCAGAAGATGAAGTTACTCTAGTAGGTTCTATAAAAGTGTTGGTCAAGTCAAATGACTTAAAAAGATTTAATAACCGACTGCTATTTGAATCCTCTTCTAAAATATTGATATTGAAATCACCACAAATAATTGTTGACTTATTACTGGCTGCAAGTTTTGCCAGGACATCTTCCATTATTGATTCAAATAAGGAAAAGTTTTGATAGTTTGGGGGTCTGTACACACACACAACTACATGCTTATCTAGCTCAACACAGGACAGTTCGACGCAATGTTCAACCGAGAGACCTACTATGTCATAACGTTGCTTATATTTCAAACTATTTTTTATTAATATTAAGGATCCTCCACGAAGCATAGTTTTACGGTTAAAGCAGCTACCCACCATATAGTTCTCATAATTAATAAGCATTTGGTAATCCTTTAGCCAATGTTCAGTGAAACAAATAATGTCAAACTTACTATTTTCTAAAAACAATTCAATTTCTAATAATTTGGAAGAAATGCCTTGGATATTTTGGTGGAATAATTTTAAGGTGTTCTGCTGAGGCCCTTTTTTACTCACTAATTGAGTGCAAGAAGATACCTTTTTGTTGGTAGGATTAACAATAATATTGTTAATGGTACCTTCTGTTGTCTCACTTTCTAGTTTAAATTAATATATGGAGTGAGGCCGGAGACTCCCGTGCCATCCTCTGACAACAAGACCCTATCACTAATAAACCCTAATTGAGAATTTTCCACGGTGACAGATGAATCCTTCTCAGTATGTGTGTAAACATTTATAGCACTAGTGCTATATTCATTAGTGCCAGTCACCTGAACATTAGTAGAATTACTAATTGTCGATGTATTAATAATATAACTAAACTTAGACATACTATTTATGTCTGTGTGAATACTATAAGATAATAGCCGAGCTATTTTGTGTCTACATACAATAGGTAGATACACCTTACCTCGTGTCGACTTAAGATTACCAACAATAGTGTTGATATCCAGATACATAAGTCTATCACTATAGTGACCTACTAGAAAATGAATATGGTTATTTAACATGTGTATATAATTGTTTTTTCTATTACCCAAATTTTCAAAATAGGGAAAAGCACACAATATGATTTTACTACATTTTAACTTTAACAACTCGGATACACAGTCAGTGATATCTTCCTTCTTAATCTTAGAACTATTACCTACACATATAGTTATGGTGGTACTAGGATCACAAACGGTTTTTGTCGCAGATGCCATAACCTGTTTGTAGCTTGACCCTGGCATACAATTGTTTTGGGTACAATAATTCAGGTTATTGCTAATTAATTTACCTAGCCCCTTACCTATACTGTCAGAGAACATAACTGAAAGATTACAATCATGACTATTATGAGAAATAAAATTACCACTCTCAGGCAGACTATCATGAGTAAAATTATTTGATTGTTGGTCTGGTAAACTGTCCTGAGACAAATTCTCAACCTGGGACGGGTCCTCCATTACCTCAGGCTGGAAATTGTCATGGTTGGTAACGGTCTGACAACTACATTGACCCATTACCAACTCATTTGCTGCAAAAATATGTTCCCTAATTTGGTTCTGAGATATCAAATACCTACTAGAAAGGGAACTTAGTGAATTCTGAAGTACCTGTATTTCAGACTGTAATTGCTGAGTATCAATTTGATAAATTTTTACACTGTCTTCCAATTTTATTTGATAATTATTTAACTTATTGACTAAATCAACACGCTCTTTCCTCAGTGGAATATATTTGGAAAAGCGTTTATGTTGTTTCCTAAATTGATTACATTTTTTTATTATTCTATTCAACTTTGCATATTTTTTTAATTTGTTATTGCTAACTGTATAATTTTGTTTCATTAATGAATCTTCAGTCAGATCAATAGTTATTAAGGAAGGGGGGTTACAATTATTATTATTGTTTAATAATTCATCATATAAGAGGTTTGTATCTCTAGCCTGTGAACATGCACTTTCTTTCTGTAACTTTATTATACAACTATTGGCATGAATTAACTTTTCTTCTAAGTCCCTAATTTTAAATAAAGCCTGCTCATATAAATCACTACAATTACTGAAACCATCCGTGACCACCTTCAGTTGATCCCGTTCATCCACAACGTCCAAGTATTGCTGATGAAGGTCTACTAGCTCCCGTTTTAAGCTGGAGTTTTTGCCGTTAATCTTATCGACTTCCACCTCACTCTCCTCTCTCTCCTGTAACAGTTGTTGGACTTGGAGGTTTGATTCTTTAAGTTCTTGGAGGGCCGTTCTCAATTTTAACTCCATATCCAGAGCAGTAGCCTTACGGGTCATCACAGGCATGGTTTAAGGATGGGTTACTGAAAATTAGAAATTAAGAAACGGTAAGAACTAATAGAATATATCAATAAAGGAAAGTTAGCGATGAAAGGGGAAAACACAAAACAAAAAAGAAAGACAAGAAAGAGCCTTTAGTTATTAAAAGAATGAGGTTTACTATATATTAGCTTTAAAAGTTCATCCAATTTAATGTGTCAAATTGAAATGAGTGTTCAATTTCAATGATTTTATTGTCTTAGGGATTTACTTTTACTTTTACTTATGTGGGTAGATTGCTTACAAGAAAAATTTAAACTTATCTTATGATATTACTTAATTAAAGTTATAATACACAATAAATGATCATAAATAATATATTTATGGATTTGTATTGAAAATATCGATTTGAAAATAAAACAAAGTATTATTGTGTTTGTTGTTTTATGACCAGTTCTCAACAAAGAGATTTGTAACCAGTGCAGGGTAATGATTCAGCAAAATTAAACAGACTAGAAATTGGCATGGATGTGTTAGAGAGTTAAAGTGACGATTGTGTGCTATTATTAAATAAAAGTAGACAATACTTCCCCCGAATAATCCGTTTAACTTCGTAGTTAGAACGTCAGCTGTTGTTTCTAGGTTACCGGTATCGTTGTATTACCGAAAACTTTATCAATTTTCAGGATAACAATTTTCCTGACTATTTACGCATTTATGATACGTATATGCACATAATTACACCTTATTATAACATAATTACTAATTAAATTTAATTTTAAAATACAGAACAAAGATTAGACATGTCACTCGGGCAGTGTTGCCACTTTTGGCCAACCATATAAAGTTGTACTAAAATTATCTTGTCCAGATCCCTCGCTAGAATCCGCAAAATGGTCTTCACCATTTGTACCTTATCAAAATGGCTGTTGTCAAATCCTACAATAGAATTTGTAAAAGCAAAAAAAAAACGTGTTTTCACCTGTACTGGTCGTTACAAGCAAAAGTGGCTTCTTAAGAGTTTTAACCAGGATTGTTTGAGATTACTTTAAATGGTCCGCAGATGTTACGAGTAGGTATCTTATAGGCGCATATAAGTCCGAGTTACCGGAGTAATCAGCAAAGTCGAGCAGATGCCGTCCCGGCGGAGGGATAGTGGCCAGAAGTGTGTGCAGTGGTGAGCGTTACACTCATCTGCGACAATAAGCTCGCGTGGAACCACCGAAGCCCCACAGCGCCGGAGCCGTGACAGAAACCATGCCTCCCGCATGTTGCATACTGCATGCTTGCTTGCATGCTGCATGCTTGCTGCATGCCTATTTGCATGCATCCCGTATGCTTGTTTTCATGCTGCTGCATGTTTTCTGTATGCATGGTATATGCTTGTTCAGATGTTTTCATGCCTGCTGCATGACTGGTGCATGCTTGCTTGCATGTTGCGTGCTGCATGCTTGCGTGTATGTTGGATGCTTGCGTGCTTGCTACATGCTTGCTTCATGCACGGTATATGCTTATTTGCATGTTTGCCTGTTTCTTACAGATGTATGCTCGTTTGCATGTGTGCCTGCTTCTTAAAGGGAAATAAAAACCAAGTGTTCTCAATCAACTGACTTTATGAATATTCTGTGATTTGATAGATGAGTCTTTCCATTATTATGCATATGAAATGTATGCCAAAATATAATTCTAACTGTAAAATTTCTGAGATAAATGATAGTTCTACCTTTAAGACTATCGATATGAAAATTATGCCAAAAGATGATTCTGACTTTGAACTTTCTGCGATAAAATGGTTCTACTTTATTTTATTTTATTTTATTTTTATTTTTATTCAAATGGAACAACAAACAGCTGCAATATAAAACATAGAAATAAGAAATATATACATAACTTAAAAATAACATTGCAGCCCACAACGCTGTTCACAGCTTAACTCTAGGATACATAATATTAAAAATAATCGCTAGGGTTACAAATACAAATACAAATACAAATACAAAAAAAAGATTAAATAAAAATACTAAAACTTGTAAAAAAAAAGAAAACAGTAAATGGTGTATAAATATTTAAGAAAACTCCTTTAATATGAGTTTTTTAAACTTATAGTGAGAACATGCAAAAATGTCAATATGCTCGAAAGTTCTATTGTAGGAATCGACCATTCTGCGGACAGGCGAACGCAGGCCAGAGTTGGACTTGCAAGTGCCAACTGAAAATAATCTGCCAGCGCGCACTTTTCGCATGTGGACCGTCCTAGGAACCGCATAACATAACATATTGGACAGTTCAATACAGTCAAATTTATTTCGAGCAATATTATATAAATTCATGGCTTCTAAGTACCTACGTCTATTTTCAAGTGTTGCGAGCTTATATTTAGCGAGTAAATCATGGTAGGGCAAATAATATCCATAACATCTGTAATGCATAGCACGTAAGAACTTGTATTGAACACACTCAATCATTTCAATATACTTTTTGTAGTAAGGACTCCAAACGGACACGGCATACTCCAGCTGGGAGCGTACAAGAGCCTTATATAAGCATAAATAGGAAGAAGGCTTTTTAAAATCGACTGTTGATCGCATGACAAATCCATATAGTTGATACGCTTTATTAACAATTTTTCCGATGTGTAGGTCTAAGCAAAGCTTAGAATCGAGGGTAACACCGAGGTCTCGAATAGAATCAACTTTAAGTAGGGGGGCATTGCATAACGTGTATGTATGGTTTATTATGGTTTTATTTTTTGTGAAGTTTAAGAAGTTGCATTTGGGTACACTTAGTTGCAACTTATTTTCCTGACAATAACAGGATAGTCTGTCCAAATCTTGCTGTAGCAGAAGGCAATCATTTTGTTGTCGTATGGCTCTATATACCTTGAGGTCGTCGGCATATAATAAAAACTTAGTATTAAGAAAACATTGGCTGATGTCATTAATATATAAGATAAACAAAAGCGGACCAAGTATGGAGCCTTGAGGCACACCAGAGGTCACTTGCGCGATGTTTGATTGGTGACCATTGATTACAACCCTCTGACTTCGGTTGGTAATATAAGAAGTAAACCACCTCAGAAGATTCCCACGAATACCGTTGAACGCTATTTTATTAAGCAGTATTTCATGGTCTATCTTATCGAACGCCTTACAGAAGTCCGTATACACTGCATCTACTTGTACACGGTTATCAACACAGTCAAACAAAAAGCTAGAAAACAATAATAAATTGGTATTTGTCGACCGACGCTTAACGAAACCGTGCTGTTGTGGAATCAGTATGTTGTGGAGTACAGGATAGATTTCGTTATGAACTAACCTTTCAAAGAGTTTCGACAATGCAGACAGAATGGAAACAGGACGATAGTGTTCAACGTTGCGTTTGGATCCACTTTTGTGAACAGGCACAATGTACGCATGCTTCCACAGATCAGGTACAACTCCCTCAGTTATACACTTATTATAAATAATAGAAAGAGGTTTACAGATGGAAGTCGCAGTTTTCCTAAGAAAATAAGGCGACAGTCCATCAGGTCCTGGGCCCTTCGCTGGATCTAAGGAATTAAGCTCCTTCAATATGTTCTCTTCACTGAAAGAAAGATCGCAAATAGAGACATCATGTAGTGCGTTATTGTCCTGCGGAGGCTTCCATTGAGGTAACGAAGGAGATGTCGGTTCATAAACCGAGTAGAAAAAGTCAGAAAACATATTACACACCATGTTTGGATCATTTGTTTCAGCATTATTGTATTGAAGCTTAGATGGAATACCAGGCTTGTCTTTACGATTGGAAACATAGGTCCAGAAGTGTTTTATGTTTTTGCTTAGATTATCCTCTACAGCACCAATATACAAATTGAAACACTTAAGACATGTATCTTTAAACTGTTTCCTATAATTTGAAAACGATTCATAGTCTGAAATGTTATTATATTTCTTCCACTTGATCCATGCCTTTTCTTTCTTTTTAGAAATAGTTATGAGAGTACGAGAAAACCATATAGGATAGCCAACTGATCTAGGTCGGGCCAATGGAGTGTCTTGTTTAATAATATTATCAATCTCAGTGTAGAATTTATTCAGAGCCATTTCAGAATTCAAAGGGCACAGCAGTTCAGACCAGTTTAGTTGCTGTATGTTACTGTTAATATTGTCAAAGTTGGCCTTATGAAAACTATATTTGTGAAGCGGAATTTTAGTCATAGGGATGATTTTGACATTAAGACATGTCTCACACAACAGGACTGGATGGTAGGTGTCTATCGGAAGTAATGTAGTTGCAATCTGAGAAACATTACAGGGATTGTTGGAAATTACCAAATCAAGAGTTTTGCCTTTATCATTCACTATATTGTTAAATTGAGAAGCACCCAAAAGGGAAATTAAGATCTGTAAATTTGCGCAGGCCGAAGGGCCTCCAGAATACAAAGTACCAATGTTCGAGTTATCTGTCGCAGAGGAAACTAGCCAATCAGCTTCAGGGAGATTATAGTCTCCTATTACAAAGAAACTATCAACACTAGAATGGCTTAAGACTTCTTGCAGCAATTCAAAGTGCCTGTCATACACAAAAGTAGGAGTTTTAGGTGGTATGTAAGCAGCACTCACAATATGTCTTTTATTATTGACAGAGCTAGGCAACTCAACCATAATGTGTTCAATGTGAGTGTGTAAGCGATCACTACACTGTGCGGCTGAAATACTTAAATCAGAAGGTTTTAAATAGCGTAAAACAGCAATCAGTACACCTCCACCGTCTAATTTATTAGTAGCAGTGCGATCACGATCACAACGGTACAAAAGGTAACGCTGGTCTATGACCTCACTATCAAAAATTTCCGGCGTTAGCCAGGTTTCTGTTAAAATAATTATATGGTACGTATTCATGAGGATATTTTTGAGTAACTGGTTTAATTTTGTGCGAATACCCCTGCAATTTTGGTAGTAAATGGTGATATTTTTATTCGACATTGTTAATAATAAAATATAAATGTGTATAAATGATAAGAGTGTGTTCAAGCAGCAAGTATGCTAAGGATGTAATGAACAAAATGTCAGTAATTGAAATGAAAAGAAACTTATCATTCTTATTCATATGAAATGTATGCCTAAAGATGATTCTGGCTGACAAATTATGAGTTTGAACGTATGATAACTGAGTATCTGGCAAACAATTTTCTACGAAATGAAGTTTATGCTGTCAGCTGGTATGCAAAATAATATTATGACATCAGGAAATATTTATAAAATATTTACATTATATTATATAGAAATATTTTACAATTCCCCTAACTGCAATCGAAATGTTGTTTATTTTTTTTTCTATTTTTATTTACTTATTTTTTACTTTTAAGTTAATTTTTTAACATGGCAGGCGTGTTTTTTTTTTTTTTTACTATTTGCATTACTTTTATTTTTGTTCAGTTTGGGTTGAATTTATCTATGTTCTTTATATTTCTACAAGGAAAATCATTGTCAAACGTAATTCATTTAATCGTACTGAATATGTTGAAGTATTATTACAGACAAGCAAATTGCAACAGAACGATAATGTACTTAGTTACAAGAGCAATAAAAGGTATAGGTAGAGAGGCGTCTATAGTAAACAGACCACATGCTGTCATCTTACTGAAGGTCCGGTTGACTTGTAGAACGCGCTTGCACAGATGTTTAACAACCTCTGTAACAATAAAAAACGGAGCCAATAAGTTAAGCAGTTTTTGTAAGAGCTTTGTTCTTTGTGTGTCGTATAAATTAAACATAAATTCAAAATACAAAGATACAAGAACAACCCCATCATCATAAATATCATAATAATATGCAATTTATAATGGCTGACCTGGCCCCTTATTCACAACAGCTGTTTGCTATCGGGAGTCATATCGAACAAAATTTATTGAAGAAATAAACTATATTTCTAAATTATTTCCGTAAAATAAAAATACCAAACTTTTTAAACACTGCCTGAATGAAGTAAATAAAGTTTAATTTATTTATTTATGTATTTATTTATTTATTTATGTATTTATTTATTTATGTTTTTATTTATTTATTTATTTATTTATTTATTTATTTATTTATTTATTTATTTATTTATTTATTTATTTATTTATTTATTTATTTATTTATTTATTTATTTATTTATTTATTTATTTATTTATTTATTTATTTATTTACTTATTTTTTATTTATTATTATCTCCTTTATTCATTTTATATCTTACTTGATACATTTTTAAATATTTCTTAAAAAACATATAAAAACATTTAAACATATAAAAAATAGGGATCCGCCGGTGTCGGGAGCAGGGTCCAAGTCACCGGTGGTTAGGGTTGCAGAGACAGGAACCTCCTCACAATACGAGCCGTATTGAGGAGTACTGCCTTCTGAATCAGGCCCTTAATCCAACCGCCTAAAGAGAGCTTCGACAGATGTTCGTCGAGGCTCTTCAAAATCAAAATCAAAGCATTTATTTCAAGTAGGCCAGCTACAGGCGCTTTTGAATTGTCGAAACAAAGATGATAATTAAATGTAGCTACAGTCCCAGTCACAAGACATAAAAACTGTGAAAGTACTGTAGTTGCCCATTCCCTAGCGTAGATCTCTATGGAGAAGAACGGGCAAGAAACTCCATGGACACTCTTTTAAATCATAATGTTGTTACAAAATCTTGGTTACATAATTCCTGTTGAGATGTTGCAATATGTGAGAACAATGTAGCAAGATGTGCACGATAAAAGTGTCCATAGTTAAAACTAACAAAAACAATTCAAAAATAAAATAATTAATTAAAAAATAAAAACAAAAGCCGTGGCAACCAAGAGCTGACCAGTCCCAACCGACAGCGCCCGTTCACGAACATGACGCATGTATCAGCACCATTCAACTCAACCATTTTGAAGGGAACTATATGACCCGACACACGCGCCACCATCAGCGGTACATTTGAGTGAGCATGACATACTCTTAACCGCCAGGGCACATTCAAGTCAAAAACTAAAAATTAAAAACGTAGGTTTCCAGCGAATGATAGCATTCTAGTACATGGCACTCACACAATATGAGATATGAGGTTATATAATACTAAAGATATTGAATTTATACAATGCAAAGATAGTTGTACAATCTTCAGCAGTTCCAACAATACCATTTAATGCTATCCATTTATGCGCCCCTGTCCTTGTCGAGCAGGACCGGCATTGAGCCAAGCATTTTTATCAGCGCTATAATCGTCCAATTTGTAATATGCTTGCTTACACAGTGTGCGTTTAATGCAAGTTTTAAATTTGGTTTCATTTAGTTCAAGAATGCTTTGTGGAATTTTATTATAGCATTTCAAACAGTACCCCATGAAAGACGAGTCTACTTTAGCGAGTCTGAAGCCAGGCTGAACTAATTGGTCTTTATTTCTAGTACTGTAATTGTGTCTGTCACCTCTTTTACCAAAAAGATGCAGATTTTTTCTGACATACATTATGTTTTCGTAGATGTATTGACAATATACAGTCATGATGTTAATTTCCTTAAACAGTTCCCTTAGAGAATCGCGCCTACGAAGATTGTATATGGCTCTGATGGCTCTTTTCTGCAGAATAAATATAGACTCAATATCAGCAGCCCGTCCCCACAGCAAAATACCGTAAGACATTATGCTGTGGAAGTAACTAAAATAGACTAGTCTAGCGGTATCTACATCAGTGAATTGACGGATTTTTCTAATGGCATATGCTGCTGAACTTAAGCGCCCCGCAAGAGATGTTAAATGAGAACCCCATTGAAGCCTTGAATCAAGCGTAAGCCCCAGGAAAACCGTTTTATCTACGAATTCGAGTTTCTCTTTATTCATTCTTGGCTATCAAGCCATTGGCCGTCACGACAATCGGCACAATGAAAACCGAGTTCATATTCCACATGTCGCGAACCTCGTGTGCTAAGTCGAGATACTTCATTTTGTTTCTCTTTCTCAGCTTTCACGAGGTTCTCGTCATGAGGGATAGTAACATCGATTATCATTACGCGGCGCGCTGATCGGTCTATCACCACTATGTCAGGCTTATTGGCAACAATAGTCCTGTCAGTAATGATAGACTGATCCCAGTACAGCGTGACATGGTCTTTTACAAGAACTGGATCGGGCACATACTTGTAGTACGGTACCTCAGATTCCACAAGCTTAAATTTCAAGGCAAGTTGCTGGTGAATGATTCTGGCTACTTGGTTGTGCCTGTGCAAGTACTCGCCGTTAGCCAGACGAGAACAACCAGAAATAATATGTCTGATGGACTCACCCAGACAGTGGCATGCCCGACACACGTCAACCGTCCCGTCCTTCATAATATATTTCCGGTAGTTGTTCGTTAACATAACTTCGTCCATAATCGCACAGACAAAACCTTCGGTTTCCCCGAAGAGACACGGAAACTAGATTGATTCATTGATTGATTCATTGATTGATTTCTTTCTTTCTTTCTTTCTTTCTTTCTTTCATTCTGTCTTTCTTTCTTTCTTTCTTTCTTTCTTTCTTTCTATCTTTTTTTTTATTATTTATTTATTTATTTATTTATTTATTTATTTATTTATTTATTTATTTATTTATTTATTTATTTATTTATTTATTTATTTATTTATTTATTTATTTATTTATTTAATTAATTAATTAAATAATTTATTTATTTATTGATTTATTTATTTATTTATTGATTTATTTATTTATTTATTTATTTATTTATTTATTTATTTATTTATTTATTTATTTATTTATTTATTTATTTATTTATTTATTTATTTATTTATTTATTTATTTATTTATTTATTTATTTATTTATTTATTTATTTATTTATTTAGTTAGTTAGTTAGTTAGTTAGTTAGTTAGTTAGTTAGTTAGTTAGTTAGTTAGTTAGTTAGTTAGTTAGTTAGTTAGTTAGTTAGTTAGTTAGTTAGTTAGTTAGTTAGTTAGTTAGTTAGTTAGTTAGTTAGTTAGTTAGTTAGTTAGTTAGTTAGTTAGTTAGTTAGTTAGTTAGTTAGTTAGTTAGTTAGTTAGTTAGTTAGTTAGTTAGTTAGTTAGTTAGTTAGTTAGTTAGTTAGTTAGTTAGTTAGTTAGTTAGTTAGTTAGTTAGTTAGTTAGTTAGTTAGTTAGTTAGTTAGTTAGTTAGTTAGTTAGTTAGTTAGTTAGTTAGTTAGTTAGTTAGTTAGTTAGTTAGTTAGTTAGTTAGTTAGTTAGTTAGTTAGTTAGTTAGTTAGTTAGTTAGTTAGTTAGTTAGTTAGTTAGTTAGTTAGTTAGTTAGTTAGTTAGTTAGTTAGTTAGTTAGTTAGTTAGTTAGTTAGTTAGTTAGTTAGTTAGTTAGTTAGTTAGTTAGTTAGTTAGTTAGTTAGTTAGTTAGTTAGTTAGTTAGTTAGTTAGTTAGTTAGTTAGTTAGTTAGTTATTTATTTATTTATTTATTTATTTATTTATTTATTTATTTATTTATTTATTTATTTATTTATTTATTTATTTATTTATTTATTTATTTATTTATTTATTTATTTATTTATTTATTTATTTATTTATTTATTTATTTATTTATTTATTTATTTATTTATTTATTTATTTATTTATTTATTTATTTATTTATTTATTTATTTATTTATTTATTTATTTATTTATTTATTTATTTATTTATTTATTTATTTATTTAGTTGATTTACAAATGTAGACACAGTGTGTAAGTTAAGACAAAACAGGAAAATTTAAATAGTTTTAATTAGTTTTATTATTTTCCGGTGTTGTTTGTGTTTTAGTACTTGTTTTATTGACCGTATTTCATTGATGTATCGCTGATTTATTCAAAATAAAGTTCATTTAAAAATTTATATTATTTTATTTCAATTAAATAATTTAGTTTCGTATGCTGTCTGTTTTTTTTTTTCCTTATATACAGAACGAAATATTCAAATAAACAAATTTTATTTACTTCTTTTCATTTTCTACCACGATCATCTATTTACTACCATTTCGTAGCGTTCCCCATAAATACAATCTCAATCAGATAAAAAAAAGCGCATCCGTTTGGATCTGTGAATAGCGTTTTGACAGTTCTTCGGTTCGGAAATGAGATAGTCGAATATGGTTCCTTACCGACACGGAAACTTATCGAATGGTTGTGAATAAGGGGCCTGGTGAAGGTTGCGGGAATCCGGTGGATGCGACTTGCAAGGGACCGGTCAATATGGCTACACTTGGGGGAGGCCTATGTCCAGCGGTGGACGTCTTTCGTCTGAGGTGATGATGATGATTTAATAAAAATAAAAAAATAGCCTTTATTCTACCACAACTTATCAGTTATTTAACAAAACTTTCAAAATAATCACAATTGAATATTGTTACATCGGACCTACTAGAACATTCGAGAAAGCCAGTGATTACAGTGTGCGTACGTTAGAAGTTCGAGAGCATTCTATTATTATTAGTTTTAAAGTTAGGTAGGTACAAACTCGCGACCTATTTATACAAAGACATTAGAATTTCGACCGTACGCCTAGGGCATAAGGTTCATATTTGCTTGTTTTGTACAAGTAGGTTATACCTACTTGTTTTTATTACCTACCTATCTACCTGCTATTTTTTTGTTAGTGTTTTTTATGACCCTCTAGAATGTTCGTGGTTATTCTGGTGTGTCTGTTGGCGAGTATAAATAGAGCGCTCAGGGCCGCGACCGTCAGTCTTGTTTTGGCTACACAACGAAGCGAATTGAAGTGAACTACAAGTGCGATATCTAAGTGAATAGTAAACAGTAGTGTATTTGTGATAGAGTTTAAAGTGTTTTGTGATTAATAAAGTTATTGTGTTGTTTAATCGGTAGTAATTAATTTATCTCATACCCAGCTCGTAACAATATGTTTGGTATTTATGAATTTAAGTTTTAAATTAACAACATCATTGAATACCAAAAATCATTAATAATATCAATCAT
The DNA here is from genome assembly GCA_916618015.1 of Xestia c-nigrum. Lineage (NCBI taxonomy): Eukaryota > Metazoa > Arthropoda > Insecta > Lepidoptera > Noctuidae > Xestia > Xestia c-nigrum. The sequence goes on from OU745251.1 coordinate 20,618,042, forward strand.
CATTAATATTTTAATAATACCATTATTGATTCGAAAAAAAAAACAATTTAGTGCATTGTAATCTTATCATAATCATTATTAAGTATTAAATTTTCCTTTTTTTCAATTTGTGGATGTCGCCTCTTTGGCGTAGGCCTCCTCCCCCAGCTTCCTCCAGTTGTCTCTCTCCGTAGTCAGTCTTCTCCAATCTGGTCCACATGTTTGTTTAAATATATCCTCCCATCGTTTTTTCGGTCTACGTCTATTTCTTTGCCCTTCTCTTGGTACCCATTCTGTCAGTTTCATGGTCCATCTCTCGTTAGTCATCCTGCACGCATGGCCTGCCCATTCCCATTTTAAATTCCTTTTTTTTTTCGAGTATGTCAGTTACTTTGGTTTTTCTTCTTGTTGTTTCATTTTTAGTTTTATCTGATAGTTATATTCCTAACATGCTTCTCTTCATTTCCCGTTGGTATGGTTAATTTGTGTTCATCTATCTTCCTCAACGACCATGTTTGGCAACCATATGTTAGGCATGGTAGGATTACTGTGTCATACAGTTTCCTTTTTATTTACGTGTTTATATCTTTATTTTTCATAATTTTCTTCAAGCTCTAGTACTTTTTCCACGCAATTGCAATTCGTCTGTTTATTTCTTTTTCTGTAAGATCTTGGAATGAAATTGACTGACCTAGGTAAATGTGTTCCGTAACATACTCGATGCTTTCTCCATTCACTCTGATGATTTGAAAAGTACCATTCGTGATAATTTTTGTTTCTGAAGCGTTTAGCGATAAACCGACCTTGTTGCTCTCTCTCACTAAATCGTTAACCATGCCGTCTAGTTGAGTACTCTCCTCAGCAAATATAGCGATATCGTTCACGAAACTTATGTGGCTGAAGTATTCCCCATCTATTTTGATGCTTTGTTTTTCCCAGTTGATTTTTCTAAAAACCATCTCCAGGACTGCTGAGAATATTTTGGGTGAAAGGGGGTCGCCCTGTCTTACGCCTTTCTCTTTGTGGAATTCCGGTCCGTCTCAGTCGTATTTTAGCCAAACTCTTGGAATATTATGCTGTTTAGGAGCTCAATGTACTCTATGTCTACGCCTTGTTGGATTAGTGCTTTCAAATAGTAGTGTGTTCCAAGGAGTCGAAAGCTTTGGCATATGTATAGATGCTATGAAGCATATGTACAGAGTTTTTCCATATCCTTTACTTTTCTCTATTAATTGTGCCATGACGTGGATATGGTATGATGGGTGTGAAAGTTCTTAGGTGCTCCCAATACTGTGAAGGAAAACATCGTGAGGAAACCGGCAAGTCCTAGAACCAAAACTTCGTAGACACTGTAAACAGGTGACATCTACCAATCGCCACTGGGCTCGCGTGGTGGATTATAGCCCATTACCTCTCATAGAGAAGAGGCCTTTGTCCCAGCAGTGAAAACCTTAATAGGCTACACTGATATTGCAATTTACAATGGGAATAATATTAAACCCGTATTTTCTCTTTTGTTACATAAACCAAACTTGTCGAAGATACGACGCTTTTAAAATTCTTAATATGTCACGTCTTGGTACTATTTTTAGCGAGTTCTGACTTCACAAAAATAAAACGCATCAAAAGTCATGAGTGAGGGTTACTCATGACTTTTGATGCGTTCTATTTTTGTCAATATTTATTGCTTTCCAAAACTCTAACTGGCGGGCTCAATAGATAAGATTTTTTTTGATACTGTCATCGTGCCTTATTAATGTATCTGTCACCGTAAAATTGTAAAACACGTTACATTGTTATCTCTCAGCGAGGTTGTAAACTCTCAAAATATTGTCAACTGAACATACTGCTTACAATATAATGCATTTCACAATATTACGGTTTCACTTCGATAGATTACAATCTACCGAAAAATAATCCGTTTTATTGTAAGCAGTATGTTCGTATGACAATATTCCGAGAGTTAACAATCTCTCTGGTTATTTTACAATCTAACTTGTATGACCATTTTACGGTGACATTTCCACCAGCACATGTTTTGTATGCGATTCATTCAACGGTACCGTAAAACTTGATTTTACACACACCTTAAAGGGTCCAATTACATCGTTTATAAATCTTACCAGAATTGTTCGAGTTCATCACACGTTGTATACACGCCGACTCAGCTTCCACAAGACTTCTATAAAATTTCTCACTTTGTAAACTTGTTAAAACCAAAAGAGATATATCTTTCATAATATATCCTGATACTAAAGCGTATAGAGACCAAGTGCCCTGAAAAGAGATTTTTTTTGTTTCAATTACACATTTGCTCACTTCATGAAATGTACGAGAATTTCATGAAACCGACCATCGCTTTTCATTAAATGTTTCCCAGTCTATTGATCACTGCATGATGTGTTTTGGGCAGATCAGTGATAAGAAATCGTTTCTCGATTTGAGCAACTAAACGCGGGGCTTTTTCATGTAAAGGGTAGTCGACGTCGACTATCTGCAGGATTAAGAGCCTAACTAACCTAACACTGGGGTGCACCATGTCTCACCACCCTATTTATACATTCCAGACACCCTATTTATACGATTCGACCAAATATGGGTGAAAAAATCGTGGAATGTTGACGGCTTAATGATCTGGTCAAATTTAAGTTACCCACATCATGAAATGCGACCAATTCATGAAATTCTCGAGCATTTCAAGAAGTGAACAAATCTACGATATGGCCACGATGTTTATACTCTGTTATATAAACAGTAGAAAATAATTATCGTACTTACTCCATTTCTTGACAGCGATGCTTTAAATATATCTAGTATGCGCAACTCAACCAAAAGTAAACTACAGCAGAACGAGTCTATTGATCGCCATAGTAACTGGAAAAAAACTTTGATTAGAAACAAATCATAATTGAATCATCATTATCCTGTCCTTTACCATTATCATCAAACTGTAGCAGTCCACTAGTGGACATAAGCCTCTTCAATCACACGCCACCCATTCCGACTCTCGGCAATTCTCATTCAGTGGCTACCAGCCACTCTGTGAAGATAGTCGGTCTACCGGGCCCTTTTTTTGGATGGGATATCATTTACTGACTAAAACCCATCCATGCTTTTTCCTCGCCCTTTATGTTCCGGGGCCGCGGTATCTCTCTTGAATAGGCCCGCAACCCCGGCAGGCATCGGCCCTTAAATGTACAGACATCTCTTTGAGGCGCGCGTGGAACACGAACGCGCCGTCGACACGGCTTGTCATCATTAGACGGACGGACGGCTAGCTAGCCCATAGCTAACTGTCCACAGGCCCGCGTCTACGGTGGCCGGTAGCCACCACGTGGCCCCGACGCCCGGTGCGTCTCCCGCAGCGGCTGGGAAGAGAGGCTGTCTCCCTCTCGCGTTCCGCCACCTCCTTCGCTAGCATGACTGCTTCGCAGAAGGAGGTGACGGCTTCCCATTCCGTCTCGCTCCGGACCATGGATTGAACCAGGGCCGGATACGAGAGATCGCCGCCGCCGATCGCCGCTACGAGGGACACGGCGGTGCTCCGCCCACGCAGGGCAGACTTCCACCGTGTGCTCCACCGTGTCTTCCGGTCGATCCTCGCAGTGGAAACACCCGGGCGTTTCCTACCGCCTGATTTGGTGCCAGTACCTCCCTAAACATCCGTATCCAGAGAGGACCTGCGTCAGGTGAAAGGTGAGGACGCCGCGCCGCCGTGGTGCCTCTCAAGCCACTCCTCAAAGAGGTGACTTACCACCACTATCGTGGCGTGCCCTGCACTGGGTTGCGACAGTCGCTCTCTCCATGTTGCCATGAGATCGCGCCGGAGGTCTGTCCGCTGAGTGGCGATTTGCCGCGACAGCGGAGTTTGCCCCCGGCGTAGTGCCTCCACGCGCCATTCGTGTAGGCGCGCGAGGACAATCGCCTCCAGATCCCATGGCGGCAATTCGGCAAGCAGGCCCGTCGCCTCGCGCGAGATTGTGCTGTACCCACGGACCGTCCTTACTGCCACCACTTTTTGGGGCGCGTTCAGACAATGGGCGGCTCGCCGCCTCAAGGAACGCGCCCACACTGGGGCCCCGTAAAGGGCTATGGACCGCACGACCCCGGCATAGAGCCTGCTGCAGAAGGCATTTGCCCCCCAAAGGTTGGCCAGGAGCCGCCTGAAGGCTCCGGTCCGTTCCAGGCTGGGGGCCAAACATCGGAAATGCTCCACGAAGTCCCATCGGCTGTCGAGTACGAGTCCCAGGGACTTCAACGTCGACTTGACGCCGATGGGTACCCCTCCTACCGTCAGTGTGGATCCCGACGGTGGCGCATTCCGAGGCCCACGAAAGCACATGGCCTCGGAATTGTGCAGCGCCACCTCGAGACCCAGTTGCCAGATCCTTTCAAGGTCTACCGGGCCTGAGGGCGTCTGACGTTCCGATTTCACTTTGCGTTTGTGTCTCCTGTTCTTATTATAATTTATTTGGGGTTGGAGCTGCAAGTTTTATCATCCATATATATTTATTATTTTATTGTCAGGCACCCCCTTTTTGCCATTTCATACTTCTTGTATGATTGCTCCCTCATGTAAAAAAATACTGAAGAGTGAAATAGGCCACATACAGAATAAGAAGCATAGCAGGACCATTCAATAAATGAAGTTAACTACTAATTCTAAGAATCATAAAAATATAAGGCAGACACCGACTTACCAATACTCGGAAACATTTTTGAAACATTGAGTAAGCCTCTAATATATTTAAATAAACGGCAAAGATTTTTCGCCAATAATTTTCGTTTTCTTCTTCAAAATTCGCTGTAAGTATGAGTCTAACCCATTCTTCGACATATTTGATCAACAATAACATAAGACGCAAACAATAAACTGAATTAATATCAAGTGAAAAAATTACTAACATATTGCTGAAATCCACAAAAACTAATGTGTCGAATAATACACAGTTAAAAATAAGTGACAACATAAAAATGCACAGAAGAATTGAGAGTGAGATCCAATTCAAAATAATATAACTTCGGATACTCTGACTAATATCGATGCTTCTGTGAATATCTTGAAGCTTCAAAATTAGAGAAATGTTGTTACGGATATTGCGGATATTCACAATGGTCACAATCACATGCCTGGAGAAGAAGAAGGCCACACTAACCCAAACAATAATGAACATTGGTAGGCTAAGACTACTGTGTAAATAAGTCAACGTACTATATACAAAATAAATCAGATGGACACAAAAAACTATGACGAACACCGATAAGTAATACTTCTTTTCATATGGTGTGATGTAGTTATCGCTGATTTTGTATTTGGGCGAGAGCAATGCGGTCAACATAATATGGAAAGGTTGAATCATTCTTTGGACGTCTTTGTCTAACCTACTTTTAAAATATAACAATTCAAATGGAAGATTTCGAATATTCGACATTATTACTTTTAAGTTGGTATTGGTAGATAGCAACTAAGCTGCTTCTAAACAAAACCGTATTCTACGGTGGGAAATAAAATTAGTTTAAAATACTGATTGTCAAATAATATTATTGAACATCAAAATGTATCACACTAATAATAAAAATATGTAAGTTTGCGTGTGTGTGTATTTTCACATGTTTCTCTTTCTCGCTAAAACTACTGAACGGATTTGGATGAAATTGAACACGCAGATAATTTATAACCTGGATTAACACGATACAATCTAGTTATAAGATTTCGTGGCACAACTGTCATTCCGGGAGGTACCGTTGCATTTTAAGTAATGTTTTTACGCTGATCGGTTTCCATCTTGTTCAATATATCTCGAAAAGTAAAACCCAGCGTCAGCTGACGCACTCTTGGTGCGTGTAGGATTGAAAGGTTAGGTTAGGTTAGAAAAAAAAATTGTTATACTGCGCCTGCCGGCTAAAACGTGTTTTGTAAATAGTTTACATCATACTGAGCTTAAACCATCGTCAGGCGCATAGTGGTGGGGGGATTATGCGTCAGCCGCTTGCATGAACTTGTAAATGATGTACGCCTGAAAAAAACTAAGAACAATCTATCACACACTCTCTGCTAGGTTGTTTACAAGTTAATGCGAGCGGCTGACGCATAATTCCCCAGCACCATGCAGCTGACGTTATTTTTTAAGCGAAATGTGATGTAAACTATTTATGAAAAATGTTTCAGCTGGCGTACTATGACTTTTTTTTTTTTTGCAAGTTTCGTAACCTCCCTATCTTACTCCCAACGTTGCAACTGCAGCTGACGGTTGGTATCACGGAGTAAATACACTCCGTGGTTGGTATACTTCATCATCGTCATCACCTACCTAGCCTTTTCCCAACTTCGTTGGGGTCGGCTTTCAGTCTAACCGTATGCAGCTGAATACCAGTATTTTACGTAAAGCGACTGCCTATCTGACCTCCTCAACCCAGTTTATACGAAACCACTCTTGGTAAGGCTGGTTGTCAGACTTTTTGGGCCACTGACTTCCTGTAACGACTGCCAAAGTTGGACAAATGTCATTTGGTTTACTTATTGGTAATATACGATTAACCTTCGATGATAATATCAGCCGGCTTGCTTTTGACTTTTTTTTGCCCGAACTATATCGAACTAGACGCGGGCAAAGCCGCAGTAATAAGCTAGTTAACATAAAAAAAACAATTCATTACCTAGGTGCTGGTCGTACTGAAGGTAAACATTAATCATTGTGACCATCAAATAATGAAAAATGTCAAATTATTATTACTGGACCTACGTTGTATTAATCTCGTAAGCTCCAGGAATAGAAATGAATTTTGGCAGGTGCATATGCAAGGCTTATTACGTTTTAATCATCCAACCACCCATTTTCTCTATTGAATCATGGATTATTGGTAGATTTTCTACAAATTCAATCAATCACTCAAAAAGAAAAAAAGGCATCAGACGTACACAACATTTAGTATTTTTTGTCTTGGTTTAACATCTCCCAGGTCAACATGAGGTTGGCTGCAACTTGTGAATGTCTCGAGAGTAAGGCCAGCCAGGGGCATGAAAACTGTTTAAAGCTTTCACGGTTTAAAACTAAAATTATATTATCACTTACAAGATATCTTCCGTGATTGTTTGTTAATTTGAGCTCCCGATATTTCGACGCTGCTGACTGGAGAATGTTAAAATGCTCAGCTATGGCAAGCGTAGCATCTTTTCAATCTTCGGTCTACGTCGGTAATTTTGGTTCTCTTGCGGATGCGTTTGTTTCCGATTCTTTTACGCAAGGGAACTCCGGGCATAGCCCTCTCCAGTCCCCTTTGTGTGACTTCAAGTCTTCTTAATAAGGTCCATCAATAAATTGCCACATACGTAATTACAATTATGTTGAGGTCAGCTTGTTTTTTTTTGTTGTGTTGATAATAAAATTGTCAGGTTTTTTTTGGGAAAATCAGCGTCGGTCACAAGTTTGTGAAAAAACTGCCAAGTGCGAATCGAACTTGCGCATGAAAGCTTCCGTACCATGTAGGGGGGCCGCTGAAAGGGCTTAAAAGATTTTTATATGAAGCATGGCCGGATTTTCTTCCACCATTTTCACTTCTTATAAAGATAGCGGCCACGCATAAGATCTGTATTAATTGGTAGCTGGTGTCAATGCAAACAAGATTTGTGTGAGTCAAAATGAGCTATGAAAGTTTAAGTCCATTCACTGATGGCATTTTTAGCTTAACATTGATTTGATCAGACACTCATAAATCGTGTATCAATCGATAGAGCGGCTGGCATCAATAGAAACAAGTTTTGTCTGCGACAAAATGTTTTTTTTTAATGAGTTATCTACCGCAGTCTCTTATTTAAATTTATTGATTGTTTGCCGTTTTGAATCTTAAAAACTACGATCGTGCTCCAACATCATTATGGATACTTTACATTATACTTAGTTTGTTATTAGTAAGGTACTTTAAATCTCCGTGAGTCCATAAAATATTTTTTTTAAATTGTTCTAAAATGTCAAGTTTTCACTTGCCTTTTTGCAACCCTCTTAGACACCGAAAGCAACCAAGTGCGAGTCGAGCTCGCACATGAAGCGTTTCGTACCATGGTTGTAAGGGATAACATATTTTTTATTTTTTTATTATTTGTTGTTACAGCGGCAACAGAGACACATAATAGGCATGGCAACTGTATCAAAAAAATGCAAATCTATTTAGTCCGTCAGTTAGAGTATTGGAAAATAAGGGCACTATTTCTTGTTTTTGTAAATCAATTGACGAAGATGAAACGCATCAAAACTCGGAAGTGAGGGCTCGTGACGCCCGCCAGAACTAGCTTAAAACTATACCTAGGCGTGAATAAATTTTGGTTTACGTAAAAAAAAAGATACGGGGCAAACGACAACGCGTTCGACGACCCGAATGGCACCGCGGTAGTCTGGCTGCCTGACGTTCTTAGGGTTCTGGCGAATCCCGGTAGGAGCAAATGATTGTGTGATGAGCATGGAAATATTTTGTTTCCGAGTTATGGATGTTTGTATTTATAATAAGTATGTATTTACTAAAAAAAGTATACATGTATACCAACTGTCTGGTGACCACGACACAAGCCTTGGTTACTGTGGCACTAGATGGTGCTGTGTTTAAAATTCAGCAATATTTATAATTTTACTTATTTTTCTTTTTCTTTTTTTAAATCTCAGAATCTCTCTCAATTCTTTTTCTTTTTTTTTGTCGTCTACCCGTTACCTATGAAATTTCAACGGTCCAACTATTACGTAACATGAGATACAGGCCGCTGATTGACAGACGAACAGACGGACAACGGGGGCTTAGTATAGTGACCCGTTGGTTATGGAACCCTGAAAACCGAACCCCACTAAGAACTTATTCGTTACTAATAGGAACCGTGGCGTAGACTCGTATTAACTCCCGTTCGCCGATAGAATGCTAACCTTCCGGGAAACTTGCCTCTTGTTTGTGGGCGATCAGAAACAGCTGACACACTGACGAGCAGAGTGTACAGCATTCTAATTTGGTTGGTTATATAATTTAAATAAACCACCCTCGCCTATTTTGGTTTGTAGAGTTGATATATTGATAGCTTGAACAACGAAGTGCACGGATCGATGCCATAATATTATGCGTCTAATGGTTGGGATCGTGCAAAACAGGTTCATGTTGCCATACGCCCGTCTCATTTATCTAAGTACTTTGGGCTGTTTGTTTTGTCTTGCACTTTTCTTAATGTTTTATTCATAAGTAGTGTCTGTCATTTTAGTAAAGTATCTATTCACGCATACACAAATCTAATTTGAATAATCACACCAGAAAACTGTTTTATGTCCGTGACATCACCAACTCAGGTCCAGTTGAAAACCAGCGTCGGGCAAAAATTATTGCTGGGAAACAACTTTTTTTTTTGAGGTAATAAATCATGTTTTGTTGTAGAACTCAATGTAACGCACTTAAAACATTGTGCTGAATAGTACGGGGGTCGTGGAGGTGTTAAAAGTCAAAATTTTACAAAAAAAACTGGTATTTAAAAAAAAAACTTGTCAAAAAGTTGTAACTTTGACCCCCCATATCTCCGTAACTAGAAGGTTCCCAGGTATGGTGTAGAACAAAAAAATGATCGCAATGATGGGGAGAACAAGTGCCTTTCGGCTTCGTGATAAGGTGTTTTACACCCTTTAGATATCACATGTGCATACATGTTCACACTGCAGAGCGGCTCATGAGGAGCGCGCTGCTCATAATTTTATGAACTTTGAAGTACTTTAGAATAATATTTTAGAATAATTTATTTAAAAGTAGATATTACAAAAGTGTACATTTAGGTGCAGTAGTGTTATTTCTTAAACAATCGTATAATTAGTGTTAGTACCTAAGCATAACTAAAATATAATATTTAACAGTTGCAAGTAACGAAAATTTCGAATTCAAATGTTAGATAGCGACCTGCCTGATCTAAGTTAAACCTGTGTTTCGGGTCATCACTTTACATTGCATAATTTAAAGGTTTTAAAATAAAATAAATCTGTTAAACAATAAAAATGGTATAACATATTACACATTAAAACTATTTAAAGTAATGTACAATTAAATACGAGGGAATAACGAAATTAAACTAGGACTTCTAGAAGTTTTTCTGTGTCCGTGTAGTTAAGTACCTATACCGCTAAATAATCTGATATTACAAGACTACATTTCCTATAAGTGAGACTATATAAGTTTAGTTTCTGGTTGAGTCTATAAATTGCTTAACTTGATTGATAAATGATGTTTATTTTGTAAGTAGGTTTTCCCAAACACTTTTACACGTCAATTTTTTTTTAAACTAGCTGGGGCCGGTGTTTCGTACCTGTCTACTCTGAGAAGAAACAGCCGAAACAAACTCAGAGGTCATAGTCTCTTTTGAAGTCCAAACAATCTTGTTCAACTTACATGAGGATCATGTAGGTATTAGTGTCTGAGATGGTCTTTTGAAGAAAGGACCACACAGATTTGAGTGAACCTGTCCAGATTGATTGTAGATCATCTTATTTCATCATTTAAAAATATGCTCAAGATTGTATTTTCAAATTGACCTTCTTCTTTTCTGTTATAACTTTCAATGACCACGTTCCTCATCTTTTTCACCCGTATGTCAATATCGACAGGCCATCACGTCCTTTGTTAGTGAATTGTTGAAGGGAAAAAACGGCAACAAACTTTTTAATGCGTGAATAGATTTACAAAATGTATCGTCCCTTTACGTAATCAAGGATTTTCGGGATTTTTTCTTAACAAACTGTTTGAAGAGGGTATTGGAGACGTTTGTCGAGTTAATTTTGTGAAAACTTTACTAAAAGGTGTGGTTCATCTTCCGGATATCGTAGATTTTAAGTCAAAAGCATTGTGGCTGGTGACTACGGTAGAGCCAATTTTTTTAACCGACTTCAAAAAGGAGGAGGTCCTCGGAATCTTTTTTTTTTATGTATGTTCCCCGATTACTCGAAGAAGCGATTATAATTTTTATTTTTTGTTTGAAAGGGTATACTTCCCAAATGGTCCCATAATCATCAAGTTGGAATCTGATGATGGAATCCTGGAGAAATTGAGAGAACTTTTTAAACCTTATAGGCACACTTGACGTGATTTGGGTAGTTTTTGGAAGAATCCTTTTTTAAAGTGGTCCCATTTCTATTTGGTGGAGATCTGATGAAGAATTTCGGAGACAGGCAACATAATTCCTCACTAAATGATAGCAAATGGACTGGGATTGCTGAAATTTCATGTCTATCTATTGTTTACACCACTGTTCATAACAAACATCGCGCCGCTACGCTGTGAAAGGTTAAGCACAAGTGAACCACTAAAAGTGAAAAATAGAAACTTTTTGCAAAAAAGTTTTATAGATCACATTTGACATCTGTCTATTCAAAGTAAAGGTTACCTTTCTTGCTATTATTACAGTAAATAATTATGTAATCGTAACTGAAAAAAAATAAGCAACTGTACAGTTCTAATTTCGAAAAAATTCAACAATATTGCATGCCAGCCGTTACGAGGTTACGTTGTTGTAATTTGATGAAGAGTCAAATATTATCTATTAAATTAGCCCTAAGTTAGGTGTAGATGTATGGGGAATTGGGTGCAGAGTGTTTTATTCTTCGTAGAAATGTATCCTGGGACTGGATGGATCTGGCGCAGATTAATAAGCACTGCACGCGATCAACATTGTATCAACTAGAACCGTTCGTTTATGCAGTTGTTCAAATCATCTGTGATCATTGAAGCTGCTGCAAATGGTTGATAAAAGGTTACTGCTGTCAAAACCAAGTGACAGCACATATTCGTTTCTCGCTTATTAGATCTAAATTGGTTTAGTTCGCCAAACTCTATTGAGCACAAAAAATCTCTCGCAAATTGAATCAATCAATCAAGAGACGAAAAAGTACATGTTATTCCCACAAAAGTCTAGAGACAATAACAAATCCAGCTAAATTATTATTCTAGAACAATCAAATACCGAAATCCTAAACATATTCGAAGCCCCAAAATCTAGAAACAACAAACACAGAAATAGAAACACCACAATTCACACACAAATTCCGGGACGAAAATCCCCGAATGACTTTGGAAATGTAACGCAAATGGGGACAGCTACTAAGGCTAGGGTGACAAAAATATCGTGTAATAGCGTCCATGGTCGTGAGCTAGGTACATTGGGCTGGTCACGTACACACGTTATGAAGGTGGCTTGGAGCGAGTGGTACGTTGCATGAGTTACTCAACGTCCCGCGATATGGATGTGTTCGGGGTGGTGTGACTGTGTTTGAGGACGGAATTCCCGTAATGATGATTTTATTTTATGCTAGGTTATGCACGACGTTCGGTAACACTTGAATAAAAAGTTTCCTATGTGTTCATTCAGGTGATATCCATATGTGTGCCAAACTGCATCCAAATCCGTTGAGTAGTTTTCACGTGAGAAACTAACAAATATCCATCCATCGATCATTACAAACTTTCGAATAAAATTATAATTCGTCAAAAGTAAGTTATTAAGACGAAAATATTTTCCTGTGAATCGAAATAATTATATGTTGCAGGGAGATAGTGTGTAAACAAAGATAGAACAAAGCATGTCATAATTGACTTGACAAAAATCTATTTAACTTGTAAATTTTCAATTTATTTAACAATCAGGTAATCCAATTTTCAGTACACATAATATAATGTCATCAGCTTATCTGTTTCCCAACAATGTTGGGGTCGGCTTTCAGTTTATCCGCAAAAATCAAACTTAGTTTATTCAAAACTTATTTTTAGATCGATTTATATATATAAACTAGCTGACCCACGCAACTTCGTCTGCGTCACATAAGAGAGAAAAACAAAAGGAAAAAAATGTCCCCGTTTTTGCAACAGTTTTCATTCCTGCTCCACTCCTAATAGTCAAAGCGTGATGTTATATAGCCTAAAGCCTTCCTCGATAAATTGACTATATAACACAAAAATAATTTTTCAATTCGAGCCTAAGATTAGCGCGTTCAACCAAACAAACAAACAAAGTCTTCTTCTTTATAATATTAGTATAGATTTACAACAATCTTGTATAGAGCACAAAAAATCCTTACCCACCTCATGGTCACCCTACAAGAAAGATTCGTTCAACGAATTACTTGAAGTGAGCTGAGTACGTCACGGCCACATCACATCTATCAACTTCTTCCTACGTATTGGTACATTCACAATACGCGTCTGCGAAACTTATGTACAAAAAGATCTCTTTTAGTCATGGAATTGGTACCTTTTGCCTCGCATCAAATAAGGTAGGTAGTTCTGTTTTTTTTTATATGTGTAATGAAATTCATGATTCTCTTGCCCTTATTCCAATTTATTTGGGGTCAGCGCAGCATGTCTTCTTCTTCCATACTCCTCTATTTTTCGTCATCTCATCAGACACTTCTTTTCTTGCCATATCCCTCTTAAAATAGTCCATCCATCGTTTCTTTGGTCTTCCTCTACTCAAATACCCATTCACATTCATATTCAAAACTTTTTCCTCATTCCTCCGCATCACATACCACATGTGTGATGAAATTGTTATGTCAAATTTTTAGACCTCCGGAACCCTCCGGATCGTTGGTAAATTTTTGAAAACAGTTTTTTTGTCATACTTTTTTTTAGTTTTACACATTTTTTTTCCACCAAGAACCATTATCTCGGTAAAAATAAGTTTTACAGTAAACTAAATTTGCAAAAAAAATAAAGCAATTTGGTTACATTAGATTAAATAGTTAAGTTAATATTGATTAAGGTGACAAATCGGAGCTAGACATGGTAGAAAACATAGATATAGATAGACCTAGATAACGTAAGTACCTATCACGATCTGATACAAACGTAATACCAAAATAATTTGTAATCAAACAAATTTTTAAGGCAGTGTGTATTTATTTCGATTGAATTACTGAATATCTACGTTCCTAAATATATGTTTTGAAGGGACACTGATTTAAACAACAGTTAAATGAGAGAAATAAGTTGCTCCACGGGCCTCTTAAATATAACTGCTGAAATGTGGGTGTACATTATGTAAACTTCTGTTTGAATCTTCGGAGATAACAGGCATGATACATAACATTATTATGCAACAAACCATACCTACTTACAATTTTCTGATTAATTTCGTTGCGGTATCTCCAAGACAGTTTTTTTTACTATGGACACTTTTAACGTGCACATCTTGCTACATTGTTCTCACATAATGTACCATCTCAAAATGAATGATGTAGCCAAGATTTTGTAACAATAATTTGATTTAAAAGAGTGTCCATGGAGTTTCTTGCCCGTTCTTCTCCATAGAGGTCTACGTTAGGGAATGACCAACTACAGTACTTTCACAGTTTTTATGTCTTGTGACTGGGACTGTAGCTACATTTAATTTTCATCTTTGTTTCGACAATTCAAAAGTGTCTGTTATTGGCCTACTTGAAATAAATGCATTGATTTTGTTGTTGTTAAATTCATTCTCTGAGACTTCGCCAACGCCACTGTTGATTCTGACTTACAGGAGTTCCAGTGTGGCGGGCTTGTCTTAAACCATACCTACGATAATGATTTTTTAAGTCGATGAGAGACCCACGAGGCCTCCCACTAGTTGGGCAGATGATCTGGTGAGGGCTGTAGGAATCCGCTGGATGCAAATTGCCGGGACCGTTTAATGTGGCGACACTTGGGGTAGGCCTATGTCCAGCAATGGACGTCTTTTCGGTTGAAATGATGATGATGAGAAGAATTTTAAAACGTATCGGGAAAACATAATTAGTCGTATTTCTTGCAAAGGCTTTTTTTTTTTAGGATGGGAAATCATCAAATGACTTCTCCCACTCTGGGCGAAGCGGGAGGGAGTGTCAGACTCTTACTGACTAAAACCCATCCATGTTCCATCCTCGCCCTTCATGTTCCGGGGCCGCGGTATCTCTTTCGAACAGGCCCGCAACCCCGGGCAATGGCTTGACAACAAGATTTTGTCCGCGGCTTCGTCCTTGCACAACCCTGATATTATATCACGGGCACGTGATATCGGAATGAAAGTATCATATGTCTTGGCATGACCCAGGTCACAGTCTATCCTTATGCCAAACCCAATTCAACAATTTTCATCCAAATTCGTTCAGCTGTTTTCAACGTGAAAAAGGGAGAGACAAAGTTACTTTTGCATTGTTAACTTTTCCTAGTACTATACAATTTATATACTCAATTCTTTATTGCTCCATAAAGTTAAGTGATTTTAATTATTTATCTTCATAATTACTTAATTATTTATAGTTACTCAATCTATCTTGCTAAGCTTTTCCCAACCACGTATTTAAGGGTCGGTTTTCAGTCTAACCGTATGTGACCCCCACAATTCAGTTACTGAAAAGATAACCCCTTTGGTAAGACAGTATATCTTACTTTCAACTTTCTGATTACACCAATGTCATAGATAATAACGAAAAAAAAAAAACAAAAAAAAAAACAGACAAAAGACAGTCCGGACTAATTTAAGTAAATACATCTTAATTTTAAAGTAATTTAAATCTTAATTTTCTTGTTAATCATTGTAAAATAGCGTCCATCAACAGCTCAAGGATCAAATTTTAAATTAATTAACTACGTAACTCTTGATAATGTGTTATTTTAATAATATTACAACATTAAATTAGCCCTAAAACAATTACTATGTTTACTTTTAGGACGTAAAGTGGCCGGTTATGCTTATCGGCCATGGCGGGAACGTACAGGTACACAAGATGGCGCCTAAATAAACAACACATGAAGTAGTGTGACCATAAATGAGATGTAATGATCTTTTAATGGTTTTCAGTGTAGTTTAAGTTTTCTTTGTAGATACTAGATTATAACCGCGGCTGCGCCCGCGTAGAAAAGTATCTAACAAGTAGGTAACACAAGAGTTATAAGTTTTATTTGTACTAATATTTCATGGACAAGACTGAAATAAAAAGTATTTATTTTTCTTTTATGTGGTGATCCAGGTTGTAACCTATACGTGGGTCTTTCATAAAAAAACAAACAAGAAGTCTTGCGTGAAAGAGATACAAATATTTCCCCATCCTTGCAAACGTTCTCATTATCACTATCACTATTATAAAACAAAGTCTCCCGCCGCGTCTGTCTGTCCCTATGTATGCTTAGATCTTTAAAACTGCGCAACGGATTTTGATGCGGGTTTTTTAATAGATAGAGTGATTTAAGAGGAAGGCTTTTGTATATAATTTTACGCGGGCGAAGCCGCGAGCATCGGCTAGTAATAGTATAAAGTTAGTCCTTTATCCCATGAGCGACTTTGAAACTTGTTGAACACACTACAAGTTTCACAGGCATACAGCAGTCGGGTTGACTAGCAATCATTGGTAAATAAACCGTTGGATTATAAATCTATAGGTCATCATCATCATTTCAGCCGAAAGACGTCCGTTGCTGGATATATTCCTCTCCTAAGTGTCGCCACATTGACCGGTCTCGTGCGACTCGCATCCAACGGATTTCAGCAACCTTCCCCAGGTCATCGGTCCACCTATATGTAATTAACTAAAAGCTAAAATTAGGTATGTGTAGTAATATAAAACTAACATTGACAATTAAAGTAAAATTTGATAAAACAAATAATAATAATAATAAAAACTTTATTTCTTCAACTTAAATAACTTACTTTATTTACAATGGAAAGAATCCTTTTAAGCAAGGAGTATTCTTGTTTTAGAATGCTCTGCCACGCCCCAGGTTATGTAATTGTTGACACAACAAAACCGAAAAATAATAAAATTTATGTTGATAATCTGTCATCTAAAAATAATTCCCCATCGTAGGTCCCTTGCCATAATAGCTGAAATGAAGCCCATTGATCCAATCACAATGCGTCCGAGTTAACCCCCATGTAACGAAGGAAATGCTTAATAAACCGCCAAATTGGACCCCCGCCCACCTCAACAAGTAACAGGTGAAGTATGAACCATAAAATTATATTAGTGATATAAATGGAGGGACCAGGCTACGTGAAATGAGTGGATTTTGTTTAATATATGGTTTGTTGACTAGAGGGAATGTATACACTCGGTTTTTGGAACGATGTGCTTAAGGTGATTACATGAACACGTGTTTTATAATTTATTTATTTATTTTTTACATTTTAGGAAAATTGCTAATATTAAGCCTCCACAGATAAATACAAAAATTAAAGCAAAAGTTACAAAAACTGTTACAATATTATTTACAATTAACAATAAAGTTGGTTTAAATAATAAAAATAAAAATGCCTAAAGGTACATGATTTACGGCAATAAACATTATCAGAAAAATATATGATTTTCTTCAGAATATATGCTAGTATGATAGTGTTTTGAAAACGTAATACAATTCATTTGACTCAATAAAAAAAACCACGAACTTATCTCTCTAAAAATTTCTATCAAACATAAGAAAAACATACTAAAATGCATGCGATAATTCTGTTTTTTTGGAAAATAATTCTACAAGCAATATTTTAGCATTACAGTGTGTTAGTTTTTAGTCCAATCAATAGATCTTCTTATTCTTATTCTTTATTGCACACAAAAATTATAAAGAAAAATATACACAAAATTAGAAAACATAGCTTATATACAACGGCGAGCTTAACCCAGAATTGGGTTTTCTAACAGCAAACCACACTTGTGCTGAGAGATTTGCAGGAAAGGATAACATATGTGCACAAACAATAGATTTAAAACTTAAATGAACTTATACACTAAACTAATACATACAATTGTAGATGTACATAATAGATTTTTTGTAAATCGATTCAAACTACTTATTTCGCACTATTTGGCCAGCAGTGACTGACATCACAACCAGTTTGTAGTGCAAGCTGATTTGAACTTTATTCTAACAACATTTAAAACGAAGTTAGAACCATCACAAACTAAGTTGCTAATTTAGCTCATCTAGTCGCCTTAAAAAACATGCGGGGCAGTCTTTGAGGACTGTCGATAGGAGTAAGAACTAAGTAATCTACATAATATCTGCTACGGATTGTGCCGCGCACGCCTAAGTGGTGCTACGCCGTAGCGGATCGGCTACGGCGGTTACGCGTTCCAAGATGTTGGTTAAAAATGTTAAGAATAATATGTCAAGTGCGTTGCTGAATTACTAGCAGACTTGACCTGTGTGACATGGTTTTACAGTGGCAGGCTTCTTGTCTTTAATTCTTACTTTCAACATTAGATTCTATATAACATCCTATAATTGTGCCTTATACTTAATAATTTATTGTATTCCAATAAAAAGTTTCTGCTAAGCCTTTTCCCAACTAAGTTGGGGTTGGCTTCCAGCCCAACCGGTAGTAGCTCAATGCTATTATTTTACATGGACCAACTGCCTATCTGACATCCACAACGACATCCATTGGTACTGGTTTTCAGACTGACTACCATAACGACTATCAATAATTAAAAAAATAGAACTGAGATCAACGGCTTAAAGTAAAGCACTTTAAGCCGTTGATCCCGGCTGCACTTTATTAATATCAAGGCACATCTGTGCCTTGATATTAATAAAGTGATTCATTATCATCATCATCATCAGCCTATAATTCCCACTGCTGGGACACGGCCTCCTCTCAATAAGAGGGAATGGCTATAATCTACCACGCGGGCCCAGTGCGGATTGGCACAGATTACTTCGGTAAAATGTGATGATGATGAGTGAATCTGGTGTAATAGGTCACCTATGTACAGACCAACAGGACCTAGGGAAGCACGGCTTAACCTGAAGATGATTAATTAATCAAAATAGGGTCGACGGCAAAAAAATCATTCAATTTCTCAATACGTCACGCCTTGATATAATTTTTAGCGAGTTCTGACATCACGAGTTGCGACGTATTTTATCTTTGTCAATATACAAAAAAAAATACGTGTCCTTTTATTTTCCAATATTCTAACTGACAGACTCAACAGGTTTGCAATTTTTTCAAACTCGTCATGCATTTTTACATGATAAATATCGTTTTAGGAAAATCCCGCATAACCAAGAAGTGTATTCACCTTCCCTGACGTCACGTGTCTTGCTCTTTAGTGGTAGTAAATCGTAGTTTAGGATGACGGTATCATAATTCTGGTAGTATAAAGTGTACCATCAGTTATTTAATATATTTCCTAGTTCTCGGTAATGGCTCGTCAGGGGTAAGGAAACTCGAGAAAGTTTCTGAATACATCGAAACCATATTACTAGCTTATCCCCGCGGCTTTACCAGCGTGTAGCTTGATAATTGTCCCACGGGATTACATTACCGGGATAAAAAGTATGTTTTACGTTAATCCACGTTTTGAACTATCTGTGTGCTAAATTTCATTCAAATGCGTTCAGTGGTTTTTGCGTGAATGAGTAACAAACATACTTCCCTTTACACACTTTATAGTTACTCGCCTTTTAAATACTAGTGTGATTAGTAAGATAAGATTACCTTTGCCTGCGACTCAGATCACTTAATGATCTCTTATTGTTAAAAAAAAGGTTTTACACAGTCAGCCATTGAACGTTCTGCGTCACTAATCATCACAGCAATATCACTGGCCAGTAAAATGGACACTAATGAAATCTATTTTATTTTTAGGAAAAGACGATAATAATAATAAAAAAAAATGTATTTCCTAATCAGCCTTTAATAATAATAGAATTAACATAGCATATTTCTTCTGAAACAAAACTTCTTCATTTTTAATTTTTCTTATCACAATCAAATATTTACTTTATGAATTTAATGATCATCTACGTTTTTTAATTTGTCCTTCATTATGGAATGGTACAAAACATTCTACACATAAGGCTACATCACATTGAACGCATTCATAGACACTTCTCTTTGGCTTAGACGTGGTACTGCAGTATCTACATCTACGCAAATTTTTCTTAGATGATTTCATAAGCTTATGATCGCTGTCTTCATTCTTCGTTTGATGATAACGGCTGTGGTGGTGGAGATGGAGGCGGCTGTGGAGGTGGCGATGGTGGGATAGGCGGTAGTGGTAGAAACAAAAACTCCTGTGGTGGTTGTGATGAAGACGATGTTCCAGAGCATGATCCTTGATTTTGACTACGTGTGCTCACGGTGCTGGTACTAAAACTTTCCTACTAACCGATGTCTGATTGTGTGGCCTGGTCATCAGTAACACCCACGAAGTCATTCCATTGGTCCTCGTCTAGTGACTCCAACTCCCGATAAGTGTATGTGTGTCTAAAACAATGAGAAAATTGCAATGTGTAACTATTACATTACGAATTTCATAAGTACCCACACACCTGCAAAAAAACCGCCAAAAAAAAACCCCAAACTTACATAATAATAGGTTACAAGAACAAGATTGTTTATCGCAAATTTATTACAATATCATAACACAGTCATGCTCATATACCTGTTGTAAAACAATATGGTTCAAAGGGATTACTCGAAAATAAATACTCAATACAACATCTCAAAGTTAGGTAGGCAATTCTTAGGTTATATTTTTTCAACACACCGGTTTGTATTCAATCGCTAATAATATATGTTTTTCTTATTATCCTCGATTACATTTGCACATAACATCGAAGTATATACTATAAAGGAATAGTTTCACTTACCTTTTCCAAGAAGACATGATTTTTGTTCACCATAAAACTTGTAAACACGTAACGTACACGCGCGATGACAACAAATGTTCCTGCGCGGGTGCACGGTGGCCAGTTCACAGGCCATATTGAAAAAAGGCGCGAATTTAAAATGTCGCGCGGCGAACTTGAACGCTGGCTAGTTGACGGGCCAGTGTGCTCTAACGCGGGTCGTAAATGTTCATAAGGTTCAATATATAAATAAAAATCTATGAGATAACGACCTTGAAGTGAGTGTCCAGTTTACTGGCCACTTTGTATGAGCCGTCCTTTAAAGGGTACTGGGTAATACGATAACACTAGGTAAGATAGGTTGTCAGACTTTTAGGACCACTGACTACCTGTACCTTAGTAGCATTTTTTGTTGGCATTTAGTTGGGCCACATACCTCTGGTTAGTTGGCAAATGCATACAATTGGCGGGCAGTTTGCGGGTTGGGTCCAAAACTGATGGCCTACGTGGATTTGCCAACGAAGGCCCAACTTGCGATGGGGCCAACGTGGATTTGCCTACGAAGGTCCAAGTAAGTAAGTGAGTACTTGAGCCTGCAACCACTACCAATGTTTATGTTTACTACCGAGCTGGTAGTGTTGAACTAACAACAATCTTGTGTGAACAGTGTTCACAGTGTGATCACTAATAGGGTTAAAAAAAAATACAGTCCAGTTGAGAACCTCCTCTTGGAAGTCGGTTGACAAAACTAAATGTCGCTCTGATCTAAGCTGGTGATATATTTTCTAAAATTCACTCGAACCCAACCAAATCGTGGCAACACAACGATAGCGACTTCTAATTGGACTACAACGCCATCTATCGAGGTTGGGGTACAACTTTTGAACCTTTACGATACTATCATCACGGAACAGAGAAAACAGTGGAAGTGCAATGCACCAAAATTACTGCAGGAACCGCTGTCACCAAACTAACACATTTAAACCGATAATCATATATTGCACTACAAAAAAACAATTCGTTTGATTCGTTGTTCAAAGTTTAGTCAAAATTAGCCTACATCACAGATTTGGAAATAAAACCTGACGTTTTACAAATAAGATGTATTTTGCTTTAGCGGCAAAACGTGTTTACGATCTATAGTACACTAGATTCGATTGACGAGTCAACTCCGCTACTTGACCATAGATGGCGGTATTCTGAGTGGTTGCAATTATGAACTTAAACGCGTAAAACATATGGTTGACATTTGCGTGATCGGTCGGTTTCTGCTGCTACTCGGTCAATGCCGGACCACGTAGCATATTAAATTTATTTATCGATGTCGATAGATACCCCATATTATGGTCTTCAATTCGCAAAAATAAGAGTTGTTGGGAGTACATTTATTTATTTGGTACACAAGCAGCTATTCATTTAAATTATAAATAAATAGACACAGACAGACAGGTAAATTTAGAATTAATAAAAGTGCTGGTATGTATGCATGCATGCCTTTTACAAGTGTTCAAAGGAGACATTTTTTTTTAGGGAAACCTAAAAGTATTTTAAATGAAGGTTAGAGGACCTGCTGATGTCTATTTAGTGATCAATGCAAGGTCTCAATCATTAATAAATTATAATAATTACGTTACTATTTAAAACATTGATTATACATATTTTTGCTTTAAAGCGTTTATGCAATCTATGAAGAATGAAGGCGACCTTATACTTGTATTGTAATGTAAAACTAAATAAATAATGAATTTAAAAATTGTTTATTCCTTGTATCGATATCAATCTATAAATTCAATATTCGACTTGACCACATCACTACTTGAGTAGCGAAGTGCTTTCGAGGGTGTTCTATTGAATAGAATCAATCCAAAATAAACTTTAACTTAATTGTGTACGGTTGATTTTGCCCAAACGTTCTATTAAATATTAATAAATATTAACAAAATAAGATTTTTATTAGAAAACAATGAAAAAAGTACTAAACAATGATACGAAATACCTCCATTTTTAAGATTTTTCCTCCTACTATCATTTTTCCACTCTAAAATGGAACAATACGGCATTGCTAGGGATGTAAGTTGTTATCATAACTTAAATCCCTACAAGGAACTCCCAACAGTAGGAATAGACGCAGCAGGCCCGTCGTTAGTTGGCCCAATGTTGTTATAACAACTGAAATCCCTGCAAAAATACCCATCAGTAGGAATAGTAACAGAAGGCGGCACTTCGTTGGCTGTTCGTTGGGCAAATAGTGCATGTTTATGACAATGGGCCTATTTTAAGTTTAGGTTGGCGGAACAACTAACCGTCTGCCAATACATTCCCAACTGTTGGCATAAGGAAGCCAACGGCAATTGCTACTAGGGTAACGACTGCCAAAGATGGACAAATGACATTCGGGACCAACAGCTTAACGTGTTTTCCGAGGCACGGACGAAACTCGGTATGTTAGGGACCAACCTAGGCAAGCAGGGCTTAACCTAAAGATCGGCCCGACCGGCTGTTATTATTTAGCCACGAGCTCCCGAACTATGCTACTAAAAATACTAACATAAAACATACTCGAACCAATCCTTTCGCAAAAACTTCATTTAAGGTTTTAATGCGCAGTGTATCTATGAAAAAACTCATTTCGAGTTAATCCTCTATATAAAGAAAGTTTCCCGTCCGTACGCGGGGCTACGCTAAAACTAAAATGTACCCCGCTAAAACTTTTTCGTCTAAATTATTTATTACGCTTCGTAGTCCCGTTTCGCGCTAAATTTTCATACCCTTTGTTTTATGTCCCGAGTACGTAGCACGAACATGCGATAAAGGACGATCTTTAATACAAAAGTATAGGAAGCAATTTGATGTAAACTATCCGAAAGCATCAACATTTTTTTTAACGATTCTTTTTTTCTCTTTCAACTTTAAGCCAGATGTCCTATCATTTTCATCAGCCAGTAAATTGTTACTTGTTACTTCACCGTTTTGAGAGCAGCGATGATAAAATAATTTACACAAAATACCTCTAGGCGCGATTATTATTTTTTATCATTAAGTAATTAAGATAATAGGTACCAAGAAAAATAAATAATACATTAGAAATATGAAACACCCTGTTAAAAATGTTTACGTATCAAACTGTAGAGTATACCTAGCGCACGAGTCGAGCAGATATTTCCATCACCATTTTCAACGAGACAAAACTACGCCTTGCGTCATTAGAATGAATAAAAAAAAATGTTTTAATTATTCAAATCTCAAAAATACCTATTTTTTTATTATGAACGTTTACTAATAATTGGATACATGAACTGGGGTGCCTTTTAAGACGACTAAAAAGTCACGGTGAATAAAGATTCTCAGCGAATCAAGTATTCAAAATCAAAATCAAAGCATTTATTTCAAATAGGCCAGTTACAGGCACTTTTGCCCATTCCCTAGCGTAGATCTCTATGGAGAAGAACGGGCAAGAAACTCCATGGACACTCTTTTAAATCAAAATATTGTTACAAAATCTTGGTTACATCATTCATGTTGAGATGGTATATTATGTGAGAACAATGTAGCAATATGTGCACGTTAAAAGTGTCCATAGCAAAACAAAAATAAAATACAACTCAAAAACAAAATAATTAACTCAAATAAACCATGGCGACTAAGAGATGACCAGTCACAACTGACAGCGCCCGTTCACGAACATGACGCATGGATCAGCACCATTCAGCTCAACGATTTTTAAGGGAGCTAAATGGTCCGACACACGCGCCACCATCAGCGAGACATTTGAGAGAGCATGACATACTCTCAACCGCCAGGGCACAGTCTAGTCAAGAACTGCCGTAGGCTTTCAGTGAATGATAGCTTTCTAGTACATAGTACTCACACAATATGGGCTATGCGATTATATAATACTAACATTGAATCTACCTATAATACTAACAATGCAAAGATAGTTGTACAATCTCCAGCAGCTCCAATAATACCATTTAATGCTATCAATTGCGCCCCTGTCCTTGTGGAGCAGGACCAGCATTGAGCCAAGCATTTTTAACAGCGATATAATCGCTCAACTTGTAATATGCTTGTTGACAAAGTGTGCGTTTAATGCATGTTTTAAATTTCGTCTCATTCAGTTCAAGAATAGTTTGTGGAATTTTATTATAGCATCTCAAACAGTACCCCATGAAAGATGAGTCTACTTTAGCGAGTCTAAAGCCAGGCTGAACTATTATATATATATTTTCAAATTCATAATCCTTCCAACGGACGTTTTTCTCCGCGCGGTTGTATAAGGCCTACCGGTATTATTTCACTTTAAAATATTTTTGTATTTTTTAAAACCAATAAAAATTAACGGTATTCCCATGTTTCGGTAAATAAATCTCATTTTAGCCCACGAATTGGTTTTAGCTGTGAAATTGTTTCGTACTGGGTAAAATAAAAATAGAAAAGCAGGATTTTAGTTGCGCAAAGTTCGGAGAATGCTTTTAGTACGTATTGGCTTTGTTTTCGGTTATGTGTAGGTATATTTCGAAGCGCTTTGAACTATATCAATATAAGTAGGAAGTTTTCTGAAGATCAGATTTATAATTTTATAATTATTTGGTTCACTACGACGGTAACAAACGTGAAACCAGTCCATCGATATTTTAATAAATATGCAAATGGATTTAGCCCTTGCAAATCCAAATCCCTTGCTTTGATGTAATGTGAAGTCGTGATGGCCCAGAGGTTAAGGCCTCGCCACCCACGTATGAGGTTGTGGGTTCAAATCCGTGAAAGAGTCAATGTGACTTTTTAAATTCATATGTACTTTTCTAAGTTTATCTTGGACATCACAGACATCGGTAAAAGAAACTTGGACTTATATTAATACTAGCTGACACACGCAACTTTGTCTGCGTCACATAAAACGAAAGGAAAAAAAAACCTCGTTTTTGCAACACTTTTCATTCTTGCTCCGCTCCTAATGGTCGTAGCGTGATGTTATATAGCTTATAGCCTTCCTCGATAAATGGACTATCCAACACATTTTTTTTTTAAATTCATTCAACCCGTAGATCCTGAGATTAGCGCGTTCAACCAAACAAACAAACAAACTCTTCTGCTTTATAATATTAGTATAGATATGTCTGAAATCGCCTACCCGGCTTGAGCAAGCGTGGTGATCAATGCTCGTCCCGTCTCTGTGTGAGGCCTTTGCCCAGAAATGAGATAGTAATAGGCTGGTATTTTATTATATTACTAGCTGACCCGACAGACGTTGTTTTGTCACCTACTACCTACCTATCGGAATTGAGTTCAGATCTCGCCACGAATTATTTGGTTTCGGTTTCCGTTCAGTTGGAAGGCGGCACTCTGTAACTTGTTGACTAGTTTGCACCTAAACCCACGTCTCCTCACCAGTAACAATGCGTTTCATTAATGTTGGGTCGGAATTGACTCGTTCAAGCATGTCCTTAGCGACTCTCGTGCGATTGAGTTGTTTGAGAAAATTCAGGTCTTTTGGGACTAGCCGAGCGGTTTGTTGTTTCATACCCAAATGATTAGTTAAATGGTACGGATCGACTCGTGAGATATAGAAAGTTCGGTGACTATCACTCTGAAAGTTGAATGAGGATTTTCAGTCACTATTTTCTTCACTTTTGCGATGTTAACTTCAGTTGCAGACGATAATGGCCTACCAGCGCGAAGCAAATCTTACATCACATCTCGAGCGCTTTTGAACGCTTTGTTCATAATATAAGTACGTGTTTTTGATAAAGTCGATTCACTGAAGCCTTCTGTAACATTTTCAGTGACTCCAAACACAAAATTCCAAGTGCAATGCAAAATTTAAGACAAACTCTTTGTTCGATGTTTTTGTTCTTAGTGAAATTCGCTATTACTCGTGCAATAATAATCGCTAAAATACATTCGCAACCAAACTAATTCACCGCACAAAACTCCGCTCGCAGACAACTTTACGAAACAAAACTAAAAACAGATAAGCTTTGTAAAAAGCACCGGTAATCTGAAAAGGGAAAAATGAGCGAACAATCCCACAGTGGTAGCTGAGTGCTGTACGGTATTAAAAACAGACAAATACTACAGAATAATCAGTTTAAGGGCGCACAGAATGACAGCAAAAATTCAAATTTGGCCCCCGCTTCCTCAGGCTAGATAGTTCTATCTCGCTCACACTATCAAGAAGATTTTTTTTAGGGTGAACTACACTATTGATGGAACGATGGCAAATATAATAATGTGTGTGTTTTATGTATGAACAATAAAAATTGTAATGTTTTAAAGTTTTAAATATGGACTCGATGGTCTAAAATAAATTTGATTATTATCTCCTTTATTCATTTATCATCTTACTTTATACATTTTTAAGTATTTCTTTAAAAACATATAAAAACATTTAAAAATATAAAAAATAGGGCTCCGCCGGTGTCGGAAGCAGGGAGTCACCGGTGGTTAGGGTTGCAGAGACAGGAACCTCCTCACAATGCGAGCCGTATCGAGGAGTACTGCCTTCTGTATCAGGCCCTTGATCCAACCGCCTAAAGAAAGCTTCGACAGATGTTCGTCGAGGCTCTTGGCTATCAAGCCATTGGCCGACACGACAATCGGCACAATGGTAACCGAGTCCATATTCCACATGTCGCGAACCTCCTGCGCCAAGTCGAGATATTTTATTTGTTTCTCTTTCTCAGCTGCGGAATGGTAACATCGATTATCACTACGCGGCACGCTGATCGGTCTATCACCACTATGTCAGGCTTATTGGCGACAATAGTCCTGTCAGTAATGATAGACTGATCCCAGTACAACGTAACATGGTCTTTCACGAGAACTGGGTCGGGCACATACTTGTAGTACGGTACCTCTAATTCCACAAGATTAAATTTCAAAGCAAGTTGCTGGTGAATAATCCTGGCTACTTGATTGTGCCTGTGCAAATACTCGCCGTTAGCCAGACGAGAACAACCAGAAATAATATGTCTGATGGACTCACCCGGAAGGTGACATGCCCGACACACGTCAACCGTCCCGTCCTTCATAATATATTTCCGGTAGTTGTTCGTCAACATAACTTCGTCCATAATCGCACAGACAAAACCTTCAGTTCAAAGAGGTCACCAAAACGTAGCCAGGACACGGACGCTATAAAATCTACATCGGGCCCATGAAGAGCCCGGTAGAAGCGCTATTATTATTATTAAATATTCATCACCTGCCTGGTCTTTTCCAAATATGTGGAGTCAACTGAATAAAAGTATTTTATATGGAGCAATTGCCTATCTGCCCTCCACAGCCCAGTTAATACTGGGTAATACAATACCTCTTAATAAGACTGGCTGACAGAATTTCGAGCCACTGACTACCTGTAAAGACTGTCAAAGATCTACATATGACAGACAGCAGATTTCCGAGGCACGCAGGAAACTCGGTATGTAATAGGTGGTCACCCACATAAGGACAAACCTAGGCAAGCACGGCTTAATCTTAAGATTGACCCAAGCCGCTGTTATTATTTAGCCAATAGCTCCTTACCTCCCCTCGCTTAATCATAATGAAACCTAAATTCAATTCTGTTTTTAAACATTTAGAGAGACGTACTGCAATATTACTGACAAGTCAACACGAGGAAACTAATATTTTGGAAACTTTATAAAAACGACACAACTCCTTTGCGATTCCGAGCACTTTAAACTAATATAGAAAAGCGTGGTGTACGGTGAATTAACATGGGAGGCGTTTTTCACTCTACATTTCTTGATACTAGCCTAAAAAGAGATTTCTATCGACATTTTTTCAACAGCAAGATTTTGTTCTTGTTTAACATAAAAACATAATTATGCGACACTCGAATGAATTTTGATTTTTTTTGCCGGATTTTCTTCCGCCATTTTGTTTTTATTAATTTAAATTACGGCCACGCATAATACATATATTCATCGATAGCTGGTGTCAATACAAACAAGTTTTTCTGAGACAAAATCTTCTACAGCGTCACTTTTTCGAGATTTAAGCTACGAGTATCAAATTGTGCTTTCGAAAACGTGTCACTTTAGAACATTTTGCCTCATACAAAACTTGTTTGTATTTATACCAGCTACCAGTTTTGGATAAAAACCCATATTAAAGGTTTTATATTATGCGTGGCCGATACTTTAAAAAAGATGGTTGTCTGTAAAGTCGGTTTAACGGACGATAATTTTACGTGATATCGTCATATTTCATGATATTAGTGAATTTAACTTTAAGAACAAACACCCCCTTAAGGATTGAAATTCTAACAATACCGTTGCGTTAGTTCCAATCATACGCCCTTTTTTTCGGGTGGGAAATTATCAGATTACTCCTCCTGCTCTGGGCAGAGCGGAAAGGAGTCCCAGACTTTGACTAAAACCCATCCATGTTCCTTCTTTTCCTTTCTCACCCCTTTGTGTTCCCGGGCCATGTTATCTCTTTCGAACAGTCCCACGGCCCCGGCAGGAATCGGCCCTTGCGGACCCCTTCCTTATGCTGACATCGGAACGCGCGACACCTCATGTTGCCATATGACAGACGGACGGTAAGCTAACCCATAGCTCACCGTCCACAAGCCCGCGCCTACGGTGGCCGGGGGCCACCACGTGGCCCGCAACGCCCGGTGTGTTTCTTGCGGCGGCTGAGACGTGAGGTTTTCTCCCACTCACGTTCCACCACCTCCTTCGCTAGCATGACTGCTTCGCAGAAGGAGGTGACGGCTTCCCATTCCGGCTCGCTCCAAACCATGGATTGGACCAGGACCGGACGCGAGTGGTCGCCGCCCCCGATTGCCGCTACGAGGACACGTCGGTGATCCGCCCAAGCGGGGCAAACATCCACTGTGTGCTCCACTGTGTCCGCCGGTCGATCCTCGCAGTGGTGACACCGGAGCGTTTCCTCCCGCTCGGTTCGGTGCAGAAACTTCCCGAAACCACCGTGTCCGTTGAAGACCTGCGTCAGACGGAAGGCACTATTTGGCGTTGTGGTCGCTGCTAGCAGAACTTTGATAGCTTAGATCACGGAAACGTGACACGTACGGACGTTGTTTGTTGTGATGCCAACTATCGATTAATAAATGCTTTATGGGTTTCTGATCAAATCAAAGTTGATCAGAAGATGTTTTCAGTGATTGTATTTTAACTTCGATAGCTCTCATCTCGGAAATATGACAGTTAAGAACGTTTTAATTTGTGCAAAATTTGTTTGCATTGATGCTAGCTGTCGATTGATAGACGTTTTATGCGTGTTTGATCAAATCAAAAGTTACGCTGAAGATTCCATCGGTGAATGCACTTAAACTTTGATAGCTCATTATCACGGAAACGTGACACTTTAGAAGATTTTACCTAATACAAAGTTGTTTAGTTGTTTTGTACCAGCTATCGATTCATAAAAATCCTATACGTGGCTGCTACTATAAAAAAATCCGGCCAAAAAAATCTAAATTAATCTGTGTTTACAGTTTGGTATTTCAGTTTCATATCTATCGTCTTCATCTTAAATTCATTTACAACATTGGATACATAAGGGTTCAAAAAATTCATTACACCAAGTGAGGACTGTGGTGCACCACGCGGGATGTGGACCCCTCCACATGTGAGTGTGACTACAGTTTGGACGAAAAATGTAATTCCTTCGATTTATAAACTTGACTAAAACAATTCGGGTTAGTGATAAAGATCATAATAGTAAATTTTAAAAAGTTTAAGTTCTCAGGCAAAAGTGCGAAAGGGCTTGGAACATTTTTCCGCCATTTGGTTTTTTTTTTCAAAGTAGCGGGCACACATACGACCTATATTAATCGATAGTTAGTATCAATACAAACAAGTTTTGCGTGAGACAGGATGTCCTAAAGTGTCATGTTTCCGAGATATGAGCTATCAGAGTTAAAGTCAATTCACTGATGGAATCTTCAGCACAACTTTGGTTTGATTAGGCACGCATAAAACACGTAATAAATCGATAGCTGGCTTCAATACAAACAAGTATTGTCGAGACAAAATGTTCTAAAACGTCAAGTTTCCGAAATATATGGCATTGTGATCGCTACCAGCACACCTTTGATAGCTTAAATCTCGGAAACGTGACGATTTAGAAGTTTTTGTCTCGTACATAACTTACTTGTATTGGTTAGGTGGTAATAGGTTTTGTGCGTAGCCGCTACTTTAAAAAAAAAACAAAATGGCAAAAGAAAATCCCGCCCAATACTTCAAACCCCTTTGCACGGATAAGTCACGTGCTACTTTATTATAATTTTTAATAAAATGATTTTCTTGTGAAAAATAAATTTGTTGATACAAATATCTCTCTCGATAACAGGCACGTTTACCTAGCGACATTTTTGACGTTGACATCGATTTCAAACCATTTCAAAAATTATTTTATCAATGAAAACTACAATATTTTGGAAAAATAAAAACACGGGTGCTTTATTTTTTTATCTAAATTTCATGTTTCATAAATAAGTAATTTCTTTAGAACATAAATCGGTGTCCATCGGGTTTTCTGCGCGAAAACAAAGAAATACAGCCCCCACGTCTGAAGGCCGAAGCCGCACTGACAATTGGTGCATCGGGGTCCTAGCGAGGGCCGGGGGGCAGGGCGGTCCTAGCTGAGACTGGTTAAAAAGCTTGAAATTTTAGAAAAGAGGCTATTACGATGGAAATAAATCGTTTAAAAAAAAAAGAAAACGTATGAACACTGCGTTATATAGTTTTCGACTATCATGTAAAGTTTCACGACCTAATTTAACGTTTTTAATTGAATACTTGGTTTTGAAATTTATTTTAGAGGTAACTTTGAGGTAGTTTTCTATCGAGAAAATTTTATGGAATCGTGTTTCCGAAACGTATGAACCTTAGAAGCAGTCCTCAACTTTGCCATATATTAATCCCAAGGTGAATGCTTTAGTTATATTAACACGAGACGGGTTTAAAAATCACGATTTTGGGTTATACGGGCCCTTAAATAGTGGCTTTTCTTTAAACTTGTAGGTATAAGTCAATCGAACGTTGGATGTATCAGTAGCCGTGATTCACCGTAATGTGCAACGATACAGACAGACAGGATCTCACGTGCGCAGACAAGGACAAGTCAGAAATCGTGCAGACTGTGCCGTGGACGACGTTTTAAAAGGACGCAAACTTTAAGAAATGATTGTTCAGAACCGAAATGTTTTAGAAGAAGTGCGTAATGAACATGTTACAGTGAGCAAATTTAGCATTTCAATGTGATTAAATTTAGCATTTCAGTGAGGCCCAGTGCATTAGGCAAATGTCATGTCACGTGATTTTATCTGTTTTTATTTATACAAAAATCGTGACACATATTACAGAAGCATAAAGTACCGAACCCATTATCAATCGACTGATGAACGAAAACTGACTTTCAAATCTGGTGTGAGCTCTCCATTGACTACTTCTCCGTCACATATGTCATAAGTGCAATATCACAGATTCAGAGTTGACTGGTATTGAATAATTTAGACTACCTAAGTGGTGCACATTTGCGCAATGTGGCAGTCAGTACATGCAAACATAACCGAACACTGGTAAATTATTGAGGGATCCGGAGAAAATGGAGGAAGCAGGAAAGAATACTCACTTCCTTACGTTTTTTGAAATGGTTGTGCTTAAATCGGTTGCTTTATGTCTCTGCATAAATTATTAACATCACATTTGTGTTCCAAAAGAATCGGTAAAAGCGTACCAATAATAAGTGTTGTTGTATTTGAATATTTATGTCCCATGTAATATGGGGTAACCATTATGCCATCAAACGGGCGTCTCACGACAAAAATTCGACATCATCATCATCTACTTAACCTTTTCTCAAATATGTTAGGGTCGGCTTCGAGTCTAACCGGAGGCAGCTCAATCCCAGTATTTTACTAGAAACAACTGCCTGTCTGACTTCCACAACCCAGTCAATACTGGATTATACGATACCACTTGGTCAGACTGGTTGTCAGTGTTTTTGGCCCACTGACTACTAACGATTGCCAAAGATGGGCAAATGACAGCCGGGACCAACAGCTTAGCGTGCTTTCCGAGGCACGGAGAAAACTTGGTAAGTACGGGTGGTTATTCATCCACAGACCAACCTAGGCAAGCACGGCTTATCCTAAAGATCGGCCCGAGCGGATTACACCAGAATTTACACTGTCCTATGTGCAAATAAGATGTGTGCAAAGTAATCTAAAATAATAATATAATATGATAAACTATACCAATTTTATGAAAAGGAAGGATTCGATTTTTTGTTTGTTTGTTAAAATTTAGCTCAAGAAAAGCTATATCTTTACCAAGTAACTTAATCTGTAAGTTATATTAACATCGTGGACAAAGTCGCTGCCGAACTGCTAGTTAGGTATATTGGTGTTTGGGTGCCCATTTTGCGCAAATCGCCTATTTTACGCCTTTGTGAGATGATTTTAAATCATTTCTGTCACCTTCGTTAATTTTACCTTTTTTTGGATGGAAAATCATCAAATAACTTTTCCCATCTGGCTAAAACCCAGCCATGTTCCTTACTCGCCCTTTATGTTCCGTGGCCGCGCTATCTCTTTCGAACCGTCCCGCAGTCCCGGCAGGCTTCGGCCCTTAGCCTCGGTGTCATATTAACCAGCAGTCGCTTTAGGAATAAAATTACAAATCACGTCTCCAATCCCGAGAAATTAGCCAGCGGTCTATAAGTATACCCACAAACCACCAACCAAAAATATATCAGCATTCAGAAGCGTATCTTATTGAAATCAAAGCAAAATAACGTAGTTGTTTTTCCACGAACTAATTTAGGTTTAAGTGTAAACAAGAGTCGGTAAAGCCATTGAAACAAAGCGTCTGAAACTGTGGCCACGAAATCAGCGGTAACAGATTGAAGGCAGGACGATGGTGTCGTGTGAACAGTTTTAGCCATGACAGCCAGTGGCTGCAGCGTCTTAAGAAAGAGCCTTCCCCAACGGTAGCCATAAATGCGCTTCTGTATCACTGCTGTTACACCGTATCTTCTTTATTTGGGACAAGGCCGCCACACGATTTCCAAACCACGGTAACTGCGAAAATTAGAATCGTAGTGATATTACAAAAAGTTCTACAGCGCCATCTATGACACAAATGATGTACTTACACTAAAGTCCTAAATTGTGCTATTAAAAGTTATCCTCGACTTAAGTAGACCGTGTTGGGTCCAAGCCGAGTGCCAACCATGCAATTTTGTATGGACACACTCACGCTTCCGAGCCGCTACCGAGCAACGAACAATGGATTGTGCGCTACGGCCGACACTCAGCTCGCGCGTGCGTGCGTTCTCCTTTAGGGCGCTTAGATGAGCTAAATTAGCAACTCTATTTCTGGTGGTTCAAACTTCGTTTGAAATGCTGTTAGAATAAAGTTCTAATCAGCTTGCACTACAAAGTGGTTGTTACGTCAGCCACTGCGGGCCAAATAGCGCGAAATGAGTGATTTCGATCGATTTACAAAAAAAACTATTGATTGGATTAGAAAATTAAAACTGTATCGTGCTAATATATTGCTTGTAGAACTATTTGCCAAAAATCGGAATAATCGCATGCATATTAGTATGTTTTTTTATTGTTTGAAAGATTTTTTTAGAGATAAGTTCGTGATTTCTTTTTATCGAGCCAAATTAATTGTATTATGTTTTCAAAACAGTATTATGCTAGCATATATCCTGAAGAATACCATATATTTTTCTGGTCTTGTTAATAGCAGTGAATCATATACTTTTAATAATTATAAAACTCGCGTTTAGCTCATGTAACCATAGAAAAAAAACACGTTTCCTTCACCTTACCGCTGGTTTTGTGACCGCAGTCTGAAACTGAATTCTCTCCGACTGGCACAAATAGAGAACTTTCTTATTTTGTTCTCAGTACTAGAAAGTCGTCGTGTTACGTTTCATTAGTGTGTATTTTTACTGATTTTCTTGCGTTGATTTTTTAATTTGAGCAGTATCGATGATGTGGTTGATTGTATCTTGGTTTTCCCGCAGTTTTATGTTTGAATTGATTGTTATGCAATTCGTTTTAGTACCGTCAGTATTTTTTGTATAATAGTCATAACCTTAAAGTATTAAATTAGTATTATTATTTATTAGTGGGCAGGGCACATTGCTCGCAGAACGGATGGTCGATGGGGCCGAAAAGTTCGGGAGTGGCGACCGCGAACCGGAAGACGATGCGTTGGAAGACCTCCCACTAGGTGGACCGATGACCTGGTGAAGGTTGCGGGAATCCGGTGGATGCGAGTAGCAAGGGACCGGTCAATGTGGCGACACTTGGGGGAGGCCTATGTCCAGCAGTGGACGTCTTTCGGCTGAGATGATGATGATGATTAAATTAGTAGCTGATGCCCGCGGCTTTGGTCGCGAACAAATAATATACTAAAACCTTTCTCGAGAACCGCTATCCATTGGTAGAAACAGTCTGAAAATCGGTTCAGTAGTTTTTGAGTTCATCGCGAACAGACAGAGAGACGCGGCGGAGGACTTTATTTTATGTGGTGATGGTAGTTTGTAAGTTTGAATGTCGTTATAGCTACTGATCTTATTCCGAAAATGTTTTGATTAATTAGAAATCTATATTATCCCCAAGTATATACAAAAAATTATATTCAAAATAGTTTCGTGGAATAATTTCCCACTGTATAACGAGCAAAGCCACGGAATAAAGCTAGTATTTCAGCTAGCCAACATTTTCATCAAATACTACAATCTTTTTTACGGCCATTTCAACCTCTATACTGTAAATAATCAACTAAATTGATTGATAAACTATACCCAATGGGCCATTTCTAGCTCGATAATACAAATAGCCGCTGTCGATATCACGTTATAGAGGCTTTCTTTATCTTTTGAGGGTCCCTGTAGGGTTGGTAAAAGATATGCTTAAAAGATACCATGGAAGTACATCCTTATTGTTTTAAGGAAAAGATGTCTTTGTTTGGCAGGGATATAAAATCTAACAAAAGGTAGACGAAGGACATCGAATTTGTGGCCTAGTGGTCGCAAGCATGGCTACTGAGTAAAGAGGCCCTGGCTTTTTTTTTTTGGGATGGGAAATCATCAAATGACTTCTCCCACTCTGGGCGGAGCGGGAGGGAGTGTCAGACTCTTACTGACTAAAACCCATCCATGTTCCTTCTTCGCCCTTTATGTTCCGGGGCCGCGGTATCTCTTTCGAACAGGCCCGCAACCCCGGAAGTAATAGACCCTGGGTTTGACTCCCGGATCGGACAAACTGTTGTTAGGTTTCTTCCATCAGGGAATTCCCAGTAGCACCTCCATTCTGCGAGTAATGTTTAAGTCCCATGACATAAGAGACGACCCTTCAACCATAAACCGTACACAAATTCAGACTCTGTTGCAACTACTGAGAATTTATTGTAGGATAAACCGAGTAACACTGACCGACTTGGGAATCCAGGACCTCATGGTCAGTAGTTCCTTTTGCCACCAACAGACCAACTAGGTAAGTCGGTTATGCGCGGTCGGTCACGTACGTCAGCGAGAAATATGTAGCAACGGTACAGCGGACCGTATGGCGCTATTGTAAAACACAGTGTGGACTCGTACGCGCAACCGACGACGTACGCGAGCAACATCAGCGCAGCAGGAATTGAGGCCTAAGTAAAGACGATAGAGGTTGTTGGACTGGTCGAAAAGCGCAGCAGGAATTTAGGCTGCGGGACTGTTCGAAAGAGATACCGCGGGCCCGGAACGTAAAGGGCGAGGAAAAAGCATGGATGGTTTTTAGTCAGTAAAAGTCTGACACTCCCTCCCGCTCCGCCCAGAGTGGGAGGGGTCATGATGATTTCCCACTCGAAAAAAAAAGAAGCCTAAGTAATAATACTTCCTGATTGGCAAAACAACGAACGAAGCCTTTCAAAAACGATTTAAATTTTCTCTAAAAAATAAAAATTTACAAAGTGATTGCCAACCCTATAAGTAACAGATAGGGGTGTAAAACCAAAATTAGATATTAAATAGCACCATTAGGAATTGACGCCAATGAATAGTGGTCGATAAGAGAAATGGCTTTCTTAGAACATCTTTTTTTCAGGCTTTAGTTTTTTTTTTCAACTTTAACCGAAAGAGAAATTGTAGGGATTGTCTGCAACGATTCTGGCGGATTGATGACGATGCTAAATGCGTTTGGATTGCTATGCGTAGAGAGTGCACTTTATAATGGAGCAATTTTTTTTTGTTTTGTAAGCTGTTGCCGGCGACTGAAAAACGTCTCTTTGTGAATTGGATTTTGCTAACAATATCAAGGGTTTTAGTTTTATGACCGGAACCCTAATTATTTTTCTAAAGTAGCCTAATAAAATCAGCTATTTGCCAGTAGAAGTTTCTTCAAAATCAGTCTAACTGTTTCGGAGATTCGCCGTTATTTTGATACTAGAAACAGACACTTCAATTTTTATTTATTTTGAAAGACATTTGAATTAGTGTATATTTTGCGAAGAACTCACTGGACCTCAAATAATTCGACCGCATGACTGTCAACAGGCAAAATTACTAAAAGACTGACGTCTGACAGTATCAAGCCATGTTAAATGAAAATACAGATACAATATTTTGAAAAATAAATAATTAATTAAAAGATAGAATGTGATAGACGAAGCCTGAAGGGCTCACAGCGAGTTTCATGATTTTCTTTGTTCCCTAGATTACATTCTAATACGCATCCCATTTACAACCTATTTTCTTATATTTTGACGACCCGATTGGCGTAGTGGTAGTGACGCTGCCTTACGTTCTTAGGGTCCTGGGTTCGAATCCCGGTAGGAGCAAATGTTTGTGTGATGAGCACTGACATTTGTTTCCGAGTCATGGATGTTTACATGTATAACTAGCTGACCCACGCAACTTCGTCTGCGTCACTTAAGAGGGAAAAAGCTACCTACTACTACCTACCTACTACTCCCTACCTACTGCTACCTACCACCTACTACTACATTTTTTTTTCATAAGTACCTTCTCTTGACAATAACAAACACAACAAAAAAAGAATCAGCCAAATCGGTCAAGCCGTTTTCATGCTATGTCGTGACAACGGAAAACGGGTTTCATTTTTATATATATAGATAAGTATGTACAAACAAAAAAATATATATGTAGTATATCAACTATCTAGTGTCCACGACACAAGCTTTGCTTCGTGTGGCACTAGGTGGCGCTGTGTGTTAATGTCCAGCGATATTTATTATTATTTATTATTTTCCCCTGTCAGGCGTCACGGTATCATAAACTCCTTTCTCACACCTTTTCTTCTGACCTTCCTCTCATCCGTCAACATTCATATCTATAACTCTTTTAGTGACATCCGTTTCTTCTCTCTTCATTACAGTCATGTTCTAATCAAACAAGACAGACGACTTCCTTTCAATTATTCTGTAACACACACCAGTTTCAAACTTCTTCTACTCATTCCTTACTTCCCAACTATGTTGGGGTCGGCTTCTAGTCTAACCGAATGCAGCTGAACACCAGTTTTTATATGAAGCGACTGCCTATCTGACCTCCTCAACCCATTTAGTACTGGGTAACACGATACCCCTTGGTAAGACTGGTTGTCAGACTTTTGGGCCACTATGTGTAATTAGGTCTTTGATCCATGTTAACCAAAAAGATGACGGTCTGGTTTTGTAAACCCAGCTGTTTAAAACACATTTTTGTGTGGGAATATGTCACAGTGACAGCTGTTTTTAACCGACTTCTAAAAAAGGAGGAGGTTCTCAATTCGGATGTTTCCATTTTTTTTTTTTATGTTTGTTCGGGCATAACTCCCTCGCTTGCCAACCGATTTGGAAAATTCTTTTTTTGTTGGAAATGGTATTCTTTCCAAATGGTCCCATAGCCACCAAATCAGGATCTGATGATGGAATCTTGGCGAAATCGAGGGAACTCTTCAAATTTTATATGAAAACGTGTTGCGATTTTGGTATTTTCTACAACAAGTAAAGCATTTGCATTTGATAAGAACCATTCTACCATCAGATCTAATGATGAAGCCAAGAGTCACGGAACTTCATAATGAGACAATGTACCATAGTCGTGTTTGGGCTTGTTGTAATTGTAACGGTATGCACTTTCCATGTATCAAGCACATGTGAACCACTAAAAAGTTGAAAATAATCAGACCGTTATCTTTTCAGTGAACATGGACCTTAGTGCCACAGACAAATGACAGCCGGAACCAACGGCTTAACGTGCTTTCCGAGGCACGGAGGAAACTCGGTTTGTACTGGTGGTCACCCATCCTCAGACCAATCTAGGCAAGCAAGGCTTAACCTAAAAATCGGTCCGAGCTTAAGGCACAAGCTCCTCCATTTTCCAATAGTACCATACCTATATCGTAGTGAGATAATAATACAAAGTGAATACCAAACCAAGGGAACTCCCTAATACAACAGTATTCGCACTGGGCCGCACAAAATCGAAAGTGATTATCAAGTACTGAACAAACTTAATCAATCTAAGTTGGTAACAAGACGCCCGCAACAAAGGACTTTGATACGTATTTACTTTAGATAAAGATATTATTACAATCTATGTGAGTTAACACAGGGTGGCAGAATTATTGTACTATTTTTGTACTGGGAATTTGAATTTTAATAATGTTTTATGTTTTTTGTAGGATACTGATATATCGTGGGAATTTGAACTAATATTATGAAGCAAGAAATAAGAGCCGAGACCAACGGCTTCATGTTTTCTGAGGAATTGAGGAATCTCGGTATGTGATGGACCGTCATACATCCATAGACCCACCTAGGTAACCGCGGCTTAACCTGCAGATTGATACAAATGGCAGTTATTATTTAGATACCAGCTCCTGCAAATTATGAAGTACACCTATATTTTTTCATCTATCAGAAGTTTTAGGTCAATGAAAGCTTTATTAAGCTTTGCAGTCAATTTTAAATTGTTTTTTCATTCCCGATGTTTTTACTCGACTACGTTGCAATGTGATCGGTTATTATTTTTATCATTTTTAGTAAGATTCTCAACAATTTTTCAGAGAGATTTTGTTTTTGAGTTCACATCACCAGCATTTATAGCAGAGCTTCTCGACATAGGCCTTCCAAACCGTTTTAAGAGCTATCACGGTTTGCAACCAAACTTAAAATGTCACTTACGGGATATCAACCGTGATTTTTGTTTATATTTAATAAATAAATAAATAAATATCGCTGGAAATTAACACACAGCGCCACCTAGTACCACACTAAACAAAGCTTGTGTTGTGGACACTACTGGTAGTTGATATACTAAAAATATACTTATTCGTTTGTAAATACATACTTGTTATACATATATTTGTGCTACTAACTTAGTCTTAAGATATATTATTTAATTTGTATGGTACTAAGAAAGTATGGACATCACTTAGTCTGAAATAATCATTTTTATTATATTATTATTTCCTTTATTCAAATTTTCAACAAATTTTTTACATTTTTAAATATTGATATAAAAAATATATAAAAAAACATTTAAAAATATAAAAAAATGTAGCCCACCGGTATCGGGAACAGGGTCCAAGCTACCGGCGGTCAGGGCTCCAGAGAGAGGAACCTCCTAACAAGACGGGCCGTGTCCAGGAGTACCGCTTTCTGAATCAAGCCCTTGATCCAGCTGCCTAACGAGAGCCTCCTCAGGTGTTGGTCGAGGCTCTTGGCAATTAAGCCATGCGCTGACACGACTATCGGCACAATGATTGCTGTGTCCACTTCCCACATGTCGACAACCTCGCGAGCCAAGTCAAGATACTTGATTTGTTTATCTTTCTCGGCTTTCACGAGGTTCTCATCATGCGGGACCGTTATGTCAACAATCATTGCGCGCCGCTCTGATCGATCCATCACCACTATATCAGGTCTATTAGCTATAACAGTCCTGTCAGTGATGATGGATTGATCCCAGTACAGTGTGATACTGCCATTAACGAGAACTGGGTCGGGCACATACCTATAGTAGGGCACTTCCGATTCCACAAGATTGTATTTTAGTGCAAGTTGCTGATGGATAATCCTGGCTACAAGGTTGTGTCTATGCAAGTACTCTCCGTTAGCTAGACGAGAACATCCGGAGATAATGTGACGGATTGATTCGCCTGGACGGTGGCATGCCCGACATATGTCAACCGTACCGTCCTTCACAATAAATCTCCGGTAGTTATTCGTCATCATAACTTCATCCATAATTGCACAGACAAAACCTTCGGTTTCTCCGAAGAGTTCCCCGGAACGTAACCAGGACACGGACGCTAGAAAATCTACATCGGGCCCATGAAGAGCCCGATAAAAGCGCCCGTGAAGCTCCTTGCCCTGCCATTCTTTCCTGCGGTCATCAGTAGTAAGTACTATAGGTTTGCGCCAGTTCTCTTTAGCCAAGGAGAGCGGGGTGAGGCCCTTGTCCATCGTGACCACATCTCGATGCATCCCCACGTCGGCTTCTAGGAAATAATTCCTGAGACTGCATATCTCGCGATTGTGGAGAGTCTTAGCGTTTAAAAAGCCACGACCCCCACACTTTCGCGGGATATACAGTCTCATAACTGAAGAACGCGGGTGATGCATTCGAAATGCCGTCAGCAATTTACGGACCTTCGTATCCAGGGCGTCTAGTTCGGTTTGAGTCCATTTGAGTATGCCGAAAGAGTACATCAAAACTGGCATGACCCAACCGTTGAAGGCACGCACCTTATTTCCGCCCGATAAAAGACTATTAAATACTTTTTTCAGGCGGCCAAAGAGCGTTCCTTCAACGATTGCTTCATGTCAGCCACATTGATGCCCAGCGCTTCCGACATACCCAAATACTTATAGGTTTCAGTTGCTGAAAGGGATCTCAGATTTATGGAATCTGAGAGCTGGGTTCCCACAGACTCCACAATCTCCCCTCGCTTTACATGCATGACCGCACATTTGTCCACACCAAATTCCATCCTGATGGCGCTACTGAAGGTTTCAGTAACCTTCAGTAGCTCCATCAGTTGCAAATCGTTGGGGGCAAAGAGTTTCAAGTCATCCATGTAAAGGAGGTGAGATATAACCCGACCATCTTTCCGCAACTGATAGCCTAGACCTGAATCCTCCAGCAGTGTGCTAAGAGGATTCAAGGCTAAGCAGAACCAAAGTGGACTCAAGCTATCGCCCTGAAATATTCCTCGCTCTATCCTTATCGGCTCGCTATTCCTCTGAATTTGCCGACATCCTGGATAGCGAAGGACTGTCCTCCATTGCCTCATACACGACATCAGGAAGGTGCGCAGAGTTGCATCAACTTTATACAACTCTAGCACCCTCATGAGCCATGTATGTGGCACTGAGTCATAGGCCTTCTTATAGTCTATCCAACATGTCGACAGATCCTTTCGGGAACGACGAACCTGTTGACTAATAGCCATATCAATGAGGAGTAGCTCCTTAGTACCACGGGACCCATTCCTACATCCATTTTGGGAAGCAGACATGACAGAATTGTCATCTACATGTTTACAAATTTTTGTTCTCAAAATGGATGTAAGAACTTTATAGACAGTCGGGAGACAGGTGATTGGTCTATAATTTTTGGGTTCCGCAGTACTACCCGATTTATGAAGCAGGTGGGTTATACCTGTTGTCAGGAACTCTGGCAGCGACCCCGACTCTAAGGCTGACTGGAATAGGGTCGCCAAGCGAGCATGCGACCTTGTGAACCATTTAATCCAGAAATTGTGCAGCCCATCCGGCCCTGGAGATTTCCAATTAGGCAACGGACGGACTGCACAAGCTACGTCTTGGGGGCTGATAGTAATTGCCCCCATTTCTGGTACTGGATCACACGCTCGCTCAATAACCCGAGTCCATTCACCCTCAGCATGGCTGACAGGCACCGACCAGATGCTGCGCCAGAACGAACACATTGCATCATCATCCGGTAGGCGCGTGTCAGCCACACCTTGGTCCGGTCGCTCCCAAGCCCTATAAACCCACCTTTCATCTCTTTGGAATGTGCGATTCTGAGTGTATCGATCCACCCGCCGCTTATACCTACGTATACGGCTTGCCCATGCATACACTTTCTGCTTCAGGAAGTCGATGCGCTCTGTGACACGGGACATGTAGTCTCGAGGATTGATATCAGTCCCCGAGAACGCCCGCCTCACAAAACGCATCACTCTAGGGCGAGTATTGCCCTCCCTGAAGCAGATCAATTTGCCGATGAGTGCTCTGGCCCCACCAATACGTTGTTCAATCCTGTACTGCCATGCCGGTACGGCTGGTTTTGGCCGTGTAGCTCTGTCATCAGAAAATTTGACACGAGCTACACGACATGCCGCTACGGCCGCACAATACAGGATTGAGTGAACATCGGTGAGGTCTTCGCAGTTATCAAAATAATTTGACAACTGCGAATCCAGAACAGCCACCAGCATCCTATTTTTGTTATGCATGGGCAAGCGAGGTAAACGCGGTCTAAGCTCTGGTGTCATGAACCGATATTCTCGAATCGCACCCTCCAAAGCACTCCTCATATCCTCACTGTACTGGGTACCTACATTAGTAATCATGTCACTACTCACGTCGTCATCGCGATTTGTTATTGTGGTTGACTGTGGTGGAACCACAGCCTGCGAGGGCGGCGTGGCAATGACATGACTACTATGCATTTCAGTTCGCAAGCGATCAAGTACGGTGTCATCCAACATACGATTACGTTGGATGACTCGCACCTGATCCGACAGTCGTTGTGCCGACACGTTGACAGCTGGCTCAAGCACCTGAAACAAAGAGAGCATCCTAACACGGTACGCGGTCAGGTTGTTTCCCCCCTCTGTAGCCCCATAGTATGCGCGCATGACGTTTTCATTGTTTGATTGCGTCCATCGCATGCGCTGCACACTTCCGCCGGGAGCTGGGACCCTGTCAGAAGCCGGTGGGCCTCGAGGTCCTAAGCCGTCCGGCGGCCGGCGTCCTCCCCGTCGACGAGCAGGTGGTGGCGTCGTGGGCGGAGAGAAATACTCGTCGCTTGAGCTCGACGCAACTGCCACGGCCGGTGTCACAGCACTCACGATGGGGCTGGGTTCCGGCGGCGGCGAGGCGGAGCTGAGCGACGGGTCCGGAGGCGGTAGGCGTGCGCGTCGAGCAGCGGCTCTCGTCAACATTATCTTGATTTAAATTCTGGATTTCCGAAATCGTTTTTTGGTTTGACATACGTCATTATTGATCAGGTTTTTCTTCTGTGTTTTTGCTTATTTATGGGCTGCATTTTATTTTGTGCGGTAATAGTTTAGTTACTGAATATATTAAAAGGGTTCCAGACTATTTAAAAACTATTTAAATAAATTATTTATAAACAAAATTAGGAACCAAATATCGAGACGTCTGTTGACGTTTAGTGTTGCCACGTTATATATCTTGATTATTATTATTATTATTATTTTATTATTATTAAGCTCCCGATATGTCTGCTCCTAACAGGTTTTTCCATCCACCCGCATTCTCCAGTCAACTCGCGATCATGGCGCTTGCAACAGCGTCGAAATATCGGTAACTCAATTTAAATAAAATCACGGAAGATATCCCGTAAGTGATATTTTAAGTTAAAGGCCTCCCAAACTCTGCGTTGCAGTCGCCCTGAACACCGTTTCTATGTTTCTCGTATTCAATGTATTCCTGCCATTTTCTTTTCGAGTAGTTTGTGCCTAACCTGATGTCAGAGTTTTTATGCCGCTCATGTTACTTATTTATTTAAACTTCATGTACAGGAGTCGTAAGGACTTAATGCCACAAGGCATTTTCTACCAGTCAACCTTTGTGTCAAATAAGACAGCATTGTGATAGAGTACAAAAATCAGTGAGAAAAATACCATTTTGTTATAAAATCGAAATACATAAATAGTACGAGTATACATAATAATACACATATTACAGGAAAGATGAAATAATAAAATAATAATATATGTACTAATACATATTAAAATACATACAAAAAATTAAAAATACGAGAAACCTCATAATAATGTCATGTTCCTCTGACTTGGCTTAACTTGGGTTAATATAAAAAAAAAAAAAAATTAAGGCTCAAGAGCATATTCGCAAAGAGTTGGCAGATTCGTCTCAAACCAAGGTTTTTGTCGTTTTTCTTATCCCTCTTTACTTTATATATTTTGCTATATGTATGTATGTATTTATTTTATTCTTATCCATTTTTTATAAATAATTTCTAGTCTTTTTTTTCGGTTATTGTCTCTGCATCACCCT
Source organism: Xestia c-nigrum (assembly GCA_916618015.1). Classification (NCBI taxonomy): domain Eukaryota; kingdom Metazoa; phylum Arthropoda; class Insecta; order Lepidoptera; family Noctuidae; genus Xestia; species Xestia c-nigrum. Next base: position 20,662,885 of record OU745251.1, read on the forward strand.
AAGGTAGACTGGTAGAAAATGCCGAAGGCATTAAGTCCGCCTTTGTACAGTTTTAATTGTGCATAAAGTTTTAATAAATAAATAAATAGTAAAATATCTCTCAGGTATGCAGGTTTCCTCGCTACGTTTTCCTTCATCGAAGCAAGTGATAATTATACAATACGCACAAGAAAAGAATGGGATGATATAGGATGGGAAATCGTCAAATAACTTCTCCCACTCTGAGCGGAGCGGAAAGGAGTGTCAGACTTTTACTGACTAAAACCCATCCATGTTCCTTCCTCGCCCTTTATGTTCCGTGGCCGCGGTATCTCTTTCGAACAGGCCCGCAACCCCGGCTGGAGAGGTGCGTGCCTTGGGTTCGAACTCGAGACTTGTTAGTAGACGGTTACATTACTAGGCTATTTTTGTAAACCAAACAAAAATAGAATAAATTAGGAAAGGCTACAAATAAATTAAAAACTAACAGAACTGTAACTATTTACAAAAACAAAACCTAAAAATAACTAAATCACAATCAACAAATTCCCACCTATTCAAAATCCAGTTAACCAAATAAAGCGCACCCTGTATACAGTAATCTTTTCCAATCATTCGTTTCTGTACAGTTACCAAATTGAAAATGGCGCAACTTTAATGAAAAACGATTTCGTTGTTATCTCTGACATTTTTATTGTTTTAAAAGCTGTTATTTTAATATTTTTGTTCGTTATTTGTATTCGATTATAATGTATAATCTATTTTTGGCTGATAAAGTCTTTTGGTGTTTTGAGTATATCCGGAGTTCTTTCTGTGTAAACACGATGGCTCGACGACATCGTGCAAAGTCGCAGGAAACACCGGTTTGATGTTAATATTTATCCGTGGTGCTAGGCAACTGGGCCTATACCAGATGTAAACGTCCCTTTGTGCCTATTGGCATCAAATGGGTGAAGGTCGTTCTTAAGGGGATTCTCTATTATGAGTTTGACCGACTTTATGTTGTCTAGAGAACGCCATAATTAGGTCCATGTTCACCAAAAAGATGACGGACGATTATCCAAAAACAGCTGTTTAAAACAATTTTTTATAAGGGAATATGTCACATTGACAGCTGTTTTTAGATAATCAGACTGTTATCTTCTCGGTGAACATGGACCTTAGTTTAATAAAGCTAATCAGCGAACTACCGAGATGGTTCCAACGATACATTATTTGTCAAATTATGATAAGAAAGTAGTTTAGATCTTATGATGAGAGAACAGATAAACATACATTTCCACATACATACAAGTCAAAAGCAAAACTCACTTTTCTGCTTCGCCGTAGTTATTGTATTGAATAACGGGCTCCTGTCCGTAACTCCACGTCAAAGAGCGTATTTTATTTAACAAATAAATATCGCTAAACATTACATACAGCGCCATCTAGTGCCACACTAAGCAATGAGGCGTGTGTCGTAGACACCAGATAGTTGATATACTACATAGATTCTTTTTGATCGTAAATACATGCTTATTATATATGCAAACATCCATGTCTCGGAAAATGTCCATGCTCGTCACACAAACATTTGCTCCTACCGGGATTCGGAACCGGGACCCTAAAAACATATATAAGGCAATCTCACTACCGATACGCCATTCTGGTCATACCTAGTACTTCGCGTAGGCGTGGCCACAGATTACAGATTCTACACTCCATGTACTTACACGCGCTAATCACCTACCGAGCGCCGGGTAACCGGTAACCCATAGCGCAGTGGGTTGTCAACAGCCGCGCGGCGCGCACATACGCACGTTCCCCAAAGATAACTTGAACTTATTAAAACTATTTGACCGATTTCGAATTACGTTAAAGTTTAACAATTACGAATTTAAAGAAGGGAAAAAATATTAATCATTACAACAAAATAAAACACTCTACGCTAATTTTTAAACAATTATTTTTATACATATTTCGTTGTTATACTTATTTTTAAAACAATTATAAATTCTGATACATTATAGAACATGTTTTATTTTATATTGTACGTCTATACTAAAAATCCCGTCATCTTCGTCGACAGAAGCAGCCCTAGCAATTCACAATATCCACGCGACTGCGCGATCTACAAAGCAAAACCCACTTTTCGTTTATAAGGTTAGGTACATTTTCGTTCGCAGCGTCTATCGACTTGAAAGTGTAGGCTATTATAGCGGTAGGTATTGAAAATTTTGTATGGAGTGAGTTATCTGGTAATCTGTGGCGTGGCGCCTACTACGTTATTATGCAACGAAGCTTGTACTTTGCGTAAGCGCCACCACGCAGGCCCTGTGCGGATTGGTAGATGTCACATGTCTTCGTATTCTTGGTTCTAGGACATGTCGGTTACGGCGCGATGTTTTCTTTCACCGTTTTGAGAGCAGAAATCTACCTCGTACCTTAAAATAATTTTATCGTACAGCGAATGTGCATAGAACCGATATATACGTTAATTCTCTATCTTTAAACAAAAGCGTATCGTTATACAATCAATAACATCAAACTGTGAACCGGAACGTAGTCCTGTATTCAGTCAACCGAGAATTCATCAAAGGATGAATACATTTAAAAAAAAATTAACAAAACAAACCCCCATGATAGGAATCAGACAGAAATGAACAAATGAACATTCTTGTTTTAGATACTTACAACGTGTTGCAATTAAGAAAGAAAGATAGTTGTTAAGTGTTGTTTGTTGTTGTTTAAGGGGCCGGCGGAGCATTCGTTTTTCATACAACGTAATACCAAAATAATATGAAAATATAGTGTGTATATATTTCGATTAGATTACAGAATATCTATGTTCCCAAATAAATATTTTGAAAGCACAATGATATAAAGTCACATTTTAAAGTTATTTTATCTTTTATAAATACTTGAGTTGCGTTGCTCAGAAATCCCGGCTAGTCCCCTTTTTTTAACCGACTTCAAAAAGGAGGAGGTTTTCAATTCGTCGGAACCTTTTTTTACGTATGTTGCCCGATTACTCGAAGATGGCTGGAGCGATTTGAATTATTCTCTTTTTGTTTGAAAGAGTATACTTCCCAAGTGGTCCCATAATCTCATGTCTATCTATTGTTAACACCAGTTCATAACATAACATCACGCCGCTGCGCTGAGAAGGGGTAAGCACAAGTGAACCACTAAAAAGTGAAAAATAAAAAGCTTCAGAAGTCGGTGACAAAAAACTAAGCAAATCAATCAAACAAAGGTCACCGACTTCTGAAGCTAAAGTTATTTTTCAATTTTTTGTGTTTTTTGGAGTCTGTTTTATTTTTGTTTTAAAGAACGAAGCGATTGTACAGAATCATGAAAAGAATCTTCTCATCTCAACCTGATTCAACAGAATGACCTTTTCGCGATTTCCTCTCAAGCAGAAAACAGCCCTAAAATTATCTCCGGAAAAGCCATTTCCTCTCATCGCAAGGATAGACCAAAGACACCCATTTTATCACTTTCGATGTCCGAACGTGCATTAAACAGGGGCAGAGTGCCAATTAGAATGAATGTAGTGGCCCAAACCAAACTCTGGCACTGACATTAAAACAATGGCTTGAACATTAGTAGGGAGAATATCACACCGATGCGTAACAACGCACATGCTCACATTCGCATTCGTCGTCGCGAGCTGCGCAAATAGTGTCACACCGAGCGGGGGACTGTGAATCGGGATTTCGTCAGTTTATGTACAGAACCCAAGTTTCAAGCTGCCCAAGTTCTATTACTTCAGGCACCTAGCCCAGTTTCACTGCAATTTTGGTCTGACGTTTGGTCACATTACTGGCTTCTTTCTTTCTTTCTTTCTTTCTAACCTAACCAGTTTGACATCTCTAATTTAAACTTATATTGTCACTTACGGGATGTCTTCCGAGATTATTTGTTATTTTGAGCTCCCGATATTGACTGACAATGTCACCCGCGATCATGGCGCTTGCAACAGCGTCGAAATATCGGGAGCTAATCGAAGATTTCGGAAGATATCCCGGAAGTGACAATATAAGTTTAGTTTTAAACCGTAAAAGCTTTAGAAAGAAAGAAAGAAGAAAGAAAAAGCATTTATTGGCCCGCACAGGACAAAACACATCAAAATTTTCAGTGTAAAAATTACACAGAAGAAAATCCAAAAATATATTAAAAAATTAAAAGAAATGAAACTCGTCCTGTACGAGGCCAAAAGGCTCCTATCTCAGCATGGTGCTGTAACATTAAAAAAAAATGTCACAGCGCTGGTATTCTGATAGTGCCCAAAGTGAAAGTGTTGCCACGGTCAGGCCACGGATACGGATAAAAACTTTAAACAGTATCTCTATCTTAGTTCATAGCTATAGCCGTCTTTTTCTCGCACTGCCTTTTAGTAAAAGATATCATTAATTAAGTTTAGTTTGTACACAACAGAATGGACACAACTGTCAAATTAAATTTGAGTTTAGGCGTAATGAAGTGGCTTGTATGCTTTGGCATCTGTATAATATTATTGTCAACGCATTTATTAAGCGAGTTGTTAAACCTTTTCAAAAATTGCATTGAAAAAAATCTTACACATTAAACGTTATTCAGTATGTTGTTTTTCCACAAAGTTCAGTCGATTACTTCAGGCGAGAAAACGGCGCAAAAACATTTTCAGATTTATAATATTAAATAAGGATTATGGAGTACAAAGTTGGCTACTTAAATGCTAGGACCTAGCTTTAGCTAAGTGCTTAGCTGGTATTTAAACAGAATAACGTTTCTGTATAGAAATATGAGTGTTCATTAGTTTAATGGCTTGGCTTTAAGGTACTTTGGCGCGATTATCTTTTTGAATTTCATATGACTTTTATATTTTGTGGTTTTTTAGAACATACTGAAAATTATGTGCAGTCATGGAAGTATAAATTATATAAACTTCTTCAGAAATAATTAAAAAAATATTATTCTTCAGGGGATGTAAAAGACGTTACCAATAAGAAAATTTACAAATTAAAATAAAGGAATAACAGGAAAAATAAGTGCAGTTTCCACATGAAAAAAAATGTTTGTCGCTGTTAAATGTTTGTGTAGAAAAACAAAACAACAAGAAATCATTTTCCACTTGTCTTGAGTCTCAAGATGGACTGAAACAATTTAGTATTTTCTTCTATCAATAGATTACTATATAGGAGCGTTGCTACGACAACGTAGCACCTAGCCAATAATCTGCTACGAGTTCGTAGCAGCCGTAGCAATATTTTCTATCAGAACCATTGTGATCGATATGTCCTATTCGTAACTTTTACCTGTAGCATTGAAACATCGTAGCTTATCAGACAGGTAAATCCTTTTACGCTTTTACAGGCTGAATATTTCTTAGTTCAGTTTAGTAGGGCTAGAAAAAATAGCAATATATTTTTATAAAGATTGTATCCGCCATCGCCACACTAAATAACTTTGGCTAAAGAATCGTATCTAGTTGGTGAAACGGTAAACGGATTCTTAAATTGTAGTTATAGATATTTAATATGTCATTATTTAGATGCATGTACACTTGCACAGACATGCGATTGATTATTTCTAAAAGGAGTATTATGAGAATTGTATTTAAGTTTCATGGCAAAGTTTGTGTGGTATGATGGGTAATATCAGCTCCCTGATATCTATCTACTAATTCGTCATCTTGTACATAAGCAGAACACATCACAACATACAAAATAAAAGTACAAATACAAATCATTTATTTGCATAACACAGGTTTAGAGGATGTTACAAAAAGTTCATAAGGTACACTGTATTATAACCATGCTAGGTGCGCAAATATGTAAGGACACAGGAGCTTAGAATTTATTAATATGTCAGAGATTATTAAATTACAATGTCAAAAAATAAAGATGGTCAATATACCTACACATAATTAAACACAAAATCAAACTTAAATTAGTAATTTACAAGTAATGATAATGGAATAAGGAAATGAAATAATGAATGAAATCAAATTAATAATGTCATAGTAATTATATTAGTACCTACCTATGACTTAGTACTTATGGACAGTTTGTATCATGACGGTGTGAAAAGCAGCCATAGTTAACCGAAGACACAGAGAAACAACGGGCGGAACATAGTACGATTCAGTAATTACACGGACGGTAGTTGTAAGGGCAGACACGGGGTGACTGCTAAGCGATGTACACGAATATCTCTCACAGGGGACTCGTTAATGTTACCTGTTACATTTGTAGAACTCTGCCATTTTAACCCCCGACGCAAAAACGACGGGGTGTTATAAGTTTGACGTGTCTATGTGAGTGTGTGTCTGTGGTATCGTACCGATTTTGTTTTTTGTTTGAAAGGTGAATTAGTCGGGAGCTATGCTTGATAAAAAATAGTACAAGATGGCCGCCGCCACAAAATGGTGGCTTACATATTTATTCAATAACTACCTCAATATGGGTATTAAATGAAAGGGCGTGACTAGTAGAATACTGTACACTATTGTATACTATACACTATTAATAAAAATCAAAGATGGCCGTCACCAAAAAATGGTAAAATTACGAATTATTTTCTATTTAACTTTTAATACATTGTGTCGGGGGTATTTTAAATTTAAAATTTAATTTTACTCGTCTCAAAAACCGGACAAGTGCTAGCCGTACTCGCTTGAAAAGTTACGTACCATCGATGGGACCGAAAAGTTCTGGAATGGCGACCACGAACCGACAAGTAAATATAATTTTTTGCCGAACTCCATTTGTCGAAGTTGTGTTGGAAGACCTCCCACTAGGGGGACAGATGATCCGGTGAGGGTGGATGCGAATCGCACGGGACCGGTCAATGTGGCGACACTTGGGTCAAGCCTCTATCCAGCAGTGGACGTCTGTCGGCTGAAATGATGATGATGTAGTAGGGAGGACTCTTAAAATTGCAGCAACAGAAATACAAATTCTGTGAAAATGTAGACTGTCTACCTATTACGGACCATGATATACAGCTAAAGAAAGAAAGAAAAAGCATTTATTAGCCCGCACAGGACAAAACACATCAAAATTATCAGTATAAAAAAACAAAAATATGTTAAAAAATTAAAAGAAACGAAAGCTAGCTGAGAGACAGACAGACGGGTAGACGTACAGACGGAGGGACAGCGCAGGCTTATTAATGAAGGTCCCGTTGGTTGTCCCTCGGTTACGGAACCCTAAGAAAGAGAAAAGGGGAGTTATCGATTTCTTGAAAATCTGCTATGATACTTAGGTCCATATTCATCAAAAAGATGACGGTCTGATTATCTAAAAACAGCTGTTTAAAACACATTTTTGTATGGGAACATGTCACAGTGACAGCTGGTTTTAGATTATCATACCGTTCTCTTTTCGGTGAACATAGACCTTCAACTCGTTTCGCGTCGTTCACGACCTGATCGTTGCTGGGAAACAACTTTAATTTTTTGGGCGAAAAATTATGTTTTGTGGTAGAACTCAATTAAACGCGTTTGAAACATCGTGATGATGGATGGATTGAATAGTACGAGGGTCGTGGAGGTGTTTAAAGTAAACATCTTATAATAAAAACTTGTATTACAATAAAAAGTTGGAAACTTTGACTCCCACCCAACTAAAAGGTTTTCAGGTATGGTGTAGAACAAAAAAATGATCGCAATGGCGGGGAGAAAAAGTGGCTTTCGGCATCGTGAAGAGGTTTTTTACTCCCTTTATTTTTGAATATCGTTATCTTTTCTAGCTTGTTGGATAGACGGATGTTGTATTTGTTTAAGGATTGTTGTTGTTCTATTTTCACTCTTAATACTACATAGACTATAGAAAAGATTTTTCCACGAAGCCTCAGTAGCGAGACGTCGCCGGATGAAAAGAAATCGTTGCTAGGCAACCGCGACACGTGGAGATTCAGTACAAGTGTACCTAGCAACCTACTTTAGGGCTTTTACACACTAGCAAGTTACGTGCGAGTGGAAAGCGGCACGAGAGCGCAACGAGCTCGCCGCGAGTTCGCAACATGTGCGCGGCGAGCACGCCGTGGGTGGGCAGCGAGTTCGCGGTGTGCGATACGCGTTTTGTAAAATCATTCTTTTCTCTTTTTCTTCGCGGCAAAGTCGCCGCACACACGTTGCGATCTCGTGGCGGGCTGGGCACTCGCTCCGCTTTCCACTCGCTCGCAACTCGCTAGTGTGGCTCTTAGGTACAATAAAATCTAGAACGCGCAGAGAAACTGTAAAATTATCTGGCACAGTTCTATTGAGTTCTGTGTAGGTGTTTGTTGTTCACTGTTCCCGGAAACCTCTGGGAAGGAGTCGGATCGACTATCATTCTAAAGCAGAAAACTTAGTATGCTCGTTTATTAGTGGGCTGCTTGGATTTCATAAGCTCGGCTCAGCCCCAAAAGTAGAAAATACAATAGTTGGATTTTATATAGACGCGCGGGCCTATGGACGGTTAGCTATGGGCTAGCTAGCCGTCCGTCTTATGACGACAGGCCGTGTCGACTGCACGTTCGTGTTCCATGCGCGCCTCAAAGCATAAAGGGACGGGCCCGCAAGGGCCGAGACCTGCCGGGGTTGCGGAACTGTTCGAAAGAGATGCCGTGGCCCCGGAACGTAAAGGGCGAGGAAGGAACATGGATGGGTTTTAGTCAGTAAACGTCTGACACTCCCTCTCGCTCCACCCAGAGTGAGAGAATTCATTTGATGATATATCCGAAAAAAAGGCTTTTATATAGACACTAGCTGTACCATAGCTGTACCATGCCATTGTTTATTTTTTATTTAGATCGGCTTTATGGATCTTACCGAGATGTTGAATAGTCTTTATATACCTTTTCACAAGCAATTGACTAATAAAAGTCAAAAGATTTATTCTAAAAAAAAAGAAGGAAACAAAGAAACTCGTTACTTTAATAGATACGTTCATTCAGTGATAAAGGAATCGAGTATTTATTTATCATAAATAAAATTGTTTCCAACTAAACAAAAATAACTTTTTTTGATCGTGATGAAATAACAGCCACACGGGCCGATTCATCAGGTCGATTGGCGACTATCGTAACACACAAAGACTCGGAAGGCTAGGCGGACTTGTAACTAATAGTACATACACATTTGAGGCCGTTTTTAGTTACTTAAGTACAACTGTCAGTTAATATAAACAAAATCAGTTGAAATATTCTATCCCCGGCACCTACCTGTCACTTGATTCGTGGAAAAATCTAGAAAAAGCTTTTCAGTGGCATCTTTTGTCTAACCATCAGTAAGCTTAACGACAAACAGGCAGAGATAGCTACCTATCGATACCTGTTAGTAAGTTATTGAAAATGGCCGTTAACTAGTTATGTTTAAGAGGCCTGCGGAGCATGCGAATTTTGATACAAACGTAATACCAAAATAATTTGTAAATCAAACATATTCTTAAGGTAGAGTGTATTTATTTAGATTGGATATACGGGTTCCCAAACACATATTTTGAATGTACACTGATTTAAAGAAGAGATAAGAGAAAAATAAACTATAAAAATTTTAAATTCCTAATATCGCGTCTTCATATCATTGTCCTTTCAATATATTGATTTGGGAACATAGATATTCTATAATACAATCGAAATACGAGTATATACACACTACCTTAAGAATATCTTTGATTTTCATATTATTTTGGTAGGTAACGTTTGTATGAAAAACGCATGCTTCGCTGGCTCCTTAAGCCCCATATAATAAAGGTCGAGTCAAATGGCATCAACTGGACATAAACCCAGACTCCGATACTGCATATTAACTACTAAAAAATCGACTTAAAAAAAAACAAAAAAGTGAAAAACAACTTTAGCTTCTGAAGTCGGTGACCTTTGTTTGATTGCTTTAGTTTTTTTGTCACCGACTTCAGAAGCTAAAGTTATTTTTCACTTTTTTTTTTTTTAAGTCGGTTTTATTTTTTGCAAAAAAGTTTTTATTTTTCACTTTTTAGTGGTTCACATGTGCTTGATACATGGAAAGTGAATACCGTTACAATTACAACAAGCCCAAACACGACTATGGTACATTGTCTCATTATGGAGTTCCGTGACTCTTGGCTTCATCATCAGATCTGATGGTAGAATGGGTCTTATCAAACGCAAATGCTTTACTTATTGTAGAAAATACCAAAATCGCAACACGTTTTCATATAAAATTTGAAGAGTTCCCTCGATTTTGCCAAGATTCCATCATCAGATCCCGATTTGGTGGCTATGGGACCATTTGGAAAGAAAACCCTTTCCAACAAAAAAATAATTTTCCAAATCGGTTGGCAAGCGACGGACTTATGCCCGAACAAACATAAAAAAAAAATAGAAACAACCGAGTTGAGAACCTCCTCCTTTTTTAGAAGTCGGTTAAAAAAGAACAAACCTAATAAAACTATACCCAACCAGAGAATCGAAGCCAGGACCTCATGCTTAGCAGTCACGCAACCGGTCAATTCTCAGAGGATTGTTATTGAATATATGTATAATATATATTACACTGCCTAGATTAATTGCAATATGCTAAATTGCGTACACAACCTATCAGACAGCCGGCGTATGTGCAGGGTTGATTGTTCTATCTTGTAATGGAAATTACCCTAAGCTCTATAGGGTTAGCTAGGGTTAATTTCTGTTTGGGATAGGTATTCTGAGAAACTGTTACCTAGATACTGCCACAAACACCAATATGTATATGTTGCAGTGAAAACTGTTAAGGCGATTACATGAGCTAAGCGCGAGTTTTATAATTACTAAAAGTATATGATTCACTGCTCTAAACAAGACCAGAAAAATATATGATATTCTTCAGGATATATGTTAGCATGATACTGTTTTGAAAACATAACACAATTAATTTGGCTCGATAAAAAGAAATCACGAACTTACCTCTTAAAATATCTTTCAAACAAAAAAAAAGCATACTAATATGCATGCGATCATTCTGACTTTTTGGCAATTAATTCTACAAGCAATATATTAGCATGATAGTGTTTTAGTTTTTTAATCCAATAAATAGTTTTTTTGTAAATCGACCGAAACCACTCATTTCGCGCTATTTGGCCCGCAGTGGCTGACGTAACAACCACTTTGTAGTGCAAGCTGATTAGAACTTTATTCTAAAAGCATTTCAAACGAAGTTTGAACCACCACAAATAGAGTTGCTAATTTAGCTCGTCTAAGCGCCTTGATCGGTCAAAACCACTTTTGACTGGTTCCAGTCAAAACGTTATAAGTTGAAATGCGTTTTCTAAAAATGCATCTTTTAAAATATTATGTTGTTTTAACTCAATGTAACGCACTCAAAACATTGTGTTGATGTATGGATTGAAAAGTACGTGCAGGTATTGAAAGTAAAAATCTTATAATAAAAACTTGTATTAAAAAAAAGTGTCTAAAAGTTGGAAACTTTGACCCCCAATATAAAAATATCGCTGGACAGTAACACATAGCGCCATCTAGTGCCACACTAAGCAAGGTTTGTGTTGTGGACCAGATAGTTGATATACTACTAATAATAAAATCTAATAACAAATCATAATATAATCTAATATCTCCGTAACTAGAAGGTTCCCAAGTATGGTGTAGAACAAAAAATCATAAACAAAAAATGAACAAGAATTGCATTTCGGCTTCGTTAAGAGGCGTTTTACACCCTTTATAGTAAAGTAATAACGTTCAAAATTTAATAAACAAATATATTCAGAACTAGAAGGGTCAGATAAATAATAAGTGCCTTTCGGCTATTTCAGCTATGGTTCATTAATGTTTGATATATTCTGAGAAACTTCAACCTAGGTGCTTAAGTAGATTGGCGATGTTAATACTGTTAACGTGTTCAAAACTCCGATTATGGTATACCTAGAAAACCTTGTTTTCGTTCATCACATAATATCTGCTTCTTGGAAACCCATGTATAGTCTTTTTTAAGGATTAAAACCTTGCAAACTGTAGATGAACTCTAGAGGGTGTAAAAAATAAACTTATTTGAAAAGTTTGTTCTCCCCGTTGTTGTGATTATTTTTTAACCGACTTCAAAAAGGAGGAGGTTCTCAATTCGTCAGAACCTTTTTTTTTATGTATTTTCCCCGATTACCTATTTGGAGATGGCAGAACCGATCGGGATTTTTCGTTTTTTGTTTGAATGGGTATAGTTTCTAGGTAGGTAGTCCCATAATCATGAAGTCAGGATCTGATGATGGGATCCTGGAGAAAAAGAGAGAACTCTTCAAATTTTATAGGCACACTTGAAGTGATTAGGGTAGTTTTTGGAAGAGTACTTTCTTTAAAGTGGTTCCATTTCAATTTGGTGAAGAACTGATAAAGAACTTCGGAGATAGGCAACGGAACTCCTCAATAAATTATATCAAATGAACTGGATTGCTGAAATCTCATGCCTGTCTATTCTTTACACCGATTCATTAGATAACATCATGCGTGTACGCTGTGAAGGGGTAAGCACAAGTAAAACATCAAAAAGAAAATTTTTTTTTTTTTAAATAAACCCGACTTCAAAAAGCACAAAAAAGAAAAAACTTAAGCTTCAGAAGTCATTCACAAAAAAAAAACAAAGTAAATCAATCAAACAAAGGTCACGATTTCTGAAGATACAGTTATTTTTCACTTTTTTTGTGTTTTTTGAAGTCAGTTTTATGTTTTGCAAAAAAGTTTTTTCTTTTACACCATACCATCAGTAACTTAAAGGTCTTCGTTTTAGTTCCGGAGATATTGGGGTCAAAGTTTCAATTTTTTAATCTAAGATATTAACTTTAAACACGACCATCGTACTATTTAATACATCCACCAACACAATGTTTTGGGTGCGATACATTGAGTTCTGCTACAAAGCATGAGCTGGGAAACGGCTTTTTTATGATGGGGTGAAACCCCAAAAAAAAGTCGCTTCTCAGCAATTGTTTTTGCGTTTTACTTAGTTTGATGTACAGAGTGCTTAGTTAACGGCTGCACGAAATTATGTAGTTTAAACCCTGTATAACTATCTTTACAAGGTTACGGACTACGGCTATCATTAGATCAGACGGCTGTATAGGTATCTGTGCCAGTTAATTTGTATGCCGAATACTGTTGACTTACAATTAGTAAAAATATGATTGTAAGTAAACTATAGTCAACGAAATCCTATGTGCGCGAAACCCACTCACACCTGGCATGTTTTTTTTTTCAGCTACCAGCCAAAATTTCATAAAGTTCAAATGAGAAAAAAGCCTTCTTTGTTTTTCTAATTACATCTAAACAAAATGCAGCTTCAAGAAAATGTTTACCCCATTTTAAAATAGGCCACAACTCAGCAGCTTAAGCGCCCTGCATTAAGCCCTTTAAGCTTTTGATTTAAAGCGGCTATTTATTACTCATTAACTCATTTTGATCTTAAAACTCGGGCTTTCTAAACATCTGGCACATGCAAGGTAGAATTTCCAGTTAACCGCTTAATGAAAAGCGCTTTTTAGCTAAGCTTGCGTATTTTTATGAAATTGCTTTATGTTCATGTCGTTTTTTTTTTCTTTTGTGGCGCTAATGGAACTCTTTTGTGTACGCTATTTACTAGGTGTAATTTTAGGTAAGTAATGCAATGGACGGTTTTTTTTTTAAGTTTTTATTCAGTTGCAAACTAGCATTTAGTATAAACAAGTTATGATACTTGTTTTTTTCCAAAACTTGTCAGAAACATGTCCTGTGTCAAACATACAAACATTAGGTAGGTATACGATATTAATTATGATATTGAAATTGTATTACACTTAAAGTATTTACGGGATTATTTCCGTAATTTTCTTTGATTTCTACGAGCACCCGATATAAGTACGTACCCGTAAGTACTTTAAGTGTAGTGAAACACCGTGAAAGTCTAGAACAGTGAAATTGTATTGTTTCATTTGTTAACACTTTCTATCACTTTAAAGGTTTTCTTTGGAATCTTCAATCAAACGTAGAATTAGCACAGAACATATATTATTTTCTTGTTACAAACTAGCGCCCCGTCGCGGCTCTTAGCGAAACTTACAGGTGACATTTGGATCGCATCGAACGAACTATTTAGAACAAAGTTGTTTAAGTTAATGATAACTGGGGACACAACATGTACCTATACATGTTTTCCGAGCGTATATTGGAGCACTATATTTAGGTTATTATACATTTACACGTTATTACGAGCAATGTTAATTTTATCATCTGCCTAGCCTTTTCCATACTTTGTTAGGACGGGCATCCAGTCTAAATGGATGCAGCTAAAACCACTACTTTACACGGAGCTGCTGCAAAATCAAAATCAAAGCATTTATTTCAAGTAGGCCAGTTACAGGCGCTTTTGAATTGTCGAAACAAAGATGAAAATTAAATGTAGCTACAGTCCCAGTCACAAGACATAAAAACTGTGAAAGTACTGTAGTTGCCCATTCCCTAGCGTAGATCTCTATGGAGAAGAACGGGCAAGAAACTCCATGGACACTCTTTTAAATCATATAGTTGTTACAAAATCTTGGTTACATCATTCCTGTTGAGATGGTGCATTATGTGAGAACAATGTAGCAAGATGTGCACGATAAAAGTGTCCATAGTTAAAACTAACAAAAACAATTCAAAAATAAAATAATTAATAAAAAATAAAAACAAAAGCCGTGGCAACCAAGAGCTGATCAGTCCCAACCGACAGCGCCCGATCACGAACATGACGCATGTATCAGCACCATTCAACTCAACCATTTTGAAGGGAACTAAATGACCCGACACACGCGCCACCATCAGCGGGACATTTGAGTGAGCATGACATACTCTTCACCGCCAGGGCACATTCAAGTCAAAAATTAAAAACGTAGATTTCCAGCGAATAGCGATAGCATTCTAGTACATGGCACTCACACAATATGGGATATGAGGTTATATAATACTAAAGATATTGAATTTATACAATGCAAAGATAGTTGTACAATCTTCAGCAGCTCCAACAATACCATTTAATGCTATCCATTTATGCGCCCCTGTCTTTGTGGAGCAGGACCGGCATTGAGCCAAGCATTTTTATCAGCGATATAATCGTCCAATTTGTAATATGCTTGCTTACACAGTGTTTAATGCAAGTTTTAAATTTGGTTTCATTTAGTTCAAGAATGCTTTGTGGAATTTTATTATAGCATTTCAAACAGTACCCCATGAAAGACGAGTCTACTTTAGCGAGTCTGAAGCCAGGCTGAACTATTTGGTCTCTATTTCTAGTACTGTAATTGTGTCTGTCACCTCTTTTACCAAAAAGATGCAGATTTTTTCTTACATACATTATGTTTTCGTAGATGTATTGAAAATATACAGTCATTATGTTAATTTCCTTAAACAGTTCCCTTAGAGAATCGCGCCTACGAAGATTGTATATGGCTCTGATGGCTCTTTTCTGAAAAATAAATATAGACTCAATATCAGCAGCCCGTCCCCACAGCAAAATGCCGTAAGACATTATGCTGTGGAAGTAACTAAAATAGACTAGTCTAGCGGTATCTACATCAGTGAATTGACGGATTTTTCTAATGACATATGCTGCTGAACTTAAGCGCCCCGCAAGAGATGTTAAATGAGAACCCCATTGAAGCCTTGAATCAAGCGTAAGCCCCAGGAAAACCGTTTTATCTACTAATTCGAGTTCCTCTTTATTCAATATTATTTCACAATCACTACTTTTAACATTCGGTAAAGCAAATCTTATGCATTTTGTTTTTTTTCATTTAATACCAAGTTGTTTGCTGTGAACCAATTATGGACTTCAAGTAAGGCATTATTCACGTCATTTAGATTTTGGGCTCGTTTATTTATCTTAAAAGTTAAGGAAGTGTCATCGGCAAATAATACCATATTTTGAGGTTGGTTTTTCAGTAAATAGGGTAGATCATTTATATAATATACTAAAAAGAGGAAAGGACCCAATATTGAGCCTTGCGGAACCCCCATTTTTACTTTCAAGCCCTGTGAATTAACACCATTTATTTGAACATATTGCAGTCTATCACTTAAATAAGATTTTACCAAACTAAGTGCAAGTTTACCTAGTCCGTAATGCTCAAGTTTCAAAAGCAATGTGTCGTGATTTACACAATCAAATGCTTTGGAGAGGTCACAAAATATTCCTACAGCGTCTTGGGACTCTTCCTACGCCATGAATATATGCTTTAATAAGGTTACACCGGCGTCAGTTGTACAACGTCCCTTGGTGAAGCCATACTGTTGATCGTGTAAGATTCTGTTGGTGTTGAAATAATTGAGCATTTGATTAAGCATTACCTTTTCGAACACCTTACTAAAAACTGGCAACACGGATACAGGTCTATAATTATTAGTATCTTTACTATCCCCGGATTTGAAAAGCGGTATGACTTTACTGTATTTCATTAAATCAGGGAAAACTCCTTGGTCTACGCACAAATTAAAAATTAAAGCTAAGTATGGAGCTATCGTCTCAAGTATGGAAGTACAAACTTTGATGCTGCTTATGACCGCCACCACTTTGTTAGTACTGGGTAAGACTGGTTGTCAGACTTTCGGGTCACTGACTACCTGTCACAACTGTCAAAGATCCACAAATGACAGCTGGAACCCACGATACGGTAGCTCTGTCGTACTAATCCGGACGACATAACGTGCTATCTGAGGCTTGGAGGAAAGTCGGTATGTAATGGGTGGGCCCCAATCTATAGACTAACCTAGGCAAGCACAGCTTATGACTCATAGTGGCTGTTATTATTTAGCCACGAGTTCCTCACACTGTTCATTTTCTAAAGGGGTCACTGACTACCTGTCACAACTGTCAAAGATCCACAAATGACAGCCGGAACCAACTTAACGTGCTATCTGAGGCTCGGAGGAAACTCGGTATGTAATGGGTGTTTCCCCATCTACAGACTAACCTAGGCAAGCACAGCTTATGACTCATAGTGGCTGTTATTATTTAGCTACGAGGTCCTCACACTGTTTATTTTCTAAAGGGGTTACTGACTACCTGTCACAATTGTTAAAGATCCACAAATGACAGCCGGAACCAACTTAACGTGCTATCTGAGGCTCGGAGGAAATTCGGTATGTAATTGGTAGGCCAATGAATCTAAAGACTAACCTAGGCAAGCACAGCTTATGACTCATAGTGGCTGTTATTATTTAGCCACGAGTTCCGCACACTGTTCATTTTTTAAAGGGGTCACTGACTACCTGTCACAACTGTCAAAGATCCACAAATGACAGCCGGAACCAACTTAACGTGCTATCTTTTTTGTTGTTTTTTTTGGGATGGGAAATCATCAAATAACTTCTCCCACTCTGGGCGGAGCGGGAGGGAGTGTCAGACTTTTACTGACTAAAACCCATCCATGTTCCTCACCCTTTACGTTCCGGGGCCGCGGTATCTCTTTCGAACAGTCCCGCAACCCCGGCAGGTGATGTGCTATCTGAGGCACGAAGGAAAATCGGTAAGTAAGGGTGGCCACCCATGTTGCTTGCCTGTTCGAAAGAGATACCGCGGCCCCGGAACATAAAGGGCGAAGATGGAACATGGATGGGTTTTAGTCAGTAAGAGTCTGACAGTCCCTCCCGCTCTGCCCAGAGTGGGAGACGTCATTTGATGATTTCCCATCCCAAAAAAAAAAAAAAAAAAAAGAGTGGCCACCCATCCACAGTCCAACCTAGGCAAGTGCAGCTTATGACTCCTCACACTGTTCATTTTCTAAAGGGCATTAATTTACTACGACATTCTCAAAGCCTACTAATAGCTTTTCCTACTTTAATGATATTTTAAATGCACGCCAAGGGGTCTCAGTAATTCTCTCACAAGTCCTCTTAGTTTTAAATCAATGCTCCTTCAAGTTTTAATCCGTTCGGTGGAATATATGAACATGGGTGAACCGCAGAGATAAAACTGTCAAACGCTTGAAACCGCAAAGTTTTATTGATTTTTATTCCTTAATAAAGGGTGTAAAACACCTCTTAACGAATACGAAAGGCACTTGTTTTCCTCGTCATTCTGAACATTTTTATGTTCTACACCATACCTGGGATCCTTCTAGTTACGGAGATATAGGGGGTCAAAGTTGCAAGAATTTTACAAGTTTTTTTTTAAATACCACTTTTTGTCGCATGATTTTAACTTTAAATATCTCTACGTCCTCCGTACTATTCAATCCATCCATCCGCTCAATGTTTTGAGCGCGTTACTTTGAGTTCTACCACAAAACGTGATTTATAACCTCAAAAAAAAAAAGTTGTTTCCCAGCAATATTTTTTGCGGAAAGTTACTTAGTTTGATATACAGAATGCTTGGTTAACGGCTTTGTGATGAGGTGAAATACACCCTGTATAATCAGTAATAAGTGAATCACAAAAACTGTTTTATGAATAATAAAATAAATATGTTAAAGTATACACTAAACCATTTAAATAGCCTTTAGCGAGGGGCGGTGATTTGTGCTCATGCTTTCTCTATATGAGAAAACTAGCTTTTGCCCGCGGCTTCGCTCGCGTTAAGAAGTATTATTATTAATTAGGTACAGTTTTTGCGGGTTTACTTTTTCCAATCTTTAATTACAGTTCAATCAGTCGAAAATCTCAAAAGATTTTTACAAACTTTCATCTCTTATTTTATATCCTTGGGGGTGGAACTGATCAAAATCCTTTCTTAGCGGATGCCTCCGTCATAACACCTGCATGCCAAATTTCAGCCTGATCCGTCCAGTGGTTTGGGCTGTGCGTTGATAGATCACTATGTCATTCAGTCAGTCAGTCAGTCACTTTTGAGTTATATATATTTAGAAGAAAGATAGAAGATAGATAAAGATAATATCTCGCTGTGGCCTCTTTCCATCCTTATTGAGGTTGGCTTCCAGTCTAACCGCAGCAGCTGAATACCAGTATTAATACCAGAGGGAGCAATCGTCTATCTGATCACCGCAACCCAGTTAGTACTGGGATACGGTTTCCTTTGGTAAGACTCGGACCACCGACTACTTACTAACAATGGGATCAGCTAACCAGCTGGTATTATTGTGCAGTAAACAAAATCCAATAATGAATCAGAACACACAAAATTGAAAAGCATGTAATTATGGGTGGAAGGGTGTCATATATCGGCGATTCCGCGGAAGGCTACGCGACACCACGCAGCGCAGCATGACGCCGTCTCTTCGTGTACAATAGTTTATTTATGTTTAGTGGTTTTTATTAATATGTATGTTAGTCTGTAAGGTATATGTGATATGGGTCTTTTGTTACCTGAATTAAATGATATATTATTATTATTATTATGTAAACAGACTCTTCACAAAGCCGTCAATCAAGAATTCTGTACATCTAACTGAGTTACTGTTAGCCTGTGTTATCCCACTGTTTGGCAAAGGCCTTTCCTCATGACTTCCGAATTCTTCGATCCAGGGCATTGGCCCTTTTTTTGCTGGGAGACTACTTTTTTTGGCGTGATAAATCACATTTTACGGTAGAACTCTAAAGGGTGTAAAATACCTCTTCACGAATCCGAAAACAACTTGCTCTCCCAGTCATTGCGATAATTTTTTTGTTCTTCACCATACCTGGGAATCTTCTAGTTACGGAGATATTGAGGGTCAAAGTTCCAACTCTTTGATAAGCTTTTTTTTAATTCTAGCTTTTATTGTAAGATTAAAAAAAAAACTTTAAACAGGTGCTTAAAGTTTAGTTATCAGCACAATGTTTAGAGTGCGTTACATTGAGTTCTACCACAAAACGTGATTTATAACCTCAAAAAAAAAATTGTTTCCCAGCAATAATTTTTGCGTAAAGTTACTAAGTTTGATGTACAGAATGCTTGGATAACGGCTTTGTGATAAGGTGGTTTACACGCTGTATATAAAGCATTCAACATTGTGCTGTAAACCAAAAACACAAAAAACACTTTGTGCATACGCTAGACGTATGGTAGGTAACTTGAGTATACCTAGTGCTTACCTGCATATCGTCTGAGTGACGGCAGGTCATGGAGGGATTTAACGTAAAGTTATAACATTAAAAACCTGTACGTATTAAAAAAAAATCTGAAGAAGTTGGAACTTTAACCCCCAACATCTCCGGAATTAGAAGGTTCCTAGGTAGGGTCCAGAAAAAAAAAAATCGCAGTGACAAGGAGAACAAGCCTTTCGGCTTCAGTTAGAGCCTATCTACGCCCTTCATACATAAAACCAGCTAGTATTCTGTCATATTGTATATAGGCCCAAATAATTCTCAAGTCGGGTCTAAACGGTATGTCGTATAAACAAGAATGTCACAGGAGGCACTCCATTCTCGTCACACACAGGTAACACATTAGTCGCACCAGTCGTGTCGCGTTTGTCGCCGCGACAAAGTTGTGCCGCAGTTAATTAAACCCCGTCACAGTCTTCAGGCACTTAAGGCAGAATGAGCAAAAGGCGTACCCCCTCTGACAACCAGACATGAGGCAATTAGATTGTGGGTAGTTAGAAATTACCGGCTTTAATCTCGACTATAGTATGTGCGACGTTTTTGTTCTAAAGTAGGGTAGTTTATGAAAGATTTAGCCGACCGCGACCATCCGGGATCTCTTTAAGCATTCCCTTTTTGAATTTTTGATAAGTCTGCCCGAAAAAGTCGGACAAAAGCGGCCTCAACTTAGGACACCCGCAGGGCTAAGTACAAAAAATGGGACGGTCATCTATTCATCGAAATTATCTACTCGTGCATGTTTTTTGGTGGACATAAGGTACACTTTTGATATGAGATATTCACAGTAACTAAAAACAGTGTAATTCTAAGACTAACTTAATGAGTAAATGACGTAGAAAACTGCGGCTTTGGAACATAATATTCTTGTATTATAAATATTTCAACACTTCGAGGATTTATTAGGTCACAAACAAGTAGCAGAAGATGATGAAGAAGATAAGACGATGGTACATAAGTTACTTATTATGTACAAGAAGTTAGACAGGCAATAATGAGACAAATAGCAGAATCTAGTTCTACTAGATTGATCTATCGTGTACAGGTCAGGAGGCTCAACGCTCAAACGAATACTAAATTCAAAATCTACATGCTCTATTATTTTAGTAAGTGGCGGAGGCCAATCGTATTTCCGACGAAGGCCGAGCTTAGCCGAACGCGCCTCAAATTGCGTTCGGAAAGGTAGTGCTAAATGATAAATAATGTTTATTTTGTAAGTAGGTTTTCACAAACACTTTTATACGTAATTTTTTCAGTACATTACAACGTATGCTTATATTTTGTACAGTGTAAATGTTTATTATTAAAGTTAATTTTTGTAAGTAGATGTTAAGTCTTATATAAATATAGTAATTAAATAAATGCGTAGATATAATTGTTAGTTTTTATCCAAAGACAATGATCGTGTTTGATGTCTAAGATTTGACAGTTGTTCATATTTGACATTTCTGTGTAACGGGAAAATAACATGAAAAAAACGTGTGATTGAAAACTGAAACGTGTACGATTTCGATTTTAAGTTTTAAATTAAATTAAATGCCGGCGTGGCGATGACCGCTCCAATGTCATAAATGCGAAAGTCAGTTTCGCTGTTTGTTAGTTACCTCACTAAATCAATCGTCCTGAAATTTTTTAATAATTTTTCAACTGTATAGTAAAGGACATAGGGTCCCTTTCATACCAAAAAAAAGTACTGCTCCCGAGGAAAACAACAATTACGGTATATGGTAATAGATAGCGCCACATGTTTTTCGAGCAGCGGTCAGCAGAGTAGAACCCGAATCGAATGTCAAAAGCGCTGCCGCGAACAAAAGCTATTCTATCGAATAAAACACGATTGATAAGAGATAAGCGAACTTACGAACAGTAAGTCGTGGGTTCGAACCCAGACCAGCGCATTTCTTTGAGTAATTTATTTCATCACCACTGCTCTCAAAACGGTGAAGGATAACATTGTGAGGAAACATGTCTTAGAACCAAAAAATCGAAAACATGTGTCATCTATACCATTCCGCATCGGGCCCGCGTGGTGGATTATAGCCTATTCCCTCTTATAGAGAAGGGGCATGTGTCCCAGCAGTGGGAACATTAATAAGTATCAACTTATGCTTTAGCTTATCAGATGATGATGATAATGACGATGATAAGAGATCTCTCTAGAGGAAAATAAACGAAAACCTATTCATATTTTAAATCGAATCTGAACACAACACCGCAGTCTCTCCACATAAAATAAGAACGTCATCATATTACTTTATTGAATAAAGCACAACAGCGAAACGCCCCAAAAAGGTTAAAATGAAGAAAAATGGACGCACGCCATAATGTTTTTTCACAAAAGTAAAATGTATTTTCATAGAGGGCGTGCGTGTTTTACATTAAATTGTGATTCTATTAGGCATAAATACGGTCACATAATAAAGTCTATTTTCCGTAGGCAAATGCCCAAATCCGGGTTGCATTTACACCGAAACATTTGAAAACGAGAATTTGTGTGGAATAAGTACTACCTACTACAACTAAAAATCTCGACTACTGAAAAATTATCAGCATTATAATCAGCCTATAATGTGCCGAATGCTGGGATAGGCCTCCTCTCTACGTGAGAAAATGGGCTATAATCAACCACGCGCCGAAAAATCATGCTTAAGTTAAATTCGGGGTTCACAAGGTAAAATCGACTCTTCCTATTGTTGAAAAAGCCGTAATATGGGACCGATTGACACCTAATTCATCCAAATCGGATGGATAGTTTAGGCGCTACGAAAGAACATACGTAAATAAAAACATACAAACATAACCCTTCCTTTTGGCTACTTAGCCGGCTAGGTGCTACGTGCTGGGTCCATGTTCACCGAAAAATAACGGTCTGATTATATAAAAACAGCTGTTTAAGAAACATGTTGGGACTACAAAATAAACAGCTGTTTTAAATAATCAGATCGTCATCTTTTTTATGAACATGGACTTTGGTCGGGTTAAAGAACACTCAGTCACGGTTGATCGCATAGATGGATAGGGCAAAGAGCAGACGAAGTAATAATTTGACTGCAATAGTGATGACGAAAAAGTAAAATAAATGTAAACCACGCACGCACTTGGCGTCTGTCTAACTACCGCCGTTGAAATTATGAATGTGTACATATTCAAAGGCTTAGAAAATTTTCAAGGAAAGAGTTTCTAGACACTATAGTACAATAATATAGGTACCAATATTGAAAATGCAAACAAATGAAGACTTTGGGCAAAGTATTTCACCATTTATATGTATAATAAGTTTGTACATATTTACAAACAAAAAGTATATCAACTGTTTAGTGTCCAGGACACAAGCCCTGCTTATTGTGGCACTAGATGGCGCTGTGTGGAATGTCCAGTGATATTTATTCATTTGTTTATTTCAAAACTGCACAGCACAACATAACAAAAGTTTACGCCAGTAATTCGGGAAGGGTTGGGAAGAGGTGTACCTAAAAGTACACTCACTCACATTTTGTCAGTTATGTTTTAAGTCGCATGTAATTGGGGGAGAGCCTATTGCCATCAAACGGGCACAAATCCAAACTCCGTGGCTGCCACTGAGAAATTCCTGATGAATAAACACAGCATTTATATTTTAAATTCAAGAAAAGTCTTTCATATTTCATATCCTTTTTACTTGAAAATTTTAACACATGCGCCAAAGAATATTATGTCATGGTCATGGGCATTGTTATGTTAATTAATGAGGTTGATAATCCCTAAAGTCGTGTTTGAATTAATTTATTCGCTTTAGATAAAATGTGATTTACTTCTTCTATATTTAAAGTTGGTCTCAGTCACGTTATGATTTTTTGTACCTAATCTGATGCATTTAGATGTATGTATTTTTTATAATAAATCATTGATAAAATATTGAGATTCATTATTAATAAAACATGATTAAATTGGCAAAAAACATATTGCGCTGACCCCAAATAAATTAGGATTAGGGCTGTGAGGATTTTCATATCATTATAGACTTTTAACTTTCTTTTAATTTCTTTTAATTCGAAGTTGATGGATTGGATGAGAGGAAAAGGATATCAATAATAAAGATTGAATGAGCTGTGAGATAACGTGTTGTGCAAACCCCAAGTAATATAAACCAAGGGCCAATAGATGCTTATAATCAGACATAATAATAATAATATAATTTTAGTATCAGTTTATAGAATGACTCAAAAAACAAACACGGTAAGCTAAAACTTTGACGACTCGAATGGCGGTGTGGTAGTGACGCTGCTTTACGTTCTTAGGGTCCTGAGTTCGAATCCAGGTAGGAACAAATATTTGTGTGATGAGCATGGACATTTGTCTCCGAGTCATGGATGTTTATATGTATAATAAGTATGTATTTATAAATAAAAAAGTATATATGTAGTACGAGATGGCAACTTTCAATTAAAAAAGAAGAAAGTAAGTAAGTAAAATTTATTTTATTAAAATTGAAAGTTGCCATCTCGCGCAAACTCTCGGGTTTCACTGTGGCCAGTTGATGAATGACCCACACCGCCAATCCTGGCGGTATTAAATGGGTTATAAGCCAAAAAATAGAGGAGGTTCCTTGTGTGAAATGTTTCATATTCAGAAATACACTAAATTACAGTTCGGTGTGACCCACAGCCCCCTAAATGCGGGTCACGCATCGATCAAACACCGTATACCATGTATGTATAGCGACCTTTATTATGGGCTTTCATTTAAGTCCACTTAGTCCCCAGTTTGGGTTCTCGTCAATGCAATTATGTATGTTGTTTGGTTATATAAATGTGCTTTGACGGGTGATGATGGAGTTTTTAAAAGGTTTTTCTTTCTTGGTGGAATGTCTTTAATGTTTTAAGCCGACTACATGAGCTAAATCAGTAACTCTTTTTGTGATGGTTCAAACTTCGTTTGAAATACTGTTGGGATAAAGTACTAATCAGCTTGCACTACAAAGTGGTTGTTACGTCAGTCACTGCGGGGCGAATAGTGCAAAATGAGTGGTTTCGATCGATTTACAAAATATAGCTCCAGTAGTTAGCCTTTTTTTACGCATTGGAAATCAATAGTGTCAGAATTTTACTGACTAAAACCCATCCATGTTCCTTCCTCGCCCTTTAAGTTCCGGGGCCGCGGTATTTCTTTCGAATAGTCCCGCAGCCCAGGCAGTTCACTTTGCTGAAATCTCTTTGAGCGCGCGTGGAACACGAACGCGCCGTCGACACGGTCTGTCGTCAAAAGACGGACACAAGCCCGACCATACTATCCCTTAAGTAATATAAAAACACGCTTTACGGCATGACGTAACTTAAGAACTATTCAGCACACCTTTGTTACCTGTTACCTGCCAAAGTCACCATGACACGATCAACTTTCCATAATATTAGCCAATCGTTCTTATATGTGTAATGAGGTACTTCCCAAGAAAATCTCTGGTCTGGTAGTCAATTGTAAGGCAATGTTTAATCCAGAAACATTGCTTTGCATGACGTTTGTGGAAATTTGTATATTCATCAGGTGTAAGATACAAATATTATGGTTCAAATATTATTTTATATGGCAACTTTTTCTAGTGGTGCTGTAGTTGCCTTAAACTGAAATATGTGTAATGAATACGAATTGTACCATAGTTCAAACAAATAAAATCACACCTGGGCCTCTAGTCTGCTATTATAATAGTGTCAGAATAGTTTAGCATTGATTTCATAACTGCTGATTTTGACAAATTTGATAATATACTAAAAATTTACATAAATATTGTGTAATCTATAATGGCGTTATTATGACTTTACAATGGTTAACCACTGACACTCCATTGAAAGAAATGTAGAATGGTATATATATTATATACATGAATGATATCTGGCATGAATAAATGTTCAAAATCAAAATCAAAACATTTATTTCAAGTAGGCCAGTTACAGGCGCTTTTGAATTGTCGAAACAAAGATGAAAATTAAATCTAGCTACAGTCCCAGTCACAAGACATAAAAACTGTGAAAGTACTGTAGTTGCCCATTCCCTAGCGTAGATCTCTATGGAGAAGAACGGGCAAGAAACTCCATGGACACTCTTTTAAATCATATAGTTGTTACAAAATCTTGGTTACATCATTCCTGTTGAGATGGTGCATTATGTGAGAACAATGTAGCAAGATGTGCACGATAAAAGTGTCCATAGTTAAAACTAACAAAAACAATTCAAAAATAAAATAATTAATTAAAAAAATAAAAACAAAAGCCGTGGCAACCAAGAACTGACCAGTCCCAGTCAAATTAGAAGTAGATTTCAAAAATCATTTGTACTGACGGGTTTTATAATAGTGGCAATACGACAAAAAAAAACTCAATTTTATTATACGTAACCATTGACCGACCAATAATCAACCATTATGAATTTGGCAGATTACAAATTTCAGCAAAATGACAATGGGTTGGGAATGGAATCGTATTGATGTAACGAATTTATAAATATAGCACCTGTCATTTTGCGAATTTGACATTTTTCAAACGCTGGACATTTTGTGAATTGGACAGCGCCTAAACGCTGTTTACCTACGTTGCCAAAATGTTGGACAATACGGATGATTCTTGACTAATTAAATACGATTCTGTTTTATCCGTCAGTTAGATTATCAAAAATATTTTGATAAGTGTTTTTGTTTCATCAAATTAATGAAAATTGACGAAGATAAAACCCGTCAAAGGTCATGAGTGGGGTCTTGTCACGTCACTAACAACGGTAAAAACGGTACTCAATTGTGACATCACACAAGTTTTCGACGAACTGTGATGACTTCATTTTTTTTACGTGAAAAAAAATGTGTCCAATATTTTTTGTAAATCTGTCAGACTCAATTGATATTTTTTTGGTATCTGCCCTATTTGTCGATAAGTAGAGATGTGTGAAGTGGAGAGGAGAGGAAAGGAGTTACGAAAAAGCTTGAGTCCATCCATCGCACACAGCACTCCGCTTACCGCACGCCATTCACGTCGTTTTACCCGACTACGCGAAACCAACAAGAAGGGTTATGATTTTTGGAAGGGTAATGGTAACTTATGTTTAACTATTTATTTTATCATTTTAACTGGCTTGAACAATAGAAGGACTTTACTTTGTAAACCCAAAAATTAATTAGAGCGTGTTTTATCAGTAGTCGGGTTTTTTAATTTAAATTCCGAAATGTTCTGGAGTGGCGACCGCGAACTGAAAAACGTTGCGTTAGAAGGCCTCCCTCTAGGTGTACCGATGACCTGGTGAAGGCTGCGGGAATCCGCTGGACGCGAGCCGCACGAGACCGGTTAATGTGGTGACTTGGGGGAGGCTTATGTCCAGCAGTGGACGCCTTTCGGCCGAAATGATGATAAAAGTCTTGTCTTGACTCCACTGGCCTTCTTAATTACTATCACAATACGTAAGGTTCGTCCTTAGAAGAACATACATTTGTAACAACACCTTTCATTACAACAAAACATTCTAACATACGCACAATATCCCCAAAAAAAATATACAAAACGTACAACACATAACTCCTAAGCATGCGAATCGAAAAAAAAAAGAAAAAACATACTCCTGACATTTTTATCGTGGCAACACCTCACGTAGTCTTTACTAAGGGAGCATAAACAAAACTAAATTTAAGATATCGAGAACGTTTGAATAATGAATGGAACTGCGTAAGGGTAGTGGCTAAGTGAGAAGAAACAGCGGTGTTGATATTTATAAATTGTTTTGTATGCTACATTTTAAGTGCTTTTCCTGGTCGTTTAACTTGGCTGCAGTCGACAGGTACTCTGCATGTGTAGTATGGACTCGTGAATACTTTATCAGAAAATAATTGTTTATTTATGATATAGTAAGAGCATTGAAAGATAAGGGATTGTATAGGCCAGTGGTTCCCAACCTTTCTTAGGCCAGGGACCACTTTGGTATGTTCATTGTTAACAGGGACCATATGGTCCTAGATAAACATGGACGACAGGATTATAACTAGGGGAGTGAATCTTTAACTCACACTATACAAAAATTGGACAAAAGCGATCGAGCTTGCATCTTTAGTGTTAAAAAGTACGAATATTTTAATCTTTTGCGGACCGTAGTCGAGGCTCCTGCGGACCATCAGTGGTCCACGGACCACAGGTTGGGAACCAGTGGTATAGGCGAATACTACAATTTATGGTAAACTAGGCTAAGGTTTCTTACAAATGAAATCAATTCTACGCCATCAGAAGGCCACTTCTTGCAATTCAAATCGTTGAAATCTCATCTAAGCGACAATTGATGTCAAAATGTATGTCAAATACAAGTATTTTTGACAGATTGAGAGTTTGAGACCAGAATGCAAAACTTTTTAAAAATACAGGCGTGGTAGTATTAATGTATTTTTCAGGTTCTTATTTAATAGTATATAAGAGGTTGATCGATAAAACATTCGTTGGTTAATACAACTATCTAAAGCACAAGTGTAATTTGATAGTTTTTTTTTTCCGCTGTCTCTTATCCAAGTTTGATAACTCTGTTACGGCCAAAATATTTATTTCCCTAACGTACGTGTTCGTACTTATTTCTCGATTATTTATGTTGTACATAGACTATTAAATATTGCTTTTGTATCGTTTAACTTTGGGAAACTTTTCCAATAAATGAGAGATACAGAATATGTAAATTGTGACAGTGATCACGTAAATATTACATAAATTAACTGACTGTAATGCTTTCTCTATTTGGCCAGTTGAATATTTGATTACAATTTCAAATAAGAAAGAAAGAAAAGAAATGAAAATCTATATTTTCAATACGACAATAAATTACTAACGAATATAAAACAAAACTTGCAAATACATAGCTTCGTTGCTTTTAAAAAAAAAACTTTCAATTAAGTGACATTTGGGCGTCATAATCTTTTTTGTCGCCCTTGTCATCTTTGGGTTTCTCTTCTTTCTTTTTGTCATCCTCCTTCGGCTTATAAGCTGACGTGTTTTCAAGCGCTTTAAAGAACGCTTGCATATATATGTCACCGTAAAATTGTCAAATACGTTATATTGTAATATCTCTAGCGATATTGTAAAGTCTCGAATTATTGTCAAATGAACATACTGCTTACAACAAAACGCATTATTTTTCGTGAAATGCATGCGATGGTAGTCAACTTACGCGGTGTGGAGAGAAGGAGGGGTCCCCCTTGCCCAGTGGCACAACTCTCATGAAAAGATAATGCACTATTCCTGAGAAATACCGATTAATATAACATAACCTTAAAA
Organism: Xestia c-nigrum; assembly: GCA_916618015.1. NCBI lineage: Eukaryota > Metazoa > Arthropoda > Insecta > Lepidoptera > Noctuidae > Xestia > Xestia c-nigrum. Next base: position 20,692,086 of record OU745251.1, read on the forward strand.
CACTTTATTTTCCCCCTAAAAAGCGTAGTCGACTATTTCCGAGTGCAGGGTTTAAAGGAACCTAACTAACCTAACGGGGGGGTGCCCCAAGTCCCGATTATGGGGGCAGAGATACTTCCGTATGTTCAGTTGACAATAATTCGAGACATTACAATATCGCGAGAAAAAACACGTTATATTGTAATATAACGTATTTGACAATTTTACGGTGACATATATGTGGAATGAATTTGTGTAAAAGGGAACGTATGCAAAGGTGCGAGTGAAAGGTAGATGTGCGAAAGAGAGAGGAGGATTGAAAAAGAAATATGGCGAGACGATGAGTGTTAAATGATAGACGTGTATTTTTTTATTTTTATTTTTATTTAAGTTTACCAGTAAATATACGAGTTTTCTTCGAAATTCTACTTTTATTTCACCATACGATCCCACAAACTTGGGGGCTCGCCCGGGATTACGGTGAAATAAGTGGAGTAAAAAGACCGACCGTGCGTATGAGCACGAAGCACGAGGCACGAGCACATATTCGACGCCATAACCCATAACGACGCACGACGATTGATTTTCACCAACGGATCCTACGGACAACAACAACGACGACGACGTTTACGACGATATTCAAATTATTGTTACGACGCTACGAGAAATAAATTAAGATGACGGCGAAATCCGACCTTGAGTTTCAAGATGCAGCGGCACCTCCAGCGCTGGCACGAGCGGCACACGGCGACTTATTGCACCTAACGGAACAACTCATTCGACAATTCAGTGCGCAAGACGAAACGCATACGGTGTCTATGTGGATAAAGGAAATAGAAGAGCATGGTGACGTATTTCAGTGGAGTCCGACTCAGGTATTATTGGTGGCTCGACGTTCACTAACCGGCACAGCAGCATTGTGGCTGCGCAGCGAAAAAGTGTTCAAATCCTGGGAAGACTTAAAAGTGGCCATCGGCAAGGAATTCCCTGATACTTTAGACGTTAAAAAGATACACGAGCTGATGAGCGCAAGACGAAAGAAGAAAGACGAGTCATGTATTGACTACATGTTGATTATGAAGGAATTAGGTAAACGCGGAAAAATGCCTGACTATGTCGCTATCAAATATATAGTGGACGGCATCATAGATGATGAAATAAATAAGATAATGTTATATGGTATCACAACGTACGCGGACCTGAAAGAAAAACTAAAGTTGTACGCGACGTTCAAGAAAAATTCAGTTAAAGATATTCGACGTAGTAAGCCGCCAAGTGGCACACAGAGTGCTAATAATAATAGAAGAAACGCGGCTGAAATGATGCGATGTTTCAACTGTGGAGAAAAGAATCATTCGTCAGAAAATTGTCCTCATCGGTCGCAAGGAAAAAAGTGCTTCCATTGCAATGAATTTGGTCATATTTCTCCTAATTGTCCAAAGAAAAAGATGGCTAGTTCGGCATCGGGCGCGTTCGGATTCGGAGATCAAGAACACGAACAATTTCCGAAGGTTGGCACTGACCAACGAGAATCAACCAATCAGATGTCGAAGAAAACATTCTTCAACATGATGCAAGAGGGCGCCACCAGCTGCGCGAGCGACGAAGTTCAAGACGATGTTCAAGGCGAAGTTTACACGGCGACAAGGACAAATGATTCGTGTTATGATGTTGGCAATACGATACCACGATGGACGGCGATTGGCTATAGAGACGACGGCCATGTTGTTGGATTTGACACTTCGAATGTAAACAAACAAAACAAGAAATCTGTCGAAAATGTACCGGTTGTAAACATTGTACGTCGTATAAAACCACTAAAACCAGTGTTTGTGCGCGGTAAAAGGGCTAGTGCGTTAATTGATTCGGGCTGTGATGTGAATCTGATGTCAAAAGACTTTTATAACGAACTTAGCAAGATAGACTTTGTGCAGTGTAACGAAAACAATATTACGTTAACCGGTTTAGGCTACTCGCAAGTAAAGTCATGTGGTGTTGTCATGTTAGACATAACGATTGATAATTGTTTATACCGTAATACTACATTTTATGTAATGCCTAACGACTCTGTACCATTTCAAATGATAATTGGTAATGCTTTCTTGCGAAATGTTATGATGTTTATGAAAGATTGTATGGTTTGGTTATTGCCGAAAGATGATTGGATGAACCCAAACTATGAATGGTTGAAAGATGTTGCATATTTCTCTAGTTCAGTTGATTGTTTAGCTCACGTCAGTAATCCTGCGGTAAAAGAAGAAGTAACAAGGTTAGTAACTAGTTATGTGCCACAACAAAGTAAAGAAGCCCCAATAGAGTTGAAAATTGTTCTCAAAGATGACTTACCAGTATCTCAGCGGCCACGACGAATCTCATTCAAGGAACAAGAGGATGTTAATCGCCAAATCCAAGAATGGCTTGAAGATGGAATTATCAGGGTGAGTTACTCAGAATATTCCAGTCCATTAGTACTAGTAAGAAAAAAGGATGGTTGTTTCTATAAGAATATGCATTGACTATAGAAAGATTAACAGTAAAATGGTTAAAGATGAATACCCACTCCCTATAATAGATGAACATATTGATAAGTTGTCTTCAGCTAGAGTATTTAGTGCATTAGACTTAAAAAATGGTTACTTTCATTTACGTGTACACGAAGATTCAATTAAGTATACTTCTTTCGTAACGACGACCGGACAATATGAATTTTTACGTGCCCCGTTTGGTCTAGCAACTTGTCCAAAAGTTTTCACTAGATTCATCACAATCATATTCAGAGAATTGATTGCCAGAGGTATTGTTATTGTTTTTATTGACGACATTTTAATTCCAGCGGAAGACGAGTATCAGGCTCTTGAGCGCCTAAAGGAAGTTCTGAATACTGCATCGGAATATGGGTTACAAATCAACTGGAAGAAGTCTCAGCTGTTAAGCAAAAAGGTAGAATACCTAGGCCACGTTATTGAAGGTGGTGCAGTTATGCCATCGCCAGGGAAAACAGATGCTGTTACAAAATTCCCTGAGCCTCAGAACTTGAAGCAACTGCATAGTTTTTTGGGACTCTGTTCTTACTTCAGGAAATTTATACCTAGATATGCACAGATTGCGCAACCACTCACTGATATGTTGAAAAAAGGATGCACGTTTGAATTTAGTGATGCACATAGAGCTATTTTTAAAGAATTGAAGACGAGGTTGGCTAGTAAACCAGTGTTGAAGATTTATGATCAACGAGCAGAGACGGAGCTTCATACTGACGCATCAGGTATTGCTTATTCAGCTATTTTAATGCAAAGAGGTGATGATGGAAACTTACACCCAGTTCACTATATGAGCCGAAAGACTACGGACGCGCAGGCCAAGTACACAAGCTATGAGCTCGAAGCGCTTGCTATAATTGAAGGTGTGAAGAAGTACAGACACTACTTATATGGAAAATTCTTCAAGATTGTCACAGATTGTAAGGCTTTCCAGATGACACTAAACAAAAAGGATTTAGCGTCATCAACAAGAGTTGCTCGATGGATTTTATTTTTACAGGATTATGATTTCACAGTAGAACACCGTGACGGCACTGGAATGAGGCATGTCGACGCATTGAGTCGAAACCCGTATGTAGCAGCCATAACATCTAGCTTACACCAGGATATAAGACGCGCACAGGAGTGTGACGAGGGCCTTAGTGCAATAATAAAAATTTTGAAGGAAGGAAACGCATTTAAAGATTATAGTCTCAGTCAAGAATTACTGTATAAAGGATTAGAGCAACAACTTGTTATACCTAGTACGATGGAAAATGAAATTATAAAGAGGGCTCACAGTAATGGTCATTTCGCGAAGAAGAAAACTTTAGAACTAATTAGCAAGGACTACTACATCGAAAAAATAGGAAAGAAAGTTGAAGATTATATAGCATCATGTATACCATGTCTACTGACAAATAGAAAAGAAGGAAAACAGGAAGGTTACCTTAATCCCATTGAGAAGGGAGACACTCCGTTGCAAACGCTGCATTTAGATCATGTTGGTCCCCTGACAGAGACTCATAAGCAATATAACCATATACTCACGGTTATTGACGCTTTCACGAAGTTCGTATGGTTGTTTCCATGTAAAAGTACTACAACGAGGGAAGTCTTGAATAAATTGGAAATACTACAGCATACTTTTGGAAGTCCAGAAAGATTCATAACAGATAGAGGTACTGCTTTCACCAGCAACGAGTTTCAACAGTATTGTATGAAGGAGAGAATAGAGTTATGTCATATAACTACAGGCGTGCCCAGAGGTAATGGTCAGGTGGAAAGGGTTCACAGAACCATTATACCAGTACTTACCAAACTATGTATTGAAAAACCAGGATTGTGGTACAGGCACGTAGGAAGAGTGCAGATGGCATTAAACAGTACTTACCAGAGAAGCGTGAACACCACTCCATTTGAGATGCTAATTGGAAAGAAGATGAAGAGACAAGATGACATAGAAATATACGAACTACTGCAACAGGAAGGACGAGACAACTATATGGAAAATAGAGAAGACTTGAGAAAGAGAGCAAAACAGCAAATACTGGAAGTACAACAGGAAAATAGAAGGAACTATGATAAGCATAGAAAGGATAGTAGTAAATATCAAGAGGGAGAGTTAGTTGCTATAAAGCGAACCCAGTTTGGGCCAGGGCTCAAACTCAAACCTAAATATTTGGGACCTTATCAGGTAACAAAAACCAAACGACACGACAGGTACGACGTAGAAAAAGTAGATATGATGGCAGAAGGTCCAGTCAAAACCACAACATCTGCGGATCATATGAAAAAATGGCCAGATGACAAGGAGTAAAAAAGTATGTATGTTGTTGTGTGTTGAATGTATGAAAGTGATAGGTGTTAAAAACGATTTTTGTTTGTGTTTATTTTTTTTCTATTATGCTGTGTTCTAGATTTGTTACTATAACTTGTTAAGGAAGATATTTTTTTGTGTTTGTTTTTTTTATTTTATATTTACTATACAGAGTTGTTAAGATTTGATTTGTTTAGTATTACAGAAAACTGTAACCGGTCACTAAGGTGTTTTGTATTTCTTCGGTAAGCTAAGATGTAACAAGATGTTAAGCCTGAATTGTAACTTGTGTTTGTAATGGTCATGCTGTCTTTTATCTTTTTTTCTAGGAAAATAAATATTAAGATGTAAGTTGGCTATGTTGAAGAAACGAAATTCAGTAAATATGTTGTGTGTAATATGTTCTATCTAAAGAAAGTATATGGTTTGTGAAATAAGTCACCTAAAGTAAATGTTGGTTTGTTATTTTATTGTTTAAGATCTAAAATCATTATGTTTCTGTAGTTCACATAAGACTAAGCTTAAGAGGTTATGTACAAATTAGACTTGTTCATACAAGCTATGATGATTCTATGAGATTTGTAGTCTCTTCTCGTAACATTGTGTCTGAGGGCAGACAGTGTGTAGGATGACCGAGTGTGGAATGAATTTGTGTAAAAGGGAACGTATGCAAAGGTGCGAGTGAAAGGTAGATGTGCGAAAGAGAGAGGAGGATTGAAAAAGAAATATGGCGAGACGATGAGTGTTAAATGATAGACGTGTATTTTTTTTTTTTTATTTTTATTTAAGTTTACCAGTAAATATACGAGTTTTCTTCGAAATTCTACTTTTATTTCACCATACGATCCCACATATATATATATATATATAAAAAGAAACGCTTGCATATAAATAATAATTAATTCAATAAAAATTAAAAAAAATACATTTTGGTAGTAAGGTTCATAAAAAAATTGTAGGTAGGTAGTAGTAGGTAGGTAGTAGTAGGTAGGTAGTAGTAGGTAGGTAGTAGTAGGTAGGTAGTAGTAGGTAGTAGTAGGTAGTTGTAGCTAGGTAGTAGGTAGTAGGTAGTAGTAGGTAGGTAGTACTTTTGACGCAGACGAAGTTGCGTGGGTCAGCTAGTATTACATATACGGTAATAAAAAGCTACACTAAACGTAAATGCAACATTTCAGCTCACTCGGATATAACTGTTTTAAAGTTCAGTTGCAAGAACTCAAACTCAAAGCAAACATTTTTATTATTTACTAGCTGACCCGCGCAACTTCGTCTGCGTGAAGAACCGCTCGACCGAATTTGTGCAAACTTCACATAAACCATCTAAATAGTCCGAACAAAGCCTAAACATTTGGTTTGGATAGGTGAGCCCGTTCTCGAGTTATAAAATTACAACGAAAAGTGGCATTGATTTTTATATTTGTCACCGTAAAATTGTCAAACACGTTATATTAATTAACCACTGGATAAGGGGGACTCCTCCTTCACTCCACACCGCGTGAGTTCACAACCATCGCATGTATATCACGAAAAATAATGCGTTTTATTGTAAGCAGTACATACTGCTCTCGAATTATTGTCTAACGTACATTCGTTTGACAATTATTCGAGAGTTTACAATATGGCTATAGAGATTATAATATAACGTCTTTGACAATTTTACGGTGACATATACATATATTGATGTATTGAAGACTAACACTTCGCCCGTGACTGACTCGGCTAATTTTAATGATATGACTAACATGTGATAATATGTTAGTCGGTAAATATGTAGAGTTTTAATGGTGAAAGAATATTTTAAATCAGTTAAGTGGTTCGTGAGTTTAATCGTAACAAACACAGAAACAAAACAATAAAATCTTTACTCTTTATGAAATTAGTTTAGATTTGTGACAGGCACTTTGCATAGTCAAAAGCACAAAGGGCACAAAATTTTACCTAAGCAGACAAACAAACATTCAAACAATGCAAGTCAAATACTTGATTGTAAAAAACAGACTTTATAAAAAAAACTAAAAGTGAAAAATAACTTTAGCTTCTGAAGTCTTCTGAAGTCTTCTGAAGACTTCAGAAGCTAAAGTTAAGTTGTTTGTTTGCTTAGATCAAATTTTGTGCTTTTGACTATGTAAAGTGCCTGTCTTTTTTGAAGTTGGTTTTATTTTTTGCAAAAAAGATTTTATTTTTCACTTTTTAGTGGTTCATATGTGCTTGGTATACCTACATAGAAAGTGCATACCATTATATATATTACAATTACAATAAGCCCAAACACGACTGAGATACATTGTCTCATTATGGAGTTCCGGTGCCTAACTCTTGGCTTCATCATCAGATCTTATGGTAGAATGGTTCTAATTGAACGCAAATGCTTCACGTGTTGTAGAAAATACCAATATCCCTGTACGTTATCCTATAAAATTTGAAGAGTTCCCTCGATTTCGGCAAGATTCCATCATCAGATCCCGACTTGGTGACTATGGAACCATTTGGAAAGCATACCCTTTCCATCAAATATAATTCTTTCCAATAATATTTTTTCAAATCATTTTGCAAGCGACGGAGTTATGCGCGAACAAACATAAAAAAAATAGAAACATCCGAATTGAGAACCTCCTCCTTTTTTAGAAGTCGGTCAAAAAACCACTTCAATATTCTAAAAATAAAACAGGCCTCAACAGCCCATTGTTTACATTTAATAACCTTTTAAATTATACAAATCGTCGTATTCGATATAATGATTTAGCGAAAGGGCCCTTAAACGGAGGAGGATGGTGAAAAATGGACAAACCCAAGAGACCCGAAGCGTGTCCATTTTTATGAATAAATCATACAAATTGCTTGACAATCGTAAATGTCCTTACATTTTTAATGTTGCAAAATTGTCCTCAACATAATTATTTGAGAGGATTGTTAAATATTTATTGTAACTGGGTCATCTCACTTCTTATTTATTTTTCAAGCGCGTTGCTAACTTTTGGATACGTTCTATTACTTAGGAAATAATAATGTCGATTCTGTTGTGCACAAACTAAACTTAATTTAGGCTATTACTATCTTTTTCTCACTAATAAAACGAGAAAAAGACGGACGTAATTTAGAGCAGTCAAATTTAATTCGAACTAATACTTCCATACAAATGAAGGGTGCACGTAAAAACATGTCGACTAAATACACGATGAAGCGCAAGGCATAAACTAGTTTGACATCTCTAACTTAGTGCATAGCTATAGCCGTCCTTTTCTCTCACTTCCTTTTAGTAAAATATAGCAATAGTCTAAATTAAGTTTAGTTTGTGCACAACAGAATCGACACGAATATCTCACATTTGCATGGGTTAGGACTGGTATAGGAGGAGCAGCGATGGTGGTGTGACCGTCGAACGAGACCGATCTCGAGATCGACATCAAGACACACATCTCTGACTTACTTTTTGGATCATGTGCGTATCATATAATTATCACGCTGTTGCTTCGGTGAAGGAAAACATCGTAAGGCTAACTCAGAGGCCCATCAGTGGCATAAAAATTCTGACACCAAGTTAGGCATTAACTACACGATAAAGAAGAAGGAATGGGATTATTCGTCACTTTGGTCAGAAAACGATCACTGATGAACCAATCCACTGCCACTAATGGCTCATGAAAGACGTAAAGCAGATAGACAGAGTAAAGAATATAAATTGGATGAATTTGTGTCATAACACTCGGCTTAACCTACAGAGATGTAGAACCAAGTTACTCATATTGTCAATCTCCTACCCTTAATATTATTCGCATTTTTTTTAGATTGGCGCATGATGTCTTGTTCTATTACTCAGACACCTATCTTGCCATTTCATTATTTATACAGTACATCCATAGTTTCACGGATCTTCCTCTACTCTTGAACCCATCCACATTCACACTCAAAATTTTCTTCAGGATATTCTCCTTATTCCTCCGCATCACATACTGATACCAAGCCAACTGATTGCCATACAGTTGTGTGGTAATGATAATTTATGTGATGAAGAATAGCAATAATGTTTACATAACAAAAAAAACGATGCTAATAAAATAACGATGCTAATAACAATTTTCTCCACAGTTTTCGCTACATTCAGTTCCAAATATACCTAATCTTCAATAACTCCATTACGCGATGCCGCTTAGAAACACAACTCCTTCCCTCGTATACAAAGTTTATACGATTTGTCGTAAATTAATAACTAACAGGGGTCGCTCGAAGTGGCCTAAATTAGCCCTGAAGTGGGCTGGCCTTTGTAGCCAAACGGTTGGGCTAAATTATATTATTTTTGCCTAAGCCCCGTATTTTGTTTTAGATAAAGACTGTTATTATACCAAATAGGATTATATTGTACTTCTATCCTAATTTTGGAGGATAACAATGTGAGAGATATATTTTCCTGCTATTATTAAAGTCAGGGACATTTGCGTTTAGGATATGTGGGTAGATAAATTTTCGATGTAAATACTCGTATTTCGCTCGTGGCCTCGGCCACGAGCTTCGCATTCACGCTCGCAACACTCGTCTCGGAGCCGGCACAGTCTAGCGTGTATCATCCTTAATAGAGTTTCAATTAAATAAGAATGAAAACTTATTTTATCCATCTTCTAGCCAGCATTCTGGTCCATACAGTACGACAGGCCGAATCTTGGAGGGGCGTCATCTACCCCGGTTGCAGCGGAGAGTGGAACCAGCGAGAAATGTCGTGCGACGTTGAACTCCTTCTGCGGAACAGTCATGCTAGCGAAGAAGGTGGCGGAACGCGAGTGGCATATTTGCCCCTCGCGTTCCGCCACTCACTCTCATCCCAGCCGCGCCGTTGTGCCGTAGCCGCGTCAGGGGCCACTTGGTGGCTCCTGGCCACCGTAAGCCTGTGGACGATGAGCTATGGGCTAGCTCGCCGTCCATCCATCTTATGACAGGCCGTATCGACCGCTCGTTCGTGTTCCACGCGTGCCTCAAAGAGATGTCAGCATAACGAAGGGGTCTGCAAGGGCCGAGGACTGTTCGAAAGAGATAGATACCGTGGCCCCGGAATATTAGTGTGAGGGAAGAACATGGATGGGTTTTAGTCAGTAAAAGACTGACACTCCCTCCCGCTATGCCCAGAGCGGCAGGAGTCATTGGATGATTTAACTTGAGGGGTATCTGTGAATTGAAAGTTGTTTCTATGGAGTCCTGAGTAAATCTGGTGCGTTACATATCGGTTTACTTCGCCATTCCCTTGAACAAGCGGCCCTAGTTCTAAAGCCAAATAGGCACATTTTATTCCAAAATATTCCGTTAATTCAAACAAAACTTCACCCTTGTAATAATATCCCTAAAACCAACATATTCACTTAATAGCTGTAATAAGACTAATAAAATACCTATTAAAATGATTAGTATTAAAAGATAATAGTAATGGCAACATTAGCCGCAATTCCACGTAATCCCCACACGTTTATGTTAAATTAATAGTTATAAGCGCTCTTTAAGTGGTTCAGCCATTAACCCTTAACCGACTGCTGGCGTTATAATAGTGGTATATGTTTTTCGTAATGGGTGCTGTATTTATTTTAATGTATCCGACCCTTTATACTTTTGGTGAACAATACTTAGTATTTTATTATTTATTTAAACTTCATGTACAAGAGTGGTACATAGGCGGACTTAATACCACAAAGCAATCTCTACCAGTCAACCTTTGGGTCAAATAAAACAATTTTGTGTGTGATAGAGAACAATAAAAATACCATTCATAAGCATCCCAGAGCACAACACGGGCACAATATCTAGACTTAGAATCATGAAGTCTAGCCTTTCTCCTGTTATGTTAGTCAGTTTAACTGGATGCAGGTAAGTATCACACAGTATTTTACATGTTGGTGACTGCCTATCTGACCGGCACAACCCAATTAACCTCCACAGCGAAACACGGTAACCCTAGGTAAGACTAGTCGACAGACTCTCCAGCTTTTGAGGGGGGGTAGTTAGAAGCCGTTAGTTGGTTATGACAAGCAGTAGATTGGCAGTCGTTAACCGTTGTCAAATATCTACAAATAGCCGGGACCACCGGTGTTACCGATGTATTTGGTATGATTATTTGCTAATAAAGGTTATATTTTGTAACACATATTTTTAGTTAAAACAGTAACGAAATTTTAAATTAATCTTTCACAGTCTTCAAAACCATTCAGTTTTTGGCAAAATTCCAGGGCATCCTCCACTGAATTTCTCAATAGTTTGAAATTGTTTAATTGAAATTCAAAAATATTAACAAAATGTCCTTAAAAACCAGAGGTATACAATAATTGAATACAATAATAAGTTCAGCCTCAAATGAAACCTTAGCCCTAACTTAATCCCTACTTTGCTGTTTGGGTGATCAAACTAAGGCTACAGTCTGCGGTATTCAGTTGATGTTGTGTTGGTTATAGTTTGCTACGCCGTAGCCTCGTAGCTCGTAGCCGCGTAGCTCGTAGACTGTAGCTGTAGCAAAGCATAGCAAATTATTTTAAGAAAAATAAATTTTATTTGGTTCCGTTAACAAGGTATTTCGTTAAGCTAATAGCGTACTATCAGCTCAGATAAAAATAAATGCCGTGTATCCACAGTTCAATGATAAAGAAACAAAAATAATACTCTTATATTGGATTGCGTCATACAAAGTACAGATTACCACCTAAATTCAAAGGACAATATAACCCCGAAATAAACCAGCAAAATATTCGTCCAAAAAAATTGCCCGAAATGCAGACAAAAGTGGTTATAACGGCCTACAGGGCTTATTCAAACCACGTAGGTACAGTCCCGACGACAAATCTAAATGGGCATAAGCTTAGAATTAAAATTCTGTGTGCGCAGCACTTACCTATTGTCTACACAAAATATCCTTTAATTATGTTGGCTGTTCTGCTCTTTTGCTTGTGGTACAAGGTGAAGGAAAGAGTGATACGTTACGGTTTGAATTTCGAAATGGAATATCTTTGAATGCGAATGGAACAAAAACTGTGGCATTGTTTTAATTCACTTTTGAAGAATGATTTTTTTAAGTAAATAATTTTTTTCATACAGTAATCTTTAAAAAGAAATCAAAAATCCCTAAAATTTAATTCACCATTTCATTTCCAGCATAGTCCAATGGATAAGATTGACTCCGTTGATAGCTTTTATTTAAAAATCACTACTTTGTGATTTTAATTTCCTATTTACAAAGTAAAATATTTCACTTGTTTTACATTGGTTTTTTGTTCTGTGTCTTACTTACAAAGAAATCGACTTAAAAAATACCGGTTACTTAGTCATGTACTACAATAAGCTATTCCAAGGTGAAAATAACAGGGGTTGCGGGCCTCTTCGAAAGAGATACCGTGGCCACGGAACATAAAGGGCGAGGAAGGAACATGGATGAGTTTTAGTCAGTAAAATTATGACACTCCCTCCCGCTCCACCCAGAGTGGGAGAACACATTTGATGATTTCCCATCCGAAAAAAAAAACAAAAAAAAGGTGAAAAGAACAGTTTTCCCAATTCACCTATAACTTAACCCATAACGCGTGTGTAAACGTTAAACACGTCCGTTTAAGTACACAGGACAATACTGGCGCTGTATTTCTCGGCGGATGTTCAAACAAAATGTATGGCAGACAACAAGTACGGAATTTTAATTGGTGCAAATTGCCAGTGCGAGTGACGGTGACAGTTTTAGCATTAATAACGGCCAAAAGTGACCCAGTTCCCCGGACCTAGTGGGCAAGAGAAATTAATTATTTCTGTAACACTTTTGTTGATGATTGTACTTTTTGGTGGCTCTGTTGTTGGATTTTGGAATGTTCATTTATGATGAAGTTAATAACGTAAAGGAGGTGTGTTAGCTTGGATGCCGCTTATAAGTAACAATGTAATAACTATTTAATGTTTAAAGTACTTACTTAAAAAAGATCGATTTTAATCAAACTTTTTTTTTTAAGTTTAGCCATATAAATTAATTAACAAATGTCGCTGGACATTACACACACCGCTATCTTTTGCCACACTAAGCAACAAGGCTTATGTTGAGGACACCAGATAGTTAATATACTACATGGACACGTTTATTTTTTAAATACTTACTTATCTATATCTATATCTATACTTAAGGCCAGTTTCACCGGTTGCGGATAAAGTGTCGGTTAGCCTATTAGGAACTTATCTGCCAGATAAACTAACACTTTTGGTTCCACAGGTGTCAGATAGCGATATCTGGTAGATAAAGTATTAGTTATAACCAGCCTTTAAGTGGTAGATAGTATTAACTATCAGATAACTAACCGACACTTTATCTGAACTGGTGAAACTGGCCCTTAATATTATAAAGCAGAAGTTTGTTTGTTTGTTTGGTTGAACGCGCTAATCTCAGAAACTACCGGCTCGAATTGAAAAAATATTTTTGCGTTGGATAGTCCATTTATCGAGGAAGGCTATAGCACATGGCTATATAACATCACACTATGACCATTAGGAACGGAGCAGGAATGAAAAATGTTGCAAAAACGGGGATTGCTTTTTCCTTTCGTTTTTCTCTCTTATGTGACACCTAGTTATAAATATAAACCATATTTAATTTAAAATGTCACTTACGAAATATCTTCCGTGATAACTTAAAAAAGTAAAAGCCATATTATTGGAATTTGAGTGTACATTTTTTATTTTGTAGGCAATAAAGAATAACAATAAAGTCAGCAACCATATGTGCATATGTGCGTATGTGTGTTTATGTATGTTCACCGATTACTCGAAGACGCCTGAACCGATTTGAAAAATTCTTTTTTTGTTTGAAAGGGTATACTTCCAAGTTGGTCCCATAGCCACCAAATTGGGATCTGATGATGGAATCTTGGCGAAATCGAGGGAACTCTTCAAATTTTATCTGAAAACGTGTTGCGATTTTGGTATTTTCTACAACAAGTGAAGCATTTGCGTTTGATAAGAACCATTCTACCATCAGATCTGATGATGAAGCCAAGAGTCACGGAACTCCATAATGAGACAATGTACCATAGTCGTGTTTGGGCTTGTTGTAATTGTAACGGTATGCACTTTCCATGTATCAAGCACCTGTGAACCACTAAAAAGTGAAAAATAAAAACTTTTTTGCAAAAAATAAAACCGACTTCAAAAAAAACAAAAAAGTGAAAAATAACTGTAGCTTCTGAAGTCGGTGACAAAATAACTAAAGCAATCAAACAAAAAAATACATACAATCAAAAATCAGCAATCAAAAAGCAATCAAAAAAATACATACAGTCGAATAGAGAACCTCCTCCTTTTTGGAAGTCGGTTAAAAATAACTTATTAAGCTATATCCGGTTAGGCTGAAAGATAAACTTAACATAGTTTGTAGGTTGTATTGTATTGTACAACGGGCTGGTGTCCGCAAGCAAACCGCGAGCGTCTAAGCACGTATTTTGCGTATGGACTATAATCCACCACGTGGGCTCAGCGCGGGTTGGTAGATAACACATGTTTTTGAATTTTTGGTTCTAGGACATGCCGGTTTCCTCACGATGTTTTCCTTCACCGTTTTTGAGAGCAGTGATGATGAAATCAATTATACTTAGTAATGCGCCTGCCTGGGTTTGAACCCACGACTTACTGTTCGCCACCACTGGGCCACCGCTGCTCTCAAAAACTAGTTTGTAGGTTACGATGATTTAGAGCCCCGCAGAAAAAACAGCTTATCGTTTAAATTGTTCAAATTAATACAGCACTGCAGTATTTTCTAATAAATCATTACATCGAAGTTCCAGAGGAATAAAATGGCGTCGATGTCATTGAGCTATACTCGTCAATTTCTTCGAGGAAATTCGATTTCCTCTTACATCCACCGATTGTTTCTACAACGGCCCGTTCCTTCGTGTTCACTCGTTCATTCATTCTTTCATTCGTTCAATTCGCTTCCTCAAGATATTAAGCTGAGATTCGAAGAATTCATAATTTTAAACCTTCGCATTTCATGTCAGAAATGTTTTCAGGGAAGGTTGGAGCAGACGATTGATTTTGATTTATTTTAATGGAAAAGATTCTTTCGATTCTTATCATTGTTTTCACATCTGTGGAACTCACTTGCAAAAAATTACAATTTGAAGTATTTTGAAGGAAATTCAAAATTGTATATACGACTAAGAGCAGAGGTGGCCCAGTGGTGGCGGTCCCGACTTACGAGCAGTATGTCGTAGGTTCGAACCCAAACAGGCGCATTACTTTGTGTTATTTATTCCATCAGCACTGCTCATAAAACGGTAAAGTAAAACATCGTGAGAAAACCGCCATGTCTTAACACGTGGTTTTAAGACACGGTTTACTGGGCCCGCGTGGTGGATTATAGCCCATTCCCTCACATAGAGTAGGCCTGTCGCAGCAGTGGGATCATTAAAGGCTGCTGATGATGATGATGATGTACGACTAAGTAAATAACCCAATATATAGCATTAAATTGTCAAATTAATAGGCATTGCATTTAGCGTAAGTGTGTGTGTTCGTATTACTACAGTTTATACAATTAACACTTATTGATAAATCCTGCCACAAACCAGAACCACAAACATTCTAACATTAACTTCTTCTGTTCATCAGCAATCAAGTCTTATCCAGGGTTGGTCTCCACGAGTTGAGCATCGCAAGCATACGCGCTATAGGGGGAGTGGATCGAGCTGCAGTGTGACTAAATATGTTTTCTTTAGCAAATATAATGGCTCATTTACATTAGGTCGGTTTGAGGTCGGTCACCGAAGGCGGCGTCCGTATTCGGTTTAACTGAAACGCTCACCTAAATTGAGTTGTTTACATTGGTCGGTTAACCGAATTCGGCGACTTGATTGGCGACGGGCGGGGCACGGCGCACTCGACACCGACAACGGGCTCGACCGAATACGGCCAAACCGAATACGGCCTGCAGCCGAATACGGTCTAACCGACTTAATGTAAATGCGCCATTAGTTGAACGAAGTTCCACCGGCTGTCGAGGATGAATCCTAGGTACTTCAATGTCGACCCCACTCAAGTCTGACTCATTGGACGCGGCAGTAACATTCCCCAAGGAATAAAATGTCTTCTCAATCCTCTAGGAAGAACACTACCGCGCCCGGAGTGCACCGGCCCAGCAGCTGCTCTTTCCTCCAGACGTCTCAAGAGGAACCAGCAGCTGACAGGTACAGTAAGCGTTCATAAGCGCACAGGCACGCTAAGGATCATATTGCTGTGAACTGAGAACTGAGGCTGTATGTGTAAGCTGTCTCAATACAGTACCTACGCACACCACAGCCACAGAGTCGCCTACTGTCGCAAGTTGTCGCGTCGCTCTCCACGAAACATAAAGAAATATATTACCGTCTCTTTTGTTATGCACGCAGCAAACGCATGATCGTATTTGCATTCGATAGCTAAATTTCGACCATATTTACCAGGCGTTGATAGCTGTTTAGGTTAAGCAGTGGGTTCACGATCAACGTGTCTTGAGTTCAAATCCCGTTTACATAATATGGGTTTTTTATTTTTTGTTGTAACCATTTTAATTAATATTTGTATTTTATGCAAAAACTATTTACTTAGGTATTTATTTTGAAATGGGTTCATGCTCATTATTTATTTTTATAAGGATTTAAGTATAAGTTAATAACCCATCATAACTATTTATGTGATTGTGTAATATTTTTTCGGTGTTGGAAGGTGGAAAAAAAAGTCGTGCTGACAGATAACAACAATTGTTTTATTCGTTTCATATATTCATATAATTAACAACTTTAATGAGATTTGTAACGTCACATTCCTACCTAGATATAAGAAGTTCTCTTGTAACCGTTCATAAGATTTTTTTGTGTATCTATATACCCACTTTGAAGTCATTTTTTATTAACATAACAAGGATATTCTAATCACACAAATATAATTGTTGATACCCACTTCTATCTATCGGTATTCAACAGAGCTTATTAAAAACTAATACATAATTTAGACTTCGTGAACATGTTTTTTATGTGACGTCACAATAAATGTAACTCATATTGAGGTTATAGTTTAAGTGTTCATTTTCCTGAAGAAAAGAAGATTGAAACTAAACCTCAATTTAGGAATTATTCTATATTATATTATATATTATTATAGACGTGTTACAAAATGTTTAGTAATATTCACTAAACATTTTGTAAAACGTCTAATTAAAACTAGAACATTAGGATTAATATTTTGTATAACCCCCATTATTTTCAATGCAGTCAAGTAGACGTATGCGCATGGACCCCACAATGTTTCAACATATTTCGCTTCTTCTTAAATTTTCCCACACTTTTATGTAATGGGTTGTTAATTGTGTTATACATCTCTCATCTCGTGTATCCCACCTTTGCACTATCAAACCCCATAGATTTTCTATGGGGGCACTCATTCATCCATAATTCGACCTGAGTCTGTATTAGGGATTACATTTCTATCGGACCAGCGAGTGTAATCCTTGCGCCATAAATGAAGTCTACCCTTTTGACTTGATGTAAAAGTCTTTTCATCAGAAAAAATGGTAGTGATCCCGTCAAAGTCTAAATATTCCCGTGCGAAACGTAATCGTTCTTCTTTATGTCTTTCTGTCAAGAAGGGCATTTTAGGTGATCTTCTATGATGCAAGCCTTCAGCGTGGAGGGCATGGCGAACAGTTTGCGGTGACTCCGAGTGTGTCGTAGGTGTGAAACCATTGGTTTCATACTCGCCCACGATATGTTGTCGCTGCGCTTCGCTAATAAGCGACGACCTTTCACTTCGCTGTCTACTTGCAAAGCTCCCCTCTTCCTCATACCTTTTGATCCAGAGACTTACTGCATTTCTCTAAAACAAAAAAAAAAATATGTAAGGCAGCTGTAATACAGATGCTATAAATCAACACTTCACAATTCACTCTGCAATTGTAAATTCAATAATAAACACTAATTATTTATCTTGCATGATAGATTGAAAAAAACAACGAATTATGTAAACCACAGGTCACCAAATAAATGGACAATTTATAATACCCATTCGCTTTTAATTTTTAACCGACTTCCAAAAAGGAGGAGGTTCTCTATTCGACTGTATGTATTTTTTTTTTTATGTATGTTCACCGATTACTCGAAGACGCCTGAACCGATTTAAAAAATTCTTTTTTTGTTTGAAAGGGTATACTTCCAAGTTGGTCCCATAGCCACCAAATTGGGATCTGATGATGGAATCTTGGCGAAATCGAGGGAACTCTTCAAATTTTATCTGAAAACGTGTTGCGATTTTGGTATTTTCTACAACAAGTGAAGCATTTGCGTTTGATAAGAACCATTCTACCATCAGATCTGATGATGAAGCCAAGAGTCACGGAACTCCATAATGAGACAATGTACCATAGTCGTGTTTGGGCTTGTTGTAATTGTAACGGTATGCACTTTCCATGTATCAAGCACCTGTGAACCACTAAAAAGTGAAAAATAAAAACTTTTTTGCAAAAAATAAAACCGACTTCAAAAAAAACAAAAAAGTGAAAAATAACTTTAGCTTCTGAAGTCGGTGACAAAATAACTAAAGCAATCAAACAAAGGTCACCGACTTCAGAAGCTAAAGTTATTTTTCACTTTTTTGTTTTTTTTTAAGTCGATTTATTTTTTGCAAAAAAGTTTTTAATGTTTAAGTTACAATTCATAAATAATTATAATACTCACATTCAGTTCTATTAAGGCCACTTTTATGCAGCGCGATAATAGTCGCCCTCGCCTTAATATTAATATTTGCCCGCATTTTAAGAATCACACCAACAACAATACTGCTATCTATTACACCACACGTCACTGACCATCAACTACCACACTATATAGTGTATTATGTATGGCTACAACCAAACGACAAAGTTCATTCCGATCAAGTTAAAATATTCATAAAACTCATGTCTACCTCACAGAAATCTAACTAAATTCTTGACGTATTTTTCTATCTACCTCCTTAACTTTACGAAATCTGTGAACAAAGCAAACAAGTTAAAGAATATAATATTTCTGTAGAATAAAAACTTACAAAAAGTCTAAAAGTAACTGTGCGGGATTTGAACTCACGGCTTACTGATTCACTCTTAATTCTGGACGGGCCCAACCGCTAGGCCATCATGTCTTAGATATTCCCATTGAAATTATGAACTACAACTAGTTGCTGACAATATCTATTTTGTTGAAAGTAGAAGGTCGTAAGTCAAACTAAACGTCAAGCTATTGCTTTGTGAGATTGCCTATCGACTTTTGGTCGGCACTGTACACGTGGAGGTCTTTTGACATCGCATCATTTGTAAAGGTACCTTGAGAAAAGCTTTATACAATTGCTACTCAATTATTGCAGTATTCCGTCTACCACAGTATGCGTTCCACCTATTTGGAGAAAGTTGTTTGACGGGTACTAAAAGTCAATGGCATTTAGTCTGCCATTCAATTATGGGCAACTTAGAAATAAGTTTTGTATCTTCAATGTAATGCAGTAATAGTAAAAAGTACCAACATTTTTGAGCTAGTATACTTAACCAGACTGAGCCAGGGATAAGACTCTTCTCGGAGAGCAGCGGTGGTCCAGTGGTAGCGGCCCCGAATTATAAACAGTAAGTCGTGGGTTCGAACCCAGATGGGCGCATTACTTTGTGTGATTTATTTCATCACCACTGCTCTTCTTTGACGTGGAGTTGCGGACATCAGCTCGTTATACAATACAATACAAGACTCTTCTCATAAAAACTATAATATCTGGTAGATCACGTCCGTTGTCGGAACTGTAACCTTCATTTATACATTCGGGAAGCCCGTGGGTACGAGAATGTCGGTCTCCGTATATATAAAACCACACGATGGTCGTTTAACAGACGAAAGCGAAAAGTCTTATGTTCTGTAGGTTGCAAATAAGTTTTAGATCACTGACAGCTAATTACTTTTAAGTAACACCATGGCTGCAGTTTTGTTTCTAAGAAGCACAGAAATCTACTTGAGTATGGTAGTTATATTTCTGGGCCTGAGTGAGTTGTGTGAAGGCATAAGTCTTTAATTTTTTGTATCAATTTCCTATAAACCGTATATGAGCTCGCTCAGGGTCAGGTAATTGCTAGATTGCCATCAGAATCATAGATGTGCAAAATTTCAGCTCAATCTGTTAGAAGGAACTGGTTTGAAATTTAGTTGAAATATATGATCAATTCATACTGGCTAATCAAACAAGGCAAAAGATTAAAATTGGGTAGACGACAAAAAAAATAATAATAATGGACACGCATTTTTATTTTGTTACATTAACCAAAATTGAACGAACATTTTCAAAGAGCTTTTAAAATTCTCAATATGTCACGCCTTGGTAATTTTTTTTAGCAAGTTCTGAAGTCACGAGCCCCCACTCCCGACTTTTGATGCGTTTTATCTTTGTCTATTATATATATATTCATTTATTTACAAAAACAAAAAATACGTGTCCATTATTTTCCAATAATCTAACTGACGGACTTAACAGTTTTACAATTTTCTGATACTGTCGTCATGCATATTTATCATCAGAATCAAAGGTGCGGTGAGTGCAAAAATTCAGCGCAATTGGTTCGGGAAAACTGCAGTACAAGTACGTAGGAATCGATAGGACACGATAAGATAAATTTGACAGTCATTCTCGATAAAATGAGTTGTTGACTCCATAAAAACTCATTTTATCGAGAATAACTGTCAAATTTATCTTATCGAGCCCTATCGATTCCTACGTACTTGTACTGCTGGTTTGAATTTAAGTTGCAAGATTATACCCAAATATACTAACCAACAAGTAAAATTTAGTTAAAGCTTATAAAAAGGCAAGATAATGATTTAGTTATACTCAATTACAAGAAACACGAACCGATATTAACTTACATAATAACGAAACTTACATCTAAACCTTTATATAAATAAACCCACCCTTTGCCGTTTTATGAATTTAGCTTAACCCCGAGCAGATGGCGCCACTGCCTTATTAAATT
This sequence comes from Xestia c-nigrum, assembly GCA_916618015.1. Taxonomy (NCBI): domain Eukaryota; kingdom Metazoa; phylum Arthropoda; class Insecta; order Lepidoptera; family Noctuidae; genus Xestia; species Xestia c-nigrum. The sequence continues at coordinate 20,712,907 of OU745251.1, forward strand.
CAACCGTTGTTACTTTAAGTTGGGCCTGTATTTAATAGCTCATATTTTCCTATGTAATTTCATAGTGAGTTTTGTATTAGTTCGCTTTCAAATGACTTTGGTTTGGGTCAAGTTGGGGAGGTAGACGCATGTGTACGTGTAGGGGTGTAATTTTGTAAGTTATTAATGCCATTTCGGTGCGCAAAGTTGGCCACTTACTGAACAACAGAAGTCCAAACTCAAGATTTGCCAGAGGGCAATGAAACACAGTATAATCGGTGTGAAGCGTACAGATCGCGTAAAAAACACGTCCCTGCGTTCCATAACTCAGGTTGCAGATGTCGGAGAAAAAACAGCCGAGCTGAAGTGGGAGTGGGCTGGCCACGTAGTGAGAATGTAACCGGAGAGATGGGCAAAGATGGGCTCTCACTGGACGCCTGACGGAGGGAATCGCCGTCGAGGTAGACCGCGGCGAAGGTGGTGTGACGATCTGATCTTGTTTGTGGGGCGAACATGGCCAGACATAGCACAAGATAGAGAGGCTTGGAAGGAAAAGGGGATGCCTTTGCCCAGCAGTGGGACACACGACAGGCTAGGAAATTAAAATAATAATAATGTCATTTATAACTCTTGGACGTAAAGAGACGGTTCTCGTTGTCGTGTGTACGCTTCACGAAATCTTGGTTTGGGACGCAGTTTAGCATTATTTAGTCAAGCTTACGCACGGCCAAAAGGAAGTTTTTTTTCGGAATTTCAGCCAGTGTAATTTTTCTGCCCTTACCCCAATTTATTTTGGGTCGGCTCAAAAACTGTGACTCAAAACATCGTGAGGAAATCGTCATGTCCTAAACTCAAAAAATCGAAGGCATGTGACATCTACCATCTCGCACTGGGCCCGCGTAGTGAAATAACGCCCTTTTTCCTCTCACAGAGAGGAGTGTCCCAGCAGTGGGGACATTATGGACTGATAATTTTATGCTACGCAGCACAGCATGTCGTGAAATTACGGTTTTTTTTCTACTCCTCCGCTATACTTTCTGATTAACTTCGTTGCGGGATCCAAGACAGTTAATTTCATTCTCTGGGACTTCGTCGAGCTTCATTGTCTCGGCGCTTTTCTGGTGGTCGTCACTGTTGATTCTGGCTTTCAAGAGTTATGTGAGTTTGGGAATAGTGTGGTGTCTTGTCCTAATTTAAAAAAAAAGCACAGCATGTCTCCTTCTTCCTTACTTTTCTAAATGACCAAATTATTTATGAATATCTATGAAGTCTTTCAAGATTTTAACATCCAAAAACAAATTCACTAAAAAAGAATCAGCTTGTAGCAGTATCAGCAACATAGTAAATTTCATTAATTAAACCTTACAGCCATTACTTGATTAAAAAATTCTCACCTCGATCTCTCGCCCAAATCGACCATCTAGATACCGAAAAATGTGCGGTATTCCAAGCTAATGCTTTCACATCAATACAGAACAACTCCACAATCACATTAACTGCAATTGAAGTAAATAATTATTCGACATTATTCTTTACGCCTTACTTATACAGTGTGTTACAGAAATGCGCGGAAATATTTTAAAAACGTGGTACAGATCATCATCGTCATCTGCAAAGCCTTTTCCCGACTATGTTGGGGTCGGCTTCCAGTCTCAACGGATACAGCTGAATGCCACAATCCTACTAATATTATAAATGCGAAAGTTTGTAAGTATGGATGTATGGATGTATGGATGTTTGTTACTCTTTCACGCAAAAACTACTGAACGGATTTGGATGAAATTTTGCACACAGATGGTTTATAACCTGGATTAACACATAGGATACTTTTTATCCTGGTAGTAAGATCCCATGGGACAATTTTGAAACTTCACGCGGGCGAAGCCGCTGGCAGAAGCTAGTTTTACATAAAGGGACTACCTATCTGACTTCCACACCCCAGTTTGTCTGGCCACTGACTACCTTTGACGACTGTCAAAGATCTAATAAATGACAGCCGGGACTGACAGCCTATTTTGATTTCCGAGGCACGGATGGGTAGGTATGTAATGGTTGCTCACCCATCCTCGGTCCAACCTAGACAACCGTGGCTCAACCTAACGATCGACCCGAGTGGCTGTTACTATTTCTCTTGTGAGCTTTTAGTGCAATAAAAACAGACAAGGCCTCACCGTGCATGATTGTCTTTATACCATCACCATAAGCCTTACAAACAAGGGGTATATGCAAAAATACCACATACACTTTTATGGGGTACCTTAAAAATATATATGAACATTCAACAAACATAACCCTTTGGGTTAAATGTAAAAACACGAATACCAAGATGTTATTAAGCATAAGTGGATTGCTTTAGCTTTTTAATCAGGAAGGCGCTTCTTTTGTGTGGAAAAAGTAGCGTGGTAAGCCCGGCACTACTTGCGCCCATGTAGTAAAAAGAAACTTCTAATTCATGGTTAGTGCATGGAGACTTGCTATCGAAATGGGCGATGGACTAGAAACTGCTGGTAAGTTATGCATAAAATGTATGCAAGTAAAAGCATCAGGCTTTGGGCTAAAGCCTATTCGAAATAATGTGTGCCTTTACTGAAGAGAAATTGTAGTAGGAGTACTATCATTTGAAATTTTGGACTTAAAATGGATTTGATCAAATTCGAAACACATATTAATCATGGAAAATATCCCGTTTTAAGTACTCATGAGAGTGTTACGGAGAGCAGCGGCAGCGGTGGCAAAGTGGTGGCGGCCCCGACTTACAAACACTAAGACGTGGGGTTCGAACTCAGGCAGGCAGATTATCTTGTATAATTTACTGCATCACCGCTGCTCTCAAAACGGTGGAGGAATACATCGTGAGAAAACCGGCATGTCCTAGAACCAAAAATTAGAAGACTTGTGACATCTTTCCCTTTGCACTGGGCCCATGTGGTGGATTATAGCCCATTCTTTCTTATAGAGAGGCGAGACCTGTATCCAGTGAGAACATTAGTACGCTGATGGTGATGAGAGTGTAACTGACCATGCCAGTTCAAAAACTTATATATGTCACCGTATTTTTTTTTTTTACGCATGTGTAATCATAAAATAACTTCTCCCACTCTGGGCTGAGTGGGAGGGAGTGTCAGACTTTTACTGACTAAAACTCATCCATGATCCTTCTTCGCCCTTTATGTTCCGGGGCCGCGGTATCTCTTTCAAACAGTCCCGCAGCCCCAGACTATACCAATCCTCATGTAAACTTCAGAGATCTTAAAGATCATCAACCCTGCATATTAAGCTAAACTGAACTTTTCCGTGTGATTAAGATCCATGTTCACCAAAAAGATGACGGTTTGATTGTCTAAAACAGCTATTTAATACACATTTTTATGGGAACATGTCAAAGTGACAGCTGTTTTTAGATAATCAGACGGTTATATTTTTGGTGAACACGGACCTCACAGTCAAACAGTGAAACTTAAAATCGCAAAAACGGTAATTGACCCACCAACATTTGTTCAAGTTCTTAACTTTGAAATTCAAAAATAAGCCTGTTCGAGTCTTGAATGTGTATCGTGAACTTCAGCATTTTTCTAACGAAAAAATATACATGTTTTTTTTATTTTGGCTCGTACGAAGAGATGTTAGGGATCATTAGGGACAATGGCCGTAATTGCTGTAGGCATAAATCATATTTTTATAAAAATTAAGCTGACCTTATCCAAATTCATTTCGGCTCGGCGCAGTATGTCTTCTTCTTCCATGTATCTGTATTACTTGTCATCTCATTGGACTCCTTGTTTCTTGCCATATCGTCATTCGCACAGTCCATCCATTCATTTCTAAGGTCTTCCTGTACTCTATACCCATTCAGATTCACACTCAAAACTATCTTCAAGGCATTATTCTCGTCTGCCGGGGTTGCGGGACTGTTCGAAAGAGATACCGTGGCCCCGAAACATAAAGGGCGAGGAAGGAACATGGATGGGTTTTTGTCAGTAAAAGTTTGACCCTCCCTCCCGCTCCACCCAGAGTGGGAGAAGTTGTTTGACGATTTCCCATCCAAAAAAATAAAATCAGCCAAGAGCGTGTTGGGCCACGCTCAGTGTAGGGTTCCGTAGTTTCCCGTCCGTCAAATGCTTGCATATACGATTATACTACAAACTTAGTCCAGAAATTATTTTGTACAACTTTTTGTCTTTTTTGTACAAAAACTGTTGTTTCCATCCAAGTTCAAAATGATTTTCCTTGAAAGTCCTCATAAAGTTCTACTTTTCAGATTTTTTCATATTTTCTAAACTTAAGGTTCAAAAGTTAGAGGGGGGGGGGGGACACATTGTTTTTACTTTTGGAGCGATTATTTCCGAAATTATTGACATTATCAAAAAATGATTTACATATAGGGGGGGTTACCCTAATAAAACATTTTTATTTTACCTCTTTATTGGCGTGATTGATGCACATATTGGTACCAAATTTCAGCTTTCTAGTGCTAACGGTCACAGAGATTAAGCGAGGACAGACAGACGGACAGACAGACATGGCGAAACTATAGTTGACTACGGAACCCTAAAAAGAGGCATTATCCTCGTGTATCAATCTTATAACAAAACATCATCTTTGAAAAACCACCGTTACTTCAATCAATTATTGTAATTCTACTAGAAACCATTATGTAAATAGTAAACTACGTACATACATGAAATTGCCCGAAATTATTTGATTACATTTCGGCTCGAATGCATATCCACAAAGGTACAAATAGATTCCTACCATACACATATGTATTATTATTATTACTTCATCTTGTGAATGCTATCCATTGATTTCGGTAATTGACCACAATACCAATTACTTAACCGCAATCGATGCAGAGAAATGAATATGGTTGGAAAGAGCGGCGGTGGCGTGTGTAGAATTGTGTATTAATATAATTGTGTTCAAATTGAACGCACGGCTGCGAGCCTGAAAAAAAGTAAGAAAAATGAAAAAAAAAGATAAAATAGGAAAGTCAGTTATTTGTCACAGGGTTTCGTCGTTCATAAAAAATGACAAAATAAAAACGGAAGCCAAGACAGCATAAATAAAGGTCTAAACGCACAGGTTACCTGCATTGATATTGGCTCCTTGAGTTTTGCTTTACAATCATAGTCATTAGTCATTTATTCTTAACAAAATACATTTGTGTCAAATACAGAGTAGCACAATAATAATAATCAATAAACATAATTATCATTATATTATTATCATGACAATACTATGTATGAGTCAAATTGATTTGGTTTGCTGTGTTCTAGATTAAGGCCCAGTCTACTACTTATTCGTGTACCTATCAATGTCATCAGTTTTTATTTTGTTTTTTTTCATTTATCATTTATCATTTATCATGCATACCTGTTATATGCCTGGTTACTGAAATGCCAATTTTGTCGTTACGTAATTTGAATTGTGACTTAGCTGATGGTGTGCATTTATATTGTGCAGTGCAGTGTGTATTAGTGCAGTGTCATTTATCATTTATCATTTATCATTTATCATTTATCATTTATCATTTATCATTTATCATTTATCATTTATCATTTATCATTTATCATTTATCATTTATCATTTATCATTTATCATTTATCATTTATCATTTATCATTTATCATTTATCATTTATCATTTATCATTTATCATTTATCATTTATCATTTATCATTTATCATTTATCATTTATCATTTATCATGCATACCTGTTATATGCCTGGTTACTGAAATGCCAATTTTGTTGTTACGTAATTTGAATTGTGACTTAGCTGATGGTGTGCTTATCATAAATAAATACTTGGTACACGCTAGACTTTGATAGATATTTTAGTACATTGGTCCGTTTGGTTTGCAGTGTGGTCCGTTTGGTTTGAGCATATCTTCAAGCCGGGAAAACAAAAAACAACAACTTCCTCAATAGCGTGAAATTAGTATTATTAACAATACAATTATCATGGTAATAGGCTTATCCCAAGTCAAATGGAAACTAACATGTAACTGTCGAAATGTAAATGCGTACCACTTCGGTGCATACAAGCATGATTTTACGTTATGATGTTGTGTAAACAATCGCGACAGATTTGCTATCTACAGGGTTACTGGTTCTGCCGGGGTTGCGGGACTGTTCGAAAGAGAAACCGCGGCTGCGGAACATAAAGGGCGAGGAAGGAACATGGATGGGTTTTGATCAGTAAAAGTCTGACTCTCCCTCCCGCTCCGCCCAGAGTGGGAGAAGTTATTTGATGATTTCCCATCCGAAAAAAAAACAAAGAAAAAAGGTTTACTGGTTAAGACGACCTAGATCCGTTAAGGGGTTGAAGTGTGCACCATAACTGTCTGATTTGACTATCAAACACCATACTCCAAACTGAACCGGTTTTGAACTTTTAAGTTTTTAAATAAAAATTGACGAATTTTTTGAATATTGTCCAACCATTTTGTAATTTTTGCCTCTAATTTATTTGATTTATCATTGTTTGTGTAGTAGATAAGTTGTTTTATTATTCTCAACACGAAAATTGCAAGTATCGAAAAAACTGGGTCAAACTCGTTGATTGAAAGTTAGAAAAAGGAATCAATACATAAAAAGTATTTTCTTCTTTTAGGAATACTAAAAATAAAGTCTACGGCATGTATGCTGCAGATGTGCTTGTAAATAGCCAGTTTAGCCACAATAGCAGACGAATTCATTAACTAGCTTTTGGAAGGCGGTTAAAAATATCGAGCTCCAAATTATACGCAAAATAAACCAAGTGTACCCTTTCCTTATTCCGTATCCTTTTTCGACTACTTAACAAATGAAACGAATGCTTAAAATTCCTAATTTTATTCAACACTGTAAAGCCGAAAGCTAATATTATTGATCTTTCCCACCCAACCCTTATCACACCACTCACCAATGGCACGGTAGGGTTCACTTCATGAGTACACATCCCGCGTCCCGTTACCAAAGCGCGGGTCCAATAGGCCCCGATGCTAATTGTGAGGGTTGACTGAAATTAGAAGCGGCAGACGACGGGTTAAATTGACTATTTCTATCGATGTTGCTTGTTTGTGTTTGTAACCATTGTTTATTATTAGGTGGAGTGTAGACTTATACTTTTATAAGTCGATTTTGTTAAAAAATGTCTTTGATTTTGCTGGTGAAAATTCGTACTGTATTGCGTTTTAAAGTAAGCGTAAGAATAGTTGATACAAGTGGAGGAAGTTTGTTATTACAATAACAAAGTTTCGAGGCGGAATTAATACACGAGCCGTAGGTGAGGGTGTTTTTGAGCCGAAAACTGCAATAACAAACTTTAATGTTCTCGTGTATCAAACGACGTTTTTCAATACAATTTTGAAGAAATAAAATAAAATACTGAAAAATATTATGTCATGAATTTTATTCATCATCATCATTCTCTTGCCCTTATCCCAATTTATTTGGGGCCGGCGCAGCATGTCTTCTTCTTCCATACTCCTCTAATTTTCGTCATCTCATCAGACACTTCCTTTCTAACCATATCCTTCTTGACACAGTCCATCCCTCGTTTCTTTGGTCTTCCTCTACTCGAATACCCATCCACATTCATACTCAAAACTTTTTTCACGACATTTTTCTCATTCCTCCGCATCACCTGCCCATACCACGACAACCGATTACCACACAACTTTTCAGTCACAGGCGCCACTTTCTTTCTTGTCTTTTCTTTTCTTTTTTTTATTATTACAAGAATTTTATTTTCATCCGCGCTTTGCTTTCGCTAGGTTGAGAGAGAAGCACAGGTATGAAGCCGTATAACAATAGTTTTTTTTTAAATGTATTTTTGAATCTAGGACACAAAATTGTGTGTTTAGAAAAGTATATATTAGTTTCAATAAATATCATTTATGTGATATTGAATTTATAAACACAATCTGAATACTCAAAAAATGTTTACGCCGTAAAGACGCATATTGCTTTGACGAAATTAAAAAAAAACTTTCAAATATTACAAATATTATGAATCAAATATTTATATCTGGCAACATTTTCATCTGAAAAAAAATGCTAGCTCGTCAAAAATTCTGAAAAAATAAATAAACTGAAATTGCAGCTCGAAGCGATAACCAATTAGAGTTTCAAGTAACAACTAATTGAATATCGTTTCCCAGAAAAAAAAAATGCCTTTCCAATTAATCCATTCTTTCGGAAACTAGACGTTTTCAACTGGTTAATTGATTGGTATATTTTTCCAGTCACTTAAGTAACTACTAGTTGAACTGCAACTGTTGGTTGAACTTTACGACGAAAGTTATATAAATCTGTCGCAGCTCGCAGCCATACTGTAGAACACGCCGTATTACATAAAGACGCGCTAGATTACAAAATGTCTATGTAATGCGGCGTCTTCACGTTATAATATTTTAAGAGGTTAAGTGATTTCATGTTTGTAAGTTTGGACTTAAGGAGTAATCTTCGGAACTAATGATTCGATCCCGAAAATTCTATGGCCAATGAGACGCCTCATTACCCCCGATTGACATGTTTTATTAACGTTGTTCCCATGGGACAATTTCTGACCACAAGGCGAATGAAGCTATAAGCCCCTTCGTACACAAGGCTACGCAAATCTTCGAAACTAATGTTATATACCACATTAGTATCAAGTCGCGAGTATCGAGTAGCGCACGGTCCGTACATACGACATTGAATCGCAAGACGCGAATTGCCTATTCAGCTCTAAGCAGCACTTTTCCCAAAATATCAAAAATCTAAATGCCATCTTGGAAATCGCTGCGACTTATGTAGTGATGATCTCGTCCGACAAGTAGCCCTTTCGTACACAAGGCTACAAAAATCTTCGATACTCGACGATTTTAGTCTCCAAGCGACTGTCGCCATACAAATCCATAATGTCGGCGGCAGAACAAAGGGGCGTAGTGCGCGACTAGCACGACGCGAGCCGCGGGACAAATGTCGGCGATGCGATTCGTGTACGAACTTCAATGTATTTGTTATTTCTCTAAAATCCGCGTTGAGTATCTAAGATTTGAGTAGCCTTGTGTACGAAGGGGCTTAATTTTTTTAAAACACACATTCGGGTTCACAACCTTTGGATCAAAAAATAATTAAAATATGACAGCGTTAGCGTGATCTTACTTCAAAATGGTGGCTCAAATGTTTACGTTCCAAGATGTCAGATGCATTCCAGTACCACGAAACATTAGACATCTAAGTGAAAGAGCTGTCTCTATAATTATATCGCCAAAATATAACCCGACCAAGTAAAATAGCTCGTTAGTTTCGTATGATAATTTAAGTTGATTGAATTTGTGAGTATTTCTAGTTGATTGAAGTGTCTCGTGGTGCGGACTATAGTTTATTAATAAAATTACCTTAATTTGTCCTTTTAAAAGGACAAGTTTCAATGTAAAGCTTTTATTTTAAATTAACGTTATTTACTTCGAAGTCTGATATTTAAACGATATTTTGAAGTCTGCTCCGTCAATTTAATATAACGTTCAGTCTATAGATAGCATCGTAATAGGATAATAAGATTAACTTGATGTTTCGTTGACCTAAAAATAAACACAAATTCTGTTAATAATTGTATTTGTAATAGTCTAGTCCGTACTCCAATAGGTATCGATTTCTAATTAAACGTTTTAACGCTAATGCTACGGCCAGACTTGTAGGCGAAGATTCGTGTTCGCGTTGTCGCGATAAAACTTGTATTCGATCTATAACGAAGTCCTTGGCCAAACTTGAAAAAACCTTTCTACTGTCGCGTTAAAATTTCGTGTTCGATCTATGACGAAGTCCTTGGACACCCTTGAAAAAACTTTTCTACTGTCGCGATAATCTAGAACGTCGCGATAATTCATTTGCGGGAAAACATGGAAGCAGCGGTTGCGATGTATCACAAGGCGGCTAACAATTATTTACTACATCTTTCCTTATCCTCTCATTATTCCAATCCGAGATTAACAAGTTCAATCAAACACTTTGATGTGCGGCAATTTACCGACAACGGCGCGAAGGGCATTCGCATTCGCGAAGTTTATCGCGATAGGACGAATTCTTTGCCCAGACGTGTCGCGACAATGCAAATCTTCGCGTTATCGCGATAGTGTAGCCCCAGCATAAGAAACTAAGCTACATATTTATACACCTATTCATGATACCAATACTATAAAGGATGTAAAACACCTCTTAACGAAACCAAAAGGCACTTCTCCTCTTCATTCCGATCTTTTTTTTGTTCTACACCATACCTCTTATATTGGGGGGTATTGAGGGTCAAAGTTATAACGTTTTTCCAAGTTTTTTTTGTAAGATTTTCTACTTTAAATACCTCCACGAACCCCATAATATTCAATCCATTCACTAGCACAATGTTTTGAGTGCGTTACATTGAGTTATACCATGAAACGTGATTTTTCACCCCAAAAAAAAGTTGTTTCCCAGCAATAATTTTTGCGAAAAGTTACTTAGTTTGATGTACATAATGCTTGGCTTGGCTTGGCTTCGTGATGAGGTGGTTTACACCCTGTATAAAGAAGTCTATAAAAACATGGAATAAATACGGACTGAAACGGATGAAAACCTGAACTACTTACGTTTCGCAGACGATCTAATATTGTTCTCAGATTGTCCAAAAATACTGGAGCAAATGCTACAACAACTGACTGATCAAAACATAAAAGCATGACTCTCAATGGACACAACAAAAATTATGACTAATGTTTCACAGATATACAACATCATTGTAAACATGGAGGAAATAGAATAAATATATGAGTATATATATCTAGGACAGCTAATAACCACACGGGAAAAGAAAAGAAATTGACAGAAGAATCGCCAACACATGGAAAAGATTTTGGTCTCTTAGCGAAGTTATGAAAAATAAAGACAAGCCAATTAAAAACAAAAAAAAAGTTTAAAACACCTGCGTTTTGTCATGTTTAACACATGGTTGCCAAACATGGTAACTACTCCTCTTAAAACTTCTTTTAGTCAAAGATTCTTTGTTTTCCTCGGACCCTATCTTTACAATAAATTAAACCAAATTCTTTCCCTACACTCATTGAATAAACATAATTGTAAAATAGCTTTACATTCCTGGCTACAAAGCCAAACATATACCGCCACAGAAGCTCTCTTTAACGTATTAGTCTAAATCAGACGCATCCACTAACATTCTCTCCAACACATAAACATACACACATACACTCACGCGCATACACACACACACACACAACCCACATTCATCAACCCATACATACTTTTTAACTTTTTAATTTAATTTGTTTTACTTAGATTATTCTACTACTCTCTTTTGTTTATTTTTATTTTAATAAGCTCACAAATTGTTTGAAATTTTTGTTATTTGCTGTGATACCAGATGTATTAAGCTATCAAATGTGTAACTCTAAACAGGTGGGGACCTGGTGACCTGTATTACAGGTGTTACTACCTACCACAGGCACCAGCGATCCACAACCAAAATACGTTGGCTACTGCATATGTGTAAATATTGTTTGTATTTTTTGGCTTGTGGTGAGAAATAAACACTTTATTATTATTTATTATATTATTATGGTCATTAACAGAGAAACTGAATAATAAAATAACAGTATATCAATATGGAATGGAATCCTATTTTTTTTTCTTTTTTTACTCCGATTACACTACTCTTAGTGAAATCGGAGTAAAAAAAGAAAAAAAATAGGATTAAGCAAAATACTTAAATAGAAATGGGCAGGACATATACGGACTGGACTAATGTCAGAATTTTACCCCAGAGATGGTGAAAGAAGTAAATTTCGACCAACAAAATGCTGGGAAATTGATCTTAAGAGTCCAGAATGGACCAAAATAGGCTTGTTTCCACCATCAATAAATTGCAAATCTATTTAGTCCGTCAGTTAGATAGAGTATTAGAAAAAAATGGACACGTATTTTTTGTTTTTGTAAATCAACGAATATTGACATAGATAAAACGCATCAAAACTCGGGACTGGGGGTTCGTGACGTCAGAACTCACTAAGAATGATACCGGACAGTGACGTATTGGGAATTTTAAAAGCGTCGTATTTTCGTCAATTTTGGTTTAAGTGACAAAATAAAAAATACGGGTCAAATATTTTTTGATTATCTAAGTGACGGACTAGTTAGATTTTTCAGTTAACAAGCCTATTGCGAGAGACAGAGATAGTTTGGAGGAAGTTTTTGTCTAAGGACAATTGAAAACCGGTCGTCAATAACCAATCTTCATTAAATTATTGTAAATCAGCAATAAAGGCTTATTTAATTAATTTATTATTTATGAAAACTTCACAAACTCGAACTGTCGTGTAGCAATGCAATCTTTAAAACTATAATCTTCAGTCTGAGCTCTCATGTCGACGTCAAATTGAGATGACGGAGGATGCTGGAACTCTAGTTAATGTCAAGGAGTTTGGCCCAGACAGCAGTAACAATAATAAACGACACGTAGAAAACTGAAACGATGAAATACGAGTATTTTAGCAGAAAAATAAAGGATGTAAAACACCTCTTAACGAATACGAAAGGCACTTGTTCTCCTCGTCATTTTGATCATTTTTTTGTTCTACACTATACCTGGGAACCTTCTAGTTAAGGAGATATTGGGGGTCAAAGTTGCAAGATTTTGACAAGTTTTTTTTTAAATACCACTTTTTATCGCATGATTTTTACTTTAAATACCTCTACGACCCCCGTACTATTCAATCCATCCATCCGCACAATGTTTTGAGTGTGTTACATTGAGTCATACCACAAAACATGATTTATAACCTCAAAAACAAAAGTTGTTTCCCAGCAATATTTTTTGCGTAAAGTTACTTAGTTTGATATACAGAATGCTTGGTTAACGGCTTTGTGATGAGGTGAAATACACCCTGTATAGCAAATGATAAAAGATTTCTGTAATTTTTACAAACAATCTCATATTTTTTTAACCCCCGACGCCAAAACGGCGGGGTGTTATAAGTTTGACGAGTCTGTGTGTGGAATCGTAACTCCCGAACGAATGACCCGATTTTGATTTTGTTTTTTTTGTTCGAAAAGTGAATTGGTCGGGAGTGTTCTTAGCTATGTTTGATAAAAATCGGATCAACATATTACATATTTATTCAACAACTTCCTCAATATCAGAATAAAATGAGGCTTTACTAGTAGAATAACGTACATCATAATGAAATCGAAAGAAAATTATTTTGTTATTATACTACACACACACAGAATACGTCATTTTGTTACGTAACGATTTCTACTAAATCGCCCTACCTGTAAGCCGCATTATAGAACTATGTTTCCAAAAAACTACCTTCAAGTTATGACCCTATGCATGTCAGGGGTTTTGCTTATTTTTTTTATGAATGTTACTTGTTTTGTAATAAAAACAAAATGAGGTAGGGGTTTCCCATCAAATTACTTTAAAAACACCGAAACAAACTCAATTCACTCTTTTTCAAGTTCTAATCAATAATGTTATGAGAACGAAGCGGAAGGTGACTGAAATGGCTTTTTGAGGGAAGAAACGCACATTTTTGAGTGGCTCTAACCATTTAGTTCGCCGATTGCAGCTCAAGTAGAGCTGCAAAAGTATTGGCCAATCATCTATAAGAAGAAGCGCACTATGAGCAGAAATACAGCCAATTTAAATATTCTTTTTCTTTAACGCTTGGCCACCCAATGCTCAGTGTAGATTTTTCCAAATCTCTCCCTCCATTATTGCGGTTTTGTGTCATGGGTATCCAGTTTCCTAAAACTGACTCCTGTTTACTTTAATGAGACTCAAATATGAATCAGTATCAAATCACACTACATCAACGTGACTGTTATTTTCTATCTCGCATTCGCGGCTGACAGTTTTCAGGGTTCCGTTGCCAAATGGCAGAAAACTATAAACTCGTTCATCGAATTCAAAACAACACAAAAAAAAAAAACTAAAAATTAAATTTATGAAAAATACATTTTTTTCGATATTGCACTGGACAGAGAGACACATAATATCTAGGTTCTAGGTAGATTATACATAATATCTAGGTTCCCAAATGTATATTTTGAATGACATTGAGTTAAACAAGAGTTATGAGAAATATAAGTTTTCTATAGAAAAATGTTGAATGTTGTCCGTATGGTGCCGGACGTAAAGAATAGCATCATCCCATATCTTCCCGTGGGTGTCGTAAGAGGCGACTAAGGGACTTACCAGAGAATGGGCAGCAGCGTTCTCTGTGCTTTTGTGACAACCATACTGCGATCGCCAACCCGCCTGCCAAGCGTGGCGATTATGGCAAAACCCCCCAATGGACACCGCATTCAATAAATGGCCCCTAGTGCCCGGCAGCCCGTCTACCCTCGACTACGGCAGCGGTCGAGGTTATGGCGTGGCAAGGGGTGCGAAGAATCCCCGGATGGGATCCGGCTGCCAACACCAACGACTGGACCTGGCAACGTATAACACGCGCACACTCCGGACCGACGAGAAGATAGCGGAGCTCGAAGAGGAATTGAGCAGGCTGCGATGGAGTATTGTGGGATTATCTGAAGTCCGAAGAGAGGGGGAGGACACGATAATCCTAAAATCCGGCAACCTGCTTTATTTCCGAGAGGGCGACCGCCAGTCCCAGGGTGGTGTTGGGTTTATCGTCCACAAGTCCCTTGTGAACAACGTGGTGAAGATCGAGAGTGTGTCGACCAGGGTGGCGTACCTTATACTCAGAATATCCTCAAGATATTCGCTGAAGGTCATACAGGTCTACGCCCCGACCTCGGCACACCCCGACGACGAAGTGGAGACCATGTATGAGGATATCTCTAAAGCCATGCATGGTTTCAAAACTCACTTCACCGTTGTCATGGGGGACTTCAACGCGAAACTGGGCAAACGAGACGGGGATGAGCTGCAGGTGGGGCAATTTGGAGTTGGACGTCGGAACCACCGGGGCCACCAACTGGCTAGTTTTATGGAGAAGGAGGGCCTCTATATGATGAACTCCTTCTTCAAAAAGCGTGAGCACAGGAAGTGGACCTGGCAGAGCCCAGATGGTGCAACAAAAAATGAGATCGACTTCATCATGTCAACCAAGAAGCAAATGTTCAATGATGTCTCTGTGATCAATTCGGTGAAAACCGGGAGCGATCACCGCATGGTAAGAGGCACATTGAACATCAATATCAAGCTAGAAAGGTCTCGACTGATGAAGTCTACGCTCCGTCCAGCACAGATCCAAATCCAAAACCCCGAGAGCTTTCAGCTCGAACTCCAGAATCGTTTCGAGTGCCTAGGCGGCTCAGTGGACGAATATAACGATGGGTTCGTGGAAACTGTCCATACGACCGGGTCTAAGTTCTTCAAGACACGTCGTACAGATCAGAAAAAGAGGTTCTCCGATCAAACTCTCGAGCTCATGAAGGAGCGGCGTGAGATGATCCTGCAGTCTTCAGATGAGGCGTCGAAATACCGGCAGCTCAATAGACGGATCTCTAAATCCTTAAAGAGCGACCTCCGCCGCTTTAATACCGAGCGTATTAAAGACGCGATCGAGCGGAACAAAGGCTCTAAAGTATTTTCAAGAGATCTGGCTATTGGGCAGAGCCAGCTCACGAAACTGAAGACCGACGATGGCAGGATCTTATCCGCCAAACCGGAGCTACTGAGGGAGATCGAGAGCTTCTATGGACAGTTGTACACGTCAACCAGCAAACCCATTGTCGACCTAGCAAACGACCCAAGAGCTAGACTAACCCGACACTATACCGAAGACATCCCGGACGTCAGCCTGTACGAGATTAGGATGGCTCTGAAACAACTCAAAAACAACAAGGCACCGGGAGATGACGGAATTACTGCCGAACTCCTGAAGGCGGGTGGAAAACCGGTACTTAAGGCCCTTCAGAAGCTGTTCAATTCCGTCATACTCGAGGGGAAAACGCCACAGGCATGGTGCAGGGGTGTGGTGGTGCTCTTCTTCAAGAAGGGTGACAATGCCCGGTTGAAGAATTACAGGCCCATCTCACTTCTAAGCCACGTTTACAAGTTGTTTTCAAGAGTCATCACGAATCGTCTCGCGCGCAGGTTTGACGATTTCCAGCCACCCGAACAAGCCGGTTTCCGAAAAGGTTTTAGCACTGTGGACCACATACATACGCTTCGGCAGGTTATACAGAAGACCGAAGAGTATAACTTGCCTCTCTGCTTAGCGTTTGTGGACTACGAAAAAGCCTTTGATTCGATCGAAACCTGGGCTGTACTGCAGTCTCTCCAACGGTGCCAAATTGACTATCGGTACATCGAGGTGTTAAAGTGTTTGTACAAAAACGCCACCATGTCAGTCCGACTTCAGGACCAAGCCTCGGAACCTATCCTTCTGCAGCGAGGTGTAAGACAGGGAGACGTCATATCTCCGAAACTGTTCACCGCTGCACTGGAGGATGTCTTCAAGGTTCTGGACTGGAGAGGGCTAGGCATCAACGTCAATGGCGAGTACATCACTCACCTTCGGTTTGCCGACGATATTGTGGTCATGGCTGAGACCATGGAGGACCTCAGTACAATGCTCGATGACCTCAGTAGAGCCTCCAAAAGAGTGGGTCTAAAAATGAACATGGACAAGACGAAGGTCATGTTGAATGCCCATGTCACACCCATTCCTATCAAGATCGGAGACTCTACACTCGAAATTGTAGACGATTATGTATACCTAGGACAAACGGTCCAGTTAGGTAGGTCTAACTTCGAGAAAGAGGTCAATCGTCGAATCCGACTCGGCTGGGCAGCGTTCGGGAAGCTGCGCGGTATCTTCTCGTCCAACTTACCGCAGTGTCTCAAGACGAAAGTCTATGACCAGTGTGTGTTGCCAGTGATTACATACGGGACCGAAACGTGGTCGCTCACAATGGGCCTTATCAAAAGGCTTAAAGTCACCCAAAGGGCAATGGAGAGGGCTATGCTCGGAGTTTCCTTGCGTGATCGAATCAGAAATGAAGACATCCGCAAGAGAACCAAGGTCACCGACGTAGCCCGAAGAATTGCTAAACTTAAGTGGCAGTGGGCAGGGCACATTGCTCGCAGAACGGATGGCCGATGGGGCCGAAAAGTTCTGGAGTGGCGACCGCGAACCGGAAGACGATGCGTTGGAAGACCTCCCACTAGGTGGACCGATGACCTGGTGAAGGTTGCGGGAATCCGGTGGATGCGAGTAGCAAGGGACCGGTCAATGTGGCGACACTTGGGGGAGGCCTATGTCCAGCAGTGGACGTCTTTCGGCTGAGATGATGATGATGATAGAAAAATGTGAAGTCCTCATATCTTGTCTTTGTATCATTGTCCTATCAAAATATGTATTTGGGAACATAGAAAGTCTGCAATCCAATCGAAATGAATACACACTACCTTAAGAATATGTCTGATTTACTGATTATTTTGGTATTACGTTTGTATGAAATACGCATGCCCCGCCGGCCCCTTCAGTCAGTGGTTGATGAGATATTCGCTTCTAAAGCCATAAAAAGGATACACCTTCCTAATTTCTAAAATAACAAGAGAAATATTCTGGATAAATTAGGAGTCGATAGGACTCGATTACAAAAATTTGACAGTTATTCTCGATAAAATGAGTTTTTATGGAGTCGAAAACTCATTTGACATCAATTTGACAGTTATTCTCGATAAAATGAGTTTTCAGGAACTCCTACGTACTTGCACTGGTGTTTCGCCAAAACATAATATCAGATTTGATATTGTGTTTGTTAATATTCAGCGATATAATAGCTGTATATTGTCTCCGAGCGACAGCGGGCGTCTTGGTAGTCGCTTACGTCCCTTTGCCCGGCCACGTCTATTTGTAAATCTAATTCCTTATCATGTCATTTGGTAATAACCGATCAAACTATTGTAGAACCAAATGGAATAATCAGTTCACTCAATCACAGTTTATTTTCACTACCTTCGTCGGACCCATAAAATACTACACGAACAAGATTGTTTTTGTAATATTTGGTGCTACAAAACCCTTTGTGTGCGAGCCCGCTTCACACTTGGCCGGTTTTTTCTTACTATTTTCGGATAAAAACTAATTTTGTGCTTTGTTGACTTTAGTTATGTTATATTTTCATTTCGATCCGCAACCGGCTGTGGCTGTCCGATAAGGTTGTATTCGAACGAAATTCATTTTGCGATTTTCATTAGATTTTTTTTTTATTTGTTTTCTTTTCAGTCTGTACTCAGAAGGGCTGGTTGAATTTATGGTTTGTATTTCTTTGAGAGGGGACATGTAAGTTGGAAGTTAATCTTATGGGGTTCGTGATACTGACGAAGCTGGTGAGTAAAAATAGGGAGTGCTAACGTATAGAGCTTTCTTTGTGTAAGCAATACCAAAATGTCAAAACATGCGGTTACTTCTGCATTTATTTGTAAGACCTGTACAGGTCTTTAAAACATAACTGCACATTATACGTATAAATCGCGATAAAATATCAGCTGTTCAGTACATTAGGCGAACATAAATGTACTGAATTACTGAACACTGATTTTTTTCGCGATTTCAGTTTTGGTCCCATAGTAAAAGATGTCTGTTATCATGAGCACAATCACGTGATTAAGTTTCGCACACTAATTACCAGTCACCCTATACACCGTGTTCCTCTGAGGTTATACATTAACTTCGGCATGTTATTCAGACCATTAAATTGACCATTTTATTTTACATTTTTTTTTACCATTATTTTCACTTTTAGCGGCAATAAGTAAAAACATATCGTGTTCATCTGAGATTACAAACTCATTTTATCACAACACATCACAAAATGCCTCTAACTTAGGTTATTTTGTTCACAAGTGTACATTAACATTGCGATATGAAATTCAATTTGATAGTTTTGGTTGCACAAAGTGGCAACATCTCACAAATAAAGACTCTTTCTCACAGCACAACATAATTACATTGGTTAAACTTAAATTACCAATAACTTAAAAACGATGCCATTTAAACTACTACTTCCTTTGTACGATATGTTTAACAAGAGCTATAGAAGTATTATTCAAAACTAGCTTTTGCCCGCGACTTCGTTCGCGTGGAATAGTGACTTCCGGCAGATTTTTGGTTTTACCCACATAGTTTGAATGAATTTTCAGTACTGAATTGATGCCGACTCTTGACCAATAGATGGCGCTGTATGTCCGGAATATATTTTATTTTATTTTTTGTAATAAAAACTATCCTATGTCCTTTCTCAAGTTCCAAACTATGTCTGTACCAAATTTC
Organism: Xestia c-nigrum; assembly: GCA_916618015.1. NCBI lineage: Eukaryota > Metazoa > Arthropoda > Insecta > Lepidoptera > Noctuidae > Xestia > Xestia c-nigrum. Next base: position 20,732,156 of record OU745251.1, read on the forward strand.
ACACAAATCGGTTCAGTAGTTTAGGCGTGAAGCAAAGACAGACAGACAGACAGAAAGACAGACAGACAGAGTTACTTTCGCATTTATGATATTAAGTTTGGATAGTTTGGATAAATTAGATGACATAATATTACCCTTTTTATAAGTATTTGTTTTTATTCATATTTGCCATTCTATTATTATTATTGATTATTCACAGAAAATTAGACGACATATTGTTATTAATCTTTTTAAAACAATTTATTTTTTATTTCATTGTATTATTCTTAGGAAAAAACACTAATTTGTTTTCAGTTTTTCCTTTTTATTTGACCATTTGTTATATTGTAAATTATTTTAATTTGAATGGGCATGGACTATTATCGTCTTGAATTTGTTATTTTTATTATCTTACATGTTTTTTTTTTTGTTCCGACTGTTATGTTTTTAAGGTTTCGTTTTATAAAATTTCCACACAATGTATTTTGTTCTGAAATAAATGACTTATGACTTATATAAAGATACGAGTTGTTCGATAGATCCCACTAGGTAAACCGACGAACTGGTGAAGGTTGCGGGAACCCGTTGAATGCGAGTCGCACGGAACCGGTCAATGTGGCGACACTTGGGGCAGACCTTTATCCAGCAGTGGACATCTTTTGGCTGAAATGAAAGATAGCATATACATAGATATATAAAGATCTATCTATCTTTATCTTTGAGGATTCGTAGTTTTTCTTTGAGTATTGGTCTGACCTTTGAAATTTGTTAAAATTTAATAGTTCTGCCATATTTCAAAGTGCCGATTCTGTTATGATAATTATTTTTTCTGCCATTTATACCTATCCTAAAATGGTATACTTAAATAAGAATATAATAAATATAATAGGCTGGTAGAAAATGCGTTATAGCATTAAAGTCGGCCTTTTTATTTATCGTAGTGATTATGAAATTATCAGATCGGTCTCGTGGTCGCAAGCGCGACTGCAGAGTCCAGGGTTCGATCCCCGGGTCGGGCAAAGTGTTTTTACCATCAGGAATTTCTCAGTAGCAGCCACAAAGTCTGAATCTGTGGCCTGTTGATGGCAATAGGTCCACCCCTATTACATGGGACTTGAACATAACTGGCGAAATGTGTACGTACTAATGTGGGTGTCCTATTAAGTACAACTCTACCTATACCTTTGTTAATTATATGCGTGATGTTATGTAATAAGAAGGTCATATTATAATCTGCCTAGCCTATTCCCAACTATGTTGGGGTCGGCTTCCAGTCTAAGCGGATGCAGCTGAATGCCAGTATTTAACAAGGAGCGACTGCCTATCTGACATCCACAAACCAGTTAATACATGGGTAATACGATACCACTTGGTAAGACTGGTTATCAGATTTTTTGGGCCACTGACTACTTGTATCGACTGTCAAAGATCTACAAATGACAGCCGGGATCTACAGCTTATCGTGCTTTCTGAGGCACGGAGGAAACTCGGTATGTATGGGTGGTTACTGTATCAGACCGGATTAGGTGTTTTCTAGGGAGTGTTCTTCGTGAGATTTTTGAAATAAAATGCGTGTGCTCAGATTCGCAGTTTATTCGAGAGAGAGCCATAGATAATTATAAACCTTTAGAAGAATGGCACAGATTACAAAATTACTTAAAAGCCAATAGACAATTTTTAATGTTTCCAACAGTCATCCATCCACAGACCAACCTTGGCAAGCACGGCCTGTTATTATAATACTACTTTGAGCTTATGCCAGCCTGGTACTTTTGAGGAACATAATTTTATTATGTGTCATGTTTAAGTATGTTCGGTTGACAATCATTGGAGAGTTGTCAATTCGCTAGAAAAATTTGTTACTCAAATTTTACGGTAACACCCATTTAGGGTGTAAAACACCTCTTCACGGAGCCGAAAGGCACTTGTTCTCCCTATCATCGCAATCATTTTTCTCTTCTACACCATACCTGGGAACCTTCTAGTTACGGAGATGTGAAAGGTCAAACTATATATTTTTTTTTTTTAATAAAAGATTTTTTTGTAAGATTTTGACTTTTAACACCTCCACGACTTGTACTTGTACTTGTCCTTGTACTATTAAATCCATGTATCAGCACAATATTTCAAGTGCGTTACATTGAGTTCTACCACAAAACATGATTTATAACCTCAAAAAAAAAGTGGTCCAGCAATAATTTTTGCGTTAGTTTGATTTACAGAATGCTTGGTTAGCGGCTTTGTGATGAGGTGGTTTACAACCTGTATATACACGTATGTTCCCCAAGAAGTACCAGGCTGGTATGAACTCAAGGTGGCTGGCATGAAGTCAAGGTGGTATTCATTTCTATAAGTCGGGGTAGGTACGGTCTTCTAGTAATAAATGCCTTCTTGGATTTATGCCAGCTTAGTACTGTTCCTAAGGTAACTGCCCGTAACTAGCACAACTGTACTAACACTACTTAATCATTTTTGAGTATGTTAACAAGGTATTAAATAAAACATAATATGTTTTATTTAATACCTTGTTATATAGACCCACCCTCGCCCCACCAGTGTGGACACGGGCGATGGGCCATCAAAAACTTTTCTACTTGACTATTACAAATCATAAAATTGGTCAACGGGATCAGTAAAATCAAAAATTCATTAGGTCGGTTCATCCCGCGAGATCCACCTGTGTGGGATGAGTTTACTAAAGAGCCAAGCTACTCCCAAAGTAAACAAATTATGTAAATAAAGTACATAAAACAAAAATCGAACCCAGCTTAAACGTCTACCTGTCAAACAAACAAACAAAATAGTATACGGATAGGAAGTAAATCGCTCTCGTGAATATATTAGTTGGGGCCAAAAACGGCATAAGTCTTAAGTTCCAATACGGACGCTGACTTATGAACGCTAAGGTTTTCGCTAACTTTTCTTGAGAGTTAACCCGTAACTACGTTCCGTGAAGCTATAAAATTGGAAGTAATTGGAGGATGTTTTTAAGTAGGAATACTAGATTTTTTTAGTCTGCAAAGAAAGAGTAATATGGCTAGAAAGTGGTTTTCTACCAGTCTACCGTCCCGTGTGCACACTCACGCCGCTCGCTTTCATTTTACTCTTTTTCCTTTCATGCCATTTTTCACACAATCAGTTTTCTTTCTCTAAATCCATTTTCAATTATATTATTCATGATGTTATACCTAAATTGCGTATTTATTTATTTTACAAATGCGTTCTTATTTACAATTTGCTAAAATGAACTAAACTAACTAACTTAAACTAAAATCTTAAAAAATGGCGTCAAAAAACTCCTCCTCTACGCTGTCAACTGGTAATGTCCCCAAGAGACTGGCAGCGTTACCACGCTGAATGGCAACGCTAAGCCTTTGACCAAAGTAAAAGCCAGCCCTAGGGTCACGGGAAGTGTCAACTAAGCGTTTTGAAATTTCCTTATAAAGGCTGTGAGCACTCGGACCCCACGGTCCTAGAGTTTCAACCCCAAACGGCTCGAAAATATAGTTACCAATAAGGTTACTATATTTCGGTGGAGCACACGGTGGAAGTCTGCCCTGCGTGGGCGGAGCTCCGCCGTGTCCTCGTGGCGGCGATCGGCGGCGGCGACCTCTCGCGTCCGGCCCTGGTTCAATCCATGGTCCGGAGCGAGACGGAATGGGAAGCCGTCGCCTCCTTCTGCGAAGCAGTCATGCTAGCGAAGGAGGTGGCGGAACGAGAGAGGGAGAGATCCTCTCTTCCCGGCCGCCGTGGGAAAAGCAACGGGCGTCGGGGGCCACGTGGTGGCTACCGGCCACCGTAGATGCGGGCCTGTGGACGGTTGGCTATGGGCTAGCTAGCCGTCCGTCCGTCTAACGACGACGACAGGCCGTGTCGACGGCGCGTTCGTGTTCCACGCGCGCCTCAAAGAGATGTCAGCATAAGGGGAGGGGCCCGCAAGGGCCGAAGCCTGCCGGGGTTGCGGGCCTGTTCGAAAGAGATACCGCGGCCCCGGAACATAAAGGGCGAGGAAGGAACATGGATGGGTTTTAGTCAGTAAGAGACACTCCCTCCCGCTCCGCCCAGAGTGGGAGAAGTCATTTGATGATTTCCCATCCTAAAAAAAAAAAAAAAAAAGGTTACTATATTTACGCCGCTTGAGGTTCTCCGCAGCCGCAGCGGCAGCCCCTGCACAGCACGATGAACTAGAAAGATGGGAAGGCGCAAGAGTATCGACACATGTAGCGTCCCACACTAGAGGCCTACCCATCTTCCATGGAAACAAAGACATACCGTCCGGTCTCTTGCCATCATCGCGTGCCAAACCGTTGGGTTCTAATAAAGCTGGAACACCGACGGTAACAAGAGATCGGCGGATGATGTCATTCAAGTTCGCGTGCCGCGCAAATCGGCCCGCACTTCGGCTGCATGACAGGCCGTGGTGTCCGAGGCTGTTGACAACTTCACCACAGTGACAGCGGTGAGGAGAACAACATGGAGCGCCTAGGCGTAGAGCAACAGCGAGGCGGAAAGTGGTGTCGTCGAGCAATGTGCCAGTGTTCGACGAAGGTAGTGCATGAAGCCAAAGATCCGACTCCCATTCACCCACAGCCAGCAGGCGCGCACGCTCAGCAGTAGTAGCAGACGTGTTCAGTAGATTGATCTGAACTACTCTGCAGAGCGGCTCGTCCCACCGTCTCTGGGAAAATGGGTAATCGGGTTCTTCAGAGTTCGGGCAAGCGAGTTTCCAAGCGTTTATACCCTCGGCGAAGCACGGCACATCAAAATCAACCAGTGTGGAAGCCAGGATTTTCCTGATTAATTTCTCAGTGCCATGAACCGAGGAAATAAAAGCCGATAAACTAATACTACAAATTTTGCGGACGCCGAGCCCTCCCATACGAATGGGTAGAGTAGCTGCTTGGGTCCAGGCCCGGTCGTCCAAAGCCACATTTAAAATGGATGATAAAGAATTTCTTATGATTAGATCGATTTTGTCTAAAAGATGAGTGTGCTTCCATAAAGGAGAAGCACGTAAGAAATATGTTAATTTAGGGCCGAAACAGCAATAACGGATGATGGTGATGGCCGAATGCATGTTAAGTTGGAACAACCTTTCCGAAATATCATTATAATTTTGAATTTTTTCCTCGATGAAATCGGGAAAGGAGTTTTCGAAAATTGGAGACCCAAGGAGACGAAGAGAACTTAATATTATATTTCAATTAAAAATTATTTCAGCCAAAAGACGTCCACTACTAGACATAGGCCTCCCCCAAGTGTCGCCACATTGACTGGCTTCGTGCGACTCGCATCCAACGGATTTCAGCAATCTTACCCAGGTCATCGGTACACTAAATGGGAAGTCTTCCAACGCATCGTATTCCGGTTTCCGGACGCCACTCCAGAACTTTTCGGCCCCATCGGCCATCCATTCTGCGAGCAATGTGCCCTGCCCGCTACCACTTAAGTTTGGCAATTCTTTGGGCTACGTCGGTGACCTTGGTTCTTTATCGGATGTCTCCATTTCGGATTGGATCACGCAAGGAAACTCCGAGCGTAGCCCTTTTCATTGCCCTTTGGGTGACTTTAAGCTTTTTGATTCAAATTACTCTAACATAAATATCAAAAATGCAGAACTGCTTTTCCATTTTAGCCTCTTCTTTACTGGGCTACGCTTATCTTACAGCCGTTTTCTATAAAAATGTTGGTTAATGTGCCTTATTCCGACGCTATCGGTGTTTCTATAAACAAACAAAATCATATCCGTGTCATCTACTTGTCACTTGATTCACAGAAAAATCAAAGAAAGCTTTTCTGTGACGTTTTGTCTCTAATCGTTCAGTAAGCAAAATGTCTAACAGACAGAGATGGCATCCTAAAAGACAATTTTTTTTTTATATTTATTTATTTTTTACATTTTTAACCGACTTGAAAGAAAGAAAGAAAACATATTTATTCGGCACAAATGCCATAAGTGCACACAACAAATAATAAAATAAAGTAAGTGAAAACAACTGCATAAAACTGTAAAACTAAAAAAAAAAAAAAAAATTGTGCGTAAAGGGTATACATTCCAAATGGTCCCATAGTCACCAAGTTGGGATCTGATGACGGAATCTTGGCGAAATCTAGAGAACTCTTCAAATTTTATAGGATAACGTACAGCAATTTTGGTATTTTCTACAACAAGTGAAGCATTTGCGTTCAATAAGAACCATTTTACCATCACATGTGATGATAAAGCCAAGAGTCAGGCACCGGAACTCCATAATGAGACAAAGTATCCTAGTCGTGTTTGGATTTGTTGTAATTATAATGGTACTTTTCATGTGGAACAAGACATGTAAACCACAAAAAAGAGAAAAAATAAAAACGTTTTTGAAAAAACTAAAACTGACTTAAAAAAAAACAGTGAAAAATAACTTTAGCTTCTGACATCACTGACAAAAAAATAATTCATCAAACAAAGGTCACCGACTTCAGAAGCAAAAGTTATTTAAAACTTTTGTTTTTTTTTAAGTTTTAAAAAGTTTTTAATCAATTAAAATAAAAATATCTAACAAAGAAATATAGTCGCAATAACAAATTTTAAATTCACATATCCAAAATATTCGTAACTCCGCAGCCACCGAGAGCTGGAACAGCAGTGACGTGCAAGATTTATGTGAAAATTCACTTAATGTACCGACTCCAATTTTATTAGTTTATACTTTTCAATCACACTTCGCGAGATTAAAGTTCTTCCTTCACACGGCGAATTGCATTCGAGGAATATTGTGCTTACGGTGATGATAAATAATATTTTGTTTAGTTTACTTAAGGCGACTAGATGAGTTAAATTGGCAACTCTATTTGTGGTGGTTCAAACTTCGTTTGAAATGCTGTTACAATAAAGTTCTTATCAGCTTGCACTACAAAGTGGTTGTTACGTCAGTCACTGCGGGCAAAATAGTGCGAAATGAATGGTTTCGATCGATTTACAAAAAATCTGTTGATTGGACTAAAAAACTAAAACACCGTAATGCTATACATTGCATGTAGAATTATTTGCTTAAAAATCAGAATGATCGCATGTACATAAGTATGTTTTTTTATGATTGAAAGTATTTTTTACAGATAAGTTCGTGATTTTTTTTGTGAGGCTGTTATTATTTTGCCACGAGCTCCTCAAATATCGAGCATTATCTATAACTATCAGATCATATATTAGAGTTATTTCTGTCTGTCATCATTAAAATTACTTGATGTGGCATATTTTAAAGAAATACGTACAAATAACGTGAAACTCCTCTCATTGAGAGGAGGCCGTGTCCCAGCAGCGGGAACATTATAACAATGAACTTAATGAACTTAAAAATAAACCTTTTATTTACGTCCAATCTTAGACACGTTATTATTTAGGAACTTAACTCATCATTGAATATAACAGTAATTGCTACTAATTTAGAATCCATTTGTGTCCAATTTCATCTATTATTTGAAAGCCATTACGAGACGAAATTATTATTATTTTATCAATAAAAGGTGCAATACACGTCCTGCAATAATGTATCGATAGAAATTATGAGTGTCATTATTATATACGTGACCAGCCTTATTGTAGTGCCTAATAGAAAGATTCATACTTCGTAGAGAAATCGAAATCGAAGTAGAAAATGAATAAAACTGAATTTCTGTAATAGTAGTAGGACTAGGGATTGCAATCCAGCGGCGTTTTCAATCCAGCTGGATTCTTGCTGGATTGACCTGAATCCAGCTGGATCCAGCGCGGATCCAGCAAATTGTGGAACGATAATAAAAATACGACATTTTTAAGACTTTTTTTATTAAGTAATTTGTATTAGGAACTTCTTACGATTATCTATGAATTCTTTCAATTTTCTTTGGTTTCTTAACCATTTGAGATCAAAAGAATCAACTTAAAATTAAATAACATATAACCTCATTTAACATTTAAGATAATGTTTAGCAATATCTTATTACCTACTAGAGACCTGATTATATGCATTTGCCTGATTATATGATTTTATTCTCGGCGGTTATTACCGCTGAGAATAAAAAAAGCAAAAAGTGGTAAAATATGCTATTGCATATTTACGAACAATCGCGCTGGATCCAAATGAAAAATTGGATTGAAAACGCCGCTGGATTGCAATCCCTAGTCACAATTCTAACCTAACCTAACCTATGAATCCCTTCGACGTAACAAACGAGCAACGAATGAACTCAAAGATAACTTCATTTGAATTTCAGCTGACGAAACTACAGACAATCTTACCACTGAAAATTTGGAAACATACTTGATCGTTTACGTTTACCTACAATTTTTTTTTAATAATTTTAAAAATAATTTACTCTTTGTATGCTGATTTTGAAATAGAAAAAATGAAAACTTACTTTTCTCTTTTTTATTTTGGGTGTTCCAAAAAATCGATCATTTAATTTCACATATTCTGCCAATTTCCGTGCATATTTCAAACATTTTTCATGCATATAACAAGCTTTATAAATTGCATACAACCCGGTCTCTCCTTATTACGTTTATGTTTTATGATAGGACGGCTAATCAGTACCAATCAGTCTTAGGTTCAATCAGTCTTGGGTTTGATACGTTTGCGGATCCGCATTGCTGGATCCAGCACTGTATGCTGGATCCAGCACATTTAAAAAGGCGCTGGATCCAGCTGGATTGCTGTATGCTGGATCCAGCAATTGCAATCCCTAAGTAGGACTAACTTCTCAATACATCCAGCCCGTAATCCGCGAAAAGTTTTCCAGAGGTATACCATGCTGGGTGACCACCCATTACATACCCGAGATTCCACCATGCCTCGGAAACCACATTGAGACTTGAAGAAGAAAGAAAGAAAGAAAAAATATTTATTCGTCGCAAAGTCATGACGTGCATACAATATTAATAAAGTAAACATAGAACGCATAAATACAAACACAAACACAAACTTGTGTCCCGGCTGTCATTTGAATATCATTGACAGTCGTTACAGATGGTCAGTGACCCAAAAGTCAACTAGTCTTACCAAGATAGTCACTTCATGTAAAATATTGGTATTACAGGCTCTGCATCCTGTTAGACTGCCAAACCCAACATTAATAGGGTAGACGACAAAAAAAAACATATTAGTCGTCAATTAGATTATCAAAAATTATATGAACCGTTTTTTTTGTTACATAATTCAAAATAGACGAAGAGACGACAGTTTTAAAATTATCAATATTTCACGCCTTTTAAGTGTATTGATGTCGTGAGCTGCTTCACTCCTTACAAAACCAAAAAATTAAATCTTTATTATTTTCCAATACTCTAACTGACGGACTAAATGGGTCATTCGTCAACTGACGACAGTGAAACTCACGAGTTCGCGCGACATGGCAACGTTCAATTTTAATAAAAAAATTGTCGTCATCTCGTGCTGTACAGTCAAATAAAAATAGTTGCGGTTCAGTTATAAGGTTATTTATTTATTTAAAGCGGCGCGGCGGCGTAGGGAGAGAAAGGCTGGCGGCGGTGGACGGGAGGATGGGTGTTTTTTTTCATCCGACTTCCAAAAAGAGGAGGTTCTCAATTCAATAGATTTGTAATTTTTTGATACTGTCGTCATACCTATTGCGAAAAAGAAAGGCAGATGATGATGTGATGTGATGATTGTCGATAGATCTAGCCTGTATTCTTTGTAGGGTAAAGAGGAATGGTGATATCCTCAGGGTGTTGAGAGGACTAAAACGCGGTATCTTGATGTATAGTGGACTGTATAATATTAATAAGAATTTACAATTATTTACAAAGGAAAACAAACGGTCATTTAACTTGAAATGGGCGAGAAAAAAAAGAAGTAATAAGTCGCTCGGTGGACGATGATGCAGTGCCGGGCCGGCCGGTGCGCGCTCGCAGATCGAGTGCCCCCTCCGCGGCCTCAGCTCCCCGCCCGTGGTCGCCCGGCGGCGTCCGCGCGGCGTGATATTCTCGACATGCTCCCGGCGTTGAAGACTTGTCTTCAAAGGTTAGACTGGAAGAGGACAGATGGTGTTGTAAGCACGTCGGACTATTCCCCTCTTCGTTCTTACGTCCGCGACTCTGCTTATTCCGTCCCTCCCAGGAATGAGACGTACGATACGACCGAGTGGCCACATCAGTGGTGGTGATTGTTGCTCTTTGAGCACCACCATAGCTCCCTCTTCAAGCACCCCATCGGAGTCCGTCCACTTGGTTCTCTGTTGGAGGTAAAAGATATACTCGTTAGAGAATCTATTCCAGAACTGTTGCTTCAGGTGCTCAATACGCTGGAAACGTTTCAGGCTGGAGATGTTCTGGTTGATGACTTGCGGATGCGGCAGGGATGTAAGAGATCTCCCAATAAGGAAATGGGCAGGAGTTAAGGGGTATAGGTCTGATGGATCAGTGGAAAGAGGAGTGAGAGGACGAGAGTTTAGAATTGCCTCAACCTGAATCAGACACGTAGACATCTCTTCGTAAGTGAGATGTGCGAGGCCTAATATACGCCTCAGGTGATGTTTTACCGATTTCACGGCAGATTCCCATAAGCCACCGAAGTGTGGCGTGTATGCCGGAATAAAGTGGAAGTGAATACCTGTATCTGCCATTTCTGAAGAAAAGTCCTGTTGTAATATGCCAGCTATTTCGTTACAAGTGCCAATAAAGGTTGTACCATTGTCTGAGTAGATGGTCTTTGGCTTACCACGACGAGCAATAAACCTATTCAGTGCTGCAATAAAAGCATGTTTCGTTAGGTCTGAGACAAGCTCCAGATGAACCGCCCTGGTGGCTAGACAAACAAAGACACATATGTATGCTTTTACTAATCTACATCCTCTACCTTTGCGGTCAGCTAGGAGGATGGGTCCGGCATAGTCTGTGCCAGTCTCTAGGAAGGGAAACTCTAGTTGAACTCGTTCCTTAGGCAAATTACCCATGACGGGTTGAACAGTTCTACCGTTGAATCTCTGGCACTTTACGCACTTATGAACGGTTGATTTGGCAAGATTTCTACCACCCAAAGGCCAATACTCATGTCTTATTGTGGCTAAGAGTAACTGTGGACCAGCATGGAATAGGCGTAAGTGAAAGGTACTAAAAATAAGCTTAGTTAAGTTATGTTTGCTGCAGATAATGATTGGGTGCCTGACATTATAATCGTAGCAAGAATTATCTAATCTGCCTCCGACTCGTATAATGCCAGACTCGATAAAGGGTGATAATTTCTTAAGGCGATTTTTATTTGGTAATGGTTGACCTGATGAAAGTAGGTCGTACTCTTCAGGAAACATTTCTCTTTGTACTGTTTTAATTATGAAATCAGCGCTGTAGGACAACTCTGAATTAGTAAGAGTAAGACTATGAGTATGTACTCCTTTAGCACGATTAATGAATCTAAATACATATGCTAATAGGCGTTGTAAATGTGAGTAATTAGATGAATTATTGATTAACGTTTGAAATAAATTATTGTGTATATTAGGATAAGTAATAGGTAATGATTGATTATTAATGGCAATGGATTGTGATTTTAACAGTTCTGGTAGGATTGTGTTCACATCTGTGTTAGGCATTGAAGGCCAAAGAGATGGGTCTGTAAGTAAGAATGAAGGCCCTGACCACCACATGGTAGATTGACCTATGAGATCAGCAGATTAAATTTTCCCTTACTTGTTGTGACAGAAAAACTTTTTTGCTTACTGTGCGATGACTCTGGCTTCGATTTTAAACTCTGAGCCTCCTCAAGCGTTTCTAAAAGATTGCAGCGGTTAGATATAAATTTTGTGAACATATCTAAGGATGGATACTCAGTCAGAGTGTTCCTATACTCTTCCCACTGTCTACTAGAAACCGGGTCCAATTTTGATGCCATTAAATGTATGACCATGTCACCCCAATGCTGTACGAACCGCCCTAGCGTTGCCAGTGACCGCAGGTTTTTGTTGGTTACATCAACAATCTGACGTAAACCCTGACTACTTTCCTTTTGAAGAGGTTCCACATTAAATAAGGCTTGAAGATGATTATTTATTAATAATTGCTTATTATCGTACCTTTCACACAACAATTGCCATGCATTGTCGTAGTTGTCCCCTCTGAAATCTAAACTTTTAATAACGAGTGCTGCGCTGCCATTAAGTGACGAGCGTAAGTAATGGAATTTGTTTATGTTATCTATACTTTTCTCTTCATGAATCAATGACATGTAAATATCTTTAAACTCCAACCAATCCTTATAGCCGCCGCTAAAGTGAGGTAAATTTATTTTAGGAAGTCTAACATTATTATGTCTAGTAACCATCGAAAGTTGCTCATTGGAGCTTACCTTAGATGCCAGTTGAGCGCGATGCTGTGACAGAAGAGCGCGAGCAGATGCAAGTTGCCTGTAGTAGTTGCCCTCGAATTTCTCACGTTCAGAATATTGCTCGTCGGGTTGTGCAGACAGGTACTCCAATTGACTCTGAAACTGATCATAGGTGACATATAAGGAAACTATTTTCTCAATTCTTATCTCTAACTCGACAAGTTGTTCCTCGCTAAGCTGTTCGCAAGACTTAGTGGTAGTTATGAACGTTGTGAATTGAGTAAGCTGCGATTTTACTGAGGCACGTTTTTTTGTGAGCTCTTTAATCTTCATTTCTTCTGCCATGGCTAAATACGTAGGTAGCTGTTAGCGCTAAAGGATAGCAAGTGGGCAAGAAAAGCTCGAAAATTGAAAAGAAATAAAGAATATAAATGCTAAAAGCACTGAAATATGCGATATAATGCGCCTGTATAACAACAAAGAGCAAACAGCTGATTGAAGAAAGCGTTGCTATTCAAAACCAGTAGGCGGTTGGAAAAAAATTGTTTGAATTCTAACTGTCAAACTGTGAAGAGAAAAAAAACGGTGAAGGTGAACTTATGGCACTATCTTACAATCTAATTATAAACTAGATTAATAAGCACTAATTACTGGTTATTAATGGGTGATAATCTACTTATATGGGACAAATGTAGGGTAAACTGGGTACGGTTGAAACAATTTAGCTTTTATCGTTTATAATTTTGTTATTTATAAACCGAGTGACGATTATGATACATCAAATTCAAAAGTGAAGTTTTGGCTACGATATGGTTGTATTATTATAGTTCCCGGGTTATTATTTTTAGAAATATATGAAATTTAAAAAAAAACGGATTTGTTGCAACCGTCCCCATGCCAGGGGCGGTTGAAACAGCGATTGGGGTCAGTTGAAACACATACAAATAATACAATAAATACTAAGGAAGCATGTATTATTTATCATTGAAACTAATTAAGGCGCCACATAACAACATTAATCAGTCTTCAAGGTTTCATCAGGCTTTAACGAGTAGTAAACAATTAAAGAATTACACATTTACACATTTTGAATAAACTAAATAAAAACTTTTTTTTTAATCAAATAAACATTCCAAATAAACTAAAGAAAACACTTCTTAAATCAAATAAACATAAATAACAAAGAAAACAGAGCTTAGAGATTAATCAGAGTATTCAGATTCGCAATTGAGGCAAACGTAGCTAAGACCACTACTTTACGTAGTGAATCTCCAGCTTTTACCTCCTCATATGCATTACTATAGCTCGACAAGTTAATTTCTCCTCTGGGAGTCTTCCTCACTCGAACTCTCGGCATCTACAAAAAATAAAAAATTTGTTTCAACCGTACCCACAAAAAATGTTTCAACCGTCCCCAACACCACTTTTGGTAGAATATACTTTATAGTTACGACAGTAATAATAACACAGTAAAAATAGTCACTATCCCTTATTCTACAAGCTTCATAATAATCACAAACACACACTCAATACATTCACTTACAGAGAACAGATAATATAAGCGTTAATGTCAGAAGAAAAATACTGTTACATCGAACCTACTAGAACATTCGAGAAAGCCAGTGATTACAGTGTGTGTACGTTAGAAGTTCGAGAGAATTCTATTATTATTAGTTTTAAAGTTAGGTAGGTACAAACTCGCGACCTATTTATACAAAGACATTAGAATTTCGACCGTACGCCTAGGGCATAAGGTTCATATTTGTTTGTTTTGTACAAGTAGGTAATGCCAACCTTGTAAGTAGGTACCTGCTATTTTTTGTTAGTGTTTTTTTATGACCCTCTCGAATGTTCGTCTTTATTCTGGTGTATCTGTTGGCGAGTATAAATAGAGCGCTCAGGGCCGCGACCGGCAGTCTTGTTTTAGCGACACAACGAAGCGAATCCAAGTGAACTACAAGTGCGATATCTAAGTGAATAGTAAACAGTAGTGTATTTGTGATTAAGTTTTGATTGTTTTGTGATTAATAAAGTTATTGTGTTGTTTAATCGGTAGTAATTAATTTATCTCATACCCAGCTCGTAACAAATTGGTGTCAGAAGTGAGAGATAAATTATGCCAATTCTACCCAAGGACGACACGGAGGGTATCCGTACCAGAAGTCAGCGACAGCAGGACATGGACCAAAGGCGGTTTGGAGATTCTCCGACACAGACACCGGGTGGTGTCCAGCCTACATCACAGCCAGTCCCTGGCCCATCCGGAGTTTCTCCAGCATCAGGGGCGCCAGACTTGTCAGCTTTAATGGCACTGCTACAGGATCAAGCTCGCCGTCAAGAAGAGCAGGCTCGCCAGTTACAGGAGCAATTGCAACGAGACAAAGAGGAGCAGGCTCGCCGTCAAGAGGAGCAGGCTCGCCGTCAAGAGGAGCAGGCTCGCCGTCAAGAGGAGCAGGCTCGCCGGTTGGAAGAGCAGTTGCAGCAAGACAAAGAGGAACAAGCCCGCCGCCAAGACGAGCAGATGATCCTCATAAAGGATCTTCATGCAACTTTCGGCAAGGACCTGAAAGTGATGAAAGATCAGGTCCACCAGCACGAGAATCGCATCTCGGAGGCCGAAGTTAAGATTGCTGGGGTGCAGAAGGCTTTGAGCGAACTGAAGACTGAAGGTGGAACTATAGCTTCGGTGGTTGCTGCACCTTCTTCGCGTGGTTTTAAGGTGCCTCCGTTCGACGGCACATCTTCGTGGTCGGCTTACAAAATACAGTTTGAGGCCGTCATGAAGGCGAATGGATGGACAAAACCACAAGCCATGACCGCGCTCACCTTGGGCCTCCGAGACCAGGCCCTAACTATTCTGGAGGCGCTCGGCAAGGACGTTACCTACGAGCAGCTACTGGAGGCGTTGGAGTCCAGATACGGCGACGCGCACCTGGAGCACGTATTCCGTGCCAAGTTGAAGGATCGTTTTCAACGAAGTGCCGAGAACCTACAGCAGTGGGCTCTGGAAGTTGAAAAACTCGTTCGGAAAGCCTACCAGTCTGCCCCTGCACTGATTGATGGAAATCTGGTACAGGCGTTCGTTGATGGAATACGTGACTTGGAAGTTAGAGCTGCCGTGAGACTTGGGCATCATGAGACCTTGAAGGACGCCTTGGCCCATGCCTTAGAAGTAGAGGCAGTGAGGCAAGACCACCGAACGCACCGTGTCAGGGAGGTTGTTGCATCACCTGGACGCGACCGCCCACAGGGGTATAGTCCTAGGTGCTACACATGTGGAGAAAGGGGTCATCTTCGGTCCAGCTGTCCTAAGCGCAGCACCCCGAGAGAAGATCAGCAGGGAAGAGTGGCTGAAGTGACTGCCCAGCCACAGCAGGGAAACGAGTAAATGCCAGGACTGGGGGGCGGGTGCTGGCTGGTATTGAAAGAGCCCCGAGAATCTTGATCTCGCAAGCACATGACGGGAACAGCCTGACCATCAAAGGCGAAGTCAATGGAACACCATGCAAACTGACGTTGGATACTGGAGCTTCTCACACGGTCGTCAATTCTAAACTAGCAAGTCGGTTTCTTGGGGACTACTTCAATAAGCACGACCGTATACATTTACTAACAGCTACTGGTCAGCACATTACCGTCCGAGGCAAGAAGGAGGTGGAGTTAAAATTGGGTGACAGATTTTACAAGCAGAATGTCATCGTGGCCGACATAGTGGACGATTGCATCTTGGGCTTGGACTTCATGCGGAAATATCGTTGTGAGATCGACGTTGATCAAGGAGTACTGAAATGTGGTTCAGAGGAAGTCTTCATGGAAGGTGCACCGTCAGGGAAAGTGTACTAAAAAAAAAAAAAAAAAAAAAACTTTATTTCCATTAAACTTAGCCTATGTTTACAATTTCATAACAACATGTAAGTAATTAATTATGCTTATATCATGTAGAAAAAAACAAAACAATTTTGCAATTGATGTAGGTATTTGAAACTTATTGGCTAGTTATGTGACAAACAAATTAGGTAACTACCCTCCGCACTAGTTATAAACTGTACGACGGCAGAGTAGTGCGACCAGTTTGCTGTCTCTAAAGAATGTACATAGTATACGCAAACTAAACAGATTAACTGCATGTTATTTTTATAACAATATTACTCAAATCAGGTGTTGCGATAAGTGTACTAGACTGAACTTGTAATAAATTCTTTCTTTTTTTTTTTGTTTTTCAATCAAGAATATAAATAGTCTGACATGACTTAGTAGACGAAAAAATGAAAACAACATTTAAATGCGTCTTACATCATTACTAGCATTTTACACGTGTTATAAATATTGTAAGAAGAAAAAATAAAAATACAAAGGAAAACAAAAATAACATATTTATACCTTAAAAATTTACTTAAAAAATTTAAGATTTTAAAAACATTCCTTAGAGATCCGTCAAACAACACTTATTAATAATTTCTCTGTTGATTCGTAGTCCATGTTTTTGAGATATTTATCTACAGTATTTTTGCACACAAACTTGCTGCATTTTGATATAGATACAGACTGATTAATTCTATTGTATACAAAAGGTCCTAGGTAACGAAAGAATTTCTGCGCAAAACTTGTTCTACAGAAGGGAACAGTGTAGACCATAAATTGTCGTCTTTTATTTGATATTTGTAATGGTTTCGTGTGTTGTTTAAGTATTATTGTCCTAATGAATAGTTGCCTTATGGTAAGTACTGAGTATTCCTTATATAAATCTACAGTAGGGTACCTGAAATTTTTAAAATTAATTATCTTTATAATTGCTCGTTGCGCTCTTTCTACTTTAATTAAGTAAGTTTTTGCCGCACCTCCCCATGCCATTATACCATAAGTAGCGATCGATTGACATAATGCAGAATAAACTGCCTTTACAATTTTATTATCATTTATATGTCTAATTTTTTTAAAAAGGGTTATTAATTTTCGTAGCCGAAAGGTGAGGTTATTAATATGGATTTTCCAGTTTAAATTTTGATCAATTAAGATGCCCAAATATTTTATTGAAGAGACAGAATTTATTACATGGCACTTACAGTTTAAAAAGTTTGATTCACATAAATGGGCTCTTAAAGTAAGACTATTTTGTAGAGGTTGGTCGTTATTCTTTATTGTGAAGGTTATATATTTTGTTTTAGCCAGGTTTAACGTTAGAATATTCTTATTGAGCCATTTCATAATAGTTGTTAATCCTTCTTCCGCAATATTTTTAACATCATCCCATGTAGCATCGTGAAACACAACCGCAGTATCATCTGCAAAAGTTATGATTTCTGCATTTTTTAATTTCATTTTGCATAAATCATTTATGTAAATGATAAAGAGTGTCGGACCTAGCACGGAGCTTTGCGGCACGCCAAAGTGAATTGGGACACTATCACTAATTACATCACCAATCTTTACAGCCTGACTTCTATTTGAAAGGTAATCAGTGAAAAGGTCAAGTGGCAATCCTCGGATTCCCATGTTTGTAAGTTTATTTAGTAGATTAGGGACAGAAACAGTGTCAAAAGCCTTTGCCATATCTAGAAACACTCCCAAGCATTTTTGCTTCTTATCTAGTTTGGCACTAATATGACTGACAAGTCGTTCAATTGCATCAGATGTAGATTTTTTCTCTCTAAATCCATATTGATTACAAGACAGTAGATTTTGGGATTCCAGAAAGTTTAGAAGGCGAATATTAATCAATTTTTCAATCACTTTTGACAAACAAGGCAAGGTACTGCTTGAAGAAGATTGTTCTTCCTCGCAGATCAGAAACGATTGTGCCAATTTGTTTGCCACGGAATTCTGGACAAAGAGATCGAAGTGTACTGATAGAAAGGGTGAACAATGACTTCCCATGGAAGATGGCACGAAGTCTGGTCAAGGCCACCAACGTCTCAGCAGTACGTATACTGAATCCAAGTGACCAGGAGCAAGTGATTAAGAAGGGCACCTTGATCGGCACTTGCGAGGAAGTAGCTTGGATGCGTCAATTGCAAGATGTCCCTACCGGAAATGAAATTCGCAGTTCAAAATTTGACGTGTCAACGCTTTTGGAAAACTGCGATTTAACTAAAGGAGAAATGGACAAGGCTAAGAAGATGTTACTTCAGTACGCCAACATTTTCTCTTCGAATGATGCTGACATAGGGAGAACTGGACTTGTTTAGCACCAGATTAATACAGGTAACGAGTTACCTATCCGTCAGCGACCAAGAAGACTGCCAGTTGCTCGAGAAAAAGAGGTAGAAACCATGATTGAGGGAATGGTGAAGGACGGTGTTATAGAGCCTTCATCGAGTCCATGGTGTTCTCCTGTGGTCTTGGTAAAGAAAAAGGACGGCAGTATGCGCTTCTGTGTGGACTATCGACGTCTGAACGACGTGACGAAAAAGGACAGCTACCCGCTGCCTAGGATCGATGACACACTGGATACGCTGACTGGTATGAAGTGGTTTACCACACTTGATCTGAAGAGTGGCTACTGGCAAGTAGAAATAGACCCCAAGGACAAGGAGAAAACTGCATTCTCAACAGGAAAAGGGCTATGGCAGTTTAAAGTTATGCCATTCGGGTTGTGCAACGCTCCTGCGACGTTTGAAAGGCTGATGGAGCAAGTACTCGCCGGATTGATTGGAGACGCATGTCTTGTCTATCTAGACGACATAATCATCGTGGGACGTACATTTGAAGATCACCTTAAAAACCTCAACCGAGTGCTGTCGAAAATCCAAACAGCAAATCTCAAGTTAAGTCCGAAAAAGTGCTCGTTTTTCAGACAGCAAGTGAACTTCTTAGGACACATAGTTTCGGGGGAAGGTGTTCAAATAGACCCAGAAAAAGTAGTCGCCGTCAAAGATTGGCCAGTTCCGAAAGACAAGACACAGGTCAGAGCATTCCTGGGTTTGTGCTCCTACTATCGAAGGTTTGTCAAGAATTTTGCGGACATTGCAAAACCTCTGCACAAACTCACTGAGGAAAAGCGGCAATTCTGTTGGGACGAAGACTGCGACGTCGCATTTCAGGAATTAAAGAAACGTCTGTGCAATACACCTATTTTGGGATATCCTGACACTGAAAATGACTTCATAGTTGACACAGATGCCAGTAATACTGGAATTGGGGGCGTGCTGTCTCAACGGAAAGGAGACCGGGAGGTTGTAATAGCTTACTTCAGCAAGTCTTTATCTAAGCCAGAAAGAAATTACTGCGTTACAAGACGGGAGCTACTCGCTGTAGTAAAGACAGTGCAGCACTTCAGTAAATATTTGCTGGGACGTAAATTCCAATTACGAACTGACCATGCTGCACTGAAGTGGCTATTACAGTTCAAGAATCCAGAGGGGCAAGTGGCGAGATGGATAGAACTGCTCCAAGAGTTTGATTTCGTAACTGAACATCGCAGTGGGAGAACTCACGGTAACGCAGACGCCTTATCAAGAAGACCTTGTCCTGAAGACTGTAAGCACTGTGCCAGGCAAGAGACTAAGGAAGTAGTGCCCGTGAGGATGCTTAGAACGGATCTCAGCGATGAATGGAAGGAGACCCTACAGCAGGCTCAGCACAATGACTCGGATATCAAACCGATCTTCGAGTGGATCAAAGCTGGTGTTCCTAAACCCAAGTGGAGTGATGTGGCTGCGATGAGTTCCATCACGAAGAGTTATTGGGCGCAATGGAACAGCTTGGTGATCCAGGATGGAGTATTGTGCCGTAAATGGGAAAACGCTAGAGGGGACAGCTGTCATCTACAAATGGTTGTTCCGAAAGCTAAGGTACCGGATGTTCTACGGCTCTACCATGATGGATGTTCTGGAGGACATATGGGGGTAAAAAGGACTCTACTAAAAATTCGAGAACGCTTCTACTGGATCCACTGTCGTGATGATGTGGAGGACTGGTGCCGCAAATGTACCAGTTGTGCGGCCGTGAAAGGACCCCAGACACGCAGCAGAGGTGCATTAAAAGTGTACAACGTTGGAGCCCCTTGGGAACGGATAGCACTAGACGTTGCGGGACCATTTCCAGTAAGTGAGAGCGGAAACAGGTACTTCCTGGTGGTCATGGATTACTTTACAAAGTGGCCGGAAGTCTTCGCCATTCCTAACCAAGAAGCAACAACTGTCGCAGATAAATTAGTTCAAGAAGTCTTCTGTCGTTTTGGAGTACCCTTAGAAATACACAGCGATCAAGGAAGAAATTTTGAATCGCAAGTATTTCAAGAGACTTGTCGATTGATGGGTACCTATAAAACCAGAACCACCTCTTACCACCCACAATCCGATGGAATGGTGGAACGATTCAACCAAACGTTGGAAAGATATCTGGCGAAAGTTGTGGAAAGCCGGCAAAGGGATTGGGACAAGCACATACAGCCGTTTCTTCTGTCTTACCGAAGTGCAGTCCACGAAAGTACGACTGTGACACCAGCCTTCGCGAACTTTGGAAGAGAATTACGGTTACCTGCTGATTTAATCACTGGAACTCCCCCTGATGCTCCATGTAGCGTAACAGATTACGCGAATGACTTGCGTAATAAGTTGAACGGTGTTTATGAGCATATCCGACAGTCCGGCCAACAGATGTCTGAGAAGATGAAGACCCGTTATGACCGGAAAGCCAACGGTAGGGGTTTCGAAGAGGGTTCACTGGTGTGGTTGCATAACCCAGTGCGGAGCAAGGGGAAGTCTCCGAAGTTACAAGCAAAATGGGATGGGCCATACCGAGTCGTGACTAGGATCAACGATGTCACCTACCGAATACGGAAGGGTCCACGAGGTGCGCCTAAGATTGTGCATGTAGACCGGTTGGCGCGATACTACGGGACTAATGATGCTCGGGACGAGCATGTCTAAGGAGGGGGCAGTGTTACATCGAACCTACTAGAACATTCGAGAAAGCCAGTGATTACAGTGTGTGTACGTTAGAAGTTCGAGAGAATTCTATTATTATTAGTTTTAAAGTTAGGTAGGTACAAACTCGCGACCTATTTATACAAAGACATTAGAATTTCGACCGTACGCCTAGGGCATAAGGTTCATATTTGTTTGTTTTGTACAAGTAGGTAATGCCAACCTTGTAAGTAGGTACCTGCTATTTTTTGTTAGTGTTTTTTTATGACCCTCTCGAATGTTCGTCTTTATTCTGGTGTATCTGTTGGCGAGTATAAATAGAGCGCTCAGGGCCGCGACCGGCAGTCTTGTTTTAGCGACACAACGAAGCGAATCCAAGTGAACTACAAGTGCGATATCTAAGTGAATAGTAAACAGTAGTGTATTTGTGATTAAGTTTTGATTGTTTTGTGATTAATAAAGTTATTGTGTTGTTTAATCGGTAGTAATTAATTTATCTCATACCCAGCTCGTAACAATACTTACTTTTGGGTAATAAAAAACAATATGGCGTCCTGCACACAACAACAACGCGCTGGGAGCGGCGCGCTACTATATTCGCGTTCGGAACTGCCGTCCGCTTCGTTTTCCCTTTGCCACCCTCACTCCCCGCGTAACCGTTTACGAGATATTTGCTCTGTTTCAACCGTCCTTTGTTTCAACCGTACCCAGTCTACCCTACTTGAATGGTTTGAAATATGACACCAAACTACAATGAAAAAAACAACACGGACTGAAAGTGTATGATGAATTGTACAAGTTAAACAAGATATTAACTGATAGTATGCGATGGGTAATACTCACTAAGACGAAAAGGTACTACTAATGTATGATTTACTGGTCTAATGCACTAACTAATACTCTAGTGGAATGAAAGTTAGTTAGTAAGTATGTACAAATGTTAGTAAGAATATGGAAAGATCTCACGAAGTCCGTTGACTGCTCGTCCAAACCAAACGTTTTCTTGCTTCAAATGGATTGCGAAGTTCTTGGGCTCTGCTTGGGCTGCTACGCTGCGATGACCCAGCTACGATGACCGCTGAAGAAATGCTTGCTGCACCAAATACGCCTCTTCTCAAGGCGCCGTAGATGATGATCGAAGACTGGAACCAGATTCGCACGAAGGGCGAGAAGTCGTCTTGATCTTGAAGTCCAATTTTCTAACGGCCGTTTTCAAAATTTTGAAAAACCGCTTGTCACTCCCAGTAACTGGTCAATAACACGTCGAAGGACCATAGAGAGGAATGGGTGATATCCTCAGGGTGTTGAGAGGACTAAAACGCGGTATCTTGATGTATAGTGGACTGTATAATATTAATAAGAATTTACAATTATTTACAAAGGAAAACAAACGGTAATTTAACTTGAAATAGGCGAGAAAAAAAGAAGTAATAAGTCGCTCGGTGGACGATGATGCAGTGCCGGGCCGGCCGGTGCGCGCTCGCAGATCGAGTGCCCCCTCCGCGGCCTCAGCTCCCCGCCCGCGGTCGCCCGGCGGCGTCCGCGCGGCGTGATATTCTCGACATAGGGTTTGGCACAAGTATACTCTACAGTAAACCTACATTTCACCAACTATGTGACAGCTCATGTAAAAGGGGGCCACCCTATTGTCATTTCAATATCCTGGATCCATGTTCGGATGTTTCCGCCTGGAGTCTTAGGATCTAGGCTGCTCCTAAGTAATTCCTTGAGGAAAATAAAAAGAACAAAGCCAGAAATAAACTTCATTCAAAACATTAAACGATCTGCTTTATCCCCTAAAACCCATAACAAATAAACAATAGGCTAATCCCAACAGGTTTCCAAGGCCGAAACATTTACAAATAAAGCAAGTTTATTCGGCACTTAAATAAAAATAGCGAGTCGGAAGCCGGGGGATTTCCTTTGACGAAAACATTGGCGTTCAAACTACTGGGGCCATGTACCGACGGTTTAATCAAACCAGCAACTTACGTAAACTTAGTGACATTGATGCTAAAGATGACTGGAAGGAACGTGCAGCCAAAAAATCAGACCTTTATCCTGCCACCAAAACGGCCTGTCAAAACGGTGAAGGAAAACATCGTGAGGAAACCGGCATGTCCTAGAACCAAATAAATCGTAGACATGTGACATCTACCAATCCGCACTGGGCCCGTGTGGTAGATAATAGCCCATTCCCTCTCATTGAGAGGAGGCCGTGTCCCAGCAGTGGGAACATTATAGGCTGATGATGATGATGATCCTGCCACCCGCTTTTTCTTCTTTTATGTGGCTTTACTTTGCTAGTTATATCATCAGCATCAGCCTATCAATGTTCCCACTGATGGAACACAGGCCCCCAGTTACATATTTGGTCCAAAATTTAGCTACATGACCTCCACTCGCAGGGCAAGATGGGTTTTTTGCCTGTGAAGACACTTCCCTTGCCGATGCAGTCTTATGTTCGCCAAGTTCACGGGTTAGGTCTGGGCATGCAGCGCAAAATGGAAGATGGGCCATTGTCTGTGGAGACACACCACATACAACCTTGAGATCAGAGTTCCTGAACAGATTGTCTTTGCTGCAGCCGACTTGGGTTTG
This sequence comes from Xestia c-nigrum, assembly GCA_916618015.1. Lineage (NCBI taxonomy): Eukaryota > Metazoa > Arthropoda > Insecta > Lepidoptera > Noctuidae > Xestia > Xestia c-nigrum. The sequence goes on from OU745251.1 coordinate 20,755,902, forward strand.
GAGTCTATTTAGAGATTTTAAGTAGACCACGGCAAAGCACGCCCAGGTGGATGGCTTTCAGGCCATTCGACGAAGCCGTCAGGGGGCTTAAGCAGCTTTCGCCAGAGCTCACATCTTACTGTACGATCCTTAAATACTCTTTTTGCTTCGTTCATGTTCATACATCTGGACGTACACACATGCTAGTGGTTAGATCCACTTGTCAGTACGGAAAACTAGAAGTATGGAGAAAGAAAATACCACGTGATTTCAAAATTGGTCAAATTTTTTTAAATTTTTGTGGTGTGACCATAAGTTCTGTTCTTTTTCTGCCCGTTACTATTAAAATACCACTACATGTCCATGGCATATCAGCATGTAAAGTTCTACGATAGAGAGTGTAGAACTGGTCTTAATTTTTTTCCGGATTATTTCAAGTAAATTGAAGTTTAAGAACGCGAATGCGTAAAAGTAACCCACAGGCTAGGTGGAGAGACAATCTTCGCAGAAAGGTAAGAAGCAGGTGGATAAGAGTTGGCGAGAATCGAGCTGTAGGCTGATGACAATGCGGATGCGGGGCGAGTTGGTGGTGGACATCTCGTTCGCTAGCTCCGCTCTGTCGACGCGTGTCGTTGACTGGCGTGTCATGGAGAGGGTGGAGACATATTCCGACCACCGGTACATCCGGTTTGACGTCTCCACCCAGTCCTCAAGCGCGCCAGTCCAACAGGCCCTGAGTGGTCCGCGTTGGGCGCTGAAGCAGCTGGACAGGGAGCTACTCCTGGAAGCCTCGATCGTGCAGGCCTGGGTGACATCACCGGACAGGCCTGCCGACGTTAATAGCGAGGCCGAGTGGTTCCAGGAGGCCATGTCCGACATTTGTAACGTGGCAATGCCCCGAGTCCGGCCAGGAAGCGCCCGACGTCAGGTGTACTGATGGTCGCGCGAAATAACGTCTCTACGTGAGGCGTGTGTTGAAGCGCGGCGCCTGTATGCCAGGCATCGCAGGCTCCGCATCCGCCCGCCGGATGCGGCAGCCATTGAGGCGGAGCTATACGAGGGATACAGAGCGGCGAAGACCACCCTCCGGGACGCTGTCCTGCGGGCCAGGGAACTGGCCCGCTCGGAGATGCTGGAGACTCTCGACAGAGATCTGTGGGGGCGCCCTTACAAGATGCTGCGGAATAAACTCCGCACCTGGGTCAGCGGGGGAGCCGCTGACGCAGAGTCTCCGGCCAGAGCTCGTGGAGGACGTGGTGAGTGCTCTGTTCCCCTCGCGGGGGGAACATCCGCCCCCGCCTATGGCCAAGCGACGACGACGACACTCCGAAAGTGACTGGGGTAGACCTGAGAATGGCGGTAGGTAGGCTTAAGGCCAAAAACACCGCCCCGGGACCCGATGGCTTGCCTGGCAAAGCCTGGGTCCTGGCCTCGGATGCGGAGGCTCTCGGGCCCCGACTGAAAGGGCTCTTAAGCGCATGATTGGAGAGAGGCCAGTTCCCGCTTCGTTGGAAGACGGGGAAACTGGTCCTCATCCAAAAGCCGGGGCGCCCTGCGGACTCTCCGTCCGCATTTCGGCCCATCGTGCTGCTCGACGAGGTGGGCAAGCTCTTTGAGAGAGTGATTGCAAACCGCCTCGACAAGCACCTAGAGGGGATGGGGCCGAATCTTGCGGAGAACCAGTTTGGTTTCCGCATGGGGCGCTCTACAGTGGACGCAATCATGCGCGTGAGAGCCCTCACGACCGGGGATGCGATATCCCGGGGCGGAGTCGTCTTGGCGGTGTCTCTCGACATCGCCAACGCCTTTAACTCCCTGCCCTGGCGCTGCATCAAGGAGGCACTCCGGTATCACCGGGTGCCGACTTACCTCACCGGCCGGCCGGCCGGGCCGTTATCTACCCCAGTCGCTGCGGAGATTGGAACCGGCGAGAGATGTCGTGCGGTGTCCCACAGAGATCGGTTCTGGGACCGCCCCTGTGGAACATCGGTTACACGCGGGGTTGCGATAGTCGCTGAGAGGATCCGGCAACTGGATCTCGAGGTGGCACTGCACAAGTCCGAGGCCATGTGTTTTCATGGGTCTCGGAATGCGCCACCGTCGGGATCCACACTGACGGTAGAAGGGGCATCCATCGGCGTCGAGTCGACGTTGAAGTACCTAGGACTCATCCTCGACAGCCGGTGGAACTTCGTGGAGCACTTCCGACGTTTGGCTTCCAGGCTGGAACGGACCGGGGCTGCCTTCAGGCGGCTCCCTTCCTGCCGCAGGCTCTATGCGGGGGTCGTGCGGTCCATGGCCCATTACGGGGCCCCAGTGTGGGCACGTTCCTTGAGGTGGCGAGCCGCCCATTACCTGAACGCGCCCCAGAAAGTGGTGGCCGTAAAGATGGTCCGTGGGTACCACACGATCTCTCGCGAGGCGGCGGGCCTGCTTGCCGGATAGCCGCCATGGGATCTGGAGGCGGTAGTCCTCGCGCGCCTGCATGAGTGGCGCGCGGAGGTACTACGCCGGGGGGAAACTCCTTCCGGACGGACCTTAGACGCGATCTCATGGCGACATGGAGAGAGCGACTGTCGCAACCCCGTGCAGGGCACGCCACGATAGTGGCGGTAAGTCCCCTCTTTGAGGAGTGGCTGGAGAGGCGCCACGGCGTCCTGACCTTCCGCCTGACGCAGGTCCTCACCGGACACGGATGTTTCGGGTGGTACCTGCACCGAATCGGGCGGGAGGAAACGCTCGGGTGTCTCCACTGCGAGGATCGACCGGAGGACACGGTGGAGCACACGGTGGAAGTCTGCCCTGCGTGGGCGGAGCACCGCCATGTCCTCGTAGCGGCGATCGGCGGCGGCGACCTCTCGCGTCCGGCCCTGGTTCAATCCATGGTCCGGAGCAAGACGGAATGGGAAGCCGTCACCTCCTTCTGCGAAGCAGTCATGCTAGCGAAGGAGGTGGCGGAACGAGAGAGGGAGAGATCCTCTCTTCCCGGCCGCCGCGGGAGACCCCCCGGGCGTCGTGGGCCACGTGGTGGCTACCGGCCACCGTAGATGCGGGCCTATGGACGGTTGGCTATGGGCTAGCTAGCCGTCCGTCCGTCTAACGACGACGACAGGCCGTGTCGACGGCGCGTTCGTGTTCCACGCGCGCCTCAAAGAGATGTCAGCATAAGGGGAGGGGCCCGCAAGGGCCGAAGCCTGCCGTGGTTGCGGGCCTTTTCGAAAGAGATACCGCGGCCCCGGAACATAAAGGGCGAGGAAGGAACATGGATGGGTTTTAGTCCGTAAGAGTCTGACACTCCCTCCCGCTCCGCCCAGGGTGGGAGAAGTCATTTGATGATTTCCCATCCTAAAAAAAAAAGAAGGCTGATGACAAAAGTAAATATTGTGGAAGATCTTGGAAAGGATTCCTCCATAATCCAGTTCTGAATTTGTTGCAAATACTATTTCTGTTTTCCCAAAAAGCAAAGTGTCACTTCGAGCTGCTTTAACTCCGTGATAGTAGATTAGTAGATCTTGTCTGAACGTTAATACCTCTTATCTAGAGATAAGCTCAATTACACTGGTTATAAGCGGTTTGTTACCGGTTCAAACCGGTCTTGGTGCAATATGTTTGTGTAAACTAACTAGCACTAGAATAATGTATTTACTCGACTGTGGTGATGCCCAAAAGGAGGGTTATTTGTTAATTGATTCAGCGGGACGGGTAATAATTTGAGATAGCGTTTGTCCGAAGGACCAATATTTTTTGCGCAGGAAAACAATTTATGCGGGAATGTGTGTAGCCAACACTTACATGATATTTTACTTGGAGGTGAGAAGGATCGCCTAGACAGATAATCGATGCGATTGAAGTGCACCGGGTTGAGATTCATCACGCGGTACGGTGGGTTTTCCTGAACTTTACTAGTTTTGATTGTCCCACCCACTTGTGTTGGCCAACACGCACTTGATGTGTCTTTGGATCTTTCAGATGTTAGTTTAAGCGGCGCACGCCGTTGAAGCAAGAGGTAAAAATAAATGTATGTGGCGCGGTGAACGATTCAAAAGGAACAATCAAGACCCACCCTAGTGTGCTTTTGTCAAAACCACGGCGGAAGTATAGCGGTGCTCCTTCTCATTCTGTCGCATGGGAGCGTAGTAGGAAGGAAGGAGATGGGTGATTCAAATAAGTGATGACAACATGAAAAAACGTGTTTTGAAAAAACACAAAGAGTAACACCACGTTCGGATATACTATAGAAACTTGCGTAAGCAGAGACCGTTTTCTTAACTGCAGGGTGCAAACAACCTCATCACATAGCCTTCAACGGCTAAATAACTTAATGCAAACATGATTGCTGGGAAACTTCTTTTTATCTGACTTCCACATTACAGTTACTGTGTTACCCCTTTACCCGAAAGATAAAACTGACCAGAGGGCTGGCCTTTTTTTGTCCAAAGAATCAGTAGTTTCGGATGAAATTGCTGATTTTTTAAGATGCTGGCAACACCAAACCAACCCCAACACCTAAACCAATGATGAATATTAACATATATTTTTTTTTTTGGTGTCCTAGGATAAATGGTTTCTCTTAAAAAACAGATAAAATAATATCAATTAGTTCTTGCCAGCCTCTTAACTGCGATGTGAGAAATTTTTTGGACGATGTAAATTTCTTTTCCATTGATTCTTGTCCATCTTTTTATTTAATTTATAGTTTGTAAATAATACAATATCGAAAAACCTATGTTGAACCTGCTAAAAGTCCTTGTAAAAACACACGGAGATGACTGAGTATAGTAAAAATATTTCCAAAACATTTCAATAAACCTAAAAACTTGTCCAATAAATTATTTGGATACCCCAAATCCTTTTTACAGAATCCCAAGAGAAACAAATATCTATTTAACTAAAGTGCGAAGAAATCCATTCCATATTACAACAAAAATATCATAGATTCAAACGGATTAAACATACCTACATAAAAAGTTATGTATAAACTTTGCAAATAATTGGCAACATCTTTTATTAAATTGAAATAACATGTTAGGCTTTTTTTAGAAATAAAACCTAGGTCTATAAATCTGTTGAAATAGTGAAGTACCTAAAAGTTTTAGATGGGGTACGTTTCCACAGAAGCTGAGCTGCGCAGAGCTGAGCAGAGACTTATAAAAATCGACCAATCACATTGCTCAAAATACACATCTCATCTCCGCTCCGATTCAGTGGAAACAGTGTTAGTGGAGTTCAGAAGATTTACATTAAAATGTATGATGCGCGGAGATAAGCAAAGCACAGCGGTGTCGAGCTTAGTGGAGCTGTGTCCCGACACAGCTCCACTGAAGTGGGGCTGGCATCCACATGCGCGCGATAGAGCGGGGTTGCGCGGGGTGGAGCACGGCTGAGAGGGGTAACGTGACGTCAGGCGCGGGAGTTTGTTTGTTGCAGTTTGACCTGTACCGTCATCTGAAAACCAAATGTATTCACAGCCCCGTTCAGCTCTTCACAACTCCGCTCGGCTAGTCTCAGCTCTGGTCTGCTCTGGTCGACTCAGCTCCGTTCGGCTCCACTTCACCCAGCAACACAGCTGAGCTCTGCACCGCTCATCTCTGCGTAGCTTTAGTGGAAGCACCTACCTATTTGCACGGCTCTGCTCCGCTGAACTACGCGCAGCTCCACTTCTGTGGAAACGCACCCTTAGGCTGTAAAAGTTTTGAGCAGTTAAAAGTGGCTAGGGATAGCTAAACACAGAGAGAAAGTTAGAAATGTTTAGGATCGACCCACAAATTATTGTTTTTAAGGTAAAACCGTCAGGGTAGCTCGCGAAATTCAAATTTTCTTAAGTCGATGGACGATTATAATATTGCAAGGTCAAAGTCGTTCCTATACTTTTGTGGGCTTAGGTAATTGTATTGACGATTTCAATGATCATGATTCTGAAATTACACACGTCTTACAGTCGCGAACGATATTTTCAACTTCATACAACCTGCCATGCTCCATGGTTTGTTCCAAATGAAGCTCTACACAATGATCTGAAGATACTTCCAGTCAAAGAAGAAATAAAAAGCCACGTCAAGTCATACAAAGAAAGAATAACTCGTCACCCAAACATCTTGGCTAACCAACTCATGGATAAAAAAGGAATCCGCAGACTAAAACACAAAATTCCACAAGATCTAGTCGGACAATACTAGCATTATGCTTTTAAGTAAGAGGTTGTGTCATAGGACGCATACCGAGCAAGACAAATAACACGCCATAGAAATTACTTATTGTCTTAATGACTAGTGACAGATTGTAAGAAAAAGGAGACAAAAAAAAATTTAAAAAAAAAATACAACCTGCCACTGGCCTGTAAGTTGCAAAATCCGTAAGAAAATATTAATTTCTCGGGCTACACTGACGCTTCCCCCTTAAGGAAAATGCCGTGAAGAAAGTTATGAGTATGTATGTGGAGAGATAAGAGAAGAAGAAGAACAAAAAAACAATGGATGCACAGTGAGAAGGATGGTATTACTAGAAAATGAGGTGACAGTATAGAAGTTTCAAAGAAGAAGATATGTCGCGCCGTCTACAAATAAATTAACTTGCATATTTTCGTACTCAAATTACTTTAATAATAATAAATATATTACTCACAGCGCCGTCTAGTGCCGCCAGCAAGGCTTGTACAGTGCCGACCAAAAGTCGATAAGCAATCTCACAAAGCAATAGCTTGACGTTTAGTTTGACTTACGACCTTCTACTTTCAACAAAATAGATATTGTCAGCAACTAGTTGTAGTTCATAATTTCAATGCCAATATCTAAGACATGATGGCCTAGCGGTTGGGCCCGTCCAGAATTAAGAGCGAATCAGTAAGCCGTGAGTTCAAATCCCGCACAGTTACTTTTAGTCTTTTTGTAAGTTTTTACTCTACAGAAATATTATATTATTTAACTTGTTTGCTTTGTTCACACATTTCGTAAAGTTAGGGAGGTAGATAGAAAACTAAGTCAAGAATTTTGTTAGATTTCTGTGAGGTAGACATGAGTTTTATGAATATTTTAACTTGATCGGAATGAACTTTGTCGTTTGGTTGTAGTCATACAGAATACACTATATAATGTGGTATTTGATGGTCAGTGACGTGTGGTTTAATAGATAGCGGTATTGTTGTTGGTGTGATTCTTAAAATGCGGGCAAATATTAATATTAAGGCGAGGGCGACTATTATCGCGAATTATCCGCGCTTCATAAAAGTGGCCTTAATAGGACTAAATGTGAGTATTATAATTATTTATGAATTGTAACTTAAACATTAAAAATTTAAAAACGAATGGGTATTATAAATTGTTCATTTATTTGGTGACCTGTGGTTTACTTAATTCGTTATTTTTTTTTCAATCTATCATGCAAGATAAATAATTAGTGTTTATTATTGGATTTATAAATGCAGAGTGAATGAAGTCACTTTAGTATTTATTACAGCTGCCTAACATCATTTTTTTTGTTTAGAGAAATGCAGTAAGTCTCTGGATCAAAAGGTATGAGGAAGAAGGGAGCCTTGCAAGTAGACAGCGAAGTGGAAGGTCGTCGCTTATTAGCGAAGCGCAGCGACAACATATCGTGGGCGAGTATGAAACCAATGGTTTCACACCTACGACACACTCGGAGTCACCGCAAACTGTTCGCCGTGCCCTCCACCCTGAAGGCTTGCATCACAGAAGATCAGCTAAAATGCCCTTCTTGACAGAAAGACATAAAGAAGAACGATTACATTTCGCACGGGAATATTTAGACTTTCACTGGATTACTTCCATTTTGTTCCGGTTCGCGGTCGCCACTCCAGAACTTTTCGACCCCATCGGCCATCCGTTCTGCGAGCAATGTGCCCTGCCCACTGCCACTTAAGTTTAGCAATTCTTCGGGCTACGTCGGTGACCTTGGTTCTCTTGCGGATGTCTTCATTTCTGATGCGATCACGCAAGTAAACTCCGAGCATAGCCCTCTCCATTGCCCTTTGGGTGACTTTAAGCCGCATACGTCTACTTGACTGCATTGAAAATAATGGGGGTTATACAAAATATTAATCCCTAATGTTCTACTTTTAATTAGACGTGTTACAAAATATTTAGCGATATTAATAATTCCTAAATTGAGGTTTAGTTTCAATCTTCTTTTCTTCAGGAAAATGAACACTTAAACTATAACCTCAATATGAGTTACATTTATTGTGACATCACATAAAAAACATATTCACGAAGTATAAATTATGTGTTAGTTTTCAGTAAGCTCTGTTGAATACCGATAGATAGAAGTGGGTATCAACAATTATATTTGTGTTATTAGAATATCCTTGTTATGTTAATAAAAAATGACTTAAAAGTGGGTATCACAAAAAAATCTTATGAACGGTAACAAGAGAACTTCTTATATCTAGGTAGGAATGTGACGTTACAAATCTTATTAAAGTTGTTAATTATATGAATAAATGAAACGAATAAAACAATTTTTGTTATCTGTCAGCACTTTTTTTTCCACCTTCCAACACCGAAAAAATATTACAAAATCTCATAAATAGTTATGATGGGTTATTAACTTATATTTAAATATTTATAAAAAATAAATAATGAGCATGAACCCATTTCAAAATAAATACCTAAGTAAATAGTTTTTGTATAAAATACAAATATAAATTAAAGTGGTTACAAAAAAAAAACCCGTATGTAACGGGATTTGAACTCAAGACACGTTGATCGTGAATCCACTGCTTAATCTAAACAGCTATCAACACCTGGTAGATATGGTCGAAGTTTACCTATCCAATGCAAATACGATCATGCGTTTGCTGCGTGTATAACAAAAGAGACGGTAATATATATCTTTTTGTTTCGTGGAGAGCGACGCGACAACTTGCGACAGTAGGCGACTCTGTGGCTGTGGTGTGCGTAGGTACTGTATTGAGACAGCTTACACATACAGCCGCACGGACGCTCGGCCGTGCGTTCACAGCAATATGATCCTTCGCGTGCCTGTGCGCTTATGAACGCTTACTGTACATCATAAATAGTTGTTGTACTACATTTATTTACTTTTTGTTTGTTAATATATACTTATTATACATGCTCATCACACAAACTTTTGCTCCCACCGGGTTACGAACACAGAAAACACGTAAGGGAGCTTCAGTACCGCTACTTTAAATTGAATATAGCTTAGTCAGTCTGTTTGATAAGTTTTCAAGCCTGAACAGTTGAACTGGTATTAATTTAAAAAAATATTATTTCAAACGAAGTTTAAACCACCACAAATAGTGTTCCTAATATAGCTCCTGTGGTCCCAAAAAATAAGAAAATCAAAACCACCTCGTTGGTCTAGCTGCTGTAATCACAACTGCTAAACATGAGGTACGTTTTTTTTTATTGTTTGTGAAATCATCAATGAGTCCCACTCTGGGCGAAGTGCCAGACTTTCACTGACTTAAAACCATCCATGTTCCTTCCTCGCCCTTTATGTTCCGAGGCCGCGGTATCTCTTTCGAACAGTCCCGCAGCCCTGGCAGGCTTTGGCCCTTGCGGGCCCCTCCCTTTATGCTGACATATCTTTGAGGCGCGCGTGGAACACGAAGAGATCAAATTTATCCTAGGTCGGCCAGTGTTATTGGGTTTTTCCAGACATACCTCAGTCACAGTCATGGAGTCCTAATTCGCGCCCCGTCGATGGGAATAGGTCCTTTACGATTTTGTGACTTTTTTAAATTTTACAGCGCCATCCTGAGATAGGAGCCTTTTGGTCTTGTACAGGACAAATTCTGTTTGTATTTTTTTTTATATATTGTTTTTGTTTCACTATGTGTATTATAATCACATTTAACCATTTTTTTAACGTTTCGTCCTGTTGGGCTAATAAATGCTTTTTCTTTCTTTACCCAACCCTCCGGGGATAACAAAAACAGAAATTAAAAAAAAATAAGTACGCAGACCTAAGAATGTTAAAAGGCGTGAGACTGTCTTCTTCAATTGACTTTTACACCAAGACCCTCTGCTTTTCCAATCCGACTTTAAAAACAGTCTTCGACTTAATCAGTTTCCGTAGCTGAGCTCTGTAAACTATTCCAACACACACATTTTTGACCCAGCCCGGGGTACGTAGGGGGTAAACAAACTCGAAATGCCTGTTGAAGTGGTAAAGATCGATCAACGTGTTCGAGAGCCGTTTTTAAGGTTCCGTGGCAAAAGTGTGCTAGTGGGAGCCTGTTACTAAGGCGCGAGTCAAATGCGTAGGTATGGCGTATGGCGTATGACGTATGGCGGTGGCGCGGCGCGGGTAATGTGATGGCATGGCGCCCCCGGCGCAGTGCAGAACTGGCGCGCTAACGGTGTCGGAATGGCGAGGCGCGGGCGCATTCTAGTCTTTAATGTCTAAATTGTTACGCATTTTCGCCGTCTTGTTGCCGCTCTGTGCATGTAACTGCTAACCGTCATACGCAATACGCCATACGCCATTTGTGTTTGACCCCCGCTGTTGGCGTTGTTATTTTATTAGCCCATATTGTCCCACTGCTGGGCAAAGGCCTCCCCCATAGTCTTCCACTCCTCTCTACGTGCGGCTCTCTCAGGCCAATCTCTCGTAAACGCTTCTAAGTCGTCATACCAGCGTTTTCTAGGCCTCCCTCGGTGACGCTGCCCGTCTTCTGGCACCCACTGAGTTACCGTTATACTTAGTAAGACACTATTTTGCAAGAAGTATGCATCATGCTAATGGCCGCTCATCATCATTTTCTTACCCTTACCCCAATCTATTTGGGGTCGGTGCCAATGGCCGCTGTAAAATAAAAAAAATAAAATTCAACTTAAGAACCAGCCAAGTGCAAATTCAACGTATGAAGCGTTCCATAACATTGTAGAAGGTGAGCCGCCTTCAATTTTTTATTTGTTGTTAAAGCGGTAATAGAAATACATGTACTGTGTAAATTTCCACGGTCTACCTATTACGGATCAGCCCGCTGATAGACAGACAGACGGGCAGCGGAGGCTTAGTGAAAGGGTTCCGTTGGAAAAAACCCTAATAGGCATGAAGACAGTATAAAAAAAATGCAAATCTATTTAGTCCGTCAGTTAGAGTATTGGAAAATAAAGGACACATTTTTTTATTTTTGTAAATCAATGAATATTGACATAGATAAACGCATCAAAACTCGGGAGTCACGCCAGAACACGCAAAAAATTATACTAAGGCGTGACGTATTGAGAATATTAAAAAGCGTCGTATCTTCTTCAATTTTGATTAAGATAGCAAAAAAAAGCGTGCTAAATAACAATTGAAAAAATACGGGTCAAAATCTTTTAATAATCTAACTGACGGATCAATTACATTTTTTTTTGTCGTCTACCCTATAAAAGGAAAGCCTTTTATTTTTTATTTATTTTAATCATACCCCGCATGGGTATGAATAAAACAAAGTTAAAAATAAAATCACGGAACCCTTCGTGTGCAAGCCCAAGTCGCACATGACTAGTTTTGCAATAAAATGTTGCATTTTTATGTGAGAGAGAGCTTTCTAGTTGTGTGTCAATGTTTGCCAATGCTCGCAAAAGCATTTCCGTGTCTTTTTTTTAGCTTTTAACTTGTGACCTAGTGATGATTTGTTCGTTTTTGTTTTTTTGTTTGTTTTAGAGGTAATTAGAGACAACGTTAACATGAGTTTTGAAAATTCCTAAATTAGCTAAATTAGCAACTCTATTTGTGGTGGTTCAAACTTCGTTTGAAATATGTTAGAATAAAGTTCTAATCAGCTTGCACTACAAAGTGGTTGTTACGTCAGTTACTGCGGGCCGAATAGTGTGAAATGAACGGTTTTGATCGACAAAAGTCTATTGAATGGACTAAGAAAATAAAACATATGGTGTTTTATTTTTTGCTAATATTATTAATTTATTGTGTTTCATTTTAATTTAAATAATTATTTGTAAAAAAATCAAAATGATAGCATGTATTTTAGTACGGTTTTACTCGTTAATAGATTTTTTTTGAGATTTATTTTTTATCGAGTAAAATTCTTTTTTTTAAATCTCATATATTTTTTTGATTGCGGTGAATCAAAACTTTCAGGGATTATAAAACTCGCGTTTAGCTCCTGTCTTAAACAAATAGCAACAAAATCACTTAGTCGTTGTTGTTTGATGGATTTGTAAGTTATTATCATTCGCTGGAAACCTGCGTTTTTAATTTTTGACTTGAACGTGTCCTGGCGGATAAGAGTATGTCAGGCTCACTCAAATGTCCCGCTGATGGTGGCGCGTGTGTCGGGTCTTTTAATTCCCTTCAAAATGGTTGAGTTGAATGGTGCTGATACATGCGTCATGTTCGTGAACGGGCGCTGTCGGTCGGGACTAGTCAGCTCTTGATTGCCACGGCTTGTTTTTCTTTCTTGAACGAATTATTTTATTTTTGAATTGCTTTTTTTTGTTTTTACTATGGACACTTTTATCGTACACATCTTGCTACACTGTTCTCACATAATGGACCATTTCAACATGAATGATGTAACAAGATTTTGTAACAACATTATGATTTAAAAGAGTGTCCATGGAGTTTCTTGCCCGTTATTCTCCATAGAGATCTACGCTAGGGAATGGGCAACTACGGTACTTTCACAGTTTTTATGTCTTGTGACTGGGACTGTAGCTACATTTAATTTTTATCCTGTTTCGACAATTCAAAAGCGCCTGTAACTGGCCTACTTGAAATAAATGCTTTGATTTTACAGAAAAATATTTAATTTTTTTTACAGAAAAATATTTTTTTTTTTTTACAGAAAAATATTTAAGTAAACTTAACTAAGTATGATAAGTTTGTAAATTGTACCATACGCCCAAAACATAGACCCACACCAATCAAATCCACGTACCTACTTACGCACGCTTACACACCCATACATGGTCATAGACTTTCATTCACTCACACACACAGACACCCACATTCGCACAAAAGGCACACACGCACATACAAACACACACACACACACATACAAACTCGCATACACACGCACAAACGCACTCGCGCACTAAATACCTACTGTAATTGTTGTAAAACTAAAAATATTGTAATACAATTAGAGGGGATCGGCACTGTTACTTCTTAATACAGGCTATTTTACTTCGTGGCAATCTTTCAAATAATTATTTAACATGGTAGTATTCCTTAATCTACATTAACACACCGCGAAATTTAGAGGATCAAAAAAAAAGAATATTTTTTAGTCCTGCAATATTCGTATACTTCCCCGTTTTGACGCATGTCAGGCATGTCACTTTCTTTCTTCGCGCGTTAATAACACCGCACTAAGAAGCTCTTCCTCGGCAAATTACTCATTTAAAACTAATTTTAAATAACATTTTACCAAAATAACAAAATGTCGCGTAACAGTGAGTGTATTATGTGCATCGTTAGTGAAAATCGTAAATCCGAGACACAGAAACACGAGCAAGTTATGCCTATCGCCGACCACGATGTGAACTGGAAGGAGATTAGAGTAAAATTAATCGACAACAACCAACAGAACATCACAGACGGAGCAGGAATAAGCGTGTATCCCTGACAACAATTTGGATCATGTAACCCTTGAGGCCCCACAACCTTAAGGTGTGAGAATGCCCGATTTTAACTGACCTCCGGATACGCGATATCCACAGCGCTCATCGAAGTGCTAAGGTGGTCACAAACACTGAAAATGTGTGCCATAAGCTTGTTAAAGCTTTTTTCCTCCAGTGGGTGCGCGACACTCCAGTAACATCTCATCTGAGGTTACTAACTGGATGGTATATCAGTGCGAAATACGAGATATTCTTAGTTTTGTTTCTGAACAATTCTAACACTGAAAATCTAACTGGCATGGCAGCCAAAGGCAGGTAAGGCCTATTTTCAAGACCAATAACATCTCATGTGGTCAAAATTATTGAACAGCCAATGGTAAGTCCCATTTTCATGATATTGGTCAAGTACATGCAACGTTATGCTATTCATCTATAAACAAGCAGGTCGCGAGACGACCATGCTTTTCCTGTGTACAATATAACCTTGAAAATGCATCCTGCCTCTCGCAGTGAACCCGGGATCATTCTTTGCTACCTGGAGAGTGAGTAAAGTTGCTGGCTGACATACATTTGTCAGGACTACATTCATCCATAAGTACGAGATACTTACAGAATGTTAAACCCACATAATGGATTTTGAGTCTACATCAAGTATAATTAAATGAATTGGCTATAAATTAATGCTCCACATACATACAACAAACGTAAACTATGTAGGTAGTTATGGCAGATTTGCCATTATAATCATGCAGCAACTATTTAATGGGCATTTTCATGCCTAAATACGAGATATTTACAGCATGTTATATTCACACTATGTGTGCAAGCTGCGACATCAAGTATGATGTTATTGAAGCACCCTGTGGACATGCCAAAAACTTAACATTTTAAGATAGTTAGTGGAGTGTTAAGTCAGTAGCTCCAAAAGAGCACATATTAAGGATGGTACCGTAATGAATAAACCAAATTATACACCATAATACAATAATGATCTGAGTACTTGGTTTAAATACAATAGTTCAAGAAACCATTTGTCATCAAATCTGTGCACTGTAATACCCCAATACTCAAAACTATTAGTATTGAGAGAAAAAAGGATAAAGACTTACAAAGTTTGAAGTTCTTAACAACCTGTCAATGAGAACATGAAATGAAAGCATGCAATGAATGAATGCATTAAGAACTAAACCTGGTTTAGCTACAAAACAAATTGCAAATTTATTTCCACCGTTAAACCCCAACCTCATCTTAGAACTAAGAAAATATTCTTATGATCATTATGATATTAGGATGATGATAGATCTAATCTAAAATAACATCTCCATTAGTAACTCATTGATTTACCTAGCAATCTGCAGGTACAATGATAAATCATGGGTCTATTAATTATGTAATTCATTTATACCCCGTTAAGTCAAATAGTATGTTTTGGAAAGATTTCCAAGACCAGATAGCTTTTTTCTGCATTGCATAAGATTTGAAAATCACTCAAACCTTAACCCATAATAATTAATTGCCTCTAATCATATTATCCCTGACATATACCTTAAGAGAAACAATGTTCTCTTTTCTTTGACTGCTTATTATCCAGACTGTACTAAAACATAATTTCATTGTTCACTGGTTCCGGGCGTTGACCCCATAATCAGCTGTGGTTACCTGACAATGGACCTTGTTGAGAACTTAGAACAAAAATCACAACCAAAATACTCACTACAAAAAGATGGGTAGGCATATCGTGAGATTTACATTATATCATCATCTCATAAAGAGGAATTTTAACTATAAATTTCTTTCATTTTCACTGCCAATTGGAATACCTATTGGCTTTATTAGCTTTCCACTGAACTGAAACAAGGGGGGAGGTACATAGGAGTGCAGAAACAAACGGGAATGCCTTACATTTCATGTAGAGATCATAAAATCCAACTCAAATTCATAACAATTGACAGTACATTACAGCAATTTAGCAAAACACATAATGCTGCTTGAATACAGACAACATACATAGGTATCCACTAATTGCAAAGATTTGATTAATTATCAAGATTAGAAAACCAGGAGCATTCAATTCAGTTTGCTCTTAGCTTGTCAAGCAATGACTAGGTTTTTGACTGCAGAGACCCTTGAAAGACATTGTCAGGGAATCATGTAACATTTGAAATAGTTTGGGAAAATTATACTGACAACTCAAGATGGTGGAGCCAGCTCTGCCTAAACCCACAGCAACATAGCAAATATTTACTATTGAGCCAAGACCTCTAAGTATTACATTTTTTCTTTGACATATATGAAATGGTAAAAATTGTTGCTCCATTACATGGTGCTTGGGAAAACATAATAATATTAATGTACAGATGAACGAGATTAGCCAGAAATCAGTTTCTAAAAACCTAAATAAACAAACAGTTTGGGAAAAAATAGCTCACTCATCCTTCTTCGAGTCAATTGACTACATCTCAAATTCGGTTCAACCAGTAAGGAGTTAACTCCTTAGTATCCATTATACTTAGGCATAAGCCTTAGCAATTTTAACGCTTTATTGATAGTAAGAGCTACTAGGTACTAATTAAATCAGTTTTATTCTATAGTAATGAAGTGAAAACATTACTGTTTTCTGATCAATTGAAGGTAACATTAATTGGAAACAATGTTTTAAACAGAGAAGCTTATCTACTATTGAACAATAGTTGGACATTGTATCTCTAATTCAAATTGCTGCATTATATTCTTTAATTTATGCAGTTATCATTTGAGACAGTACATCTATGGAGCTCTATACTTACCTTGGTAGCACTCTTCTGGTGCAAGTGTTTTCACAAAAGGCCCTTGAGTGAATAAATAAACATAATACCAGCGACTTCTTTTGAAAGTACATACTATCAATTCAACACTAATTAATTAAGAGCCTTTTGCAAACACACCCATTAAACAGGTACTAACACTGTAACTGGATTTCAAATAATGAAATTACTACTAAGAAATCTGAGACCATCATTGCCTCAATAGAATGAATCAAAAGTATAATTAAACTCATCATAGCTTGGTAGTATGAACAAAATTTTGAAAACAAAGACGTCAATTATTGTTTTCTTAGCTCTATATTTAACCCATTTGAACTATAAAACAGTTATTAGGATATATCAAGCCCTAATATTTGTAAGGTTGTCACATTTCAGTGTAAGTGGTACTTAAACTTCATAACTGGTTCCCCTCACAATACAACCCAAACAACAGCTCAAACCAGAGCTGGCATCAACTAAGCTAGACATAATGTTGATTATAAATAAGTTGCCAAAGTTACCATATCAAAACTTAATATACTTATTATATATTCTTAAAATTATAGTATTAAAGCTATTACATTCCTATACATAATATAGAAGAAGGTCGTAAGTCTTTTTCATAAATCAACTCAGGATTATTTGCATTTTAATCAGTTACATAATTAATTATTGCAGCCAGCTCTAAACATCTACCATGTTAAATAATTATTTGAAAGATTGCCACGAAGTAAAATTGGGAATCAAACGAGCTTACCTGTTAAGCGAAGTCTTGATTCTAATTTTATGAGTGGCAATCTGAAAAATAATTACCCACCCACCACTATAATATAGTTAATAGCCCCAAAGCTGCAATAATTAGTCTACCTAATTCAATTTTAACCTTTCAGGAAAACAGTGAATCTAGGTATTTGGAACTACTCTGTACACAGAGATTGTTCCCAATATTGTGATCTCTAAAATAAGTGACGTGCCTGACATGCGTCAAAACGGGGAAGTATACGAATATTGCAGGACTAAAAAATATTCTTTTTTTTTGATCCTCTAAATTTCGCGGTGTGTTAATGTAGATTAAGGAATACTACCATGTTAAATAATTATTTGAAAGATTGCCACGAAGTAAAATTAGAATCAAGACTTCGCTTAACAGGTAAGCTCGTTTGATTCCCAATTCTATAGCCTAGCAAGGAGGACAGCACGGCACCCACTTGATTGTCAGTGATATAATACTACCCACATTGTGAAATGTTTTACATGTACTACAATCTGTTTTTATATAAATAAAGATTATTATTATTTTGATTTTGATGGAATCAAGTGTACCTATCTTTGAGGATTTTGAAATGATTTAAATTCCGCAAAAACCGAAATTTAAACTATTTATTCTATTATGATGGATTTATCATTTTCTGACCGAAATAACACTAAATGACTAGGTCGATAAAAATAATTCTCTAAACAACTTGCCACGAGCTGTACAAGAACAAGTCAAAACAATATGAATGTAAGTAAGTACAAGTAAGAAATACTATGCTGTTAATTAAAGCCATTGTTATTTAGTTAATTTATTAATGTTAAAGGAGATGTTCCAGAAATGTATGGAGCATGGGCCAGCACTATGTACACTATATGTAAATATCGCTTTATAATACAATAACCATTTTTTATTGTTAATTTTAACACATCCAATTCAAACTCAAAGCAAAGGCAGACTCAAGGACGTAACTTCTTAAAACAGCCAAAGACGTCAAACGTCGTATCACGCAACTGTCATGGCTGCCCTAAAAATAGGGTTATCTTATTCAAATTTATTTATTAGTAGTTTTATAGAATTTTTCCTATTTATTCATGTAGTCCTAAGTATCTCCTTTATGTCAAAACATAAAATCACACAATAAGACAAAGATCATTGGAATTGACCCAAACTGACATCGAGTTGTCTAAAGAAACACAGAAAAGCAATGATCTTATAATTATAATACTGAGAACAATCTCATTGCAGAAAAGCACATCATCCTTCTACAATAACAACTTGGCAAGCATAAACCTAATACATTTCATATAATTGCTGCTCATGAAAATTACCTATTCATGCAACATTTGAATGCTAACACTGGCGTACGAATGCTCTAAAAACGACAATTTGGAAACGGTAACATTTTACCAACGTGAACGCCCCGCTCGTCGAAATTCAGGTTCGCCCTAATTACGAGTCGTAGGCAAGATGCATGCATTTAAATCGGTTGCATTTACCCCTGTTTCCCCTCTAGGACTGGGGTGACTGGGGAGCCATGTTCGGTGTTGGCTTTTTATGGGTCTAAAGATGAGATAGACGGGGGATGATTTTGGTAATCAAAATGTAATGGAGTTTCCTGAGGATATGCAATTTGTACTAAGTAGGATGTAAAAATGTGTTTTGACTTGACATTTTATTTTAGGCCAAAGAAACGATAAATGGATTGTGTGAGGGATGACATTAAAGATAAAAGAGCAAATAATAGCAGGACAGTTGACAGAGGAGAATTGAAGAAAAAAACGTGTTCTGCCGACCCAAGAAACATGAGACAAGGGCAGGAAGATGATGATGATGATGACTTTATTTTAGAAGTGGATAAATAAATAATATTTTTCTTGCTCCTCCGCTATTCTTTTCTGATTAATTTTGTTGAAGGATCCAACATCTGCCTGCCTTTCCCCAACTATGTCGGGGTCGGCTTCCAGTCTAACTGGATGCAACTGGATACCAGTATTTTACTTGGAACGACTGCCTATTTGACCTCCACAACCTAGTTAGTACTGAGTAATACAATACCCCGTGGTAAGACTGGTTGTCAGACTTTTTGAGCCACTGACTACCTGTACTGACAGTCAAAGATCTACAATTGACAGCCGGGACCAACTGCTTAACGTGCTTTCCGAGGCACGGAGGAAACTCGGTTTGTTATGAGTGGTCACCCATCCACTGACCAAACTACGCAAACACGGCTTAACCTAAAGATTTACCCAAGTGGCTGTTATTATTAAACCATGAACTCCTCAGCAGTTTCGTTGCAAGGTCCAAGACAGTTAAATCGTTTCTCCGGAACTTCGATAAACTTCATAGTCTCGGCGCTTTTCTGGTAGTCGCCACTGATGATTCTGGTTTTCAAAAGTAACACTGGTTTGTGAGCAATGCGGCGGACTTGTTCCAGTAAACAAAAAAGACGTTTATTTATGTACATTTTATATTTTCTGCTGAAATAGGATAAACTCATACTCAAACTAAAATCATTTATTTCAACTAGTCCATTACGGCACTTTTGAATATCGATAAAACGAAAAAAATAAAGCTACAGTCACAGACACAAGACATAATAACTTGAGAAAGTACTGTAGTTACCCATTCCCTAGCGTAGATCTCTAATCTCTATGGAGAAGAACGGGCAAGTAACTCCGTGGACACTCTTTTCAATCAAAAATGTTGTTACAAAGTCTCGGTTACATCGTTTATGTTGAGATTATACATACCTATATGTGAGAACGATGTAGAAAGACGTGCACAATAAGAGCGTCCAGAGTAAAAAAATAAATCAACAATTTAAAATAAAGCAATTCAAATGATCAATGGCAGCTAAGAGATGACCAGTCCCGACTGACAGCGCCCGTTCACGAACATGACGCATGGATCAGCGCCATTCAATTCAACCATATTGAAGGGAACTAAATGACCCGACTCACCCGCCACCATCGGCAAGACATTTAAGCGAACATGACATCTCTCAGCCACCGAAGCATATTCAAGTCAATAAAGATAACTAAATGCAAATAGTAGCTTTATACATAGTAGTAGTAGTTATAGTACATAGTACACACACATGTGCTATGCAACATACGTTATGATACATTAATTTATAGTAATTGTTTTCATAAACTTTTTTCTATTAATTTTCCAAATACATTAAGAGACAGTGATTCTTATTTGACGAAGATAAATGTTTTATACGGAATTTTCTTATGTTTGCTACAAATTAAGGTGGATAGGTACCGCCAGCATGTAAAACGAATGATTATGTATTTTATAAATACAAAATTTTGCCATAGTTAGGTATGTGGTGTGGTGTGGTGGTGTGGTTAGGTGTGGTGTGGTGTGTGTTTATCAATATTCTATGCACGTCATGACTTTGCAACGAATAAATGTTTTATCTTTCTTTCTTTTTTTCTTCTTTAATTGGTTTTAACTGCTCTCAAAACGGTGAAGGAAAACATCGTGAGGAAAACCGGCATGTCCAAGAACCGAAAAATTCGAAAACATGTGACATCTACTAATCCGCACTGGGCCCGCGTGGTAGATTATATCCCATTGCCTTTCATAGAGAGGAGGCCTGTGTCCAAGCAGTGGGAACATTCATAGGCCGATGATGATGTTGTTATTGGTTCTATTAGTTTCGTTGAAGGGTTTTTGCATTAAAAATTAAATTTTATAGTAAAGTAATTTACTAATAGATATTTTTGCCGAAGGGTTGCAGGCCTGTTTGAAAGAGATACCGCGGCCCCGGAACATAAAGGGCGAGGAAGGAACATGGATGGGCTTTAGTCAGTAAGAGTCTGACACTCCCTCCCGCACCGCCCAGAGTGAGAAAAAAAAATGGGTAAATCCAAACATAAGACGGGGGTAGATACTTTTGTTATCTTCATAATTACGTTGAAAAGACATTCTTAAACTAACTTTAACTACCATTATTTACCTGTGTGACAGTTCTAGACACCATAAACTCGTGTTTTCACATAATACTCAATATACATTTTTATTTTTCAAACAAAGCTGAAACTTTTTCTGCCAACCCTACTCCAGGGAGATGCAACAACCGAAACCGCGTGTAGGTAAATACAAAACTCAAATATTTATAGAACTTAGGCGTATGCCCGTATTTGTGTGTCGAAAAGGAAAATTGGGATAGCAACCATGTGTCAGAATATGGAATATTTTTGTAGGTATATTGAGCAGTACACTTACTTGGAAAAAAGTATTTTAGCGAAAATTCTAGGTTTTTTGTGAAAAAGGGTAGTCTTTTAGGCGATTGGAAATTTGATTACAAACTGGCTTATACACATACCGGGTGACGCCTACAATACGACAATACATGAAAAAACTTCTCAAATTTCGCCACTTAGGCTTTTTTATCATTTTATGATGATAAGAAGAGGTGGTTAAATAATAACAACCGCTCGGGCCGTACTTTAAGTTAAGCCGTGTTTGCCTAGGTTGGTCTGTGGATGGGTGTCCAGCCATTACATGGCGAGTTTACTCCGTATTTCGGAAAGTATGTTAAACTGTTGGTATAGGCTGCCATTTGTAGCTCTGACAGTCGTTACAGGTAGTCAGTGGCACAAAAAGTCTGACAACCAGTCTTATTAAAGGGTATCCTATTACCCAGTACTAACTGGGTTGTGGAGAGGCCTAGAAGCTGACCCCAACATAGTTTGGAAATTTCTACACAAATTGACAATGGTGTCGATTCTGTTGTGCACAAACTAAACTTAATTTAGACTATCGCTATCTTTTACTAAAAGGCAGTGCGCGAAAAGGACGGTTATAGCTATGAACTAAGTTAGAGATGTCAAACTAATTTATGCCTTGCGCTTCATCATTGGTATGGAAATATTAGTTCGAATTAAATTTGACAGCTCTAAGTTACGTCCGTCTTTTTCTTGTTTTATTACAGAGAAAAAGATAGCAGTAGCCTAAATTAAGTTTAGTTTGTGCACAACAGAATCGACACCAATGACTGGAATTAAACATGTAGTTAAACATGAATTGGTTTATAGTCATAGTAAATAACGCATTAGTTTATCTAACCATCGTTTAACTAAACAATGCGGTCACATTCAAGCCACAAACGATTGTTCGGTACACCACTGTGTTATTTGTAATCGGTACCCTGAAATAAGGCTTTCATGGCTTCTAATAAAATAGTGATTTATTTTTATAGTCCTTAATTTCGGTTTTCAGAGCCCTGCGGAGCATGCTTATTTCATACAAACGTAATACCAAAATAATTTGTAAATCAAACATATTCTTAAGGTAGTGTGTATGATATAAACAGCATTTCTTTTACAGAATATAAAGGTGCCCAAACACATATTTTAAATGTAAATTTTCTATAGAACATTTAAATTCCTCATATGTCGTCTTATAAATCATTGCCGTGGTCAAAATATTTATTTGGGATCATAGATATTCTATAATACAATAGAAATATATATAACAATACTCACTACCTTAAGAATATATTTGATTCTCATATTATTTTGGTATTACGTTCGTATGAAAAACGCAGGCTCCGTCGGGCCTCTCAAGAAAATACATTACATGACACGCCCTGTAATCCTAATAGAACACCCACATTTCGCCAGTTATGTTTAAGTCCCATTTAATAGGGGGCGAGCCTTTTGCCATCAACCGGTCGCAAATTAGACTTCAAGACTGCTACTGAGAAATTCTTAATAAAAAAACACAATTGCACTTTGGAATCGACCTCAACATCCTAAATTTTGTATTAAGAAAATAATAATGGCTTGTTGGGGGTTTATATCCAGAATTATTGAAATAAAAGGCTACCGACGATTTTAGAGCTGTATTCCGTGCAAAACCAAATTGAAGAAGAAAAAAAATTAAAAATAACTAAATGGTAGGTACACATACATTAATAATCACTACCTAAACGCTCTTGGCAATGAGGCGTAGATGAGTAGTCACATTGCTATTACATTTTACGTAGGCGTTTAACAAAATTCAAAACATGGCTTTTATAATTTCTAAATTATAAAATAAATTCTTATAAAACAATCACAATTAGATCGAAAATACAAAATGCAATAATCACCAAATGCAATTTGCTCTTACTTTATCAGCAGGCGTTCGCATTCAACCCAATACCATTTAAAGGCTTTTAAATGTCTTTCGATTGCTCAGAACAACAGCCCAATTTATTTTACACGGATTACCAGGCCCTAATATACAACAAAATGACCCATTACGCTGTTGTGGTGAACAAAATTGGTGTACATTTGCCCACCGCAATGGAACAGCTAAATCGCCAAAGACTTAATTTCGTTATGGTTAGGCCAACTGTAATTGGTCGGCTCTTTGTTAGGCTTAATTTCGCTATTTGAATTTTTTATGTAAATTTGATGCAGATGTTGTAAATTTTGGGGATGCAATTGGGCATGCATGCAAGTTTAATTTTTATTTCCTGGCCAAGTTAATTACTTGTTAGTTTGGTTTTGATTAGGTATAAAGAGTTATTGGTTTGAATGGGAAATAAAACAAACAAATTAAAATGTTTGTCTATATCTAAAACTATATATTTACAAAAATAAAACTAAACGTAAAACTAGTATCAATATATTTTGAATATTAATTAATTGACTCAGTTTAAAAATAGTCTTCGTGATCAGTTGGTGTACCAAAACGGTAAAGGAAACATCGTGAGGAAACCGGCATGTCCTAGAACCAAAAATTTGAAGACATGTGCCATCTACAAATTGGCACTGGGTCCGCGTGGTGGATTATAGCCCATTCCTTCTCATAGAGTGGAGGCCTGTGTTATAGCAGTGGGAACATTAATAGGCTGATGATGTATGAGCGTGTGATGTGAAGGAATGAGTAAAACTTTCTTAATTAGTTATAAGACTAGAGGAAGACCAAAGACATGATGGATGGACTGTTTTAAGGCGATTACATGAGCTAAACGCGAGTTTTATAATGACTAAAAGTATATGATTCACTGCTATAAACAAGACCAGAAAAATATATGATATTCTTAAGGATATTATGCTAGCATGATACTGTTTTGAAAACATAATACAATTAATTTGGCTCGATAAAAATAAATCACGAACTTATCTCTAAAAATAACTTTCAAATAATAAAAAACATACTAATATACATGCGATCATTCAGATTTTTTTGGCAAATAACTCTGCAAGCAATAGATAGCTGATTAGAACTTTATTCTAACAGCATTTCAATCGAAGTTTGAACCACCACAAATAGAGTTGCTAATTTAGCTCGTCTAAGCGTCTTAAGGCTGAAATGGCAAGAAAAGAGGTGTCTGATGAGATGACGAGCAATAGAAAAGTATTGGAGAAGAGAGCGAGAGACAAATTCATTTGGACAATAGCTTACTGATGATGATGATGATGAGTCTTCCTGAGAATATTACTGCCATGATGGCCAATGTAAGAGTAGACTTGCCGTCGACATAAATAGAGGCGTAGACACAGATGCAGTTTCTCTTGACTCATTCTCTTAACGCATTCATTTTTATGTGTGATGATGATGATGTGTGTGATCAAATGTTCTAAAAGGTTCTATTTTCATTTTAGTAGATAAATAGGTGGTTGTTCAAGAGTCATTAATAAATTGAAAGGAAGTCGTTTGTCTTGGTATGGACATGTAATGAGGAAGGTTGAAACGTATGCTACTACAAGTGTGATGGTATGAATTTTGATAGATGGATTGTGTGAGGAATGTTAAGAAAGAGAAAGGAGCAAAGAATACCGTGACGTCTGATAGAGGAGAATGGAAGAAACAAACATGTTAAACCGACCCCAAAATAGAATGGGACACAGGCAGAAAGATGAAGTTGCATTTAACTTTCTTGATTAAAATTGTAATGCACTGTTTTAGACTTTCAAGGTTTTTCACTACACTTAAAGTACTCTCGCTCTGCTCGCTCTGCTCGGAAAACCTAAAGAAAATCACGGATATAATCCCGTAAGTACTTCAAGTGTAAAGTTGTAATGTATTAAGGTCCATGTCCACCAACAATATGACGGTCTGATTATAAAACAGCTGCTTAAAACACATTTTGTAGGCGAACATGTCCCTTAAACAGCTGCTTTTAGATAACCAAACTGTTACCTATCTTTTTGGTGAACATAGACCTAAGTACAAAACAATATTGTAATAGGTAATTAAATAGTTAATTCTTGTTGAATACCTAACTGGTACCGCCTACTCACTTAACCAACTTGATATACAATTCACTTTCCCTTGACTTGCAATGACTTATACGTCAGGCGCTTTTGAAACCATTAAGTGGATGCTACGAAGCTTTCAGACTTAGACTTACATCCTTTATTATATGTACATTTTCGTTAAGTTCAAAAAGAAATCGAAAAAGAAACTGAACGAATTATCTGTTACCGCTTTGTGGAGTTTTTATATTCGTTTGTTACCAATATTCAGAGGCAAAATACGTGAAATAGGTATACGAAAAATGTAAGCAATGATACTCGTGGAGACTTGACTTGTATTGTGTCAATCCATTGCCGAATATTGAATTATTCATGGTCTAGTTCTGTTCTGAAGAAGTAAATTATATTTATTGAGGTGTACCTATTGGTTTCTGAAGCTTTCAGGTTGATGTCGGCTTAATCTAAAACTCGTGTAACTAAAACACAAAATTTTAAAAATAACTTTAGCTTCTGAAGTTGGTGACCTTTGTTTCATTGATTTTTTTGTGTCACCGACTTCAGAAGCTAAATTTTTTTTTTTTGTTTTTTTAACTCTGTTTTGTTTTTTGCTTAAAAGTTTTTATTTTTCACTTTTTAGTGGTTCACATGTGCTTGGTACACATGGAAAGTGCATACCGTTACAATTACAACAAGCCCAAACACGACTAGGATGCATTGTCTCATTATGGAGTTCCGTGACTCTTGGCTTCATCATCAGATCTAGTAGAATGGTTCTTATCAAATGCAAATGGTTCACTTGTTGTAGAAAATACCAAAATCGCTGTACGTTATCCTATAACATTTGAAGAGTTCCCTCGATTTCGCCATGATTCCATCATCAGATCCCAACTTGGTGGCTGTGGGACCATTTGGAAAGTATACCCTTTCCAACAAAAAAAAATTTTTTCAAATCGGATGGCAAACGACGGAGTTATGCGCGAACAAATATAAAAAAAAGAAAAGAAACATACGAATTGAGAACCTCCTACTTTTTTATAAGTCGGTTAAAAATACTCATGATAATTTAGAAACATGTTTTAGAGTGACGTCGTTTTATTTATCATGTTTCACGCAGCATACCCTTACATTTGACACCCTTTCCTTTCATAGCTATTCATACAATAAAAATAGTCCACCATATTTGGGGCTCCGCCATGTTGGATTCAGAATAAATAAAATTCATTTAATTCAGTTCATTGACCCATATTAGACAAAAAACAATAATATACAAAACGTTTGCCAGCTGATTGATTAATTATTAATAAATAAAGTTAATTCAATGACACAAATACTAAAAATATGAGAAATACATGTCAGAACAAATCAATAAATGTCAATGGTACAAACAAAACAAAATAAAATAAAAACATTAAATTATCGAAAAAATAAATATCACAATGAATTTATTTATTTATTAAAACTTTATGCCCAATTAAAACTGTACAAAGGCGGAATTAATGCCTTAGGCATATTCTACCAGTCTACCTTAGGTTGATGCAGAGATAATACACAGTGGGTGCAATAACCGAAACAAATTAGAGAATTAAATTGATGGCAGAAGCAAAAAAATAAACATTTATTAATTTATCCATATGACATGACATGACAGCTGTACAAAATTTCAACTTAAGCAACAGCAATATGCTCTACAACAATGCCCAACGTAGGGGCAATCCAGTCGCTGAGCAATCATCAC
This sequence comes from Xestia c-nigrum, assembly GCA_916618015.1. Taxonomy (NCBI): domain Eukaryota; kingdom Metazoa; phylum Arthropoda; class Insecta; order Lepidoptera; family Noctuidae; genus Xestia; species Xestia c-nigrum. The sequence continues at coordinate 20,782,919 of OU745251.1, forward strand.
CAGGACCGTTTTGATGCTAGCCCGTAATAAATGAAAGAATGATATCACGTAGCTAACCATGCATTGTCATCCAAGCTAAACATGTATGCAAAATTTCAGCTCAATCGGAAATCGGGAAGTTGGTCAAATTAAACTTCTAAGATTTATTAAATAGTAGTGAAAACTCATGTTTAAAAGTAATAGGGTGTCACAATTATTTATTTAGTAGACTAATCATGGAAGTTGGGTAGGCCTTTGGTGTGGGACGCAACTTGCGGCGACACCCTTGCGCTATCTCATCTTCCTAGCACGGTGTGCTGCGCTGGAAGACATGATAGTTTACTCATGATGTTCTGCGAATTGTCTTATTTTATTTGGAGCTTCTCGGTGTAAGGTTATTTCTATATTTTTTTTAAACACATAAAAAATGACAAAAATCTGAGATTCTATCACTTCTAAGAAAGAACTGTGAAAAATATGCTCAGCTTCTTAATTTTAACTTTAAATGCAACGTCCAGAAATATTAAAACTAATGAGAAACAAAACAGGAAAAAACTTAAAAATAGCTCTAAAAGGATCCATTTAATCTAGCATTAACACGACGAAATCTTAAAAGCATAAAGCCAGCATCTAAGACGTGAAACGCGGACGTTACAAAAACCATTTTCAAAATAAAGCAGTCAAGAAGTCTAGCTTTAATGAAAGCCTAATTAAAACTTAGCTGGATATTACACTGTGCTTCGTAATTTGTTGATGACTGGAATGAAGTAAGACTTGAAGTTTGGATGAGTGTTGAAAAGAAAAAAGGTCGGCCTTAGTGTTCTTGGATAGCACGTGTGTCTAGAACTTTAGGGTGTTTTTTTTATTATTCTTGTTTGTTCATTGTTGTTATTTTCGTGTCTTGTTAGTCTATAAGTGTTTTGTCCTTGTGTACGTAAACAGGTTTGTACTACCTATTTATCCTATTTTAATCCCTTTCTCAGTCACAAGATGGATATAAACAAACCGCCCGACCCTGATCCCCCCGATATTCCAGCCCGTTCACCACCTCATTTCCCGAATACCCTGTCACAATTCGCAGATGTTGTCTGCAGTGTTACAGAGATGGATATATCCCAATCCCAGGTACAATCTTCCCGCAAACGTCCCGGTAACAACGAAGATACCCTTATAATGCCCACCCCCCCAAACAAACAACAGAAAAGCCAAATTGGACGCGCCAAATATTCGGCAATAGATAAGGCTCCTTTTGTCGTCCACGTCTCCCGTGTAGAGACCCAACCCAACTCAGGCACAACTTTGCACCCCGTGAATTTCGGTAAATTTTTGATGCACAACAACATCACGAACATTGTCCGTGATGGAGTTAAAAAGATCGGTAGAAATCGCGTGTCAGTAGAATTCGTTTCTCCCCAGGATGCCAACTCATTCTTGGTTAATAGTTTATTAACCAAGTACAGTTATACTGCCTCTATCCCCACATTCAACATAACAAGGATGGGAGTAGTCACAGGCTTACCCTCAGATTTATCTGAAGAGGAAGCCATCTCATATTTAGATGTGCCCGCAGGTTGTGGACGCATCCTTAAAGTTCGTCGTATTAATAGAAAAGTCCAGAGAGACGGGGAAACTGAATGGAAACCCACTGAAACCTGTGTCATCACTTTTGATGGACAAGTCTTACCCCAAAGAGTCTACTGTTGTTACACAGCCCTTTCTGTAGAGCAGTACATATTTCCCACCATCCAATGTCGCAAATGCTGTCGATTCGGACATGTGGCTAACGTATGTAGGTCCAAACCACGCTGCAGCAAATGTGGCCATGATCACCCAGGTGATGGTTGCAACATTTCTGAGGGCGAGGCCTTCTGTATTCTGTGTTCGGGAAATCACTTTGCTAATAGCAAGTCATGCCCCGAGCATGGTAGACAGAAAGCCATTAAAACCGTTATGGCTGAGAAATCCATATCATATGTTGAGGCTAGTAAAATCATTCCAACAGCTTCCCGCAATTACGCCAATATTGCTAAAACTCCGATCTCTCAGTCATATCGCAAGACAGTAACCCTTAAACCTAAATCCCATGCCCCTCTCTCCCCGTCTTATGACAAAGCTGCTCACCAACATATAATTAATACCCCTCCACCTTCACAGCCCAATGGCTGCGCTCTAAACAACAATATCTCTTCCAACAATACTACTTCTTCCATTATTGATATACTTATAAAACTTATTCCTATCATAACTTCTTCCTCTACTGCTAATACGCAGTCACCGTCCAACGTTGCCAACCAACTTATAACTCTTCTTTTAGACATTAGAAATGGCGTCTCGCCAAGTATTTCTTCAATGGAATGTGAGGAGCGTGTGGCATAAAAAGCACGACCTCATATTCCTTCTAAATAAATACAAGCCTTTAGCTTGTTCCATAGCTGAGACTTGACTCACTCCAAGTCTTAGCTTCCGTATGCCACAGTTTAACATTGTCAGATGTGACAGATCTGATGGCTATGGAGGGTCAGCTCTCCTAGTCAACAACCGAGTCCCCCTTTTACCCTATACCTTACCTCCACTTACAGGTGAAATGAGCATTGCCGCAGGAAGGGTAGAGGGCATCACAGTGTTTTCCATTTATATTGCACACCCTCGCCCAGATTTTTTAAGAATCTTACAAGAAATTTTGTCCAATGTTCATGGCCCGCTACTGGTCATGGGCGACTTTAACTGCCACCATTATAGATGGGGGTCTGAACGCTGTGATGCCTTTGGTTTAGCTCTAGTGGATATCTTGGATGACTTAGATCTCTGCATCCTAAACGACGGCTGCTCGACACGACGATCCCTTCCAGGTCAACAAAAGAGCTGCGTAGACCTAACATTTTGTTCGGTTGAGTTAGCAGCATCAACTCACTGGGAATGCACAACCTTGTCGCATGGTAGTGACCACTACCCTATAGTCATATCTTTGCTTAACAAATTTTATTTAGAAAAAACTTCCCCTCCACTTTTGAAATATAACTTGTCCAAACCAGACTGGTCAAAATTTGTGTCATTATTGGAGGATAAAATTGATGTTCTTCCAAATTTAAATTCAAATTCAAATTTATCAGACCCTTCTGGTCACTGCCATGCCAAGAACTGTTATGAGGGTTTCGTAACAGCTATTACCTCCAGTGCAGATTCCTGTTTTCCATTGAAGAACAGTGCCCGCAATAAAATACCTTCACCCCCTTGGTGGGATCCAGAATGTACTGCGGCAGTTAGGGTTAGGAACGAGGCTGAGGTGTGCTACAATACAGATATGAGTACACAAAATCTGTTGACATACTGCCAGCAAAATGCCAGAACTAAACGCCTTCTCCGTAAAAAGAAACGTTCTGGCTGGGTCAAATTTTGCTCTTCTTTATCCCCCTCCAACCCAGTTTCAGTTGTCTGGAAAAGTATAAATAGATTTAGACGCGGATGTTCCCCAACAATCTCTTCACCAATCACTAGGGAAACAGCTGAACATTTTTTTGACAAAATAGCTCCACCTTATGTTCCACTTTCAACAGAATGCCAAACCGCGCCCCTGCTCAATGTTACAGAGGATCCTCTTGATGCGCCATTTACTTTGGAGGAACTGAATGTGGTACTCAAGCATGTTCGTGACTCAGCTCCTGGTATTGATGGTGTGCCATATTCATTTATAACCCATTCAGGCAAAAAGACTAAAATCTACTTTTTAAATATTCTTAACTTCTGTTATACTAATGGGTGGGTCCCTGATCAGTGGAAGTTGCAGGTCATCATTCCTCTATTGAAACCAGGCAAACATGCAGATGATCCGAATGGCCTTAGACCAATTGCTCTTTCTTCAGTTCTAGCCAAATTACTGGAACACCTTATTAAGAATCGTCTGGAGTGGATAGTCGAATCGAGAGACTTGCTGCCGAACCACCAATTTGGTTTTAGGAAAGGGCTTAGCACAATGGACAGTGTTGGTATTTTAGTTACGGATATACACTTGGCCTTTTCTAGAAATAAATCCATCGTTGCTTCGTTCCTCGATATCTCCTCTGCATATGACAATGTTCTCCTTCCCGTACTCAGGCAAAAATTGCAACAGCTGAGTCTTCCGGCTAAGATGATACGATGCATATGTGAACTGCTATTGTCCCGTTCATTGGTTCTGAGAGTCCAGGGTGAGGAATTCGATAAAAGACAGACATGGAAGGGACTGCCGCAAGGCTATGTCCTCAGTCCCATACTCTACAATTTATATACGGCTGATATTGGATCCTGCTTAAATAATAATTGTCAGATGTTACAATACGCCGATGACATTGTATTGTATGTGTCAGATTCTTCTATAACTGACGCGGCGTCATCTCTATGCCTCTCACTGGATTCTTTGAACCATTGGCTTTTAAGCCATGGGCTGTCATTATCTGCACCAAAAAGTTCGGCAGTAATTTTTTCTCGTAAAAGACACATCCCTCTTATCTCGGTAAACATTTTAGGCCACAATATTCCCATAGTTAGTAAAGTCAAGTTTTTAGGCGTTATTTTAGATTCAAAATTAACTGGCAAACATCACTTAAATTTCTTAATCCAAAAATGTGAACGAATTATTTCAATTTTAAAAGTTCTCGCGGGTGTTTGGTGGGGTGCTCACCCCTACACCATGAAATTAGTATATAATGCCTTAGTTCGTAGTGTTTTAGACTATGGAACTTATCTATTAATACCTTGCAACAAAGGTGCTTTGGCTGGGCTGGACAGAATTCAGTCCAAGTGCCTTCGAATCATCTCAAGTTGTATGAAGTCCTCTCCCGTTAACGCATTGCAGGTCGAATGTGCTGATCCTCCTCTAACCCTCAGACGTCAATATCTGGCCTCCCGTTTTGTGTCCAGACTAATATGTAGATCATCTCACCCTCTTATAGGTAGAATGAACGAGCTAGATACCTTATGCAGAAGCTCAAATTACTGGAAAAATAAAGAAATCCCTTTAATCCTAAAATCCTTCAGACTAATTCTAAATTTAGTAAACCCGATCGCCCAATTTCCTAGATTACCCCTTTTTAACTTTTCTTATGAAGTTTTAAGTTATATCCCAAAAATTTTCTTTGATATCGGTATTTTCAAAAAATCTCCGTCAGCGAATTCGACTTTCAATGCGGTGGTGGGCGAGAGATGGAATGATTTCCAAGTATTTTTCACTGATGCTTCGAAACTAACCGATCTTAGTCATACTGGCGCTGCGGTCTACTACCAGAACTCCAAAATTATACTACAGTTTAAATGCCCTAAGGAGTCTTCTGTATTTACTGGTGAGTGTGTGGCTATACTGGAAGCTTGTCTTTTTATAGAGTCACACCACAATATTCAGAAAGCCGTTATTTTTACAGATTCCCTTAGCTGTTTGCAAGCCTTAGTTCAAAATCCTTTTAAAAGTAAATTGCACAGTTCCATAATCTTCAAAATTAAAAACACTTTACTATCCTGCGCTAATAACCAAAAGGATGTTCAGCTTGTTTGGATACCTAGCCATAGTGGCATTAATGGTAATGAATGTGTTGATGCATTGGCTAAAGATGCTTGTTCATCTTTTTCGTCAGATCTCACGCACAATACTCATCAGGGTTACGATCTATTGTCCCTTCCAAGACTGAATCTACAGCGGTCCTGGCAGGAGCAGTGGAATATGTCCAGCAAAAAGAAAGGTAGCTTCTTCTACGCTGTGCAACCGACCATAAAACCTAAGCCATGGTTCTTTTGCTACAAAAAAGTATCGAAAACTATGATCTCAGTTCTTTGTAGAATCCGCTTAGGTTTTTGTTGCACTCCCGTCTTCTTACACAAAATCCATGTCCGTGACTCCTCTCTCTGCGAGTGCGGGTTGGAGGAAGGCACCCTGGATCACATATTTTTCGAATGCTCCAACAACATACCACCTCTAGACCTGTATAGCCGTCTCTCTAAATTTAAAATCCCTCTTCCCATCAATTTCCCCTCCCTTTTAACATATTCCTCTCCTGAACTACTTGTGGCGCTGATGATTTTCATCCGTCACAATAATATAAAATTGTAATTATCGTTTTCCCATAAATTCTGTGTGTGGTTGTGGTATACGTATATTTTAATGTTCTAACATGTATATTATGTATGTAATTTTATTTTTTTTGTTTGTTTCAGTCCAGTACTAACCCCACAAGATCTACAATAAGTCCAATGTATTGACGATGATTTTTACTAATTTCTTCTTACTTTTTCCTTTTTAATACACACTTGCCGTTCCAATTCACTCTAGACATTGGCAGAATAGTCGACATCGGCTTTGCTTGCCATCAACAAAAAATAGAATAGAATAGAGTGTTGAAAAGGAGTTGTCTGTGTTTTGTTTATTGTTTGTTTTCTTGTTTAGTTTTTAACCCCCGACGCACAAACGACGGGGTGTAATTAGTATGACTTGTCTCTGTGTGTGTGTGTTTCTGTCTGTAGCATCGTAACTCCCGAACGGATGAACCGATTTTAATTTTGTTTTGTTTGTTTGAAAGGTGAATTAGTCGGGAGTGTTCTTAGCTATGTTTGATGAAAATCTGTCCAAAATGGCTGCCGTCAAAAGTTGCCGTTATGTGAAAAAGTAATATTATTTTCACAATTCCCTCAATATGGGTATCAAATGTTACGGCCTGACTGGTAGAATACTATACACTATAATAAATTTAAAATTCAAGATGGCCGCCACCACAAAATGGCGAACTACATCAATATTTTTTAGTGGTTAATGAACAAACATTTTTTTTTTTTAATACGGGTACCTATCAAATAAAATGGCCTGACTGTTACAATAATTTATATTACATAATAATTGAGTGTATAAGGAATACTAACTAAAGAAATGAGATGAGGAAAGTGGAGTAATGACTGGTACTTAGGACCTAACGATTAGCGAATTATTATCTATTTAAGTTTTAATACATTATGTGTCGAGAGTTTTTTTTTTAATTTTTAATTAAATTGTACTTGTTTATTAATACGTGCGTTTTCAGTGTAGCGTATTTTCGGCGCGTATGAGCTCGTTTTTTGGTTGCGCGTGTAGGCGCGTATACGAGCGCCTTTTTGTGAGCTTTTTACGAGCTTCTGCTTACAGGAAAAATGCGCTAGTCTGAAACCACTCTTAGTTTGCATGTTAGTCTGCCTAGACCGATGACCTGATAAAGCCGGAATCCGCGGGAGGGAATTCTGGATTCCGGAACATGTGAGATACCTAACCAGGATTGGTTGAAGTAGATGAAGTTCAAATTTAGCAATGCACAACTTTTGGCTATAATGATGATGAGAAACACGTAAGAGATTGATGGAAAGTTTTTAAGTCCCACGGATAAAAGTTTGCAATATAAAGACTGGGCGTAATAATTCTTAACTCCTCATGTATGGATTTAAAAATATACATATATGTAAATAAATTAATTAAAAAGTAACTAGGCAAATAATTACATCACAACATATCTTGGAATGAAACGAATAGTCACACATTAGAGGTAGACACAATTTCGGCCGCAAAATAAAAACAGGAAAAAGTAGGCACGAGTTTTCTAACCCAAAATAATACTCAGTATCTAATAAAACCATCAGATGAAGGGATTCAAAAGATTTGACGGAAAAGAGATTTTACCGTTTTCCCGCTAGCTTCGCTTGGTAAGTAATTTTTAAAGCTTTCTTTTATAAAAAAACCTGCACACGTTCTAAGAAAGCGGGAAACAATTTCCATGTAGAAGCTATATCTAAGGTCTTTCGGAATAATTAAACAGATGTTCCTTGGAATAACAGTTGCTGTTCATTTTGCTCCTTCATAAAATTCTGGACACGCGCTCTCATAACGACGTTGAGATTGGTTCAAGTTTACAGCGATTAGAGACTGCTAGCTTTTTGAACATCAGAGCATAAACGCACACTTAAGCCACAATTTCACTAACCATTTTGTCACATAGCTATTTGTGCCTTTGGCGTACAGGGCACGCACTAATTAACGTGTCACGTATATATGACAATAGCTTTCAAAAGGTTAAATGAGAACTGCAGCTGAACCTACTTTTGCGGCTAAGTAAAACTGGCCAACGTCTGTCAGCAGATGGATTAACATCCTAAGATACCAAGTTTCCTTTGTGTCTCGGAAAGTACGTTTTCCTTTAGCAGATGTCATTTGAAGATATTTGACAGTTAATTGGCCCGAAAATCTAATAACCTATCTTACCAAAGTATTACCCAGAATTAATTGGTCAGATAGGCAGGCAGCCGATACATTCAAGTATAAGGGCGCTTTCAATTTAGACGTTTCATACAAAGCGTGCGGTATGGCAACCGTGCGGCATCGATATGCGCTGCAGTACTGGCACCGCGCGGCGGCCGCACCGCGCATTGTATGAAATCAAACGAATGTCCGTACGCAGAACAACAAACGCACTGCTTCAGCGCCGCAGCGGCGCGACATGAAACGTCTAAAATGGTACAAAAACGGACAATGATACCTTATATTCCGAAAAAACGTACCGTGATCCCTAGGAAAACTACAATAACTTTCTCATGATTATTGTTGGTCGAAAGTATTTGTTGCTCGCAGAACAGATGGCCGATGGAGCCGAAAAGTTCTGGAGTGGCAACCGCAAATCGGAAGACGATGCGTTGGAAGACCTCCCACTAGGTGGACCGATGACCTGGTGAAGGTTGCGGGAATCCGTTGGATGTGAGTTGCATGGGACTGGGAATGTGGCGACACTTGGGGGAGGCCTATGTCCAACAGTGGACGTTTTTCGGCTGAAATGATGATCATAGTTGGCGCTACGTGTCTTTTTAATTCATTATTGAATTAAATTATTACAAGCACCGTACAACCTGAATTGATTGATAAATTCAATAAGAACGCGAAGAAAGATTTGACCATTGATTTATTTGTTTCGATTTAACTCAAGACCGATTATTTTAAATTTTTCATTATTACCAAGCTAATTCTAGTTAATTTAAGCTGTAAATTACATTGATATCATGCAAATTTGCTGAGCTATCACAATTTTCGCAGATGAAGTCGTTGTCGAAGTTCTAGCAGTTGATATTATTATAGCCTTTTATCAACTGCTAGCACTTAGCCCGTGACTGCAGATGATGAGAGTATTATTCAAGTTACCCGCTTCATCCACCACTATACACCACACACCCAAAACTTCGCATCCAGAATCCAGCAATTTGCACCTCCATATCATTAGTGATTTGGACACTAATCGCCAACTGATGGCCAGTGGCCAGGGGCCATCGATCCTCGTTATTTATTCACGCCAAATCAGGAGCCTAATGATATTTGCAGGAGGCATATGGCAGGATTTGAGTGGGCAGTAAGGTGTTTAGCGATTGGTTGAAATTTATCGGTGATGGGTTTATGAGTTTTGTGGTAGTGCGTGGATAAGTAGGGAAAAGCTATTTGAAGAATTTATAGTACGTCACGTTACGGTAGGACGTGAAGAATGCAATTGTGTGGGGCACCTCAGACAGAAGTGACGAAGAGGAATAGTCTGTTGGAGTTTGACAGATCCTTCCGCCTATCGCACGCGGATAATTTAGGGTGTTTGGTGCATCATTTGCCAAATTGAAACAGCTAAAAAAGAGGGGTCATTTGCTATCTCTTCAGCTATAATTACTCATCTTAAGACTCAAGGATTTTTATCTCTATTGGAAACATCGCAAAAATCGACATGTCCAATTAAAAAAAAGTTAGTTAAACTAACTTTTCACGAAGCCGTAAACAAAACATGTAACTTCTATATTTTATAACTAACATTGAAATTACATTAGCACTATTACCTTATTTACTTCGATCACGATGCCTTGATTTGAACAAGCCTTTTCTAAAGACCGTCTCAAACGTAACAAAACTATTTTTAACAAAATAATCCCATTTTCTAGCAAAAGGTCCGAAAATCGACAGCAGACATTGAAATTACATTAGCACTACTACCTTAATTACTTCGATCACGATGCCTTGATTTGAACAAGCCTTTTCTAAAGACCGTCTCAAACGTAACAAAACTATTTTAACAAAATAATCCCATTTTCTAGCAACAGGTTCGAAAATCGACAGCAGACAATTAAATTAGAAAAAGCAAAAGAAGTCAATGATCGAAGAAATGTACACAAATACTCGTTCCGATTCTATTCAAATACTTTTGTATTCTTTTAAACAGTAATTATTTCCAGGAGATTGTTATTCTATTTCAGTTTACTTATTCATAAGTAAACAACTTTTTAGAGCTATCGTGAGATACTCGTAACTCTAAGAAGTTGTTCACTGTGTTGTGTGTTGTGTGTTGTGAGAGAAGGTGACTTCTCTCCTGCCCGTCGTGCACCCTCCAAGACTTGAAAGAGGCACACAACAGAGCCGTCCAGGTTGCCACGTACTAAATCTGAGTCATCGATTTGAAAAGAAGAAGACGAAAGAGTAGTTTTCAGGGAAGGTTAAGTAAGTATACAAGGTGTAAACCATCACAAAGCCGTTAACCAAGCATTCTGTACATCAAACTAAGTAACTTTATGCAAAAACTATTGCTGGGAAACAACTTTTTTTTTTTGAGGTTATAAATCATGTTTTGTGGTGGAACTCAATGTAACGCACTTAAAAAAATTGTGCTGATGGATGGATTGAATAGTACGAGGGCCGAGGAGGATAAAAACTGTTTAAAAAAATAAATAAAAAAAAAACATGTCAAAAAGTTGAAACTTTGATCCCCCATATCTACATAGCTAAAAGATTCCCAGGTATGGTGTAGAACAAAAAAATGATCGCAATAATCGGGAGAACAAGTGCCTTTCGGCTTCGTGAAGAGGTGTTTTACACCCTTTATTTTACTGGATAGTTTTTTAAACGAGATAATTAAGAGTACTGACTATGTTCTTATTATATACCTGACTATTTTTGTTGACTGCCCCGGTGCACGGTGGTTTGCAAGCGCGTCTCCTCAGCTTTAGTCCTAATTTCGATTCCCGGGACAAGTGATAATATCCTCATATTACATGGGGCTTAAACAAAACTAGCGAAATGTGGGTATACTATTAGAGGTACCTACACCACTGCCTAACCTTCGAGTAAAAGGAGCGTTATACTTATGATGTAAATGATATGTTCGTATCTAGTATATAGTCAGTATCTTGTGACTCCTTTACTATTAATTACCATTTTTTATTTATTTATTTGTTTATTTATTTATTCATCATCATCAGCCTATAACTGCCTGTCGCTGCTGGGACACGGCCTCTTCTCAATGAGAAGGAATGGGCTATAATCTACCACGCGGGCCCAGTACGGATTGGTAGATGTCACATGTCCTCGCATTTTTAGTTCTAGGACATGCCGGTTTCCTCACGATGTTTCCCTTCATCGTTTTGAGAGCAGCGGTGATGAAATAAATTACACAAAGTAATGCGCCTGTCTGGGTTTGAACCCACGACTTACTGTTCGTAAGTCAGAGCCACCACTGGGCCACCGCTGCTACCATTTATTTATTTATTTAATATTAAAATTGTATGCAAAATTAAATACTGTACAAAGGCCGACTTAATGCCATAGGGCTCATTTCTAGAGACGCGGCGCGTCGGGCGGCGCGTCGAGCGACGCGGGCCGCTTCAAATTCAAACATATGTCAATGTATGAGAGCGTTTACGGAGAAGCGTTTTTACGCGCGTTGGCTCGAGATGCAGCGTTGGACGCCGCGTCGGACGCGGCGGTGCACGCGGCGTCCCCCGCGGCGTGCGACGCGGCGTTATGTAATGGAGACTTTGCCTGACTTTGCCAGTTTTTGGGGGATGGTGTTATGCCCAATGGACTAAGTAAATTAGTGTTGTATGATTACAGTTTGAAGTAAAACATGTTAACGTTTCCTTTTGCTACATTAAAAAAATACTCTTCATCTTTGACAGATTTACACTAGATAAAAACATGGTTTTCGCATGGAACTGCTCGAAAAAATAAATCAAAACCGTATTGTTTGAGGCAGCCGTAGTTCATATAGCATTATTTGTATTATATCATAGCTATGAATCACGAATTTATTAAAAATATGGAAAAACATAATTCCTTCATTTAGTCGCAGATTTGTTTTATACATAGTCGTATGAGCCATGTTTTGTAATTATAAACGTGTACTTTTTGGAACGAAATTTCTTAACGCGTCTTACAGATAGTGCGATTTAGTAGAAATCGTCACGTTACGAAATACTGCACGAGGGTCCGTCCCTATACTGGTGAAGAATATAATATAACACTTGAAACTGTTAACATTGACATGAAACATATTTGCTGTAAACTCATATCGAGTAAAATACCATCTTGCCTAGGTAAACGCATTTAACAAAACATAGCTTCGAATTTTCGAATTACGTTCGATATTACAGAAAAAACGGTTGACCTCACAATTTTTTGTTGTTGTTATGCATCTAAATCACACGCAAAAGAAATAAATATATACATAATCAAAAATATTCAAATCTTTCATTGCTCTTTCTTACATAAATCGTCTACTTTGACAATTCTTGCTGCCCGTCAAATGTCACATTTCGCCAATGTCGTCATTGTTACGATGCGTTGCTTAGCCAATTAGAGACGAGCGTTGACAACCTACCCAATCACAACTTCGTGATGATAATAGAGAACAAACTAGCTGTTTAGAGAAAACAAACGTTGTAGGGCCGTCTATCAAAAAGTTTGGTTTGAAGTTACTAAAAAAAGCGGCCAAGTGCGAGTCGGACTCGCCCATGAAGGATTCCGTAGCAGCAAGTAACATAATGTTTTTTTTATTTTTACATTTGAGTTGATTGAATGAAAAGTAAATTGCGGTTTACGATATATGACGTATTAAAAAAAAACAACTTACTAGATCTCGTTCAAACCAATTTTCGGTGGAAGTTTACATACCTAGTAATGCACATCATATATTTTTTTGTTTATCATTATCTTATTTTAGAAGTAACAGGGACAAACACACACATTTTACCTATTTGGAAGTGTCTCGCATATCTCAATGTCATTTTTGAAGATAAACCCATAGATACCCCACAGGTATGGGTTAGATGAAAAAACATTTAAAGTTTCAGTTCTAAGTACCAAGAACCCCCAAAATGTATTGTTCTTTTTTCTATTTTTGTGTGAAAATCTTAATGCGGTTCACAGAATACATCTGCTTACCAAATTTCCACAGCATAGTTCTTGTAGTTTCCGAAAATAGTGGCTGTGACATACGGACGGACAGACAGACAGGCAGACATGACGAATCCATAAGTGTTCCTTTTTTATGTTCAGTCTGAGAAGACTGGCTTCTGCTTAACCGGGCAAGTCCTATGGATGCCTTGAATTTAAGGCCTCCAGCCAGGGCGAAAATGACAATAAACTAAGCGACAGCTCTCTAAGGGCACCCCCTGTGGGGTACGGACCTCGGCTTAGGGCGTCGCTGGGGGCAGCAAAGGGATAGGCTGGATCTGATTGTCTTTATTTAGGGACCGTTTTATTACTACAGGCTCAGCATCGCGGGCTGGATCGAGCAAGGGTCGGGGAGGGATTGAACGGGACTTACGCGCCGGACCTCTGCGGCGAGGTCGGAATGTTTTCGGTCTGTATTTGTACATTCTACAAACTGTACTGGTATCTTTCCTACTCTCTTGCAAGATAGTGATCGGATCGTCGGGGGCAACTAGGGTGTGACGTGAACGTTGGACTGAGCTAATACGCGATGGGTCGTACCGGGCGGCCGATGCGATTAGGGGGTTCCTATGCTTGATAGCAGTGTCGAAGTAACGCTTGTAAAGGCGTTTCATGAACTGCTTAACGGTAGGGATTCTAAGGTCTACGTGTAGACTATCGTTACGGACGTAAGGGAGGGCACCGGTGATCTAACGGAGGAATCGGTTCTGCAAGGTCTGCATCGTGTGGATATGACGCGGGCATGAGCGAATACTATACAAGCGTAAGTCTTGATAGGACGGATGACTGCAGTATAAAGACGCAACTTGCACTTGAGTGACAGCTTGCTCTTTCTAGTGATCATGAACGTTTTTTGCCATTTGGCTACGGCACCCTAAAAAGCTCTCGAGTTGTGATTGGGACCAAAGACTTCTTGATGCTCTGTGCTGTTTTTTTACAGACAAATGACAATACTGAGACTTCCACAACATCAAAAGAGTTTGCATAGATGATGTGTGTGGTATTTGTCAGGGAGTAGAGGCGTAATATACTAAGTAAACACCGTTGTCCTTAACAGTCTTTTATTCTCAGATGCAGATGTAAAATAAAATGTGGCTCGAGACGCCATTGAGGAAGTGTCGGTGTTGCCAATGTTAGATGCGATATGCTATCTGACATCTTCCTTCTTTTTAAAAACAAGACTTAACACTACTTAAGTTTTAGGAAATTATCCTGACAAAATTCCATGGCCAGCAATTGGTTTATAAAACAAAGTAAGTATCCAATCCGGTTCCTTTTTTTAAATAATAATTAGCACAATCGCAAGTAGTCAAGCCATGAAAACTTTTTACAAAAGTTTGAAACGGAACGCAACTGATGGTTGACGTTGACACTTGTGATGTTTGACAATTCAAGGTTAAAAATCAATTAAAATGAAATGAAAATAAATACAAGTCTGATAATTAACATTGTACATAAAAACTTAATTATATTCATCATAATATCTAATTGGTTTCTATTGCGTTTTCATTTTCAGGTACTGCTACAGTCAACGGAGGAGAGGTTGAAGTTGGTTTCAATATGTGTTCGCGATTTCTACGGAAAGATCCTTGAGCAGAAGTGATAATATAGCTACGAGGAAGACTATCCTTTTCTGATATTATACCAGGAACCCAAGTGCTGTTTGGTTTGTGTTTAAAGTAGATTTTGTCACCTATGTCTAGTGTTGGAAGTGTTTTTGTGTTTCTGTTGTAATAAAATGCTGTTTTTAACTGTTGTTTTTAATTTTCTTCTCTACCTTACTGGTGTCAACTGTATTTGGTGTTAATGTGGTGTCCGAGGTAGGTAATTTAGTGCGTAGTTTTCGTGACATGCACAGTTGTGCAGGTGAATAACCTGTGTGTTTAGGAGTGTTCCTATACATCAGTAGAGCAATGTATGGGTCTGAGTTGTCAGCTTTACATTTTGAAAACATGGATTTAATTGAACCAACCTCTCGTTCCACCATTCCATTTGATCGACTCATGTATGGGCTTGAAGTAGTGTGGTGAATACCCCATTCAGTGGTAAAATCTTTGAATTCTTTACTATTGAAAGGTGGACCATTATCAGACTGTCTATGTCTGTTATTTCTCTGTCTATGACCTTCTGGAGTCTCTCATTATGTTCCTCTATTGTTTTGCCATATATAAGAAAATCATCCATCATTATCTTCACACCCTCTATATTGCTGAACTGTTTTACCATTTCGCTGTGAAATATTTCTGGCGCTGAGCTGATACCAAAGGGCAAGCGAGTGAACCTATACCTACCAAAAGGGGTTATGAAAGTACACAGCTTGGATGACTCCTGTGACAGTTTCAACATCCAGAAACCTCCATCCGTGGTAGGCAGAAAAAGTTTGTCTGTGTATGTCCCTAATTTGATCACGGTGCCTTCGAAAATAGTCGTTCTATTCTAATCTATTGCTTGATATGACCGAGTAAAATAAGAAGAAAGGTAGAAATAAAGAAAACATATTTATTTGGCTTATGCCATAAGTGCACTCAACAAAAACAGAATAAAGTAAAAACTTAACTACACAATTATAAAACTTAAAACTACACAGAAAAAATGAAAAGAAATAATATTGTGCGTCTCACGGCTGCGCCAAATAGGCCCAGTTTAGTTAGGCGCTCGTAGACATAGCGCGCTTCTATTCGCAGAGCCCGGCAGATCAAGCGAAATCCGCTGTTGTCATGCCTCGATGCACTCGCGCTCCCCCCAACCAGTTCATCCCGTAGGTAGCGACGCGCGAGCCGCACGACGAGGAAGCGGGGGCGGGTCTCCATCGGCGCCGTCGCCTGCGTTGCGTTGACGCGCCGGCCTCCGACATGCTCGGCGCTCACGAAATCGCGCGCTTTTAATTTGTTGCCAATGTTAGCGGCCACCAACATGGCAATGTGGGTGGTGTTTTATCCACTTATCTCTGGAATATTAGATCTAAGGATAGCACCTGCGAGCAAGACCTGGGCACGGTCGTTTATGTCGTTCAACTGGTTTGTAAGGTCCACATTCGACGATTGCGACACTTCGGGATGAGCCAGTTTGGTCTCCATAATAACTATCCAATTCCAAGTTACTCATTCTATTGTTCTAACTTCTGTAGTTCAGACAAACACCATAGGTTGAGCACAGCAACGGAGTACAGGACCGCACATACCGACGTTAAGCCACAAGTTGGTTTTCCGTTCCCCATATAATTATCTTCTATAAACTGTTGGTTTCGGGTACTAGTGTATTGATGGGGTTCATTGAATAGTTATTTACAGTTTTTTTTTAATATTTGAATAGCACATGAACACTAGATAACAATGTTATTAGTAAGTTGCACTGGCAGAAGTATTTATTCACTAAATTTAAGCGAATTATACTGTTATTTTTGTTTATCCGCGAGAAGAAAAACATAAAGAGCTTATGTCTGTTTGATATCCGTGACGTGACACTGACATGATGACACAACGCCGCGCGCACCGCCGCGCCGGACACGGCGTGCGACGCCGCGAGCAACGCGTCGCGGCGCGCGCCGCGTCTCTCTATACAAATATTGTACTAAGGCCGCTGCACGCGCCGCCTCTCCGTAAACGGAAAAAACGCACAACGCGCCGCGCGACGCGCCGCGCCACGCGCCGCCCGACGCGCCGCGTCTCCAGAAATGAGCCCTTAGGCATTTCCAACCAGTTTACCTTTTCCATCATACCCTTCTAAATCACCTCTCCAACCTCATAGAATACCACTTACACAACCCAAACATAAAGTATCCTAGACTACAACATTATATATACGCAAAATAAACCACCCGAGACCACCCAAAAAACTTTTATCAACTTTCCAATACCCAATGTGAACGGCCCATTATACAGTCAACCAACCTTCAGGCAACAAGGAACGCAAAATATAAACAACATTGACTTATTAATGAATGATAAGGAAACAGAATAGGTAATTGTTATTCGAACGAAAATCCCTTAAAAGCTTCTTACTTAAATACTTATTGTCGATAAACATTTTAAGTCTGAACAAACAAACAAAAATGTTCGTTTTGATTAGGATCGGGTTTTGTTGTTAGAAAGTGATGCCTCTGTTTGCTTACTTTAGCTCGTGGCTAAATAATTACTCGGGTTAATTTACAAGTTAAGCTGCAGTTGCCTAGGTTGGTCCGTGGATGGGTGACCACCCATTACATTCCGAGTATTTTACGTGCATGGTAAGCCGTTGGTCACTGCTGTCATTTGCAGATCTTTGGCAGTAGTTAAAGTAGTCAGTGGCCTAAAAGTCTGACAACTAGGTCTTACTAAAGGGTAAATACTATTGTAGTATATTACCCAGTCCTAACTGGATTGTGGAGGTAACATTGGCAGTCACTCCATGAAAAATACTGGGGTTTAGCTGCATTCGGTTTAACTGGAAACTGATGACTGGGAAAGGGCTAGGCAGATGATGTGAATCATCACCGCTTACCGCGTGGACATGTGTCGTTGTGTGAGAATCGTTTAGAGGGTGTAAATACAGTTATTTTCCCCGTCGTCCTTGCGATCATATTTTTATTCCACACTATACCTTCGGAACCTTCTAGTTACGGAGATATTGGGGGTCAATGCTCCAACTTTTTGAAAAGATTTTTTGAATAAATGTTTTTAATGTAAGGTAGATATAACTAACTTGTTGCGGGCCTGTTCGAAAGAGATACCGCGGCCCCGGAACATAAAGGGCGAGGAAGGAACATGGATGGGTTTTAGTCAGCAAAAGTCTGACACTCCCTCCCGCTCAGCCCAGAGTGGGAGAAGTCATTTGATGATTTCCCATCCTAAAAAAAAAAAAAGGTATAACTAACTTTAAATACCTCCACGGCTCCCGTGCAATTCAATCCATCCATTAGCACAAAGTAATGTTTCGAGTACGCTACATTGAGTTCCACCACAAAACATCATTTTTCACCCCGAAAAAGGAGTCGTTTCCTAACAATCATTTTTGTGTCATCATCATCATCATCATCATTTCAGCTGAAAGACGTCCACTGCTGGATAAAGGCCTCCTCCAAGTGTCGCCACATTGACCGGTCCCTTGCGACTCGCATCCAACGGATTCTCGCAACCTTCACCAGGTCATCGGTCCACCTAGGTCTTCCAACGCATCGTGTTCCAGTTCGCGTTTTGTGTAAAGTTACATAGTTCGATGAACAGAATGTTTAGTTGATAGCTTTGTGATGAGTCTGTTTTTAAACTCTGTACATTATCACATTTTACAACACATGAAAACCAAGTTATTAAAAACTACACCGTGTTGCAATCCAGTGTAAACGAAAGTTTCCTTGTTCATCCGAAGTTCTTAATAAAACATGATACTGCAATCAAAAACTGTGAAACTTTAAATCGCTCTGAAGTTCAGGTACACGCTTTAACTATTTTAGTGCCTACATAGTGCTTTTATAATAGTGTTGAAGCAACTTCTCCGGCGAATATTCGAGAATATTTGCATGCTTTTGTGGGGGTAATGGTGTATAGGAAAGTTAATATTCCTTGGGTATACCTAGTGATATTACTTGCAAGGCTTGTGTGGTAATCGGTAGAAAAGAAGAAGAGAAATATAGCATTACCAGCTGACCCTCGTAACTTCGTCTGCGTCACATAAGAGAGAGAAAAACGAAAGGAAAAAATACCCCGTTTTTGCAACCTTTTTCATTCCTGCTCCGCTCCTAATAATTGTAGCGTGATGTTTTATAGCTTATAGCCTTCCTCGATAAATGGACTATCCAACACGTAAATATTTTTTCAACTCGAGCCGGTAGTTCTTGAGATTAGCGCGTTCAACCAAACAAACAAACTCTTCTGCTTTATAATATTGGTATAGATAACATCATGCCTGAACTCACCGAAGGCAAATGCAGAGGTGTATCTAATAGTACCTACACCCACATTTCACGAGTTATTTTTAAGTCACATGTAAATGGGCGAGCAATGTGGCACTTGGGGGAGGCTTATGTCCAGCAGTGGATGTCTTTCGGCTGACATGATGATGATGATGAAAGGGATGACCCTATTCCAATCAACCGGGCGACTTCGTGGCTGCTACTAAACAGACCAGGGCCTCGATTCTGCTATTACGATAGTGTCAGAATAGGCGATCATTGAAGTCATAATGATCAAGTTCTGTCAAGTTTTGACAAGTTTGGGAATCTACTAATATAATGGCGTCATTATGACTTCTCAATGAACAATCAGTGAGACTCCATTGAAAGAAATGTCATAGAATATTAGTCTCGTACATGAAATCTGGCATGAATAAATGTTCGCATTTAGTAGTAGATTTCGAAAACCATTTGTACGAATGGTTTTATAATAATGGCAATACGAAAATGCCATAAAAACACAATTTTATTACGAGACCATCGACCGACCATTGTGAATTTAGCAGATTACGATCTTTAAGCAAAATGACACTGGGATGAGAATGGAATCGTGTTGGAGTGACGAATTTATTAAAATAGCAG
This sequence comes from Xestia c-nigrum, assembly GCA_916618015.1. NCBI lineage: Eukaryota > Metazoa > Arthropoda > Insecta > Lepidoptera > Noctuidae > Xestia > Xestia c-nigrum. The sequence continues at coordinate 20,802,631 of OU745251.1, forward strand.
AATTAGGCCCCAGAGACAGTGTTGGAAATATTAATTGTATTGTTTTAAACGATAGATGGCTTTCTTCGATTTATGAAGATTTCTGAACCGCAGTGTCAAGATTCTCCGCGAGTTAACTAGGCTCGCGAGGATTCAAAGGAGACATTTTTTTTGTTCGAGGTTTAGGCCACCCACATAAATTGTAGCACTTACATTGATTTTTTCCTCATAACCTCTAGTGGTTAAATAAGCTAAGCATTGTCTAACCGCAATAAATGCGAAATATCTCCAAAAACACTAACGAAAACCAAAATAAACAGAAAAAGTAAATGTCTAAATAATGAAATTGTCTGTCAATCACTAAAAAAGTAGGTTTATAACGTTCCGTGCCACGGTGATTGTTTAAACCATCTATGCGATTTTAGTGTAAACCTTTAAAAATAGCATCAAAAATGCTCACAGTTTATTAATATTATTTTTTTTATTCTTTCTGATTCTATAATATATAAAGCACATATGATCAGGGTAACGGGTAGGTTCCGTACTTTTTTTAGTAAACAGAAAAAAACGCCCCTTTTCACGTAAGTACTTGCTGTCAAATGACATTGACCACAACAGGAATGATTTGACTCGCAAAAAGATATCATAACATAGCTTATTTGTTATGATTTTAAGATTCCGTTTTCATATCTACGTAATATTTCGTTTAATACCATAGTAAAATGGTTACTTTTTTTGGTGTTATTTTGAATAATAAATGCAACGACCAGGTGGGCCCAAAAAAAATATCTCCTTTTTGACAAATACCAATACACAGTTATAATAGTTCAGTGGTTTTACTTGTATATCATCAGCCCTGTTAATGATCGCGAGTGCTGCAGAAATAGTGAATGGTTATTCAAGCAGGCAAGAAGAAACGAAAAGAAAGACAAATACAATTTATCACGATCTTTAAGTGTATTCATTTCACAAAGCTATCAAGTTTTCTGTTGGTAACTACTACTGATTTCGTATCTCAGGACTTGTGATTAATGTGCGGTGACCGTGAATAATGAAAATGCAAGTAAGCCTGTAAATAATGTGCTAAGGATGCAAACAAAGTTTCTTCTGGTCGAGTCGCTAGTGTTTACTTACTTTTCAGGTCAATATTGACCCCAGTGAGCTGTGGGCTGAAATAGATACTTTCTGGAGCCCTGACACATCAACACACATCATCAGCAACGACCTATTGTCGGGCCTACGCTGTCCCCCCATACTTTAGTACTAATGCTGTAATGAAACATAATAATCGTTATTGTAATACCAAAGGATTTCAAAAGAGTAACCATGGAGTTTCTTGCCGGTTCTTCTCCATAGAATCGACCAACACGAACCGTGCACTTTTTGCGACGTTTTATAAGTGCCCATCCAGGCCTATGTGAAATAAAATATTTTGATTTTGATTTTTTTTTTGTAATCCTACTGGGGAGAGGCTTTTTTGCCCAGCAATGAGATAACGCAGGCTTACAGTATTAGTATTGACCACGGTAATAGCAGCGTCGTCGGTGGCATTAATGAAATCCTCAAGAGAGTAACTGTGTTTGGACGTTCCAGTAAGTGCGTTATGCACAATAAAAGTGCTAATCACATTCAAGATAACCTCGAAAACGGATGAAATCATTAAACAAATTTTACACCCATTACGAACTGCCTTATATACTGGTTGTAGCGAAAACTACGAATACTATCTTGGTGAAGTTTGTCGGCAGTTTGACGGAACTTCACAAGCACGTGTTAGTTCATAAGTCCAAAACAGGTTTAATTATTGGTTACCCGTAGATTGTGTTGTAATAACAATATTGATCTGATGTTATGTTTAAAACATTATGGGCATCATGATGAAAAAGTTGCTGACAAGAATACGTGAAATAAATAAAAGAGAGATTTTTGTAACTATTGTTCAAGGTGTGCTTTGCATCCTGGTCAAATTCGAGGGTGTCCTACAGATCACCAAACTAAAAAACTGTTTCCATGGGACCACCATCGTAATCGTAATAAAAATAATCAACGGACCACACAAACTTCCAATCCCTACTACAACCAAATGTATGAGAACGCTGATTACTTTTGCAAAGCGACTCCTTGTATTTTTAACCCCCAACGCAAAAACGACGGGGTGTGATAAGTTTGACGTGTCTGTGTGTGTATGTGTGCGTGTGTGTCTGTGGCATCGTAGCTCTCGAACGGATCAGATGATTTTGATTTTGATTCTTTTGTTTGAAACGTGAATTAGTCGAAAGTGTTCTTAGCTATGTTTGATAAAAATCAGTCCAAGATGGCCGCCGTCACAAAATGGCAGATTACATATTTATTCAACAACTTCCTCAATATGGGTATCAAATGAAAGGGCTTGATTATTAAAATACTATACGATATAATAAATTTCAAATCCAAGATGGCCGCCACCACAAAAAATGGTTATTAGTTTTTTTTTCACAACTCACTCAACATGGGTATCAAATGAAAGGGCTTGGCTAGTAGAATCATATGCCTGAAATAATGACCCAATGCGTCGGACTTCTTTTATTTTTTAATTGAATGTAACTTGTAATTATTGTGTGCTTGCTTCGAGATAACCGTAAGAAATTTATATTTATTTACTGTTAGCTGTACCATAAAAAAGATAAATAAATTAATAAAAAACACAGCCTACCTGCCGCTAAAGAGTGGATATTGAGCATACTACTCGTATACAGGGTGTAAACCACCTCATCACAAAACCGTTAACCAAGCATTCTGTACACCAAATTAAGTAACTTTAAAATTATTGCTGGGAAACAACTTTTTTTTTGAGGTTATAAATCATGTTTTGTGGTGGAACTCAATGTAACGCACTGAAAACATTGTGCTGATGGATGGATTGAATAGTACGAGGGTTATGGAGGTGTTAAAAGTCAAATTCTTACAAAAAATGTTGTATTTTAAAAAAAACTTTTCAAAAAGTTGCAACTTTTGACCCCCCATATCTCCGTAACTAGAAAGTTCCCAGGTATGGTGTAGAACAAAATTATCACAATGATGGGGAGAACAATTGCCTTTCGGCTTTGTGAAGAGGTGTTTTACACCCTTTATAATAACGAAGAAATGATGCCCGAATTCTGGCAAGGCGCCTAATTCTATAATAATCTAGTATTCGGCAAGAGCTGAACGTTAATTGATTAACCATTCACCAAGGCTATTTAAGATTAGTTAGGTAACCTAATTCTCTTGGATAACTACCCAGCTTGGGCAAATGCCCAAGCTGTGCCGGATGTTCTGAAGTAGGTAGATGATAATATTCTCGTTCCTCGTAAAGTTATCAATACTTTTTATAGCTGTGCTAGCCTATTAGTGCGGCCGTAGGACTGCCAAGGCGTAAGTCTCAAGTTCGAACCCAAGACGAACCTCTGATTTTTAACCGACTTCAAAACGGAGGAGATTTTCAATTCGTCGGAACCTTTTTTTGTATTTTTTTAATGTATGTTCCCTGATTACTCGAAGATGACGCTAGCGATTTGAATTATTATTTTTTTGTTTAAAAGGGTATACTTTCCAGGTGTTCACATAATCATCAAGTCGGGATCCGATGATGGGATCCTGGAGAAATTGAGAGAACTCTTCAAATTTCATAGGCACACTTGATGTGGTTTGGGTAGTTTTTGGAAAAGTACTTTTTCAAAGTAGTCCCATTTCAATTTGGTGAAGGTCTGATGAAGAACTTCGGAGATAGGCAACGGAACTCCTCAATAAATGATAGCAAATGGACTAGGATTGCTGAAATCTCATGTCTATCTATTTTTTACATCAGTTCATAACATTACATCACGCTGCTACGTTGCGAAGGGGTAAGCCAAAGTAATCCACCAAAAAGTGCAAAAAATAAAACCAACTCCAAAAAAATAACAAAAAAGTGAAAAATAACTTTTTCTTCAGAAGTTGGTGACAAAAACCTAAGTAAATCGATCAATCAGTCTAAGCCGGTCTAAATCAGTTCAGATTCAAGTGCGTATAATATAATTATCACTTGGTCTGGTGAAGGAAAACATCGTGAGGAAACCGGCATGCCACTTTTGTCTTGCACTGCAAGGTAATCGCCTCTTTACAGTAGTTTTTAAATAGTAAATTTCAACACTGTTGCTCGGTGGGTGTAAGCGATTTCACAAAATATACAACGTGTAACAGAAAGGATATATTCATATGAAAGGGTGTGCTACAAACCATCAAACTGAACATCTTTCTCCATAGGACCACCATCGTAATCGCGAAAAAATAATCAACGGCCACATACAAAATTCCAATGCCTACTCGACCAAATGTAGGTCCCATGAAAAAAATTGTTCAGTTTGATTGTCCGTAGCACACCCTTTCATATGATTATACCCTTTCTGTTACACGTTGTATAATTTAGAATTCACTTTAACTACACTTTAAGACAAACTTTTTCTCAAAAAACAGAATTTAGAATTTATGACTTAGACTAACTTTAGTATCTGCTGGTATTGAATAAATTACAAGGGTTATTCCATACACTTCGACAGCGACTTCATCTGTGAAAATTATTTATTTATTTAACAATTTATATACACACTAAATATAGAGAAGAAGAAAGGAACAGAAAATAGTACAAAGTTGATGCTTATTTCTAAAGAAATCTCTTCCAGCATACCTGCGAAAGGAGATACTAAAAAGAGATGTAGACATAGTGTGTAAAAGAAGGAGAGAAAATGGAATACATACAGCATACAACAGATTAAATGTTTACAATATAAGAATACATACTCATAAATACTACAAATATACTACGAGTATAATATACTATAAAAAATAAAAAAACTAATAATAAATACTTATTGCAATAATGACGAAATGGATAGGTCCTTTCACGTTACTCGTCTCTTAAAAACTGCAATAGTTATACATTATGATAGCACTAACTTATTTGCATGATATCAATAAAATGTATTTCTACAACAACAACAACAACAACCACAGACACAACCCACAACCGTACGGTGTGGCGCAGAAATACTAGGAGGGCTGACCCCAAATAAATTGAGATAATAGCCAGGAGGAAGAAGAAGAAGAGAATAATAAAATGTATATCCTATTATACTCGGTAATGATATAGCTTTGAAATGGGTTCATTACTTAGTTCTTGAGTTAAATTGTAACAAACAATCAAAAATCATATCTTTCCTGTTTATAACATTAATTTAGATAGTTCACTCAAAATCTTACTTCTGTAACCGCACACAAATCAAAAACAAGCTTTTCTTTATAATAACATTATTTTTAAACACTGTTTTAGGCTTCCACGGTTTAAAACTAAACTTATATTGTCACTTACGGGATATCTTCCGTGATTATTTTCAATGTTGAGCTCCCGTTGTCAACCCGCGATCATGGCGCTTGCAACAGCGTCGAAATATCGGGAGCTCAACATTAAAAATAATCACGGAAGATATCCCGTAAGTGACAATTTAAGTTTAACATTATTTTTATTATAATTGTCGTATTAATGGACGGATCATCTCGAGTTGTGGTTGTAGGTTCAAACCCACAACCTCAAGCTCAAGAACCAGACCCTTTAACAACCACACCATTATTACAACAACAATTAACAATACATTTCAAGTCCTCAAAGTGCTACACAACGTACACTGGAAGCTAATTTAGTTATCAAACATGATACACATAATAGTACATTGTTTTAGCTTTGACGTTGTGTGTGACGCGCTTAATTAAGCGCTGTAGCGACACGTAGGTACAGCATTATGTAAATATGTATTATGAACGGTAATGTATATTGTATATAACGTGCTATTGTGTTTAATTTATGGCGCAGTGAGCGTGAGGCTGAACGTGGAAACTCTCGGCCACGACATACTTACTCACGCGACTTGAGTGTTTTGACAGTATCATCTGCCGAGCCTTTTCCTAACTATTCAAATTCAAAATCACTTATTTTAATCCCTTTAGGAACATGATATTATGCACACATTCGATACAAATTAACTATTACAAAATAAAACAATTAATACACACAAAATAAATCAATTAAATAATATAAATAAAACTAAAATTCCGAAATTATAATGTCTATGGCTAAATATCTTTAGACAGCTAAACACTAGTACTTTACATCGGAGCGACTTCCTATCCCACCTCCACAGACCAGATAGTACTGTGTAATACAATACCCCTTGATAAGACTGCTCGTCAGACTATCAGGCTACTGAATACCTAAAACGACTATCAAATATTTAAAAATAATAGCCGGGACTAACACGTGCCTCTCGAGGTACGGAGGAAACCCGGTATGTAACAGATTTTAACTCATCCAAGGAACAGCCTTGGCAAGCACTGCTTAACCTTGTATATCGACTCGCGCGGCTGTTTTTATTTAACCACGAGCTCTTTGTATGTATGCGGATAAAAAACATAAAGAAGTTGCTTGAAACATCTTATCAGTCGCCGCGACGCGCGAAGCATCTTCAGAAACTCACAAGAGTACCGTCTGGTAAACCAGTGATAAAAACAAGTGACTAACGTGCGTGTCGCTTGCAAAACGCATCGCTTGAGGTCGTGGATGAGGCGTAAGATAACTTGATCTCTAAGTACCTTAATGTACTTACGTCTATAACTATTCGAATAATGTTTGACGTTGTCTTTGACTAATGAAAGATTGGTTTAAGTATTGAATTTGAAAAAAAATCTGATTGGGGGTACTTACTATGCACCTGCTCTTTCTAAACGAACAACCTCGCAGAAACCGTTAGTTAAGTTATTTGATCAGAAAATAATAATATAAATAATATTTAAAAACGTAAAGCATATAAAGAAGACATGACCACAATAAACTTACTAAAATACCCCAAAAATTACAGCATTAAAATTACATCAATCCTCAATTTTAGGGTTCCGTAACCGAAGATTTGCCAACGGGGCCCTATTAATAAGCCTCCATTGTTTGTCCGTCTGTCTGTCAACGAGCTACATTTCATGATCCGTAATAGGTAGACAGTTGAAAGGAGTTTCAATTTTTTGGCCGGATTTTCTGCCGCCATTTTGTTTTTTGTTACAAAGTAGCGGCCACACGTAAGACGCGAGAGCGGTAAAATTTTGTAAAATGTCACGTTTCCGAGATATGAGCGATCAAGGTTTAAGTCCATTCACTGATGCCTGGCATCTTCAGCACAACTTGGATTTGATCAAACACGCATTATAACGTGCAGAAATTGTTAACTGGGATCACTACAAACAAGTATTGTATTTTAACGACCCGATTGGCATAGTGACGCTGCCTTACGTTCTTAGGGTCCTGGGTTCGAATCCCGGTAGGAGCAAATGTTTGTGTGATGAGCACGGACATTTGTTTCCGAGTCATGGATGTTTATATGTATAATAAGTATGTATTTACAAACAAAAAAGTATATATGTAGTATATCAACTATCTAGTGTCCACGACACAAGCTTTGCTTAGTGTGGCACTAGGTGGCGCTGTGGGTTAATGTCCAGCGATATTTATTTTATTTTAATCAAAACGTTGTAAAGCGTCAAATTACCGAGTTTTAAGCCATCAAAGTTCTCTAAGGCAGCGACCACAACACCATATGTTTCGGAAACTTGACGCTTTTGAACATTTTGTCTCGTACAAAACTGGTTTGTATTGATACCAGCTTTTGATTTATAAACGTTGCGTGTCTGATAAAGTCAAGTAGTTCGGAAGAAACAATAATAATAATAATTAAATTTATTTCAGACCATCGAGTCCATATTTAAAACATTACTATTTTTATCGTCCATACATAAAACACACACATGAAAGAACACAAAAACATAGGTACAGTGCCGACCAAAAGTCGATAAGCAAACTCACAAAGCAATAGCTTGACGTTTAGTTTGACTTACGACCTTCTACTTTCAACAAAATAGATATTGTCAGCAACTAGTTGTAGTTCATAATTTCAATGCCAATATCTAAGACATGATGGCCTAGCGGTTGGGCCCGTCCAGAATTAAGAGCGAATCAGTAAGCCGTGAGTTCAAATCCCGCACAGTTACTTTTAGTCTTTTTGTAAGTTTTTACTCTACAGAAATATTATATTATTTAACTTGTTTGCTTTGTTCACACATTTCGTAAAGTTAGGGAGGATAGAAAAATAAGTCAAGAATTTTGTTAGATTTCTGTGAGGTAGACATGAGTTTTATGAATATTTTAACTTGATCGGAATGAACTTTGTCGTTTGGTTGTAGTCATACAGAATACACTATATAATGTGGTATTTGATGGTCAGTGACGTGTGGTTTAATAGATAGCGGTATTGTTGTTGGTGTGATTCTTAAAATGCGGGCAATATTAAGGCGAGGGCGACTATTATCGCGAATTATCCGCGCTTCATAAAAGTGGCCTTAATAGGACTAAATGTGAGTATTATAATTATTTATGAATTGTAACTTAAACATTAAAAATTTAAAAACGAATGGGTATTATAAATTGTTCATTTATTTGGTGACCTGTGGTTTACTTAATTCGTTATTTTTTTTTTCAATCTATCATGCAAGATAAATAATTAGTGTTTATTATTGGATTTATAAATGCAGAGTGAATGAAGTCACTTTAGTATTTATTACAGCTGCCTAACATCATTTTTTTTGTTTAGAGAAATGCAGTAAGTCTCTGGATCAAAAGGTATGAGGAAGAAGGGAGCCTTGCAAGTAGACAGCGAAGTGGAAGGTCGTCGCTTATTAGCGAAGCGCAGCGACAACATATCGTGGGCGAGTATGAAACCAATGGTTTCACACCTACGACACACTCGGAGTCACCGCAAACTGTTCGCCGTGCCCTCCACGCTGAAGGCTTGCATCACAGAAGATCAGCTAAAATGCCCTTCTTGACAGAAAGACATAAAGAAGAACGATTACATTTCGCACGGGAATATTTAGACTTTCACTGGATTACTTCCATTTTGTTCCGGTTCGCGGTCGCCACTCCAGAACTTTTCGACCCCATCGGCCATCCGTTCTGCGAGCAATGTGCCCTGCCCACTGCCACTTAAGTTTAGCAATTCTTCGGGCTACGTCGGTGACCTTGGTTCTCTTGCGGATGTCTTCATTCCTGATGCGATCACGCAAGTGAACTCCGAGCATAGCCCTCTCCATTGCCCTTTGGGTGACTTTAAGCCGCATACGTCTACTTGACTGCATTGAAAATAATGGGGGTTATACAAAATATTAATCCCTAATGTTCTAGTTTTAATTAGACGTGTTACAAAATATTTAGCGATATTAATAATTCCTAAATTGAGGTTTAGTTTCAATCTTCTTTTCTTCAGGAAAATGAACACTTAAACTATAACCTCAATATGAGTTACTTTTATTGTGACGTCACATAAAAAACATATTCACGAAGTATAAATTATGTGTTAGTTTTCAGTAAGCTCTGTTGAATACCGATAGATAGAAGTGGGTATCAACAATTATATTTGTGTTATTAGAATATCCTTGTTATGTTAATAAAAAATGACTTAAAAGTGGGTATCCAGATACACAAAAAAATCTTATGAACGGTAACAAGAGAACTTCTTATATCTAGGTAGGAATGTGACGTTACAAATCTTATTAAAGTTGTTAATTATATGAATAAATGAAACGAATAAAACAATTTTTGTTATCTGTCAGCACTTTTTTTTCCACCTTCCAACACCGAAAAAATATTACACAATCTCATAAATAGTTATGATGGGTTATTAACTTATATTTAAATCTTTATAAAAAATAAATAATGAGCATGAACCCATTTCAAAATAAATACCTAAGTAAATAGTTTTTGTATAAAATACAAATATAAATTAAAGTGGTTACAAAAAAAAAACCCGTATGTAAACGAGATTTGAACTCAAGACACGTTGATCGTGAATCCACTGCTTAACCTAAACAGCTATCAACACCTGGTAGATACGGTCGAAGTTTACCTATCCAATGCAAATACGATCATGCGTTTGCTGCGTGTATAACAAAAGAGACGGTAATATATATCTTTTTGTTTCGTGGAGAGCGACGCGACAACTTGCGACAGTAGGCGACTCTGTGGCTGTGGTGTGCGTAGGTACTGTATTGAGACAGCTTACACATACAGCCGCACGGACGCTCGGCCGTGCGTTCACAGCAATATGATCCTTCGCGTGCCTGTGCGCTTATGAACGCTTACTGTACATAAAATGAAAAGATACATTAAATTCTCATTATAATGTATGTGCATTATAATGAGAATTTCATTTTAAATATCTAAATGACGCACGATGAGTGGTCATCCAGTGCCACATCATTGGACTGTCCATTCTGTCAGCCATGATAGCCACCAAGCTGTTAGAACTACCGCGCACTCGCCGCATCAGTGAGGCTATTCGTGATCGCATAAGAGCGTAAAAATCAGGCACGCCGTATTCCGCAAACATCCTTGATGCACTGCAGAAGCGCGGTAGTCCCAACAAAACTCTGAAGGCGTTATTATATTGGACTCGCAGAGCATTGTACTATCTATCAGTGAATGGATGAAAACTTTGATAGCTCATAATTATCTCGAAAATGTGATACTCAAGAACATTTTACCTCATACAAGACTTGTTTGCATTGATACCAGCTATCAATTAATATTAAATTGTATTTATGCGCGTACTTAAAAAAAAGACGTGTGGAAATCGGGGTCTGCCGCTGTAAAGCTGTTGCATTTATTTTTTACGGCGAGGTGTTAGGTTATTTTCGTTACGGAATTTCTGGCTTCGGTCTCTACGCTCAAGGCCCGCGATAAAAGCTATGCAATAGCTTAAAAACAAATGGGGGATGAAAATCCGGCCACACTTCATACTAAAATGTTCCAAACCTCTTTTCACAGAATATGTATTTTTGTTGCCGCTGTAACAACAAGGGCTCTCGTACTACGACGGTACTGAACCCTGCATGCGGGAGCCCGACTCGGACATGTCCGGTTTTTTAACTTACGTAAAATAACTTCTGAAATTATGACATCAATTTCCTAATTGCCTTACGAAGACCACTTAGATTTTATAGAGGTATTTCATATTAAAATGGCCTAATATAATGATAATAACTTTTGAAATAAGGTCGTTATTTCCAAGACTTATGGTACAAGGTTGCTTGCGATAAAAAAATGATGATTTCTACACAAATAAACGATAATGATGATAGGTACTAACGAGGGCATTACTAGATGGACACTGAGGTTGGAAGTTTCGTTTTAGATCTAGAAGGGACATCTAAAGTCAACGGTTTAGTGTATACGGTTTATAAACCGACTCTTGATAAAACCGTTAACCAAGCATTCATGCATAAGTAAATCTAGGTATGCAAAAAAATTTGCTAGGAAATGATAATTATTTTTAACCGACTTCCAAAAGGAGAAGGTTCTTAATTCGTAGGAAACTTCTTTTTTTATGCATGTTTTCCGATTACTCGAAGATGGTGGGACCGATTTGGATTATTTTTATTTTATTTAAAAGGGTAATTATATACTTCACAGGTGGTCCCTTAATCATCAAGTCAAGATCTGATGATGATGGAATCCTGGATAAAAAGAGAGTACTTGTCAAATTTTATGGGCACGCATGAAGCTCGCAAAACTATTCGTTTTGGAAGAGTACTTTCTCGGAGTGATCCTACTTCTATTTGGTGAAGATTTGATGAAGGACTTCGGAGATAGGCAACGGAACTCCTCAATAAGTGATAGCAAGTGGACTGGGATTGCTGAAATCTCATGTCTGTCTATTTTTTACACCAGTTCATAACATAACATCACGCTAGTACGCTGTAAAAGGGTAAGCGCATGTGAACCACTAAAAAGTGAAAAATAAAAACTATTTTGCAAAAAATAAAACCGACTTCTAAAAAAACAAAAAAGTAAAAAACATCTTTAGAAGTTGGTGACAAAAAAACTAAACCAATCAAACAAAGGTCACAGACTTCTGAAGCTAAAGTTGTTTGTCACTTTATTGTTTTTTTAGAAGTCGGTTTTATTTTTTTTGGTTGAAAAATCACGTTTTACGGTAAAACTCAGTCTATTGCTCTCAAAAGATTGTGCTAGTCACTAACACAATGTTTTGAGAGCACTGGTTCCCAACCTGTGGTCCGCGGACCACTGGTGGTCCTATAATTATATAAAATACTATAAATATATATTAAAGTTAAGGTAAAAAGCACTTTGTACGGATATACTAAAATAAAAAGACAGACAATTGGGAAAATATTACCGTTGTGACGAAACTGCCAGCTTCTTCCGAATGTACTCACGAACCACAACCATACTTTCAATCACAATCTAACGAAGTTACTAATCCATTGCTTTTTAACTTGTAAATAATCTTTAGTTGAAACAGTAAATAATGCAATCAATATTGAAACAGCTATGTGGAGGAGTATCTAGACACCTAAACGCCCTTTTGATTACTGGGTTACTTAGTTTTTTGTAAATATTTGGTTTTCATTTGTTCTCTAAGAAGCTTTCGAAAGAGAGAGCCCCATTTTCCACAGATAACACACTCATAGATATAAAAATAAATACCTAGTGAAGCCACTTCCATTGAACCGTTCAAACAATTTATCGTCACAGTAATGTGCTGAATAAAGAAATCTAGAGAAATAATAATTCCGGGAAGCCATCTCGAACAGACATGAGACGCACGTAATTCGGACAATGAAGATTTTTCCCTGTAACAATGGGAAATTTTCCCGATTTCCCCATTTGCCTTTATTTCGTCGGGCCTTTAGATTAGAACGTTTAGTTCAGTTAATTTGATAAGGGAGATAAGTATTGGTTTTCAATACTGATTAAGGTTTGAGTGTACTTAGGGCGTGTGCGATAGAATGGTTTTGTTCAATTAATTGAGTTTTTCTCGCACCTTTCATTCTTTTTTTTTCATTGTGTTCTTCTGGCAACGTGATATGAAACTGAAATAGGGATGGAATCGATATTCGATAGCTCCATGTGCGCTACTAAAAATGGCATCGTTTGTAAAAATAGATTTAAGTTCGTTCGCACCTAATATTAGGCTATAACTTAAGGCAATTACATGAGCTAAACGCGTGTTTTATAATGACTAAAAGTATATGATTCACTGCAACAAACAAAACCAGATAATATATGATATTCTTTAGGATGTAATATGCTAGTATGATAGTGTTTTGAAAACCTAATATAATTAATTTGACTCGATAAAAAAATCACGAACTTATCTCTAAAAATTCTTTTAACCAAAAAAAAACATAGTAACATACATTGCCACATCATTAATGTTAGTATCTGCTCTGGAATTTATCCTGATAAACTAAAACCAACAATCATTAAACCCTTATTTAAAAAACAGGACAAGACTGATATGAATAACTACAGACCTGTTGCTTTAATACCAGTAATATCAAAAATATTTGAGAAGGCTATTTATCATCGTATGTTTTCATTTTTCACGAAACACAACATTTTGGTAAAAGAACAGAAGGGCTTCAGGAAAAACCAGTCCATAAATTTGGCCATCTATGATTTTCTCAATACTATTATGACAGATATTGATGAAAGAACTCCTATTAGCGCTGTATTTATGGATATGACGAAAGCATTCGATCTAGTCGATCATAATATTCTACTAAAGAAACTTAATGCATATGGAATTAGGGGCAATGCACTTTCCCTTATACGGTCTTATTTAGATAATAGAACGCAGTGTACAGAAATCAAACGGATTTCTAAAAAGCATAAAAAAGAACTTAAATATATTTCAGGAAAACGTAACATAACTTTTGGCGTACCACAGGGCAGCGTATTGGGTCCCCCGTTGTTTTTAGCTTACATAAATGACTTTCCAAAACACGTCGCTTTCCCTATGGTCCTTTTTGCTGATGACAGCACAATTATTGTAAGGAATAATAAAAATAGAAACCATGAATCTGACATTAAAGACGCATTACAACAATCAATTAACTGGCTTGAACATAATAATTTGAAATTAAATTTAAATAAAACTAAAATTATGCAATTTCGACAAAGATTGACCACTTTTGACTTAAATATAACTTTTGACGATAACATAATTGAAGAAGTAGAACAAATAAAATTTCTGGGCTTGACAATTGACTCTAAACTAACTTGGAAACAACATGCATCAGTTCTTATAACAAAATTAAGTAGGTTCGCTTTTGCTCTTTATAAACTGAAGAAAATAGTTAACCAGGCTGCTGTTGTAGCTGCCTACTATGGCTATGTAGATTCCATATTACGTTACGGAGTAATTTTTTGGGGTAATTCTTGTGAGAAAATTAACATTTTTAAAGCACAGAAGAGGTGTATTCGATCGATATGTGGTCTTAAACCAACGGAAAGTTGCAAACCGCATTTTAAATCTCTTAAAATATTATCATTGCCTTGTCTCTACATATTTGAGACTGCGTTGTTCGTCAAGAAGAATAATGAATTGTTTAAAAAAGCTTCAGAACAACGCTATAGATCGACAAGACAAGAATATCGTCACGAAGTACGTCTAAGAGCCTCAAAGACCGCCCTTATGCACAAAAGCTTCTTCTGTATGGCTCCGAAAATATTCAACAAAATACCAAATGACATTAAAGATCTAAACTTGATACAATTTAAAAGGAAACTAAATATTTTTTTAATTGAAAAATGTTACTATACCATTGACGAATTCCTTCTTGACAAATTATAATAAGCTAGGCTGATTTGTTTTTTAGATTCGTAATTATTTTGACATATACTCTGACATTTTGAATTTTTATCGTATTATTTGTTAATTTATGACATTGCATTTTAAATATGTTTTTAGATGTGGATTTTTTTATTTTATTTTTCTATTCAATTTGTATGTAATATAAATTTTAAATTCTTATAATGTGAAAAAGTGTATGCCTTAATGGGTAGTTTTTTGAGTTACTGTAACCTAACTATAAGACCTATTGTATCACCAAAAAGCACACTAATAAATACTTTGACTTTGACTTTGACTTTGACTTTACATGCGATCATTCTGATTTTTTAGCAAATAATTCTACAAGCAATATATTAGCATAATAGTGTTTAAGTAAAATCAATCGATTTTTTTTAATTGATCGAAACCACTCATTTCGCACTATTTGGCCCACAGTGACTGACGTAACCACTTTGTAGTGCAAGCTGAATAGAACTTTATTCTAGTAGGATTTCAAACGAAGTTTTAACCACCATAAATAGAGTTGCTAATTTAGCTCTAGTCGCCTTAATGTAGTGCCTGGATGATTAGCTAACAGAACGAAGACAAATAGAAAAATCGGCCAAATGCGAGTAGGACTGTAAGTAGCGCGTGTCAAAGGTTTCACCATAGGAGCCCCGTTTATGTTTTACTAATTGCTGTTATAGCAGCAATATCACACATACTGTGAAAATTTTAACCCTCTACTTATTACGGGTTATTTATTTATTTATTAGATAAGGCACACCAACGACATATTTACAAGATTGGTTCCATAAGGTGATTATAAGTCTACAGTGCGTGTAAATACGTCACTTAAAGGCATGCACAACATTCACAACAAACAATTATTAGATTCGATTAAATTAAAAATTATTAAAAACAAAGTGAGTTAATTATGGACTAAACAAAAAAGTGAGATACAAATACAATCCAAATATAGTCAAATTAACGTTATGAGATACAACGCGCTGACGCACGGATGGTTGGAAGGACGGACGCCACGGACGGATAGGGGAGGCTGTAATAGGATCCCGTAAATTATCCTTTGGGTGCGGAATCCTAAAACGTTACTATGTTACAAGTATTTTTTATCACAAATTAGTCTGAAACATAATAAAGTGCGTTAAATTTCAATTTCATGAAAACAGTTACATTTAAAAGCTGGCCCTTGTCAGAGGTGCAAAACATTTTAATAAACCAACCTGTCCCCACAGACAGGTGTCACGCAATCTCCATCTCTACTAAGAAAGTAATACTTCCAATTTAATCCTTGGTGTTTCCTACACAATCTCTATTCTGAAAACAGAGGCGACGTCAAAACAAGGTTGTTAACATCTCTGGTCGGCGCCCGAGACACACGTCGTAATGTCAGTACGGACAAATTGTAACAGCTGCGCCGTCGACCGAAATACGATGCATAGAGAGGTGGGTGTGTCGATAGTTCGGGGTTATCGATGTTTTTAAAGTCGATAGATGTGACATTTATGCTTTATTGTGAAGTAAAGTTTGTAGAGAGGGTTTTATTAAAATGCTACAAGACACAGACTACAGAGAAGAGCCGCGTCCAACGTAGGTATCGTTGGACGCGGGACAAAGTATCTTTAAAAGGGTGTCAAAAAAAATATCGATGAGATGAAGGAATAAATAATTTGTTCATGTTATAATTTTTGTCTAAGGAAAAATGTATCAATAATAAATGAGAAAATTCATGAGAGGTACGAATTATGGGAGAATTGTATGTTGGTTGATATTTTTTTTATATTTTGATTGCTTATAGAATGTAATTATTCAGTTGACGCCAAAGACATGAGTGGTTAGTACCTAAATACATACGTAAAGCTACCTCCACAGTCTGAGAACTGATTAAAAGTTTATAATAATATATTTTCTTGTATTCCAAATAAAGACATCAATATTTGAATAAGTTTTCCAAAAACACAAATTTCATTTTAGTATATGTTTTTATACGATGACAGACTTCATGTAAATAAATAAGCCTTCAGCTAACAACATTACCGGTATTTCTTAGAAGTTGTTATTTTTTATTTATTTAGAACAACAAGAGCGATAAATAGTGTTTATATAACAATATTGTACGGTTTTTCTGATTAACTAAGGAAATCAACATGTGGACAGTCAAAAAATATGATTTCAATTCGAAAACAAAAAAGAAACAGTCTAGTTTTAAATTGTGATTTCTATTTTTTATCGAAAACAATTTATGGCCTTAGTCAATTTGCCTTCTTTTAGGGTTTTTATAAACTGTGCTTTGAAATTAGGTTTACTACAATGAAACACATTCATTATTACTTCAGCCAAAAATCGTCCACCTCTGAACAGAGGCCTCCTCGAAGTGTCGCCATATTGACTGGGCCCGTGTGACTCGCATCCAGTGGATTCATGCAGCTTCATCAGGTCATCGGTCCACCTTGTGAGAGGTCTTCCAACGAGAATTCGTCTAGAACGAAACAGTTTGATAATGTTACGTTTTTGTTTTGCAAAAACTGATGATGACTGATTGATGTCTTTTTGAATTGTGGCCAAGGTTTGGACCTAAGAAATCAGGGGGTGTTAGGGTGATATACGCCCGACGCACAGAACACTGCAGAATGGCAGCAAAAGTGGAAGCCTATATAAGGTGTTAATAAATGAACTGCAAGAAACTTGAGGAGTTGCTTGGAATCACAAATAATAAATAATCACGAAAAAAAATTATATAAGCACAATTCGTTTCAAAGATTTAGGCATA
Organism: Xestia c-nigrum; assembly: GCA_916618015.1. Taxonomy (NCBI): domain Eukaryota; kingdom Metazoa; phylum Arthropoda; class Insecta; order Lepidoptera; family Noctuidae; genus Xestia; species Xestia c-nigrum. The sequence goes on from OU745251.1 coordinate 20,820,127, forward strand.
TTTCACTGCGCACAAAATGATTGAATATGCGCACTTGACTGTACTGTGACTGCACCGTGCAGGGCGCCGCGCGCGTGGTCTCACCCCTGTGACAGCGCAAACGTAGACAGCTGATTCTAACTTTGCCATCACATTTTGCAGACTTTGGACTGGCAATGTTTTTTTATGTAAAAACTAAAAATGCTTGAAAAAAGTGTTTGTTTTGGAATATATTTGTTTTTTGATACCGAGTACGTACACGAAATTCTTGGAATTCATTTTCTAACACCTTATATACAGAAGTGGTTGATTTCGGGTTGAAATGATGTTGACGATCTATGACTTTTCCAGTTTCGTTACATAATGGTAGGTGTCTACGACGCATTCCCTCATTCACTCAATCTTCATCTTATAACTTCATTCAATGTTATTTTATTCTATGTTCATTCATACATTCATTCATCATCTTGAAAAAAGCTCCGTCGCAACAAAACGTTTTAAAAGGTTATATAATTTGTTAAGGTTTTATTAAACCTCTGAAATCAAAATATCTTTGTTTGATTTATCGCAAACAAAATTGGCGACCGTGACAGGACCTGCAATCGTCGGATCCACTGCCACTCAGATTGTTCCCGAAGCCCGCGTCAAGGGCACTCGAAGGACATCGTCGCGTCGACACCGGACGATATCTACCAGTACCTACCAACGGAAGGCCGTGTTGAGAATACAAGATCGCCGTGCCTGTGGACTGGCATCCTACTTTACCTGGGTCGAACTTCACCTTCGTCAAGCCATTCGGAAACCTGCTGGGACTACTACGGAACTCCGATCGAGCAAGTCCGCCCTCAGAACGAGTCTAATATCTTATCTACGTGTCTATCTACGTGCCTATCTACGTGCTACTGCCTTCAATTGGACTGCTGAGATTAGGCTGTCTGCCTATTTAAAGTGAGCTCGTTCCATCTTACTAACTTACCCACCTATTGAATTGTCTTATAGTCTGTGCATCTAGCGGGTTCTAGTTTCTCGAAGTCAAGTGAAGTTCCTATCTTTCTATTTGTGTCTATCGTGCCTTACCATCTTCTAAGTATCTTCGAAAGAAGTATAAATGGGACAGGCGAAGCACAAATTAGCCTAATTAATTTCACTTATAAACCTTACCGCCATCTTTATTTAATGCACATTTAACTTTAACTTAATCTCACCGTTACTCAAATCAAGTAATTTTCATTAAACTATTTCAATATTATTGATTCACTATCCCCATAAATCACTTACATAGTTAATACTTCCCGAGTTTTTACTGTAAACTCACGAACCGTCGTCTTTCGCCATACGAATTATTTAATCAGTTTACTAAGACGCATGGAATTGATCAATTCCAGCGATCGTGCGTTGTGATTTGTAACACGGCATCGCTTGCGCATCGCTGTTACCTGACTGCCGGCACGCCCCACCTGCACTGCACAGCTCACCATTGCGTGCAGTCTACGAGAGCCGCGAGCATCAGCTGGTCAACAAAGCGAGGAGCGTATCGTATGCTATATACCTATTTCGTTATCTATTAACATCTGTTTGTGTTAGCTCATTACGAGTTTGCTACAATGACGGATCCTTCAAAGTTAAAGGAACTAATAAGCAAACGCGGTTCTATTAGAGGACGCGTAACGAAATTTAAGTCAAGTTTTGACAGTCTAGCCTTATTAGAATCCATTCCAGAATTAGAAGTTAATAAACTCGTATTGAAGCTATCAAAAATTGAGACATTGTTCATTGAATTCGATGAGGTGCAGAATCAGATAGAAATTTACAACGCAGACAATCAAAGTAGCGAGTTAACTACTAGAGATACAATAGAAAACGATTTCTACCATTGTATTGCGTTAGTTCAAAAGTTAATTAAGAAAAATTCAGCAGTTGAACATGATGAGAATAATTCTCAAATTAAATCTTCCATGGCAACTTGTCATCATAACGATCACAGTTGTAATACGTTAGGTTTTAAATTACCGGTGATTAAAATTCCAAACTTCGACGGTACCTATTTTAAATGGTTGGAGTTTAAGGAAACGTTTGTTTCTTTAGTTCACAACAATAACCAGATTGAAAACATCCATAAGTACCACTACTTGCAATCTTATCTTGATGGAGAAGCCGCTCGGGTTATTGCCAATTTGGAGGTTTCCCATAATAATTATTCTGAAGCATGGAAACTTTTATGCGAGCGTTATGACAATAAGCGTCAATTAATAAATAACCATGTGAAGTCCTTGCTCAACATTAATTCCGTGCAAGAAAATGATAAGTCTTTAAGATACATTATTGACCATGTCACAAAAAATTTGCGCGCGCTCAATTCCCTAGGGCTAGGGACTAGCCTAGGAGATATTTTACTTATATATATTATCGCAGGTAAATTAAGTAGTAGTACATATTTCAAGTGGGAAGAACATAGAAATAGTTTGAGTGACGTACCTTCGCTTGATGATTTCTTCAGTTTTCTTAAACGTCGCGCTGATGTATTGGAGACCGTTTATCGCCATAAACATGACCAAGACAATAAACAAAAACAATCCTCTTGTAATCAAAACAAACATAATAGTTCCAAGTCTTTAGTGGTTACACCAAACGAAGGCAACACTTCTACTTCCAAAATACCGGAATGTTTGTTCTGTAAGAACAGTCATCGTCTTTATGAGTGTCCGCTATTTAAGTCGAGCTCAATAGAGGATAGATTAGCATTTGTTTCTTCCAACAAATTATGTGAGAATTGTTTGAGATCTGGCCACATTGCTAAACGTTGTCGCCTTTCAGCTACATGTCGTCATTGCAAATCGCGACATAATACTCTTCTTCATAAATCAGAAGAAACTGAAAGTTCAAAATCTGTTAATTCCGTCATCATGTCCTCGACGTGTTCTTCAGAAGTACTTTTGTGTACTGCTCGAGTAAAGGTTACCAACCCAGCCACCAACGAGACTATGATAGTGCGAGCTTTGCTCGACAGCGGGAGTCAGTCGACAATTATTACCCAGGAAGTAAGACGCCGTCTAAACCTGATTCCTCAGCCATCAGACACTACCATAGTAGGCATTGGTAACACCAAGTTAAATATTAACACAGAACGCTGTATTCTACGCATTCATTCTGAAACAAGTTCTTTTAATGTGACAGTTTCATGTTTAGTTTTGCCGCAAATTACCGGCGACTTACCGAAGTCATATTTTGATTTAAAAAAATTAAACATTCATGGATTTCAGTTAGCAGATCCCACTTTAAATGAACCATCCCCAGTAAATATTTTGATTGGTGCTGACTTATTCTGGGACATCATTAGTGCCCAGCAGCATTCGTTAGGACCTGGTTATCCTAAACTTCAGGCGTCAAAGTTAGGATGGCTCGTTACGGGATCACTACCTTTTTTTAATGAATATAAAACTAACTCAGTCATGGTCAATTTTGTCTCAAATAGTGACTCTTCTAGTAACGTACATGACGAGTTGTCTTAATTCTGGGAACTTGAAAATTTTCCTCAAAAAAAGCCCCTGAGTAGTGAAGAAAAGCTGTGTGAGAAACTTTATCTCGCCAACACTACTCGCACTAGTAATGGTCAATTTTGTGTAGGGTTGCCTCTTCGTGATAGCATAGACTGTTTGGGCAATTCCTATAATCTAGCCAAAAAGAGGTTTTTTAATTTAGAGGCTCGTTTCCGGAAGCAACCAGAATTAAAGGAACAATATTGTCAGTTAATTAACGAATACGAAGCATTAGGCCACCTATCGGAATCTCCTGAGTCTAGGCCATTAAATGCCTATTTCTTGCCCCACCACCCCGTGATACGGGAACAGAGCGAGTCAACTAAGTTACGCGTCGTTTTTGACGCCTCGGCCCGCACTTCCTCTGGTGTTTCTGTTAACGACCTACAAATGGTGGGACCAGTAGTGCAAGAACCTTTGTTTAATATATTAGTTCGTTTCAGACAACATAAGTATGTTTTGACAGGAGACATTGAGAAAATGTTTCGCTCAGTGCTTCTCAAGGAATCTGATCGCAATCTTCAATTGATACTGTGGCGTGATAGTGAAGATAAGCCTTTAAGGACACTTCGTTTGAATACAGTTACCTACGGGTTCGCTAGTGCCTCCTTTCTCACTACTCGTTCTCTATGGCAGGTAGGTGAAGAGTGTTCAGATCCGAAGGTCAAAACTATTATACAAAATGATCTGTATTGTGATGATCTACTTACCGGTGCAAACAGTGAGGAAGAGTTACGTCATATCTATCTTTCAGTCTCTGCTGAATTAGCGAAGGGAAGTTTTCATCTGCGTAAATACCGTTCAAACTTACCTGAGTTACTCGCAGACTCCGTTAACCTGGAAAGCGGGAATCTCATGATTAGTAATGCGACTAGTACGCTAGGTGTAGGTTGGACGCCGTCGTCGGATGAACTTCACTTTCAGCATGAAGTTTCGGATTCTGAAAACGTCACAAAGAGAACTATACTTTCCTCAACATTTAAAATATTTGATCCACTTGGTCTTCTGTCTATTTTCACAATTAAACCTAAAATTATGCTACAAGAACTATGGAGTCACAAAATCAATTGGGACGAACCTGTTCCTCCAGAAATTAGGGTTTCTTGGTTAAGATTTTCTAATAAATCTTCATGTTTGTCTTCTTTAAAGATTCCTAGATATGTTCTAATTGATAATCATTCCTCTGTAGAAATCCATTGTTTTTCTGACGCTTCGCAACGTGCCTACGGCAGCTGTATATATTTGAGGTCTGTTTTTCCTAGCGGTGACATACAAGTTAGCCTGGTGTGTGCAAAATCACGGGTAGCACCTATTAAACCCACGACAATACCACGGCTCGAACTCTGCGGTGCCCTATTAGGAGCTCAACTAACTGCTACAGTTTTATCCGCATTACGTTGCCCTATTGAACGTCAGGTGTATTGGACAGACTCCAAAGTTGTATTAGGTTGGCTTAACTCTAATAAAACTAAAACTTTTGTTGCCCACAGAGTAGCTGCTATAAATGAGCTAACAAATCCCACAGATTGGCGCTATGTTCCTACTTCTATCAACCCCGCTGATTTAGTCTCCCGTGGTGTCGATCCAGACCAGGTAGATCTCTCTATATGGTGGAAAGGTCCATCATTTCTTTTAGAATCCGAAGATTCCTGGCCCGCCTGCACTGCAGACAAAATTATTTTAGAATTGCCAGAACTTAAGACTCACCACACTTTAGGGGGGGAGGATGCATCTTCCATGCCAAATTTATCTGTGAATTTAGCAAAATATTCTAATCTAACTACTCTTATTCGGGTTCTAGCTAGAGTTTTACGGTTCGCCAACAATTGTAGGTCACACCAAAAATCTGACAGATTACAAGGTCCACTTAAAGTTACCGAGTTACAAAACGCTCACAACGTTTCTATGAAGTTAGCACAGAAAGATTCCTTTCCTATAGAATTAGGACTACTACAAAAGGGCAAATCTTTAAATTCTAAAGCCGCTCTTTCGTCACTTAATCCATTTTTAGATGAAAATGGAATTATTAGAGTCGGAGGGCGCATCGATTCATCTACTTACCAGTACGACAAACGTCATCCTATCTTATTGTGTTCCAGTCATTATATAACAAAGTTATTATTCAAACAGGAGCATCTACGCTTGTTGCACGCCGGTCCTCAGCACCTCCTGGGATCTATTAGGGAGCGCTATTGGCCTGTAGGAGGCAGGGCTCTAGCTAGACGTGCAGCTCGCGAGTGCGTTACCTGTCGTCGTTTCAATGCTCGTACCATGGATAATATTATGGGAAACTTACCTGCAGATCGCGTTGAAGCTGATTTTCCTTTCTCCACGATAGGTACCGACTTTGCCGGTCCATTTCTTATTACGGACCGCAAGGGACGAGGTTGTAAAATAACTAAAAGTTATCTCTGTATTTTTATTTGCTTTCGGTACAAATGCGTTCATTTAGAGTTAGTCAGTGATTTGACAATGGACGCATTTGTTCTAACATTAAAAAGATTTATGGCCCGGAGGGGTAAACCAAAGGTTATATACTGTGACAATGGTAGAAATTTTGTTGCAGCAGCAAAAGAAATAAATTCCTTTCTTAAGTCCAACAGCGACGCTATAATTGACTCTGCATCTCGCGAAGGCGTTGAATTCCGTTTCTCACCAGCATACGCTCCTCACTTTGGTGGTCTGTGGGAGGCCGGGGTCAAGTCCGCAAAATTTCACTTATACAGAGTGCTTAAAAATATTCACTTGACGTTCGAGGAGCTGAGTTCGTTGTTTGCTCAGATCGAGGCGATACTTAATAGCCGACCCTTATGCCCATTGAGTCCTTCACCACAAGATCTATCTCCACTCACCCCGAGCCACTTTATAATTGGTAGGCCGCTGACGTCTTTGCCATCCCCGTACCTGCTGGACTATAGCACAAACCGTCTTGACCGTTTTCAGCGATTAGAGCAAGCTCGCCAGCACTTCTGGAAGCGGTGGTCAACAGAGTACGTCACGGAGCTACAGCAGCGCACAAAGTGGAAGGTGCGGTGCCGTGAATTAAAGGTAGATGACCTAGTCCTAATTAAGGATGATAGGACTCCTCCACTATGCTGGCGCCTTGGAAGAATCTCGAAGCTATTTCCCGGCGCTGATGGTGTGCCACGAGTCGCCGACGTATCTACCTCACAAGGCACCATACGAAGAGCCATCAACAGATTGTGTCTGCTGCCATCACCAGCTGATCATACGAAGAATTAAGAATCTTGAAAGCTTCACCTTTCAAAGCCCCCGAGGATGTCTACGACGCATTCCCTCATTCACTCAATCTTCATCTTATAACTTCATTCAATGTTATTTTATTCTATGTTCATTCATACATTCATTCATCATCTTGAAAAAAGCTCCGTCGCAACAAAACGTTTTAAAAGGTTATATAATTTGTTAAGGTTTTATTAAACCTCTGAAATCAAAATATCTTTGTTTGATTTATCGCAAACAGTAGGTATTGTCGTTCATACTCGTATTGTTCTGGAATTGATGAGTTTACAGATGTTGAACTAATTGATTTAGTATTCTACATTAACATCATGATTTTGTTATATCGATAACCTTTTCCCATCCCTTCACAATAATCACGTATGACATAGAGACGTTAAACTGAAGATTATAACATCCCCATAATAATAACTCAATTAAATCTTTTATATTTATGGCGATCGTTAAATCACCACGCTGTGGCTCTAAATTAAATTAGGTTTTGCAATAAAATTATGAAATAGTTCAACTTATTTTGGTTGTTTTATGGGCAATATTTCAGTAGTTAGTCAGCCTGTAGGGTAGTTTTATTATGCACCAAAGCTTGTGCACTTCTGTAATGGTAACCCTGACTTAGGTCCACATTCACCGAAAAGATAACCGTCTGATTATCTAAAAACAGCTGTCATTGTGACATGTTTCTAAACATATTTTAGATAATCAGAACATCATCTTTTTGGTGAACATGGACCTAACAAGTTCAGATAGCCTGTGGTGTGACCGTAGGATAGGTAGGGCTGCCTAGTCATAGATCTTAATTTCGGACCCATGACAGGCACCTCTAATTTTTCAGATATATGTGCATATTGTAAAATTATCACTTGTTTCCGTGAAGGAAAACGTCGGGAGGAAACCTGCATGCCTGAGAATATTTGCCGACGGCATGTAAAACCATGTCAGAGGTCCATGGGCAGCATGAAACTCTGACACTAGGTTAGGCACCTAACCACACGATATAAAAGAAGATCAGTTCCAGGTCGTGGTTCCTTACACTAGCGCTGTTGATTTCATAACCACTGTTTAACTGTTGTAAAGGAGAATATGTGAGAAAACCGAATGTTCTAGAACCAAACATTCAAAGACAATAAAAATAGTTTAGGCTTCTGTAGTTTCTACCCTACCGTCTTCGGAAAAAGGCTTGAAGTTTACCCAATCCACACTGGTTGGATTACGGCCCACCTTTTCTCATAGAAAGAATGTCTGTTGCCCAGCAGTTGGGGCATTATACAAGGTGCAACAAGAAGCTTCAAGAAGCCGTCAACTAAGCATTCTGTAAATTTATTAATTTATTTATTAAAAGGAGAACCAACAGCTTAAATAAGTGAGTAACAATTGATTAAGCGACACAGAGCCATTTACAGGTTCTCACGAGTAGACACAGAGATAATAGTAGAGGATCACAAAATAGCAAGCACGATAATAATACAAATTAAGGGTATTAAAAATAAGCAATAAGCACTAAATACACTCAGATATGTAATGAATACTGTTTTTCCTATTATCTAATAATGCAGTTTTAGTTTTCATCAAAATCAGTTTATAAAACCAAATTATCCCAAACAGGATGATCTCATTTAACGAAATAAATCTACGCAAAATTAAGGTGAAAAAGCACGCTTTTATGTAAGTATAGCCTCTGCCCTTACACTCAGAGATTATAGGCGTATGTAAAAATAATTAAATAATATAAATTTTTACATTATTAATTTATACTGCATACCTACCTAACTATTCGTTTTTGGTAGTCCCTACTGCTGCCACTTTTCCTCAGCCTCATCCCAGTATATCCCAACATTTTCCACCAGCCGAACAATTAATTTAATTACAAAACAAACCAGACATAGCCGGGTATCGTTTGCCAATGGAAATATATCGGCGACGCGAATAATTATCAGTTTGATGTAATTAGTGTCGACGCGACAAATTAACCACGGAACAGTTCCGAACTGAATTCAAGGCATGGATGAATTATTTATGTTGAAATAAATGCAAAGACAACCACGTAACTGTATTTCCGAAAACTAATTCCACATGATAATATGTTATTCTAGAGTGTTGTAATTTCTATTTTCAGCTCAGCGAAAGTTTATGAAGAGGTATTTAGAAGAATTGATAGCATTATGTATCTGTAATAAAAAAACTGCGAATAATAAAAAGAACATAATGTTCCCAGGGCTGAAATACAGATTCTTCTACGGATTCTTCGTTGGCCGTAGACCACCATGGACCCAAGGTATTCTGATGATGATAGGTGATTCTGCCCTGGAGTGTTATGATCTGCCTAGCCTTTTCTGAACAATGTAAGGGTCGGCTTCCAGTCTAACCAGATGCAGCAAGATACCAGTATTTTAAATGAGCGACTGCCTATCTGACCTCCACAATCCAGTGAGTAGGTAGGTACTGGGTAATACGATACCCCTTGGTCAGACTGGTAGTCAGACTTTTTGGTACACTGACCACCTGTAACGACTGTCAAAGATCTACAAATGCCAGCCGGGACTACGCAGGAAACTCGGTGGTCACCCATCCACAGACTCACCTAAGTCAGTACGGCTTAACCTAAAGAACGACCCGAGTGGCTGTTCTTATTTAGCCACGTGCTCCTCTTCCCAGGTGAGTGAATGTGGTGTATTTCCACAAACGATGGGACGCATTATATTGTGTACTGTTGTTGGCACAACACAAGCCGCCGCAACCAAAAATGCCAAACTAGTCGACATATTTGAATCAATTGGATAGCTAACGACACGCTAAGAAGAAGTAACTCTCACTCTTACTCAAGAAGCACTCTTTTCACTTTAGAAGTCACTCGCACTCAAGAAGTCACTCTCACTTTAGATGTCACTCTCACTTTAGAAGTAACTCTCACTTTAGATGTCACTCTCACTTTAGAAGTCACTCTCACTCTCACTCGAGAAGTCAGTCTCATTGGAGGAGGTTATTCCAGCATTGAGAATATTGTAGCTGCTTATGCTAAGCTAATATCGTCGCACATTTGGGTACTCATTTCCCAATGTAATCTCATAAGGATGACCCTTACTCTCATAGGGAGAAGGCCTGTGTCGCAAGAGTGGGAACATTTATCGGCTGATGATGATGATGATGACCCTTACTGAAGAATACTGCCATGTTACACTTATATCTACTACAGTCAAGTCATTGTAATTACTTGTGGTTAAGTAACTACTTGTGCAACTATTTGTAGGCAATAAAACAAAAATGAAAGAACTAATAAAGTAAAGCTAAGGCGTAAGACATACAGAAAAGACGTGAGATGCAGACGGGGCGCAGACATATGTCTCTTCCACGTCTTTTTCGTATAAAATGTATGAAAGGGTTGCGTCGAAATGCACATAGAAAAGGTGACGTGGTGATGCTTCAAGCTAGCCCGCGAAATTCAAAATTTCTTGCGTTTTTTCGTTGCGGGGCAGTGCTAAGTTGTATGTTGATGAAAATATAGGTCATACATACGTCTTACAGCTGCGACCGATATTTTCACCCTGACGCTTTCACCTTACGACGAGGCACGGGCGCAGCTGCCGCGTGCCGGGCGCAAGTGGACGAGAGTTGGGCGAGAACAGGGGTGCGGGCGGGGTGGGGCGCGGGTCGTGTGCTGCGTGCGCGTCGCTTGTTTACTCTCGTCACGCCCGCACGCGTGATTGCGCCCCGTCTGCGCCCCGTCCTTGTCTTAAGTCTTTTCTGTGTGCCCTGCGCCTTAGAATTCTAGCTTCTGACAGTTCAAATTTTAAGCAATTACTAAAAACTAAAAACTACAGAATAAAATATCGTATCTTATGTAATGATGACTTGTACTCAGGTAATTACCACGACTTGGTTATAGATACGGGTGTATAAGTCTCTAGAATCATATAACGCAAAATTACACATGTTCGTGTATTAAATAATGTGTAAGGAAGTTCTTAAAATAACTCGAAGCTACGCGACGCCTCCGTTACAACATACTTATCATCGCTTTTGTGTTACTTTTATACACGAAGGTATTATATTCAATATTGTCAGGTTTCCGGGAGTTTTCTTTTCCTTTCTTATTCATGTGAGTAGCTACTTTATTTCCGAGAATTGATATATTAGAAAAGATATCGGATTCCGTTATCGGTTTTCACGTACTGAATCTTGGTGCGACAATTTTGGAGACTATGAATAATATTATTTGGTTTGATACCCAGTAAACTTTTATAAGCTGGTAAACTAGAAATAAAATTAAAACCTTCAAAATGCTGTTTATTACTGTTATACACTTAGATCAGAGCTTTTTTTTTTCGGATGGGAAATCAAAAACCATCCACGTTCCTTCCTCGCCCTTTACGTTCCGGGGCCGCGGTATCTAGATCAGTGCTACGATACCCATATTAACAACACAAAAAGAGTTCAAAATTGACTTTAGTCAGTAAATTATTTAAATTAAATCATAAAATAGTTGACAGCTGTTTGTAGTCACAAAATTATTTCTTCTTCTGTTTTTGAGAATGATATTTTATATCAAAAGCAAAATATTTAGCCAAACAAATAGTAATGAGTTTTTGTAGCCCGCCACACACGCCCAAACCACTGTAACTCCTGAAAGCCAGAGTCAACAGTGGCGGCCACCAGAAAAGCGCCGAGACAATGAAGCTCGACGAAGTCCCAGAGAATGAATTTAACTGTCTTGGATCCCGCAACGAAATGAATCAGGAAGTATAGTGGAGGAGTAGGAAAGAACTGTAATTTCCACTTCCCTCCATATCAGCAGGAGACAGAACGAAACAAGGCCAATAGGTACAAAGGGACGTTTACAACTGAGATAGGCCCAGTTGCCTAGCACCACGGATAAATATTAACGTTAATGGATCCTAAGTAGAGAGCTGTTATATTTGATTCCAATAATAGGTAAAAATAGTAATATGAATGCACAACTCACAAAATCAGCCATTATACACTCCATACATTATTAATTAACCTACAGCTCCAAACACTTAACTACCAACCCCAATTACAATGAACACGATATAATAATTAAACAATTCACTCTAAATTGAGGTTGCATGTTGTAATTCTTTTCTCTGGCCCCTGATTGGCTGAAACAAACGCTGTCATGGCAGCATATAATTTTGGCGCAATTAACTTCAATCATATTGATTAAAATGCGGTGGACGCGGTGGGTGTTATAGTCCTTACACAGTTATAGGTATTATCTGAGAGATAAAAATCGTTAATAAAGTTCACTATCATTTTGACAGACTAATCAATGGAAGCAACCCAACTGAATCCTTATAGTTAAGATAGTAAAGATCAATACGATTTTGACAAAAATACGTTGCAAGGACTGTACGATACGCCATTTTGGTTTAACATCAATTATTTATCTAAACTTACATTTAAAATATCAAAAATAATTACAGGGCGTCAAAAACTTGGCCACATCGTTTTCAATAGAACTTGTCCGCATCGTTTTCAATAGGGAAAGTGCCAAGTTCTCTGAGCACTTTCCGGCTACCAGGAGTAGCCTCTGGTCACATGAAGAGTCGATCAAACGACAATAATAAAATCCTTCATTAAATCATTGTTGTGGGTTTAATTGTTTTGTTAATTCATGTGCTGTTTTTCTGCATAGCTGGTTATTTTGGGATATTAATTAGGGATTGAATTTAATTAAATATTCATATTGTACGATGTTTTTGTGTATAGCTGGCTTGTTTGTATAATATGATAAATTCTATAATATTATATTGTAAAATTGTACGGAGATATGTGTAGTATAGATAATAAGATAAATACAGTGTTATTGTTGTGCTAAATAAAGCACAACAATAACGCTGCATTTATCCGTATTACTTACGTTATGTATTCATTAGGTATTATTTTCACGGCGTTTCCCAGAGCTTTGCCCGCCCGTTACCTACAACCTATACCTACACCTTCCTCGAGAACTACTTTATCCATTGGTGAAAACAGCATAAAAATCGGTGCAGTAGTGTTTGACTTTATCGCAAACAGACAGACAGACATAGGTGGAGGAATTTGTTTTATAATATGTAGTGATAATAACATAAAATAATATTATAGAATCGTATTCACGATAAACTAAGTTTTGTCTTTCATAAACTTTCACAAAAATTCACGAAAAATAATGCGTTTTTATTGTATTTAGTATGTTCGGTTGACAATATTTCGAGAGTTTACAATATCACTAGAGACATTTTAATATAACGTGTTTTACAATTTTATGGTGACATATGCATTATAAACGTTTCTGTTCATCCTCTTTACATAACCTTTACACCCACAGAACAAGTGGGTGTAAAAGAGCAGAACAAAGTTCAAAGAATTCATATTTTAAGTTGAAACATTTTATTTCAAGTTGGAATTTACATAGTGAAAAGAAATATCAGCTCCTTTAGAGGACTGTGAAAAGATGGACCTACGGAAAAATGACGGTAAAACATTAACTTTCAAATTATTATACATATCAAGTGATGTCAGAGTTTTCATGCAGCCAAAAGCTATCTCTCAAGTATTTTGGTTTTCCATGCGATATTTTCCGTCACCGAAGAAAGTGATTATAAATATCTGATAAAAATCGTAAAACTAAAGAGCTAGTAATTTCATTTCAAAGCAAAAACAAAACGTCATTACCAGAATAATCTACAAAAAAGTTTACTCAATGAATTACAAAACTCTAGCCATTAATAAAACGTTGAGTAATCCCCAATCTCGCTCCATTCCGTCTGCAATAAGATAAACAAACAATTTCAACAAATGTAGTGGGAAAACAAACAGTGTGTCTGTGGCATTATTTTGAGAACAAAACACTGTCGGCACCTGGCAACTTAGCGTGTCATGGAAATTGACTAAAAATAAAACGTATCAAAGGGGAGTTTGGAGACAATAGATAATTGAACCAGAAGTTGAAAATGCTTTACTTGAACTTTCTTTTTATTATAACAGATATTTTGTGTAGAGAAGGATCTCAAGGCTTAGGGCGTTTTCAATTTAGACGTGTCAACAGTGCGGCGTCGATATGCGCTGAGGTACCGGCGCCGCCGCACCGCGCGCTTTGTACGAAAACAAACGAACGTCCGTACGCAATACAACAAACGCACCGCTTCGTCGCCGCAGCGGCGGCCGCGGGCGGTGCGATACGAAACGTCGTTTTTTTTTTTATGATGTGAAATCATCAAATCTTCTCCCACTCTGGGCGGAGCGGGAGGGACGTGTCAGACTTTTACTGACTAAAACCCATCCATGTTCCTTCCTCGCCCTTTATGTTCCGGGGCCGCGGTATCTCTTTCGAACAGGCCCGCAACCCCAGACACGAAACGTCTAAGGTCCATGTTCACTAAAAAGATGACGTTCTGATTATCAAAAAACAGCTGTTTAAAACTCATTTTTGTATGGGAACATGTCACAGTGACAGCTGTTTTGGGATAACCAGACCGAAAAGATAAACCCACCTAAATTTAAAGCGCCCTAAATAATAAAAGCAGCTCGGGTCAGCTCGGTTAAGCCACGCTATCCTAGGTCTGTCTGTGGCTGGGTGACCTCTTACTTACCGAGTTTACTCCGTACCTCTAAAAGCCATTGGTCCTGGCTGACATTTGTCGATCTTTGATAGTTGTTGCAGGTAGTCAGTGGCCCGAAAAGCTGACATCCAGTCTACCTAGGGGTATCGTATCTTAGTACTGAGTTGTGGAGGTCAGATAGGCAGGTGCTGTAAGTAAAATACTGGTATTCAGCTGCATCTGGTTAGACTAGAAGCGGTACCGCGGATTACCATCTCAACATGAATGATGTAACCAAGATTTTGTAACAATAATTTGATTTAAAAGAGTGTCCATGGAGTTTCTTGCCCGTTCTTCTCCATAGAGATCTACGTTAGGGAATGGGCAACTACAGTAATTTCACATTTTTTATGTCTTGTGACTGGGACTGTAGCTACATTTAATTTTCATCTTTGTTTCGACAATTCAAAAGTGCCTGTTATTGGCCTACGTGAAATAAATGCTTTGATTTTTATTTCGGTTTTTTTTTGTTTTGACCCCAACATAGTTGGAAAAAGGCTAAATGTCTTCGTCTGTATGTTGTTTTTATATATCTCTGTTAGTTAACCATTTAATAGCCAGATAAAAAAATAACACTAGAAATGTTTGTACTTCTGTAGCTTACTTGTGCAATAAAAAAGTCAGACACTGCTTACTCTGTCGTCACAAAGACGAGGCGACAAAGATCGTAAACGTCTTAGTACTAAAATTAAATGGTGAGCTCCTTAATCAAGTGAAGCGCCCATTGTCGGGCAAATTGTGTGAAGATTTACTGGTGAACCGATTGAAGGAAGGAGGGAATGGATTTAAAGTTTTCTTGTGATTTAGACATACATACAGTTTTCCGTTTTTAACTAAATGTTTTTCGAGTATGATGATAGCGAGGTAAGGTATCGTATTACCCAGTACTAACTGCGTTGTGGAGATCAGATAGACAGTCGCTCCATGTAAAATACTGGTATTCAGCTGCACCTGGTTAGACTGGAAGCTGACCCCAACATAGTTAGGAAAAGGCTAGGCAGATGATGATGATGCTTTGGACACCGATAGCAAATATTTTTTTAAGTTTGAATTATGTATTTGTGTGTTGGTTAGCTGGTCCTGCACGGATGAACCAATTTTGATTAAGTTTTTTTTGGAGAAATTTCATTTGTCCCTTATTATTTTCATGGAGATTGGCTAAACCTACAGAACACCTCCTCTTTTCCTTACATTTTCCTGTTGCTCTTTCCACGTTACAATCTGTTTAGAAAATGTATTGCTTATCTGCTGGTGGTGGCTGGTGGTGCTGCTGGTGGTGGTGGTGGTGGTGGTGGGTGGTTTTCATGAAATGAAAAAAGCGTCAGTATTAGTGTGTGCTTTTATGCTTCTGGTATTATAGTTAGACTGGGAGTTGACCCCAACATAGTTGGAAAAAGGCTAAGCAGATGTTGATGATATTTGTGTTTGCTTTAAAAAAGGAACACTTTCCTCATAAATGTTTTTTTAGTAGCATATACCAAAGAACCAGCTATCAACCATACTTAAATTGTAGACTCCTTAATGACACTAACCGATCTACTTCAAAATTGAAATGCGGTTTCAGCAATTATACAATGAGCTGAATGAGCAGACCAGCTGCCAAAGGTAATTTAAACCGAGCTAACATAGTAATAAAGTGCAATTTACTTACAATTTATAACCCTTAAAACTTAACCAAAAGACTTCAACACTTTATCACCGTTCAAAAATTCCCGAGAGATTACGACCGGGCTTCAACGACTAGCTATTTATAATCACTCAGTTTAGAGAGTCACCGTCTTCCACTGAATTTTGAGACAAAGTTGTCTCATACAAACTCATATAAATGGCATTCCTTGTGGCCTGTAGGTGGAACGAGAATTATAGCTTCACGTCCTATTTGATGAATTCAGGCATACGAATAACCAACCAGTTTAATATGGTCCATTCTCGCACTTGTGTTTACCGTCAACTCTACTTTAATGTGAGACGTGTTATACTTTGTGGGTAGGTGATCCAGGAGATTAGAGAACGATGGACAGTCCTATTAAGAGAAGCTCGTGGCTAAATAATAAATAAATAAATAAATATCGCTGGACACTAACACACAGCGCTATGTAGTGCCACACTAAGCAAGGCTTGTGTCGTGGACACCAGATAGTTGATATACTACATAAATACTTTTTGTTTGTAAATACATACTTATTATACATATAAACATCCATGACTCGGAAACAAATGTCCATGCTCATCACACAAACATTTGCTCCCACCGGGATTCGAACCCAAGACCCTATGAACGCAAGGCAGCTTCACTACCACTACGCCATTCGAGTCATAAGAGTAATAACAGGCGCTCGGGTCGATCTTTAGGTTAAGCCGTGCTTGCCTAGATTGATCTGTGCATGGGAGACCACCCTCACATACCGAGTTTCCTCCGTGCCGTTAAGCTGTTGGTCTCGGCTGTCATTTGTCCATCTTTGGCAGTCGTTACAGATAGTCACTGGCCAAAAAAAAGTCTGACACCAGTCTTACCAAGTGGTATCGTATTACCCAGTATTAACTAGGTTGTGGATGTCAGATAGGCAGTCGCTCCATGTAAAATACTGGTATTCAGATGCATCCGGTTAGACTTGAAGCCGACCCCAACATAGTTGAGCAAAGGCTAGGCAGATGATGGATAGTCCTATTAGATATGTCACCGTAAAATTGTCAAATACGTTATATTGTAATATCTCTAGCGATATTGTAAAGTCTCGAATTATTGTCAAATGAACATACTGCTTACAACAAAACGCATTATTTTTCGTGAAATGCATGCGATGGTAGTCAACTTACGCGGTGTGGAGGGAAGGAGGGGTCCCCCTTGTCCAGTGGCACAACTCTCATGAAAAGATAATGCACCATTCCTGAGAAATACCGATTAATGTAACATAACCTTAAAACACTTTATATTCCCCCTAAAAAGGGCCCCTATTTCCGAGTGCAAGGTTTAAAGGAACCTAACTAACCTAACGGGGGGTGTCCCAAGTCCCGATTATGGGGGCAGAGATCACATCGCGAGAAAAAACACGTTAAGTATATTGTAATATAACGTGTTTGACAATTTTACGGTGACAGATACACGATATAACAGCACGGCTGTTATCCTCGTCGGATTAGACAGAGGTACCTATACTGGCTTTTTGCAAGAGTTGAAATTGTTAGAGTTGTAAGAATTTTGTGATGTGAACTTTTCTTGAAAGCATAGCAGAAAATATTAAGTGATCGGAGTTCTAAAACGTATTACTCTTCATTAAAAAAAAATATATAATTATGTTGTGTGCAGTATGTAATTTCTCTCTAACAAAATGACAACTTCCGAAAAAAATCTTGTTAAAACCTCTTAGCGGTCACTTTAAAATATGCTTCGTTACGTTCAATCTTCATTCAGTGCACGATTTTGTAAAACTTTTACAGTATCATGCAATTCGTAAAATGTCTGTCAATAATAACAAATTCTTAATTTACCTATATGTTTCAGTCCTCTTATTCTACAAAATTTGAATAATATATAATTTATCTCAAGATAAGGTTAAAGTCAAAACCAAATTCCCGCAATAATCCTAAAATTTGGTAACACTATTAGCGGGTCTTGCAAACTTGGGCGACAAATCGCGAAGTTAAGAGCGAGAGCTTAAACAAAGCAGTCGGAATCTTATCTTCAGGCACACAAGATTTAAACTCGAAAATTAATGAAATTATTAACACATGTACTAATAAATTAAATTGCGAGATGAGTTGTTATATTATTTTAGAAAAGCAAATGGAACGGCGTGAATATACAACAGATATTCAAGTTTGCAAAACAAATAATTTGTAAGGATTAGAAATATCTGGTACGGGAGCTGAGGATGTCATGATATGTAGATATTAATGTTAACTTATTTACGTACGTGTTTGAAATGTTGTTGGTTTCAAATACAATTACGTTTACAAATAAAGCTTTGCTGTTACAGATTTCAATTACGTATTGCCGTGACTTATACCTTCAGTGCACTTTTTTTATAATAGAATTGAATTAGCTGAAGCCCACTTCGCTCGCCTACAAGTTATATACTAAAACCTTCCTCAAGAACCACTCTATCCATTGGTGAAAACAGCTCGAAAATCGGTGTGGTGGTTTTTGACTTTATCGCGATCAGACCGTCAGACAGAAGCGGTGGAGAACTTTGTTTTATAATAATTGTAGTGTTTGTAATAATAATAATACTATAGTATACTATAGTTCACACACTTGCCTGGCATCCCAATTCCAGTCATCCTTAGAGTCTGGGTCCTTACCACAGTTTTTAACAACAGGTATAACCCACCTGCTCCATAAGTCAGGTAGTCCCGCGGAACCCAAGAACTACAGACCGATCACGTGTTTGTCGACGGTCTATAAACTTCTTACATCCATTTTGAGAACGAAAACTAATACTCACGTTGACAGTAACTCAATTATGTCTGCCTCTCAAAATGGATGTAGGAATGGGTCCCGTGGTACTAAGGAGCTACTCCTCATCGACATGGCCATTAGCCAACAGGTCCGTCGAGCCCGCAAGGATCTGTCAACATGCTGGATAGATTATAAGAAGGCCTACGACTCGGTGCCACATTCATGGCTCAAGAGGGTGCTGGAGTTGTACAAGATAGATGCAACTCTACGCGCCTTCCTTGAGTCATGTATGGGGCAATGGAGGACGGTCCTTCGATATCCAGGATGTCGACAGATCCAGGGAAACGATGAACCTGTTTGGATTAAACGGGGAATATTCCAGGGCGACAGTCTGAGTCCCCTTTGGTTCTGTTTAGCCCTGAATCCTGTAAGCACATTGCTGGAGAATTCAGGGCTAGGCTACCGGTTGAGGAAAGATGGTCAGGTTATATCTCACCTGCTTTACATGGATGATCTGAAACTCTTTGCCCCCAACAAATTGCAACTGATGGAGCTACTGAAAGTAACCGAAACTTTTAGTAGCGCCATCGGGATGGAATTTGGTGTGGACAAATGTGCAGTCATGTATGTAAAGCGAGGGAAGATTATGGGATCCGAGGGACTTCAACTCTCGGATTCCATACACCTAAGATCCCTTTCCTCATCCGAGAGCTATAAATATTTGGGTATGTCGGAAGCGTTAGGCATTAACGTAACTGACATGAAACAATCGTTGAAGGAGCGCTTCTTCGGTCGCCTAAAGAAGGTATTAAATAGCCTTCTTTCAGGTGGGAACAAGGTGCGCGCCTTCAACGGTTGGGTCATGCCGGTTTTAATGTACTCTTTCGGCATACTCAAATGGACACAGACCGAACTCGACGCCTTGGATAGAAGAGTTCGTACACTGCTGACCGAAAACCGGATGCATCACCCACGATCGTCAGTGATGAGACTGTACATCCCGCGGAAGTGCGGGGGTCGAGGCTTTTTAAATGATAAGACCCTCCACAACCGCGAGGTGTGCAGCCTCAGAGAATATTTTCTAAAAGCCGACGTGGGTATGCACCGAGATGTGGTCGCAGTGGACAAGGGACTCACCCCGTTGTCCATGGCTAAAGAGAACTGGCGCAAACCTGTGGTACTTACTACCGATGCCCGCAAGAAGGAATGGCAGGGCAAGGAGCTTCACGGGCGCTTCTACCGGGCTCTTCATGGGCCCGATGTAGATTTTCTAGCGTCCGTGTCCTGGCTACGTTTTGGTGACCTCTTCGGGGAAACTGAAGGTTTTGTCTGTGCGATTATGGACGAAGTTATGTTAACGAACAACTACCGGAAATATATTATGAAGGACGGGACGGTTGACGTGTGTCGGGCATGCCACTGTCCGGGTGAGTCCATCAGACATATTATTTCTGGTTGTTCTCGTCTGGCTAACGGCGAGTACTTGCACAGGCACAACCAAGTAGCCAGAATTATTCACCAGCAACTTGCCTTGAAATTTAAGCTTGTGGAATCTGAGGTACCGTACTACAAGTATGTGCCCGACCCAGTTCTTGTGAAAGACCATGTCACGCTGTACTGGGATCAGTCTATCATTACTGACAGGACTATTGTTGCCAATAAGCCTGACATAGTGGTGATAGACCGATCAGCGCGCCGCGTAATGATAATCGATGTTACTATCCCTCATGACGAGAACCTCGTGAAAGCTGAAAAAGAGAAACAAATGAAGTATCTCGACTTGGCACACGAGGTTCGCGACATGTGGAATATGAACTCGGTTATCATTGTGCCGATTGTCGTGACGGCCAATGGCCTGATAGCGAAGAGCCTCGACGAACATCTGTCGAAGCTCTCTTTAGGCGGTTGGATCAAGGGCCTGATTCAGAAGGCAGTACTCCTCGATACGGCTCGCATTGTGAGGAGGTTCCTGTTTCTGCAACCCTAACCACCGGTGACTTGGACCCTGCTCCCGACACCGGCGGATCCCTATTTTTTATATTTTTAAATGTTTTTTTTAAGAATATTTAAAAATGTATCAAGTAAGTTATATAACCAATAAAGGAGATAATACTACTAAAATAGGTATTTATTGCTTTTGTAAATGGGCCCATATAAGGGTGGTAATTATTTAAAATGTTAGTGTTTCTACAACATAACCTAGGGTGAACAGAACGACTCACAGTCGGGGCCCCTTGGGAAGATTTGAATGGGCCCCGACTGTGAGTCGTTCTGTTCTCTCTGTATCGATTATAAAACTATTTCTATTGTGTAGTTATTTAGTATTACTTAACAGAATTTTAAACTACTGGGCTTCTATCTTATATTTACTTCCTTATTTTTCTTATATTTTCTTTCTTTTTAGTTTTTATTTATGTTAAATTTTTCACGTATTTTTTAAAATTTGTTTTTACGCAGTCGGGTTTTTTTGTTTTTCTTAAACTATTTTTGATTTATGTTTGTTTGTCTTCTTTTCTCGTATGAATTTGTGAGGCAGAAGACAGTCTAAATTCAGTCGCCAGATTACAGTTTTTTGTTCTAGACCATACCAGGGAACCTTGTAGTTACGGAGATATTAGGGGTCAAAGTTTAAAAAAATTCACAAGTTTTCGTTTAAAACATGATTTTAATATTTCGAATTTTACTTTAAACACCTTGACGACTCTCGTACTATTCAATCCATCCACCAGTACAACCTTTTAAGGCGATTACATGAGCTAAACTCGAATTTTAAATTACTAAAAGTATATGATTCACTGCTCTAAACAAGACCAGAAGAATAAATGATATGCTTCAGGATATATACTAGCATGATACTGTTTTGAAAACATAGGTAATACAATTAATTTGGCTCGATAAATAGAAGTCACGAACTTATCTCTAAAAATATCTTTCAAACCATAAAAAACATAGTAATATGCATGCAAATAATTCTACAAGCAATATATTAGCATGATACTGTTTCCGTTTTTTAATCCAATCAATAGTTTTTTTGTAAATCGATCGAAACCACTTATTTCGCGCTATTTGGCCCGCAGTGGCTAACGTAACAACCACTTTGTAGTGCAAGCTGATTAGAACTTTATTCTAGCAGCGTTTCAAACGAAGTTTGAACCACCAAAAATAGAGTTGCTAATTTAGCTCGTCTAAGCGCCTTAAGTACGTTACTTTAATCAGTCCTTCTAAAAACCGTGATTTTTTACCTCAGAAAAAAGGCGTTTCCCAGCAAACATTTTTGCGTAAGGTTACCTAGTTTGATGTACAGAATGGTTGGTTGACGGCTTCGTGACGAGTAGGTTTACACCCTGTATAATACATAAATATCAATTGACATTGTATTGTATTGTTTAACGGGTGGTATCCGCAACACCACGTCAAAGCGCGTATAATGCGTATGGATCAATTGACATACAACTACATCTCATAAATCATCTCTATTTTATCAAACAAGTCACCAGCCATCTTAAACCCAAGCTCGTCAATTCCCGAGGATTCCCGACGCTTTCCGAAGCTTCTCGAAGCTTCTCGAAGTCCACTAAGTACACTAAGCTACAGTAAGTTAGTTTTTAATTAAGATTGAGAGTAATCTACCGATTGTCCAGTGAACCGGTGAAAGTCATCAACGAGTTACTGAAAAATCCTAGAAAAGAAAATAATCGGAAACACTGTTTTACTTTTAAGGATTTCAGTTTCTTTTCTTTTACTTTATAAGTTTATATAGTACATTCAGTTTTATTCAGGGGCTCGTGGCTAATAGCCTTTCGGGTCAATCTTTAGGTTAAGCCGTGCTGTTATGGGTGACCACCCTTAGGTACATACCGAGTTTCCTCCGTGCCTCGGAAAGCAAGTTAAGCTGTTGGTCCCGGCTGTCAATTGTCCATCTTTGACAGTCGCTATACAGGTAGTCAGTGGCCCAAAAAGTCTGACAACCAGTCTCACCAAGTGGTATCGTATTACCCAGTATTAACTGGGTTGTGGAGGTTGGACAGGCAGTCGCTCCATGTAAAATACTAATATTCAGCTGCATCCGGTTATTTAATTATTTAACACTTCAAGCACAAAAGTACAGAGGCGGACTTAATGCCGTAGGCTTTTTCTACCAGTCAACCTTGAGGTGATGCAGAGACAAGCAGTGGTAGGTCTCATTTCTGAAAATCTGAGAATAATTAGACATTTACATGGATATACTAAAATAAAAAGACAAACAATAACGAAAAAATTACCATTGTGACGAAACTGCCAGCTTCTTCCGAATGTACTCGCAAACTTTAATTTTAAAAGATAAGCGATGGGGAAGCGCATTCCACAGAGAAACAGACTGGACGAAGAATGATCGATGAATGTAGTCAGTGTGGTGAGAGCGACAGTGAAGAACACGGTTTTGCGAAGAGCGCAGGCTTCTACTCTGGTTGGCACAACCGTATTGAAAGTGGGGAGCAAGGTAACTAGGGGAAGTGGAAGAGACAAGAAAAGAAAGTATTGTGGTTAGCGCCCTACGCTGACGTATGGGCAACCACTTAAGAAGAGACCGGTGCTCGGAGACATGATCATATTTACGCGGACAGATTAACCTCTTGTATGCCGTAATTAGAGACACAATTAAAAAGCCATTGTGTCTTGGGTAGATCTACGTTCCGGCAAACGAAGGGTTAAAGGTTAGAATGGAAGCCGACCCTAACATAGTTGCGGAAAGGCTAGGCAGATGATGCGTATAATTATTTAGTTTCTATTATTTTATTTTATTAGCACAAGGTTGTTGTTAAAATATGTAACTGAAAAGCTGAGAAATTCGTGGCTAAATAAGGTACAGACAGAGAGATAACAGAGAAAAAAAAACAACGTACGGAGTGTTGCGGGTGACATTATTAGCAAAATTCAAAAATTGTTATACCAATTTTAAGTTTTCATAATGTAACTGTTTGCTGTTCCTTTTAATAAAAATAAAATAAAATAATAACGACCGCTCGGATCAATATTCAGGTTAAGCCGCGCTTGCCTAGGTTCATCTGTGGATGGGTGCCCACCTATTAAACAACGTGCATCCGCTGTGCCTCGGAAATCACGTTGTAGATCTTTGACGGGTAGTCAGTCATAGCTTGAAAGTCTAACCATAAGTCTTACCAAGGGGTCTCGTATTCCGGCCAGGAAGCGCCCGACGTCAGGTGTACTGGTGGTCGCGCGAAATAACGTCTCTACGTGAGGCGTGTGTTGAAGCGTGGCGCCTGTACGCCAGGCATCGCAGGCTCCGCATCCGCCCGCCGGATGCGGCAGCCATTGAGGCGGAGCTGTACGAGGGATACAGAGCGGCGAAGACCGCCCTCAGGGACGCTGTCCTGCGGGCCAGGGAACTGGCCCGCTCAGAGATGCTGGAGACTCTCGACAGAGATCCGTGGGGGCGCCCTTACAAGATGGTGCGGAATAAACTCCGTACCTGGGCCCCCCCGCTGACGCAGAGTCTCCGGCCAGAGCTCGTGGAGGATGTGGTGAGCGCTCTGTTCCCCTCGCGGGGGGAACATCCGCCCCCGCCTATGGCTCCGCCACCTGCGGTGTCGGAAGAGGACCCAAGTGACGACGACGACACTCTGGAAGTGACTGGGGTAGACCTGAGAGTGGCGGTAGGTAGGCTAAAGGCCAAAAATACCGCCCCGGGACCCGATGGCTTGCCTGGCAAAGCCTGGGTCCTGGCCTTGGATGCGAAGGCTCGCGGGCCCCGACTGAAAGGGCTCTTAAGCGCATGCTTGGAGAGAGGCCAGTTTCCGCTTCGCTGGAAGACGGGGAAACTGGTCCTCATCCAGAAGCCGGGGCGCCCTGCGGACTCTCCGTCCGCATTTCGGCCCATTGTGCTGCTCGACGAGGTGGGCAAGCTCTTTGAGAGAGTAATTGCAAACCGCCTCGCCGAGCACCTTGAGGGGATGGGGCCGAATCTTGCGGAGAACCAGTTTGGTTTCCGCAAGGGGCGCTCTACTGTGGACGCCATCATGCGCGTGAGAGCCCTCACGGCGGGGGATGCAATATCCCGGGGCGGGGTTGTTTTGGCGGTGTCTCTCGACATCGCCAACGCCTTCAACTCCCTGCCCTGGAGCTGCATCAGGGAGGCACTCCGGTATCACCGGGTGCCGACCTACCTCCGTCGTGTGGTCGGGGACTTTTTGACGGACAGGGCCGTCATCTACCCCAGTCGCTGCGGAGATTGGAACCGGCGAGAGATGTCGTGCGGTGTCCCACAGGGATCGGTTCTGGGACCGCCCCTGTGGAACATCGGTTACGACTGGGTGCTGCGCGCGGACCTCCCAAGTGGTGTCAGCGTCGTCTGCTACGCAGACGATACCCTAGTGCTGGCACAGGGGAGGTCGCACGAGGCGGCGGCCGACAATATGACACGCGGGGTTGCGATAGTCGTTGAGAGGATCCGGCAACTGGGTCTCGAGGTGGCATTGCACAAGTCCGAGGCCATGTGTTTTCATGGGTCTCGGAATGCGCCACCGTCGGGATCCACACTGACGGTGGGAGGGGTATCCATCGGCGTCGAGTCGACGTTGAAGTACCTAGGACTCGTCCTCGACAGCCGGTGGAACTTCGTGGAACACTTCCGACGTTTGGCCCCCAGGCTGGAACGGACCGGGGCTGCCTTCAGGCGGCTCTTGCCCAACCCTGGGGGGGCCAAACGCCTCCTGCCGCAGACTCTATGCGGGGGTCGTGCGGTCCTTGGCCGAGCCGCCCATTACCTGAACGCGCCCCAGAAAATGGTCCGTGGGTACCGCATGATCTCTCGCGAGGCGGCGGGCCTGCTTGCCGGATTGCCGCCATGGGATCTGGAGGCGATAATACTCGCGCGCCTGCATGAGTGGCGCGCGGAGGTACTACGCCGGGGGGAAACTCCGCTGCCGCGGCAAATTGCCGCTCAGCGGACGGACCTCCGGCGCGATCTCATGGCGACATGGAGAGAGCCACTGTCGCAACCCCGTGCAGGGCACGCCACGATAGTGGCGATAAGTCCCCTCTTTGAGGAGTGGCTGGAGAGGCGCCACGGCATCCTCACCTTCCGCCTGACGCAGGTCCTCACCAGACACGGATGTTTCGGGAGGTACCTGCACCGAATCGGGCGGGAGGAAACGCCCGGGTGTCTCCACTGCGAGGATCGACCGGAGGACACGGTGGAGCACACGGTGGAAGTCTGCCCTGCGTGGGCGGAGCACCGCCGTGTCCTCGTAGCGGCGATCGGCGGCGGCGACCTCTCGCGTCCGGCCCTGGTTCAATCCATGGTCCGGAGCGAGACGGAATGGGAAGCCGTCGCCTCCTTCTGCGAAGCAGTCATGCTAGCGAAGGAGGTGGCGAAACGAGAGAGGGAGAGATCCTCTCTTCCCGGACGCCGCGGGAGACGCGCGTCAAAGAGATGTCAGCAAAAGGAGAGGGGCCCGCAAGGGCCGAAGCCTGCCGGGGTTGCGGGCCTGTTCGAAAGAGATACCGCGGCCCCGGAACGTAAAAGGCGAGGAAGGAACATGGATGGGTTTTAGTCAGTAAGAGTCTGACACTCCCTCCCGCTCCGCCCAGAGTGGGAGAAGTCATCTGATGATTTCCCATCCTTAAAAAAAAAAAAAAAAAAAGTGGTCTCGTATTCCGGGGTTGCGGGCCTGTTCGAAAGAGATACCGCGGGCCCGGAACCTAAAGGGCGAGGAAGGAACATGGATGGGTTTTAGTCAGTAAAAGTCTGACACTCCCTCCCGCTTCGCCCAGAGTGGAAGAAGTAATTTGATGATTTCCCATCCCAAAAAAAAGGGTCTCGTATTCCCCTGTTTGTTTTTATCGCGTCGTTGGTGCCTAACCTGGTGTCAGAGTTGTTATGCCGCCTATAATGGGCCTCTAACTTATTATCCAGTACTAACTGGGTTGTGGAGGTTAGATGAGGTTGCATCCGTTTAGACTGGAAGCCGACCCCAACATGGTTGGTAAAAGGCTAGGCAGATTAATCTGCCTCTAATCTAACTCGAGAGTAATTACTCTCGAGTTTTAGTTCTCATACTAAATGAACTGAAGCAAACTAAATAACCGGAAGACGTTGCATCGAAAAGACTCCCACTAGCTGGACCGATGACCTGGTAAAGGTTGCAGGAATCCGCTGGATGAGAGTCGCACGGGACCAGTCAATGTGGTGACACTTGGAGGAGGCCTTTGTCCAGCAGTGGACGTCTTTCGACAGAAATGATGATGATGACTTAATAAGTATCCTATTTTTTTTGGAAGAGATACAAACCACTGTTTGTTTCTGCATCACTCTAAGATTGTCTGTTTGAGAAAGCCTATGGCAAATAACTGACGGAATAAATATTGGAAACAATGAACCCTTTCAGGTTTTTAGTCAAATCAATTAATATATTATTATAGCTTGCCTATATTGTCCCACTGCTGGGCAAAGGCCTCTCTACATTATTTCTAACGATCAGGATTCTGTGCTATTTCTTTCTAATTCTCAAGGAAGACCCACGTTTGTGTTACCCTGGCAAAATGTTGTGCATTTGATAAGTGAGACCTTAAGAAATAATTAGAGTATCATGAGGAGCAATTTGCTTACTAATAGCAATATTTGCTTGAATTATAGTTTTAAAGTTATTTGAGAAAAACACATTTTGCTGGAGTAAGAAACGTCATCCTGGCAAAATCGATTTTCAAAAATTCGTTTAGCCCGGAACCAAATACATGAATAGATAGCTTTTGTTTCGTAGTAAATGTTAGTATTTGTGCGTGATATGGTTCTCGAGCTATTTAAGATTTTGTTGTGATAACATTTTGGGATACCCCATATCTTAAAAACAGCTCAACGTAGAAGATTGAAAAAAATACCAACAAGAGACCTTAATTTGCTTAAATTAGTTTAAACATAGTTTTAGATTTGGTCGTCGTGAACCAATGTAACTAAATGGTTTCAAAAATCAGATAAAAATGGATTTGCAAGTAAACCAAAACACTTAGACCCAAATAAACGGCTGTAAGAGATACCCATGGTAGACGCTTATAACGTCAGGAAAATTAGATTTTGTGACTTCATACAATATGAAGATAAAACAAATTTGATTACTGGCATAATGTACCTACTTTGATGTGTAGGAATTCGCAATCTTGTGGGATCTCGACGAGTGTATTTTGAATTGAGGCCACATGCTATAAAAAAAATCGAGTGTTTCTTTACAAAAATACCGGCCAGCATTATAAAAATACCTGTCAGGTTGAATAGTTTTAATTTTTAAATACTGGTCTACATGATGTTAGTGGGCTGATACCGCAGATTGCTCTTAAGCATTTTTACTCTAATTATTTGTTAAGGTCTCACATCTCAAATGCACAACATTTTGCCAGGGTAATACACACGACATCTACTTTATCCCGCCATCTCCTTCGTAGTCTGCTGCGACCATGTGTATCTGTTTCAAATCAATTACTCTTTGGAAATAGGCAGATGGCAATAACGCCAACTATGTATATGTAACCGTAAAATTGTCAAACACGTTATATTACAATATAACGTGTTTTTTCTCGCGATATTGTAATGTCTCGAATTATTGTCAACTGAACATACGGAAGTATCTCTGCCCCCATAACCGGAACTTGGGGCACACCCCCGTTAGGTTAGTTAGGTTCCTTTAAACCCTGCACTCGGAAATAAGGGCCCCGCGAAGCGGGGCTCCGTCGACTGCGCTTTTTATGGGGAATATAAAGTGTTTTAAGGTTATGTTAAATTAATCGGTATTTCTCAGGAATGGTCATTATCTTTTCATGAGAGTTGTGCCACTGGGCAAGGGGGACCCCTCCTTCCCTCCACACCGCGTAAGTTGACTACCATCGCATGCATTTCACGAAAAATAATGCGTTTTGTTGTAAGCAGTATGTTCATTCTACAATAACTCTAGACTTTACAATATCGCTAGAGATATTACAATATAACGTATCTGATAATTATATACGGTGACATATATACAAAAATAAGCTCAGTACCTCAACACCTGAACAAACCATTAGCTATTTAAGCAAATACCTAAGTGACATGTAATAGATATAAAAATAGGGGAAAATCGGCATGTATGCAAACATTTGAACAGCACAAATAGCGGTCTTATCGCTAAAAGTAATTTCTTGTACGCAACATCCGTAATGGAGAGATAAGACGAAGGAAGATTTCTATTCAATGACAGTCTAGGTATTACAACCAGGTGAATTTAATTGCTGATTTTATATTTACTCAACCTTTTCTTGATTATGATTATTACTGAAATTAGTATAATGGGGAAAATGGAAGGTAAAAAACGTGTTGCACTGACCCCTAGTAATGTACAACAAGGGCAGGAAGATGGTTATGATCGAGTGACCAACCTTCGTGGTGGAACTTTTCGGCCCTATCGCCCATCTGTTCAAGCTCAATCTAAGTATGAAAACTAATCAATAACATCACCCTTAAGCTAAAAACATCCAGCCTCTTCAAAACATACAGTAGACACCAGACAATTAATACCTTCATTTAGTAGCAGCGACAATTCTGCCGGTGACAGGACATGCATCATATCTCTTAGTTTGTTTGTTCGTCTGTGTTGTTAAAATATACGAGTTCTTGCACTCGGGCTTGCTCATAAATCAACGCTGCCTAGCGGCTTATTAATTTTATGATGTCGGATAGCTGGATGTGACTGGGAAATGTGGAGAGATATTATTGCTTTTAGCTCGTCTAGTAGTAAATTTTAATCTTGCTGGGAAAAGCTTTTGGTACATCTCTTTATAAAGCATAATTAGTCTTCCTGTAATACTCGTTTTAAGGTAGGGGGAAATGCGACTGAATCTGTAGCATACACCACCTGTGGTGGCAGATGGGAAAATGGTTGCAACTGCTACACCACTACGGATTGTAGGACGGTTGTAGATGGGATACTATTAGACATACTTATATCTATCTCTTCGGGGATTAACGACGTTATGTTCTGTTAAATAAAGATGAATCTCCATCGAGTACTGGATGTGAAATTTCAAATGACGGTTACAAAATATCTATTCTGTGGCTACTGTTCTTATACTTAAAGAGGACCGTATCTAGTAGTTATAACAAATGTGATGGTAATAATATAAGTTTGTATCTGAGGTGCGATTGTTGAGGCTCGCACTCTGAGGAAGATGCAAGATTTGAGTACACTCGGCGTGAGTTTGTCATATTCGCTACATGAATTTATTTTAACTGTTTTGAACATGTTCTGTTAAAAGCAAGTTGTTCTCTTTCTTTCTCTATTGAATCCTTGATCTGTCAAGCCTGACCGTAACGGTCAGATGCTATTTTGTCTACTTCGCTGATAGTTAATGAATTAGTGATATTTTTCAATTGCTGTCTTGTTTTATTAAAAAAATATCCTCTAAGAGGCCTGCGGAGCATGCGTTTTTCATACAAACGCAATACCAAAATAATTTGTAAATTAAACATAATTATTTTTAACGTAGTGTGTATTAATTTCAATTGTATTACAGAATATATAGATTCCCAAACCCATATTTTGAATGGATACTGACTTAAACAAGAGTTATGAGAAAAATAAATTTTCTATTTAAATTCCTCATATCTCGCCTTTATATCATTGTCCTTTCAAAATATTTGAACATAGATATTCTGTAGTTCAATCGAAATAAATACACTCTACGTTAAAAATATGTTTAATTTACAAATTACTTTGGTATTACGTTTGTATGAAAAACGCATGCTCCGCCGGCCCCTTAAGTAGTCTGTCTTCTCAGCGGGTCGATGTCAATTTTTATTAAATAATAAAAATGTTTTTATTATTTAGTACCTAAATAAAATAATTTAGGCGCTCTCGGATGCAGTCATGACATCGTCAAGTGCGCAGGTGTCAGGGCAGAAATCACAATAGAGAAAGAAAGAAAGAAAGAAAAAGCATTTATTAGCCCGACAGGACAACACATAAATAAATAAAAAAATAATAAAATGGTAAAATTGTGATTATAACACTAGAAGAAGAGAAGAGAAGAGAGAAGGTGAGTCATTGTTTGTGGAAACACACCGCATGCTCACTTTTGATCTGAACCGACCATGAAACCTGGTCTGAAGAGAATAATCCTCTGGGAACTCCAAACTAAACTGCCTATCATTCTGAGAACTCCAGAATAGGCAGTAAAATACAGCCGGTTTTATAAAATTAATCTAGCTCAAGTTATAATTAAACGCTCCAAAAGATTTGGGCTATTTAATTAAGGGCACGTCAATCAGACTGAAATTCATAAGAGTAATAATGAAAGAGTATTATTTTTAAGTAACCTTTATTGCTAAGAAAAATTCAGTAAATTATAGCGTGATCTTTGATAGGGGCTTGGAAATAACACAACCAATCTTAAGGGTTATGGGCCACCTGCCAGGGTTGCGGCCTGTTCGAAAGAGATACCGTGGCCCCGGAACATAAAGGGCGAGGAAGGAACATGGATGGGTTTTAGTCAGTCTGACACTCCCTCCCGCTCCGCCCAGAGTGGGAGAAATAATTTGATGATTCCCCTTCCTAAAAAAAAAAGAAAAAGGGTTATGGGACAAGGCCAGAAAGATGATGACGAGTGCTATTCTGCCCCCGGATTCAGAAACACTCGGAATGAATTTCGATTCCACAAGTCGTATGTCTATCCTTTTTTGGCATAACGAAAACGAGTGAGAAAGACATACGAATTCCCGAAGCAAAATCGAATCGAATCGTTGTGAATACGGGGTTTGGTCTTTACCAATAAAATTAGTACACCGAGCAATCAAATATAACATCACATGCCCTTTTATATCTGACGGGTTAATCTGAGGAGTACTTACAGTACTCCAACATTTTGCCAGATTTTTAAGTCATAAGACAGTGTGTCGGTCACTTACTGAATAACAGAAGTCCAAACTTAAGATTTGCCAGCGGGCAATGGAACGCAGCATAATCGGTGTGAAGCATACAGATCGCGTAAGAAACACTACCCTGCGTTCCATAACTCAGGTTGCAGATGTCCGAGAATAAACAGCCAAGTGGGATTGGGCTGGCCACGTAGCGCGAATGCACCCGAAGAGGTGGGCAAAGATCGTCACTCACTGGACGCCTGACGGAGGGAATCGCCGTCGAGGTAGACTGCGGCGAAGGTGGTGTGACGATCTGATCTTGTTTGCGGGGTGAACATGGCCAGATATCGCACAAGGTAGAGAGGTTTGGTAGGATAAATTGGAGGCCTTTGCCCAGCAGTAGGACACACGATAGGCTAAGGAAAAAGAAAATACAGTGTCAGCCAATTGCCATCAAACAGTTACAAATCCTGACTCCGTGGATGTTTCTGAGGAATCCCTAATGGAAGAACCTAATAACATTTTGCTCGACCTGTGAATCAAACCAGGGCCTCAAAGGCACAACACAAATCGTTCGTGGTGCGAATTCCGACTCGTCATATTGAGACCTTCCTCAAGAAAGAGTTTTGGCCGAAAGGCGTCGTGTGATTCCGTGGAAGTTTAATTGAGGTTTTTAATAAATATGTATGTTAGTCTGTGAGGTATAATATATGTATATGATATGGGTCTTTTATTACCTGAATTAAATGATATTATAATATATTATTTTAGTATTTCCCACAAAATAAAGTCCAACTTTAAAACAAGCCCAATGCACTTAATATCTTCTGTGCCGACTGTACAAAGTACAGCTTTATTTGTATCCAACTGACAAAGACGGTAGGAGAGTATTATTAAAAACTTGTTTCGCGCAAAATGTTATGAATTGTGACCAAAATGGAAGACGGTGCTTGGATTGTATATTGTTTATTGGTTTTAGGTAGTTTAATTTGTTTTTGTGACGAGATGGCTATCTGTGAATAAACAGATAATTTTTCATAAACTTATTTAAAGTAGGTTCTTTTCCATAGTCGTCGACTTAATTATTATTAAATTCGTATACCTACTCAAATTACCATTTGACGACATGGGTGGCGCAGAACTGAGTAAGTGGCAGCTGCACTGCATATCACGGGTTCGATTCTCGGAACTGAACATGTAGCAGGGGGCGAGCCTATTGCCATCAACTGTGCACAAATCCAGACTCCTTAACAGCTACTAAGAAAATCCTAATGGAAAAATCCAATAACACTTAGCTGGGAATCGAACCCAGGGCTACATTTTGTGTTATTAAGTAACATGGGGTTCGATGGGGCCGAAAAGTTCTAGAGTGGCGACCGCGAACCGGAAGACGATGCGTTGGAATACCTTCCGCTAGGTGGACCGCGACCTGATGAATGTTGCGAGAATCCGTTGGATGCAAGTCGCAAGGGACCAGTCAATGTGGCGACACTTGGGGGAGGTCCAGCAGTGGACGCCTTTCGGTTGAGATGATGATTATGATGAAGTAACATTTAACTTTTTTCACAGTTTGGTCCGGGTGATCATCACTGACAACGTGCATGGCTATTGTTCTCTTTCTAACTCTTCTCTTTTCTTCTTCATTCTTTCTTTCTTTTTGTCCCTAAACCCTTGAAGACCTTATCCTTACCCTTACCCTCGCCACTGTTATTAACTTTTCAGCCACAAACTCCTCAACCGAAAATAAAAATATGTACCTAGTTAAAAAGCAAAGCATTTTCATTTTACCAGCTTTTTCGCAACTCTCATAAAAATCGGTAAAGTGCGAGTCAGGCTTGCGTATGAAGCATTCCGTACCATGGTAGTAGGGGATAGCCAGATCGTATTTCCCAGTATTAACTGGGTTGTGGAGGTCTGATAGGCAGTCGCTCCATGTAAAATACTGGTATTCAGCTGCATCCGGTTAGACTGGAAGCCGACCCCAACATAGTTGGGAAAAGGCTAGGCAGATGATGGTAGTAGGGGATAACCCCCTTTAATATATTTTTATTACTAGCTGATGCTTGCGGCTTCGTCCACTTCAAACTATAATATACTAAAACCTTACTCAAGAACTACTCTATACATTGGTGAAAACAGCATTAAAATCGGTGCAAGAGTTTTTGAGTTTATCGCTAACGGACAGACGGGGGGAGGTCTCTGTTTTATAATAGGTATGTTTATAGTGATAGTGATTATTTGTTGTTACAGTGGCAACAGAAATTCATAATTAAACATTCTATAAAAAGTTAAAATTGTTGATCTATTATGAATAACTAGAAAATCCTAATAAGAATAACTAAAAAATCCCCGTTTTTGCAACATTTTTCGTTCCTGCTCGGCTCCTAATAACCGTAGCGTGAGTCGATAAATGGACTATCCAGCACAAAAAGATTTTTTCAATTCGAACCGGTAGTTCCTGAGATTAGCGCGTTCAAGCAACCAAACAAACTAACTCTTCTGCTTTATAATATTAGTATAGATAGTATAGATGAGATACATCCTGCTGATAGACAGACAGACGGACAGCAGAAGCTTAGTAATAAGGTCCGTTACCCTTCGAGTGCGGAACCCTAAAAAACAAAGCATTTTCATTCAACCAGCTTTTTTTTCAACCCTCTTCGAAAAAGTAGAAAACGCGAGCAATACACTTAAAACTATGATCCACTATCAAAAAGATCTTGCAATTTATTTTCGTAGCTTAATATTACCTCTGCAAACTATATTATTTGGTGACAAAAGCCTTCCTTTGTGTAAACGCTATAAAGATAAAATTTAAGTGGTTTTCCGTTAGAAATTACTTAGGAAAGGGATAGTTTAGACACAATTGAATGACGTACAAAAGGAGAATGGATTCAAAACAGATGGTTTGAGTGAGGCTTGATTGCGTGTGTGTTTGGGTAAGTATATACTTGAGTATGTGAATGGGTAAGGTACCTAGGTATAAGGATTGTTTGTGTATGTGGTTCAGGATTTCATATGTCGAACGTGTCTGTTTCTGCAAACAAAGATGGTAAACTGTAGGGATTTTATTGGTGATCGAGGATCGATACGTTTACAATCGTTTTGTTGACTGCTGGTACTGATCTGTTTCGTGTTTAATTATACGGGGTGGGAGGGACACCGTAGCACACACAATTACCACGTATTCAGTATATTATTCTGAAAATAACCTCTTAACGAAAAAGTTACTTAGTTTAATGCTTGGTTTACGGCTTCATGATGAGGTTGTTTACACCCTGTATGTGAGGCAATCCAGAATAATATACTGAACACATGAGTCAGTCCATTAAAACTATACTATAATTGGACTAGTTTTTGTGCATCGCCGCGGTTCGCCATCTTTCTGATCAAGAGCATCAGCTCATTGAGTTACCTGTATCGGTAGGTATCATGATTGTTTGAAAAATTATGATGGGCCTCTGCCTGAATTTTCCTAAACCTGAGTATGTGAGAACCTGTGATCCAGCAGTGGAAACATTATCTATACTTAATATTATAAAGCAGAAGAGTTTGTTTGGTTGAACGCACTAATCTCACGAAGTACTGGTCCAAATTGAAAAATATATTTGTGTGTTGGATAGTCCATTTATTGAGAAAGGCTTTAGGCTATATAACATCACGCTGCAACCATTAGGAGCGGAGCAGGAATGAAAAATGTTGCAAAAACTGTTTTTTCCTTTCGTTTTTCTCTCTTATGTGACGCAGACGAAGTTGTGTGGGTCAGCTAGTATAATTATATGATTATGCTCTGCTTGACGTTCTAAGAGCAGTTTCATTTGAATTGTATATGTCACCGTAAAATTGTCAAATACGTTTTATTGTAATATCTCTAGCGATATTGTAAAGTCTCGAATTATTGACAAATGAACATACCGCTTACAACAAAACGCATTATTTTTCGTGAAATGCATGCGATGGTAGTCAACTTACGCGGTGTGGAGGGAAGGAGGGGTCCCCCTTGCCCAGTGGCACAACTCTCATGAAAAGATAATGCACCATTCCTGAGAAATACCGATTAATATAACATAACCTTAAAACACTTTATGTTCCACCTAAAAAGCGTAGTCGACGGAGCCCCGCTTCGCGGGGCCCCTATTTCCGAGTGCAGGGTTTAAAGGAACCTAACTAACTTAACGGGGGGGTGCCCCAAGTCCCGATTATGGGGGCAGAGATACTTTCGTATGTTCAGTTGACAATAATTCGAGACATTACAATATCGCGAGAAAAAACACGTTATATTGTAATATAACGTGTTTGACAATTTTACGGTGACATATACATAATTCAAGGCTTGATCTGTCAATTCTTCACTGCATTTTATTAATAAGTCAGGAACACCCTATGGTAACAAGTCCAACAAATAGGTACTTCATCAGCAATTCGTTAAAGTTCTACGGGTAAAGATTCCAAAAACAATAAAACAATTCATTTTTCTTAAAAATGTATTTATTTTTCATTTTATTGTGCTCTTCAATATTTATTAAACGGACACCGTCCGTGAATTTTAATTACATAAGTGTTGCAACTCTCAATTACTATACAAAATGAAACAATCAAAATTGAATAAAAATAAATAGTTATTACTTAAATTAAATAAGAAAACAGAAATATAAAACAAAAACAACATTTTTGACGACCGAATAATATTTTCCATTTACAATACAAATGAAATGCTTGCTTTTACGATAGGGAAGGACATTAAAGTAGAAATATAAAAGCAGAATGAAAGACTAAATAAAATTGATGCCAAACAAAACGCAGCGAAGTTTGAATACTTTAAAGAGCTGTAAAAACAATTCTACGGATAGGAATTCGATACATTTACTTTAGCACCAAATGACAAAATCAGATAGTACAAACCATTCAAAGAAAAACTGTGTGATATATCCGAATGAAAAGTGGTACCTTTAATATGATATGATTATAAAATTCAACTTACTATTCTTAAATAATTCATTTAACTACAATTTTGTACATTATCTACAAATTCAGAAATTCATTTTTACATCATCCTTTCATAGATTTTACACGTGATCAATCGTTTACTTGATAGGTTTCACAATTATTGTGATAGTTTAAGGACTAGTTCGAAACTTACTAGGACGAAACCGCTATAGCTACCTAAAAATATGGTCACATGAATTTTGTACAAAACCATCGCTATATCAGCTAATAAAAATAACGATTTCATCAAAATATCGTATCACTAAGGACAGACCCTCTACTAAGCAATAAATTTTGTACAATTGTGTAGAAAAGTAGTCCCTAAGACGTTTAAGGTTCATAAATATTCGACAGTAACTAATATTCAACGATTAAGTTCACCGTCTCGGAAGGCATGAGAGAATTGAGGCCACTGAATAATTTAGGCCGTGAAAGACAAAGTAAAACTACTAAATGCAAAATTGATTACATTAACTGTGATTCTTCACCGTTCACTTCATCACTGGAACTGTTATGGCACGACCGTCACAAGAGTAGCCGTGAACACGACATGTCCGTTCATGACATCGGTATCTCCGCAGACAATCGGTGTCTGGAAGACGCTCTCGTACCACAGGTCCCGCACGTATTATTACTATAGCCGGAATCGGAGCCGAACGAAGAATCACCACTTGGAGGCTTCGGAGAAGCCCGGGGTCCTCTCCAGCAAGCGATTCCTGGCAGCTCACCACCAGGCCAGGCACCTCCCGCACTCATTGGCAGAGGACCTTGCGGCCTCGCACCAACCGTCCCAACTTGAGGATACAATCTCAAGAGGGCATCCAAAAGAACTCCTTCGTGAAACTCCGTAGGATCAGGCGGTCCAGGTGGATGGATATGACGCTGCTGCATTCTTTGCTGTGCCCGTCGTCTTTCAAGAGACTTGGGTCTTCTATCCATTCGCTGTTGTCTTGGCCGATGGGGAAGCGACTGTGGAGCTGGTGGTCTCGAACAGGTTCGACAAGGCGCTGCTTCTCCGACGAGACTGAGTTCGTCTTCGGCGAAGTGATCGTCACTGTGGAGAGAGTCATCTGATCTGTGGGGCAACTCCTCGTACAGTGGGGCCCCACAGGTGTCGCCTCCACAACTGTTCCCTCCTCGCCAGGTACCACCGGAGCCGCAGACAAACACCCGACTCGGGCAGTTCGGCCTTTTCGTTTCCACCATCTGTAAAGAATAAATTGAGTTGAAATAATGTCTTCGTACGATCTAAGAAACTCTTGGAAGATTGATTTGTTTTAATTTCAGAGTCTTTTCGAGAATAGCCCTGAGATTAATTTGCCTAGCTTGAAATATAATATATTTTCTGATTCTAGAAGTCTAGACAATTCGATAACCCTTGGTGATTAGTTTTTACATACCAGACTTAGGTACCAATAAGTTCTAAATTGAAAGCGAGTTATCTCACAAGCTAGAAATATTAATTAAACTAAGTTTACGTTGAATTTTAACACGATCAGCAAATGTTATCGAAAAACTAATGTTTTAAGCAATCATAATATTATTTCTTTGAAGACTATTAATCACACAAGTCTTTTAAAAGTGGAGTTATAAAAGCCCAAACATCCAGATCTATTCGAAAGTCAATTATGAACATCACAAGTTAAATATCTAGACCGAGTTACAGACTTTTAAGGGCCAAACAGGGGAGCTTTTGACAGTTTAACTAGATCTGAAAAGTTATTATAAATTCTCAAAATTTTATAGCTAACATGCAATAAGTTAGTTTACAGGTCGTTTCACTGTTTAGACTAAATTAGGTTTGTTTGACAGATGTTAGGTGAAACTACAGTACGTCCCAGTAGTCGTGTTAGTTGTGGCAAATGAATGTGGACAGCTTTCGTCGTAGTTGAATATAGCGTGAAACTTTGACACTACTAATGGCTTTAAGTCTACAAGGTTTTTGGAATTGTTCGCGTTTCGTTGTCGACTGTTATACTTGAGTGAACCTCAGTACACTCGTGAGATACAAACTGTCCTACTTTTGTACTTTTGTAATTTGAATGTAATATTAGGCTTTGTGCTATTATGAATATTTAAGTAATGAGATTATTTTAGACGCTATAACCTTTATTTATATGAGGCAAGGAATAGATAAAATTGAAGCCATCATTATCAATGAAAAACGTAAGTGGTAGTATTACAGGCATCTTTACTGAAACAATCGTTCTGAATTCTAATACATTGGTACGTGTTAGATGGATGAACCTCAAAATGATGAAATACAAAACTCACACAAACAGAGTAACGGGCAATAGCAAGTAAAAAATATCGTCTTCTATCATCATTGTCAGCCTGAAAAGGGTACACTTAACCAAATAATGACTCCAATGAATATGGACGGGACAAATGGAGTCCGTAACACTGAGTGACAGGAACCATTTCATTACTTCTTCCTCAGAGATATGTCAGGTCATCTACTAGATTAACTTTGAAGGCCCTTAGACCTCTCAGACCCTCGTCTTGAGTGTTTGAAGGCACACAGTTTACGGTCTGGAAGTTTTTAGTTAAGGCTCTGTCAATATCGGGGGTCTAAAAAGTAGTGCTTCTGAGAAAATCGTGCGTTGGGTCTGTAATGAGACTAGTTTTTAGGTTTTGATCATTTACAGGTGATTTGCTGTTGGAGGATTGTGTTTGATAGATATTCTGACTTTAAAGTTACGATATCACTTTCTTAATGTGCCACTGCAAGAAATAGTACACTCACATAGTAGTGGGGATACTTTATTATTGCATTCGAGGCGATATTCACACCCGAGTCGCAGGCGAGTTTGTTATGGAGCCGAGAAGTACAAACGAAATACATTTTTTGATTTTTTTTTATATTAGAACGAAAAAGATTTTTGGCAATTACAATTTTATTAAATACATCTGAAATCAGACCCGTCTTGAGCAAGCGTGGTGATTAATGTTCGTGCCTTCTCTGTGTGAGAAGAGGCATTTGCCCAGCAGTGGGATAGTTAACAGGCTGCTACTATAAGTTTTTCTGATAAGGCATAATAAAGTATAATCAAGTTAGGTTTATTTTTGGACCAACAAGCCTACTCTTATTTTATTAATCCACGTGCTAGTATGTACTAAGTGTTATTAATTAGTTTGTGATTGCTTGCGTCATGTACAGACCTCTATTGAAATAGTACTCCTTTGACGTTCTGGCTCTAACATTAAATTATTAGAATTTTCGACATTTGAGTAGCGTATTGGACAAATAGATATACATTCTGACTAAATTTGTTTCTATTTCTGTCTTCAATAGACAACTTTTATGCAATAATGTTACTATCTAAATAAAAACAGACATCTAGTTCAGTCCAGTCTAGTGCCCGAACATCTCAATAAAACAAATGTTTCGACACCGGAGCTGTTTTCTCGAGCCGAGATATTTTATTTATAAAATTGATCCAGCCGAAGTGATTGACTAGCAATCACTTATTTCTCCAACACTATTTCTTAGCTGAAGTTACTCTATTGGTTGAAATATAGCTGAATGTATTACTTCGAAAAAATTACATGAAAATCACCCTTTTCATGTTTTAAGAGTATAAAAAAATTAAGGCCGTAAAAGGCTTTGTATATGCATTCAGAATTTCAGTTCGAGACTAAGTATTTAATTACAAACAGCTCGCGTAGTGTGACCACCGTAGAAATGGGGTTTTTTAATGAAAAAATCGACAAAATTACAGATTATGCCAGATTTCTTTTGTTCATGTGTCATTTTGTCGATTCTTTCTTCGGAGAAATCCGTTTCTACGGTGAGTGTCAAATCGTTCCTATTGGCCAAGAAGCAGTCGTTTGGTCTATATTTCAAGGTGGCTTTAACATGTTTAGATCTCTAAATTGAGTAATAAGCACTCTTCTAACCATTCTTTGAAATATTTAGATAATGTTAGTAAATGTTAATAAATAAATAAATAATAAATAAATATCGCTGGACATTAACACACAGCGCCACCTAGTGCTACACTAAGCAAAGCTTGTGTCGTGGACACTAGATAGTTGATATACTACATATATACTTTTTTGTTTGTAAATACATACTTATTATACATATAAACATCCATGACTCGGAAACAAATGTCCGTGCTCAACACACAAACATTTGCTCCTTCCGGGATTCGAACCCAGGACCCTAAGAACGTAAGGCAGCGTCACTACTACTACGCCAATCGGGTCGTCAGATTCATTCCCCATAAAACTTAAGAAAGAAAAGAAAGAACTAGGAAGAGAAAAAAGAAGAATTCACGCTACTTGCGTTGATTGAAGATGACTCTCCAAATATCTTAATTCTTACCTCCAACTGTGGTTCTAGTTCAGGTCTGTGGGGCAGGGGTGGCCTTCTAGGCATGTCTTGCAAGTCTTCGTACAAAGGGGCTGGAGGCGGAGCCCTACGCTGGGAGCCGCTGCTCTGCGTCGGCGCCGATGACTTCGATGGGAGTAAGT
The DNA here is from genome assembly GCA_916618015.1 of Xestia c-nigrum. NCBI lineage: Eukaryota > Metazoa > Arthropoda > Insecta > Lepidoptera > Noctuidae > Xestia > Xestia c-nigrum. Next base: position 20,861,242 of record OU745251.1, read on the forward strand.
TGGTGACTTTCCGTTTGTGTCTATGGAAGTTAAAATTCTATTAGTTATGTGACTTATGTATACATTATAGAGGAAGACCCCGTGACCTCCTCCATCAGATCTTTACCAAATTGAAATGGGATCACTCCAAGAACGTACTCTTCTAAGAACTACCCAAATCGCTTCTGGTGTGCCTATAAAAATTAAGGAATTCCCTCTATTTCTCCAGGATCCCATTAAAGGGAACTTAACACATCTAACTGTCGAAATTTTGGTGTATTGTACACTTCTGCGTACTCCCTCAGAGCATACAGGCGTGATGTTACGTTACTATGTTACATATACAATAAACAACCAAGCGATTGCAGCAATTACTGCAGCTTTGCCGTGTATTTTTGAAGAGTTCCATTTATATCTCCGAAGATCAGCGTCAGATCTTAACCAAATTGAAATGGAACCACACGGAAAGCACCAGCTTTCAAATAAAAAAAGAATCATCAAAATCGGTTTACCCAGTTGAAAGTTCAGAGGCAACAAACATTGTCGAAATCTATGAGTATTATACTATGTACCCCCTCAGAGCATACAGGCGTGATGTTACGTCATGATGTAGTATGAACAATGAACCTACAAGCGATTGCAGCAATTACTGCAGATTTGCCCTCTATTTTTGAGTTCCATTGTATATCTCGGAAGATCAGCATCAGATCTTCGACAAATTAAAATGGGACCAATCGAGAAGCACCAGCTTTCAAATAAAAAAAGAATCATCATAATCGGTTCACCCAGTCGAAAGTTCTGAGGTAACAAACACAAAAAAAAATACAGACGAATTGATAACCTCCTCTTTTTGGAAGTCGGTTGAAAACTATGGTAGCTCGGCCAATATGCATGAATCATGATATAAATAATAATTAATTTATAGCATTGAGAACCCAGGAGTAATGTAACGTTTATTTTATCTGTTTTTTTTTTAATTTTGATCAAGTCTTTTTTTAATCTCAGGAACCTAATGGTTCCTGAGATTACCCTCCACATACAAACAAATTAAACCTCAATTAAATTTTAATTAAGTTTAAAATTAGCACTTTAGTTCCTACGGTGTGAAATATTTTAATGAAATATCAAGGAAAGCGAGTAACGTAAAGGAAAAGTACCAATGTTTAGAAGTGTCACTGGAAACTTTTTTCCCAATAACACACTATAATGTTATTTTGATCGCTACGATGTTAACAACTTCGGGATCGATTACAGTCTTTAGTAGATAGTTCCAGTTCTTTTAACTCACTGTAACTTTCCCAAAGGACAAAAACTGTTTACTTATTTACTGAAGCTTGAAATGAATATTACGATAATAATCTTCATATTTTTAGACACAAAAGATATTTTGAAGAAGTTTGATCAGTCAACCTGTACAGTCACGTCTAATAAAATGTATACACTTTCCTTAATATTATAGCCATTTTCGCGAGAAATAACGATTGTAACTAGGAGATCTTCTTCATTTTTCTTCTTTCTTTCTTCTATCTTTCTTCTTTCCTTCTAGCATCTTTTTCATAAAAATATGAGTTTCAGAATACTATAATAATAATAATAATATTCATTTATTTCAGATAACATGATCCATAAAGAGCAAAATTAAAATAAACAAAATTATTAATAATAAAATAAATTAACATTAAAATCAACAAACTAAAATACATTACCATAAAATCAGATTTAAAATAAGATAAAATATTCAAATTAAAATAAGATAAAATAGAAATTATAACATTCAAATTAGTCTAAGATAAAATTAATTACTATGTAATTACTATGTACGTAATAACATTAAATTTTAATCAGTACATTAGGAGAAACACAATAAAAAAGATTCTTAAGTGTTTATATATTATTAGACGTGACTGTACACAATGAATGAAATACGGTTTCTAATGATGTAATACTAACTTCCTGCCGGGGCTTCGCCCACTTGTATTAATTTATTTTCACTATATTCTTAAATGTCTACGTTTTTCTCTACTGTAATATTTCATCAAAACCCGATACGTAGTTTTGACATAAAAGAGTAACAAAGATTCATACGTCCCCAAAAACGTTCGCATTTATTGCACTAGATTACATTACATTATATATTTATTACACTAGCTAATGCCCGCGACATCGGGATAGTACTACAGGGAGTAAAAGTATTCTATATGTTAGAAAGTATCTGTGTGCCAATTTCATCCAAATCTGTTCAACAGTTTTGTAGTGAAATAGAAACAAACATACACTTACATACTCACAAACCTTTCGCATTTCCAATTAGAAATATAATCTCATTTTACAACAAGTAAAATTAATTAAATAATTAAAAAAATACCCCGACACAATGGACTAAAAAGCCCTTTCATTTGATACCCATATTGAAGGAGTTGTTGAATAAATATGTAATCCACCATTTTGTGGCGGCGGCCATCTTGTACTTATTTTTATCAAACATTGTTAAGAACATTTCCGACTAATTCACTTTTCAAACAAAAAATTACAAAATGATAATCAGTCCATCCGTTCGCGCGCTACGGTGCCACAGACACGTCAAACTTATAAAACCCCGTCCTTTTTGCATCGGGGGTTAAAAAACAATACTGTCCGTTACCAATTATAGATCAATAAAGAAGATGATGAGTTTGACTCGGATGGAGACAAAATAAATGTTCCTAGTAAAATAAAATGATCAGTTATTTTATTTAAATAAGATTATCATCAACGATATAATAAGGCTACACCGCCAACCGTGAGTTATATTGTGTACGGTATCACAAAAGATGTCTATTAATATACGTCTGAAGTACTATTATAATATTTTGCGGCACCTACCAACAAAATAATATAAGTGGTAGGTAGGTAGGCTCTTCTAAACCATACATACATTACATTTCAATAAAATTAGGAGCCATCTTGTGGATGTAAAAGGTTGTGGTATTCAATTGAATATTATGCCTTTTAGAACTAATTGAACTAAACTGATTTTATTATAGAGCACTTACGAAGTGATTGAATTTAGATTGCAAAAGTAATTGATGGTAAAATCGAATTGAAATCTATTTTGGGGTTAAGTGTGCATCATTACAAAGTGTGAGATAAAAATCACGCATTTTTTTCATTTTATTTGATTCTATGATTACTATCATCATTTCGTTTTTTTTTTACCTTTTTTATAAAGTTGACTGATGGGTGGCTCTAACATTTTTGTAACGTTATTATTTTTATGTTATATTAATATTATCTCAGTTACTTTGTTATTGCTGGGGTATGGCAAAGATGAATCGTATCTATTTAGACATCAAACCAATCGAGAAGGCAAAACATCGAGAGACTTGTAAAGGAATAGCATTTTCCCAGCAATGAGACAAAATGAGATAGGCTAAACAAAAAGAAAATGTCGATTGGTTAAGGAATATTCAGAAGCTACTGTTTCTTAACCGACGCCTCTAAGAAGAAACGTTCTACAATCATGTCATCCTCCTCCTCCTCAAGTCGTGCTCCTCATTGAGGATCGTGATCCTCCCTTGAAATATTTTCTTCCCTGACGATGTTTCGCCATCTCTTCCATCATCCTTGGTCAAGTGAAGCGCATCATGAAACTTCGTTTCGAGAGAAGACCTCATCTGGTTGGAACATGGCATAAGGCTGCGGCCTCTTGGCCGTTTACCATTCACCTTGCCGATAACCATCAGTTGTTCGAGGTTATTACCATCTTTTCTCGCAATATGGCCGAAAAATTCCAAACCGCTGCGGAGGCAGGAACAATGTCATAGCTTCCTTTAAAATTGTTATAGGTAAAATTGCTATTGATCAAACAATGTGATGGCAATAGGCATACTCCCTATTACATATAACTGGCTAAATGTAGATGTACCATTGTACTCATCGGCCTAACTCATCGAGAAGTATGCGTATGTGTTATCATAGCCGCACTAATATACTATCAATAAAATATTAGTTCCACACCGGTTCTGCCATAACTTTCAATTATTATCGACAAAAGAAAAGGAACGTATTATAAACACATTAGATACGCCAACTGCACTTTTTGAAGCAGATGTATTGGTGGAAAAAACTTGACAAAATATATGGGTCCCGTAGAATTTTAGAGGTATTTTTTACTTGACATGCAATGGTGATGCACACTGTGGAACTAATGGCGCTAGCAAAGCTGGTTCCAAGTATCGTCATTGATTGAAAATCAAGGAATGTCACTTCATATAATATTAAAATACCTTGACAACATTGGTCAGATTTAGACCAGCTATGGTGGCGCCATCTACAATTAGCTATTAGGTAACGGTCTTCCCCATTGCTGGATGTCACGATTCTTGCATAACTACCGTTCATTATAATTGAACCCAATTGTTTGGAAAAGGCCTCCTTTTGTTCTGCCTTTCTTTCCGATTCCGTGATCAGATGCAATTATTTTTGCATATTACCAGCATGGTATCATCTTAGCCCTGTGCTGGGTCCTTCTATGTAAGCATTAGTATGTCGTGATCAACACGCGGCGGTGGCCCAGTGGTGGCGGCCCCGACTTACGAACAGTAAGTCGTGGGTTCGAACCCAGGTAGGCGCATTACTTTGTGTAAGTTATTTTCATCACCGCTGCTCTCAAAACGGTGAAGGAAAACATCGTGAGGAAACCGGCTTGTCCTAGAACCAAAAATTCGAAGACATGTGACATCTACCAATCCGCACTGGGCCCGCGCGGTAGATTATAGCCCATTCCCTCTCATTGAGAGGAGGCCGTGTCCCAGCAGTGGGAACATTAAAGGCTGATGATGATGATGATGATGATGATCAACACGCGGGGCCAGTGTAGATTGGTAGATGTCACAATAATGTCTTCAGATTTGTGCCTTCGGGATTTTTGTTTACATGACATGGCAATTTTGTATCACTTCCTTGGTCTAGTAAATCTTGAGAGGGAATTTTTGATGTCACATTAAGATGTTGATTTTAAAGTTATCAATGATTATTCTATGTATAAAACAACAAATTCCACAAGTCTTTTACATTTACTTACGGACCTCCAATTTCAGGTAGCCGATTTTAAGTAAGGATGATTTTATTATTCGAAAGACTAATCGTAGGGTAGTTATGATTCGAATAATTGGTATAATTGGAATAAAATACGGTCCGCTTGATTGAGATGTTGCGGTGAAAAAATGGCATATGCTTCTCTTTTTTGCGGTTTACCTTTTTTGAGGATATTTGCTTTGTGATTTTAAGATGGTATAATATTAAATGCTATTGAATTATGAGTGGAGGTTGTGTGGTTATTGTTGATATTGATATCACAGATTAGTGTTGTATTTAATACGATTATAATAAATAGATTTTACGAAACTATTTTTCTTAACATTATATTTGTATAAGAATTGTTGAAATCATTGAATTTCTTTTAAACTTTGTATACTTTGGGAGTTTAAGCTTAAATTAATATTTAATGCCCTTTTATCACGTTCACTTTTTCAACACCAGAACATACACGGGTGCCCTCCACGTCAAGCAACAATTGTACCTACCATTTTGTCACATATTTGTCACGTATATGTGACAATGGCGTTCAAAATGTTGATATCAAACTCATACTAGCTAAATTGCATGTTTCTAAAACTGAGTCGTACCTAGAATTTCGTATCAAAATTTACCTAACATTTTGTCCTATATTTGTCAAGTATAGGTGACAATGGCGTTCAAAACTCATAGGTACTAGCTAAATTGCATGTTTTAAAACTGAGTCGTCGTGCCTAAAATTCCACACAAAAACCTAACTCAAAAAATTCAAATTTCACTATCCTGGCTTTACACACATTAAGCTTTAAAAACCGTCTAACGAAAACCGCTCAAAAAGTTGTAAAATTAAAATCCAAACAATAAAATCTACGTAATCCTTTGTAACTCGTTTTTTTTTTCGTGTATAAATGGCGTCTCTTGCATGCGACATGTCGGTGCTACAAAGACGCGAGCGCTCGACAAGTCGTGTCGACCACCCACTGAATGCGACCCGCGGATATTTTAGTCGGAGTGAGGAAGAATGGCCAGTGACATTTTTTCGGTTGAGTGCACTTGTTGTCCTATTTTGTATAAAAGTTTAAAAAGAGGGGGTATAAAATGAGTTATACTGTGTTTTTGTAATCTTTTTTTTTCTTGAGATGTTAAAAGTGCGGTCGCTGTGAAACCAACAGCAAGCTTCTGTGTTTCTGGAAGGATTCAAATCGGATACTTTTGCCAGCTGCGGGACTGTTCGAAAGAGATACCGTGGCCCCGGAACATAAATCAAATCAAATCAAAAATGTTTATTTGTTAGAATAATTATGGTACAAAATAGATGTAACAATATTACTTCCAGCATAATTATCCTGCCATAATATGGCGTACAAATGTTTTACACAAAGTTATTTTATACAAACCTTACAAATCACCAACTCAGAATCAGAATGTTTCTTTTATTAAACTAGGTATGAACTAGGAAGTCATCTCACACACTCTGTAGTGTGAGAAAGGGCGAGGAAGGAACATGGATGGGTTTTAGTCAATAAAAGTCGGACATTCCCTCCCGCTTCGCCCAGACTGGGAGAAGTTATTTGATGATTTCCCACGCGAAAAAAGAAATACTTTTGCCAGGTCTTATACCATCCAAAATGGGTGTCTGAGGAGCCAATAATGCAGTCCACAAACATATGATATATCATATAATCATATGTTTTATAATATGAAGATAACATATTACTTCGGTTGGCTACAAAAGTTGTGCAAGACCTAATTATCATCTTGCTTGCAAGACGTTTTATTGCACCGATGTCAAAATGTATAAAAATGCTTTTTTTGAGAGACATTTTTGTAATAGTTTACTTCAAGCAACAAAAAGCCAGTTAGTTCAATAGACCAATCCATTTCAAGCAGACTACAATACACCCAACAAAATCCACGGCGCATACCTTATCTGTTATCTCATTTTTAAAAGATAAAACTATTCTAGCTTCCTTTAAACATTAATCCAAACTAATCTCTATAATCAGCAAGATAAAGTGGGTAATCCATTGAACTTCCACATTGACATATGACTTATACAAACTAGTAGTGGGAAGCCCAACTTTCTGTCGTCCATCGATAAAGTCAATAAGATAAATCAAGTTAATACCGAGCGACGGTTACCAGTAAATACAAATAATTTGATTTCGTGTCGCGATTCCATCGATATCGATGAAAAGGCTGTAATTAATAATACTCTAGGTTAATCGATTGTTTAATTCCGTTTAGATTAGACCAATTTATGAGAATCGATTAGGGTATTCAAAACTGATTTTAATCGACAAGAATGTCTGTTTTTGTTCCTGTTTTGACTATTTCTAATAAAGTAGATAGTTTATTCTATAAATATTTATAAGAAAATGTAGGAAGCTGAGGTAACTTTTCGAGTTTTTAGTATGTTACAGGAAATGACTTAATGATGCTCATAAGAACAAAATTAAAATTAAATATACCCGTTACCGTACGTAGTTTCCAACTTAATTAAATTTGGGAAGAAACATGACGCCTGTACTAAAAATATGGTAAATCATTTATCTACCCAAAATAATATCTCTGCGCAATATTACCAAAAAGTAATTTACATTTTCGAAATAGGTTCAAATCTTCTTCATCGATTATGTACGAACTAAAATGTATATTAACTATTTACGGACACATTTTAGCCTCTAGGGAAAACATATTTTATTTTGGGAACTAGTGCCATCAATATTTAATATATTTACGAGTTACCGAAAAATATTTCTTGGCTGAACATGGCCATTTGCGATATTAAATTTTATGCCTCTTTTAATATCGCAAAATGAACGTTTTTATCTGTACATACAAATGTTTGAGGCTTTCGGTCGTGAATATTAGAATCAGTCCTGAATTCAGTGGTGTGCTTAGTAGGCATAAAATATTTATCTAAAGGAAAGGTCAAAAAGATTTCATAATGTTCGTTTCCATGTAAAGTTTTCAAGCGTTTTAATGAGAATACGTTAACTTAAGTAGTCTTAAAACCGTAACTATAAAACAAAGTCAAACTGATTAGTTAAGTAAAGATAATAACTAAAGAAACGATTTATATTCTGTAGTTTGGAAAACGGTGAAGGAAAACATCGTGAGGAAACCGGCATTCATTTATTTTTTGTTAAATGGAGCTATTGTTATTTTCTTTTTTTTATATATGTTTTGTTATAACTGTCGGAACCTTATAAATTTAATTTAATTTAAAGTTTTTCTACCCTATGTTTTTTGTTAAGAAATAAATGACTTATGACTTATGACATGTCTTAAAACCAAAAATTCGAAGACACCCCGCGTGGTAGATTATCGCCCAGTCCCTCTCATAGAGAGAAGGCTTGTGTCCCAGTAGTGGGAACATTATTAGTGATGACGATGAGTTTTTTTTTTAAATAAATGTCGCTGGACATTAACACACAGCGCCACCTAGTGCCACACTTAGCAAAGCTTGTGTCGTGGTCACCAGGTAGTTGATATACTACATGTATACTTTTTTTTTGTTTGTAAATACATAGTAATTACTTGATTTTAGAACTGTCAAACATTTGAATTCTAAGTTTTTGCTTCTTTGTTCAAACTCTTGTATATAGCATAAAATGGTTCATATGTAAAGAAAACTATAACTTGACTATAAATACCCGGGCTACATAAAGCCTTGTTTTCAACCGATTGTTGGAGTAATGAAAGAAACATTGACGTTATACGTTAATGACTTGTCTTAGAGAAAAACAAGTTATTTATTTTGTTATGTTATAAATATCTTTGACGCATCTCGTGACTTGGAACTCTGTGGTTTTACAACTTTTGAAGGCTTACGATGATTCTACGTCATCTCGCAGGAGTCGGACACTTTTAATAGAATAAAAGTGGACGCACAATTATCCGCGCCGAAAGAATCGACTGCGCCGAAAGATACTTTTCTCATCCGTATAACGTTTTGACGCGAATAAGTGTACGAGGTTTCATAGAATTTCATACCAGTAATTCTAAAATTCGATTCTTTCGGCTCGTTCGCTTCCTTCGGCTCTGATAAGTGTGCGTTCAACTTAAGGCGCGTCTCCGAGCAAAAACCGTTTTTTGTGCAGATTTTGGAGCCAACTCCTCTTTATCCAAAAGAAGTACCAACTAATAAAAAATACATTAAATTTCTACATATTCTTGACTTCAAAATGGTAGTTTTTTTTTGTTAAGTAGGCATCATAATGTTTAATAAATCCCCTCACAACGAAACCACAGGAATGAGAAATAACGATTTATAATATGCATCTCCTCGTAAAATTACCATTATTTTGATTTGCTACTTATACTAATGGATAGGCAACTTAATAATGAACATAATGCTAGTTTTATTTTTCCTGAAGTTGAAAATTTGATTTTATAAAGAATAAAATAAAACCGACTTCAAAAAAAACAAAAAAGTGAAAAATAACTTTAGCTTCTGAAGTCGGTGACCTTTGTTTGATTGCTTTAGTTTTTTTGTCACCGACTTCAGAAGCTAAAGTTATTTTTCACTTTTTTGTTTTTTATGAAGTCGGTTTTATTTTTTGCAAAAAAGTTTTTATTTTTAACTTTTTAGTGGTTCACATGTGCTTGATACATGGAAAGTGCATACCGTTACAATTACAACAAGCCCAAACACGACTATGGTACATTGTCTCATTATGGAGTTCCGTGACTCTTGGCTTCATCATTAGTTCTGATAGTAGAATGGTTCTTATCAAACGCAAATGCTTCACTTGTTGTAGAAAATACCAAAATCGCAACACGTTTTCATATAAAATTTGAAGAGTTCCCTCGATTTCGCCAAGATTCCATCATCAGATCCTGATTTGGTGGCTATGGGACCATTTGGAAAGAATACCCTTTCCAACAAAAAAATAATTTTCCAAATCGGTTGGCAAGCGACGGAGTTATGCCCGAACAAACATAAAAAAAAAAAAAAAAAAAAAAATAGAAACATCCGAATTGAGAACCTCCTCCTTTTTTAGAAGCCGGTTAAAAAACCACTCATTTCGCGCTATTTGGCCCGCAGTGGCTGACGTAACAACCACTTTGTAGTGCAAGCTGATTAGAACTTTATTCCAACAGTATTTCAAACGAAGTTTGACCCACCACAAATAGAGTTGCTAATTTAGCTCGGGGAGGCGCCTTAAGGCATCAACCGATGCCTACCCTTAAGCACTAAGCAAATTTAGAAGTACCAACTCGAAAGCCCATGGTTTTGATAGCACCAACTCTTGTCACATAATCTGTACTTGCCTAATCATTACAGCTAAATCGATGAAGACTTAGCGTTTTGTCGATGACCGCAGGTGTCACGTTACTCGACTCACTCACTGACACGTCACTAAGTCAATATGACGTGATATGAGGCTGATGGACGTACGCCTCAAGTCGGAGGGACGTGTTCATCGCGTGACAGGTGTGAGCCGTGACGCTTGACGCGTGAAATGACGTAACGTGTCTGTCACGCGTGTTTCGTTTTTTTTTTTTTTTTTGTAAAATTTTGAAAAAAGAATTTTGGGTGGGTGCCGTCTTCCGTACCTTTGTGTTTTTTTTTTGTGTTATGGGTAATTACTTCAGTTTTGTTATTGTATTTGTATAAAATGTTGGTATTGTTAAACACAATGAAAAAGCTGCCTTTGAACAAAATAATTTTCATGTTAGCTTTACTCAGTATTTCAGAACACAAGCCTTATAAATCCTTTATTTTAAAATGACAAGCATCCTGTATATGTATATAATTGAACTGAATGCATAAAAAGTTTGACTTACAAGTATAAGGAAATAAACTCCAAACTTCCAGAATATACTACAGGTATGAAGTAAAACTGAAGACGGTGTGTTGCATGTTGAATACTTTAGAAGATCATGAAATGACGTCATAAAATACAGTGTCATGTTCTGAAAACGGATTACACCAAGTAATTTTAGTCTAAACTTAGTTTTTTTGTGTCCTGTAATATAAAGTTAGTGAATAGAGTATAAAACGCGTCAGGAGCAGTGGGCACCTCAAGTTATTGAACAGGGAAAATACTCATGAAGTGAATTAGGAATCACTTCTTGACAAAAGTTGAACAAGAAAATAAATGTAAACAAGATGAGCACCACTCTATTCCTACTCGTTCGTTTTACAAAATCTACATTAGACTGAGAAATAATAATACATCACCTGTTGAGATTATCACCATCGTCATCAGCATCATCATATCAGCCGAACGACGTCTACTGCTGGACATAGGCCTCCCCAAAGCGTCGCCACATTGACCGGTCCTCTGCATCTTGCTTCCAGTGGATCCCTGCAACCTTTACCAGGTCATCGGTCCACCTATTGGGAGGGCTTCTACCGCAATACTGTTCAGATACACCATCGGAGAAAAGATGTGACAACTTACGTACAGTAAGTCGTGTATTCGACCCCAGACTGGCGCATTACTTTGTGTAATTTATTTCATCACCACTGCTCTCAAAACGGTTAAGGAGGATATCGTGAGGAAAGCGTCACGTTCTAGATCCAACACTTCGAAGACAAATCATCTAAAAATTCGCACTAGGCCCACGTTGTGGATTATAACCTGGTCTCTCTCATTATGAGGAGGCCGTGTCCCAGCAGTGGGAACTTTATAGGCTGATGGATGATGATGATGACTCCGTCGTTTTTTGATGATAAGAACACTATCAATGCCTTAGTATTAAGACGACTCGAATGGCGCAGTGGTATTAGGGTCCCGGGTTCGAATCCCGGTAGGAGCAAATGTTAGTACCTATGATGAGCATGAACATTTGTTTCCGAGTCATGGATAAAGAATACAAGTAGTATATCAACTATTTGGTGTCAACGACACAAGCCTTGCTTAGTGTGGCACTAGATGGCGCTGTGTGTTAATGTCCTGCGATTTATTTATTTTATTAAGTCCACCTCTGTACTATGTGGTTGAAGTGTTAAATAAACAAATAAATACTTAACTCATTCACTTATGTAACATCACTACCAATGTAGTCAAACATTGGTGTCGATTCTGTTGTGCACAAACTTAACTTAATTTAGACTATTGCTATCTTTTACTAAAAGGCAGTGCGAGAAAAGGACGGCTATAGCTATGCACTAAGTTAGAAATGTCAAACTAGTTTATGCCTTGCGCTTCACCGTGTTTTTAGTCGACATGTTTTTACGTACAACCTTCATTAACAGCTATAAATTATGTCCGTCTCTTTCTCATTTTATTAGTGAGAAAAATATAGAAATAGCCTAAATTAAGTTTAGTTTGTGCACAACAGAATCGACACCATTATCTCATTCATTTAAACTCCACTCTAATTATTTTATGTCACAGCTTTTGTATAAGATACCTCGCCATGTTAAGTTGTGGTTAGTCACCTATGTAACACAAGAAGGTACATCAACACAGTTACATACACTCTTATATACAAGTACATAAAGCGCACGTTAATGTAATTAGATTTACGTCAAAGCAAACAACATTAAGAAGTGAGTTGCTAACTGGTATCTTCAAGCTTTAACCCTGAGTGTGGTAGCTAGAATTAGCAGCTATGGTTGGGTGTTATGAAATCTAGATTTAGTCCTTGAAATGTTAAATAATATTTCATGAAGTTAAGGCTTTCACAATTTTTCTTGTATGTGTGTGTATTTATCTGGGTTGTGGAGGTCAGATTTCAGATAGACAGTCGCTCCATGTAAAATACTGGTATTCAGCTGCATCCGGTTAGACTGGAAGCCGACCCCAACGTAGTTGGGAAAAGGCTAGGCAGATGATGTGTGTGTATATTTGAGTGTTTTAAGAGTAATATACTAATACAAGAAAAAATGTGATATTTATTTTAAGCACTCCTACAACCTGAATTTCACACATCGAAACTGAAAAAAATTGATATGTGGTTATGGCTTAGATGGCCACAAAATTAAAAATAATACATGCCCGAGAAAGTTCGATTATTTCTCTAGGGAGTGCTCATAATAAATATCACAAGTTTTCTTGTATTACAGACACTCAAATACACACCAAAAGAGATAACGGTCTGATTTACTTAAAAACAGCTGTCTGTTATCTTTTCGGTGAACATGGACTTAAGGTCCATTGTTCGAAAAGATGACGGTCTGATTATCTAAAACGGCTGTTTAAAACGCATTTTTGTATGACAAAATGTCACAGTGACAGCTGGTTTTAGATAATCAGACGCTTATTTTTTCGGTGAACATGGACCTTAGTAGTTTGAATGTGACATTTTTTTTGCTTAGTCTTGTCACATATTTCAACGAATACGGCTTTGACCAAATTTACAGATATTATTATTAAACAAAAATTATTATATTCCCTAGAAAGTATGGGCAAAAACTATTATGGTTATTCCTACCTAGTTGATTGGTAAACTTTCCCATCACTCAAAGCCCACCTCAACGTATCTACTAGTCTTACATGTTAACAAATCTTATCTCTGACACCATAAAATCCCATCAGGTAGGTAGTACCCTAACATTGATGGGGGTCCAATTAGAGCAACATCCGTTGATAACAGTTCAGTGAACACGCGTTAGGTGGCGCCTGAGAAGTGTGAGAGTGCCTTTAGTTGGACATTATTACGTGTCCGATGGAAATTGATAGGAATTTGATGTGTCATTGCTGTAAATGGGGTTGTGTTAAGGTTTTTGAGAGAATTGGGCTTTTATTATAAAATTGAGGTGTTCAAAATGGTTTTCCAATATTATTATTGTTTTATTTTAAGGAGGTAATAATATTTTTAATCTGCAGCCAACCCGCACCAGCTTCACCCGGTGATGATTTTACAAACAACACTTCAACCCCTATTTCAGCCACTTTGGGGTTGTATTTTCAAAACCCTTTCTTAGCGGATCGCTATTGTGGCTATTTGTGTATATGTGGTATAGGGATTTTTAGCACGATCTGTCTACTGGTTTACAAACGATTTTATAAGTATAACATAATTGATTAATAATTGTTTGTAACGGAATATTATTTAATTAAAAAATGCAGAAAAAGTGTATAAGAACTAATTCAAAACATTATTAGAATAGACACTGAAATTCAGCATAATAAATTAATGCAGTCATTAAGGAATGGTATGTAGAGCTTTTCCAGCCACACTAATGGACTTAGTAGCTCGTAAATATTGAGTTTTTATTGCCGACTGCTTTAATAAACTGCTTGAGTAATCAGGAAGATTAATGCAACGCTTATTCCACTTCCCTTTACAGGGGTAAGTATATTTTTTTATTTCTATTTATAAATTAAAAACTAAGACTGCATTTAGAGGCGGTTATTTGAATGCAAGTTTTTTTTTCCAGAGTGTTTGTGCTCGACAAGAAGTGTCAAAACGTCAAAATTATGACAGGAGCAATCTCTATCAAATAACAACCATCCTCTATCAAATTCACACACATAATTGGTGAACAAGAGGTGTCAAAATTCTACAGGGGGTTGAAAGCATTGAACTGAGTCGCGTAGCTTAGACAAAAGAAGATTAAGTTACCGTTAAGTTCCTTGTGTGATACTGACAACGTAGTCAGCAGGCACTTAGTGGAGTACGAGGGTTGCTACACATGTGGTGGAGTCGGTAGATTCAATTCGGCATTATTTAGTTCAACAGAGCCGACCCGAAGCAATGCACATGTAGTCGCCTTTCATTCGACTCGGTATTTAGTTACCTACCAAGCCGAACGGATTTATCCGAACTTCATCATCTGATTTTTTTCTACCTTTTTTGAGCTTGGCTTTCAGTCTAACCAACACTACTCCACACCAATGTTTTTCGAGGGTCAACTGAGTACCATTGAAACCCTGTAATGTTTTTTTTTAATATCGTAAGGATTTTATTGATGTTGTTTTTATTTTTTAATGATTTTTTAATGAATTGAATTATATTTAATGATTTTTAATTAAGTAATTGAGTGATATTTTATGATTTTTAATGAATTTAATATTATTTTATGATCTGTGATGAATTTAATGATATCTATATTTTATGATTATTAATGATTTCTTTGCGACCATTATTTTATCGGGTTGAATTGTATTTTTCTGGTCTTCTTATGGGTATTTTTGCCTGAAATAAAACACTATTTATTTTTTTATTTTTTAATGAGACTGGTTGTCAGGTTTTAAGGCCTTTGCCATATTTTTAAATTACGTCCGTTTTGTATAATACTTACGTATTACTGTTCGTTAATGTGCCTTCTTTCGTAGCTATCGGTGTTTATATAAACAAAGAATATCATATCCGTATCACCTGATTCATATTAAAACCAAAGAAAGCTTTTCTATGACGTATAATTGTTTCTAACCGTCAGTAGGCAAAATGTCAAACAAACAAAGATAGCAACATACCGATACCGGCGAGTAAGTTATTGAAAATGACCGTTAATGGAGAGCAGCGGTAGCCCAGTGGTGGTGGCCCCGACTTACGAACAGTAAGTCGTGGGTTCGAACCCAGACAGGCATATTACTTTGTGTAATTTATTACATCACCGCTGCTTTCAAAACGGTGAAGGAAAACATCCTGAGGAAACCGGCATGTCCTAGAAACAAAAATTCAAAGACATGTGACACCTACCAATCCGCACTGGGTCCGCGTGGTAGATTATAGCCCATTCCCTCTCATTATGAGGAGGCCGTGTCCTAGCAGTGGGAACATTATAGGCTGATGAGGATGATGATGATGATGACCGTTAATCGTGTTTAGATCCAAACCGACCCGAAAACGTATGTGTGTAGCACCCCTGATTTTAAAGCCACCGAGCGCGTGAGTGCGAGTTTAAAGTAGCATCACTTGTTCCTCGGTTAGCAAAGAGACTTCGTTAAGTGAATTAGTGAAGGTGAATATTTGCACTGGATGTCGCTTTCAAGGAGAATTTTCGCGACGGAAAATTCCGAACACTGTATAACGCTTTTAAAGGTACTGGAAAATAGGATTTTGCGCTCGGGAATGGAGACAATGGGGTAGGTAAACGCGATGTGGGATTTCCTTTTAAATTCAGTGAAAGAGAATTGGCAAACCACATATTTTGAAAGCCAATAGACTGGTGGAGATTTCGGAGATGGGTTATATGTACAGTGGAAAATAGGGAAACATTAATGTCAAAAAATACACCGCAACTAGTCAAAAAGGCTAACAATTTAATGTTTCATCTTCGATACAGGATTTTTTGGTAGGTGTACCTACATTAATATTGTAAAAGAGATAAAGATATAGGAGCTGATCTACGGAACGAACCATGTGATTTATACAAAGTATTTCACTATTGGTTTTTCACAGTTTTTCAGAGTTCGAGAAACGCTTCTTAGTGTGAGTACATTAAATACTTGAACTACTTGTTACTATATTTAGAGCAGCTAGTATCGACTGTTCTACCTAAATATGAAGAAGACTTAAAACAGGCCTTTAAGATCCTACTACAAAATGCGAGCAGTCAATATTGTCAGCTTAGAATTAGAAAAACTGAATAGACTCGGTGGGACTTTGTAATAAAAGTAGTTGACTGTATTAAAATAGGTGTAATACCACAATTAACATATACAACAAGTTATGAAGACCGTACAAAGAAATGCCCGGAGTGGCCGGCGTCTGTGAGCAGTGAGTGGTAGGGCGCGCAGCGCCGCTCGCGTAGCCGGGTTCAGTACCCCGAGCCCCGCGCCCTCCCCGCAGTCATCCACGCATATGTGAGGCACCGACAAAAACGGTACTTTAAGTTCCAGTCACAATATTGAGAAAACATGAATTAACACTCTCTTCAGCAAGATGGAAATCCTAAGCCAAGAGCTGAGCCTAAATTATCGGATCCCTATTAATCTTTCATATCTACGTCAAACTAGCAGCCTGTGTTCAGATCTGACGTCAAAGGCCGAAGCTGACAAGTGTTATGAACCTAATTCCGTTATTATAAAGCCTAGATCTTGCCAGATATGTACTAAGCTTCTAAATTGATTAAAGCAACTAGGTCGGTGTCCTAAGCAAGATATTGTTTGAAATTATTATGTTAAAAGTTTTTTGAGCGAGTTTCGTAAGAATAATTGTTAATGTTTTAGATTTGATGGACTCTGTAAAAATATGTAAATGATATCTAAGCAGAAAAGAATTTAAGGCCGTCAAAAAAAATCCGAATCGCCGTCAACTGGGAAAGTGCCCAGAAGGCTGGCAGCTACCACGTGGGATGGCAATGCTGATTTGAACGAGAAATATATCAGTTCTTAGGTCACGGGAAGTGTTAACCAACCATTCGGCGATACTTATATTGTCGCATAAGGTAGGTTGGTAAACATTTGTGAAATGTGTAAAATACGTATCAGAGACCCTACTCCCTAACACTTCGTCCGTATTTTCGGATCTATTCGCGTCTCTCACACGCACTCGTCTGCAGACGTGCGCGAGAGAGACGGATAGATCCGAATATACGGACGAAGTGTTAGGGAGTAGGGCCTCAGGTACAGTTAAGACGGTTCGGAAAATATGCGTACACGACTCCGAACACCAGACTCTAACAGTTTTCGGCATAAGAAAAAACTACCCTTAAACGACAGAAAATATCCAGCAGGTCTATAAAATGGTTAGTATTTTTAAAACAACTCCAGATTCCCGAAAAAACACCACCTCAAAAATTCTAAAACGATTTTAAAAACTAACCCACGGTTTTACCAACATGTTGAAATAAAATACAGCGGTTACAATTTTCACGAACACTATTACGGCATATATTTTGTCAAGTCGAGAAAGTTTGAAACAGGAAATTGGTAAATCGAAGTTCGTCCAACTGTTGGTCTTACCAGGAAAATATTCTAAATTGCTTTGATATTTTCATAAAAAGTTTTGTTTTCTGTTTTGTTCGCTTGTGTTTTCTCTGTGTTATTTTTAGATTTTATATCTGAGTTGTTCATTATAGAAATTGAAGACTATTAATAAGTTTCAATGATCTCAAAGATTTAATGACTGAGTTTAGACTGATCACAGTCTTGTCTTAGACTTCTCATCAGGTGTGAGACTCATCATCATCTGCCTAGCCTTTTCCCAACTATTTTGGGGTCGGCTTCCAGTCTAATTGGATGCAGCTGAATACCAGTATTTTACAAGGAGCGTCTGACTTCCACAACCCAGTCAATACTGGGAAATACGATATCACTTAGTAAGACTGGTCGTCAGACTTTTTGGGCCACTGTTGGTGCTGGCTAAGATCTATAAAAGTTTTTTGACCTATTGCCCTTATTAAAGTCACTGTCACACAACTGTCAAACTTCAAAAATTACTGAGTTTAGACTTAATTTCTCATCAGGTATGAGGCTCAGATCTATAAAAGTTTTTTGACCTTTTGCGAGGGGTTATCTATTAATGTCATTGTCACACAACTGTCAAACTTCACACCTTGAACCTTGAAGTGTCAGCTGTCAAACTACATTTGCCTTAAATACTTTTTGGTTTACACTTATTTTAACATCCATATCTCAACTGCTGTACTAAGTTTGTTAATTACCATAAAAATAAGTTGTAAACAAAACAAAATGTTTACTTTTAAAACCAAAGGTTAGAAACAATGGTGGTAGAAACTGCTTTGAATATAGCGTGTCATTGCACTGGGACACATGTGTAAGAAGTTTGGTAAGCAAAATTAGTCGTCTTTTAAACTATCATTATTTATTTTCTTCAGAAATGGAATGATACTTTATATGAAGCATTTTCTTGTCGTTTTTTTTTTCGTTCTGATAATCAGTATAAGTGTCTATATGGCTTTGGCGAATAAGTGATGAATGTAATCGTAACCTTTTATTCGATTTCTTGATGTACTGTAGTCATAGTAAAGAAAGAAAGAAAGAAAGTAAAAGCATTCATTCAGTATACAAATTACACAGAAAAAAAAAACAAATATATGTTTAAAAATTAAAAGAAATGAAACTCGTCCTGTGCGAGGCCAAAAGGCTCCTATCTCGCATGGTGCTGTAACATTAAAAAAAAAACGTCACAGCGCTGGTATTCTGATAGGGCCAAAGTGAAGGCAAGTATGCTGTATGATACTCGTATTAGCGGGCTCAAAGTTAGACAACAGTTGTTACTAACATGAGGACATTTTGGCACAACTGAATCTTATTCTAAGCTTAGTAACTCAAAAATTCTGCTGGGAGGTTTGTCAGGCCCCAGGTAAGTGGCATAGGAGCCGTTGTGGAGAACTGCCTTATGCATGCTGCATGCTGCCGGGTACATACAGATTATCATCCAAAATTTGACCAAAAGACTTTCAATCCCGCTGCCCAAACTCTCAAGCAGTTTGTCGCAACCACGATGCGTGAAATGCAACCAAGCTATTCAAATCAGCGCAAGCCACAAAAACAGAATTGAGATATTATGCAAATACTTGATTGTATGCAGATGGCCGATAATAGGCTACACTTTGAAATCGACGTTCAATTCTCCATAATGAGTGAGACAATAGGCTTAATACAGCCGTTGACTATACAAGGTTTTGATCAAGATAGTGATCGTAATTGGCTTGTGAGATGGGCGTGGCTAAGAAATTGCATGGCGCTTGAATATTGTTCACAAAAAACGTTATGGTCTACTGACTATTTGGGGTCAGGGGTATGTAACGTTTTTCGGTAAATAATTTACATATCATATGAGTTGCATGGGATATTCCGTAATTATTTTGTTTGGAGCAGCGGTGGCTCAGTGGTGGCGGCTCTGACTTACGAACAGTAAGTCGTGGCTTCGAACCTTGACAGGGGCATTACTTTGTGTCATTTATTTCATCACCACTGCACCGTTTTGAACAGTGAAGGGAAACATCGTGAGGAAACCGGCATGTCCTAAAACTAGGCGTTGTGACATCTACCAAGCGCACTGGGCTTCCGTTGGTAGATTATATTGGAATAATGATAAGAGCAGTGGTAGGATGGTAGAGTATATTCATTCGTGGACAATATTTTTACACGCAAGTTACAAAGTCCGGTTACTAAGTATCAGAACATAAACAGAAACCGTAACTATACTAATTTCAAATCAGTGACAGACATGTGTTAAATATGATTATTCTCACAGGCCAGTGCATACATAAATATGCAACCTCCAATACGCCCCCTTAATCTATTACACATGCGTATGATTACTTCTGTACTTGTCAGTACTCGGTACATAAAACAACATAAATCACTAACACTTCTATGTTCAAAAGTATAGTACAAAAACAGAAGAAATCTAACAAAATAAAATATGCATAACAAAACTACAAATTATCTATTACACAAAGCACTTCTAGAAAACCTACAACATCAAACATTTAACTATTCGTCGCCCCCTTAATAGAATAATTTGCCAGGGATAAATCCTTTAAAAATTCTCTCAGCTTCGGGCTGTGAACACTTTTGGTTAAGATGTCCGCTATCATCTTATCAGTTGACATGTACCTTATTTCAACTTTCGTTTGTCAGTACACATTCACGAATAAAATGATACTTGATATCTATATGCTTTGTCCTATTATGCATCATTTTGTTAGCTGCAATTTTATGCGCCGACTGATTGTCATTGTAAATTACTACTGCTTTACTATCCACAGCTGTCAAACTGTTCAGTAAACTACGTAAATAAAGAGCTTCCTTCGAAGCTTGACTCAGTCCTACGTACTCTGCCTCTGTGGTGGACAAGGATACTGTCGCTTGCTTCCTACTCTCCCATGACACTATATTTTTACCTATCTTGAAAATTAATCCCGTGAAAGACTTTCTATCAAGTGCCCCTCCCCAATCTGCATCAACGTAGCCTCGTAAGTCTAAATCCCCGGACTTCCTAAAAGTGAGACAAAGGTTAGACGTACCTTTTAAATACCTTAAGACCCGTTTCGCGCATTTAAAGTGTATTTCATCATAGCACGAATTGAATTGTGAAAGTACACTTACCGCATGTGCTATGTCTGGTCGTGTATTACAGGCCAAGTAATTTAGACACCCTATCAAGCTTTGATATGGCAGATCGCTATGTGAATTTGTCGATCTTTCTAATTTCATACCGACTTCCATTGGGGTCAAAAATGGCTTAGCGTCTGTCATGTTAAAGTCATTCAAAATGTCTGAAATGAACTGTTGCTGATCTAGAAAAATAACATCTTTGTCTCTTCTCAGCCTCATGCCTAAAACATGCCTAGCCGGCCCTAAATCCTTCACTTTAAACTTGTCAAGCAAATCGTTTTTTAACTTTTGCTTTTCTTGTGCACAATTTCCAAAAATAAAAAGGTCATCTACGTAAATAACGACAATCAACTTCTTATTGTTTTTAAGCTGCTTTTGATACAAACACGGTTCTATTTTTGATTGTACAAAGCCTAAATTCAACATTTCTTTATCCAATTCCTTGAACCAAGCATTCGAAGCTTGTTTCAATCCATACAAAGAACGCTGCAGTTTGCATACCTTGGTTTCTTGACCTTTGACTACTGCTCCTTTTGGTTGGAGCATGAAAATGTCCTCTTTAATTTTGCCGTACAAAAAGGCAGTAGTTATATCCCACTGATCAATAAACCAATCGTATTCAACAGCTAGCGAGAACAATAATCTTAGAGTAGAGCTTCTAACTACAGGAGAATAAGTTTCTGTATAATCTACACCACATACCTGTGTGAAACCTTTTGCTACAAGTCTAGCCTTGTATTTCGTTACCTTGCCATCGCTATCTTTCTTGATTTTGAATACCCATTTGCATTGGATAGGCTTCTTATCAGCTGGAAGATCCACCAACGTCCAAGTCTGGTTCTCCTTTAGTGACATAAGTTCATTATCTATCGCTTTTTGCCATAAATCACCATCTGGTCTCGCCAACGCTTCATTAATAGTCAATGGATCACCATCAAGATTGCTCTCCTTGGCATACATAACATTGCATCCGTACCGATCGACTTGTCTGCGTTCTCTTACAGGATACCTTCTTACTGATTCAGGTATTCTGACTTCTTCTTCAGTCAATACGTCATCAGGTACTCGCTCTGGTACTACAGGGACAGGTCTTATCTCCTCCGATACTTCTACATTCTCGTCTATAGTATCACGATACATATCATCGTGAGCCTCCAAGTGTTCAGATCTGCTCGTAGATCCGTTGGGTAAACTGGAAGGAACAGAATCTGTATTCAGGTTTATAATTACTTCCGTTTCTTTTACGTTTTCCTTTTGTAGAAAGACGTTTTCTAGAAATTTGACATCTCTCGCAGTCGTCACTTCACCTGTCTTGGGATTCATTAGACGATAACCCTTCTGATTATCTGGATATCCAATAAAAATCATTGGTTCCATCTTCATGTCCAGTTTGCGTCTCTTTTGTTTTGGTAACAATCTATATGCCAAGCAGCCAAAGATTTTCAGATGACTGACATCCACATCTTTTCCAGTCCAAAGCTTCTCTGGTACCGCATTATTCAATGCTTTCGTGGGACTTCTGTTCTTTAAGTAAACAACAGTATTTACAGCTTCGGCCCAATACTTCTTGCTTAGATTCGATTCTGAAAGTAATGTTCTTGCCTTTTCTATTATAGTACGATTCGCTCTTTCTGCGACAGAATTTTGTTCCGGCGTGTATGGTACAGTCGTCTGGTGTTTTATACCTGCAGACTTCAAAAACGATTTAAATTTACCATTACAGTACTCTGCGCCATTGTCAGATCTTAGACATTTAATAGATTTACTTGTCTCATTCTCAACTTCCGCCTTATATTCACGGAACTTATCGAAAGTTTCACTTTTGTTCTTCAAAAAATAAACATGAGTCTTTCGAGTATAATCGTCAATAAATATAAGAACATACCTCGAACCACCGAACGACGGCTCCTCAATTGGTCCACAAACGTCGCTAAAAACCAACTGTAAGACCTCGTTCGCTCTCGTACCTTGTTTTTTAAAGGGACTTTTGCATGTCTTTCCTTCGATACATGAAATACACGGCTCGCATAAATCGGTACTCTTAAATTCCATACCGCTTACTAAAACTTTCATTTTATTCATATAATTACGCGATAAATGAGCTAATCTTTTATGCCAAATATTCGAAATAATTTCATTTCGTTTTGACAATGTCAAATTCACTACGTTATTTTGAGTTTCTGACAACTCATAGATTCCGCCGACCTCTTGACATCTTGCTATAGTTTGATTTTTATTTTTAATCATGCAACCTTCATTGTCAAAATTCATGCAATAATTCTTCTTGGTCAAATCGCTCACCGAAATTAGGTTCATGGATAAATCAGGAACAAATAAAACGTTTTCTAAAATTAATTTTTCGTTTTCGCTGACTTGTGGCTCAGCATTTCCTCGTCCTTTCACCAATAACTTCTCTCCGTTTGCTACTGCGATCTTCATGTTGCCCTTTACATGTGTGTAAGACAACAATTTGTTTTTATCATGGGTCATATGATTTGAGCACCCACTGTCTAAATACCACTTATCTTTGTTTATCGCCCCCTTCGTATTCAGGCAGATATTCGCGGTTTTGATCCGCTCCTTGCATTCAGACGCCTTGTGTCCTTGCTTGTGGCACTTAAAACACTTGTAGACGAACTTCTGCTTACGATCATTTGTTTTAGTGTTAGATCTTGCATCGTTCTGTACTTTACGTGTAACTAAAACTTTATCGTACTCTGTGTTCAACTTACTCTGTCTACTTCCTTCTTGTAACAATTTCATTTTAATTTGCTCCAACGTGATTTCTTGTCCACTATTATCTACAGCCATAATGAGAGGGCTGTACTCAGCGGTCAATCCACCCAGCAAAATCGATATGATCCAATCATCAGGGATTTGAGCATCAATATCGGACAATTGTTGTGTCAGGAACGTAATTTTGGATATGTAGCTTTCCATAGAATCGAAATTCTCTAACTTACAGTTAAAAAGTTCTCGCTGAATATGTATACGTCTTCCCCAACCTTTGTCTTCATACGCTTTCCGTAAGCTATTCCAGGCTTCTTTCGCAGTCTTCGCATTGTAAACGTGGGTAAAGCACTCTGGTTCTAACAACAAGCATATTGTCGTTCGTGCCTGCCGGTCTACGTCAGCATTTACTACATCTGTAGAAATTACTCCCCACCAGTTTTTATTCTCCAAATAATTTCGCACCAGGAATTTCCAGTATCGGTAGTCGGACGAATTTTTCAGCTTCTTAATACCACTTATGCCAACTTCAGCTGACATAATTGAGATTTCGTAAGTTTCACAAGCACACGATAAATATTCCACTCAATTAAAAATTATGCTCTAGCATTTATGCTTCCGGGACCTGGGCCCATAACCTATTGGAATAATGATAAGAGCAGTGGTAGGATGGTAGAGTATATTCATTCGTGGACAATATTTTTACACGCAAGTTACAAAGTCCGGTTACTAAGTATCAGAACATAAACAGAAACCGTAACTATACTAATTTCAAATCAGTGACAGACATGTGTTAAATATGATTATTCTCACAGGCCAGTGCATACATAAATATGCAACCTCCAATAGATTATAACCCGGTCCCTCTCATATAGAGAAGACCTGTGTCCAAGCAGTGGGAACATTAATATGCTGATGATGATGATTTTGTTTTTTTTGCTGCATATAGAAATGTGGATCCTAATATTAGGATGGACTCAGACAGATGGGTCAGACTTAGTTGCGGTTGGAAGAGCACAAAACATTAAAATCATTTCATTTTCTCAGGCGTGACTTTAATGATTGTAAAACCTTTGGTTTTAAGTTTGAAGTCCCAAACCAAGTGTCGATGTTTTTTTAAAAAAAATCAGCTGGGAACAGCTGATTTTTTTGAAGAGTTCAAGTGCGAACATAATGTAGGGAACAGCAGATTTTTTTTTCGGTTCGTCCCATAGTAAAAGTTGTTCAAAATGATGAGTACAATGACCCCTTTTCGGGTTTAGTGTAAACAAAAAATAATGTTGTATGAAACAGCGTTGTGTGTATTTTAAATCGTTATTGAAGCAAACGCTGGCAAATCAAGCTACCCGCAACTGTCACATTTTCCCAATCTACCTTGAACCTAATGCGAAAGAAAATAAAGAAAATTAGAGAGAGGAAATTGAAAATAAAGTGTGAAAATACACTCTTATAGAAGACGAACTTGTTCCTCCATAATTGCGATATTTTTTAATATGTATTCTACAACATACCAAGGATCTTTCTAGTTACGGAGATATTGCGGGTCAAAGTTGAAGCTTTATCAAAACAGTTTTTTAATACGTAAATGTTTTTAATGTTCTTAACCTTTAAACACTACCACGACCCCCACACTATTCAATCTATCCACCGGCACAAAATTTTAGTACATTACATTGTACAGTTTTACGTAAACGTGATTTTTCACCCCAAAAAAAAAACATTTTCCAATAATAATTTTGCGTACCTATAGGGTTTGTAAGTATGTAGGTAAGTTGTAGATAATACTCGGTTAACGGCTTCATGGAAAGTCTGTTTACACTCTGTATATTAAAGAATTTTGACAGGTTGAAATAGCTTGATGTACCTACTGGCGTTTATACCTATGCGAAGCGAAGAAGTAATTTTATTGTTTTTAAATGAAGCCGTTAGTCAAAGGTAATTGTAGGTCTCAAACTTTATTAAAAATATTAAAACAAAGTCCAAGGTAAAAAATTAATTGCATAAAAAGAATAAAAATTAAAATGACCACCACAAAAATTGCCAGCCAACAACTTTCTCTAGCTAGTTAGAAACAAAACGATCAAATAGCATTTATTTTTCTTTAAAAAAGCCACTAGACTGCTGAGCCTTTATACCCCAAGCCAGCTCTTACAGAGAGCGGAGCGCCTAAACAAAAGAGCCGTAAATAGTGCATTGTTCATGGAGACCCAGCCAAAGAGCCCCTAACAACTTTGTGGGGTTTTCAAGTTCACAATTTTTATTCTAAACGGGGTTCTTAAATTCGAATTTTAATTTTTTTAAAGGGTTTTTGTTTTACGATCGTTTTTTGTTTTAAGCTTTTCTGGGGGTCTTATTTCTTTTGTTGTTTCGTCGTAGTTCAGGACTCGAAAGTGTTGACCTAAAATGGGTCACTCTAGGGTAGGCTGAAGTGTTCAGTCGATAAATCAGTGCGGTAACAACCTAGTTTATTTCTAACGGACGTTGGTTTTTTGTGGCTAGATGTAAAGATAATTTTTAGTAGAGAACGTAATGATTGCATTCATTTTTAGTGGCGGAGTAACTGGGTAAGGTTTAAAGAGAATGAATGCCCCGTTTATGTATGAAGCCTTGAATGTAAATGAGTTCCTATTGAAGTTTAAAAGCCAGGAATTAAATTCAAGACCACCATTTTTATGTTGTTGAAAAAGTCGTTTTATTTACGGATAAGTGGACTATTTGAAACAAAGGAATAAATAAATACTACAAAACAAAATTAATTCCACATTTCCCGGCTAAAAAGCCGCATCCTTATTTAAAATTCTGATAGCCCTACTAATATACAATTAAAACAGTTCCCAGCATTTATTCGCAAAAAGACAAAAGTCTGATGTCTCAATCGCGTTTATTTCAATTACAAATCAGCTTGAATATTCATACGCCGAAAGCTATGTGTGTCTAGAACGTGCGCAAGCGTCGGCCCGCCCTCGACGCTGATTGGCCGGCCAATTTTGAATTGGCCAATAGCGTTCGCGCGGGAAACGCTACGTGTAATTTTGGCATAATTAGTCACGCATTCGAGTAGTAAGGTTGTGCTTTCCGCAAAAAAATATTCATGTGTTTGTTGCCTGACATGAGCCATTGTTTAGGGCAGCCAGTTTATGTTGTATTGTTTCTAAAGTAATTGTTATATTGTTTTGAAGACATTGAGATATCTAGAGAAGTCATCGGTGATGAATTTCTTTGTTTCTATTACGAATAACCGAATTTTAGAGAATACCGTTACGCCATTTATTATGTTGTTGAGGTCAACTAGTACCTAACTATTGTAGCCACTACTCTGTGATTGATTGCTAAACTTAGACCTAAATACCTAGGTATACTAACTTAGCCTACGTAGTGCCGACGGTACTATTCAATTTTAATAATACCTACTCCGTAAAAAGCTCGTATTCGTCACTCTGTTGAGTCATCATTATATCTGTCTAAGCCACAACATAGACTGTGAATTGGCAAGCATAATCCTAGATCCAGAAATTCGTAGACAAGCGACGTCTACTAACCTACATTGGGTTAGCGTAGCGGATTACAAAATGAAAGGGTTCTCATAGAATATAGTATAATGTCTGTTACCGAGAATAAACAGACAATGCTCAAAGATAATATCATAGGCCCACTTCAGGAATACATATTTTCACAAAAGCCATGAAACAAACAGACATAACTGAGAAAACGCCAGTTAAAATTTAAGTATAAAAGTTTTCCAAGACTACTAATATTCAGGTAGACAAGTTTGATAATAAAAACCTCACAGAATATGAAGATTGCGTTAAGTTAAACTTGCAGCTAGTCTGTTGCCCGCGGTAAATAATTTCCTGGAGTCAACTCTTTTAACTTATACGAGAAAAGGTGAGGTTTTTGCGAGACTTTTTAAAAGAAACCTATCTTGGCTGAAACTATTTTTATCTGCGCTAAAGATTATGATGCTTTTCATTGTTTATTCTTCTGGAATTTACTGTGATGCTTAAAACTGAAAAAATACAATCCTTTGGTCTATGTTATTCTTTTTGGGAATGATAATGGTTCCTGGAACATGAGAATTAAGACGATTAATTAAATGAAAATTGTTAACATGTTGAGGTGTATATTTTTTTTCCAATGTCCCACAGCTGGAAAGGGCTGTCATCAAAAGTGACGAATACGAAAGGTTCTGTCAGCGAAATGTCCAAGAGTCTGCCCGGGGAAACGGAAATAAATGAATCATCCTGTCGACGAACCGTCCAATGGCGAATCGGTCTTAGAAGAACGGTAGCGGAATCATAGAGACCTGTCTATGAGAGAGAGTAGACCGAAGTCCTAGATGTGAGAGAGTGCCGGTTGGTGAATACAAAATTTCAGCTGTCCCAACCCAACCGTCTTAACAAAGCTTGCCCTTGAAACCTTGTTCAACCTATTAAGTAACTAAACAAATTCATATCAGAATCCTATAAACTATCGAAAAGTCTACCATAATTCACTAGTTCACACCATAAATCACACAGGACCCAATATAATTCGTGTTAACTTACAGAACGAACGTTATCTCCGCTCAGATTACAGAGGGCGCTGTAACCGCGGGCTACCGATTTAGACATGTAATATTGACGTTTCCTATGATTTATGAACGATAAACACTGGCAACCATATTGTTCTAAAATAGTTTAGGTTCGTATACGAGGCGATAGCGATGCGATATTGTTTGGGTAAGTTTTGAATTTGGAATTACTATGGAACTGTGGTTTGAATCGGTCAAACATTGGTATTTGAGTGTTAAGTATCAGGGGCTTATGCGCAGAATAATTTTGGGGGTTTATTTTCGTTTAATTTCTTATTTCCAGCAAAAATACTAGGAAGCGATGAAAAAGCCAAAAAGCCTCGCTGGTCTAGTAGTTGCAAGTGCGACTGTTCTTCGTCGGGAGCGGTTGATGCCAAAATGCTCGCCTCCTGTAACATGAGACTTCAACATAACTGGCTAAATGTGGGTATACTATTAGGTATACCTCTGTAATTCTCGGCTCCATAACAACCTCGAATGCGGCATGGATGGATTCCACATCGACTGCAATAACAGAGTGGCCCCACTTATATCAAAATGTATTTGATTGCTTAGATTTTGACATTGACATTTAGATTTTGGTGAGAAAATAAGTTTATTTTGAGACACCCCGACCCTTGCTCGAGCCAGCCCGCGATGCTAAGCCTGTAGTAATAAAACAGTCCCTAAATAATGACAACCAGATCCAGCCTGTCCCTTTGCTGCCCCCAGCGACGCCCTAAGCCGAGGTCCGTACCCAACAGGGGGTGCCCTTAGAGCGCTGTCGCTTAGTTTATAGTCATTTTTGCCCTGGCTGGAGGCCTTAAATTCATGGCATCCACAGGACTTGCCCGGTTAAGCAGAAGCCAGTCTTCTCAGATTGAACTGCGAGATGCCCTACATAAAAAAAAAAAATATTTTGAGATATTGCTATCAGGGTAGCACACCAGTTATGCAAGGGTACCTTCTATCGGACATACATGTGTAAATGACGTATGAGGATGGCCCGCCGTCTTGCCCAGATGGTAGGTATCCATAGAGAATTATGTTAAAATTACATTTGCCGTATATCCGAAGGGTTGAGGGCAAAAATTAACCACGTTGTGTAGCCGTAGCCGTGGCACAGTCAGAAACACCTCACAGGAGATGACAGGACAAGCTGAATAGAACTACTGGTTCACATTGGACCTGTATCGAAAGATTTGGATGTCATTGGGGAAGGCTTTTGCCCACCAGTTGCAGTGATATAAAACAGGCTAACAGTAACGTTAAAATTGAAATAGTTTTTCGAACAAACAAACTACCACTCGCCTTGCTCCAAAAAGCAGATAATAACAGACTCTAAACTAAAACCTAGACACGAAAAACTAATCCAACTACTTGAACCCTACAATCAACACACTACATTCAACGAACAGTCACGGAATCTCCCGAACCTCTCCGAGTCACGAATACTCCCGAACTGTTCCGAGCGAGTTCTGCTCGGCTAACTACAGAAGGCGGCGACTTGATTACAGATTCGCTGCGAGCCTACCCACCCTCCTATTTGCGTCAGTATACGTGTGTTATAGTGCTGATGTGTTCCGGTACGCGATTGCCTTATTTCGTTGTGTTTAGTGAGTTGTGGCGATGAAGGCATTGTTTTGGAGGGAACAAAGATGGAGGATTTTGTTTGAGCGCCAATTTTGGTTGTGGCTTTTGACTTAGAACGGTGTACAATACGTCTGCTTACGTCTTTGGCAAATCGTTACCTAGAGATGTATATTTTGTTTGCAGTAAATTATTATAAGTCCATGTTCTCTAGGCTGCTAGTGAGAAAGAAAAAAGCCCAAAACGCTTTGAACGACCTGGAGATCGAAACACGGAATCTCAGCAGTCATACTTACTGCCAACATACTACCACGAGGTCATTCATACCCTTTGAAAAGTTTCTACGCATGTTTGACTAGAGTATAAGTAAGGATTATAGCATATCCTGCCGGGGTTGCGGACCTGTTCGAAAGAAATACCGCGGCCCCGGAACATAAAGGGCGAGGAAGGAACATGGATGGGTTTTAGTCCGTAAAAGTCTGACACTCCCTCCCGCTCCGCCCAGAGTGGGAGAAGTTATTTGATGATTTCCCATCATAAAAAAAAACTTGTGTGTTGTGTAGTTTCTTTGTTTCTTTTGATGCTCTTGTGTTACAGGAACTCCTAGTATAAGACACTTCACTGATGTTTGAGCAATCATTTGTCAATAAAGATTTACTATTCCTTATTATTTTTATTACTTTGCACCCTAGTGAGATCATAATCTTTTTGCTCTTGTCCTATTATATTAGGGGCTTGCTCAATACGTAATCTTCCTCCATTCTCCCCTGTCAGACGACACGGCATCATTTACTTCTTTCTCTTTCATACCTCCAATATTTTTTTCTTTAGCCTTGTTTCCATCCACATTCATGTCTATCACTGTTTTAGTCACATGCGTATTAGTTTCTATGTCATGATCGTCTGCGCTTTCCCAACTATATTGGGATCTTCCAGTCTAACAGATTCAGTTGAAAACCAGAATTTTACATAGAGCTACCGCCTATCTGACCTTCACAATCTAGTTAGTACTGAGTAATAAGATTCTCCTTGGTAAGACTGGTTGTCAGACATTTTGGTCACTACCTGTAACGATTATTTGTGTTGTTTCAGTTTGTGTTTATGTAAAATAATCGTTTACATCGTATAGCTTTTCTCTTAGGACAAAATCCTAAGATTCAACTCACAGTTTTACTATCTATTTCGGGCTCACTTCCCGGTTGTGTCATTATTTGATAGATTTCGCTCGCTCCTCAAGATTGCGTGTTTCGTTCTACGTGGGCGTTATTCTATCCTTGTCTTACCCATAGTGAGTGAAAGAGAGGTTGTAGGTGGACAATTAAGCCGTAACAGAAAGTGGGACGTTTATTATTGTTTCCACTTTGTTGTGTATTTTGAAATGTTTATAGGTGGAGGTGATTTTGTATTGAAGTAAAAGCTGTTGGGGAAAAGGTCTGAAATGTTGATTGGAGATAAAAATAATAGTTATCTAGTTTGTTTAAGTTGGCTACGAGTTATTTGAACGCTGGATTCGGAGCTGTTTGTTTTATGGCATCAAGAGTTTTGAGCTAAACCTAGGTGTATTTGTAGCTAGGTTTAGACCGGAATATGCTTCTCAAGGTTTTTGCGACGTGAAAAAATATTGAGATTTATTAATTATTGGTAGAGTAAAATATTACTCTAATCGAATAAATATTGAACATGTCTATAAGCCTTCACCACCTGCACCGTCACTAATACGGCTTAATTATTTTGATGATGGTGGTTTTTACTATAATTTATTTTTGATGCAGTTTTCGAAAACTGCATCAAAAACCGTAATGCAGGTTAAAAGTTATTTGCGGTTGGACTGACCAGGGTTTGAAATGACAAAAATGAAAGGAATGAATGAATGATAATAAACTAGCTTCTGCCAGCGGCTTCGCCCGCGTGAAGTTTGAAATTATCCCACGGGATCTTATTACCGGGATAAAAAGTATCCTATGTGTTAATCCAGGTAATAAACTATCTGTGTGCTAAATTTGATCCAAATCCGATCAGTAGTTTTTGCGTGAAAGAGTAACAAACATCCATACATACATCCATACAAACAAACTTTCGCATTTATAATATTAGTAGGAAGTAGGATTAACATCGTT
Organism: Xestia c-nigrum; assembly: GCA_916618015.1. Taxonomy (NCBI): domain Eukaryota; kingdom Metazoa; phylum Arthropoda; class Insecta; order Lepidoptera; family Noctuidae; genus Xestia; species Xestia c-nigrum. The sequence goes on from OU745251.1 coordinate 20,893,203, forward strand.
GAGAAAAAAATAAAAAGATCAAGTGATGAATCTTTATTGATACTTATCGGATACTTCTCCGATTGTTTATTTATTTATGTACACACAAAATACTTAACCGGAGATTACATTAAGATAGAGAACACCAATTATAATATCGATAACTATACGATAGTTATCCAATAATTTAACAAAAATTTCCGATACTTATTTTAATAATCATTAAAGAAAATAATTATCTTGATAATTAAAAACCCTGGTACAGACAGAAACGAAAAGCAAATTCGTATTAAAATCCAGAAATACAGCAAAATCCTTAACACGGTTATTTATATAACTCAATGAACCCTATAATCCGTTCAACATCTAATTAACAGAACATAACTCGAGACAGCTACCTCGCGTTGGGTTTCTAAATCCTACCGGCCGTCATCCGTCAGTTAAACGCGGTGACAGGGATATTGTGACACCAACGATTATTTTATTATAACGCCTTTTTAATTTGGGATATCTGGCGGGTGTTAACTTTAGTTTCTGATGAGGTTCTGATTGAAGTTTTAATTGTTTTTAGTTTTTTTTTTGTAGGGCATCTCGCAGTTCAGTCTAGGTAGACTGGCTTCTGCTTAACCGGGCATAATTGTTTTTAGTGGAAAAGTTTAGGTTTTATAGCTGTGTCGGAGGGTTTTTGGGACCGGTACCGTAGTCCCAGATTCCCCCTAAATATTTTTGAGCGGTATTTTAGGACCACAAGAAAAAAAGTGGACGTACAGTTATCACAAATAAGAAGACGAGTACTGTAAATAATACTTCTTCATAATTCTGACCTTCTGGTAGTTTGTGAGACTTCATTATAATTGAAGTGGAGTTGCGGACACCAGTACACTACCTTCTTCATGATTCTGGCCTCCTGGTAAGTAGTTTGTCTCAACACCTTTTTAATTTAGTATGGTTATATCTGAAAAATAAACTACGGGCATTTTAGTGCCCGTCGTCCTTTCAAAGGTCTACGAGAGCCACGGATACAATTTAATATATTATAAAATACTTTTATTTCTATAACTTCTAAATTGTTTGGTTGACCGTACTTTCTCAAAATATAACTTTGTTTTTTTTTTCTTGTGGTTCCAAAATACCACTCAAAAGTATTTAAGGGTAATCCGGAACCGCGATATTGTCCTGAAAGCCCCCCACCCTTACAGCTGAGTAAAGGGGTAAGATTCCGATCTTACCCCTTTACTCAGCTAGTAATCAATTTGCAATTTTTACAAGTTCCATTATGAATAAGCAAGTCAATGCCTGTAGTAATGTTCCCACTACTAAGACACAGGCCTCCACTCTTTGAGAGGGTGTGGGCTGTAATCCACCACGCGAGCCCAGTGCAAATTGGTAGGTAGCACAAAGAAAAAATATCGCTTGTCCAGTTCCACGCACAAGCTTGCTACTACCAGTCACTCATCGAAGATCCGATTAAAGGCTCTTTAGTAAACTGATCCCACATCAGTCGACATAATGTTTTTTTTTATTTGGCAACTGATACCGTTGACCAATTTTATGATTTGTTTAGTCAAGTAGAAAAGTTTGGCTCCCTAGCCTGTCTAACTTTTTCCGATCCGCGATCAAGAACCCATCTATTCCAACGGGTATAGGTTCTAGAGCAGCATTCGCAGGACAAATGTCGTCTCCAGCTGAGAGAGTTTAGTCAGAATTGTTGTTTTCGCTGTGTGGTCTAAAAACAAAAACGCTCCTCCCAAACCCACTTACAATTGCTCCACGCAACAATATAAGTCGGCACCTTAATCTTTGGGTGACAGCCACTCTAATCAACTTTCTCGAGTCATTGCCTCTCCACATACTCGTATGTGACGACAGCTCCAACCGATTAAACTGTCACAGACATTGTTGACATGTCGGAGTTAAATCTGTTGCTATTGTAAATTCATGAGTTTGGAGGCTGATTAGGTGTCTTTTAAGAAGACGAAAAATGGTTTTGTTGTCAATGACGGTAAGGTGAACAGTGTTAAATTATTTTTTTAAATCTACGCTTGCGTTTGGCCACAAGAAGCCTGATGTAAAGCGATGCACATTTGCCTAAAGGAAACCGATTCGCTTCAACTTTTAAGAGATCTGGATTAAAATGATCGGGGAATTGAGAACGGATAGTCTCACATTCATGCTAATTAATTAAAAGAGACTCACAGTCTGCCCCCAATTATTATTGCTTTTTATTTTTCAGAATTATTCTCTTTTATTAAATAGACACCATGAGACGATTTTTTGTTCTGAACCGGAACTGAAAGTATCTGTCTGAAAAGACCTAATAATAGCAAGAAAAAAAAATCTGTATATTTTACCGGGTATCGAGTTACGAATATCATTATTATTATTTTGATTCTGGAAAGCACTATTCAGTTTTCAATCACAAAAGCCGAAAGGCCTTCAATGAGTCCGAAGTTAAACAAAACTCCTTGACCCATGATCCAAATAGATGCTTCCAAAAATAATAAAAAAAAACGACTTACTTCCAAACAAGGATGGCACCAATGAGAACTCCGACGACCAACACGATGGAGCAAAGTCCGATCACCGCCGACGTCTGGATGGAAGGCCCGCTGTGGTTGTATGCGTCTATCTTCTGGAAATCAAAGAAAATCATACGTTAGAAAAATACTCAGAGAAAGACGCTAGATAAACGAAGGTTTGGCAGATTTCATGAATAGAGCAAGTATGGTTAACGTTGAAGATCAAAACTTGTCACCTATTACTATTATTATTTTGTTTCGGATGGGAAATCATCAAATGACCCCTCAGTGTCAGACTGTCACTGACTGAAAACCATCCATGTTTCTTCCTCTCATTTTACGTTCCGGGGCCGCGGTATCTATTAAAAGTCTCTTAAAATAGATGATCCTAAACAAAGCTAATGTTCGTCAGATGCATTTCCAGAAAATATTAATACGAAACTAACGAGCAATTTCACTTGGTTGGGTTATATTTTGGCGATATAAAGCGCTGTCGTCTAATGTTTTGTGGTACTGGAACGCATCTGACATCATGGAACGTAAATATTTAGGCCGCAATTTTGAAGTAAGATCACGCTGACGCTGGTATTTTTTTTTATTTGATCCGAAGGTTGATTTTCATGAGTACTAACCGCCCTTAAAGTAATTAAAACGACTAAAAAATAACATGGTATAGAACCTACTCAACGTACAAAACATGATGTTTTTAAAAGTCTTCAAATTCCTTCTAGTTGAAAAGATCGTCATGTTATTGTCAGCCTTAAGACCTTCATGGTACATTGTAGATTTTTGTTTCCATTTTAAAAGTAATTAATATTCTTTAATTCCTTTTGTTCACAGATTAATGTCGAGTTCTACTTTTGAATTAACCAGATGCTCGTTACATATCATTGGAGCCCGTTCACAATTAGTGTCAATCAGAATGTTAAACTGTATAACTGCGCACTTTATTTTGCACAAAACAAGGTTAATAATTTAATTATAAACGGCGTTTAATTAATTAAAATTGTCAGGAACAGAGTAACAATTATAATTATGGAAAACATCATTGATTTAATACGGTTTTATTTTTATTAACTTAATTACACTCATTAACATATTTTTGGGAATAAGTACCTTCGAGGTTAGTTGCTCGTTTTTTTATTTAAATGTAACACTACGGTAATCTGTATAATTACTTTATTATCAAAATACAAAAATCTAATTCAAATTGCCAAAACAAAAAATACAGGAATGACTCATATAAATAACCATAATTTGGAACGCGTTCAGATTATTACTATTATTATAAATATGATGGTCTCAATAAAATGAGAAATGAAGTAATGGATACTTCATTTCTAATTATTACACTCTACATGAAAAACAGAATCTTTTATCTCACAAACCAATACTATTCATAAAATATCAATCAGGGAGAGTGTATCAATGATGAATCCAAGTGGCTTCACAAACGACGCTGGACTCGTTCCAAGACTCGTAAAGAATCATACTTAATTTGTGTTACAAGCAAAAAATGTATATTTGCCAAATGTATTCGACGTTTTCTGAGATATCGAGAATTTCTCGGATCGTTTCACTAATTTTGTCTCTTTTACTGGTGTAGTATGAGAATTTGGCTGTGAAAATTATTGGCTTTGGAGAAATAACAGTAGTATAATGCAAGGGCATAAAATGAAAGTATCTAATCGATGGAAAATGAACTTTAATCGGAACATTTTCAGAATCAGATCAGTATAATTTTTTTTCAGGAGAGCAGTGTTTGTGATATTACATACGTTGATCAAATACATCAATATCAAAGGAATACTGCTGTAAAAATAGCTAAGAAATAGTGTACATACATTATTACAGTCATTTCAGTCGGCAAATTCACATTTATAAATGTTGAAAAGCTTATACTGATGCAGACAGTATTAATATAACATTTATTATCCAAATAATCGCGACCATATTAATAACATGTCATCGTAAGTAAACCACATTATAAAAGTAAGACCTAAAATCAGACTAAACTAAATGCTATGACAAGTAGGTATTGTGACTTGGCCACGAACTACAAGCTCACGCGGCACGCGTCTTGTGACTTTTACGTCACGTCCTTGCCATTTTTTACGTAGACGAGTCGGTGTTTTGTACCTTACTACTATGAGAAAAACATCCGGAAGAAACTCATAAGGTCGAAGTATCTTGTAAGGTCCGGACATAATCTGTGTCAACTTACATGAGGTCTGCAGATAATTGATGTAATTGATGCAAGCCGCGTCTCAAATCGCATTACCCGAGGCTGTGGCTGGGGCTTTAGTTCGAAAATACATCAGAAATAATATAAAAGGTCTGACAATCGGATTCACATTTCCCTTCAAAAGGATGAAACCGCGATATTTCACTCAAATCAGAGTAATCTAATACTTATAATGCATCTAGCAGAACCGCAGTAAGCAACATTAGTGAAATTAAATTTTCAGCTTATCCTTAAAACGATTTCATAATGCATTATCATATAAAAGCACTTTAGATTTTAATTTCACATTCTCTGCGAGTTACGGCTTAATGTGGATTTTATTTCTTTCAGTACTTTACGTGAGCGCGCCGCCATATTGTAGTAGTGATGTGACATGCGAAAATTTTAGACAAAAGAAGGATTTAATTATTTAAAGACGAAATTATGTTAATAAAATAAATGTTATGTTACAAAGCAGATGTTTATGCGAAGTTTTGACAGAATACAATTTATTTTTTGCAAATATACAATCAAGGTCTATAAAGCTTATTCAATGTTTTTTGGTCAAAGAATCAGAATTGCCATTAAATGTGGCAATACTGCCAGCCTTCTGGGCTAAATTCTAGTTGACAGCGATCTGGACGAATATTTGTCGCCCTTGAACGCTTTCTTTTGTAACAATTGTATAGGTACCTACATTATTTTAAGTACGTTACAAAGTAAAAATAAAAATCACCATTTTAAATGTCTTAACTATCTCCAAAAATGTCGTCATTGACAACCACACATACAGAACAATTAGGTACATTTCCCGTCAAAGCATACCATTCATTTTATCCATTAAGGCGATTACATGAGCTACACGCGAGTTTTATAATGACAAAAGTATATGATTCAATGCAATAAACAAAACCAGAAAAATATATGATATTCTTCAGGATATATGCTAGTATGATAGTGTTTTGAAAACACAATACAATAAATTTTACTCGATAGAAAAAAATCACGAAATTGTATCTAAAAATTTCTTTCTACCAAAAAAAAACTGACTAAAATACATGCAATATTTCTGTTTTTTTTTTGGCAAATGATTCTACAAACAATTTACATATAATATGTATTAGTATTATAGTGTTTTATTTTTTTAGTCCAAATCAATAGATCCTTTGTAAATCAATCGAAACCACTCCTTTCGCACTATACGGCCCTCAGTGACTGACGTAACAACCACTTTGTAGTGCAAGCTGATTTAAACTTTATTCTAACAGCATTTCAAACGAAGTTTGAACCAGCACAAGTGGAGTAGCTAATTTAGCTAATGTAGTTGCCTCAAGTCTTTAAATATAATAAACATATCCATCACAGTATTAGCTTAGTAGGCGTTACCAATCGTACTTACTTAAATTGAAAAACGCGACAGACAAATTGAAAAAATCAACCGCCTGCAACATATGGCATAATTTTCATCCACATAATTACTACAGGCGTTATTTTGAGGGTAGGTGTATGGTGTATTATAGGGGAAATGGTAGGCGGGTTTATGTATTAATTATTTCGTGCAATGAGCGTCACGCAACTAATAAATGGTTTGAAAAAAAGGCAATTTTGATACAAAAGAGTTTATTTTTCAACCAGGATGTGTTTATGGCTACTTCCCGATTCGCCAAATACAACACAATACAACAATAAAAACAAAATACTATCACAAAAGTGCCGTAACAAAATATTTTTGTTGATTATGGTCCATGTCCACCGAAAAGATAACCGTCTTATTATTTAAAAACAGCTGTCACTGTGACATGTTCCTATACAAAAATGTGTTTTAAACAGCTGTTTTAGATAATCAGACTGTCATCTTTTTGGTGAACTTGGACCTAAGTGAAGTAATATATCTACTAGCGTACGCCCGCGGCATCACCCGCGTGGAGTTTAATAATAGGCATGACGACAGTATCAAAATATTACAAATCTATTTAGTCCGTCAGTTAGATTATTGAAAAATAATGAACACGTATTTTTTGTTTTTTTAAATCAATGAATATTGACAAAGATAAAAAGCATCAAAACTCGGGACTGAATATGGTATCAGAACTAGCTCAACAATAATACCTAAGCGTGACGTATTGAAAATTTTAAAAGCGTCGTATCTTCGTCAATTTTGGTTTATATAACAAATGAAGAAATACTTATCAAATATTTGTTGAAAATCTAAATGACGGACTTACAATTATTTTTTGGCGTCTGGGTAGACTACCGTGGTACAATATTGTACCACGGCATCGTACTGCAGGACTCAAAAGTATCCTTTGTGTTAATCCAGATTATAAACACTATCTATGTGTGAAATTTCATCCAAATCCGGTCAGTAGTTTTTGCGTGAAAGAGTAACAAACTTCCAGACGTCTACACATTCCTGCAAATATTTGCATTTATAATAATAGTTGGAAATAGTTGCTCTATGAAAATCAATGCGTCTCTACTAAATGAAAATACCATTCAGGAAAAAAGACTGTTCAGCAAATTGACGATCAACGTGAACTTTTCAGATATTAATAAAAAATTCATTCGTTAGATACCAATAGTATGAAAGACGCATCTTTTGAAAGAAAAACGTAAATACACTAAATAAAATGTAAACAAAAAAGAAATACAGACACCTTAAGAACCCAAATACTTCACTTTACTGTCACTCGATTAACATTCTTTACTTACACTCAAGAAACCACGCATGAAGATGCTTTATCAAAGGGAATTGAGGACTCAAAACGCTTCACACGGCTCGAAAGTTGACTTTTATTTATTTTTCCTTCAAAAGAAAAAGGTGAAAAGGCTCACGTTTTTCCGTTAACTCGCTTTTGGTACCAAAAAGATAGTCGACAGAAGGCCAATTCTATACAACAAGCAAAAACGCACATACGTAGAGACGCTTTACGTACAGCAAGTGCAAGCTCACTCGCGACTGTCATTTGTTTGACAGCTCCCAGCGAATGCAAGAGTAGGCCAGAAACAAATGACAGTCTAGTTTTTTTTAATGGCCAAATCTATGAGGTTGGCTTCTGCTTAATGGGACAAGACATTCACGTCATTTTTGCGAGTTTTATACAGCCATCAATGAACGCACACGAAGATAACGCTTCACGTACCTACAAGCAAGCACTCTCATTTGATTCCCTGCGTTCTGACCAAAGTGACCGATCATGTAAATACGTGGCACATGTTACATGGTACATGTTGTCGCGATCATATTTTCAATCACACTTATTTGTTCGGGAAAGCGACGGGTCCTTTATCAACGCAACGATTCGTTGAAATTTGCCAAATAAAATGAAAGCGACGGTCCCGCGTTAACACCGCGCTTCTTCTGTTTAGGACCCATACTTTTCCAGTGTGTAGATGAACCTATTTTCGCTATACTGTTGTTAGAGGGATACCAAGATGCACCTATTACTTACGTTCCTTGTACAAACCTAGCCTTCTGTGTTCCCATTTTGCGCATTCGGGTTCACGTAATGTTATTTTTGTGTGGAGAACTGATTTCTTTTTCGATACACAATATACTACTTGAGGACCGAGTGACTGTGTCCGACGTCACTTGAATTGCCTATTATGTTAACGGTTTCATCGGGTAGTCCTGATGAAATAGTTTCTCTAGGACGAAGGTAGCTAATAAAAGAGCTGTGAAATTGGGAGATGGACTTGGAATGAAGGTTAAGTGCAAAATGTTTGGTTTTGTTAACATTAAATTTAGCCAATGAGAGTTGAGTTCTAGAAGACGTGTATCACAGATAAACCTGTCATCATCGTCATCATCACTTCACTCGAAAGACGTCCACTGCTGGACATATGCCTCCCCCAAGTGATGGACCTTTTTGGCGCAGCCATGAGGCACACAGCACATTTCTACCATGTTCTACTCATTGTTTTGTATCTTTTCATTTTAATGTGTGTGTGCTTTATTAACTGACGTCAAATAAATATTTTTCTTTCTTTCTTTCTTCTTTCGAAGTATCGCCACATTGAATGGTCCCGAGGGACTGACCTGTAATGACGAGTAAACGTTTTCTTTCTTTCTTTTTTTCTTTCTTTATTTATTTATTTAAACTTGATGTACAATAGTGGTACATTGGCGGACTTAATGCCACAAGGCATTTTCTACCAGTCAACCATTGGGTCAAATAAGACAGCATTGTGATAGAGTACAATAAAAATAAAAATAAACATTTTGCAAGAATAAAATCAAACACATAAATGGGTACCTACATACTAATGCATAAATAAGCATATAAAATAAACCAATATACTCTTCTTTTCTTCTTTTCTTCTTCTTCTCTTTCTTTCTTTCAAGTGTCATCATCATTCTCTTGCCCTTATCCCAATTCAATTGAGGTCGGCGCAGCATGTCTTCTTTTTCTATACTTCTCTCTTATATCATCGAGTCGCTGCGCTGTAGTCATGTCATCGTTGACACAGTATATCCATCGTTTCTTTGGTCTTCCTTTATTCTTATAGCCAAAACAATGAAAACATGAATGTTCTAACAAACCCGCAGTTTTTTTTTTAATTTACGAGTATTTGGTATCTTTAGATTTTGGTGACTAAATTCTTAAAAACATGATTGACATAACAATTTCAATATTTGAAAATATTGGAACTGATGATTGTGTTCACTTCATGACTTGAGTAAGTGATATCCATACCAATAATATTATTGATCTGGCTGTTGCCCGCGACTTCGTTCTTGTGAAAATATTGATGGGTCATGTGTGAGACTGCATCGTTGGTCAAGTTGCCGCAAGCGCTACTGACCGTCCAGTGGTTCGGGCTGTGCGTTGATAGATCACTATGTCAGTCAGTCAGTCAGTCACCTTTGAATTATATATATTTAAGAAGAAAGAAGAAAGAAGATAGAAGATAGATATGAAACCTTTGTGTATTTGTTACCTTTTCACGCGACACCATCTGAAGGGATTTTGATGGAATTTGGGAAACAGGTTTCAGAATACATGTACGAGTATGTCGTACGTATCCCAATATTTCAGTTGTCAGAAGTTTACGCAAGCGTAGCCACGCAGTCTGAAGCTAGTTTCTTTAGTTAACTTAATTTAAAAATAATAACGTTTGTGTTAACTTCGTGACTCTTACTGGTGGTGTTGAATATTTTGTTTTTTAAAAGTTGTGCGAGATTATGAAACTTAAAAAAGAAAGTAACAAACTCACTGTATGAAATTGAAACAATACAATACAAAACAATACAATTAAGTGCATAAAAACGAATCCAGCTAAAACAATGTAGTTGCGCTATCCATTTTAACAAGACCCTAATAAACAAGCTTTAATAACAATATTTCAAAGTTGATTCAAACATAATCACAGGGTTGAACGGGTCAACTGAGCTGGTTTAGGGTTGTATCAGTATGATCTAAATGGGGTTGGAATAATAATGTTTTTCTGTAATTGTAATAACACGTCATGCGATATGATTAAAAGGGGCATGTTTAGTTTATTGCATAGGGTTCAGTATCGATTTTTGTAAGGTTAATACTTTATTGGTTTCTTTACTGACAAGCGAAAGGCATGACGACATTTTAAAAAAAAACACAGATCTATTTAGTCCGTCAGTTAGATTTAAAAAAAAACCCGCCACGTGCGAGTCGGACTCGCCCATGAAGGGTTCCGTAGCAGATTGAATGAAAGGTAAATAGCTGTTTTCGATCTATGACGTATTATATACATTTTTTAGTTTTATCATTCGCGTATACTAGAAGTAACAGGGGGGGGGGGGCACATTTTTCCACTTTGGAAGGGTCTCTCGCTCAAACTATTCAGTTTAGAAAAAAAAATGAGAAAATAAATATGTTGAGTTTCAGTTCTAAGTATGGCGACCCCCAAAATTTATTGTTTTTTTTTTATTTTTGTATAAAAATCTTAGTGCGGTTCACAGAATACATCTACTTACCAAGTTTTAACAGCATAGTTCTTATAGTTTCGGAAAAAAGTGGCTGTGACATACGGACGGACAGACAGACAGACAGACAGACAGACAGACAGACAGACAGACAGACAGATAGACAGACAGACAGACAGACATGACAAATCTATGAGAGTTCCGTTTTTGCCATTTGGCTACGGAACCCTAAAAATTGACTAGAATTTTTTGTTCTTGTAAATCAATGAATATTGACAAAGATAAAACGCATCAAAACTCAGGCGGCTCGTGACGTCAGAACTAGCTAAAAATTATACCTTGGCGCGACGTAATGGGAATTTAAGAAAACATAATATTTTAAATAATTTGACCGACTATTTAGATTTTTTGTCGTCCACCCTATTTACAGAGTTATTAAAGACTAGTGTCGCTTGCCTTGCTTTTATAAACTACTACTCTTCATGATGTTAGGGTTTCTGTACAGTCAGAAAAGATTAGAGACGAAAGAGGAGTTTTCCTAAATGTGTTGTAGCAAATATTTAAACAGAATTTGCTATACCATGTTAAAAATATATTATAGTTTTAGGAATTACAATTTTGTTAGTTTCCCGTATTCTTGAAGTCGTATTTGTTCCATTTTGCATTTTTTGCATAAGACTGCAGTATACCCAGATTAACGCAACACTAGATGATGCAAAGTTAAAGACATTTGTGCCAAATGATTAATTTCAAATTATTCAAAACCAATCAATAAGAAATACCGCGGTCTATTTAATATTCCGCGCACCACATAACCACAATATTTATGTCATTACCTATAAACCATTACTCATTGTTCCAACCGAGAGGGGAAGAATAGCACGATTATTTATTTGTATTAATTGGATAGATCATATCGGGGCCGTATGTATTATTCATTTTACATCCCCGCCCCACTCTGTGTTTACCATTTTGTTTCACATAATTGAATTTACGAAGAATACTCGTATTCACCGGTGTAAAGTACAATCACAAGCGCCAATATGTAAACATTTTAAGAATTTTTGAGAGTGTTTTATTTTTTATGACATAAATTTAGGAAAGTGTTTACATTTTGGTGCTCGTGACTGTACGGAACTGAAAAATTGATGGATTACGAGTTTGTTTAGTGTTTCGGAAAAAATGATGTATAGGCTGATTGAGTTAATATCAGCTGTTGAAAAACGTGTCGTAATAAGAGAAAATTCAATTAAAATTGATTTAATTTCCTTTAGGATCGTTTTTCGTTAAATCAAAATTTGTTTTATGTATAAAACATTTTTATGCAATAGGCAAGAAACAAAGTAAGAACGATTATAGAAAACAAACTTAAGAATTCTAGCTTTTTGATAGTTCTAACTTTAAGAAATTAGTAAACTGCGGAATAAAAATCGTATTTAAATAACGACTTTTACTTTTAATTTATAGATATGGGTGGTTGAGAACTTGTTGGATCGCCACGAATGGCTGCGGAACACCAAAAAGTACGTCTCAAATAAAAAAAAAGAAACAATTTTCTTAGTAGATGAGAAAGAAAATTTAGAAAAAAAAAACACGAACAAGCAAAAATATACAGGAACAATATCAGATGATAAAACTGATCAAATGCGAGCGAAGACGAACGGGCCCGGAGTCAGCGGTCATAGACATAAAAACTTTACGACTAGGGTTGTCATAGAACAAAATTACTCAAGATATCCCAGGTATAAGGTAAAGGTAATCCGTCAAGCTAAATCAAAGGTTAAGACCCTAATTTTCCAGCTACAGCACATCTACCCGGATTTTTAGTACCACTGAATTTTGGGGACCTTCCAAATTGTCACTTATGTCCATTTTTGGGATCTTTGGGATCTTCGGTTGGTTCACCAGCCCTATTTAATACTGATAAGCATCTAAGCGCATGTCTCCAAAATGCATTAAGTCTGAAAAAGGGTCGTCCATTTGTCAAAATGTGGCACTATCGGTACGGGAATCCGTCATCGGGACTGGGACAATATATTGGGCATATCTCACGGAATCTCACAAACAATATCTTGGATAAAAAAATCTGGTAAGCGTGAGCTGAGGTAAGTAGAAAGGATCTATTGGGTTTCGGTTCTTGACTTTTAAAGTCAGATGTAATCATGGCCTCTCTGTAGTAATCGTAAAGTTGTTTTTTTTTATATATAAGAGAAATTACATCACATGTGACAGTGGCAGTCTTTACAAAAAAAATATACATATTTTTTATTTCAAAAGTATATTTTCTCAAACCGTCTTCTTAGAAGCCTGCGGAGCATGTGTTTTTCATACAAAAGTAATACCAAAATAATTTGTAAATCAAACATATTCTTGAGGTATTGTTTATTTATTTCGATTAGATAACTGTTATGTATTAAGGGGAAAATCACAATTAAACACGGAGCTACACTTGCACTCGTATATTGGCTAGCAATCAACTAACGTAAAAAGCCTACCCACATTATAAAAAATAATAAACAGATATACCACATCCCTCCACCACTAATCAAAAAACAAAACAAGTCAAAACAACAGAACATAATTTTTTCTTTATTAATACTTATAACTAATTTGTTTTCTAGTTTTCCGAATCGGAAACCGGCGCAAAGATGAAGGATCCTGTTGTTCCTTATCACTACCATTGTTGGTGTGGTGGCTATTAGGATCATTTTGATCGTCATCGGTTGCAGCTGCTGCGTCTAGGAACTCATCATCAGTGTCAGACCGTACTTCCTCTCCCCTCTCATCTCGCGCAGGAGATGTGGTGGAGGCTGTAGTCTGCTTTGGTGACGTCATACTCGGTTCCGACGCCCTATGGACCTCAGGTTCGTTAGGAGGAGCCGAGAGTTCGCTCGAATAATCTCCGAAATCACTCACGTCGTCATCTTGGACCGATGATAAGTTCCCTTTGTACGCCAGTAACTGATCTATATGTTTTCTTACGTTAACATTTATATCTGGTATGTGTACAGTAAACATTCGAGAACCTAAACATTCTTTTACTAGTCCCTGTTTCCAAGTATGTTTAGTACCGTTGTTTTGGAAATATTTTAACAATACCCTATCACCTACTGAGAAACATATATTTCTTTTTCCACCGAACTGTTTACTTTGGTTCTTTTGTGCCTTTATTACATTATCTTTAGCCGCGGACGACGAAGGCGAAGTTGTTTGTGACTGTACAGGGTTCTTTAACAAATCAAGTCGGCAACGTAAAGGGCGACCAATCATCAGTTGTGCTGGCGAAAATCCAGTCGATATATGAATGGAATTCCTATAATCAAATAAAAACTTATTTAAAACTTTCTGAATTAAATTAGTGTTGCTGTTACTTTTTAAAATTGATTTTAACCCATTCTTGATTGTTTTAACACTGTTCTCAGCTTGCCCGTTTGACATCGCGTGGTACGGAGCCCCTGTCATGTGCTGTATCCCATTTAATAAACAAAATGTTTCAAATTCATTAGAACAAAAATTAGTAGCGTTATCAGATACTAGGGTGTGGACTAGGCCGAATCTGCTAAACATTTCACACAGTTTGCTAATAACTGATTCACTATTTGTTTTATGCATTAAAAAACATTCGACCCATTTAGAATGAGCGTCAACAGCGATAAGAAACTGCTTACCATCCCACATAAACATATCTATGTGCACGCGCTCCCATGCGCGCGCGGGGTACGGCCACGGAGTCAGCGGCGCTTTGGGCGGGTTATTGCGGAACGTGTTACACACACTACATGAACCTATTTTTTCTTCGATATTTTTGTCTATATTTGGCCACCACATACGTGCTCTTGCCTCGGACTTCGTTTTGACTACCCCAAAATGCGAGTTATGCAGTTCATCTAACAGTCTTTCTCGGAAACAAGATGGAATTACTATTTTGTGGCCTCGTAAAACACATTCGTTTTCTACTGCTAACTCAACCCGACATAAATGAAATGGACGAAGTTCCGGATCCGTGATTTTAGTTGGCCATCCGTTTTTAATGAAGCCTACTACTTTCTGCAAAACTTTATCACGCCTTGTGCCAGCTTGAACATCCTCGAGGGTGATTGGCAGAAGTACTGATTCACCTACAAAATGTATGTACAATGAACGGTCTATCTCTTCACTCTCGTTTAACGGAGTGGCCACAGAACGAGACAAAAAATCTGCTACGTTATCGTCGCTCTTCACATATTCAATATTGAAATTATATGCCGTTAAAAACAAAGCATACCTTTGTAGTCTATTTGCGGCTAGAACCGGCACGCCTTTCTTATTTCCGAAAATGGATAACAGCGGCTTATGATCCGTACGTAAAATAAAAGGAACCGTACGGCCATATAAGTAATGGGTAAATTTTTTTATCGCAAACACAATAGATGTGGCTTCTTTCTGGATCTGAGCGTAGTTAAGCTCTGATTTGGTCAGTGAGCGTGACGCATACGCCACTACGCGCTCGGAGCCGTCGGGCTGGCGCTGCGCGAGCACAGCGCCCAGGCCGGTGGGGCCAGCGTCGCACGTCACCACCGTCACGTACTCAGGGTGGTAGTGCGCCAGCACACGGTCCGATGCCAGTTCTTGTTTTATATTCATAAAGGCATCTGTATGAATATTGTCCCATACCCATTTAACATCTTTTTTTAGTAAGTTATTTAGCGGACTTAATACTGACGATGTGTTAGGAATAAAACACCGATAGTAGTTTACCATTCCTAAGAATGACTTCAATTCCTTTACGTTACTTGGTGGTTTACAATTTACGATAGCTTCAATTTTGCTATTCGATTTGTGGAGACCATTCTTATCTATTAAATAACCTAAATACTCCACGGATCTTTTAAATAGCTCGCATTTATCGTGCTTTAATCGCAACCCAGCGTCTTGTAACCTCTGCATTACCTGCTCTAACCTCTCTAAATGTAATTTCCTATTAGGAGCCGTTATCAGAATATCGTCTAAGTATATACATACACCGTCAATGTCGCCTAACAGCTGTTCCATTGTGCGTTGAAATATAAACGGTGCATTTGCCAAACCGAAGATTAACCGTGTGTACCTATACAATCCTCTATGTGTATTTATTACACACCATTTCCTGGAGTCATCGAGTTCCAATTGAAGGTACGCTGATTTCAAATCTAGTTTGCTGAACTCGACTCCACCATGAAGCTTGGCAAACAAGTCCTCGATTCGCGGTATAGTAAAGTTGTCTAAATACAATGCTTTATTCAGTGTTATTGAAAAATCACCGCAAATCCGAACCTTGCCATCGGGTTTCAAAACTGGCACAATAGGTGTGGCGACGTCCGCATAGTCAACTTTTTCTATTATACCGGCCGCTAATAATCGATCTAACTCCTCCTCTATTTTAGGCTTTAGGGCTAAAGGTACAGGCCGGGGCTTGTAAAATCTTAACTGTGCATCTGATTTTATTTTTAAGCCCACTTTATATTTGTTAAACTTCCCTAGTTCCCCGGAAAATAAACTTGAGTATTTATCCATTAACACTTTCTCGGTGGCGATATCGTTTGTCGAATCTATCGTGACATTGTTACAATCTAATTTGCTACATAAATGTAACCTAAACAATCTCATAAAATCGCGGCCTAAAAGAGGCATTCGCTTTTCATTCGTTTTAATAACAAAAAATACCATGTTATTTGTGCAGCCTTCGAATGTCACTGGCACTGATAAACAACCTAACGGGGCAATTCTCACACCTGTATAAAAGTTAAATACCTCCTTACATGGTTTTAATTGATAGTTTACGTCATCGCCTCCGATCAGCTGTTGATAGATAAAGGCGGGCAAGACAGAGACAGCACTACCACAATCGATTTCACATGTAATTTTTATGTCATTTAATAAGATTTTTCGTGAGATTGGTCGGTCCTTGACTGTGTTTTTTATGTTAAATAAATTATATATACCTACATCAACGCTATCGTCATCCGTTTCTAGAAAATTGTTATCACTGATCTTAGCCTTACACATTCTTTTCAAATGACCTGTTTTTTTGCACTTTTTACATTGGTAATTAGCAAAACGGCACTGATCTTTCGTGTGATTTTTGTAACCACACACCTCACAACACTTGAACACTCGCGAGTTATCACCGCTGGCGCCGTCGCCGCCGTGGCCCGCGCGCTGCTGCAACGCAAACACAGGCTGCGCTGACGCGTTTCCCAGCGCCTCCACGCCGCTCGTAGCCGGTCGCGCCATCTGCAGCGCGGCGCGCGCACAGCGCACGCTCTGAGCCAACTCCAACGCCTTGCTAAATGTCAAAGTTTCAATACTTTCCGCAAACAATTTTTCCTTCTCCTTGGTATTTTCCAAACCTAGGACGAACCTGTCCCGTAAGGCGGTTTCTAGTTCACTCCTGAACCCGCAAAATTGTGCTAGATTTCGGACGCGAGCCGCCCATTCGGCTAGATCTTCGCCTGTCCTTTGCTCTGCTTTATAGAACTTATAACGTTCTGCGAAGGTACTCTTCTTAGATTGAAAATGAACATTTAACTTTTCCAACAAACTTGAGTACTCGATCGTATCTAAACTGTCGGGAAATACCAAATCTCTCGCCACGCGGTAGGTTTCTTCCCCGAATGCAGTGAGCAAAAGAGCTCGTCTTTTTATTCCAGACTTATCGGTGTCGTCTTGAATGTCGTTCGCCGTGCAGTACTGGATAAACCGACTCTTAAAAATGCTCCACTCCTGACTTCGGTGATCGAATGAGAGGTTGCCGCCAAACATCATGCTCGGATTTACTCGTTCTGATCTATCCGAATTGCTGTTCTCCGGCATTGCAAATACTTCCCGTATTTACACACACTATTTATACACGTGGATAAGAACTCGTCGCCAAATGTTATGTATTAAGGGGAAAATCACAATTAAACACGGAGCTACACTTGCACTCGTATATTGGCTAGCAATCAACTAACGTAAAAAGCCTACCCACATTATAAAAAATAATAAACAGATATACCACAATAACAGAATATATAGGTTTCCAAATACATATTTAGAATGAACACTGATTTAAACAAGAGTTATGAGAAAAATAAATTTTCTATGGAAATTTTAATTTCCTCATATCTCGCTTTTATATCATTGTCCTTACAAAATATTTATTTGGGAACCTAGATATTATATAATCTAATCGAAATATGTTTGATTTTCATATTGTTTTGGTATAACGTTTGTATGAAAAGCAGTTGATCCGCCGGCCCCTTTCAACGCTTTTATAAAAGTACCAAAGATATAATCCATAAAATATTTTTTACACGGTTTTGTGGTATTTTTTTAAAAGTAATGTTAACTACAATACTTAATAAAAAAAACCACAAAAGCGCTTACCGGTTACATTAACCCAACGCGGGACCCTAAACATCTCCGAAATTATATTCAGAAAGCAAGTTCTGTTTATCAGCCCGTCTATCTAGCGACGGTAGCCGATTCGTCAATGCTCCATCCTTAATTAATAAAAGAGCCTTTCTTTTGAAAGAGAAAAAAAAATGAATGAAAACCTTAATTAATTTGGGTTGGCCGAAGTTTCGTAAATTATGATCATCGGGCACCCCTTAAGATTTGCAATGGTAAGGTATTTTAGTATTTTTTTGGTAAGGATATTGAAATAAAGCTGGTCGGATGAAATATTGGGGGAAGTTTGTTTTGCTTAATGAAAAGTGTTGGTGTTTAAGGAAACATGTTTGATTGAGAATATGGATTAAGAAAAAGGCGTTTTGTTGACTTTGAAGGTTTAAATGACGGGGTGTAAGGCACAACCTTACACCCCGTCATTTAAGGCCAGGCCTGAAAGGTCAGGTGGATTCAACTCCTTATTTTTATCATATTCTACTTGATTTTTTTCTGAGAAAAATTTCGGTGGTGGTGGTGATATTTTTGTTCCATTTTTTCTGATAACTGCTATTATTTTACTTCAATGTAAAATTACATTCTCAGTATGCAGCACTCCATTTATGTAAATACTCTATGCCCTAAGAGGCCCGGCAGTGGGTGAATTAGAGCTATGAATGATGATAATGATGATGATGTAGTAAGAACCTACCAAAGGGCCTGTGGACGGTGATCTATGGGCTAGCTCGCCGTCCGTCCGTTTTATGACGACAGGCCGTGTCGACGGCACGTTCGTGTTCCACGCGCGCCTCAAAGTGATGTCAGCACATTAAAGGGGCAAGGGCCGAAGCCTGCCGGGGCTGCAAGACTGTTCGAAAGAGATAACGTGGCCCAGGAATATAAAACGAACATGGATGGGTTTTAGTCAGTAAAAGTCTGACACTCCCTCCCACTCCCCGCCCAGAGCGAGAGGAGTAATTTGATGATTTCCCATCCGAAAAAAGTACCTACCAACAGTGACAGTAATCTTAAATCAAGACCACACCACACTAAACCAACAAACAACACCACACAAACAAAAATTAACTCATTATTTAAAGACAAGTTTAAAGCCACAAAGAAGATAAAAACGGACTAAGTATTTAAATAATAACTCGTCTGGATTTACATACAACCTTTTTGAGCGGAACGTAGGCAGTTAGGTACTGGTCGTGTAATATGCGCATATTTAAGTAATGCTGTCTCATCTAGAACAATTAGTGGTTGTATCTTCTTTGTTTTAGTTCTTAAGCCATTTATGTCTCAAAGTGTTAGGGCTAGGACGGATGAGTTAAGGCAATTACAGGAGCTAAACGCAAGTTTTATTATGCCTGAAAGTAAATGATTCACTGCAATAAACAAAACCAGAAAAAAAAAATCTGCTAAATGCTAGTATGAAAGTGTTTTGAAAACAAAATACAATTAATTTTACTTTATAAAAAAATATCACAAACTTATCTCTTTAAAAAGTCTTTTTACGAGTAGAAACCATGCTTAAAATACATGCGATCATTCTGAATTTTTGGCAAATAATTCAACAAGCAACATGCTGTTGGTAATTTAGCTCCTGTATTCGCCTTAAGATTTTTTTCACAGCCAATTTGAGTGAAATTTGGATTAAGGGTTACACTCCAAAGGGCGAGAAAGGAACATGGATGGGTTTTAGTCAGTGCAAGTCTGACACTCCCTCCCGCTCCGCCCAGAGCGGGAGAAGTTATTTGATTTCCCATCCCTAAAAAAAAACGGGTAACACTTCAAACAGGATAATTATTGACTACCTCACTAGTCTAAAGGTCGCAGCTGACTGCCGAGCTTGATTGAGCTGCTGGCCGATATCGGTCTAAGTCCTGCCTACCCTTTTCACAACTATGTTGGCGTCGGCTTCCAATCTAACCAGATGCAGCTGAATAATAAAAACAGATCGGATAAAGTGTCATTTTGTATTTCCATCAGGAATTTCTCAGTAGCAGCCACGGAGTCTGTATTTCGGACCCAGTTGATGGCAATAGGCTCTGCCTTGTTAGATTATACCGTAATGCTGAAGAACGAAGAACGCGGACGCTGATTTGAAGAACGTTGTAACATTCCCACTCAACGCCAGAGACTAACATAATCTAATCGTTCAAAAAGTCGCTAAGTTGCAGTGGAACTGGACTTGCCACGTCTGTCGCATGTCCAATAAGCTGTGGGCCAAAATAACCACTTTCTAGAGTCCTAACATAGCCAGAAAGCGTCGCGGAAGACCTCGTAGATGATAGCTGGACGATCTGTCTAAAACCAACGACCAGTGGTCCACATTAGCCCTGTATAGAACAAACTGGAAGTCATGGGAAGAAAACCTTTGCCCAGCAGTAGGATGATATAGGCTAACAGTATCAGTATCCGTACCATTTAATAACTATTCAAATATTGATACAGTTTAGATAGATTATGCTAGCTAACGCTATCTGAATTTGTCAATCAATATGTGCTAGCCAATCTGTTTGTATGCTATTAAGCAGATTATTTGCAGTTATGCACAGTAGATACAGTATAGAAATGTGTATAATAGAAGAAGTTTTAAAGTTACAGAAAAAATGAAAATAAATAGTTCGCGTTGGTATTTTGTTTAGTTGACAAAATAGGAAAGTTAAAAAAAATATGTTAGTAAAAGTAAACATAGTGAGAAAAATAATAAAATTTGTCCTGTACGAGACCAAAAGACTACTATCTTAGCATGGTGCTGTAACATTAAAAAATAAAAACGTCACAGCGCTGATATGACCAGACGGTACGTAACCGTATGGACATGTAATGAGGAGAGATGAAACGCCTGTGACTAAAAGAGTGACGAACATGAATGTTAATGAGTGGAGAGGGAGAGGAAGGCAAAGAAAAGGTGGTAATTGTGTGAAGAATGGTACGAAAGAGGAGAATGAATGAGAAGGATGAATGAGTAAATGACACAGTGACGTCTAACAGGAGAGAATGGAAGAAAATCAAATGTTGTGCCGAACTCACATAGAATAAGGTCAAAGGCCAGAAAGATGATGATGAGTGGTTACAGAAAAGATAGCTGCAGTAGGAATTAACCGTTTATTAACCCGTTGAAAGCTCGTTAAGGCCCATCGTCACCAAAACGATGATAGTCTGATTATCTAAAACAGCTGTTTCATTTTTGTATGAGAACATGTCACAGTGCCACCTGTTTTTAGATAATCAGACGGTTATCTTTTCGGTGAACATGGCCCTAAATTGTTAGTCCCGGCTGTCATTTTGTAGATCTGTGACAGTTGTTACAGGTAGTCACTGGCCCGACAGTCTGAGAACCAGTTCCAAGTGGTACCATAATTATCACACAGTACTCACTGGGTTGTTTAGGTCAGACAGGCAGTCGCTCGATGGAAAACACGGCTAGGCAGATGATGCAATGTCTAAAAGTAATTCAATAACGTAAGGCTACCCGATTCAGAAGTTTAAATATTTTTTCTTTCGGCAGTTTTGGGACACACGGTGAGAGATGATAGGCTCGAGAGAGCGGGGGGGGGGGAGGTTACAAAAGAATTTAGACCTTTTTTGATGAAAGTACCACGGAAAAATTTAACGCACGAATAAAAGTAACACGAACGACTGATTTTAAATTCTTTGACCTCTTGAATATTTTCTTGGTTTAATTAGGTAGGCAGTAGGCACTAAAGAAAAATTATTACGGACGTCTGCGGTGGTCACTTTGACTTTTGACTGGCCTAGCGTTGTGTGGAGTTTTAATAGAATACCAGGCCAGCTTATGCTGGTTTATTATCAGTTTTGAGTGCCAAAGAAACAATGTTATTCTTTGCAATATTTTCTTTTGTTTTGTTACACTAACTGTTGTAGATGATAATATTTTTTATTTTTTTATTATTCCTAGTTCAAGCCAAGTGTTCCATATTTTCATCAAGTTATCTTCAGTAGCAGCCACTGAGTTTGGATTTACGCCCAATTGATGGAAAGAGGTTCGACCTCTATTACATGGGCTTGCCCAACTGGAAATTTATAGAAGTATTGTAGTTACTGTAGTATATCGATAAAATAATCGACTAAATTTGAGTCTTTGGTATCGATGACATATTACTCTGTCATCTCTGGTTTAGCATTGCGCAGAAAAGTGCGGGACGGTACACTTCTGCCTATCAAATACAGGGCTACTAACGTCATGTTATGCTACCAACTCGATTACTAACGATATCTCCCACGATATTAGTTGCAAGGCGGATGTATCCACTCACCCAACTGATCAAGCCACTCCGACGGCTTTTGACACCTACGGGAAGCCAAGGGGTGGTCCAGCTGACGCAATTAATAAGGTAATCCTGCATATCCCAAAGAACCAATTTGTATAAATATGGTTAAAGGCAAAGATTATCCTACACCGCTAAATACTTTCCGATAAACTTAGACCACCGGAGTTCACCCGACAATAATTCTCCGAACGGTGACGAATATCAGTGTCTTTGACTACCTATAATATTTATTTTCCTTGTAAAATTTGTATGTGTTTTATAGTAGGTAATAATAGGGCCTAGGAAATGCAACTTGGCTGGAAACACTACATTAAAAAATGAACCTAGTAAAAATCCTCCTAAGCTTGATTTTAGTTTAAAAGTGCATCCTGTTCAGGATTTGCAAACGTCCGCGGATTAGTAAAGAGGTTTTCTCGTCCGTGGGAATTACAACCATATCTTTAACAACATGAAGTTCATTTTTCATTCCTCATAAATTACCCAGCTTCTAGGAGTCACGTCTGCTCTGAATTAGGCATAATTATAAAGTGGTTGACATCTTAATCAAGGTAGAGCTGGCCGCAAAATTCCAAGAAAATGGCGTTTAAAATAAAAACAAAACGAAATCTTTTTATGAAGGTGTCTTAATAAAAATATTCTCGTGTTTTCGGTGTCGCCGTTAATTTGGCTTATAAATACAGGTTGCTGGAACCATCTAGATCTAGATATCGACGCAAATGTTTGCCAAGAATTCATTCGCTCTAAGATTCTTCTATTTGCGGGTCGATAACACTTTAAATTGGCCCTTTTGGCGACGAGTTTGGCATTTTCATAATTAATAACAGTAGCTTTTTTATAATGATAAAATCTATGCTCAAAATATTATAATTAGTGGTACTAGTAATAATAAATATAAATCTAGGTCAAAAAAACCTTGTATATTAGGGTATTCCAGCCAAAAAAACAACGGCAACCAAACTGCAATGCCAAACAGTCATTGTATACATGGAATAGTTGGCATTGCACTTTGGTTGTTACAGTATTTTTTATACCGAAAAATCGAAGCTGGGAATAATTACTGATTACTGTGGTTCTAGTCACATTGTTCTAAATTCTACGGTTAAATACACACTGTATATTGAGGAATTCACCTTGTATAAGGCAGTTGGACCGCAAATAATCGCGGTAGGTCAAACCGTTTCATCGATTTTATTTCTTTTTGATACGTATCGATAAAATTCAATTCTGGACACCCAGTGCGAGGTGTCAGTTTTTATCGATAAGTAATTATGTGGACTTGTTGATGTCTTAATCAGGTTGGGGTTAGGTCTGACCGCAACATTTAGCGCGGTAGGTGTTCTTAGTATGTGGTGACGCGAAGTCGGATGATTCACATGTAGGTCGGAGAACTCGGAGGTAAGTTCATTTATTGATCATAAACGTTTAATGGTGACTGTACAAGAAATTGTGGTTTTTTTAATATGACGCAGACAAGGGTGATTGCATTTTTTTTCGTAAATTAAGAAGTTAAAAAAGTGACCCTCGTCAAGTTCTTATATTTTCGTTATAAGTAAAGCAAATTGAATATTTCATTCAGATCGCGTTGAAACTATTTTCGTTTTATATTCAGTGCAAAATGCTTTCCACACTGATACCGAAAGTGCCCCAGAGCTAAAATCTCCTTTTAGTAAAATTCTCCTATTGTCAAATCATGACAAATGACATCAAACAGTTAATCGAAAGACGGAGTAGCGGTATCTTTCGCATTTGTAGTATGAATTACATTACATCTATTCGACGAAACTAGATCATTGTCGATTAAAAAAAAATATTTGTATAATAAAATAGCCTACTAAGACTCGTTATCACTATGTTTATTACTATTCCGTTCAATATTAGTGACAACATTAATAAAATAATTCAGTAGCTTATGCGAAGTATTACGATGTATCAGGGCTATAAAATAAACCCATATTAAATCCGTGGTATTTTGGTATTAATGTTATAAATCTATGCTGATCTGGTGATCAAAATAAAGTGTGTATTGGCCAATCATTTGCTGGTTTAGGTTTAATAGTCGCAAGTGATCCTGCGGATCCTAAGGATTTAGATTTGATTCATAGTTCGGCAAAGAAATGTTTAGTTTTCAATAAGGATTACTAATATTATAAATGTGAAAAATTGTTAGGATAGATGGATGGATGGATCTTTGTAACTCATTTACGCGAAAACGACAAAACGGATTTGAATGTTGATACATAGAACTAGTGCTAGTTATGTATCTAGTTACTGAAATTTACGAGAGAGAAGAGAACCCGCAGGCATTGCTGGTAGGATATAAACAAAAATCATCCGAAGAGAAACCATCTACAGTAATAAGGCATTGTAAATTCCAAAACTAAGAATATAACATATTTGTAATCGTGTTCAACATATCAAACAGATGGGAGATAACCGTACGCCAAACAGTTTCTAAGAAACCATCTTCAATTAACTCAAAACATCAAATATTCAAACTAAATCTAAACGCAAACAAAGATTAGCATACAAGAACGAATAAACCACACAGAACGCTTAATTTTCAAGTCATTACCGTACCGCTATTTAAAACAGGGATATACAGAGTAAAGAGAAAGCTTACACTTTAGTGACAGATGCGACTTTTACACAGAGCACAGAATCACCACACGCTTAAACAGGCTAAGTTATAGAATCAGACATACTTTGAGAAAATCTCATGATGATGATTAGGTGATTGAGCACCACACCCAGCCAGGAGCAAGCCTGACCCGGACAAGCCGGATACAATAGGGGGCATGATTTTATAAGAAAAGACATGCTCTGGGATGGGAGAGGAAGCCCGACCAACCGCAGCCAGTCGGGCACAATCAGCCGACTATGCAGCCTAGAGCCAATATAGGAATAGTGGTAAAGACGGGTACAATCCATAGGAGTTAGCATGTGGTGTTTTGATCTTCGTTTGATTGTTCTCTTCTAGCATTGGAGAGGCATGCTCGTTCTGGTGATTGCGATGAAATATTATGTTCGCGTATATGTTTCATCGTCAGTAGTATTTGTTTCACTGTCAGTTTTGCTAAGAGTGTATATTTCCTGGGTGGCTGATCTGAATTTTAAAGTAATCAGACATTGCTTTGAGAAAATCTCTTGACATTAATTGCTATGCCAAATGTTTAGTTTGAATGGCGCGAATAAAATGGATGCAGCATCGCCAGCCCGCAAATAGTATATGCAGTAAATGCAAAATTTAGCATGCTCTATACCACCCAACGAATACTCGACACGTGTTTCTCCCCTTCTCATGTATAGTGTTCCCAATGTTGGGACATAAGGCTACCTTTTCGCTAAGAGAAATGAACACAATGTCATGTCTCTAATTGGCTTTTTTTTGTGCGGAATAAATGACGTTCAGCCCAAAAATTCTGCCACGAACCGTCTTTAGAGCTGTCAAGTTTTGCAAGGTGAATGGTTAAATGTGGATAACACTATAAGGGAGTGAAGCACCTACGAATATGAGGGAATAGGATTAACTATGAATTACGATTTAGAAAAATCTGCAGTGGCCAGATCTTTTTCGAGTTACGTGATCATTGATGTATTGTTTTCATTTCCATGAGCACTAAAAGCCCCTAAATTACTGCCTATGTTTAAAAAACCATCCAGTACACATCGTTTTGTATGAAAAGCCTCTACAATGACATCTCTAGAAATGGCTGCCGAGGCCGTTCCGAGTTCTGTGGTCTATCAGAATGTTAGAGTTTCGAAACAGATACAGTTAAGTTGCCGGCAGATTCGGAGTTTTCTAACAATGTTTACTGACAAACTTTCAAAGATGTGTACTGAGAATTTTAATTTCTACGCTTCTCGGAAAAGACAAAGGCAAAGGAAAGATTAAGAAACCTTTTGCTGGAACGTTTTGTTATGTAAACACTGAGAGACTTGGCTTTAGTGAGCAGGGAAATGCGAATGACTTACTAAAGATTTAGACTGAGATTGATAAACGATACTTTGGATGTGCTGTCTTAGATTACGTTCTCGTTTCTATCATGCGTACGAGCATGATAGAAACGAGAATTTCAGAACGAGATTATCAGTTATGCGAAAGTGGAAGGAATAATGTTTAGTCTTGGTAACGTTTATGAATCTCAACCTCGGTATCTATTTATTTACTAGTTGAGCCCACGGCTTTGTACGCGTACAAATTGTACCTATACTAAAACCTTCGAGAATCTATTGGTGAAAACCGCATGAAAATTGGCGCAGTAGTTTTTTAGTGTATCGCGAACAGATAAACGCGGCGGAGGACTTTGTTTTATAATATTTCATTTAGATTTTTGTAGTAATGTAAGCATTTTTATAGTCGATTTTTATGTTTTGATTAAAAGAAAAAAAGAAAACATAATTATTTGGCACATGCCGCAAGTGCACACAACAAAAAAATTAAAAAAGCTAAGTAAGTGTCGCAAACAAGACCAACAAAAACTGCGTTTATGATTGTATATACACTTTAAGTAAACAGTTTGATCCAGTATATAAACTCTAATCATATTAACACAAACATGAATTCATTACCAAGACCTGGTTCTAGAAATACAAAATCCTAAACTCCTAACTAAATTCTAAGATGAAACACCACATTATTTCATTACTTCCTACATTATGTCAAATATTTACCAACTTGATAAACCGAGGCAAAAGCTGTTTAATCAAGACTAAAACAATACTAAATGAAACATAAGATTAGATAAAGTATACCATCAGACGTTAGGAATATTCGTATAAAATATTCAAGATGCAAGAGGGAATTTTTAAAGACCTCTATGTTAATCGGGGTCGCTTAGCCGTTTTTATTAGACAGACTGATAAGGATTAATTAAAAATGGTGTATTTAGAGGTCTGACTGCTTAATTGTGGAACAAAGTGTGAAGTGAAAGACAGATAGTGGCGTTTGTTGAAACTAAACATGCTGGGATTCCAGATTAGCCTACTAAAACTTTAAAATGTTAGTGGACTGTATTATTTTTCTAATAATCAAGTGCGTTTTTTTTCGTGTTGACCTTAAATATTTGAATAGACATTCTTTTGATTAGCAAGACTGTGGAGCATGAGACCTCGGGTTCGATTCCCGGGCCAGGTTTAGATTTGCGGCTGGTTGATGGCAATAGGGTCTCCTCCTATTACATGGGATTTAAACATAACTGTACCATCCCTACCTAACTCTTCGGGGAATATAATACCCTATGTTTTTTGTTCCGTTCATCTGTGACATCCCCTAGGTGGTTCATTTCTAGGTCAAAAAATAAAAACAAAACACTTACTGGTTCCGTGTCACAAGTCTCCAAATCCGGAATAGGGTCGTCCCCGCAATAGTATTCCGCTTGCAGGAACGGTGGTCGAGGAGGAGGCGGCAACAGGAACTCCGGCGGAGGGCCAAGGCAGTCGCACTCCGTCAGATCTGTGGGCTCGATCTCCCACATCGCGTAATCTAACTTAACACTACTCACAACCTTCTCACTGATATCACTATCACTTAAATAACCACTAGTATCACGTTTGTCGCGTTTCACTTCATTTGAAGTCCTCTCTTTGATTAAATTCGCTATGTAAAGTTCATCGTCCACGTCGTTCCATA
Organism: Xestia c-nigrum; assembly: GCA_916618015.1. Taxonomy (NCBI): domain Eukaryota; kingdom Metazoa; phylum Arthropoda; class Insecta; order Lepidoptera; family Noctuidae; genus Xestia; species Xestia c-nigrum. The sequence goes on from OU745251.1 coordinate 20,921,146, forward strand.
CGTTTTTTCTAACCTCCTCATCTTCTAACGTATCTTCGAGTGAATCGTATAGTGGCGCTATAACACTGTCGCTGATTCTGTCTGTGTTGTCTGATTGTTTGTTTCTTCCAACTGTACTTCCAAGTACATCTTGGTCTTCTTTCTCACTGTCAGCATTCAAGTCACGAGCTTGCTTAAATTTCTCGTTTCTATTGACAACATTTTGATACGTCCAAACAGCGTACGATGTCGCTTTAATTGGACTCCTGTTGTATCTTTCGGCCATACGCAGTCTTCTTTCAAGTTATCTGCAACAATAAAAACATATTTATTTATTACGAACGCTTTAATCGAAAGGCCATTACCGGCTAAACCAATTTCTTATCTGACGGACAACGTATCGATTTTACAGTGGTATCAAACTACTTATTTTTTAATAGAAGAGCTAACACCTCATTTTGTTTAACAAAGCAGCCGCAATTAGAACCTACCATTGGTGTGAGTACAATGGAAGAGGGACTGGTATCGATATCATCGGGTGCTACGTTCTCTGGTTATTTTAATTTATTTTTTATCGCATCAAATTGGATGGACGGGTTTCTAGGCATGCACTCGGTATTCCGCCGCTATCACGATGTACCCGTCAGTGAGGCGGATTCGAAAGTTTAAAGTTCATCGTTTTTTGATATTTAATTTTGATCAAACTGCGGTTGAGTGTAGGCGAGTAATTGGGTTTTGATTTCCTGAACAAAAAGTTGAATGGCGACATTGTTGAAAGAGGGAAAGTATTGAATGTGATTTATTACTAACATGGGTTTGGCTTCCGTAACAAATTAATGGTTACCATCTAAATTAATTGCATCAATAAACAATGCGTTAAATGCAAGAGTTTATGGTTGAAATACAAACATAAAAGACACCTGCCGAGCAAAACAACTTACAGAATCATATTTACATAGTCAACCCATTCATTGTAACCCCTAACAGGAAGAAACAATATTTTTCCACAAACATTTCCGCGCTCGTTCAAATGTTTTTCGATAGAGATGTGCCTTGGGTACGCAATTATGCATGCGTAAGGCGTTTCTGAGGAGGTACCGCAAGATTGCGAGGTCTAGGGTCAACAGCGTCAGATAACCCGGAGGTACCAGCGAATAAAATATTGAGAGGTGTTATGGCATACAAAACAGGGTTTTAGATGCGATTTATGAATGTTTAAAGTACCGTTTGAATAGAAATCTTGAAAGTGAATAATATAACCATTCTTTTGATGATTGACACTGATACTCTTTGTAATTTTATTTCTTTTGTAAGTTCATTAATGATTTTTCGATTGAAGGCAGTATTATCTTTATGTTTCATGTCTTAAGTTTTCTTGAACAGTTAATGAATATAGTACTTTCGTAGTTAATATTGTTGGCTGTTTTCTTTACATCGTGTCTGGTAGTAATTTAGCTTAAGTTACATTTCATGAAGACAAAGCTACATTTAATTTGTTTCTCAATGTAGCCGTTACCTTGTATTCTTCAGTTGTCTGCCGCTTTCTTCAAATATCTTTCGCCTACTATTATTCTATTCATAGCAGTACTATTATCATTAGCAATGATTATGAAAACGTCATCTTCACACTCTACCTGTCCATTACACATTATAACATCATTTTACTTTTGCATATTCATTGCAGTCTATCAATGTACAGCATTAAAGGCGTAATCTCCGATACTCCACGTCTCATTAACATTTGGCGCTCTCAGTGGCCACTCGATAGCTGTCAGAGGAACTTTGACAGCGATACAATACTCGACAAGAGCCCTTAAGGAACTTAACGAACCCATTCTATGGATTTTCTCACGTGAAATATTATTGCCGGTGGATAACGGTCTGCGAGGGGACGCATGTGTGTCGATCGATCGCGTTTGAGTTCATGAGCGAAATAAACAGCGAAGCAGTGACTTATGCTTGCGTTTGATCGTGTTTTTAATCCAGGTTATGTTTTTGTATATTATTCGGTCAATGTAACTATAAAAATAAAAATAAACTTATCGATACATTTCCAAAATTATGGTAGGGTACTTAATAAAACAAATATGAAAACTTTATTACTTATTGGAAACTAAATCCGAAAAGCTGCAGTAAATAAAAATGAAGGGGTAAGTTATTAAATAAAATGTCTCTGCTCCTAACATTGTTCTTTTAACTTAAGTATTGTATAAGGAAACTGTCTTGCTAGTTAAAGCAGGAACACGATATTTGAAGAATATGCCTGAGCTGTATTTCATTTCAAAGCTTTATTTCCCTTTCTTCTAATAATTACTGCAAAGAACATAAATTCCTTTTGTTCTTTTGAACGACAACATCAACCCACTCAAAAAACATTCCGCAAAACGCATCACGTTCTAGAAAACACAATAAGTTTGAGCCGTAATTCGTAAACTTGCCCGTTTATCATGAACGTTGTAATAGCCTCCTGCCCACACTAGGATAGTTTATTACTCTTGAGAATCATAATAAATCCATCGAATTTCAAGCTTCGCCCCAAGATAAGTAGCATTCATTGCTTTTATTTATATTTGTGGTCGATTTTCTTTATAAGGTAAGCAATTTAAGTCACTTCATTGGTTAAGTGCCTTTGTAGTATTGCTTTGGTAAGTCGAATAGTGGAATTGAGATTAGTTTTCAACCAATTAGCTGTTGTGGGTGTTTTATTGTTATTAGGTTTTTGTAGTTTATCTTCGGAAGTGACAGTAGCAATCACGTGTGTTTTGACTGTGTTAGTAGAATGATAATCATTCCCAATCTTATATGTCACTGATATTTGATCTGGTAGACAACTGTCGTATTATTAATTATTTACTTGATCAGCATGGGCTTCCCACTGCTGTGAGGACTGGGCCATTACCTATCAAATGGAGCCAGTGCGGCTTGGTGAATATTACAAGTCTTCGAATTTTCGTTTCTATGACATGCTCAGTGTAATACTCGCGGTATTTTATCGTATTTACTGTTTTGAAAGCAGCAATAAAGAACACAAAGTGCCTGTCTAGATCCTGAATGTTTACTTGTTCACTTTTTTTACGATTTGAATAAGGCGAATAAACAAATGAATTTTAAATTTCGATAAAAGATAGGCAGCCACACCATTCTTTTTGACGGCAGATCAGCACATCTAACGGTTACATTACGTGTTAGGTCCCAAGGTCGATTCCCAGCAATTGCAATTATTACGGTATTGACTACTCTACTTATTTTTGCTTTTATTCAATGTTTGGTTGATAAAGGCGTTAAGGTAACTGTTTAAAGTACAGTTATCGATAGGAAATAAATCAAAGTGCCCATTGATGGCGAAGCTGTGATGTAAATGAGTGTTCACATACTCAGAGGCCAAGTTATGTTGGAGAATTTTTGAATGTAGGCATTGTCAGAATTAAATGCTTAACATTGTATAACGCTGACAATAGTACAGGAAGCTAAAACTGTTTGCAGTATAATAGATGATGTATAACAACCTGTTATGTCTAACATTTATGAATTTTATTATCTACTTGCTTATGTCCGCGGCTTCGCTCGCATGGTTTTCGATAATTGTCCCACAGGATACTACCAGGATAAAAAGTACTCTGTGTTAATCCAGGTTTATAAACTAATATGCGTGCCAAATTTCGCTCAAATCCTGACCGGATTAGAATGAAATTTGGCACACAGTAGATTTTGCGTATGATCACCCAGGGTAGGATAATAATGAACGTTTATACTACTAACACGTCCCTGTTTGATAATTTTAGACTTCTAGACGAGTAAAGCTGCGGAAAAATGCTAGTATATTCTACCGTCGACAAAGCCGTTATGTCCACGATATAAAAGAACTTAACACTCAGCTTGTACCGTTTCCCATGGGACAGTCTACGTCTGTTTTTTTGAGACTTTGTGTAATCCAGACTTCTTCGGTTTGAGACATGACTTGGTAAATCTGGAGGTTAAACATGACTATCTAATATGTTTTGTAGTAGTATTGTTTAATTCGTCAAATTTTGATAAACTAGTGATAGAGCATTAGAAAAATGTTTTCTAAAATAGACTAGGTGAGGTCGGATTTTAGAGAATCGCTTGACGATTTTAACTTTAAGTAGGTAGTAGGTATCTGTTATTTGACTCAATAAAAAAAATCACTGAAACTTATCTCTAAAAATATCTATCAAACATAAAAAAACATACTAGTATACATGCGATCATTCTGATTTTTTGGCAAATAATTCTACAAGCAATATATTAGCATAGTGTTTTAGTTTATTAATCCAATTAATAGATTTTGTAACTCGATCGAAACCTCTCATTTCGCGCTATTTGGCCCGCAGTGACTGACGTAACAACCACTTTGTAGTACAAGCTAATTAGAATTTTATTCAAACAGCATTTCAGTCGAAGTTTGAACCACCACAAATTGAGTTGCTAATTTAGCTCGTCTAATCAGCTTAATGGAACGCGTTGACTAGGTGGTGACTATGGTAGCGGTCATCAACGCGTCTCGAGGTCTGTAGTTATGACCAACGACACTTACATCTGTTGTATCTAACTAAAGTAACTCTAAGCTGTCTCTCTAGTACTACTCCGTCTATTTACCAAACATCTCTCAATGTTTACCGACAAAAGAGCAATAGGACGTTCTAATAGGCGTTTCCGTTACTCTAATAATAATGTAAACGAAAATTCTTCTGTAAGACCGATTTAAAGATGGTTTTTTTGTGGTGTTAAAATAAGCAAATTGAAGTACCATTTGGAGTGGTATGCAAGTAATTGATTTTTGTATCAACTTCCGGGATGGTTGTGGTGTAATGGATGGCTTTGTTTCGACATTTCAAGTAGACACTGAACTCACGAAACAACTTGAAGTTATGTATACAAATAATAAATAACATTGAAGTGTCTACCTATATGTAATTTAAATATAACAGATTTTTACTGAATGCTTAATATGGAAGTATATACCTAAGCACTTACAACAAAAAACCAATTTGTTAATTTTTATGTCTACATTTCTGTTTTTTCCAGCTAATCTCCAAAACGGCTAAAACGACTGATGCAAGTTTTGCGGGCAGTTAACTGACGGTATAAGGAGTAACAAGGCTACTTTTGAATTAGAAAAATAAACTAGGTTTCCGTGTCAAAGATTTTAAACCCTTGTCATTCTAAAAAAATGATTCTAATAGGGAAGTAATTTTTTTATATTGATTTCACAGGACGAAGATCGCGAGGCAAAGTTAGTGTTATAATAAAAATTACTCCAAACGCGCTCACAAACAGACCGCTACAAGTAAATCCTCTGACATTTTCCCGAGAAAGTAAGTAAAATATGAAGGATGCCTTTCATGCCTTATCTTACCACCCAAGTAGACAAGCGTTTAAAAAATAAACGTAGATAAATGAGTCACTTTGGCATTCCTACATGATGACTTGGCTCTTTAGTATTGCAGGCATTTTGACCATTTCTTCGTCAGAAAGACAATTTTGAAATATGTAGTTTATACAGTGAATATTCTGGCAGAAAAAACTTATTTTTGAACGCAACCCACCCAGTGTTGCCCACCGCCTTTGTAAATATCTTCATTAAGTTCATAGCGATTTATTGGTTTTACAACATAGGGTCCATGCTCATTTTTATTGCATATAAAGTCTGGGTCGGGTGGGATTAATCATCTTCGGCCAACAGAACAACAAGCATGACTTTGACTATTAAATTATAGAATAGAATACTCTTTATTATGTACACCATAAAAAATATAAATACAAAACTACACCTACTACCTACCTACCTACCTACCTACTATACGTGTTGTTGTGTTGTCCTCGATGATTAGGAAAACTAGTGTAGATGTTTACAGATCAGTTGTAAAATCGATAAAAAAAACAAATTATTCATTTTTAAAAGTTTCATAATTACCACTTTAATTACTTTAATAAGGTAGCATTTTAACAAATACTCAAGGTTTAATCATTTTCAGTGTTATTAAAAATTGCTTCAATGAAGCTTCTAATATTTAGTTACTACATCAACAATTATTTAATGAGGAGTGATGAAACGCATGTGATCAAAAGAGTGATGTACATGAATGTAGATGGATGGAGAGGGAGAGGAAGGCCAAAGGAAAGATGGATGGATTGTGTAAGAATTGATATAGAAGAGAAAGGAGTAAAAATGATGCCGTTACGGTTGACAGAAATTAAAATTAGAATCTCCTTCAAACATCTTGAGGAGTCATGTTGAGGCATGTTCTGGAACCGAAATTTCGAAGGCATGGGAAATTGTGAAGTCAACAGGCCCCTTGATTTTGGTTAATTACAGAGAGGATGCCGGTGACCCAGCAGTAGAGTAGCAACTTGGTCTATCTCTTCATCTGACTTATTAATGTCTTCCAATACTAGACTTTTATTAATATGAAATGTTATCTGTATTAGATGCCGCAACCAACATTTTCCTCGTGGCTAAATAATATCAGCCGCTCGGGTCGATCTTTAGGTTAAGCCATGCTTGCCTAGGTTGGTCTGTGGATGGGTGACCACCCAAACATACCGAGTTTCCTACGTGCCTCGGAAAGCACGTTAAGCCGTTGGTCCCGGCTGTCATTTGTCCATCTTTGACAGTCGTTACAGGTAGTCAGTGGCCCCAAAAAGTGGTATCGTATTTCCCAGTATTAACTGGGTTGTGGAGGTCAGATAAGCAGTCACTCCATGTAAAATACTGGTATTCAGCTGCATCCGGTTAGACTGGAAGCCGACCCCAACATAGTTGGGAAAAGGCTAGGCAGATGATGAACCAAAATTTTCCTCCCTCCAAAAAAATTAATCAATTCAATCAACTTTATAAACTACCCACATACCACAAAATTTTCAAGCTAATAGAATTTCAAAGTTAACCGGCAAATCGTTAAACTACTTACTAATACATACGCACCGGTTTAACTTCAATACAAATAGTTAAAGTAGAACCTACATCTTAAGAAACAAACAATGTAATTGGAATCGGTCCTATTTATAGCCGCGTAGGGTGGAAGAAACTGTTGTTGTCTCTAGTCACTGAAATAGTAATAATGCCGATTGTTACGCCCCCTCAGCATGTTAACGCGGGCCAATGTCTGAGAATTACATCCATCGTTCCACTTGTACACAAGAGCTTAGGAAGTAGTTTCGTCACTTGCGTGGGAATAGACGTGATTGTGACAGTATTTGGAATAGGTGTTTGATTGTATTGTTCTAGTTTAGTTAATTTAATGGCAGAATATAGTTACTTATTCGTGTGGAAACGATTGAAATAGCTTATTATTGAGGTATAAAAATAATTAATCTGGTGGTGAGGCTGTGTCTTAAGACGGCTCAATAGAAGCGACTGCTAAAATTACGAGAAATAGAGAACTATAGATGAAAAAAAAGTGTTATGTTTCAGCCGGTCCTAATTAATTTGGCTTAAAGTCAGGAGCATGATAGTGATGCTAACGCTGAGTTTAATACGTCGATGAATCATCGTACAAAATCCTAGTTTTTATGGAGGATTTTTTCATCATACCTACTTTTTAAAAGTTCAGCACTATTGGGATTGAGAAAAAAACAACTTCATTTAACATTATGCCAAGCCGCACTACATTCCAATCAAAAAGAATGGTTTCCAATTAACCCAGTCCGATGAAACTACAAAAAAAAAACACACGAATCCCAATACTCATCTACATTAAACAATGCTAATGGAACTACAAATATTTCACCATTATCACGGAGAACAATTGGTACGTCCACCCTACATGTATACGAATGTAATAACATTATCCGTCGTATATGTTCGTGATCGGTTAATTAGCTTCCTCTTATGAAGATTTGTTGTTTGTATATACCTACGTAGTTTTCATTATGTAGACCCGAGATAACTCAAGTGTATCAAAACAGATGAATTCCAACTTTATTTGCCCCTACCATAAGTTCAGAACACCTCACGGAATGAGACATCAGAGCTTGAAAAGTTCATTGCATGCGAATTTGAACTGTAAGTGAAAGGTGTTAGGGTTGAAATTAACGTTTATTGTAGTCTCATAAACAAATAAATTAGCGCCTATATTTGACTAATCCAATTTAGTGAATAACAAGTAAAATGATAACAGATGACGGTAGTTTTGTTAGCGATAACGTGAAATAGAAAGTAATATTTGGAATAGGCATGTCTCATTTGTAAATGATTTAGGTACTTACTTAGATATTTGGGACACCATTGTGTAAAGAAAACTCAGGGATCGATTAAATATAGTCTTCGAAAGCTTGTCACGTTTAGGGTAGTACTTCAAACACTATATTGGTTTATAGAATAAATGAAACACTTAGCGAAACGACCAAGCTGTCCAAAAAACCTACCTACTGCACTTAAAGTACTTAAAGTACTTATATTAAAAAAAAAAAAAAACACGGATATAACGGGATTAAATATCCGTGTTTTTTTTTTTTTTCTTTTTCTGTTTATTTTTATTTTTTTTTTTTTTTAATATCGGGTGCTTAAATCTTAAGAAATTCATGGATATAATCCCGTAAGTACTTTAAGTAGTGAAAAACCGTGAGTCTAAAACAGTGAACCTACCTACTAACATTATAAATGCGAAAATAAGTAAGTTTGTTACCTTTTCACGCTTAGACCACTGAACCGATCCTCCAAAAAAAATTACTGTTGCCGAGGAAAAGAAAAATAACGTTCTAAGATAATAAAAGGGGCCACATATCTATCGAATCACGATCAAATTATAAAGGGTGTAAAACACCTCTTCACGAAGCCGAATGGCACTTGTTCTCCCCACCATCGCAATATTTTTTTTTCTACACCATACCTAGGTTATTAGATATAGATAGATACCTAGATATGGGGGGTCAAAGTTACAACGTTTCGACAAGTTTTTTTTTTAATTTTAACACCTCCACGACCCCGTACTATTCGAACCATCCATCAGCACAATGTTTTAAGTGCGTTACATTGAATTTTACCACAAAACGTGATTAATAACCTCAAAAAAAAAAGTTGTTTCCCAGCTATGTTTTTTGCGTTAAGTTTACTTAGTTTGATGTACAGAATGCTATGTTAACGGCTTTGTGATGAGGTGGTTCACACCCTGTATTTTACAAACAGAGTACAACACGAGTTCATCAAATTATGAATTATCGCAAGCGGGGACGCGAGCCAAAGCTACTAAATTAATAAGAACGAAACAGCAGTATTAATAACCTAACAAATATGACAACAATCCTTTAAAAAACTCCAACAAAAACACTTAAAACTCAAAAAAGAACTTTCACCAAATCACACAAAAATCTCAACCGTGAATTAAAAGCAAAGGATACCGGCCATCTTGGTGGTCCTTTAACAAAAAAAGCCTGTATTTTCTCAGCGTAACCCGCACCATGTAGGCAGTTAGCACTAGCTTAGCCAAGCCAGTTGAGGGTAAGAAGAACAGCGCCGGCCATTAGCCCGACTATCGCTAGTGCAAACATGTTGGTAAATATGACCGTGGTGTGTGTTTCCATTGTGCGAGACCATGAGACGGTAATGTGTAGTAAATCTTGGACCAGTTCTTGAAGTGAAACTTCTAATGCGACTTCCAACAAGGTTGCGTTAAACATTTAACGCAACCTTAAACATAGAGCCCCCCCCCATGCCCCCCTGTCCCTTCCTAATTTCATTTCCTCATTACGAAGTTTTTTAAATTTTATATTTGTAATCGTGTGTGCTGGTACCAGAGAGTATTTCAAATATTTTTCAGGGGCTTTTCATCAGTGACGTATTGAGCTTGCCTGTGTAACTGTTAAGATGTTTGTTATACCACGACTGCCAAGGAAGTGCCATGTTTATTTTATGCAGTTTTCAACATTACTGAGAGAATTAATTCCGGAACGTTGCGTATTAATATTTAACCAAGTTATGTGTAGAAAAATATAAGATGCTTCCCTGTTTTGATACGTTGCAGGTAGGGGTCGCTGATGGAAATCGAGAGATTTTGTCTAGTAAAATAAGATTAATTTAGAAAATCAAAAACCTACATTTTATTAATAAAAAGTTTATTGAAGTCAAAAGATACGAAATAATTTGATCGTTAACTGTTTCGGCACGACATGAACTCATCCGTTATTTCCAACAGTGGAAACGCACTAAGAGCCTAAAACGTCGGCGTGTGTGATTCCTTGGTCTGTTAACGCTGTGTTAATAGTAGTTATTGATGTTTAGTGGGTTTTGTTGCCTCGCTTGCCTTGTTCAGGAGGATTATGGGCCGCTCACTTACGTTCTTACCAGATCGGACGCAATCTCTTGCTTCGGACAGTACAACCTACCTTTATAAGTGGTTCTTGCTAGACGAATAAAGACCAAAGTTTTGTACTTCCTGCCGGTTTGGAGTTTATGTATGGATGTATGTAAAACGACCGAATTCGTAAAATGAACGAATATTGGAAAATTTGCCCTTTTAATTATCTATTTACCACTTCGTATGCGGCTCAGGTGTGAATTTCGCCTCGACTGCAATAGGAAAGTTTCTCCACTTAAATCAAAATATACTATTGATAACGACAACGTCTAAATTTGAATGCTCCCAAAATCGACAGTAAGTACAGTGACAGACTAGACAGTGTAAAAAACCGCAAAATTTCCCAGATCCACATCCCACAAAAAATAAAGAATCAAAAACACAACACATAAATATACCATCAGAATACCCTACTTATCATAAACACGCTCGTACAGAGTATAACCTCGTAACCTAATTTCCGTCACCCCGAACTCCGAATGAGAAGAACATTCCTATTGTAGCCAGTGTTCCAAGTACATATCTGTTACTGGCAAGCATTTGCCAAGAGACTTGCCAAGGTTGGGGCATTCGTTACAAACCTAACGTACCCCCTTAAAGGGGGGTTGGCAACAATTCGATGCGCATATTGAGTTCCCCGTTCTGTTTGAGGGCAGGGGCGTTCGCCAAATATATTGGTATCTCTCCAGTTTTTATATTTTGTTGGAAACTGTTTTATTTATCGCGAAGAGCATTGTTCGTGACTCGAAGATGTTGTGTTTAAAGGTAAGTTATTGTTCGTTCGTGTGTGAGGAGTTTTTTTTCTTTTTTTTTGGGGAAAATGTGGCTGATTTGTTTGTAACTGATACTTTAGTGGTGTGTGATTGTGATTTCAGTTTTTCGCCATTTTTTTGGGTGTATTTTATTGTCTGTACATATTATTCTTATCATAGGAAGAAATACCGCTATTGGTTTTGGGAAAGCGCAGCATGATTTTTTATATATGTAATTATCATGTTATTTACAAGAACTAGATAAAACTGAACGTGACTTCTTACTAAACGGCGTTCAAGGGCTATCAGCGTCAATAGTTAATGATAACATTGATGGCCCTTGAACACGATTTGGATTTGTGCTGACCACCTACAGTTTCATTGGTAAATCCCCTAATAAACGTATCCTGAACTAAATATTAATGACTATGACAAAAAAAAGGCCTACATCATGAAAGTCTCAGTTTTATTTCGAACTAAAAATACCGGAATAAATACAAAGGTATTTCATGAAGCATTTCTAGCATCATTATTATCCATTATTGCGTTCTGAACTTCTGAAACATTCTGAATACATCAAAGTGAAGCTCTTTCAAAAGCCGGCCGACAAATCTCTTACTTTTTTTTGAACAACTTACTTTGCTTTGACTAAAAGCGAGACTAACATTTTTGTTTAAACTTGTATTTTATTCCTAGATTTATTTTGATTTTAAAATATTTTTTTACAGCTCAAACTTTTAACTGTTCGTTGCTTATAGCGGGCATTTGAATTTGGAATGTTACACATTGGTTAATCTAATATTTTATTGCAGACAAAAAGTATAACAAAAGTTCCGTATTTTTTTCTAAATATCGATTGGAAAGCAGTACCGTATTTTCGTCTAGTTAGTAGGATACTGAACTATTTGTTTTCTTTTTTATCACAGTAGAGAATATTTCTTTTTCTTTCCTTCCTCAAACTAAAATCTTCTATTTGACGTCACGTCACGAAGCTGCCCGTTCGTGCATATCTTTGCCAAGCTTCCGATATTTTCTACTTCAACGCCACCGACAGATTCTAAGGAAACTATTTATGTGCAGTAAATACGGCTCTATTAACGTTGTTTATTAAGACGTGAAGTAGTGAATTTAACTAAGTAGAGCAGTTTGCCGTGCGTGCGATTGTGCGTGGGTTTAGAATTCAATGGTGTTGTTTTAATTAATTTTAGAGTTTAGAGTGGATTTAATCGTTTGGTTTTATTAACTCGTTTATAAACTGAATTTTATTTCAAATGCATTTTCTTTTTCTTTTGAAATAGTTCTTAATTAGAATAGTTTTTCTGGAATAAATGCAAATTGTTTCTCCATGTTATCAAATCTCTTGCCAAAAGCAAAAAATTTTCTTTCCTCTTCATTTTTTTATCTGCAAAATTATGAAAGAGAAATATACTTTTCTTTTCAGGTTTTTAGTTTCATCAGAACTTAAACAAACTAATTTCAATCTACATCTTCCTACAAGGAAGTCACGTTACCGTCGGAGAGACCTCACGAGTTGACGACAAGCAAAGCAGTGTACCGCTGCAGCGCTTGAGTACCTGACAATCTAAAAACTGAAGCGGCTGAAGCGGCTTAATTAAGACCTCGACGACGCCAATTTATAACGAATAGACGTACGTGATTTAGAGGGTACGAGTACGACTTTAAATGGAACGGAATCTTTCTTGGATTTATTTTGTAGATGTCACTTAGTTTTCTTGGATGTGAGTGGAAAATTTATTTATTTCGTAGTAATTTAACACAAAGGACGTATTGAATTTGGGAGAGAGGGTAGAAGGGCATTTGCCCAGCGGCGCGATAAAGGTTTGGAGTTTTAAAAGGGGTTAAAGTTTCTTAAGACAGTGAACTTTCAACCTATTGAATAGTTATTGCAAATATATAACCAATTAAATTAATATACTTACAACAAATAACCGTTTTTTTTATCTGAAATAAATCGTTATCTGATAAAATAAAAATCATTGCACAGTGGGTCAACGTAAGATTTCCCAAAACAACTTTACATTAAATCAACTGAAAAAAAAAGTAACATATTATTCCAAACTCAAAAGTGTCATCTAACGAGGCACTTCCCATCCAAATGCGTGGATGGATAGGCTCCTTAAGCCATGGCGTGCGTGCAATGCCACTCTAAAAACTTATGTGACTTAATTAAAGACTGAACGTCGCCAATTTACAAGGAATTCCGCGCGTGATCGCAGACTTGAGAAGCTATCCGATGCCGCAATACTAATAAGATACGTTCCAGCTACTGTTTCATTTAGTATACTTGTTACACTGTATGTAAGACGGTTTGATGGATGTTGAAACTGAGAACTAGGAGCCTTTCACTACCCATTATAACAGTATTGTTTTAAGTTTAGTTCAGAGTGTGAAAGAGATAGAGCTAGATGTTCTAAATAGCTCCGTCTCTTTCCCCACATTAATGTAATATTGAAGTAATACTGCTATAGGAGGTGGTGGTCTTGTTCTTATGGATCCAGACAACGTGACAGTTTTACAGCGATAGATATGAAGGAAGTGTAAAAAAACTATGCGATTCACATTCGCTTTTGAGTTACCGGTAATATTGTTGAAATCGTTTATGTTATAACAGTTGAAAACGTTTGCCAATTTGATGTTTAATTACCTATTAATTTATGTTGACAGGAAAATAATTAACTAACTGAAACAAAGTAGTTTTATAACAATGAAAGGAAACTCGTACACAATGAAATTCCATTTTCATTTGACAAGCCGCAAAGCTATAATTTAAACTCACAAAATAAACACATTAATTACAGTAACAAGGTTTTAAGACAGTACAAATTAACATATTCCTCTGCCAAATACAAAGTAAAGTAAAGTAATATGCAAATAAGATATTACTATGCAACGTATGGTAAGTATGCCTTTGAAACTTCTCCAGTTGTCATAATTGCACGTACGTGAGTTCGATTCGAGTGGCGTTTCCGAAATTCAGAATTCTCGAACGAATGCATTTACGGGATTGGCTCGCATTTTCCTGATTAGTTTTCGTGCAGTCGCTAATAGGTGTTGATTGTTGTTTTAATTGTTTTTCAGTTTGAAACTGTAAAAGTATTATACTATTTTGTTTTACTGGTGAAAGTCGTACTGCGCTAAAATAATAAAGATAAAAAATCTAAACAATTTTATGTACATTTAAATCACATTGTTGTCAGCTAAAGCCATAAAAACAAACTCACATATCCCACAAAATTGTTAAAAAAAAAACATTTCACTCAGCATATTTTCGTTAAAAACTCCATAAAAAATGCCACACTCCACTAGCCGAAATAACTACATGCAAATTCACTTTACCTATCTAAATATTGCCGGTTCTACACATTTGTTGCTCCGGCACTAGTATTTATGTTGTCAATAAAACTCAGCGAGTCGCCGGGGAGTCCTGAGATATAAACATGAATGAAAATAGTCTAGCTCTGTTTTTGTCCAGTATGATTCTCGCTTGGCGCACTGTGCAAGTTTGAAGTGGTGTAACGTCTGTATGTCGGTGGCCTGAAAGTTTGAATGAGGTTCATTGTCTGTGTTTTACCTAGGTGAGTTAAACTGGGATATCCGGAATTTACCTCCTGAATTCACTGGCCAGAGAGGAAAATTGTAATTGTAGGAACTAACCTGAATTATGCTTTTATATTTGCATAACCAATAATGCACCGCCGGGGGTGCCTATTGTAAAATAATATTATTATGTTATACCCCCGATTTAAGCCTATATGCTCGTTACCTATTATATGGGAATCAAATATAACTGACGCAATATTAGGCACCATAGGTAAACCGCTGTCAAAACTTTCAGAGATGTGTGATGTCTAAGGTCCCTGTTTACCGGGAAGATAACAGTCTGATTATCTTAAAACATCTGAAAAATCTTTTAAACAGTTGTTTAAGATAACCGTCCGTCATATTTTTGGTGAACATTGACATAAGTCATTTTCCAAATCAATGATTTAAATAAACATGTGTTGTAGTTTCTGGACACTGCCGATAGAAGTGGAAACAAAAGTGATCCGACTGGATCGGCTACGAGTGCTATGAAGCGTTAGGTGACGGTCATGCGAGTTCCATGATTTTTGTTCACTCAAAAACTGCTCAACGCGCCTAGATTTCACATCAAAAAACTTAAAGCTTCTTTAATAGTTATATTATTGGAATAGCTATTCCTTACATACCGAGTTTCCTCTGTGCCTCGGAAAGCACGTTAAGCCGTTGGTCCCGGCTGTCATTTGTCCATCTTTGACAGTCGTTACAGGTAGTCAGTGGCCCCAAAAGTCTGACACCAGTCTTACCAATGGTATCATATTTCTCAGTATTAACTGGGTTGTGGAGGTCAGATAGATGATAGATGGTCACTCCATGTAAAATTCTGGTATTTTGCTGCATCAGGTTAGACTGGAAGCCGACCCCAACATAGTTGGGAAAAGGCTAGGCAGATGATGATTGGAATAGCAATTAAACCAATAGAATATGGCTATCATAACAGACCGTCCTCTTCAATTAAAAGGGGATGGGGTTTTACTCATAGAACATGTTCGAGATGACACGAAGCCGATACACTCTCGTTTACATTATTACAAAGTGGAATCAATTACTATACCGATGACGGAGATATTTATCACTTTATTCATAGATCGATTATATAGGGTGTAAAACACCTCTCAACGAAGCCGAAAGGCACTTGTTCTCCCCGTCCGCGTCATTGCGATAGTTTTTTTGTTCTACACCATACCTCGGAACCTTCTAGTTACGGAGATATTGTGGGTCAAAATTACAACTTATTGATAAGTTTTTTTTTTTAAATACAAGTTTTTATTGCAAGTTTTTTACTATACCTCCACGAACCCCGTACTAATCAATCCATCCTTTAGCACAATGTTTTAAGTGCGTTACATTGAGTTATACCCCAAAACGTGACTTTTGACCAAAATAAAAGGTAGTTTCCCAGCAATCATTTTTGCGTAAAGTTACTTAGTTTGATGTACAGAATGCCTTTTTGACGGCTTCGTGATGAGTGTGTTTACACTCTGTATGATTGCAGAAAATAAGCAAATTTTACATGATGCCATTTAATGCATCTAGCTATTTGGTGGACATCTCTATAAACTTTCTTCTTCTTAGGTCCATGTTCACCGAGAAGATAACAGTCTGATTATTTAAAAACAGTTGTCACTGTGACATGTTCCCATACAAAAATGTGTTTTAAACACACTGTTTTTAGATAATTGTCCGTCATGTTTTTGGTGAACATGGACCTTAGTCGTTCATTCTTGACAGAATGGTCGTGGTCATGAGGGGTCGTTCACAGCTGCTGCCGTCGCTGCCTTCGCGATCCCTTTCCACCAGTCTCTATTGTCCGCATGGCGAGCACATTCTGCAAGAGGGATCTTGGTGACAGATTTAATGGAGTCTGTCCATTGGCTCGGTGATCAACCACGTGGTCTTGTGCCTTCGACTCTACCCTGGATTACCAAACGCTCCATGGAATCATTGTTGCGGGTAACGTGTCCAAAGAATCTGAGGATTCGTAATTGCACAAGCGACGACAGTCTTTGTGAGTTCTTTTTTGAGTATAGAATACATATTTTTTTATTCTTATCACAGTGGCACACTCATCAAAATACAAGTTCAAGAAAGGGATGAGAATATCTATCTTAGTTTATTTTATTGACATTAACACACAGCGCCATCTAGTGCCACACTAAGCAAGGCTTGTGTCGTCTACACTAGGTAGTTGATACTACATAATATATACTTTTTTGGTTTGTAAATACATACACGCAGTCATAAACGTTAAATAACTTTTTTAGGTCTTAGCATTTATTTTGTCTTAGCGTTTTTTGTGTGTTAGCATTTAGTTGTGAATCGTAGCAAGAGTTTCAGATATCTATGTGATTAGTAATGTCTATTAAAAACACAGTGTGCTAAAATGTTAAACACGTAGACAAAAATAAAAACAACAAATCACAAAACTATGCAACAATTTTACTAGAATACCAACGTTTCCATTGTACAGATAGCAACAAAATTTATGGTACGGTGTACAAATAAACTGCGAATATGTTAACAAGGTATGAAACAAACGTTGCAAAAACAAGACTCAAGCGCTCATATTTATAGAGAATGAAATTGGCGCCCGGAGCCCTATTTTAGCTACAGCCCTTTAATTTATCGTTGACTTTGCAGTCCTGTAAGTAAAATTGGTTGCACATTTTAATACCCGTAATTGGTATTGGATGAGCGGTTCTGGATTGACGGTTTTTTATTCTGACGGTACAAAAAGTTAATGATTTATTTGAGTACTGTTTTTTTTTTGCTTTTAAGTCTGTTTTTAGAGATTTTTGTTTGCATAGTGGTATATTTAGTTATTCTGCTTAATAAAAAAGTTTATTTTGTTTGGCTTCTTTGGAAAAAACTACGTTTTGTTTCAAAAATATTTTGATCATGATTAACCTTTTCCTTACTTTGTGTTTTTGTCCATTCTATAAATAATTTGTTAAGATGTGTATTTAATAAAAGATCAGCGTTTCAGCCTCTTTATCCTAATTGTACCATACTTTTCAAATAAAAACAGAAAGTCGTCCATATTTAAACGCAAATGAATTTCTTTTCTCTTTTTCAATATTCTTAGAATCTTGTATATCCTTCTTTCAACATTCGTAGAATCTTGTCAAAGCGTTCTCTTTAGAACATAAAGACGCCTTACATCTACTTTTACTAAATCTCTCCATTTATAAACAATTTAAACCAACATCGACAATACTGAATAAATGATACTGTTTCTAAAAAGCCCTAAATTATGGCATTTTATACGTAAATGTACTAAATAACACGGCCATAATCGGCATATTCCCGCCCACATTGCAGGACAAATCAACTCGTTTATTTTAGAACTCAAGACAGTATGACACAGTGTAATGAAATAAAAGACGATGCTAGAAAACGAACAAAAAGCGTGACGAACGCTTTTGTGAGAGCTTGCATTAATATGTTTGACAATTATAGGTGCACAGTGGGATCATAGTCTGAGATGATGGACAAAGTTTTAAATGTGTTTTTGAAGTTAAAACTTCTTTATGTGCCTTTAAACACTTTTCGAGGCAGTCCCAAAAGACTGACCGCGTGTTTTTTTATGTGATTTCATTTAACCGTTTTTAAATACAGATTATTAAACATTAGAGACAGGAACAGAACGACAGAAAAAAAGGTGATTTATTAGCATTTCATATTTTTCTGCGGTTTTTTGTATTATTAAAAGAATCTGAAACAAAAAGCAGACTAGACTTGTTTAAAACACACAACTGTTAATTCATTCTGCAGTACTTACATAATTTATTAATATTCCCTCTGATTAAATAATAAAAGACCTTATTATGAGAACACACGATAATCCATTATTGAACGCACATAAATTAAATACCAATATTCATATTTCACTTCGAAGGAAATAATGCATAACAAAAGTTTCTCTGTAAATTTATTCCTCAACGGTAATTTATATCACAAAATTGGGTTAATTAGATACACAGGTGATGTGTATTTATTAATTTGTAAATTTTAATTAATGCTCGTTAAGCACGGTACGCGTAAGATGTATAAAAGATCACTCGAGGCGCGTTTTGGACGAAATTACCAAAATTTTAATTTAGGTCTTAATGATAAATTTAAAATTATGATCTTATCTTGTCATGAGGACAAAGTTAGGGAATATACAAGGATGTGAAAAAGAAAAAGTAGGAAGGTATATTTTAATTTCTCACTTTCATTTTCGCTTAATGATACTGTAGATACTGAACTCCTGAATTAATAATAACAGCCACTCAAATCAATCCATGTGTTCCATGTTTCGTCATTTCTAGATTTTTGACAGTCGTAACAGGTAGTAAGTGGCCCAAAGTCTGACAAACAGTTTTTCCAAGGAGTATCGCATTACCCAGTACTCATTGGGTTGTGGAGGTCAGATGGGCAGTCATCATCACCATCATCATCATCTCAGCCGAAAGACGTCCACTGCTGGACATAGGCCTCCCCCAAGTGTCGCCACATTGACCGGTCCCTTGCTACTCGCATCCACCGGATTCCCGCAACCTTCACCAGGTCATCGGTCCACCTAGTGGGAGGTCTTCCAACGCATCGTCTTCCGGTTCGCGGTCGCCACTCCAGAACTTTTCGGCCCCATCGGCCATCCGTTCTGCGAGCAATGTGCCCTGCCCACTGCCACTTAAGTTTAGCAATTCTTCGGGCTACGTCGGTGACCTTGGTTCTCTTGCGGATGTCTTCATTTCTGATTCGATCACGCAAGGAAACTCCGAGCATAGCCCTCTCCATTGCCCTTTGGGTGACTTTAAGCCTTTTGATAAGGCCCATTGTGAGCGACCACGTTTCGGTCCCGTATGTAATCACTGGCAACACACACTGGTCATAGACTTTCGTCTTGAGACACTGCGGTAAGTTGGACGAGAAGATACCGCGCAGCTTCCCGAACGCTGCCCAGCCGAGTCGGATTCGACGATTGACCTCTTTCTCGAAGTTAGACCTACCTAACTGGACCGTTTGTCCTAGATGGGCAGTCGCTCCATGTAAAATACTAGTACTCAGCTGCTTCCGATTAAGACTGGCAGCCGTCCTCAACATAGTTGGGAAAAGGCAAGGCAGATGACGATGATTCTGTTGTTGCAGGGTCCTAATTATTGAGAAGTCCAACAAGTCATGTTCCTCATTTTAAGCATGTTTTTATCATTCCTAGGTTTTGTAATACCTACTGAGCTGTGAAGTCAGACAAAAACTTCGGATCCGCAAACTCAAACACGGCTGATTTAAAATCTAGGCAAATCTAGCGCTATATTTTTTGTTCAAATTTGGTCAAGTTGAACCACTGGGCCTTTCAGTGCTACCAAAAAAACTAGATCGTGATCCCAAATTTGGTAGGAACTCGAAAGCACGCGCTAAATCCATCTTAAAAAATCTAAATGAAAACAGAGTTTTTGTTCGTGAGAAATATCAACATGGACTTGACAAAAACTAGCGTTTTGAAGTTCAAAGTCCGTTCTTGATTACGTCGTCAAGCACATCGCCTGTTAACTCGGTCACAGATTTTCTACGCACGTACGTTCCTGATCGAGTTCGTGATTTTCTTGAGAAAAAAAAGTGAGATTAGGGACAATGGTAGTCACTATTTATGTTCTGATTTTCACGGTTTGATTGTATTTCGTTGGTGTGAGATGACTTATTTTGTGTGTAGGTATTCGTCTTGTGTCTCATGCGAGATAAAAAATATTCGTCACGATTTTTTTTACAGGCCAGTAGTCCAATGTTTGTTTAGACAATCAAATACTTATTCGGAATACAACAAAAAATACCCCATAAATTCGACTACAGTCACCAGATTTATGAGAACTGTACAAAAATCTTGCGCACCAACTTAATCCATAATTTTACTTTTTCCTCCAAGGACCACAGTGCAAACAGCATAATTCATTAAAAAAAAACTTTTGGCCGAAATCCAAACAAAGACATTTTAAATAATCGTTTTCAAAAGATAATACGTTTACTGAATACACATTTGGGTATAAAAACAGATGATTGTCCCTTCATTACGGCACTAATAATTCACACCAACGCGAAAAGTTTTGGACACAAAATTGAAAAAGAGATCGCGGTTGTGGTCTAAGTTATAAGATTTGAAGATAAACGTTTGAACGTTGAAGTAAACGATCTTTTGGGTACATTACCAGTTGATAGCGCTGAGGATTATCTTTTTGATGTCCTTTCGTAATTTTATTGTTAAGGTAAAATTGAAAGAAGAACAGCTATGAGGATAATAGTATTTATACATATTTAAGCAACAAATTTGCTTTAGCAGAACACAAATTGGTTGGAAAACTGAAACAATTGTTTGTGTTAATTGGAAGACTATCTTTCTGTAGCTGTAGTTCGTACTTATAAATAATTTGGAAGAATTACTTCAAACCTAATGTATATTATGTATGTTATAATTTGTGTCTTCCAGTGTTGTAATTTGTGATTTCTAATCACAAATTATGACACTGGAAGACACAAATTTGGCCGAGGCCTGTAAGTCACGTAATTTATGCCACATTTTCTTATGAAAATTGGGTTGTATCACTTGACAAGTCATCGTCAAGTGATACAAGCCAATTGTTAATGAAACCGAATTTGCGTGAGTCACAAAATAACGCTCGTTTGACGATGACTTGTCAAGTGATACAACCATAGATGATACAACCTAATTGTGAATGAAACCAAATTGGCGTGAGTCACAAAATAAACGCTCGATTGGCTTCAGCTTCGTAAAAATATAGTAGTTTGTTAATACCGCATTCTTCTTCTTCTTCGTGTCGATGATTTCCCCTTTTTATTTTTAAATTATTGTCGACCAGTACTCTGCTACCTCGACAGCGTTGGGGGTGGCCTCGGAAAGGTCCCTCAGAGTGCAGGTGGAGCCACACATAGTGCAGGACAAGAGGTGAGCCATAGTTTGTGTTGAGGCACCGCAGTCACATAAGGCTTCATCGGAATACCGCATTAAAACCAGTTCTTTGTCCATTTAAAATCAAGCGTGTCTTATAACTTGGGCCACACTTGCGTCGACGTAAAGTTTTTACCCCAAAACATGCCTACAGATTTCCCAGTTTAAATCGCTGGTCGGTTATGCGGCAAAAACAAGTAGCTTGAATAGCTCGTAAATTTCGGCAGGGGGCGCTTTCGGCTTTTTCTTGGACTTCAAAATCGAATTTACTGGTGTAGTATGGAAAACGATATTGAGGGGAAAGTTGAGATTGTTGGATAGTTGAAGCTATACTTTTACTTACTATGTCAATTTTAAACGAGAGTTTTTAACTAAAAACGCTTGTTGGAATTCGTAGAACAATATTAAACCCTCTAATGGTACACTTGTACCACGAATCCGTAAACTTATATTTGTCACCAATTGTCAAATACGTTATGTTGTAATATCTCTAGCGATATTGTAAAATCTCGAAATATTGTCAAACGAACATACTGCTTACAATAAAACACATTATTTTTCGTGAAATGCATGCGATGGTAGTTAAGAGCTCCCGATATTTCGACGCTGCTTGCAAGCGCCATGATCGCGGGTTGACTGTCAGTCAACCCGCGGAAGTTCACAACTAAACTTAAAATGTCACTTACGGGATATCTTCCATGATTGTTATTTTTATTGAGGTCCCGATATTCAAACAACAATCATGAATCGCTATAATTATAAATAACAATCCCGGAAGTTATCCCAGAAGGTTTTTGTCTTAATGTTTGCCTTTAACTAAATGTTGCCATGGAGACAATAACTAACAGCCCCAAACACTAACATACATAACTAAGTAACGCCACACATTGTCCGATTTCAAGCCATAAACACGGTATTGTTTGTTCAGACTATCTGCACGCGTGCGCCGAACGGAAATATGCATGATTTGCGACCCACTGTTTTGTCCGACGATGTATCTGGCGTCAAATTACCCTGTAAACTGGGCATTTAGTGTCGAATGCCCCCAGGTATGTGTTGTCTTAAATTGATGTCATCGGCCTCTTTTCGACGAAAGACATCGAAAAGTCTGAAATTGAATTGTCAGGAGAATTGAAATTGAAGCCGAAACAAAAGTAGTGACATAAATCATTTTCTTTAGTCTCTTGAAGAAAAATAGAGGTATTTGAGTCTTGAAGACTACGGGTATAAAGAAATATGTATTAAAAGCTTAGCAAATAATACATATTACAGGTCCAAGTTTTTGAACTTTATATTTCAATAAACAAAACATTATAATAAGCTGTATTACAAGAATGCCATTGGACGTCATATTTAGTTTGGATGGCAGTGCATAGCTATTATAAGTGACGTCATTCTAAATCCAATATGGCGAACTCTCAAAAATTCTGAGAAGAATACGAGACAACACTTTAAAGCCTATTTTTTAAATGTTATTTTTTATTAACACTTCGTATAAGTTACCAACTTACGATACAGAAAACACAAACATCAAAATCTGATGTGAGTTGACTCACGAACAGTATCGAGCTTGATGCGCGAGAGATTAATTAAATTAATTAATTTTGTCGTGATGAATACTTGGTGTTCATATTCGCTTTCCGGTAGTTTGACTGACAGGCAATTTACAACTACCTAGCGCGACACCGCGTTGATTTTCGAGAGCTACTTTACGACCTATCGTGGATCATGGTAGGCAGCTTGATATCAGATATGATGACGTCAATATGGATTTATTTTGATTCATAAGTAAATTTAATGGAGGCAAGAAACGGTTTTGAAATTGCAAAATTCGTTTCTCGACTTATATGAATAGGCATATGACGACAGTGTCAAAAATTTACAAATCTATTCAGTCCGTTTGTTAGATTATTGAAAAACAATGGACACGTATTTTTTGTTTTTGTAAATCAATGAATATTGACAAAGATAAAATGCATCAAAACTCGGGAGCCCCCCGTGACGTCAGAACTCGCTAAAAATTATACTTAAGCATGACGTGTTGAGAATTTTAAAAGCGTTGTGTTTTCGTCTTGTTTGGTCTATGTTACAAAAGAAAAAATACGGGTCAAATATTTTTTAGTAATCTACCTGACGGACTAATTCGTTTTTTAAACGGTTTTTTTTATCGTCTACTCTATTTTGTAACTACATACGTTTTACGGTCGCGAACGATATTTTAACTTCATACAACTGGCCTTTTTTTGTTTTTTTTTTTTTTTTTTTAAGGATGGGAAATCATGAAAATTGCAAAAAACGGTAGAAAATTTGAATTTCGCGGGCTACCCTGACGAATTTTATTATCAACGACATAACGTGTATTGATGATTTTGACGATTATAATTTTGTAACCACATACGTTTTACGGTCGCGAACGACATTTTAACTTCATACAACTGGCCTGAAAATTGCAAAAAACGTTAGAAAATTTGAATTTCGTGGGCTACCTTGACGAATTTTATTATCAACGACATAACGTGTATTAATGATTTTAATGATTATAATTTTGTAACTACATACGTTTTACGGTCGCGAACGATATTTTAACTTCATACAATTGGCCTGAAAATTGCAAAAAACGTTAGAAAATTTGAATTTCGCGGGCTACCCTGACGAATTTTATTATCAACGACATAACGTGTATTGATGATTTTGACGATTATAATTTTGTAACCACATACGTTTTACGGTCGCGAACGATATTTTAACTTCATACAACTGGCCTAAAAATTGCACAAAACGTTAGAAAATTTGAGTTTTATTATCAACGACATAACGTATCGCTCTTCAAGGATATATAACGCGTAATCCGATCACCGTGTAGCTCAAAATACACATCCACCTGAAGAAATGTATTGTGTCTCAAAACAGTTCATCCTCGCAGTGGATTACAAGTATTAAAACCCTTCCTGAACGACGCGGATTTATTCCATATTACTCAGTTCCAGGAATGACGGCGGAGGTCGTATGTTTTGATGAGATGTTGCCTATATGAGGTTTACTAAGATGGAAATATCGGTTACCGTGACCATGAAAAAAATTAAACTGGAAGGCTGAAATGAGGTTGTAAGGGTGGAACAAAAAATTGGGGGTAAAAACTTGTTGAAAATGTGGAAAGAGAAGCGCCTTGTATACATTTTCGGGTAGAATCATAAAGTTTTTTGTTACAGAAAGAAATAAAGGGTTTTATGAAAATTTTATTAGATTGGTAGCTCTACGTGTTGACTTTGTAAGGTAGTGTTTTTAAATAATAAATTATTACAGTAATGACACCTGAAAAAAATATCAATAGGTGCCGTATGTGAAATAACTCAGGTACCATTAACCCAGGTGCTACTAATGCGGGTGCCCAATGTGACATAAATAATTGTTAATCTTGTTAATCGGAAAATCAAAAATGACTTCATTTCACTCCAATCTTCTTATCTATTCAAACATATCGGTTTTCCTGTGAGAACTCTAGTAACATTGTGCGTTGATTCAACAGTAAATATATCGTGTCCCTTAAATGGTCCACAAAATTTTATGGACCCACAATTACTTCGCCATGTAAACCAAGTGTGTTTTTTTAAACCCTCCAATTTGCACAAACGGCTCTATAACTCACAAAGTTGCCAGCCACCAACTTACTATTACAAAACTTTCCGTCTTCACTTGGCAATAAAAGGAAGACGATACGTCGAAATTGCCACAAAAAAACTATTTTTTATAGTTAAATTGGAGTTGTCGTACCAATTCGAAGTTTTCGAACTCACTTTTGAGCTCGAAAAGGCTCCTATCAACATTCCTCATAGCCAGTTCAAAAATCCGAAGGCGTTAAACGCAAGTTTTTCCACCGAAATGTTTGTAGGGATGTGGAAAGTCATCGCATGTAACTTATCGATAGCTGCACTAGACGTTTATTTATATAAGTTAATTTCTGTTTGAGTTTGTAAGCCAGCAGCCTCTCATGATCTTCCTGCTCTTTTCCCAGGTTACTTGGGGTAGGCGCAATACTTCCATTCTCCTAAGTCAACCGTCACGCTACCATAAAGAGTGTAAAACACTTCTTAAGGAAGCCGAAAGGCACTTGTTTTCCTTATCTTTGCGATCAGTATTTTGTCCTACACCATACCTGGTAACCTAGTTACAGAGATATTGGGGGTCAAAGTTATAACCTTTTGACGAGTTTTTTTTATTAAATACAACATAAATCCCGTAGTAATAAATCCACCCATCAGCACAATGTTTTGAATGCGTTACATTGAGTTATAGGTACAAAAAAACGTGATTTTTCGCCCCAAAAAAAAGTTGTTTCCCAGTAATAATTTTTGCGTAAAGTTACTTAGTTTGATGTACAGAATGCTTAGTTGACGGCTTCGCGATGAGGTGGTTTACACCCTGTATACTTCTTTTTCGATCACTTCGTTCCTCACAAAATCCATTTATCGTTCAAAAAAACTAAAATCCACACTAAACTAAATTACAGAAACTGACATCTTACAAATTTTCTTGATCACAATATTTCTTATCGATAATTGAATTCTATCGACATATCCCACCCCTAATCTAAAGTATCGCAGATCGTAAATCTCCGTTTTTCCTCGTCGAGAGAGGGTCGACAAGGATTGTGCAGACCTCCAAGGAGTTAGAAGTCACACCTGGCACTCTCTAGCCAGAATTAATGGCAGAATGGTGCACTCCCAATTCCAGTTGAAATCTGCATTAGCAAAAGAATTATGGCGAAGCGATAAATCTTGGGAAAATTTAAATTTTTAAGTTATTAGTTCGCCCAGTGAGTTATGGTGTTAGAAACAAGTTGAGGAAAAAGTTTTGCTATTTTGGGTTGTTTGTGAAAGTTCATTGAACTTTAGCACGGTTCCTGAATTAACTGTGTGCAATATTATGATATTATGGTTAGAAATGGGATGAATACTAGCACGACTAATAAAGAAATATAAAATACTAGCTGACCCGCGCAACTTCGTCTGCGAGTGAGGGTTAGTTTTTTTTAATAAAAAGTATCCTATGTTACTTCTAACACCTCCAAGAATATGTGTACAAAGTTTTATGATGATCGGATGAGTAGTTTTCGCGTGAAAGCGTAACAAACAAACTTACATTCACATTTATATAATAGTAGGGAACTAGGGATAGGGATAGGGATGATCTCCACCCGAGAGGGAGAGGAAGACCAAAGAAACGATCGATGTATTTTGTGAGAAATGACTATGAAAGATAAAGGAGTTCTTATCTCACTTCTCATTTACAATATTTATGCTCTGCACACAGCAGAAATCTTCGTTCCTCTAATAACTGTCTTCTACGCTGTCCTTCTCACCGATCTGGCTTTATAAAATCTTCCTTTTCTGTCCAAGCGGTCTTCCTTTGGAATGCGCTCCGCCGGAGTATCAGGACGTTGACTAGTCATTTCTATTTGAAAGTGAAGGAGCATATTCACAAGAAGTTGGCAGATTCGTCTCAAAACTAAGTTGTTGTAGTTTTTCTTGTCTCTTAACTTTATATGTTTTTTCTATATGTATGTATATATTCTTATATATTTTAGGTTTAATTAATTTCTAGTCTTTTTTTCGTTTATTGCACCTGCTGTGTATTATCTCTGCATCACCTTTTTTATGATGGGAAATCATCAAATAACTTCTCCCACTCTGGGCGGAGCGGAATGTCAGACTTTTACTGACTAAAACCCATCCATGTTCCTTCCTCGCCTTTTATGTTCCGGGCCGCGGTATCTCTTTCGAACAGGCCCGCAATCTCGGCAGATCTCTGCATCACCCTAAGGTATAGTGGTGAAAAATGCCTAAGGCATTAAGGCCGCGTTTTAATTGTGCAAACAATTTTAATAAATAAATAGATGATAGCCTGACAATTGACAGAGGAGAATGGAAGAGAAAAACGTGTTCCGCTGACCCCAAGTTACATGGAACAAGGGCAGGACGATGATGAAAGATATCATCTCGCCTGTAAACTTCAAAGGGTTTTAAGCAGAGGTATATCTCATCTATACTAATATTATAAAGCAGAAGAGTTTATTTGTGTTGTAACATCACTATTTAGTATGTTATTAGTCTACACATCACTATGCATTATCTATGTCTTGTCTATGATTGTCGTCACTTGCCTAATGGCTGTCTTACTGTGAACCCCGCCTGTGATACTTCTACTATGTAACCTATCTAATAAACCAAGTCTTCCCAACGGTGTCTTTGAGTGGGTCATCTGAAAATGAAAAATAAAGAACGCACGAGAAAATGCCGAATCCTCCAAGCAACGATGGACGCGATGAAAATGGCGACCCAGGTCTGCGCACGAGTCTGAAACAACTACATATCTCATCCAAGCTATGACCAATTAGGTGAGGAGCAGCAATAAGAAAAATGTTGCAAGCGGGAAATTCACGCGAACGAAGTCGCGGGCAGAAGCTAGTAGTTGAATATTAGCTTGTTATGTTTATGTTCAGTCAAGGATTTCCATTTGAGCACCCATCAATATTTTAGCATGTGGGCATTATAATTTTTTTAATATTTTTTCACCAGTACGCCAGCGAAGAAACAAAAGCAAATACGCGCCGCTGACGTCAGCGTCGTAGTATCGTGCTTTAGAGAGCACAATTTATAGTCGTACGCGACCGACCGTCAGTGCGACAGTAATTCAAGCCTTAATCTAATAAAATCGTAGGAAAGTCAAAACTGTATATTGAATATTTTTTAAAAAGAATACTTGGGGCGTGATCTATAATCGATATCGAAGCCAAAAATATAGATTTTAGAATTTTTGTTCGTTTGGCTGTTTGTCTGTAGGGGTGTCCGGGCTTAACTCAAAAAGTACTTCATGGATTTTCTTCAAATTTTGCTTGAATATTACTAAGAGGTCGGGTATATAGGCTATCACCTACGGGGGAGGAGCACTGGAATCTTATATATTTTTTGGTGCTGTAGAGCCTTCACGCAGACGACGTCGCGGGCAGCAGCTAGTATTTACTTAGCAATATTAAAAAAAATATTGATTGTTACTGGAAATCAAAAAGAAGAGCATTGATTGGAATTCTTCTATAATTCTTCTAAGTGAAAGTATTTTTTCTAAAATACTGGCACTCTATAATCTTCACCAACATTAGGTTGTCGCACCCGTATAACGCGTTCATCATTTGTCTCCAACAACTCATCAATCGAAATCGCAGTTATTCGAACGAATACAATTTAACGAAAAAAAAGCCTTTTGTCTCCGACACAAAGCAATTACTGTGTAATTTGTCACTGTTCCCATTCACAGTTTGATTTCTTTAGTAGGGGATCAGATTGATTGATTAGCCATTTAGCCAATTTTAGCTTCCTCCTCTGTAGCACTGAACTAGCGTAAATGACTGTAAGATTAAGATTGGCCGTGTTCCCAGAGATAACTGGGTCGTGGCGTACGCTCGATGGCTTTGCCAAGAAAAAATGTGTCATAGGATTACGGGTTATAAGACAATTTTAAACGGTAGAAGTTTGAAATCAGGTTTAGTCTTTTGAATTTGTGATGGTATTTTTTTAGGATGCGTTGGAACATGTGTATCATTTATCTAAATTAAAATATAGATTTTCTCCTTGATGGCAATTTATGTAAATTCTGTCGGCCCCCTGAAATGAGCCACCATCTTGTTGGCCCCAGAAATGAGCCACCATTTTGTTGGCCCCAGAAATGAGTCACCATTTTGGCGCCTTCTGTAGCGTCCACGTGTTCCTGTAATGAACAGGACACGCAGGACACAATATTAAGTGCCCCATTGTTGGCGGAATACAACAATTACACTCAAGGGCAAAGTCCTGAATTAATCACCCCGTGCAGGTTTTCCTTGCTACAACCAAACTGTGTCCGGAGTCATATTAAAGTTTTCCAGATCAGCCTTGGAAAACTCATGTTCAGGTGGGCTATTTTAAGATATATTATGTAAAACGAAACTTAAACAGATTTGATTATTTGTTTTCCTTTATTATGCAAAAATACAATGAACTGTTTTGAAACAGTTGGGAAAATAATATCACTCAAATTTTCAAAAAAAAAAACTTAAGTAAGGTTTATTTTGCAAAGCAGTAATAATCTTCACAACCAGTCTTGAAACCTTCAATTTATATATCCCCATAATCCTAAACACGTTGAGACCACATAAATTCACAACTATTGGTAAAAGACGGTAAAAGGTGCACGCCAGGTAATTACATAGACATTGGCTCTTAAACACATACTAGAAACAAAAACGGAATGGGCAATAACTTTGCGTGTACTTTTACGACTGTTAAAATATCTTCACATTCATTTCCTACAAGGTGTCTACAAGCTGAAGGCAAACTTGACAAGTGCATTAGCATTTACTATTTAAGAAAGACTAACGAAGTCTTTCTTCTTTTTGCTACAAATAAACCTCTTTATGTAAAAGGCCGAGAATAGTAAAAATCCCAAAAACATTGGATTGAACAGAGCTGTATCTAATAGTACTCAAATTTTGCCAAATATGTTTTAATTCCCAAGTAATAGAATGCAAGCTTATAAGCCATCAACCGAGCACAAATCCAGCCAGCGTGGCTACTATTGAGAAATTCCTGATGAAAAACCCCATTATCACTTTGCACGATATGGAAATCTAGGACCCAGGACCGTGCTCACCAGTCGTACTTGCGACCACCCGACCAACGAGGCAGTTACAAAATACATCTGGGCGAAAACAAAGTAAATTAAACACGGAGTTATTACTCGTTTACACCTGAAAATGGTGATTACCCTAAAAGTTTCAATTCCGGTAACAGAATTATCTTACATAAATTCAAAGATAAAAAACTCAACAACAAAAAGAAAAAAGGAAAGATAAAATATTAAAATCACGTGCAAGATTCAATTGAAAGCAAAGTTCTAACAACTTTAAGTTCGCAAAGTGATAACATTTATATTACGGACCCAGTAGATAACAGAGTCCGACCAATTAGTGAGATTGACGCTTTCGTTACTAATACTTTGATTCCAGAACTCAAGTTTAATTGTATATTGGATCGGTGGTCTATTTTCTAACGATGGTTGGATTGTGTAATGAAATAAAAGGTGAAGGAATAAATGATAGCCTGACTTTTGACAGAGGAGAATGAAAGAAAAAAAACGTGTTCTGAAGACCCAAGTAACGTTGGGCAAGGGCAGGAAGATAACGATGGTGGTCTAATTTATCAAATTTAAGCTTCTTTTTGAGAAAATGGGAGTGGTCTGCTAATACACGAATGAATGAAAATAATTACTTATCGTTCATGTAACAGCAATGAATCATTCATGGCACACATCATTATAAGACATCAAACGACCAGTTGAGTAAACGAGGAAATAAAGAAGTATTAAATACTGAGTCCTAAATTTTGATCAAAAATATTACTAACACGTACGTTTACATGGAATTTATTCTTATAACGTAATTAAGTTACCCAACGCAATATCCACAATTTGATCGAGAACATTTTTTGTACAAGGAAACATTTTGAGGTACGGATTCTTGGAACCCAGCCAGCAATTATTTACCTTACCTTCCAGTTACAAACTAAGTTCAGGTATCCGCAAGTAAGATGTAAGTTATCTCATAAGCCAGTATTCACATCTAGTACAATATTTGCTTTATCCTAGTCTTAATCGACGTCCCACAGTTTAGAGTAAAGCACTCTGAGGTAGTATTAATTACTCCGCTGCGATTAAATTTTAATATAAACCTAACGCAAACAACGTCAAGGAAAACGAAGAAACTGTTAAATCTATCCATAAAGCAATCACAAGCTTTGATATTCTAAAGCGAAAAGGACAAGCAAAAATGAATCTTAATCACAAGTATCATGAAATAAAAGCCATCTAAGCCCCGCAAAATCCAACGATGGCCTGCAAAAAGGGAAGACAACGTAGGTTAATTTGAATCCCCGCGTTTGTAAGCCGAACAATAATTGGATTTGGACGTCCAAGTTGACAGTTCATTTCGTTGTTTCGTCCCCTGACATGTACCGTTAAGATTATGAAAAGTTATTATTTCAGAGAAACCCTCCTTCTGCTAATTTGGATAAGAGCCAATTATAGAAACGCCCAACTTTTTCCTTTTTGAAACTGAGTTAGGTGTAACGCAATTTTGCAAGGCAGATTTATGTTGTAATTTCCTTTAGAGGGGGACAAACGCTTTGAGTTAGTTAACTTAAGCATCGTCTAATTAGGTACTTTTAATTCAAATTGGATCAACTCTCGACTCAGAGTCGTAACTTTCTCGTGAATCGCGCTCGGCAAAACATTGCCGACATAAAACAATCACAGCGAGACGTGTAATTATGTAATTATTCAAGACAAATTAAAGTTCGGGGGAAGGGTGACTTGTCAAGTGCGCAAAAACAGTGGACAGGTGAACAACAGCGGTTTTTGTTTCGGCAATAACAAGGGAAGACAAAAACAGTGGCATCAAAATGTATGACACTCAACCGGCGTTCGTCTCACCAGTTTTTGCACCAGTATAAAAACTTTGAAGGGATTGTAATGCTTGGACTTAAGGGCCTTAAGTGATTTTCGTCGTATTTAGTTGAAAAGTTTGCTCAACTTTTTCCTTGGGCTTAATTGTTTCGTTATCTATATTTTTGATGGAAAAGTTTTGTTTCCCTATTGTTTATTCTTAATGTTAACAAAACTCTCTCACTTTCCACGATCTATCTTGTATCAACCGGAGTATTGTCTGACCTATCAGCTGAATGTGTGATATTGATGACTTAAGGAAATTGAATGAATGTCTACAACCATTAGCTTTTATCAAAATCAATGGCTACATCGAATCGTATTGTAGTGAACACGCTCCATCAGTAACGAATGATTTACGGCCTAACAAATAAAGTGTTGAAGCGACAAATGGCCGATGTCGATTTTTTATCTACAACTTATACATCAATAGAAAAAATAGCAGTAAAGAAACAAATCTTTAATAAAACTCAAGATGAAAACGTTCAGCGAAAAATAAAAAGCTTAGAGATATTAAAACAAGCCAACCAGATTAAAATAAAAGCGCTCAAGCAACGAATCTTATTTTAGAGCTCTCGGGAAGTGAAAAGTTGCTACGGAAATAATCCAATCACAAGCAATAAAGAAGGGCAAAGGGAAATTAATACCAATGCTGGCGACAAAGTTGATCTTGTTCGTCTTGACAGATGTCTGCGAGATGAAATATTGTGTCGACAAGATGACTGGAGACAGTTGGAGACTTGTAAGAGTCTTAATTCATCCAACTACTGTAGTCCGTAGCAAGGTGAATTCGTTTGTAGACATTTTTCGTATAATGAGATGTTGGATTTGTATACGAGCGACATGCTAAACGAAATAAGCTGTCAGTAGCCGGTGAATGACATTAAGACGGATTGCAAATTGCAGCTTATTTTGCGCTAACTAAGGCCGTTACGTAATTTATTGCCTCAGTATTTTATGCTCATTTCAATATCTTAGAAGGCAACGTTACCCTTCCTTTAAGATAAAGCGAGATGGGTAACAGTGACGCTTCGGGCCATAAAATTAATTTAAAAATTAGATTCCGGCGCTAAAAAAGTCGTTACCCTAAATAACTAAATTTTCAAGCAGGCACCTC
Source organism: Xestia c-nigrum (assembly GCA_916618015.1). Taxonomy (NCBI): domain Eukaryota; kingdom Metazoa; phylum Arthropoda; class Insecta; order Lepidoptera; family Noctuidae; genus Xestia; species Xestia c-nigrum. The sequence continues at coordinate 20,954,383 of OU745251.1, forward strand.
AATATTCATTAAAAAGATACCGAAGTAATTTTAAGCACGAAGATCTTATTCTTTCTACGATAAGAAAATAAACATTAAGGGAACCGGCTGGCAAAACACACATCAAATGTTTATTAGACCAAAAGATCACGTTGAGCCAGTTTATATGACCACCCAAGATGAACAATGTTTCCAAAGGTACCCTATATCATAAAATCTTTCTTTTTATCGAGTGCAAGTACGTTTAGGCGTAAGGGAATGAGATAGATTTTACACCCACTCGGTTAGCTTCGATTGTTTTACGATGCCTAATCAAATACTAAGTGCATATTTGCTTCAGATATTGCAAAATTTACGAGTTTAGTACCTGAGTGTTTATCGAGGACATTAAAGGCTTCGTTTCGATTTGTTTTATTGTTTATTTCTATTAGTGGTCGGACATGGCAGAATACATTTAGCGGGTGTGTAAATAAATGTTATCTGTGTGTTTTTGTTGTAATGTTTGCATCTACTGTTAATTTATTAGACGTCTAGAGTTTACGTTAAACAGAAATATCTATTCTATCTTTTGCTTTCTTTGTTCGCGGAAAAGTTAAAATTGCGTCAGATTAAGGTAGCATCAGTCTTATTTAAACACAAACGATGTATGCAATAGTGATTTGTCATCCTGTTTTCCTCACAAATAAGCCCAGTTAACATCATACCAGAGAATTTTCTAAATATAAATTCGCGTTGCTTGGACATTCGTTGTAAAACGTCTTACTTGATATGTTTATTTAATATATACGAATAATTCTCCGTGAATTATGTGCGTGGGCAGGAAGATGGTGTTAGATCGAATATTTATTGTGATACTCCTCATCTATGAGGGATTTATTGAAGCTGGGATGCTGGAGTTTGGGGACAGCTTGTAATGCGGTGATAAATATCGACGGGGATAGCCGTTGATGACAGCTAACGCTGCTGTGGAAGGTCTTTAGACATGTCAAGCTTGTCTTGAAACCATTTGACACTGGTATAAAAAAGATAAGTATCCAATGAATAATCTACTTGTCTGATGGTAAAGATTTTTCGACTGGAACATGGTTTTTGTTTTAAAATGGTCAGGTAAGCAATAAAAAGCATAATAATTTATATAGAAAACATGTTAGAGATAGATTAGAATGTTTTATATCATATCAACCAAATCAAAATTACAAATACACAAGAATGAAGTAAAACATGATTCCAATCTCAGTAAAAGTCAGAAGTAGTTAATGATAAAACTAGTAGCTGTATTGATGCAAACATTAGTACCAAACCAGTCGGACTTCAAAGATGGTCAATAAAACTTTGCCAGCAGACATTTATTACTGATTCCAGCTACTTAATATCTGAAATGCCATAAAACATTACTGAACAAGCAATATCAATTAAACAGTGCGTTGGTTTGAGCCAAGGTCTAAGAAAGGAATGTTTATTAAATTGGAGAAGGGTGATTGTTTGAATAAAACGAACGAAGAATTTTACGGAGAATTTGTTCCCGAATAGATTTGAGCGAAATTTAGAATATTAGTAAAGGTGTAATCCTAAGCTACAGGTGAACTGCCGAAAGCGATTTTTCATTGCAAAGATTGAATGAATTAAATACAAAAATGATACTACCAATATGTAGCAGTTTGACAGACCAAGATTTAGTTCTTGAGTTAAACTGAAGCTTTTTGCGAAATAAATCTACTCGGGGCAAGTGTCACTTCAAGCCACTTTTAATACTATCTTAGTTTCATTCGGAATAGCTCCACAAAGACATGTTCAATGCTCAGAACACGATCACATAAAATAGCCAGTAAACCTCCAGACACCATGTCAAACATAAAACAGAACAATAAAAATTTTTACAACTCCAGATACATGAAAAGGGATTAAATTTATTTGCTGAAGCAAATTCAATTAAAGTATTTGTTGAAACAATTAAATTGGATTCCGTTTCTGATTTATTTGAATACTTTTGAGATTGATCCGAGTGGATTTTAGATTGATTGATTGATGAGCAATTTCCATTGATGCTTTGTTTTGAATGATAGATGCATCAGCATTCATCATCTGCCTAGCCTTTTCCCAATTATGTTGCGGTAGGCTTCTATGTCATGTAATAGGTGATCACCCATCTATGGACCAACCTAGGCAAGCGCCTATATTTAACCACTATCTCCTCCACGATGCATGCAATTTATTATTTTAAAGTAATAAGTAATAATATTTTGGTTGGTACGTTGTACTAAATTGTTGACAAAAAAGTCACCATTTTTTATTTTACCTGTCTGACTATTCCTTAGAGACCGATTCATTTTCAGTTTGTATTGTATTAGACCGAAACAAAAATATAATTAAAATATCTTTTCCAGTTTAGATTATTTACACATAATATCTTAACATAATTTGAACAATTTTCAACCGACTTCCAAAAAGAGGAGGTTATCAATTCGTCTGTATTTTTTTTTTTTTTTTTTTTTTTTTTTGTGTTTGTTACCTCAGTACTCTCGACTGGGTGAACCGATTTTGATGGTTCTTTTTTTGTTTGAAAGCTGGTGCTTCCCGTTTGGTCCCATTTTAGTTTGCTGAAGACCTGATGCTGATCTTCGGAGATATACAACGGAACTCTTCAAAAATACACAGCAAATCTGCAGTGATTGCTGCCATCGCTTGTAGGTTCATTGTTTATACTATATTATGACGTAACATCACGCCTGTATGCTCTGAGGGGGTACGCACATGTGTAAAATACACCCGATTTCGAAAATATTTGTTACCTCAGTACTTTCTACTGGGTGAACCGATTTTGATCGTTCTTATTTCATTTGAAAGCTGGTGCTTCCTGTGTGGTCTTATAATCATCAAATCAGTAGCTGATGATGGGATTCTGGAGAAATTGAGAGAATTCTTCACATTTTATAGGCACACTAGAAGCGGTTTGGGTAGTTATAGGAATTGTACTTTCTCGAAGTGATCCCAATTCAATTTGATGAAGATCTGATGAAGAACTTCGGAGATAGCAACGGAACTCCTCAATAAATGATAGCAAATGTACTGGGATTGCCGAAATCTCATATCTGTCTATTGTTTACACCAGTTCATAACCTAAAATCACGCCAGTACGCTGTGAAGGGGTAAGCACATGTGAACCACTAAAAAGTGAAAAATAAAAACTTTTTTACAAAAAATAAAACCGACTTCAGAGAAAACAAAAAAGTGAAAAATAACTTCAGAAAAAACGCTTCAGAAGTCGGTGACAAAAAAACTAAATCAATCTAAAAAAGGTCACCGACTTCTGAAGCGTTTTTTCTGAAGTTATTTTTCACTTTTTTGTTTTCTCTGAAGTCGGTTTTATTTTTTGTAAAAAAGTTTTTAATTAAATCTTTTTTTGTACCACAAAATGTTTTTTTATTTATTTTTATATTCTATCAACCTCACAATCAGAATCATAGAATTTTGTAATACGTAAGTGTCAACATTAAAGATCTTATAAGCATTAAAAATTCTTGCTTAGTTCCTTTTACTTATATAAGATTTTATGAAACTTCAGCTACATCATCATCGGCTAAATATATATTTGAGTTTGTCACAAAAGTTATTTTTATGAACATAGTTTAGTTTTTGAGTTAGCAGCTGTTAAGTTTGCAGCATCTTTCAAAGACATTGCTAACTTCTGCAATGCTGCTAACCAAACTTTTTTTGCAGAAACAACACATCGCCTAAAATAAAACTGTATAATTTCGCACAACCCAAATCTAATCCACAAAAACCAATTACCGTAATTACCAAAGAACCAATTCGTCGCTCGAATAAATCGCAAAACCCAACTTAGCTCCCCGACAATTAGCAGAACACACAGTAATTAGCAACAACAGCGTGACAACGGAATTTAGAAACAATATTAAGCCTGTATTGATCAGCGACAGTACAAGCTGTGTTTTACCTACATCAATTTTATTCCCAAAACAACAACACCAAAATACACTCTCTCAACTAAGATATAAAGTCCAAAATCGGATCATGTATAAAGCTTTGTGTCCTTTATAGTGACGTATTGACAGAATGAGGACAAAACTAACGACAGAACAGCAAATATTGGTTGCTCAATTAGACAAATGAAATTCAATGCGCGACTCACAATGACACACGTGGCACACACCCTGGTAATGAGGGAGTATTTTAGTGGTGCTGATTTTGGTATAAACAATTAATTTAGGTAACAATACTTACAGTAATTTGATCATTGTGAGGAGCTTGTGGCTAACTAATTACAGACTCTCGGCACAATCTTCAGGTTTAGTCGCAGTTTGGTCCGTGGATAGGTGACTACCAATTTACATACCAAGTTTCCTTCGTATCTCGGAAAGCACGTTAAACCATTGGTCCCGGCTGTCATTTGTTGATATTTGACAGTCATTACTGGTAGGAAGTGACCCGAAAGTCTGACCACCAGTCTTACCCGAGGATATCGTATTACCCAATATTAACCGGGTTGTGGATGTCAAATAGGCAGTCTTTCCATTTAAAATAATAGTATTAAGCTGCATCTGGCGAGACTGAAAGCAAAGTCCAACATAGTTGGGATAGAACTAGGCAGATGATGGATGACTGACAGTTATTTGTTATATAATACTAGTTGTTGACTCTAATGTATCTGTCTAAATCAGAAGAAATTTAGTATAATTCTGTCAGTTTCTCAATGTGTCAAAATATTGATAGTTAAATATTAAACAACGGTTTCAACTAGATCCAACTATTTTTAACGACATTTAAAATCAAAAATAGCTTCCACAACTCCAAAATTAATTAATTTCAATGTTACCTTCTCACCGCTCCACCAGCTAGTCAACTCTAACAAATTCAAGGATTCACACACTAATTCTAACCACGTTGAGGAAACAAACATGGCTGAATACGAGGGTGTTATGACATGTGTCAGCTGGGAGCGTGGCGGTCCACATTAACAATGTAGAACGATGAAATATTCTCTACAGTTTTCTTTAGAAATATTTTATTCCCTAACAGAATAAAGGAACAGTAAAATTTGGGAATTCTTTTTTTGTATGTATGTATGTGTCACCGTAAAATTGTCAAATACGTTATATTGTAATATCTCTAGCGATATTGTAAAATCTCGAAATATTGTCAAATGAACATACTGCTTACAACAAAACGCATTATTTTTCGTGAAATGTATGCGATGGTAGTCAACTCACGCGGTGTGGAGGGAAGGAGGGGTTCCCCTTGCCCAGTGGTACAACTCTCATGAAAAGATATTATTGTACCATTCCTGAGAAATACTGATATAACCTAACCTTAAAACACTTTATATTCCCCTAAAAAGCGTAGTCGACGGAGCCTCCCTTCGCGGGGTATTTCCGTGTGCAGGGTTTAAAGGAACCTAAGTAACCTAACCTAAGTCCCGATTATGGGGGCAGAGATACTTCCGTATGTGCAGTTGACAATAATTCGAGAGTTTACATATCTCTAGAGAGAAACACGTTATTGTAATATAACGTTTTTAGAAATTTTACGGTGACATATATATTTTTGCGGGTTAGGTAGTCATTGGTAGCCTACTAATACTAGAACTTAAGTAAAATTGTTACTAACCCTATGGACTTCGGTCTGAAATAATAAGTTTATATTCTATTCTATTGGCCCGAAAGTCTGACCACCAGTCTTACCAAGGATATCGTATTGGCCAGCAATAACCGGGTCTTGAAAGACAGATAGGCAGTCACATCATGTAAAATATCTGCATGTGATTGGACTTGTTTCTTTTTGCGGGTTTTGCAAATCTTGATATTTAAATAAAAAATCAAGATGTGACAACAACATGCACTACGGTCTAAATTGAACAATATCACTTACATTTACAGCCTTAGTAGCTCATTCACCACACGCTTTGAAAAATACTGCCCCTACAAAATAAACTTTACATCACAAAGAGGCCCAGTTAATCAATACCCAATAATTTACAAAACCAACTAAAAATAAACATGTATCCAGTTATTCACGTTCCGTATCATAAAACAGGCGAAGGATATGATGAAGCCATAATTCAAAATTACAACAGGGCAGGCTAGCATAGAGACCGGCCGACTTTATTTAGTCATTACCAATTTCTGAGGCTCATTACCTGTTCTCTTTTATGGGACCGACCGAACTATGGCCAGTGCCCCTCTGCCCACATTTACGAAGAAAAAAACGACAGATGGAAAGGTTCATATATAGAACGGACATTACGAATTATCTTATTTTTGATATGGGCTACAAAAGAGTGTTAACTCGCGACATATGTGTTGTAACGGTTGGGGTTTAGATACCATTTATATTATCGTTTTTTTCGAGAATTTTATACATACCGTGACCATTTCATAATGTTATATTTTGATTTAGAGGATTAGTTTTGTTTTTTTAATTAGGCTCTGTCAAGAATTGTGGTTATTAAGAACACGATATCTTAATTAGATTAAATCTGTTCGTGATTAGCATAAATGTCTAATTAGTGTTTATTTATGGTCTTTTACTTCGATTCTAGTTACTTTAACGAGGTTACTTTTCTCTTAGCTACTTTTTTATACTTAAACCATAAAGATATGTACAAAGGCGGACTTACAGATGTATTCTATTAATATTTGTTCTACTTTTCATTTCTCTGGTACTAGGATAATACCTCCATCATTGTTTTTCATTGTAAGCTTGAAATAATTTACTGCTTACCCGATAAACGACTAGCCACGTAATCTTGCCCCGTTATCTAAGGAATACTATTGACAGTTAAAAAATTAAAAACTGTAACAAAACGTAACGACATACGGTGGTCATCGATAAAACTGTCCCTCCATGGCAGGGGCACCCAACGTTACTGAGGATGTCACAAAAAATAAACAGGTAGAGGCACCACAGCCTTCGTTAGCGGTACGCACACACAAAGCGAAACAACTGATACGAATCTATATATAATTTCTAAGAAGTCACGGGGGACTTGATGCGTTGAAATTTCTGGTCACCGACGAATAATTTATCCTTTACTGTTCACACCACGGGTCGTTAGAATGAGTTGTCAAGACTATTTGACGGCTTCTAGATTACCGATAAAGTGAATTATAGTTAGTTTTATATGCAAGAATTCGGAGATACGGAGGAGCGGACGCCAATGGGCCGTGGAAACACTTAAATTTTGATGAAGCTTGTTTGAACTTCTGGTGTTGCTTATATTAAGTTTGACCGTGTGTGAACGTAGGCGATTGTTCCAAAGTTGCGTAGTCAGAGTAATAAAATAACTGTTTATTGTGTTTCATTTTTTATATCAAAATAGATTCCTCTAAAGCTATTGTTCCAGTAGCATCACCCATGTTAAGCGGTTTATATCAAAATACTGTCTCAAAGTTTGTCTCATTGTCAATTGACACAAAAGAGGGACACATATTCTTAATCTTATATTGTATTCCCATACATGTCACCCAAACAGATTTTATGGCTATATCATAGAATCGCAAACGTCCCAATATAATGTGGCAAAAATTCTAAAATCTTCGGTCGACCGGCACTATCAAAAGATTCTACAGATATTCCAAGAAACTTTTGTCCAGTCCCAGCTACAAATCGGTTCCTTTAAAACCGGGGGATGTATCCAATAAATTGAGATGTCTCACTATTTTACTAGCATGCAAGATATTGTCACCTTTTTTTCTGGTTCAGGTAAAATCTCGCCCGTACCATGTGGTTGAGATTGAGTTTATTAAAAAAATGATTGATGGGTTTTCAAATTAGTAAATCGATGGATGTGTACAAAAACGGCTTGGAAGTGTTGATGATCTGTTTAAATATGAAACACGTCAGATGATTATGTCGATAATGATATTACTAGGACATGGAGCAGAAAGTTACGATGCTGTTAAAGTTTTTGCTGGAAATCTTGGAGCAATCTTTTAAGAGGAAAATGTAGATATATTTATTAGCTTCAGCTGTACTAACCGTACCAGTAGATTGATTTTTAAATTAATAACGCATCCGGTGTAGGCTTTCCTATTGCCACAACATACAATTTCTCACAGTATTTTTTTCTAAAAATATTCCAAAATACAAACGCAGTGAGTTAAACAGACAAATCGCACCATACATTATTTACATTTCCATTTCCAATGACATTTATTCTTATTGAATTTTGAAAATGAATATATAAAAAGGAAAGTTTCGATAAACATCTTGTTTTACGATACCAAATGTAAAATACCTAAAGATTTTACGAAAGGCGGTTGGCGTAGAGACAATGATGTACACAAAAGAGACATGACAGCGGGAACCTACTCTTTGGAGATAAATTAAATGGTTTTATTCCTATTGTTAGTATTTTACGATACGGGAGAATCAAGTACAGGCGAGGCATCGTTTCTGCGGTTATATAGTCTGCTCGTAATATAGAAAAGGCATCAGATGAACCTTTATTAGGATTTTTCCTTTTACGGCATCAGTAGCACTTCGGGATGTTGTAAATTGTAATGTTAAAGTCGTCAATGTCAGTAACATTACCGGCGAAATAACCGGTAGCAATAACTACAGAGAATTTTAGTGTCGAGAAATAATCATAAAACGGTTATATTTTGATTTTAGTACCTACTCATTTCATTTCATAATGATCGGGTAATTTGACAGCCACTATATCAATACCTAAGTTGAAATTTTTCGTTTTGCTATCAATATAATACTATAACGTTTCGCAGATTCAGCGTTGCTCAAAGGCGGTTCGTCTGTGCAAATTTCAACATTTCTTGACTTTCATTACTCGCCATTTCAATTTTAAGCATTCATTGTGCTTTGCAGACATACTCATCCATTTCTCTATTATGCCTAGAATTATCATAAATATTAAGGCTCTACTCTTAAAACACTTTCTGACTAAACAATGGGTTTTTGTTTAAGACTTTAGTAAAATGTGAAAGGTATGTCAGATGTTCCAACATTTAAAACGGCAAAGTTAATTTTATGAGCCTTGTGGGTGGGGAGATACAAGTTCCAAGGTTTTATACCTTGAGGTGTAAATGAATTTTGAAAACTTTAACTTAGTGACAGAGGTTTTAAGTTCCGTACACGTTTCTTACAAAATTGAGCTTTTGTCAGTTTTAAGTGAAACTACAATTGAAGGGGACAACTTCGTAGGATAAAAAGCAAAAGCTACATTGAAAAAAATGCAGCGGAGGATATTAAAATAAGTGGGGACGTTTTAAAAAAACACACGTTAATAAAAAATTAATGCATTTAAAACCAGCCAGACAAAGTACCAGAAGCAGCTAAAGGAAGATGATACATCAGTCAAATTCAATTTACAAAACTAGACCTCCCTTTTTTATCAATTAAGAGGTGTCCAACATTCCTACATGGCCAAACCATATCAACAGCAGCTAACACGACCTTCCCCAACACATGTCGACTAATGAATCAATTCCGACAACAATAAAAACGTACAATACTTTTAATCTCGGCTAAAGGCCCCTTAAACGAACCCCTTAAAAAAGATAATAAAATGGTAGCAAAACTGTTTTCTTACAGTCATCCTGACAAGTGGCGATGGTAAACAGGGTTTATGGTTCCGAGGGGTGAATTTTACTATTCATTTTTAGGGTTCTGTGGACTTCTAAATAAACTTCTGCTCTGGTATAAAATTTACTTTTGGTAATTTTTTCCGCGACGAATGTGGTGTAACGATCTGATCTCGTTTGCAGGGCAAACATGGCCAGATATCGTAGAGGACAGAGTCGTTTGGAAAGAGAATGGGGAGGCCTTTGCCTAACAGTAAGACACTCAAATAGATTAACAAAAAAAAACTTCCAGTCCAATACAAAAATACTTTTGAAAATACTTTTTACCTTCCGTACGTAACACCGTAAGCTTTCGTTCTGCCGTTCCTTCACCATCCTGTACATGAGTATTTGCTTTTTGTTTCTCTTGGTTTAATCAAACTATAGTTTATTTTTACTACTTATCTCCCTCTTTGACCACACCACTATCAACATCCTCATCTTTCTCATTAACTTTACTACCGTTCTTCAAAGTGACCAAACTATCTCCCAACCAAACATGCTGCTTAATAATTTTCTGTAGGGTATAAGGAACCGTCTTCACAAACACCAGGCGTGCTAGTCAAGTTTTTTTAGTGTCTGTCGTAAACAGGGCGCTAGTGAAACGTTACCAGCTTGTTTAGCAACATATGCTAGGCGCCACGCTCCTAAAATAATAATGCTAAGCGCCACGGTAAAGTGCGGATTTTTTTTTGGCGGTTGAACATTTTTGTTTTTGTGTTTAGCTCCTTTTTCGGAGAATTTTATGTAGGGATATTCACACGTAGAAATGTTGATTCAAAAGCTTCCTATTGTTTTTATTTTTGTGATTTTTTAGCTTTCTTAGGTTTGGTGGATTCAGATATTTTGACAAATAGTAAATCGCGACTGTTCTACTGGCATTAGTATTAGCAACGCCTAAAACTGAATAATTTTCTATTGACACTGTATTGATCCCCAAATACATACCTAATATATTTTAATAGACTGCTTCTATTTGCTAACCGATTGTACAATAATAATGAACCATTATTAACAATAAAATGCATCGTATCCGAAAACACCCCATGTAAATTGCGTTATGACCGAATTAACTAAATCAAATTCAATGCAGTATTCACTACATTGTGATTTTCATAATTTCGCACAAACACATGCGCAAATCGGTCTATTGTGTGATCGTGTAGGAAACTTTTACTAGTATACAATGGAATATGAGCTTAATTTATAGAGTATTTAAGCTTATTTGAAAAGCGACAAGTTTCACACAATAGAAATTATTACCGCGGGATACGTTAGACCATCTGTCGTATTTTTGTTGATAGTTATGAACTTTAATGACATTTTAGTGTTGAATAAAACGCGGTTGTTAATGAAGGTATTGTGTTAATAAATGCTAAACATCTCGAGTATATTGACTGGGTGGGGTTTTTAAATTATAAAACGACTGTGGCTTTTGCGTACTTCAGCAGAGTGTGTACACATTCAGAATTTCCATTAAAGCTATTTTGGAATGTACTTGGACACAAATTGCCTTTCGAAGTACTCTATTTAGGAAATTTCACCTTTGATTTATCCCCATCTTAATTTATTTAAAGTTCAAACTTATATTGATACTTCTATTTCTAATTCATATGAGGTATCGAGAGAAAAAAGTATACAGATACTGGAATAGTTTGATTATGATATAGTATAAATCTATCAAACTCTGTAATTCTGTTTGTCTGTCTGTAACCTCCTACCTACCTTTTCCAGCTTAAATTAAACTAGCAGAAACAGTTGATGTACCTATGTTCTTTAACTATTTTAGCTTGGGTACAGACCTTAAAAAAACGACTATATCCATGAAGCTCATCTCTAAAATCTTTACTGAAGAAAGAAACAATACATAATACTTCTATAAGATTATCCTTATCCAGTTCCAATCCATAGTTTACTCTTCAAATCTCTCTCCTATCTTCACTCTCCAAACTATTGGTCGTACTGAATAAAACATACCATGTGTGGCGAACAAAACGTAACAATTTATAACGCGTCAAATCTTAAAAATGGCTTCCTTCGAATAGAGATGTATAAAATTAATTGTGTTTATAACATCTGCCGACCCTATTGTCCTTTTTTTTGGTTGAAACGGTCAGGTTGGTTTGGTCGCTTTTTTGGTCATTTTTGGGCTACTAGTTTCAGCAAGGTTTTGTGTTTAACAACATGTTGTTGATTAAGTTATTATGGTTAGAAATATTGTTGGATAAAATAAAAAGACTGTAACAAACTAGGCCTGGTAAGTCTGAGAACCGGTCTTACCAAGAGGTAAGGTAGGTCACTATGTAGTCGCTCCATGTGAAATAATGGTATTCAACCGCATACGGTTCGACTGAAAGCCGACCCCAAAAAGCTAGGCAGATGATGATAACAGACTTCTTATGCTTCTTGTGTACTTATCATGCTATGCAGGAAGAATTTGTCATTTATAAACTCTAATTATATTTATGTGTTTTAAGCGTACCGTGTCTCATGGAAAAGAAGTCTTTTCTTTAAAAACAACTTAACCACCTGTAGATCACCAATTACCATATTACCTAACTTTTAAAAAGGATTTAATCTCAGCTCTCATCCCCATAAAAGCTGCAAACTTCTGTGCTTCATCGTTGTGTGCCCGAATTTCTTATTCATACGTTATTTTCTTTTCAAAAAGATCCAAACAACTTAAAAGTTTCCTTTTTAGTCCCCATTTATACGTTTCAACCAGTTTTTTGCTCAAGCATTTCTTAAAAGGCTAGGCTTACAGTACTTCTGGTTTATTGGAAGGTATTTTCACACTTAGTATAATAAACAGTAAGCCGAAGAAACAAGCTGCAAACTTATATGCACAATTTCGCCAACACGTGCTAAGGTGTGGCTAAAAGCCAAGATCTTTCATGTGAGTCGAATATACCAAGAAGAGGCTTTAATATTTCGAGTGAAGCCACATGCTTTCCCATTTCATTAAGTATTGTTATCATTTTTTTCTTTGCGTAACTCTTTTCAAAGAGTTTCACTAATTCTTCATCTAATGTGTTGCGGGCTGCGGTATTCATCGGTATTAGACTAGAGTTCAGATACAGAATTACTACATCTACAGTAAAGAAAACTTCATAAGTTTGCTTGTTGGGGTAATCTTCGGATATTATCTACTGATCCAGCTGCATTTTTTTCCCCAAATAAGATGATAGATAGGTAGAAGATAGAATACTCTTTATTATGAACACCATAAAAAATATAGATACAATAATCAAGAAGCTACATTATTACCAAGTGACAGTCATATATACATAACGCGAGTCAAGCCGCTGATAAAAGTTTGTTACTTATTAATAAAGGCTTTTCACATCAACTTAATCTGAAAGTACGCCGAAATCCCGTCAAGATTTTAATTACATCAACTCACATTCTCCCTCCGTAGTCTCTTTGTATGATACTTCCATAATTATCTCTCCATGTTTAAACCAAACAATGTATCAGATTCGCTCATTACCATACCAGAAATCGATCCCTGCTATCGTAATTATCGAAAACAATGTTCGCTCTTGTCGCACACAGATACGATCGTAAACTACCCGATAAGCAACTCAAAATCCAATGCTTATATTACATTTCAATTACCATATAAAATGTTCGTACAACCGCGGAGCAAGACCCATTGCGTCTGTACTGATAATCATCTAATCAGAGATCATTCAATAACTTTTATTCCAAGCCGATCAGGCATATAACACCAACACAAATTCAACTTAAACTTCGTCGCTGTAGAGTTTAAAATACACTGAAGGTACAGCCAGAAACTTCAAATCGAATCCAGAGTGTTATCTCAAGTTCGTTCCGTTTCCAATGTGTCACTGCTTGAAGTACATAAGCAATCGAATTCGACATTTATCTCTTTCTGAGTAAAGTTCGTTTTACTTTGATACCGTAGGGGTTGAAATGACGTTCGAATTTTGGTAGGGATGTGGAAAACGTCGACGGATTCGAAATTCGAAACGCAAAGCGATGTCGAGACGCTGCTTCGGAGAGATGTCAGTTTAAAAAAAGATGCAGTACGTTCGGATATGTCTAGTTTATTATTTTTATTTTTTAATAGCTCTCAGTCATATAACAGTGATTTTTCATGTTTTGTATCCGATTCTATTAATTATTGAAGGGTCCTATCTGACGATACATCTATTATTGGAAATAGAACAAATAAAATGGCTAATGATGGTCTCTTCAATTAAAACTGGATAAGATTTAAATCGACTCGCTTGCTGTTAAATAATTATGATGTTGACAAGAAAAATAATTAAAAGATTTAACAAGTAACTTTATTCTTATGTAGAGCAACATAAAAGCTACCCACAGCACTTATCCAAAAACACATTACTAATTCAAAACAAAATTCCCATTAAAATAAAAAAATAATGAGAACGAACATTTACTAACATTTAAAGATTTATTACTACATCATTACTACAATAAAGTTCCCATTGTTTAATTCGTAATTAAAAGGACTACAGATCATAGTCATCAACAGTCCCTTGATAACAATAAAAACATTGTAGAAACTTTACAACTTAATTACCTACATCTGTTAAACTCCACGAACGCGATTTACAACGCACCTTTGTGTCGTAATAAATTTTAGTGGAATAAAACTTTTGCGGTCGAAGATGAAGAAAAAAAAGGTTTATAAGAAAACAAAGGGCAGAATGAATTAAACAACATAATAAGATTGAACACCTGCGGATATAACGTCTTCATTAAAATGAAATAGGGACTAGGGACATGGAACAGGTGCCATGATTGGTGCTCCAAAATCCGCTACGTCTGTTGATCCGACGTGCCGAGGTATCTGAATCGTTTTGTTTCTTTTATCATTATTATCTTTATAAAGTTTAACTTCTGTTTCTTTTTTATCTGTAATAATAATATCGTTATTTCCTGCTTTTGCTAGTTCCAGTTTTTCTTCAAGTAACTTTTAAAAGTGAGTGACCTTCTGTATTTGCTTGTAACTTTTCGAACATAACATTTTGTTCATAGTATTATGAAATAGGTCTAACCTAAAGCTAGTGTCAAAATCAGTCTTAGTTTTTGCTGCTTAATTATAATATTGTTTTATTACTTTATCATCTTTCACATCAACACAATGTTCATTATTATGTATCTTGTAAGATATTTTATTTTTCTTTAAATGATTATTATTGTCATTTTCAATATGATCTCTACCTTCATAATCACATTTATCACAAATAACCTTTTTACTACTATATCATCATCATAACACCACACCTTTTCTTCATGTTCCACTCTTTCTAAGACAAGTACAGAAAAGTTTCCTCAAAAAAAAAACATCATGGATACCGTTTCGATACAGCTCGATTCAAATGCGCTGTCTACGCAGATCTAGGAAAATGATGACATGAACGATGTAGTGGGATGCTCGTTACTAGTTTATGTGCGAAAGGTGTCGACTTGGTACTGGTACTTTATGTTATGTTCGTGTATCGCTTTTTAAGGATAAATAACTTTAATATCTGTAAGTAACATGGCTTGTCTACAATTTGTGAAAGCATGAACTGCGGTGTGAATTTTTATGTTCTGTTTCAGATTAGAGATATTCAGCTGCAAAACGGAAGTATCAGTTAAGTAGACTGGCTAAACCTGTCACATGCCAGCTGAGATAGGTACTGTCAATATTAACTACCATGTGAATCTCGGACACAGCCCGATACCCTCGTAACAGACTATGCAGAAGATAGGATAGGAGCGGTAGATGGACTGTGTGAAAGATGATATAGATAGAAATGAGGTCGCTGCCAAGATGACGAGTAATATAGAAGAAGACAATGCTGCGTCTATTTTGAATAATAGGAATAACGGCTGTAAAGTAATGATGGGGAGACATTTGCCTAACCTTAGATTTATGCAAGCTAAAGGCAAAAGCAAAAAAGTTTGTGTCCTCAAAATATGTAAATACCTTTAAAGACAGCTTGCACACAATACAAGAACTTTCCGCCGAAATTAGCGATCATGATTGAGAATTTCTGTAATCAAAATGTTTTTTACACCACTTCAATTCTTCGAAGGTGGAGATTAATAGTCAAGCGACTGGTTTAGCCACATAAGATAATTACATGCTGTTAAATCTCTTATTTTTTTCAAATTCAAATGGACTATTAGCAAGTAATTATGTACCATATAATTTATGTTCATTATTAGCATTTTCTAGTATACACTCGTTTATTGGTTGTGCTATTAGTAAAAAATTCTACGGTGAATTTAATATGGTAATATAATTTGTTTTATGATTGCAATAATCTATGAATACCTATGGTGGAAATTAAAATACTAACAAGTCTTCATTAGAGGCGGAACACGAAAGTTGAATCTTGATAAAAATTTACTGACACTAATGTATAAAATAGCGAAAATGCCTTCTAAATGCTTGAAAATGAAAACGATTTGCAGCTATCGAAAGATTAATTTACACAAATCAAGTCATAGGTGCTATATTTACTAGAGTCATAATTCTCTTGCCCTTATCCTAATTCATTTGTGGTCGGTGCAGTGTGCCTTCTCATTCCATACTTCTTTATTATGCGTCACCTTATCAGACACCTCCTTTCTCGCCTCATCATACTTCTTACAGTCCATCCATCGTTTCTTTGGTCTTCCTCTGCTCTTATACCGCACCCCATTCATGCTCAACATTCAAGCTCAATTCAAGTTATTCATGTAAATTCTGCACCTATTAGTGCATCACTCCATACTTCTCTATTATACGTCATCTTAACAGACACCTCCTTTCTCGCTTCATCACCCTTCTTACAGTCCATCCATCGTTTCTTTGGTCTTCCTTTACTCTTATACCGCACCCCATTCATGCTCAACATTCAAGTATTTCATGTAAATTCTGCACCTATTAGTGCATCACTCCATACTTCTCTATTATATGTAATCTTATCAGACACCTCCTTTCTCGCTTCATCACCCTTCTTACAGACCATCCATCGTTTCTTTGGTCTTCCTCTACTTTTAAGTCCATCCACATTCATACTCAACATTCAACCTCAATTCAATTACACCATGTAAATTCTGCACAGTAGGTGCATCTCTCAGAATCGTACCCTAGAAAACTAGAACCAAATATAGTTCAGAATTAGTTTACATTTAAGCTTTACCTTCAGTAATCATTTCAAAATCAATCCCGCAGAGAAGAGTCAAAACAAATTTAATCCAGCTCTCTCGTTTCAAAACAGATCTCGTATTACCGAAGCCATCGGCGGTAATTACTTTGCTGCTGTTGACAAGGATGCCAGGAAAGATGCAAGATGGCCGACCCGTCTGACCTATACGTCAGGAGGACCTAGAAACCATCTGTTTGGTTTAATTTGACGAGAAACTAAGAGGGAGGATTTACTTTAGTGAAAAAAAGATTATCTTAGGTTAGGTTGGTGAATTTTGCTTTATTTTCTACGAACTGTGCCCCAAAATGCCTAAAGTATAACCTTTTCGAAGAATAACTGTGAAATGCAAGAAAATGCTTTGAAATCTGACTGAGTACTTTCAAACATTAGCGCGTTCAAACACGCAAACTCTTCAGTTTTATTACATTTTCTGATTGTGATTATTACTGTCGATGATTGTTATAGTTTTTTCCTTTTTAGACCGTTACTTTACCTCTATTATAGTTACAAACGAATTTGTTTTCAATATCTACCTAACCCTACTTCAAAAATTATACTATCTTCGTCCCTTTGCCCACATTACCATAACCGAAAATTCGAAAATAATGCGTTCTTCTATTTACAATCACAGCCGGTGATTATTATTCCCGCCCCTGTCAGGGACGCGATTGGCGGGAACTTCCAAGATGGCGACCCGGCCTGACCCTTACGTCAGGCACGAAACATCTGTTTTAACATGTCCGACTGGCTGGTAATAACCGCGCTCGAATTTAGAACATTTTTTATTTTTTCGGAAGAATTTTTGGCGGTATTGCAGGTTTAGGGAATTCGTTTGATGTTTCTAATATAACTTGTTTGTTAAAAGTTTTCGGTCTAAATACACGATATCATTTAAAGGAGACAGTCTACTGCAGGTTTTTTGCGTAGCTAAGGTAAAATCTGTTTTGGAATATGGACAAATGCGAGAACGAGAAAATAATCAAATCAAATAAGTGTATTTAATCGGTGGGGAATCCGTTGGAGTCCGTGGTGTACTTATTGCAGTAGCTAATATACGAGCTAAGAAACTAGGCCTAAAAGCTGCGACATATGTTTAATAAACAAACCCCAAATAATCTGCTCTTCGGTAGGATGCAAAGACTCATGGGACACTTTTTTCTTACTAAGAATTAGTTCCCAGAAACTTAAGAGGTTTACGATAATATGCTGTCACCGAATTTTTTGTTCACATAATTGATATAGCTAAACTATCCGCCCACAGTGGTGACATTTCGTCGAAAGCTAGAAAAAAACTTTTAGCATTAAGATTTATTTGACGGAGACCAAAAAAAATCTTTTGACACCAAATATTTCAGGGATTTTAATTAAGTCATTTAGTGTTGGTATATTGTGTTGGCTTGAGTCAGTAATTTATTATTCCTTGTGGGCATTTTCTCAAAAACGTAAACTAATTGTGATTGAGATCTTAACAAAAAATATTGGTCATAGAAAACATTCAATCACTCCACAAATCCAGCGAATTGCTTCATCAGACCATAATCACAAGTTTATTCAAACTTGGGTCCCGGTAATTGACCAGAAATCCTCAGATAAGAAAAATGTACGCATAATCTTTTATAAAAATCTTGAAAAGCCCATAAAGTTAATACAAAAGTATAATGGACGAAACAGGCGACGCTTAATTTCCGCTCGCTTACTGTCTTCTGCCAAAACTCGAGACGTATTCGAGTAACTTCGATTGTTCATCATCCTGTAAGCTTGTTTTCTACGAAAAATATTTTGTTTACGACCCACATTAGAGCAAGAATAATTATGAAAAGAATTTTCTCGTTCTTTTTCGGAAAAAGGAATTGTTTTTGGCCAAGCGTTTCGGACGTTTTGCGCGCTGGGCTGCAAAGTAATTTGGGTTAACTAGCAATTTCCCGCGACTCTGTTCACACGTTCTGTGGATAATTATTAGGTCATATAATACCTATAGTCTATGAAGTATCCGGGGATATAATAACGCTTCAAAATAGTTTTACTTCATTTTAATAATATGAAATCAAAACTCAATCTTCACGTAATAATTAATTTTGAAACACTAGGTATAAAGCTGAGCTTAATAAACGGAAACTCAAGAGCTAACAAGTTTAAATAATAGATGGAACCCTTGGGTATGGTAATCAATAATACTGCTTTGTACTAAGGTAGGTAAATTAGTTGCTGAACCCCAACTAACACTATGTCTTATAATAGTAAATGGCAAATCAAATTGGGAATATAATATTGAAAATGTCAAAATTTGTGTTACCTAGGTACATAAGATATTTAATGAATAACGTACGTACCAATATCTTTAAAATACTTTTCAAAGAAACCCAATACAAGATAACTTCTAAGTAGACTATAGATAGAGTTTCAGACAACGCCATTTTTAACGTAAAAACTGAACTCAAAAAAATGTTACAGCTAAACATATAAACACTATAAATAAACACAAAGCAGTTATAAGAAATAACCCTGAAGAAAATACCGACCTCTTAAAAGATAAAGATCAAAACAATCAAGAAACTACTATAAAAGAAGTTCTAGGCAGTGAAAAACAAACAATTTTTACAACACACTTTAATACTCCCACTCATATTACAGTCGACCGTTAAAACCCGCAAATTTAACGTTGAAAAACGTATGAATAAAAATACGTTAGATGAGAATACAAAATTTTATGGCCTGTAAAATAAGCTGGGTGGAAAAAATTGGATTTATGATAATTTCGCTGGCTACTAATAAAAATTTGGGTTAGTCTGCCCTCCTGTTACGGGTGGATGTTTCTCTCTTACAAGGGGGCCACTTTCGATATAACGTATACTTTGCAGATGATGTTGGTTTTATTGACGAGGAAATGATTTTAAAAGCCAAAGTTTTATTGGAGAAGGCTAGTGGGGTCAACAAAACGACAGTTTTGATTTTTCCCGTTGACCCCACCAGTGGGACAAACCAGTGCGGTCAGCAGGAATACACAGACCGAAGCAGTAATTTAATTTTCGGACTACCAGGTCTGAATTTCGTACACAAGACACTCTGACGACTCTGATTTTCGGAATTAAGTGTGCGTATTGTATAATTATCACTTGCTTCGGCGAAGGAAAACATCGCGAGGAAACCAGCATGCCTGAGAGATATTTCTCGACGGCATATAAAGCCAAGTGAGAGAGCTATGGGCGGCATAAAAAATAAAATCAAAAATATAATCTAAAGAACGTGTTTCCCATTGACAGACAATTTGTTGTAAGTAGGAAGCGTCAAAGATACTGATGAATTTTTGAAAGGATTTAAATAAGTCATAGATTCAGAAGAACCTATGGTAAAAGTAGTAAGTAAAAAGTTTGTTCAACAATGACTTTTTTGCAGTGTGTGTATATTGGTAATTATTTAAACGATTATTAGAAATACAATATTCAGATAGGAGTTACAAGGTTTACATAGTAACCTTACAGGAAATATTTTCACTGAATCAAGGTTGATAAAACGGTTTAAAATTACGCAATAAACGCATCAAAAATAATTATATTCTTCAAACGTTTCTCAAGTTGGAAAAGTCCTATAAAACCAGCGTACAATTAACCGTTGATTATACGAAATAAAATAAATTGACTTATTATTTTAATTGCCTGTTTTATTTAATATAATGAGTCGCTTATTACTTTTTAATGCTGGTCTCAAGTGCCATAAAACAAATAATTTTATTTGGACTAACGAACCTGTTAACGATGTATCTCGAAATGCGACGGCATCTGAAAAGAGAATGGAGAACAATTAAAGTATTTTCCTTAAAAAGACATCATTACGAATTTTTGGAATGACGGCTACACTCAAAAAAGATTCAGTGTATATTTTGGATCAGTTGTATCAGTCCTATTTGGGTCCATCTCGAGCACTTTTGGGCCTATTCTTATATGACTTGTACACTCTTATTAGCAAAATCACCTTATGAGTGTCTAGTTAAAACTTGTAATTCAAACATTTATGATTAGTCCTAGAGACGACTTCTAATCCCGCAGATTTAATAATTTAAAATCTCACTCTTTTGAGACACTGAATGAAGTAAGTTGTAACAAAAATACTTCAGAAATATTCAAAACTTCTGGGAGTACTTAAATTTATAATTTTATTATCACTAAGATTTTCAAGTTCTTTCTTTTTCTGTGTCTTTAGGTGTTTTAATTTCAGTATGTCCTACAATTCTGTATCTAGTTATGCTAGAATGATTTAAAGAAGAATTATTCTCGTTTTACCTAAATAAAGTAATGCCATGTTTCCAAAGCTTGAACCATAACAATATTTCAAACCATTGAGTACGACCACAATTGTGTACAAGTTATTGGTGATAGCTACACCATCGTTGCACTCACTGTAACTAACCACAACTCTCGCTCTAACCTCCAGAACGTTTACAATCTGATGGATGAATATTGAGATCTCAAGGGATGTAACGATATAGGTTCCTACTTCAATTGGCTGTGAATCGACACTTAAGTGTTAAACGATACATTATTTCAGCGTCATCATTCTCTAAACCTTTATCCCAATTTATTTGGTGTTGACGCAGTAGTTTTATTCTTCAATATTTCCATATTACTTTTCTACTATTTGGACCTACCTTCTACCTGTCTATTAGCAACTACTGTGCTCATCATCATCATCTGCCTAGCCTTTTCCCAACTATGTTAGGGTCGGCTTCCAGTCTAACCGGATGCAGCTGAATACCAGTATTTTAGCTTTTATTTGCTATCACGGTTATTATACTTGTGGCTGGACTGTAACTTCTTATTGCCTATTTAAACGCGCTTCTAAATGTATTTGAAATAAATGCTTCGCTTTCCAGTCTTGTTGAGCAGTAGGATAACCGTTAATTGCTGCAATGTCTAAATTAATATCCAGACTGGCTTTTGCCATGCACGCGCCCAGTGTTGGAAATAATCCTATGGAAACATAATACCGGGAAAAAGACAGACCTAAATCATGGTCTTTGAAACATTACAATCCGTTCAGTCATTAAGGCGTTTAAGGAGGACATATAAACGTACAACTCACTATCAGAATAAATATACAATTTGCTTGGGATTTCTACGGTCATTCAATGTAATATTATCTTCTCCTTTCTGTCTAATTATATCATTATCAAAGAGAGAATTTTCTCCATCAACCGAAAATATGGTTGTAACCAATGACAGAGCATCTTCCATGATTAGTAATAGACAAAAACACACTCTAATGATACCCACTTGGATTCCCTTCACACGTTATTCCCATTACCTGGAAGATGTTTGTGAATTTCTATATTCCCATCTCTTTCTGTATCGTTATTCTTAATATTTTTGTCTTCTTCTTTGTATAAGGCTTTGCCGCAAAGATCTTGTTTAACAATGTTCATGTAGAGTGTATGTGTCAGTAATTCCACTTTTAGGTTGTAAAGATATTTTGTTGCATGTTCTAACACTTTTAATACTAGTCTTCATTGGCTAAACATCATGGTGTTGATTATTTTTAATGATTTTAATACACTGAATCGTTTGAATTTTTTTTTATACATAAAACCGTTATTCTGACACTCTGTGTTAAAAAATTCCTTTTTAGTAAATTACTAAATATATGTATAATTCTGTTTTCACAATTGTAACTAAACTGCAGTTGATTGTAAAATCTTTGAAAACATTTCCTGAATCTCACAAAAACAATAATTGGCTTTAAAAGTACTTACAATTTAAAATGCGAAAAATAATCCAAAACACACACAATTCATCCCAAATCACTGAACAAACAATCTACTAATTAAATTCAAAAACTTTCATTCATAAATCGTCACTAAACTTAAATACACGAACTCGAAGCACAACAAAACACATTTAACGGGGAATTCGAGCTTACGTCCGCCCGCGACGAAGCTTCATCGCTTACTGGCGTTCTTGCCGGTGCGCTAACAACAACACGCACACTAAAGCAAGCGTCTATGGTACAAAAGACTTGTTCGTGTGAGTGCATCACCTACAACTTATACTTCTGACCAAAGACTTTGGTGTGCCCATCTCTGAATTAAGCAATTATGGTTAATTTCGAGGCTCCCCATATTATGTTGAGTCGTGTCGGCGAGAGAAATGTGTTATTTCGTATCATAATTTGTGTGAAGGCATCCGCTTGAGCAGCTGTGAATTATATACTGTACGTGTAATATATTCGTTATTTTTTATATCTATTATTTAATACGTTAGACGGTTATATTAACCTTCAAGCGGGCGCGCGGTCTTTTGTAACGGCAGCGGTCGCGCGTAACCTAAAAGACCTATTGGATATAACAGAGTTTTAAAACAAAAATTAATTAATAATTATTTATTATTTCGACATGTTAACGTTATTAGAACTAAATTATACGAAAAGAAATAAACATATAAAAGCAAATAAAATACTAAAATTTTCTTTGGATGAAAAAAGCAATTTGGCAACACAAAATCTACTCAGATACGTTTATCTAGCTTTATATAGTAAAAAAACACTCAAAATAAGTTGGTATCAAATAATTAAAATTAAAATCATCATGAACTTGGGTCTAGTTTTCTTCAAAATCAGTTTCTTTGACTTGATAGCATTCATTGCAAATTAATGCTGTGTGGATCCTGCAAATATTTCTCAGACATAATGTAAATTGTGTCTTTGATTGCCTCCTTTTATTTGTTGGGCATATTTTGCAGCTTCCTCGGCATGTGCTGGAACTACCTACTGCTTGGTTCATAACCAGCATCTTCAACACTCATATTCAAATGCTCTCTTATGTTTCTTTTGAGTTTTCTTGGAAGGTTCACCATCGTAGCCCTTCCTTGAACGTACTTTTTTGTCAGTTGAATGCCTAATTCACGTAAATATGTTCGCCTTTTCTGTATAATCACTTGATTTACCCTGAATATTACCATGGCATTTATTCCAGCAATATACAGAAGACAAAGAAAGAATTTCCATCTATTATTCTTCCTTGACGTCGAATACATCTTCACGCTTCTTTGTTTTCACTCTGTTATTTTTAGATTTTTGCCACTTTGCATTGTTAACTTATCACACCCTGTAAAATATGTGCTTATATCTGAAAGAGGCATATCCTCTTCATCTGAATCCAAGCTGCTTGAGTCTTCAATAGATTTCCTCTTGAACTAGAAGGTGGTCGGAAGGTTCTGAACCTTGGTCACTGAGCTCCGATTCACTCTCGTCATCTCCTCGTTGTATTTGCGCAAGTATTGCACAACTATTAAGTGGCCTACGAGGCATTTTTATATAAAAAAACACTATTACAAACTTAATTCGATAATATTTCAAAAAATAATATATTGCGTTGAGCGTCGCGCGTAACCTTTTCGACGACAGGCGCGTGACGTGCTTTCAACGCCTGCGCCGCAATTAAAGCAAATGCGATTTGTGTTCTCCAGAGGGCGCGGGGAAGGGAGGTAAAATATTTATTTCGTGCACAGTGAAACAATGACAGGCTATTAGGAATGGGAAGTACGTGCAATAAGAAATAACAATATCATGAACGAAAAGGTATCGAGTGCGGTCGATTCGACGCCGCGCGACCGCTTGAAGGTTAAAAAGATATAGCGGTTAAAAAACTGTGAGGATAAAACTGTTCTGTGCTAACGAAGGATGCTTGTTTGGAGTTAATTGCAGCCTATACATGTTTTTTAATCTGTTGTTTTCTCTTCTTCTGCAAGTTTTGAAATTATACGTTTGTGGGTTGCTTCCACTTTACGTGTAGCAAGTTTTTTATTCAGTTTTAATACTACGTTGGTGTTAGAGCAGCAGTTTGTCCCTTCCACCTTAGTGACCTGTTTTACTCCGTCAACTCACTGAAGAGCCGTTTCAAAATGTGTCAACTCCTTTGTGATAAAAACGAGTCTTTTTTTAATGGAGGGTTATGAAACGTTTTTTACGTTCTTTTAAAACGAAAGCGTTCCTCTTAAATGTAAATTCCAATTTAAACTCAAGATAAATCGAAAAGTTAATCGAAACAAATGAAATATCAGATTTCATTCAATAATAGACACATTGTGTCTTACAAAGCAATCAAATAAAATCAAAAACCATCAAGAATCCTCTCACTCATCAATCATTCGATCGTTCAATCGTTCATTCGAAACCGTTGTCAATTCGAATTTAAATTTTTCGACGTTGAAATTTTAAAATAAAAATGAATATTAACACTCGAACGGCCGGTACAAATTTTAAATCATAAATGGTGTGATTAATGTACCCTGGGTTTGTTTCAATGACATTTTACGTCAACGTTGCCTAATTTGATTGGACGTTTTGGTATATATTACAAGACAAGGCGGAGCCTATTGGGTGTAATTAAAAATCATAGATTGTTATCACGCCAACCAGCCAAGTTTCCGGTGGGTTTATAATTGTTCGGAATTAAGTTTTGGAATGAAATAAGCGTGTGTTGTGTGAATGTGGGGTGAAAGTGCGTGTTTTGAATTAAGAATAATTGGATTTGCAGTGACGTGGGGACAGGAAGTGCGTTTTTTTTTCATTATACTAATGCGTGCAGAAAAATGAGAATAAAATTGTTTGCAGCCAACATGTTCAAAATGAAATTCAATCTCAAAGCATTTATTTCAAATTTTAAACCATTACAGATAATTTTTAATAACAGAAATACAAAGAAAACGAAGCTATAGTCACAGTCACAAGGCAAAGTAACTTGTGGAAGAACTGTAGTTGCCCATTCCAAAGCGTTGATCGCTATGGAGAAGAATGGGCAAAAATCTCCATGTACACTCTTTTAAATCCCTTTGATTTGATATTTCTTTGACAAATAAAAATTTTAAGAACTTTAGGATATTTTCTTTTATTCTATATCATCTGTGTCATAAACAATTAAACCTAACCATGTTACGGAATTGTTGAACCTGGCAAGTGAAATTTGTTGGCGGAACCCAAGTTATTACCCAAGTTTAGAAAATTTAACATGACGTACATATATTTTAACAATGTTCTCTCAACGTTGATGTAATGTTTCACCACCGACGGTGGGAATAAAATTACAAGTACAAGCCAAGTTTAAACGGGAGCCCTTAATGCGCTTTATAAAATACAAGCCTTAATAATAATGTTTTCTTTTTTATTTCCAAGATTTTCTGGCTCTTTGCGGTGTTTTGGTTGAAAAAAAATTGGAGGTGCTTTAAGAATCAACTTTTTGGTAGGTTACTAACAGAATAGGGTGTAAAATTAAGTATTTTTAATAGCACTTCTAAGATCCGTATCTATAAACAAGTAAAAATGATTCTTTGAATTAAAGTAATTACTTAAGAAACGATTTTTATTCTGTAGTACTTCAAAATGTTACTAAAGTACTTGAAGTTAGAATCGTCAAAAGTTAGAATTCTTAGTTTTGTTTTCTTTGACGGTTCTTACTTCGTACAAATCCTTGTCTACCGTTATTTTGTTTTGCCTTGGGTCTATGAGCAATCTATGTGTTGTTTTTCTATTCAATTTAACATTTTCCGTTTCTTTCTAGTGAGTTCTAATTTACTACATCCTTTTGCATCACTATTGCCCCCTTCGTGTTTTATTTTATTTCTGTAAAGTAGTTCTATTTTGACCATAATTTTATTTTGAATCGTGGTTTCGAATTGAGTCTATGAGCAATCTATGAGCTGTTTTTTCTATTGAGTTCTAATTTATAAATATTCTTTAGCATCATAGTTGCCACCTTCGCCTTCTACTTTATCTATGTTAAGTAGTTTTATTTTGACCATTATGTTATTTCCTTCTAAATGGCCTGCACTTGTAAATCTATTAGAAACATTAGTTACCAAGTCCAATTTTAAGTGTTCAGTATTATTAGAATACAAACTCAACAATTGAACCAGTAATTCTGCTACTATCAATCCACTCCAATAAAATTAATAACAAAAGCAACACTACCCTAATTTCCCCCAAAACAGTGACACACAGTAACGTTATTAATAAAACCCATCAGGCCGTCAGTTGTAACATTAAACATAGTAATGTGGGGGGTAATATAATACATACGTGTCATAAGTCACAACACAGCCTTATCATGTCTTGATGAATTATCACTGTACTCCACGGTGCTCGGTTTTGGGGGTTCAAGTTATGAGCGATGTGAATTTGGAAACTTCTCTTGTATTTATATCTTTCCTTACTTTACGATTTCATGTTGATTTTAAAGTTCTTAAAAAGTCGTGTTAGCAAAATCAACCTTTATTATCTGCACGGCAAAGGTCTTGTTTTCGACAGAAAAAAACTCGAATATTGATCGTCACAATTTTTTTTTTCAACAACAGTTATTATGGTATCAACTGAAAGGACTGCTGGGCGTAGAATCCCCCAAGCATCTCACATTGCCCGGTCTTCTGTTTCTATAGCATTCTGCTGTTCCCTGCAGCTTCATCAGGTCATCCCATCGGTTAACGTTGTGGGAGGCGTTCCAACATTGCCCCTTTCGTTAAGTTGATGCATCTCCAGAATCTTTCACACCCAGTGGCCATCTGGACTACTCACAATTATCTCTCCCGACTATCATTTATCACAATTTCTTTTATGGCTTATCCTATCCACATTCTATCCTAAGCAATCAGTTGTAAAATTGCCTATTTTTGAGGTATGCACCTACTTATTTTTCATGAATTAAGTTTTGCTTTGCTTAATTATCTACGGCTCTACAAAATCTTTCTTTTTCGAGGTAAGTGACTGATTTGGTGTCAGATTTTTTATACTACCCACGGGCCTCAGACTTGGCTTTAAATGCCGTCAAGAAATATCTCTCATGCATGTAGATCTCCTGCTGAAGTTTTCCTTCATCAAATCAAGTCATAATTTATACAATACGCACGTGAATTCGAAAGATCAGAGGTGCGTATCTTGGGTTAGAACTACAAGTCCTATGACTGGTCTACGTCTTGTCTTGGATGTCAATTAAGTATATAAATGCAAAACTGACTCATGTATTCGCTACATCCAACAGCGTAACCCCTAAACTTTAGCTAAACGACCCGAGAGAACTAATACGAGCAAATTTCTATCTCTCTATAATATATATTACTGTATAGTCCTATGGGACACCGTTTGATATGCAAATTCAGGTGCTCAGGTAATATTAGTCAATGGTATATTGGTTCCGCTGCTAAGCTTCCTTTGAAATAAGTAGAGGCTTCGATTGATTAATATTGTGCTGAGATTTGATGAGTGCTGGTTCGAAAAAGGGGTAGGGCCATGATGAATGGCGTGAAAGACTCCCCAGTGATTGAATATTATATTGATTTTGTCTTTGAATCAAAGGAATTAACTTTAGCCAGAATGATTTCAATATCATTTCGTGTTTGTTTTTAGCCTTAACGTTTCTCTAAGCAATCTATTTTATGGACAAATCTATTAGAAACATTAGTTACCAAGTCCAATTTTAAGTGTTCAGTATTATTAGAATACAAACTCAACAATTGAATACTACCAGTAATTCTGGATCAATAAAGTTCAAATTCAATTAACTGAAGACACAAGAATTTCCTACGTAAAAACGAACGTTACAAAATTAGAATAGCATGCTTTAAGTTAATTTATAGAACCGGCAACACTTAATTGAATTAATGTTTCAATTTGATTAATTGAAACCAATTTTGGCTTTTACAACTGAAATAAATCGCGACAGGCATTCATAATTTTGGTTTAAAATTCTGGATCGTGTTTTTAAACGGAAATGTCTTTATTATAATGTTCATGTAATTTGTATTATCTTTGATCAAGTATTGTGTATTATAGGCTTTTTTTTTTTTTTTTTTAGGATGGGAAATCATCAGATGACTTCTCCCACTCTGGGCGGAGCGGGAGGGAGTGTCAGACTCTTACTGACTAAAACCCATCCATGTTCCTTCCTCGCCCTTTATGTTCCGGGGCCGCGGTATCTCTTTCGAACAGGCCCGCAACCCCGGCAGGCTGTATTTTTAGGCTTCAATTATGAAATTGAAGACAGACTTTTGTAATTTTTGAAATTGCAATTGGAAAGGAGACATTTTTTTTGTTCGGGGATTAGGCTACCGACATTATTTGTAACATTTAATAATGAAACTTACATTGATTTCTTCCTTATAACCTCTAGATTCCAGTGGTTAAATAAGCTAAGCGGAATAAATGTGATAAATCTGCAAAAACGCTTACGAAAACCAAAATAAAACAGAAAAGTAAATGTCAAAATAATGAAATTGTCTGTCAATCACTCAAAAAGTGGGTTTATAACGTTCCTTGCCACGTTGATTGTTTAAACAATCTATGCGATTTTAGCGTAAACCTTTAAAAATACCATTCAAAGTGCTCACAGTTGAATAATATTTATTTTTATATTCTTTCTGATTCTATAATAGTTATAGCAGATATTACCAGGCATTACCAACGGGTAGGTACCGTACTTTTTTTAGTAAACAGAAAAAAACGCCCCTATTCACGTAAGTATTTGCTGTCAAATGACATTGACCACAACAGGAATGATTTGACTTGCAAAAAAATATCATAACATAGCTTATTTTTTATGATTTTAGGATTCCGTTTACATTTCTACGTAATATTTCGTTAAATACCATAGTAAAATGGTTACTTTTTTTGGTGTTATTATGAATAATAAATGCAACGACCAGATGGGCCCAAAAAAAATATCTCCTTTAGTATAGTTTGATTTTTAGAAATAATATTACGAGTATTCGCCATAGATACTGAAGCTGTGTCTAAATATGTTTACTTAAAGGACAAATAGCCACGACCCATGATTTATCATCTTACCAGCTGCCAAGCTTTTTCACAAGTGTGCTAGCATTAGCTTCAAGTCTAAGCTAATTCAATTGCAAACCAGTACTTTAGACAGAGCGGCTGTATATCTAACCTCAATAACCCAGTTTATGGAGACATTTTCATCATCATTCTCTTGCTATTTTCCTTCATTTGCCACATCGGGTATTGTTCATCTTCGTATTTCTTCTGTTCTTGTAAATATTGTGTTGATATTCCTCTTAGTGTACTATTTGCAGATCGACGGATACTACTATGACTTTCAGTTATTTTGGTTCCAAAGGCTATCTTATCAATAGGTGATTACTGAAATTATCTAGTGAAGCACATAACTGGAGTATTTATAAATGAAAATCCCAGCAAAATGATGGGCATCATTATCAGTATATTGAAAATTATTGTATCCGGGAACTACATTTCCAATTATTATAATGAGCATCACACAAATCCTAAAACACGTTATTAAATATGCAAATCTGAACACAAAATGTTGTACTAATTTAGTGTCTATTAGCGTTCAAAATTGTTAGTGTTACATTGCGCAATTTACGTTTGTTAGAATGCAAATTGTCATAATGAGCACGGAAATGGGTGTCGTTCATAATTAATATCGTATTGGTGTAGGGTTTGGTGCTAGATGGGAATTGGGAACTAGAGCGATGAAAGGTTACTTTGTTTGTTTTAAGGACAAATTAATATCAAACGTGTGCAGAAGGAATGGAAAATTGTATGTTGTTAGACTTTCAGGGCACTTGACTACCTGTAACGACTGTCAAAGATCCATAAAGGACAAAATGGGATTAATGTTTAGTGAATGGTTAGAATGGTTTAGTGGTAGCGAGGCTGCCTTACGTTCTTAGGGTCATGGGT
The DNA here is from genome assembly GCA_916618015.1 of Xestia c-nigrum. Lineage (NCBI taxonomy): Eukaryota > Metazoa > Arthropoda > Insecta > Lepidoptera > Noctuidae > Xestia > Xestia c-nigrum. Next base: position 20,984,828 of record OU745251.1, read on the forward strand.
TCCAATTCCGGTAGGAGCTAATGTGTGTGTGCTGAGCACGGACATTTGTTTCCGGGTCATGAATGTTTAAACGTATAAACGTATGAATTTACTAACATAAAAGTATGTGTGTAGTATATCAACTATCTGGTATCCAAGACACAAGACTTGCTTAGTGTGGCACTAGATCGCGCTGTATGTTAATGTCCAGCGATATTTTTTTTTATGTGCTTTCTGAGGTACGAAGGAAACTCGGTATGTAGTGGATAGTCATTTATCCACGGACAGACACTGGAAACCGCAGTTCATCCTTGAAGATTGACCTGAGCAGCTATATTATTAAGTCGATTACATGAGCTAAACGCGAGTTTTATAATGACTAAAAGTATATGATTTACTCCTATAAACAAAACCAAAATAATATATGATATTCTTCAGGATGTATGCTAGTATGATAGTGTTTTGAAAACAAAATACAATTTATTTGACTCGATAAAAAAAAATCACGAATTATCTCTAAAAGTTATTTCAACCAAAAACAAACATACTAATACATGCGATCATTCTGATTGTTTGGCAAATAACTCTACAAGCAATATATTAGCATTATAGTGTTTTAGTTCTTTAGTCCAATCAATAGATTTTTTGTAAATCGAAAAAAAACACCCATTTCGCACTATTTGGCCCGCAGTGACTGACGTAACAACCACTTTGTAGTGCAAGCTGATTAAAACTTTATTCTAACAGCATTACAAACGAAGTTTGAACCACTACAAATAGAGTTGCTAATTAAGCTCATCTAGGCCTTAAGCCAAGTTATAATACATCATATTATCCTGAAACTGACGTTATAAATCTTGATAATTGCATGGCAGATAAATTCCTATTAATTAAATATGAAACTTAATTGAACCACAGCGTAATTATCCATATCGAACTATAAACCTGTCTTATTATATTATTATTGCAATTACATGTAAATTGTTAACACAATCACGATAATTATTATATGCAAAGTGTTATTAGTTAAAATTTATGCAATATTTTTGTTCTACTACCCTATGTTTTAATTAATTGGATTGATAAATAAATATTGTTTTGCGTAATTATCTTTGATTATTTTAATTAATTTGAATATGCTCACTGTATTTTACATAGATTTAAAATAAATAACCAAACAATATTTAAATGTTTTCAATTTCATATTGGACATGGACGTTTTAACCTACAGCTATATTCGCATAAGTATTTGTAATTCATAAAAAAAAGAAAACCAGGTAGATTGCCATTAGAAATATTGTATTGCATTGCATCATTGCGGAAAAAGATATTTTCACCTAATTCCTTTTTAAACCCAAAAATATAGTTGTTTCTTTCTACAATTTCAAACCCATTTTAAGAGCTATCTTGAAATTTAAATAATTAAACATAAAGAATCGATTTTTCCCGCGAACTCTATTTTCGAACTTTGATTTTCAAATTTGAAATTCGAATGTAATTCCACATGTCATCGCTGACAAAACATTAATTTGGGGTGACATTTTCGTATTGACAGCTTCATCCTCTGACAGCTTCAAGCCAATAACAGCCTTATTGTTAGTAGAGTAAAGATCAATGTGATTTTGACTGACTTGATGTCAGCAAGTTACTAATACAACAGCAATCTTACGGTTCCTAAAATAAAGTTCACTATCATTTTGACAGCGATGCCAATTCAGTGGTAAAGTCAGAAGTTATCATCAATACTAAAATAATTTGATTTAAAAGAGTGTCCATGGAGTTTCTTGCCCGTTCTTCTCCATAGAGATCTACGCTAGGGAATGGGCAACTACAGTACTTTCACAGCTTTTTTGTCTTGGGACTGGGACTGTAGCTACATTTAATTATGGTACGAACCACCGATCCACTGACCGACTCAGTCAAGAGCTGTATAAGGCGATTACATGAGCTAAACGCGAATTTTATAATTACTAAAAGTATATGATTCACTGGTATAAACGAGACCAGAAAAATATATGATATTCTTCAGGATATATGCTAGCATGATAGTGTTTTGAAAACATAATACAGTTAATTTAATTTGATAAAAAAAAATCAAGAAATTATCTCTAAAAATATCTTTCAAACAAAAAAAAAACATAGTAATATGCATGCGACCATTCAGATTTTTTGGCAAATTATTCTATAAGCAATATTTTAGCATGATAGTGTTTTAGTTTTTTAATCCAATCAATAGTATTTTAGTAAATCGATCAAAACCACTCATTTCACGCTATTTAGCCCGCAGTGACTGACGTAACAACCACTTTGTAGTGCAAGCTGATTAGAACTTCATTCTAACACCATTTCAAACGAAGTTTGAACAACCACAAATAAAGTTGCAAATTTAGCTCGTCTAATCGCCTTAACCTTGAAAATGGACCTGTGTGTCAGCTATCCTTTAGCCACGAGCTTCTATTGTTTTTTATTGCAATGAAAAGACAGTAATACCGCTGCGATATTTGGAGGAAAAAAAAACAATAAGTGCGTTGCCACGAGACACGGTAAGTGTTATTTATGTGGCTGGCTCCAGATATAATCTTACAGAATCCTGTGTACAGGCAGTTCCCTGTTGAGTTATTTCGCTTTTGACCTGATAATGGAATGTTACTTAAGTAAACATCGGGGTTTTCCTTGTTTAATGTTTAAGCATTCAATTGTTTTATTGTTGGTATCTAAGGTAGTATTTATTTTGTTAGCAATATTTGCTTATTGTTTTTTTAATAATATACAGCATTAATCTATGCTACTTTACTCATCATCATCATTCTCTTGCCCTTATCCCAATTCATATGGGGTCAGCGCGGGGATGACTTCTTCCATAATTCTCTATCACTTGTTACTCATCAGATACGGGAGGTATCTGATGAGTCTCCCATATAAGACCAATACTAATACTTTAAATTTAAAAGTAGTGTAAATTATATGTATAATATCCAGCTTCTCCTGTATTCTTTTCTGATAAATTTCGTTGCATCGTAGAATTTAACTGTCTTGTCTGTGTTGTCCCTCCAAGACAGTTAAATTCTTTCTCTGAGACTTATACGTCGAGCATCATTGTTATGGCGCTTTTCTGGTGATCGCCACTGTTAAATTTGGCTTTCGGGAGTTAAAATGGTGGGCTTATTAATTATTGTAAATTTAAATACTTTAAGTAACTGCCTATTAGGTATTCTCTTCATGCCTTAACGGCTAAATGAATTAAGATATACTTTGGCAGACCAATAGCTAGACTATAATCTGGGTTAAAGATACGAAGGATATTATATTTTTTATCCTAGAGACCACAAACATACACTTGATGTTGGAATTATTTAACAACAGCTCTAAACAATACCAATAATGAAACTGCTGAATTGCATTCTCAAATCTATTCCTCCACCAAAAAACTATAACTATTCACCCTCAAAAGATTAGATCTATCCCACATCCAAGTTCCATTGTTTCTCGTCAATCCCGTAAGGACACTTGACAACACAATGGTCTGAATCGAAATCTCTAAATCAACACCAACTTCCAAACAAGGTACTTTTACTACACTTTCGATAGTACTTCAACCAACCCTTGTACTAAAAGAAAGCGTGAACGACAATGTCGTCACTCAGTAGCTACTCTTATTCCCTTTTTTTTTCTTTTATTCCTCTTTTTTGTCGTACTTCACTTGTTGGTTTTGTTAAGAATGTAAAGGAATTGACGTCTCCATCGCGATTCGTCACGCTTTACCGTCGACGCTATGACGGTGCGATTTTTTCCGCCATTAAAACGAATAAAAACCTCCCATTATGGTAATAGGAACCTTATAGTGTAGACTCAAAGTTGGAATTTCATTGTTGATTGTTGTAGTATGGTGTAGCTCAAAATATACAAGAAAAGTAGCATGAAGACCCCTCATAGGGAGACGTGATGACTTAATTTCATACATCCATTTGGTATGGGTGCAAGTTTTGCATATACTTTTTGTAGCCTTGAGCGTTTTCTAGAGATTGTAGACATGTAAAGTCTTTATATAGTCACTAGGTCTACAAAAAATCTGACTGAATCATTCCAATATGATTTTCGCTCGTAAATTGCTTATTTCGCAGCCATGTTTTAATTTCAATAGTTATTAAGTTTTTTTGTTGTTTTGAAAGAATTAGTTATTAAAACTTGTAAGAACTCTGAAATGTGTTTCGAGCAAAAGCTAAACGTTTTAATTGGCAACGACAACGCTCTAATAACATCAAAAATTAAAGATCTTAATTTGGGAAAATTTTGTTAAAAGTTTGAAGGTTTAAATAGAACAATTAAAAAGTTTAATTTCATATTTAAAATTGAATTTATTTTATCACGAGTTCGTTCTTAAACGCTTGGTCCCGATTAAAAGTCGTGACATCATCATTTAAGTTGCGACTAGCGACTCATCAAGTGGATCCAGCTTAGCCCTTCGTATTTATCTTAGTAACTTAACAATTTCATAGTATTTGCGTTCGTTACACAACATTTACATTTCGTTTGCTTAGTTGGATAACTTGTTTTAAGTCAAAGATAGGGTTGGCAGATTGAGGTCCTGTTAAAACTAAACTAGTTTAAGCAAGCCGACGATGGCGACGCTGGTATTGATACCGGGTGTAGAAAATATTGTTCGCATTTTCGGAAAAAGATTCTGTTGTTGCGAAATCAAATGTAGAGGTTATGGAAGTAGTTCAATAGTATAATAACGACAGCAAAATTGAAACAGATGTTAAAGTTACTAAAGAGAAAAAGTAAAAGTTTCCAAGAATACAAAGTTGTAGTGGCAACCCTGTGTGAAACAGATGGATGTGAATTGAGACGTTAGTCCGTCTTGCAACCTGTAGGGTCCGATGTTTTATTTCTTTTAGTCCTCAACTATAATGGCTCTTTTTACTTCACCTTTTTTAGGTTTAAAAGTTTAACTTCGTATGAGAATGCTCGTTAATTTGTTGCTGTAGCCATCCTGCAAAATGTTGCGAATGTTTTGAAGTAAAAATAGTTTTTGTAAAATAAATGTGGGAAACTATATTGAAGATGACCATTATGTAGGCTTTAGAGAATATTGGGATAAGATTTGCAAGCTACAAAACTATAAAATGGTGGATAAACAGATTTTTCTATCTTGAGACTGATAACGTTTTAGGGTAGAATTTCCTTTCGAGACCATCATCGATAGTATTTTTAAATAAGAGGCCTACAGAAAGAGACTTTGAAATACCTTGTTATTTCCATAAAACATCTACATTTGAAATTGATTTTACAGATCCTAGTTACAGTAAAAGTAGTGTTGTAAAGTAAAGAAATCATTTAAAGTAATATTATATTTAGTAGCAAAACTGAATGTATTGACAATCCAACACACGTAGATCAAGTAACAACCTTTTTTTAGAAACAGAAAAAAAAACAGATAGATATCCTTTTAGTAAAAGTAACAAACGTAGATAAAGCAGAACACGAAATTAAAGAAGACAAAAACCTAAAAACAAGAGATAACCGAAAATAAAACACTGGTACAAAACTTGACCTAACAAGTGTCCACCATATTGGGAACAAGCTTGTTATGGACAAACAAGGGTGATTAACAATTCTGCAGCAAATCGATGTATTTGGGTGCGCGCCAACTGAACCTTTGATTTAGACGGTACGATAAAAATTTGGATTGTGATAGTGGTTTTTTTGGAAGGTGCTGTTGATATTTCAGTTTTATTAATTCCTGGTATTGGTGAATAAGATTCTGAATGGGACTTAGAACTTGTCTTAAAGGTGCAGCGTTGGAGGCCCTCCCAAAAGGTGGTTCGGTGATCTGGTGAAGGTTGCAGGAGTTTACAGTATCAGAGTAGCAGCCTACGGAAGTCCGGAAAGTGTTTTTTTTTTAAGAATGGTAGAATAATGACGGCTTCAAACTTTCTCTGAACCAAATATTGCTAATGTGTAATGGTTGTTTAACTTGATAAATAAAATCTAAATAAACTTAGTCACAAATCTGATATATTTTTAAGGAAAAAACTAAATGAAATAGCGATTGTCCGAGAAAGGAGTTTTAAGTTATCCCCCGTTTAAACCCTGATCAAACTTATTTGCTGTTATCCCATACCTGTAATGTCCCGTTTCATTATAATTATAACTTTTAACTTTATTTATTGACTTACTCCATTCATCTCTGATATTTACTCTTACTGGCTCATTTCCTATTACACGAATAAAATAAAAACGTTTTCCAAGCCTTCGATACAAACAAACAGCTTTTTGCTAAGCGCATATCGTTTTCATTAAAAACAAAAGCAAAAAAAAATATCGGTCAAGTGCGTTTGGTAACCAAATTTGGGCAGGTTCCATTTATTTTTTGTTAAAAACAGCTGCAAGTTGACAACTTTTAACAAAATGATGTAATTTTCATTTCCTGGGACCACACGCGATTTTGAAACAGTGGTCACAATGTATTTATTTATAAATGTGTGCCTTTCTTGTTTATATCCAGAGCGCATTTGAGCTAATGTAGGAAATTCAATAAAATATAGTACCTATGAGTGATTGGAAATGACTTAATTAGTATAATGCAAGTAAGTTTTACTATCTTGCTCTGTAGCACATAAGATAAAAACTCTACAGGTACACCCTCATCATCGTTTTATATTATTTTCAGACCCCCTCACAAAAAATAAAACCATAACTAACCTCGACAGAAAACAAACACAAACAAATCATAAAGGGGTTAGTTATCTTATCGCGGAACCCTAAACATGAAGGGACGTTCGCGCCGCGGGCACAGCACGTATATTATAATTATTGTTAGACAACCATCGCACTCAAAAACGCCGACAAATCAACACACATGCACACACAGACACTAAAACTCACACATATGCTTAAAAAACAAACACAAACATACACACTCACACACAGAAATTCAAATTTCGAACACAATCCTGCGCGTACGCATTGCCTTTTTACACACACCAACAAAAACTTTATTCGCATTATTAAGGCTTGATACACACACGCGTTTTAACATCATAATTACGAGCGCCAGTGGCGTGCGTCGAGATGTAACGAGCTTAAGCAAAATGGCCGCCAATTTTTATTTTTTATCGTAAATGTGTAGGCTTAATAAGTTGATGTTTGAATGATGGACACGGATATTGAAATTACGTGTTGGATTCACGCGTAGCTATTATTTGTGGGAGATGGAACGGGTTGATCGTGATTGGTGTGTTACCCGTCACTACTTGTACTACACGGAGTTTTTAATTTTATGTCTTGTTGCTTGATAATGTCTCGATGAAACATAATAACTCGTTTATCTGCTGTGAATGTTGCTTATAAATCTTTATCCTTTACTACTTTTATTACTGTCTGCATACTAACTATTTATTTTCACAAGACTTGTGAAAATATTGACACTTGTCATGTTTCTATGTTTGTAAAGTGACAGACTTTAAAAGTTAAGCTCAGATTGTTGTTCAGTCAACTCTTTATAAATTCATATAAACCATGTACAAGTATCTTTTACGATGCCGAAACGCACTTGATTTGCTTAATTGCGATATCTTTTTTGTACTAGACCATATCAGGGGAATCTTCTAGTTACATGCATATTGTTTTTTTTTCTTTTTTCTGTTCTCATCTTTGTATTGCTAAATCTACCCACAATTGTTGAAAGTGTTATTTCTGCACTGATAATGTAATTTTATTTTTGTTAGGTATATTTTTCTTGTTGCATGCTGTATCTATCGCATCGTATTGTACACTATGCTTGTATCACCATATTGCTTGTATAATTAGGATAAACAGTGTAACAATTGTAGATAGGTCAATAAATAAATAAATAAAAATACAGAGATGTTGGGGGTCAAACTTCAAGTTTTTTTAGAAGGGTTAGAGGTGATAACCTTACTTTATATACCTCCATGAACCCCGTACTATTCAATACATGGATGTATCAGCATAATGTTTTAAATGCATTACATTCATTTCTACCGTTTAACGTGATTATTTCCCAAACCAGCATCCGTTCTTTTTTTTAAAGTCATATCCAAGCAATATTTGCGTACAGTTAAGAAGAATGTCCATGGAGTTTCTTGCCCGTTCTTCTCCATAGAAATCTACGCTAGGGATTGGACAACTACAGTACTTCACAGTTTTTATGTCTTGTGACTGGGACTGTAGCTTTATTTAATGTTCATCTTTGATTGACAATTCGAAAGTGCCTGTAACTGGCCTACTTGAAATAAATGCTTTGATTTTGATTTTTGAGTTATATAATATATCGCTGAGTTACTTAGTTTGATGTCGCTACAGAATGCTTGGTTGACAGCTCAGTCTGTTTACACCCTGTATAACATCACACCTGTAATCTCTTCCTAGACTTCCCTTCATCAATTCAAATGTAACATCCGCCATGATAAACCCACCGTTAACAAAGTCTATAAGAATAAAAGCCAAAAAGATTAAACTCTTGATACCCCAATTATCCTAAACAAGACAGCCAAAATAATCAGTCAAGTCTCGAGGTTCTTATATGATAATGAAGTCAAAGAATTAAGTTCGTTTGCCCACGACGGTAGCAGGAAACATTTAAACATGAGTTAGTAAGTGATTATCATTTATTAGTAAACTAGTCGCAGTACGTTAGAATAAGTAAGGAGAGAATGCTTGGAGAAATGGTAATTTTTTGAATAAATTTTAGAATAAAGAAGTGGTTGGACAATGTGGCAATGTGACTGGAGAGCGTATTAAATTTACTGTTTTTGTAGTTGATTATTTTTTCTTTCGCGACGAAAAAGGTTTTTATGTAAACTTAGAACCTAGACAAGCGAATATGAAATATATTTTTACGAATTTCAACAGGCTAGGTACGACTATACATTTCTAACTTTTCTACCATCTTTACTGATTATAGATTGACAGTTTGTCTTTCGGCTTTTAGCCTTTAGCTCTAGCTCTTACAAAATAAGTAAAAGAATGCCATGATATATGCAGGCAGCAAACTCAAATTGAAATAGGTCTGCAGGAAATTCTAAACCTGAATAATTGATGATAACAATCTTGCAAATATCTTGTTAGCACAAAGTTCAAACAGAGGTCAATAGACAGGTGGTAATACCTCGCACGATTCCAGCATGTATAGCTAGATAAAATAAATGTTTTTTAATAACAAAACTTTGCAATATTTTGCAAAAGAGCATGAAAAGACAATTCAAAAATTCGTGCTCTGATTTTTCAATGCAAAACGAATAAAAATTCTAGGAAACGCACCAACCAGTCACAACAACGAAGACAAATCGGGTAGTAAACACAAAACAGTCAAAAATAAACAAGAAAATTTCTTAGAAAACGCCCCGATCCCTGATAACGTCAACGTAGAAAAATAACAAGAATTAAGCACTACTAAAAGAGTTGTCGACCAAATTAAGACAAGCAAGAAAAATAACGTACAAATAGACCATCAAGATTGTTGGAAGAATGAGTGAGTAATTATTAAAACAAGATTATTATCGGAATCGCTAAGTCTTGTCCAAAACGGGTTCCTCCTAGATTAATAACGCATGTCAGTCATTAACGCTATACACAGTAATTGCCTGGCACTATTTTGATGAATTGTCCAGTTTTTGTGGGTAGATTCTCACCGGCTACTCTTTAACGCTTGGAGGGATTTTGGTACATTAACATGGGTACATTAGGAGCGATTAGGCAAGGAATTTTCTATGTACCCATGTGTGGTTGAGAAACGAAAGGTGTATTTGGCGTTTTCTATTTATTTTGTTGAACTTTGTCATATTATAATCGTGGTTAGTTTCCGTGAGTTCAGTATTGGTACAGTATTTGAAGATATATTTAATATTGCCTAGCGTGACTCTACAAAAAGTTCAGTATGGCAAGAAAAAAAGGCAATCAGATGAGGTGGTACACATGTATATTTAAATAGGCTTATAATCATTGATTAAATAATAACTAGTACAAAAAAAACACAAAAGAAAAGATTAATTACACCGTCTTTAAAACATAGAAACAACGACCCTTTTTACCGACAAACAATCCTTCAAAGACTATGATAATGTGGTGAATAAAAATATCCTTTTCGTTGTAGCTAATTCGTTTACGAATGCCGACGAAGTCACAAAAGAACTTAAGCCCTGTCTTATTTAAATTAGGCTCTAAAATAAATACAACGAGGCTAGGCAACTTAAGGTATTTTACACACCGAGAGCGGTACGCGAAACGGACGCGCGATTTCACGCGACAAATGTGCTAAGACGCGTCCCATTTTACGAGTGTCACGGTTTGTCCACAGAGGGTGATCAGCAATGCCTCCACGAGCGTCTAATGCTTTACTTAAATAAACAAGTACACTCTCTATGGGGCTCGATTTCACGCAGCAAATACTCCTCGTTCCTAGTGCCCGTTTTAAATAAACTAGTGGCGTTCCGCGTTACACTACAAATGCATTCGCTGTATTTCGAGCAACTTTTTACAGTTAGCTTGTCGCATGTTTATTTTTCTGCCCGCAGAAATATACAACGTGAATTTATGTCTGCATCTGCATGTGTGGATGTAAAAGGGTTTCCTTTAATATTAAATAACTTGGATTGCCGTTGAAGTTTTTCATATTAGAGACGAAGACAGTGATGAGGCCAAAAATGTTTCAGCAAATATATTGTTTAGAAGATACGATACGATAGTGACAATTGATAAATGATAAATGATGTTTATTTCGTAAGTAGGTTTTCAGAAACACTTTTACACGTCATTTTTTTTTTAAACTAGATGGGGCTGGTGTTGCGTACCTGACTACTCTGAGAAGAAACAGCCGAAACAAACTCAGAGGTCATAGTCTCTTTTGAAGTCCAGACATAATCTTGCTCAATTCACATGAGGATCATGGAGGTATTAGTGTCTGAGATGGTCTTTTGAAGAAAGGACCTTTGAGAAGATTTGAGTGAACCTGTCCAGTCCATTAATGTGACATTATAAAATTTAAAAATAGGTAAATTTTTAGACATTAAATTATCCACCAATTTAGAAAAGGTCTTTTAGGAGAGCATAAGGTCAATCAACACAATCAACTCAAAAGCAGACCTCTCAGTGTGCAAGACCCCTAAAAGGTTTTACAGTCTGTGCCTCCGCTCGCAGACGCTCTCAACCAAATTGTATTATTTTGCATTTATTTTTGACAAAGCATACTTTAGTCTGAAGTCTGTGGATTTTTTTTATAAATTTTAATTAGTATACTTAAAATTTTATTCCTTTGTGTTTGTAGACGTTGTCTTTAACGTCCAGAACGTCTCAGAAAATAATACGGAAACAGGAAGACAGTGGTTTTGTTTTGTCTGCGCCTTTACAGGAAAACATTTCATCGTTTCTTTTCTGAAGAGGTTTTGGCATCTTTTAAGAAGCTTGTTTAGGAATGTCTACTTTCGCATATAAATCTGCGTCTATTTTAAGCCATCTTCCTATTGTAGGTATTGATCATCATTATCCTGTCCATTATTCCAATTTATTGGGGGTCGGTGCAGCACGTGTTCTTCTATCATACTTCTATATTACAGGTCATCTCAGCAGTCATTTCCTTTATAGCCATTTCATCCTTCTTAGAGTTCATCCATCGTTACTTTGATTGGGTCATTACAGTCAAATTTATTCATCGTCATCGATTACTATAAGTATCACATTAACATCGTTTATATTTCTGATTTCCTTGCTCGAAAGCCGGCCATAATTCTCTAAAACCACTCTAATATGCAAGAATCTCCATTAATCTCTAAAACCATAAGTTTCCACGATTAATCACGTGACCATGTGAATCTGTCTCTGGTACATTTTCATAAAATTATCATTTGAACACGTTTCAACACAAAATTAGTTGTAAATCGCCACACTATCGCGACTCTATTACCAAAAACTCATTTGAAATGTCGTTTCGAACGATTATTAATCGATTGAAACTACATTTCATCTATTCGATTTGAATTGATTTTCGATTCCGTTAGTAAAGGTGTAAAATATATTTTTATAATCTTTAACGTATATTTCTTTTTGTTATTTATTATTTACATCAATTAACCCTTGTACGTGGGTAACATTAACATATTAATATGTTTCGAGATCGTAAATTATAGCCGTTTGAATATGGTCGCCTGTTTTTATAGTGCGCTAGAAACTAAGACTGATTCAATTAATAATTTTGACGTTATGCTTAGTTCATACTTTTTGTTCATCAACCTTTTTTGGTCTAAGTAGTTCTTTAAGTAGATGATTGCCTTGTGTTGTATCTTTATGTGTGTAATTGTTAGGTATCGCTACATAATTATCGATCAATGATTAATGAACGATAGTGTTTTTTATATGTTTTTTTTTTTAAGTTATGTATGGCCATGGACAAATTTAGTAACAAAGTTGAAAAAAACGTTCTTTCAAAAGGCAACGAACCTAAATTCTTATAGGATTTTGTGCTTCTGGGCATCTTACAGTACCTACAGCTACTTAAGCATCTAAATTGCTGATTCGAGAACCTTGAAGCTTTATTATCGAGTTTTTTCACTGTAGAGAAATAGTCAATATCATTCCAATATATTATACTTGTAAAGAGACTACACCGGAACCAAACTCTGCATCACAATAAACTATACAAACTCTTCATTCATTCACTTTTGAAGTTCACCCACCTTCACTACACGAACGAGGTTGCACAACCAACTATTCCGAAAATTCTATTGAATACTCTATTTCTGTTAAATAATTTTCTCACGAATTAGACACTAACTAATTTAGTTGGAGTAAGTAACACGTCTATTAATAATGTGCGCACACCATGTTACATGGAAGCGTAGAAAGATATAATTTTGTTTACAATTTATAATTAGAAAAATACAATAAAAAAAAATAAAAAAAAATAAAATAATTCGTCCAAAAAATATATTGAGTTGGTTGAAGTCGTAGGTAAAAAGAATTTCAAGACTATTGGACATTATCTCGAAAAATTCTATACTTATCATGATCTTTCTCCTGCCCATTTGAGCAATTGAGAAAATTTACTCATCATTATTACCCTTTTGCCAATGTATTATGGATTCAGCACTGTATGTCTTCTTCTTCCATACTTGTTTTATACTCGTCATCTGAATAACCTTTCTTGTCATAAGTATAATCATTCACAGTCCGTCCTTCGTTTCTTTGATATTCCTTTGCTCTTATAATACTATAACACTTTATTCGTTTATCAAGACTGCCACTACTATACTCAGCAAATTTAAAGCAAGCATTTCTCCATTGCTTTTATCGTTAACACATACAACATGTCTTTAACAACCTTAACCGCCACATCCTCAGGACTTTTACTTATTGTAACCAACCATGAAAATACTTATTTGGCCCAACAATAACCGAACCCTTACGTTCACACCAGTCCTTGGTTGTCCGGCCAAAATAACTCCTCACAAAGCGGCCGACTGGGCTCAGTTCCCCGAACCGCCTCGTACAATTTGTCCTGCTCGTTCGCTTGATATCTAAATTAGTTCTATCTTTTTTGTTTCTTCTCTGACGTCTCAATTAATGACTCGAAATCTCAAAGGTTTTATTCGCTGATGGTTCGTTTCAACGCGAAATGGAGTGCGGCTGCTACGATGTTCGTTTTGGATGGGTTAGCATTTGATGTGTTTATTAATTCTGTGTGATGGTTACTAGAATTTGTTATATCTTTAACTATGTGTGTAGTGGTCATAGAATCTAAGGGATTATTGTGTATCCTCGCAATTCCAACGCCATTTATATTGACAATCATTATAATCATTGCAATGTCTGTGCTGTCGATCAGGCAAATATTTTAGAAGTCATGGATACCTCGGTGGTCTAGTGGTTGTAATCGTGACAGCTGCGCATGGGTTCCTGGGGTTGATTCCTAGGTCACATGGGACTTTAACAAAACTAACAAAATATAGGAGTACTATTAAATACATCTCTGCCTAACCCTACGGGGATTACACTCCAGATGTTATGTTATGATGTAATGTAGATTAGCAATTTCTTCCGAAAACTTTTGGATTGCTACGGTAAATATCTCACACAATTGGGCTAGTTTGGGATAAATTTTTTTCACTTCTCATCCTCTAAAAGTACGCCAATATAGCCCTACAAAGCTGGACTAAAGTGACCACTTTACTCCCAAGGGAGTTAAAGTAATTAGGTTTTCTTTTATTTTTTTCATGTGATATAGAAAAACTTAAACAGCCAGTAAATATACTATTATCTGTGCAGTGTGGACAGTCATCATTCCGAAAATAATGGGAGTTTTAGTTCCACGGTTTTATCGCAAAGGTGGCGTCATGTGTTTAAATTGTTCATGTGTGACTGGTTACGAAGTAAAAAACCAATCCACTACTGGTATATTATGGCTTCGTTTAGTCCCTTGGTATTAAATATACTATAATATGATTCTAAAACTAAAACACAACCACAACAACTACTTATTTCAAATAAAGACGCGCTCAAATTCAGCATCTTTATTGACTCCAGACATCATAATTTACAAAGGCTCATCAAGTAAAACGAGAACCTCTTGTAGCTCCCTGAAAGAGTCCAATCAAAAAGAGGTAATATTTCATACTATTTACAAGCCTATTCAACCATTATTTGGGTTTGGAGGCAAAAACACAATTTTCTGCATCGGTACGTTTGAGCAAAATGAACGAAAGTAGCTGGCCAGAACTTATTACCATACTGAATATGGTTCACTGAAATGTCACATACGATATAGCTGGGTCACAGTCTATGCATATGTTTTTGAGTATTGTATGATATTAAACTGTATTTTATATAAATTTTCAGCATGACAACGAGCTGTAGCTTCAATCCATCATCATCATCAGCTTATTAATGTTCCCACTGCTGAGACACAGGCTTTCTATCTATGAGAAGGAATGGGCTATAATCCTAGTGCGGATTGGTAGATGTCAAATGTCTTCAAGTTTTTGTTTCTAGGATATGCCGGTTTAATCACGATGTTTTCCTTCACCAGCATCGACCCATTTGGAGTCATCTCAAACATTTTACTTTTCAATTTTTTTAGTCTTCTAACTCTGTATGTTTGTTGTATTTTTTTCTGTTATTAAAAAGTTACTTGAATTTACTCTCCAAAAGGAAAACACGTGTTTTATTCACCACAAGCCCTGTCCTTCTATTCACCAGCCCCACAGTTGCATACAACTTCGGACAGTTGGGCAGTGCTACCTGATGGTACCCAGTAATCGCAATTCATACGTAATGCTGAATTTCTCAAGACAGTTTTCAAAAGAACATTACTTGATACTATTTAAGAATAATCATAATAGTAATTATTTCTTATGGAGCATTTAAACTGCATTTGGTACTTAAGGGGAAACTAAGAATCATTTTGATTTTTTGTGTACCTGCAAACATCTTTAACACCAGGAGAAACATGTAGCTAACTTTGAATCACTTCTTCTGATTTTATAGGTTGTAGTCCCACCCAATGGATTTAACAATGTTTTATTAGCAAAGTTGAGTTACAACACATTAAGTGATTACTATACAACATCATAACTGATTCTCCAATAGAATTTTATTTACTTGCTGAACTGCCAATGTGTTTTTGTTCCCCATTCAATAAACACGGCTGTATAAAACAGTTTCTATGTCTGGAACGTGATAACGCATGAATGTGTCGCCATAATCTTAATCCCTCGTTCACGCAACCGTTTGGTTTTAAAAATAAATGTTTACTAGTGTCGCGACCAGTTTATGTTTTTATTGGTCCTTTGTCCGTTATTATCAATTAAGTACTGCCTGTGTTATGAGTATGTATGATTTGATGCCTTGCTTTACTATTGCCTGTATCGTTATAATCCACAGCCTAAATTGACCCTTGTTGCGCATTAAAGCACGTTTTGAGTGAACAAAAATCTTGGAACTCGCATGACCGTCACCTAATACTTCATAACACTTTGCAGCACACACAGTTTTCACTTCTTTTGGCGGTCCCCAAAAACTGCCTCGCGTGTTTGTTTTGTGTGTGTGCCAATCGATGTTACTGTGTGTGTTTTTTACTGTAGATGATAACTATGTCTTCTGCCAAGCTCACCACAACTTGCTATATGTCTTATCCAACTCCATTTAAGTTCCATAACGCGACTCCAATATCGAAAACCTTCGCATGTCCGCACGTCTTACATTAATTACTATTTCATGCCAGTAAACGTTTTTAGATTTGGTGAGGCGTGTAAATAGCCTGCACCTTTGTGAAGGTTGCAAGAAACTTCGAAATAAGTACGAACCTTCGTTAAATGTGTAATGGCGGACCTCAAAATAATTTCCCTATTGATGAATCCTCGACAAACCAATACCATAGAAATTATTAGCAGCAAACAGCCCACGTACCTTGACAATCCAGAGATCCCACTCAGACCCAGGAAATGGGAAGAATCCTCGTTCCTGCACGCGTGATCGCTTGCAGGTATAGGCTGCCGGCCGGCGAGCCAAATCTTGGTAAATCCACCGGTGGAACGGTTAAAACTCCAAAAATCAACAATGCACTATAAGTTCTCAATGAAGCACAGATGCAGGTCCATTTATTTCATGCGTATCATCAAGATTTCACCAACAACGGGAATTTTTTAAAACGGAGCGACGAGGCGCGCTGTCCGAACTTTTTTGAACGGCAACAGGAAGCGGTAGTCACACGCTAACGCCATCTATTGGCCCTTGCGAGAAAACTCAAGAACGTTTCGATACATGGGCGCTGCGTCAACAAAGATTGGTGCGAGGATTCATCAATTGAGAAGTTAAAATATTTAATTAAAAACACTAACACATTCTATAATATAGAGAAATCCTAAATTATTATTACGTTTATTTTTTATAGGTATTGAAAAAGCATTGACGCTTCACCATGCTCGGGGGCTTTGGAAGGACGCAAGTGCTTTCAAAACGAAAATGTAAAGATTAATAGTTATATTTACTGACCTAGATTATGATCAAGAAAATTTAAGCTCTACGACTGAATGCGAGAAACAAACGATATAAATTATTTAATATATTTCCTAAATCTTAAGTCTATGATTATCGTTTACGAGTTAACATTTATTGTGTTGGAATAGGATATAATTTAGCGACGGCACGTTTAAAGTTACCGAACTTCGTCTTTACCATGGCAACACGAACGACATTATCCGTGCCTTTATAAACCTCAGTTATAACTCCTAATGGCCAACTTAGAGGAGCTGAATTATCCTGTCCCACGAGTACGACAGTTCCAACTTCTACGGGTTTGTCCGGAGTTGCCCATTTTTGCCTGACTTGCAGCGTATGCAGATACTCTAGGTGCCATTTCTTCCAGAAGGATTGGACCATACTATCTAACAACTGTTTGCGCTGTGACAAATTAATGCGCTGACCAGACAAATCGGCTGCCGGCAAGTACTGCAGTGGAGTCGACATCAAAAAATGAGCGGGAGTAATAACTTCGGGATGGGGATCGGAAGACAAGACGCTCAGAGGGCGCGAGTTCATAATGCACTCTATTTGAATGAGTACAGTTTGTAACTCCTCATAAGTGAGAAGCTGACTTCCGATCACGCGATAAAGATGCGTTTTTAATGTTTTAACATTCGCTTCCCACATGGCGCCAAAATGTGGGGAGCGCGGTGGGATCATTTTCCACATTATACGGCGGGTTGATAACTCATGTAAAAGAGACGAATTGAAACTTGAATTTAATAAGAATCTATAAAGCTCATCTAGTTGGGCCTTAGCACCAACGAAATTGGTAGCATTGTCCGAATAAAGATAAGATACTGGTCCTCGACGCGAGATAAAGCGTTTAAACGCGGCCAAAAAGGCATCAGAGGTTAAATCAGAGACTAACTCTACATGAACGGCCTTGGTTACCAAGCACACGAATAAACAGATATACGCTTTCTGGGCGTGTTGGCCTCTGCGACGAGTGAGGGTTATGCGTATAGGACCAGCATAATCCACTCCAGTGTGGACAAACGCCTTTGCTTCCGATACTCGGTATTCCGGCAGGTCTGCCATCACTGGAATGGGATGCGTCGGATTTACCCGAAAACAAGTGTTGCATTGTCGCAACTTGGACCTAATGACAGTCCTGGCATCTAATATCCAAAATCGCTGTCTTAGAATAGACATGAGTAGTCCCGGTCCAGTGTGACAATTCATCACATGGTAATGACGTATTATTAGATCTACAATATGGTCATGTTTGGGAAGTAAAAAAGGGTGCTTAGCGTCAAATGGAAGGTGCGACTTCGAAAGCCTTCCACCAATGCGTAATATTCCCTCTTCATCCAAAAAGACAGCTAAACTTTGGAGTTTCTTTGGAAGCAATTTCCCAGTTTTTATGAGCTTAATGTCATTTGCAAAATGAACAGATTGCACCGCACAGACTATCGCTCGTTCCGCAGCTGACAAGCCCTGAATAGAACGAGGTTCGCAATGAACCTTTGGTCTAGCGAATTTCAACACATAGGAAACAATGCGCAACAATTTATCCCATGATGAGGTACGTTGAGCAAGTTGACATAGAAGGGGTTGTTCTACTTGCGTGGTCACTGTTAAGACATTTGCCTTGTGCTCGGGAAGTTCCCCACAATTAATAGGAGAGAACGGTTTGACGGGCCAATCCTCAGGAGCACAACGAAGCCAAGAGGGGCCGTCCCACCAAAGTTCATGTGACATTAACTGAGAAGGAAGGATGCCACGAGATAAACAGTCGCTTGGATTCTCAACACCTGCCACATGGTAAAAATGTTGAGAACCCAAGTTCTCCTGACATTGAGCGACTCTATTGCTGACAAAGACTGACCAGCGGTGCGGAGAAGAGTGTATCCAAGATAAGGCTATCGTGGAATCCGAAAAGGCGTAAATTCCTGCAATAGGAACACGTAAAGCGTAAGTATCGCGAACAGTTTTTACCAATTTTGACATGAGCACTGCGGCACATAACTCCAGGCGTGCAAGAGTTGTGACCTTGGTAGGTGAAACCTTTGATTTCGCACAAAGTAAGCGGACTATGACACCAGATGGACCAGTAGAGTGTATATAAATCACACACCCGTACCCACCCATACTAGCATCAGCAAACGCGACAATACGAACGGAACAATCATCGGTAAAACCCACATGGCGTGGTATGCGTAATGTATCTAGCAATGGAAACTCTTGCATGAGAATGGAGAAACGTTTAAAAATGTCGTCAGGAGCGGGATCATCCCAACCAATATTGCTCAGCCATAACTCTTTGATGAGCAACTTGGCATAAAAGATCACGGGGGCGACTAAACCGAGAACATCAAATAAGCGTGCGACTATCGAGAGTATATTTCTCTTAGTACATTTCTCAGCTACTTGAGCGGAAGTGAAGAAGAAATTATCCTGAGAAGGTTCCCACGAAAGGCCTAAAACCTTAGACACATCATTCCCAGCGTGAAAATCGAGGGACTTACGATGCGAGTCAGGAAGACTGTTTAAAAGAGCGGGTGAATTGCTACACCATTTTACAAGGTCAAAATCGCCCGATTTGAACATTTTTATAAGATCATGCGATAGCTGCATGGCGGTTTCTTCATTATTCACAGAATACACCAGATCGTCCATATAGAGACTGGTCTCTGCTACTTTAGCAGCTTCGGGATAATGCGGACTGTCGGAGGCCAGCTGTCGCACAATGCGCATAGCTATGTAAGGACTCGACTTAAGTCCGAAGGGTAAGCGATTAAAAGCAAACGTTAGCACAGGTTCGTTCTCATTGAATCGAAACAAAATGCGTAGGTATTTACGCTGGTCAACGGGTACACCAACGCGTAAATACATTTGTTTAATATCCGCATTTATAGCGATGGGAAATAATCTAAAATTTATTAAAAGAATAAACAAATCTGTTTGTAAATTTGGACCAATATGGAGTACATCATTTAAAGATAACCCTGTATGAGTCCTAGCGCTAGCATCCAATACAATGCGCGGCATCGGTTTGTCTGGCCGAACGACAGCGTGATGAGGGATATAGTACCCGTCATCAGAAATGGCAGATTCGTCGACTTGACTTAAGTAACCATTGTCAATGTACTCTTTGATCACTGCATTATAATTTTTCCGCAACATCGGCAATTGGCGGAGTTTCCTTTCAAGCGCAATAAGTCGACGATACGCGGCGGTGCGGGAGTTACCCAACTCGGCGGGATCCTTACGAAAAGGTAACGCGACGGTATAACGTCCCACATCGTCCCGTGATACGGTCGAGGAAAAAATATTCTCACATTCGGTTTCCTCAGGAGATAAAAAACGTTTATTCTCAACTTCTTCCAATTCCCAAAACTTTTGTACTAAATCATTGAGAGCCAATGCCGTGAAAGGAGAGGAATTCGGTAAATTTAAATTATCACTATTATGTGGAAAATCCCCCATAAAGACATACCCGAATGTGGTCAATAATGCAGGTGGGGCGCGTGAGCCAAAATCGACCCTATTCCCCAAGTAAATGTACGGAAACAGTTGAGCGCCCAACACTAAATCAATATCCCCTGGAATATTCCAGCTTAAATCTGCGAGCGGAAGCGAGTGGAAGTCTACATGGTTATCCCAATCAACATGGTGCGATGGTAGCTGGTCCGTAATGCACTCAACTACTAACGCATGAATAGTATATTTTTGATCCGGATATACGCGAGACTCGATATCTAAATGTACGTATCCTATTATCGGTCGCGATATAGAACCAACTCCTTTAACAAAGGAATTACTCAAAGGAATTATCAGTAAATTAAGTTTTCTACAACAAGCTGTAGTTATTAAATTATTCTGCGAGCCATTGTCAATTAGGCACCTCACTATTGTTTTGTGACCCGCACTGTCACTTTTAGCTCGCGCATAAACCTGAGCTGTCGATAACAGCACTATCGCCTTAGCCCTCGCTGCATCAGCTGCAAATAACACGGCCGAATTGTGTGCCGAAGACGCTGGCGTCACATCACACGAATCAGACGCAATCACCCGTGCGGAAATATCGACCTTATCACAATGAACATAAGAGCGCGGCACCGCGACGGAAACCGGAGCAGACAAAGATGTACCGGGGGTCGAGAGGAGCGAGGGAGGCGCGGGGGGCGACGCGACGACTACATTGCAATTCGTCGCTTTAACATCATCTGTTTGCGGTTTATTTTCTTTAACAAAATGTAATAGTGTATGATGGCGTTTTTTACATAAGTCACAGAGTGATGTTGACTTGCAGTTACTCAATCCGTGCAATGTGCTCAGACAATTCGCACACCCACGTTTGGATTTAATAAACTCGAACCTTGTTCTAGGAGTCAACGCGGATTTAAACTTAGCGCAGTTATACAAATGAACATGAGCGTTATCATTACAGTACGCGCAGCATGGAACCGCGGTCGCGGATGAACAAGCGGACGAGTCAGCTGACTCGCTCACAACAAACGCTTTTGTCTGTGTGCGTGACTCGCGAGGCGAGGAAGCGGGGTTCCTATTAAAGTTTCTCGCGTTCGAATGAGACAAGTTCGAGCGTGCCAATATCTTTGCCTGATCTTGAACGAAGCTTATCAATAATTTCGTTGTGGGAATTTCAACATCTCGAATGGAAAGTTCAAACGATTGAATAGTCTGTGAATCGATTTTTCTCATTGCACAGTGCAAAAGAATAAAATCAGCAAGATCCGTGATCCCAAGTTGTTTCAAGGCAGAAATAGATGCACTAAATGTTTCTATGAAAGAATCGAGACTATTAGCGTTATATGAACAATTTTTTAAATCTAATATGTTATTTAAATAATGCGTACCTAGTGAGCGCTTTTCTTGATATTTTTTAACCAAACTATCCCATAGAAACTGGTAAGTCTCACCCGTAGGCACAATTCCAGCGGTAACCTTCAATGCGTTGTGCGTAAGTCTACCTACCAAGTATTGCACACGCTGCGAGTCAGTCAGCAGATCATTATCATGAATATTCGACTTGAACGACTCGTAGAAAACAGGCCAATTCTCAGTTTTCCCGTCGAAAGACGGCAGCGCGATAGGAGGCAACTTTATTTTAAGCGGCTCAAAAAGAGTCTTCGAGTTACTACTGGGTGTCGATAGCGATTGATTACTATTTATTTTATTCCTAACACGTTTAATATGAATATACAAATCTTCAAAGGACTCTAAACAAGCATAGTCGACACTTGAACCAGGTTTTATACTAATGTTAATTTGATTAATTTGATCAAGAAAAGATTCGAATCTATCTCGAATGTTATCAATTGTCTCTGACTCAGCCATAAAACTTTCATTTTTCCTCGAATCGAACGACGATATATTTTTTGATAAATCATACAATCGATTAATGCGTTTAAATAACAATTCTTTCTTTTCATGAAGAATAGTTAGCAAATCTTCCGGCTTCAGTTGTTTATCAGTCATTTTGCTAAATAACAAACGAAGACAATAACAGAAATAATACCTATCAGGCGGTTTGCAATAGTAACGCACCTACCAACTATGAGTAGGTATCTATCTAATTATTATTACGCCCAAAGCCGAGATGAGTTGGTAACTACCTACCTATTTACATATTATCAAAGCGAATTTTTAAATGCGGATACCTACACAGAATGAACTTTACCAATAAATACGTAATGTCGTTCTATGTAAAGTAATAAATAATTGAACAGATTTACCAACAACCACGTAAAATCTATTGTCAATTATGCTGCGTTCTAAAGGCAATAATTTACTTACCAAAAGTTTACGTAAGTAAATAAAATACCTATTGTGCGTTTTGAACCTATGTGATTTTCACCAAACAATTACGCAAAAATCCAGCTAATTGGTTAATAATCCGGTGTCTGAAGGACCAAAATATATGGTGAGGCGTGTAAATAGCCTGCACCTTTGTGAAGGTTGCAAGAAACTTCGAAATAAGTACGAACCTTCGTTAAATGTGTAATGGCGGACCTCAAAATAATTTCCCTATTGATGAATCCTCGACAAACCAATACCATAGAAATTATTAGCAGCAAACAGCCCACGTACCTTGACAATCCAGAGATCCCACTCAGACCCAGGAAATGGGAAGAATCCTCGTTCCTGCACGCGTGATCGCTTGCAGGTATAGGCTGCCGGCCGGCGAGCCAAATCTTGGTAAATCCACCGGTGGAACGGTTAAAACTCCAAAAATCAACAATGCACTATAAGTTCTCAATGAAGCACAGATGCAGGTCCATTTATTTCATGCGTATCATCAAGATTTCACCAACAACGGGAATTTTTTAAAACGGAGCGACGAGGCGCGCTGTCCGAACTTTTTTGAACGGCAACAGGAAGCGGTAGTCACACGCTAACGCCATCTATTGGCCCTTGCGAGAAAACTCAAGAACGTTTCGATACATGGGCGCTGCGTCAACAAAGATTGGTGCGAGGATTCATCAATTGAGAAGTTAAAATATTTAATTAAAAACACTAACACATTCTATAATATAGAGAAATCCTAAATTATTATTACGTTTATTTTTTATAGGTATTGAAAAAGCATTGACGCTTCACCAAGATTCTTGAGAAAACAAAATCAATCAGTGATAACTGCACATTCACAAGTCTAAAAAAGGTGAAACTGGCGCTTTAAAAGCTATCACCACTTTTCAAAGCTCTCTAATTACACTTTTTTGCATACCTAGCTTACTATCAACAAAGGATAATTATGACAGATTTTAGAATGTATTCTATGCTCGATTTAAAAAATTAAACCAATCATCCTCAGTGTTCGTAGGATTTTAAATGAAATAGAACGGGTCAATGCTTCGCGAGCAGATCGAGTCTTCCCCTTTAATGTCTTTCCTTTTATTGATCCTATCAAACCTATTCTGTTACAATAAACCAAAACACATACAAATTCCCTGTTACACAATGCCCGTTTAACTGCCAGGCAATTCCCGGAATTAACCAAAACGTTTATTACGATATTAGCAGAATCCCGTTCTGAATTCGCGTGACTAATAAATTGGCTAAAACCGGTAACTATAGAATATTAGTATCTATTACAGAAATAGATAGCTTCCAATGCCTAGGAAAGGTGACTCTGGCGTAAATCTTGATCAAAGACACGCACCTGTTAATTTCATGGTAATAGGATGAACGTGGGTGTGTGATTTGAAACTAAATAACGTTTTCTAGAAAACGATAGATCTTATTAATGAACCAAAGTTGTTTCTCACGACACCGGTCATCCGTGCGTTCCTGCGGAGGCGGCGAAGCTAATATAAGCAGTACGCCGCGCGGAGAGACGGAGAGCGCCGCTCTTCCGCGCGGTCGGACGGTGTACAGGCCAATGCGACTTGAGATCTATTTCACCGCTTGACCGCACGGACAAGCGGTTTGGTGTAATAACCGTTTAATAATATTGAAGGACCGGCAATATGATAGCAAACAAACGAACGTGTGTGTAAACCTCAAAAATCCTCTTGTTCAAAACGTAAAGTAACTTATTTTGGTTCTTTACACACAAAAAAGATGTAGGCCGTACAGCACATCAATACATTTAAAAGTATTGATGGATCTGAATCCAAAAATTAATGAGGCCTTGCCGAGCCATTTCATGAACTCAACAATAAATTAATCATTACGTCAGCTACTGTGGTATTCTGTTGACTTTTAAAATGCATTGTTGCAATAAGTTAACAATCATTATTAATGAGCCCATTTAACTTTTCATTTTCATATTAATAATAAAAACGAAAATAAAATATTACTTCGTAATTTTGGCAGCTGCAATTCTGACAAGCATATCAAAAGTTTTTCTTTAATATAATGTGTAATTACGTTGTGTACATGAAATTCAATTAGCGATCGTATTTAAGCGTTCCGCAGCTGTGCTTTTAGCGTTTATCGATGTTCGAGTATTTGTTAATTAAGCTTTTAATGTACTACTTCCTATTGGTGCTGTACGGACTGAGTGTGGAACAATCTCGGGTTGCGTTGGAAGGCTTAAGAGGCCTGCGGAGCATGCGAATTTCATACAAACGTAATACCAAAATAATTTGTAAATCAAACCTGTTTTTAAGGTAGTGTGTTCTTATTTTGATTGGATTACAGAATATGTAGGTTCCCTAACAGATATTTTGCATGTACACTGATTTAAACAAGAGTTATGAGAAAAATTAATTTTCTATACAAAATTTAATTTCCTCATATCTCGTCTTCATATCATTGTCCTTTCAACATATTTATTTGGGAACATAGATATTCTGTAATCCAATCGAAATAAATAGACACTACCTTAACAATATGTTTCATTTCCATTATTATTTTAATATTACGTTTGTATGAAAAACGCAAGCTCCGCCGGCCGCTTAATATTTCAAAACATTCTGTGATCATACGTGATCAAACACTTAAAATTAAAAGACAAAGCCTAGACAAAATGACGTTGTATGATTGTATCAGCGAAGATAGTAATAGGGTGGAAAAACACGTAACACGTAAACTGAAAATGATTCCGAACCCTGTCACATAGAAAAAAGTAGTAAATTCAGAATGATGATAAGAGTACGTGGTATAAGCATTTTCTTCCCTGTATAATTATAGCTCTAACATCATAAAGTCATCATCATCTGCCTAGCCTTTTCCCAACTATGTTAGGGTCGGCTTCCAGTCTAACCGGATGCAGCTGAATACCAGTATTTTACATGGAGCGACTGCCTATCTGACCTCCGCAAAGCAGTTAATACTGGGAAATACGATACCACTTGGTAAGACTGGTGTCAGACTATTTTTTTGGGGCCACTGACTACCTGTAACGACTGTCAAAGATGGACAAATGGCAGCCGGGAACAACGGCTTAACGTGCTTTCCGAGGCACGGAGGAAAGTCGGTATGTATGGGTGGTCACTCATGCACAGACCAACCTAGGCAAGCATGGCTTAACCTAAAGATCGACCCGAGCGGCTGATATTATTTAGCTACGAGCTCCTCTGACATCATAAAGTATAACTCAAAATCTTATCTCAAACCTAGGAAGTAACATTGTAAAATACATCACACTAAACAATAAGCGATCGCCACTAGTGTAGGCCCTGTGATCAAAAAGCAAGTCTGAGAAACATTAGGAATGAAACGTAAGTCGCCCGGTCGGTTCAAATCTAAAGCAGCTTTTGCCGATAGATTTGCTCGTGTTATGGTCGGAAATAAACACACGGGATAATGTAGCATCTTATTACATAAAAAGGTTTTCAGTATCAGATCAATAGTTCCGAAAATGACATCCTACATCCAAACTTACAAAGTACAAGTACCTACTTAAAGTATTAGTATAGTTTCTCCAAATATAACTTTCGAATCCAATAAAACTCTAATCAAATCGTAATACGAAACCAATTACGCTATCGCAAAGAACGTCTTTTCACACCACCGTTTACGAGTGACGGAAACTGTCAAATAAAATGAGAAGCTGATGCTACAGTCACTAGCAACACCTAGCCATAATAAAATTGATACCAGTATTAAAACATTTAGATAACTGTTACGAGAGCAACTTCGACATTAATGTGCCTTGTCAGTTTATGAGGTAGATGCATTAATATATATTAATCATTTGGGAACAGTTAATAAAGGTGAGCCGGAAACGTCTACAAAATATTTAGTTACAACTTGATTTCTTTCGGTGTTTATTTATAGTGTTGATGATTAGAAAGGTTTGGTAAAAGGAAAAAAGAATCAGAGCAATGATCTGAAACTAAAAAAGCCAATTTCATTTATACTTTGTTTCGTTTATTGAATCTATTAAAGAGTAATACAGCCTGTTTTATACATACTATGAAATTTATCTAATATGCGTTAAGCTTTAATACATTTTCTTCTAGTACGGCAAAAGTCTGCATATACCATAGGAGTATAATCAGGCAGTAATGTTGCCACTGCTGCGACACACGGCCTCTTCTATATGGGAGGGAATGGGCTATAATTCACCACGTGCGGGTTGGTAGATGTCAACTGTCTTCGAATTTTTGGTTCTAGGATATGACATTTCTATCGTTTTCCTTCGCCGATCTACAATAATGCTAATCTTGTTTTTTTCTTCTCCTTTCTCTCATTTCTTATACATTCAAAATTCAATACTGATGATGTTGTTAAAATACACAAGGGGGTCGTGCGAAGCAGTAAATACTACGCGAGAACAACCTTTGAAAACGAAAAACGATAAAAAGTAATTTTGATACAATATATGACCCTTTGGTACGCCTTCAGGCAGAAATTAAAGATGGCGATGATAACAGACGATGAATATTTATTCAGTATTTCGACTTACTGATTATAAAATCGTACTCTTTGCTGACTTAATAAACAATTGGCATCGATAACCTGCTCAAATCGAATTAATGAGCAGGCTGGTATTCAGCAAACAATATTATTTATGTATAAGAAAGTAGAATGGCGCTCTTTTCGTATCAATTCAATTTTAGAAGAAAAATGCCATTTCACTGGTGATTTTATTTACCTAGTTGCTAATTATGATTGACTATCTTCAAGTGTTAATATTCGCTTTCGAATTTCTTTTCATTCCTTTGCCTGTCTTTTTCCTTGTTTTACTGTACAATTCGACTATCAACCGTCTCCACTTCAATTTTCATTTAATATTCACATAATTTTTGTTTAAAATTATTACAATGCAACCTTATATTGTTCTTATACTAAGGGGAAATCAGCGAAACAATGGTTATATTCATAAAATGAAACCTTAGTAAGAACGTCATGAAAATTAAGTGCTGGATACAAGATCCGACACTGGTGATATAAAAAATTAATAAAACTCCGCATACATGATAAAGACAACTGGGATCCTCACATAAATAAGCGACGGTCTCATCTTACAACGACTTGGCGACGTGTAAAATATTGTTATCGATAATAAAACTACAATAATTCAAAGGGCAGAACAGCTCTATACTGAATCTTGTCACGTATTGAGAAATTTGAGAACAACATGTATAATAATCTCGGACGATATAAAATAAGATCGCTTTTATGAATAAATTATAGCAATGTAAAGTATGATAAACGATGGTAAGGATCGTAATGAAACGGCATGAGGTGTACAACCTACCACATAAGTTAGAGACGATGAATTTGAATCTTAACAAGCTGTTAATAAAGTTGTTAATGAACAACGCTCTATGACTGATGGTGGAACTTGCGTGGATGGATATACGCCTCACATCAAGCGCAGCGGGTGGTTCCGACAAGTAAACTAGTATCTCGCAGTGAGGGTAACGTAATAATCTTAGTATTAACGACCAAGAAAACAAGGCACTTATTAGCTGAGGAGGTTGGAACAATGAAACTGTAGATAGAGGTCAAGACTAAATAGTCGTTGCCATTAATACCTATGTTCATTGAACACTCACGATTCAAATGATTATGTTGTTACGAATAATTAAAGTTCTGACGTTTTAAGATCAGGTCATTGGGTTGGTGGAGAACGTCTTACTGCTTGAGTGCTAGTTATTATTAAATCGAGTTATGAATTTTAATAAAGTCATTATCTTGAAGTACATGATCTTTTGTTTTTACTGTACCCTGTTCTTGTAGTAGTAAGACATTATTATTACTGACGAGTTTATAGCTCTACTTAATTTTTATGATGCTTCAATTTACGTGTGTCTTAAAATAACTAGAGAACTTGATTATAATGGTGGCGATGGAATAAAAATATACTTGAAAATGTTAATGTAACGGATATCATCTTGAAGATTAAGGTACAAAAAACGTGATATGAAACTCGAGCTTGCGTTGCTGTGTCATTAAATTGCCTTAACGAACATGACAGTACAAGCAAATAATATTAATTGTATTAATTATAATCAGAAAAATATGTACAAAGTGTTCTACAACGGTGATATTAAATGTCAATGGGCGGATAACAGACAAGTTGGTTTTTATTCGCAAGTTGGTTATTTATTTATGCTTTAATTTTTTTCTAAGACCATCATTATAAAGGGTGTAAAACACCTCTTCACGAAGCCGAAAGGCACTTGTTCTCCTCATCATTGCGATCATTTTTTTGTTCGACACCATACCTGGGAACCTACTAGTTACGGAGATATGGGGGGTCGAAGTTACAACTTTTTGACAAGTTTTTTTTTTAAATACAAGGTTTTTTTGTAAGATTTTGACTCGCACTTAAAACGCACTTAAAACATTGTGCTGATGGATGGATTAAATAGTACGGGGGTCGTGGAGGTGTTAAAACACAAAATCTTACAAAAAAAACTTGTCAAAAAGTTGTAACTTTGACCCCCCATATCTCCGTAACTAGAAGGTTCCCAGGTATGGTGTTGAACAAAAAAAAATATCGCAATGATGGGGAGAACAAGTACCTTTCGGCTTCGTAAAGAGGTGTTTTACACCCTTTATTTGTAATTCTTACTATTATTATGAATGCGAAAGATTGTGAAATTTTTTTTACTCTTTCTTCTAAACACTTCTAAACGGATTAATTTAGATAAAATTTGGCACACAGGTAGTTTAAAACCTGCATGTACAGGACACCTTCTATCCCAGCAGGCGTACCTATAATTTCGTGAGACAATTACCGAAAGCCAAGCGAGCTACACTGAGGACATGAGCAAGTAGGAAAATCATCATTGTTACACTGTCTTGGCACTTAGTTATTGGACTTGATTCAAAGCTCAAAGCTGTCAAAATAACCTTAGTCAAGTCCGTTATCAACACAACTGAACTAGATGGAGACAATAAAAATAAAAACAATGCACGAGATATGATTTCAATTGAAAAACACGTAGAATTCTCGTCTCACAAAGCATGCGGGTATTATTATGAACATAAAGCCCGGAGGTTGGAGACAGGTGACAAAAACTGTTATGAATGCCGGCCGGACTGAACTTGGTTTTTGCGTCGAACCCGTCCTGAATGCACGGCCCACACTTAAGAATGCAGTAGCACTGAGACGATGGGATGTAAGACGAGCGACGGAGATTTGGCCAAGGAGACAGCGGTATATGTTTACTTTTATTTTGAAAGACAATGTTAGCTAGGATGATCTTACCAAGGCGTATCGTATAAGCCAGTACTAATTGAGTTGTGGAGGTTGATAGCCAGTCACTCCATGTAAAATACTGGTGTTCAGCTGCATCTGGTTACACGGGAAGCCGACAGGCAGATGATGATGATGATGATGACGATGATAGTTAAAATGCTGAAGCTAAGTACTATAAGCCGACAATTGTTGACTCCGAGTGCCATGTCATCGACACGTTAGGAGAAAGAAGAAAAAAATACCAACCAGTTTGTTCTAATTCTATGGCACTGTAGGTCTGTACTAGGTTAGGCGAGTCTAAAATTTGACATCTAGTGGACGCTCGCAACAAACGCTGTTGGTTGAAAATACTTACATCAAACATTTGATCTTTAGTTAAAACTTGAATAGTTGCATTCAGATATTTTAGTACCTTTTGTCTTCGTCTTTATTTTAGGCTACTTCTCAAGTCATCCTAGTAATACATGCGATCTAATTACTGATTAATATTTATTTATTCTAAGTTCATCAAGGTTTCTTTTTCTACTTTCTTCTTCTTTGTTACTCGAATTTTATCCAAACCACATGCGCAATTCAAATGGCTTCCAGGATTTGATTATTCTGATTTTCAGACTCAATATAAAACTTCCAACTCGCATCCCTGTATGTTTTCTTATATTTCATATCTCAACTCGCTCTGCTTATGTCTTTATGGCTCCACATTCGGTGTAACGTTACGTAACTGCGCAGTTACACTCACAACACTGTCGCGGCTACCGCCATCATCTTTATCAACTGTATTTTCTTTTTTTTTAATTTGACGAAATCAATAACTGGACGTACATATTTCATATTTTAGTTCGATGTTTTACAGATTTTAAAATATTTTTGTTTTACATTGCACAAGCTTCAATGTTTAGTATTACTAAGCAGTTTTTACGATGTACTTTGACAGTGGTCTTCAGTTTTGTTTTTATTCTTAAGTCAGACTTAGGTGTAATAACAAACTATAAAGTAGAGGTGTGTACTTGATGGAATATTTCATTACGGTGCAATGTATTTCTATACGAACGGTTGCAGTATCCATTTCTTATAATAACATCATCACACAACGATCATGAGAGTATCAGAAAGGTCAGAAGTCAAATGGACAGTTAATGAAGAAACTGTCAAAGTTGATAAACTCATCTTCACAAACCTAAACGTAGTCGTGGAGTCCTCCCAAAAAACTGCAAGTAATCATACGTTATTGAACAACGATATTATTTCCTGCTTAAATCGTTTATGAATAAAGAACGTACATTAATCTTGTAAGCAAACATCCAATAAGATTATTATCTCAAATCATCGGGTCGGTATCTTCGTATGAGATCTGATTGTACACACAATATGCTTAATTGCATCGTACGGTGTAAGCCTGATGGTAATCGGACGTTCATTTTTAAATAAAACTTTTGTAAGCTTGTACGTAGATATATCAGGCAATGTGTATGTGTTTGGTGATTATGGCAATATAGAAGATGAAACAAGTGGCATCTAAAACAACTCTTAATGAATCCGAAAACAACTTGTACTCCCCGTCATTGCGATATTTTTTTTGTTCTACACCATATCTAGGCACCTTCTAGTTACGGAGATATTGAGGATCAAATTTCCAACTATTTGACAGGTTTTTTTTATACTAGTTTTTATTTTAATATTGTTACTTTAAACACTTCTACGAACCCCGTACTATTCAATTCATCCATCAGCACAAGGTTTTAAGTGCGTTAAATTGAGTTCTGCCAGCAAACATGATTTTTCACCCCAAAAAAAATCTTTCCCAGCAATAATTTTTGCGTAAAGTTACTAAGTTTGATGTACAGAATGCTTGGTTGACGGCTTCGTGATGAGGCGGTAATACACCCTGTATATTAAGAGCCAGTTAAGATTGGATTAACGGTCATTGCCCTTTGCCTAATATCTCTTCGTACGAACCAAAACAAATGTATCGTTGTTCTTTAGAAAAAAAAAAGTTGAAGATTCAAGACTTGAACAGGCTTATTTTAGGGTTTCAAAGTTAAGAACTTTAATAAACGTTGGAGGGTCAATGATCGTTAATTGCTACTTAACTGACACTTAATATTTGACGTTTATTAAATTAATAACACGGTACATCACGCTGGTTTTTTTCTAGACTGATACGTACTCCTTCAGTATCTTTGTTGAGTGGTTAGTGCTTAACTTGGCGTCAGAGTTTTTATGCCGCCTGTGCGCCTCTGACTTGGCAATACCCTCCGTCGAGAAATATCTCTGACGCATGCTGTTTTCCTCACGATATTTTCCTTCGCGGAAGCAAGTGATAATCACACAATACGCGAATGAATACGAAAACTCTGGTTTGAACTCTTGGGTTATAACTTGGCAGTCCGAAGGTTGCTTGAATAGGCTATTACTGCTATCACTCTTTCAGTATCAACGCCCACGTTTTACAATAGTGAATTAAGCAAAATATACTTTATATTCTGTCTAATTAAGCCTAAATTATTACAGACGTGGCCAAATTTGTCCGTCCCCCTTATTAACACCAGTTTTCCGCCGTCATTTTAGAACAGTCAGTCCTTTCAGTAGTCAAAATACATAAAATATCAACCACTGACTAACCATATTGAAGTTGACAAACACGATTCCAAAATACCTTATGATGTAACAAGCCTTTTCAACAACTCGAAAAATTACAGCCCCATTATTTTTCATTGACATCAAAACAAAATTTGAACCTTATTTAGGAAGTCGCAATTAGCTCATCAGTGCATTGAAAATAAACCAACCCTTTGATGTTAAGTGTTTACTATGCCATCAAAAAGCACCCCTCGTTTACGACTGGTAGTCAAAATAAATTCTCACATATCACCGAAAACATTTTGAAAATCATCCCACATTTGTTCCCAATTATATCGTTGATGTACGCACTGTGAATCGTACGGATGTCTGTCTGTCTGTAATTAATATCTGCTGAACGCTCTTTCAACACATGTGGGGTTTACGGATTTATTGCATAACTTAGTTTTTTTTGCTGCCTAGCTCCTGTCTTCGATGATGCATGGGGTTCATATCCTTCGAAGTTTTGCTTAATGGTGAATCGTATTTGTTTTTTTTACTTTGTGTTGACAAGTCTTCTTCTTTTTCAAGTTATTTTGGTGAACTGTGCAGTTGTTTGGTTTCACAGAAACTTTAGAATCTCTCTAAAACAAGTCTAAAGTTCACTATACTATCTTAATTTTCCTTGGGCCAAAAATAATCACTGAATCTGTCATGATCACGGAATTTTTGCTCTAATTAACACTGACAACAGGGATAATTACCATGTTAGTTTATCCGTCATCATGGTGTTTGCAACAGCGTCGAAATATTGGAAACTCAAAACAAATAGTGAACATGAGAACTATCCCGTTTTCAGTGTTAATGATTTTTTTTTTGCCCATGTCAGTTTAAAACGAATAATATTGCTCTCGGTAATAAAGAGTGTCAAAAAACTCTCAAAAGGCCATCATTGCAATCATTTTACTATTTCCCGACCATACCTAGAACCTTCTAGTTACGGAGAAATTGAGTGACAAAATTCCAACTTTTTCACTAGATTTTTTAATTACTTGTTTGACCCCCCACACTTTTCAGTCCATTCAGCACAATCCGTTACATTGAGTATTACCGTAAAACGTGATTTTTCACCCCAATGAAAAAAGCAATTTCCCAGCAATAATTTTTGTAGTGGTTACGATTAATATACAAAATGCTTGGTTAACGGCTTCCTGAAGAGTCTGTTTACATCCTGTATAAATGCGGCAGAAAAACAAATGAATGACAAAACTCTCCAGATCCTACACGAATACTTCTATAAAAGTAGAGCCTTATCTAAGAATATCGGCAAAAAAGAACAGGATAAAAGAACAGACAGTCGTCTCTAGTCCCCTCGCAATGGACCAAAGTGAAGATACAACTAAATAAGACGTCTAAGTGCTTATCAAGTGGTCCTCAAGCAGACTGTCGGCAACCTTGGTGTTTTATGTTAATTATATAACAGTCTTTATCAGTAATTTTATGGGGATTGATAAGAGATAACGCGAACCCTCTTAGGAAGTGCCCTAATAGAGATGTTGGTAAGTGTAAAATATCTGGAAGGGAATAAAATTGGAGCAATTAAAAATTTACGAGAATTTAATTTATTATAGGCGTAACTCTTTAAATCATTAGCTTTAAACATTTACTGTTGGCTATGAAAGCATTTAGATTCAATTAAAGCGTAGTACTTTAAAAAAGTCCTTACTACAAAAAGGTAGCAATGCCACCAAAAAAAGAACACACGCAAAATTTTAAAACAGATGAATAAATTTCCCATAAACGCCCTGAACCCAACCCATACAGAAATTCAACCCTAATGTCCATTTTTAATTACAAAAAGGCCCGCATATAATATCCCCATACAAACACAGACAGAAAACAAACAGAGCTCTTTTAGGCCGGCGACACAACCAACGTTATCACCGCGGCGTTAGGCCGCCGACACACTCCGCCAGATAATGGCCAACCCGGTCAATATTTGAAAACCCATCAGTGACAACGACGAAATGACTTCTTCACTTTACTAAGACAATTTTAAGGCAAACCAAAATGAACACGAATATGAACTTTAAAGTTCCAACAATAGAGTTGTTACTCTTAATGATAATGGTAATGTATGTGTGCGTGTTTGACTACTTGATCCATTAGGCATCGCTTTGAGTATTAAAAATAAAAAAGATGACGTGGAAAATGTCTTTGGTAATGATTTCGTTCGAGTTGATATAATAGATATTTTAATGTAAGTAGCTTAAGTAGATGCTCAAGAAGAATTTAGTATAAGAGTACTTCTCTAAGTAAATGGGCATCGGAATAATGGTGAATTAACTTTTGATCTCAATAAAAAAGTAGTTAAAAATAATAGTCAATAACTTTGTTAAGCTTTGGTGATTACTGCTGTTTATTCTCAAACTTAATGTAGAAGTCATAAAAATCTAAATACTGTTGCATAACTTGAAATATTCAACGTTACGTATGTATAACATTTAACTCAAAAAGTCAGAATATTTTTTTACCATTAAATTTCCGTATTAGCTGACGCTACGTCCCTTGTAACAAATAATAAAAAATCTACATACAAAATTATGGAGAAACTTGAATCTTTAAAAAATCTATCGGCACTTATAAAGTTAGGAATACTACAAGCAACCAAGCGAAGACTAGCTCGTCCAAAAAGTTAAAAGCACAATAAATTTAAAAACAAAACAGACACAGAGTAAATAAAGATTAAAGTATTTAATCAGTTTGTTCTTGTTGTTTTAAAAGTTTCGACATGACTTATATCTTGTGAACTTTTGGTTAAATTAACGTTAAGAGAAATAAGGGGAATTTGTGAAAGGAAAACGAATTAAAGTCTTGGAACTTTGACCACAAATAAGAAAGCTAACATATTATTTTGTAGCCTGATTTTCAAAGCCAAGGAAATAGGATTCAATGGTTGGTTAGTGGCCAATTTTACGGTGAAATAGAGATATATTACGAACCGAGAGTTCCAAGTATTTATATCGATTTTATCGATAACGGATTCATACATGATAAATCTGATGAAAGCAAAATATTTGAAACAAAAATGAATATAAAAGGGTATAAAGCACCTCTTAACGAAGCCGAAAGGCTCTTATTTTCCCCGTAATTGCGATCATTTGTTTGATCCACACCATACCTGAGAACCTCCTAGTTATGGAGATATTGGGGTTCAAAGTTCCATCTATATGACAAGTTTTTTTTTTTAATACTAGCTTTTATCGTTAGATTTTACTTTAAACACCTCTAGGACCCCCGTACTATTCAATTTATTCATCGGCACAATGTTTAATTTTAGTGCTCTACATTCAGTTATTCCACAAAACGTGATTTTTCACCTAAAGTTACTTAATGTGATGTCCGGAATGCTTGGTTGACGGCTTCGTGATGAGGTGGTCTACACCCTGTAGACTTAAATAACACAAATGTTAAAGAAAAAGTTACTAATATTAACAATTTTAAACCTGTTGAATATAAAGACGTACTCACAAAACTCCATACACAACACGACACCAACTTACCTGTAAAGACAAAGTTAAAAATGACATTTAAAAACAATTATAAAAAACCATCAGCTCCTATCGGTACATTAAAAATTGACAGTGCATTAGTATTTATAGGATTTTAAGCGTAGGTGTGGGATCAAAGAGAACATTATGCGTTTCTTATACGAAGATAGTGGCGTTATAGACGCCTATTTCATACGGTAAAGATTACAATTTTATTTACTACTCAAAAACGTTTGATAATCTATGTCTTAATTAACTAAGCGAGAGAGAACCCCGTACCATGACAGACATACGTTCCACCTTTGGTTTTAACGACGAGGATACAACAGTCGAAGATACACTTTAGGAAGCCAAGGATTGAGTTGAATTTCGACTGTAGAACCTAACGATGATAAATCGTGATCGCCTATCGTTTAAAGTTCATTAGTAGCGGCCCCTTTACATGTGTTGCGCCGGCAACCAATATCCATTTGCTTCGGGCTGATTTGATTAGAGCTTATTTTTATAAATAACACCACAACATGCTTTATTGTGATGCATGTTTAAATTAAAATTCTTTCATAAAAGCCTCCTTCATCGTAAAATCGACATAAAAACAGAAAAAGATAAATTTTATTTTAATAAGATCCTTTATCTGGATGATCGATCCCATAAATCTGATCGAGATCCGTCCAATTCAAAATTTAATACTGTAGCATAAAACAAACAGATTGACAAAGTAGGTACTGTAGTTGTAATCCTTAAGGAAATTTATTAAGAGGCATTCGTATCAATCACAAAACGTAATCCTGTTCGGTCGTAAACAATCTTTGTGGGCTCGGGTCTTAATGATGGCGGAGTGAGGAAATGATTAGCTGTCACTCTCATCAACACTTTGTATATTTGTAAATTTTCTTCATTGATCCACATCCTATCCTGCCCTATGTGACCTAAAACATGCATATATTTCAGGCTATAGGCTGCCAATAATGACATCGTGGATATGGCTACGATTTGGGGTATTTCAAAGTTTGTCCTGAAATATGTCACACGAATTGATAAAAGAGTGCTTTGATATGAGAATTTTGAAAATTATTTCGCTCGTCTCAACTGGACCAATATGGGTAACTAGTAAGTAGACGCTTTCATTAGCATAGTTAAGCAGAGACAAGCATTTTTGTGAATAACCGCTTTCCGCTCTCACCGGAGCCTGGCAGTAACAAAAACACTTTACGAGCCGGCACCTCGTTTATTACTAAAACCGTCACAGTATAAGAAAATTTAGGATACAGGA
The DNA here is from genome assembly GCA_916618015.1 of Xestia c-nigrum. Lineage (NCBI taxonomy): Eukaryota > Metazoa > Arthropoda > Insecta > Lepidoptera > Noctuidae > Xestia > Xestia c-nigrum. The sequence continues at coordinate 21,022,296 of OU745251.1, forward strand.
TCGTAGTGTCGTGAACGGTTAGTGCTGTTACAATCACTTAGCTAAGTGAGTAAGTGATATTTAGAATAGAAATATTGATACAAAGAGTTTGAGGTGAATTGAGTGAAACGGTCAGTTTTCTTTTCTTCTATGGATACGAACTGCAAAAGATAATTAGTCCATGTTATGATAAAAATATGATTATGATGAAGATATACAACAAATGGAGCGGATAATTAACGGAAGAATCAAAGCCAAGTCAAATCAGATCAGGCTAGGCAGAGAACAAAATGGTAGCAAAACTGCCTTCTCAGGACATGCCGGGTGTTCCTGTACACACATTTAAGTACCGCCGTTTGATAGAGACTATTTACTAGGAAAGAACTAACGAGGTACAAATTGAATTTGCACTTTTACTGCTAAACTAGATGCTGTCCCATTTCAGTTTGAAATACGACATGCATCCCTCGGCCTTCCACAAATAATCAATTTCAGCTGCTTAAACCAATTGCAGTTGGATCTTGTTGTTGAATGAAGAATATTATTGTCGTGAAAAATAAACTAATAAAGGAAGTATGACCAGTGGCTCACATTAGCCCTGGATCGAAGATTTTGGAAGTCATAGGGAGAGTTCCTTTTCTCTGCAATGGGATGACACAGGCTAACAATAACAGAAAAAAAAGGATAAATGCGGTCATAAGTAAGAGTGGAGCAAGATCAAAGAAACAATAGATGAACTAAGTGGTTACATGACTTGAAAGCAGGTACTAAGACTATCGGGATAATGACGAACTAAGATATGGAATCAAAAGAGAAGACGGCTAGTTGAGGTATGAAAGGATTCTGAGCCAAAATAAATTGTAGTTGGAGCGGATTGAGAAAGATGTCCACATCTGGTCGATAATTTTAACCAGAAGACAATAGCAATGAACAATGTCACTAAAGAAAAAAATAACTTTAAAAAAATTCAAATTTGATTTGACTCTGATTTGGATTGACTTTATTTATTTTGATTTAATTTTGTTATTAATTTTAATTTCAATAATGATTTTAATTGTGATGTTGATTTTAATACTAATGAGCATTTGATTTTGTAATTTTTAATTCTGAATAATTTATACCTATGATACAATGTTGATTGAGATAAATAAATGGAAGATTGTTCATGAAACGATGGATGGACTGGGTGAACGATGCCAGAAAGGAGATGACTGCGGAGATGATGAGTTATAGAGAAATATAGAAGAAGAAGACCACAAATAAATTGGGATAAGGCAGGAAGCTGATGAAATGGAGATTGTTATACAGGTAAGCAGTAAGTAGTTACTACGTTTGCGTTTTAATCAAACTGTAATTACAATCATAAAATATGGCTTGTATTGCGAAAATTGCAATTCAAATGCATAAACCTGCAGAATTTCAATGTACCAGTAACTCGAAGGAAGGTGTCACGAAAGGACACTTTAAGAGGCGTATTTAGTGACTACATAGTTGTAAAATATGTGTCGGTTTCAATCATAATTTTCCGATAATGTTCATTTGTAATAACCATTTAAGACCTTAATCTCACGGATATCAACATTCACTTTATAAATATTTCTCAATACACTTGTATACTTTGACAGTCAACCACCCATCAGTGGTTTAAAATACACTACAAAAATCAGCCTTATGACTATGGCAATAAAGACGCTGTTACTGTCAAATTGTTACCATTGATGTGCAGTACAAGTGTATGCGCAAGCACATAAGTGTTCGTTAACGTTTGACAGTTAAGTATGAAGTTGTTGACATTGATGCATGGTGTTAACGGCATAGTGCGATTTCGTTTCCGTACCAAAAAGGCATCTATTATCGTGTATTGAAAATTATTTTGTTAGAACAGACGAAAATAAAAAAATATTGCTCTCTTCCTGTAAAGGTTCTCAGATGAAAATTAATAATATTAGAACCATTCAGACAAACAATGTAAGTGTCTTTTGTGCGCAATTTTTTCGTCATAAAAACCATTATTTTTGATGAAACTTCTGGTAATGGGTCAGTTAGGGCAAAATAGAACCTTACAAAGCGACGTTAAGAGTTTTAACAGCCACATGAGTTTTTTTTTTTTTTTTTTGATATGTTTCAAAGTATGATACAAAAGAGAAGTGACCAATTCAGCAATGAGGAGAACAAGGAACAATACAGTCATTGAGCATGATAATAAGGTTCCAGTCTTGTTAACCTTTATAGCAAATTATAAGCGTAGATAAACAGTTAATAATATAATTACGACAAATCAAAAAGAGGAAGAAAATGTTTCAAACACCCTTGTGTCAAATCTAGTAATATAATTTAACATCACGCCTGAAATCCTCGAAGGGTAGGAGTACCTAGCAAGTACACTCCACTATTGGTCAGTTGTTTAAATTCCCATGTAACAGAGGGCCAGCCTATTGCCATCAATCGGGAACAAATCCAGACTTCGTGGCTGAGAAATTCCTAACGGTAAAGCCCATTAACACTTTCCCTAACCCGGGAATTGAACCCAAAACCCCACTCTTAGAAGACGCGTATGGGACCACGAGACCTATTCGTAATATCTCTATCCGTTGGCAGCTTGTAAGTACAGATATTACGAATACCTAAGCAAATAAATCAAAGGACATTCATGAAGAAATGGAGAATGTTATACAAATAGCGAAGGCCAGGCCCACAAACGGATTGAATCTATGAATAATATTTCATGTCAAAGAGATGAATGCTTCAAACACGGAATTGAAATACATTAACACTTGTGAATTATTTAAAGCCGGCTTTAGTTTAAATCAAAATGTTTGATTTTGAAGTGAAAAGGTAGAATAGAGATTGAAATTCTGAAATGTCATGGATCGTAATTTCTGTCCTTTTCGACGTTTCAGCTCGTTTTAGTTTGATTTTACCAGGAAATACTAAACTCCTTCAGTTATCGACTCTTCTTACAGTTGTTCAAAGGGAGCAATCATCTGTAAAGACAAACCAATTCATTGTTGTTACAGAGGATCAAGACAAATGACAATCGACTTTTAATGCATTTTGTATTTCTATCATTGTCCGGGGCGGTCGGTTGCCATCTTCTTCAATGGATCTCGAATGTCTCATAAGTAAACCCAGCGTCAGCTATCGCACCCGCGGTGTGTATAGGATTGGGAGGTTAGGTTAGCTTAAGTTAAAAAAAAATAAGATTAAGTTATAGTACACCGGCTGAAACTAGTTCCTCGTTTTTCATCAAACCTGTATCATTTACAAGTTCATGTAAGCGGCTGACGCATAATCTCCCCTCCACCATGCAGCTGACGATTTTTTTAAGCTCATTATGATGTAAAATACTTATGAAAAAAGTTACTATGACTTTTTTTTTATATTTACAACTTTCGTAACCTCTCAATCCTACACCCACCGCTACTTGAGCAGCTGACGGTTGGTTTACTTATTGGTAATATAAGATCAACCTTCGATGACAATATCATCCGACATACTATAACTTTTTTATTTATCTCCAGGACTATCACGTCAAATCAACAGAAATTAACATTATGTTTTCGGTAGCTTGCGACTATCCACATTTTGAATTTACTTTATTGTTCTTGCTGATATTATGAAATTTTGTGTAGATCGTCACGTCCTTTCAATTAATCAGGGCCCAAGCTTTACGTACCGTGTGCACTCTTCTGATCATCATCTATCTAGCCTTTTGCCAACTTTTTGGATCTGCTTCCAATATAATGAGATGCAGCTGCCCCCTGGAGATTGATCTCAAGCAGCTATAATTATTTGGCCACAAGGCTAGGCAGATGATGAGTTAGATATAAAAAATAGTAACACAGGACGATACACAGGCATCACTCAAACGTCTAACCGAAAAATACTAGTGTACTAAAACCGTAACTATCTATAAAAATAAACCCACGAACTTTGTAGATAAGGAATGACATCCGACTCACGACTATTCAAGAATTTGAGGCTCAAAATGACTGAGACATGACAAGGTCAGTTCAGAGTCTTCGAACAGCGGGTCAAGTTGTAACAGTGGGTAGTATGGTTTATGTCTATTTTGTGTCTTATCTATCGATTACGATCTATTTGTAAGTGAACACTATATAAAGTGAACACTATATAATTGAGTTGCAAGAAGAATTTTTTACTATTGACTGTGCTTTGTTTTAAAAATATAATTATGTTTAAATGCATCGAGTTTATATCGGATTGAAATAGATGAAGAGAAAGATCAAACTGTAGGGACCGATTGTAGATGCTTCGGACCTCAATACTAATATTTGGAAACGGCAATCCTTAAAATAATAAGTCTTATGGTTTAAAGTTGAAAACACACAATTTGTATGTCAAAACAAACATTATCTTATCAATGTCCGGAAGTTGTTTAAACCTTTGTAAGTGAATGGGTCTCAACGATTGGTCCTGTCTAATGACAGGACCGTTCAGTAATCTGAACCACCATTTTGGAACAAGTCTTTGCGATGATAGTACAACATACGTTCATGAGATACATGATTGATCTAACATCATTTTAATGTCCATTACGTGACTATACAGAAACAAACTACACGGCCAACATTAATTTACAGGTTGATAACGAAGACAATTTTGTTTGAGTACTATCAAATCCTAAATACACTTTCATCTAAAACTTACAAAGTGCCAAATGTAGTCTCCATTGAAAACCAACCTTTAACCCTAAACACAAGGTTGGTTTTGCAACAAAGAAACTGTAAGAAAACAACACAGTAAAACACTAAACGTTACTATGTAAGCGAATGTATCTTACTTTGAAACAGAGTAGCATGAAAGAACTAATTACTGGCACTCAGAAACCTGCTGATTAAAGTGTTGCGACTCATTTTATTTTACATAGCTTTGAGAATTCTGAAGTAGCTGATAATAGACATTTTTGGGTCAGTGAATAATATTTTTGATGGTTGAAGAGATGTTATAAAGAAATAGGAATAATTCAAGATGGATGATTTCACACATTAAATTTCACCATAATTTAGAAGAAGACGCTGGATACCCATAGTTGTAAGTCGAAAGGCACTAGTTCTACCCATCGTTGCGATAATTATTCTAAACCATACCTGAGAGTGGGAACATTCTAGTTACGGAGATAAAGTTAGCGGCTTACTGAAGAGTCTCTTTACAACCTGTATATGCGGATAAAATACACGATAAGAGTCTAAAATAATTATTGTACTGAATCGATTTCCAACGTCTATATGTATAAAAAAACAGGTTCAAACAAACACGATAAACGCTGTGTCTTATACCAGAAATTTACTTATAAACTACTGAATAGTAGATTGTAGAATAATAGAGACAGACATTTGAGAAACTACTTCCAAAGTTAGATCATTATTATAATCCTTAATAGAACAAAAAATTCTAGGATAAACAGAACTCATACTAAAAACGTCAATTACAATTAGTACACAACAATATTCTTCGTAAGAAAGACCTTTGTTGAATACCTTAATCAAATAAATGTCAATTGAACAGAGTTTAATGAAATATTCAAATATTATTCATGAGAGATAAGAGCCGGCTTTTGTTATATTTTTATGGAAATATCTGTGTAGCGTGCAAAGTTAGTAAAAGGCTGTTCGGTTTATTTTTCAAAAACTAGGCTTATTCGGGTTGTAGTAGCTTGGTTTGGTTTAAAGAAAGAAAGAAAGAAAAGAAAGAAAATTGTGTTTATTTGGCATTAAAATACATAATACATTAACTAACAGCAGTATAAAAGAACAGCATAGAAGTTTCTGCTCAGACTTAGAATTAGGATCGATAGGCATCAACATTTTTTTTTAATGTAAAGTGCCCATTTCCTTGCTAACTGTATTTTTTTTTTTTATTTGTTTACGAAATTTATGTACGAAAAATTATAGATAGCCTCATAAAACCATTTTCGTGTACCAACACTGGTTTAAGTAAAAGTTCCTCTCACTACCCCGCTGAAAGTTTCCATCCTGCATAAATGATCACTAATTTCTACGGACATTATTTTGTATCTACCACAGATATGAGGTAAAAGTGATGAAAATACTGATATTTTCATCACTTTTACTAAATAGTATAAAACAAAATCCTACGCCTGTTTGCGATAATCTCAAAAACAACTGCACCGATTTTCATGATATTTTCACGTGTTTCTTGAGGAAGATTTTAGTATATAATTTGTACGCGGGCAAAGCCGTGGCATCAGCTACTACTCATCAAATCGTTTGTCCTGACTGACTATCAACGTACCGACCAAATCACTGGACGGAACGTGCTAAAATCAAGAATACAGATAGCTATAATGACTTAGGCAACCGCAAAGAAAAAAAATCAATCGCTAAACAGGTGACATAAGAGTTTGTATGAAAACCCGTCACCAAGCGAAACCATTGTTGATAATGCCTGGAAATACAACGGCACTGTTTTGTACCCTTGAAACTGGGAAAGAGCAATATTGGTTGGTGATTGCAAACGTACGTTTAATTTCAAATCAGAACACAGCAACGTCTCTTGGAAACAGTAATATGGTAAGAGGCAAGACTTCCCCGAAAATGATCCTTCATAAAGAGCTCTGATAGTACAAATGTCAGTAAACCTAAAACATTAACCAAAAATGTACTTAAAATATTTTCCTTAGATGTAAGTAGTTAAGTTTATTTCTTTGGCAGAATCCCTTATTCTTAGAACGTTTTTGAAACGTGTAAAGGGTATACTTTGCGGTTAGGTAAGTCGCTGATATATTTAATGTAGTTTCACATCTAGATTAGCCTAGTGGATATAAACACAGCTGCCGATCTCGAAATATCAGTGTTCACATGCTGCCTAAAGATGACGTAAATATGGTAATAATAGTACGTGATATAATTGACGTAACCAGAGACAAGATCACTAGATAAAGTGACTATCTATCAGCGATAAAGATAATAATATATACAGATACAATTCAGCGATCGTCAGCTGTATATGTCTTAAAAAATCATCATATGTTTTAGTACTTTCTTATAAAAGAGAAAACACAGTGTTATCTCTTCTTATTTTCAAAAGCAATACCATCAGAAATCAAAACATAACATACCGTACCATACACCAAAAATATTTGTCACATCTATCAATTTCCGCAAAAGAAGAAATCGAGACGCTTGATCGATTACCAGATAGGCCATTAGAAAAATTGCTCGTTCCATTTCTGACGGCCGTTAAAAAAGGAAAGAAAAAAATAAACGATACGGAGGAGCAACAAAATGAAGAAATTAACTGGGGAATCGGTGAAACAGAGTTGAGATAGCTTAATCGTCGTCGGTTTGAAACCGGTTCGCTGAGGTCAAGACGGGTTGTTTGTGATGCCGAACCTTCGTGATTGTTTTTCATGGGAGCATCATAAAACACTCTTGTTCCTTTGTGATTTTTGTGACGTTAATTTTGGTGTGAATGATTGTGGGATCCTTTTCGGGATTCAGTACTGTGGTAGTTTTAATGTTTAGGGTAAACTTTAGCCATGTTAGCTGTAACGGTTTATGTGCTGCTTTTCTTACAAGATTAACAAAAAAAGAATGACCAAGGAAACGGTGATGAATGTATTGTATGAGGAATGATATTAAAGAAATTGGTGTAAATCAAATGATTGCGTGACAGTTAACAGGGGAGAATGGAAGAAAAAAACGTGTTGCGACGACCTCGAGTAACATGGGACACAGAAGCAGGAAGATGATGAAAATTGTATGATTTGTACTTGTGAACATCCACCCTTAACAAACGTCATGTAGGGCCGCAATGATGGTACATGGAGAAATATGGTAAGCTAAAGGAACCTACAGAGAAGTACAAGCCTAAGAGTCCCTACGACCGTAAGCCCTTTAAGCCCTACAGCACTAACCTACCTTTTACCTAGTACGTGTATATAAATAAGTTCAGCATGTCTGCACCATGCGACCTAAGGTTACAGATGGATAGTAGACAGGAATACCAGGTTCGGGAAGGGTAAACTCACTGCCAATTCCGCAGACTCACGGGACTGATCCGAAGATGGCTAAATGTGTTTTGGCCACAGCGAGGGGTAATGAATATAAAATTCAAATCTGATTTATAACAGCTTGATTGTTTTTAAGCACGTAAATATGTGAGTTTAATTCAGGCACTAATGACAAGGTAAACTTACAGTATAACGAGCTCTTAAAGGTCCTACCTCCAATGTTATGAAAGCCAACTTATAAATACAGCATCAAAAATATACAGCCCAATCCCAAATTCGTTGAAAACAGAATTCAAGGAAAGGCAAAAGCCTCTCATTTATAATCCATAATGTGCTAACACCAAAATTTATCGTAAGGCTCACGACGATTTCGAACAGTACGTATAGAGGTGATACCAAGTGCGTCTGAATATCACAGGACGTGAGAGGATTAGTAGATTACATCCAAGTGATTTTTGAACTTTCACTCTCGATTTTGAATTATGTCTGTTTAAATTGGTTTCTTGAAAAAGGACTTAGATAACACTATTAATCTTTTACGTGGTGTTAGTCTTGGGGTGAAAAAAAAAACAAAAAATGGCCGCTGGGTGTTGCCACGCTCAGTTTTTGTATCTTTCTTGTAATTCAATAGTGTATTTGGTGTCTGTGAGACTTTTTTGGTGATTGATTTCAAGACAGAGACTATGTTTTTGTTTTTTCTTTTGTTACGTGAATCTATTTTTGCTCTTGGAAAAATATGTGTTTATTTCGATAAACAAGAAAACTAGTAGTGCCTAGGGTCCCAGACAAATCAAGAAAATATTGAAATCAGATAATTTCAAATGCCAAAAAACTTTTGATCCCTGAATTTCTATTTAAGGTGAAAACGACAGTGTAGGCCAAGTAGGTGTCGGCAAATCGTATTTTGTTTAACATACAGCCTGACATAGCTCTGCAAATTGCAAAAAAAACTCTGGTGCTACCCTTAAAAAAAAAAAAAAAAAAAAAAATCCTATTTATAGGTTAAGTTTGTAAGTTTAGATGTAAGGGCATTTTCTTGAACCACTAATGCGATTTCGAAAATCCTTTAACTTATGGAAATAAAATTCTTCAATTTTTTTTCTTTCTTTCATTTTTATCACTCTCTTGCCCTTATCCAAATTTACTTGGGTCGGCATAGCATGTCTTTTCTTTTCATACTTCTCTTTTTCTCGTCATCTCATCAGCTACCTCCTTTTTAGTTATTCATCAACCTTCGCACAGTCCATCCATCGTTCCTTCAATACTATTCATCATCTGCCTAGCTATTTCGAAACTATGTTGGGGTCGGCTTCCAGTCTAACCGAATGCAGTTCAATACCAATATTTTACATGGAGCAACTGCCTATCTGACCTTCACAACCTAGTTAATACTGGGTATTACAACACCACTTGGTAAGACTGGTTGTCAGACTTTTGGGCCACTGACTACCTGTAACGACTGCCAAAGATGGAGAAATGACAACCGGGAACAGCATTTTAACGTGATTTCCTAGACACGGAGGAAACTCGGTATGTAACGCTACTACTATCAGTTTTAAAAAACACGAATAATGATCTACAATCTATTAACACCAAACGCAGAAAATGCAATATCGTAATCCGACATTCAATGTTCTAGCAAGATTAGTCAAAGGTGCAACATTATACACGAGCTATGAATTATGTTGTCTACCTCGGCGATAAGTCGGCAGCGTGCTCTCACAGACTCACGGCGATATTGGGTCGCCACTCGCTCATACTGGATCACGAGCCATGGTTGGGTCAAGGTATAAGCTTCTAGAGAATAGGGGAGGGTAGTGTTGCTAGACCAAAAGTGAGATGGTGAATAATATTCTGAACATCGCGAGTAAGACATGGTTAGAATCGCGCAGATCAGGAAAGTATGGCCAAAAAAAGCGGAGGCCCAAACAGGTTTGCCGTTGCTGATGATAAAAGCGGAAATATACTTACGTGTCGTGGCATGTCGTGACGCACCAGTTCCATACAAAACGCGAACGACACGACACGACCTATAAAATGTCTCTCACCATACTAAATGTAGGGAAGCGGTATGCTTCTGGCGCGTTACGATACGCCACGACACATAAGTAGGTATATTTCCGCCTTAACTGTTTCAAATGGCTAAATTCTAACCAAAACTGTAAAAAATCTCCTACTTCAACAACGTATGGTGAGGTAGGTATACTGGATGGCTTTTGGGCTTGATTTATGAAACTCGAATCAAAACTGGTAGGTTATGCGTCGTGTTCCGTTGCATAGAGTTCGCTTTCAAGTCTTAAGATTGTGGAATAAATGGTGCATACAGCGAATGAACTGCCTCGTTGATCTAGTGACTAGTAGCTGCAAGCGCTACGTGCTCTGCAGTTTGATTCCCAGTTCAGCAAAATGTTACCAGGTTGATGGCAAAGGGCTTACCCCCTTTTACATGGAGTCAAACATGGTTGAGTCCTAAATATATTATCTAGTGAAATAAGGATGTATCACGTACATCATCTTCCTAGCCTTTTCCCAACTAATGTTGGGGTCGGCTTCCAGTCAAACCGGATGCCTGTATTTTACATGAAGCGACTGCCTCTCTAACCTCCACAACCCAGTTAGTACTGGGTAATACGATTGTTACACTTTTTGGGCCACTGACTACCTGCAACGACTGTCATAGATATACAAATGACAGACGGGACCGACGTGCTTTCCGAGGCACGGAGGAAACTCTATATGTTAGAGTACTCACCAACAGACCAACATAGGCAAGCACGGCTTAACCTATAAATCGACCCGAGCGGCTGTTATTATTGAGCTATGAGCTCCTCGAGGATGTATCCCGTACACCTCTGCTTAATCCGTCGTAGAAATACAGACGTGATCTTATGTTTGTAGTAAGAATAAAGCAAATAATACCACTAACATTTTAAGTAGTGCCTATAAACCAGAATATCCTCTCGACAGTATACAAAATGTAGTCTGCCAAAAATGATTTAATAATGCATTAAATAAAGAACGCAGCTTGCTTCATTTAAATGTTAGTGCCTTTAAAATCAACAATTTATGTACCTTTTATTTTATCTTGCATCTCGCTTTCTCTTATAAGCCGTACCATACCGAGTTGAGACGAATTATTATTTTTATAGTCCGCGGTTCTCAGATAGATTGCTAGTGATTTGAGGCTTTTACTGACGCGAAGTCGCCGACTTTATTAACTTCAAAAAGTGGATTTTGCATCAGTTTATTCACATTTTATTGGTGTAGTTTTTATTTTTTTTAAGCATTTTGATGGAGTTCTCCAGGGAAAACAAGAATTGTGGTTTCGAATTGATTTTTTAAGTTTGATTCGTTGGTTAACTGTTCTCTTATGTAGTATTAACTATTGTCATTCTGGGCCAAAAGAAACATTCTAAATTAGTAATTAACGGTCCTAGTTATTTCACAAAATAGAGAAATTTCTTTAAAAAAACATACAAAAGGACTGCACGTTTCATAGTGCGTACAGATTATTAATCTCTCTGTCCAGCCAATAATATTTATATCCATGTTTAAGCAGAGTTTGCGATTTGTCCCTTCTCATCACAATGTCCATGAATACCATGACAGTCAATTCTCTTATCGCTCATACTCCCTATTGACTTAATGTTTCTATTTTCTTCTCTAGACATCTGACCACCGTATGTCATTCCAAGGCCCCTGTTACACCTATCTCCAACTACCAACTTCGATAACTTCCTGACACAATTCCACCCACCTACCTACCTACCTATCAGAAAGATTGAGGTAGTCCTAACCTAATTAATAACCATAAAAACGTTGACTGATCACCACGACACTATGACGCCTGCTTATCACCGCAAAGAAGATAAATCCAAAAGGTAAATTTCATACGCGAAAGTAGACGCTTCCAGTAAAACCAGAAAAATATGCGCTTCACAAATTAAAATTAAAAGAAAATCTTCTATCTTTATAATTATGTTATCTATCTGCTCACTTGACGATCTTATGACTGCATCAGCGAGCAGATCCCCTTAGCAGATTCCCTTAGCTAAATTTTGGGCCAAATAATTTAATGACTATTTACCATGGACACGCTAATAAGATAAGTACTGTCATTGCCTATTCTACCTACTCCTGACGAAGATCGTAATCTATCACTCAAAAATGTCTATATTATGCGTCGTTTTTTTTGCTTAGCCTATATTGTCCCACCGCTGGGCAAAGGCCTCCCAAATTACCTTCCTTACTCTTCTCTTTGTGTTGTTTTTTCCGGCCAATCTCGTACAAACGAATCGAAGTCGTCACGCCAGCGTTTCCTAGGCCTGCCTCGGCGACGACGCCCGTATTCTGTCACCCACTGCGTGACGACTCTAGCCCATCGGTCCGGATGCATTCTGCAGACGTGGCCCGCCTAATTTCACTTCAACCCAGCAGTCTTGTTGCCCACATCAGCGATTCCAGTTTTTGAGCGTATTGTGGTATTGCGAATTTTGTCGCTGAGCTTAATACACAATACGCTACGTTCCATCACCCTTTGGCAAACCTTGAGTTTGGACGTCGCTATAGAGTAATTAATTTTAATTTTTCACTGCATTCCAGAAGATTAGACGATTATTCCCGAAGAGCAGACTTTTTCTTGTCGATCTGTAAGTACGTGGTAAGACGAGCACAAACAAATGACAATCGTAAGTGTGCTTGCACTCGCTGTACGTGAAACGTGTCTATGTGTGCGTGCATTTTCACTTTTATGGAGCTGAACTTCTGAATCTACTTTCTTCGTGTTGACATCACGACGCCTCCTTATCACAGTGTCACAAGTAGCTTGTAACTTCACTTATCATTTTGTAAATAAGGGTAGACAGGACTTATTAGCAGGAAGGATGTTATTGGACGAAACGAAGATGGATTGTGAGTTTTATCATTTTGTTTGGAGGAGATGACGTGTTTTGATATTGTGAGTGTGTTTTGTTTATTATTGTCTTGTATTTATGGTGTGATTTTGAATAAATAAAGTGAAACGTTATTTTATGTGTATCTGTATCATTTAATTGTACTTCTGTGTGTTGTGCTATGTCTTTTGTGTGCAATAAATAAATGATTTATCTAGGTATCTATTTATCTTTTCTATCTATATTATGTTGCTTGAAGTGATATGCGATAGTAACTGGATAAAAACTATGATGCTGAAAATAGATTGTATGTGTTCTATGTAGAGACGCCAGCAGCTACAATCTGTTACATATATTTAATAGATTTTCAGCTTCATCGCTCAAGTTTAAGGTTCAAAGTTGATTGAAAAAATTGTCAAGTTTCGGGAAGCGTGATTGGCGTGTACCTACCTAAATATTCAAAGAGGATATACTTGTGCATGGACATTAACTAAATGAATTCACCACCACAAATCTTGAAATCCTTAGGGTGTAAAAAAATTCTTAACGAGTCCGAAAGGAACTTGTTCTACACATCATTGCGAAAATAATTGTTTTTTTTCTAGACGATACCAGGGAAGCATCTAGTAACGGAGATATTAGGTACATGTTTTGAATGTAAAGACTTTAAACACCTCCACGACCCTCACACTATTCAATCCATCCAGCAGCACAATATTTTGATGAGTTTTACCGTATAATGTGATTTTTCACTCCAAAAAGAAAGTAATTTCCCAGCAATGATTTATACTTAGTTTGATGAACATAATGCTTGATTAACGGCTTCCTACAGAGCTTTTTTACAGCCTGTATGATCTTCATTTAAAACACATAACTTTCTCCAGGTGGTTAAAAACACGACAAACGTCATTATTAACCAAGGGACACTCACGTATGAGCTACCCATTTCTTCAAGCATACCGTCAGAAAACATATAAAAATGTACCTACCTACACATAGCAAGGAAAAACAATTAATTCTTCACCCAACATTTCAAAGTAGTGAAGAAACATAAATACTAAACTCGATATCGATGAATACCAAAATCCGTTAATCAAGTCATTTTGCGGTGAGAATTTAAACGTTCTCCACCTTAGTAATTATGGAAAAGTATTCAGGGACTTGTACAGGCACCAAGACTAAAGTAATTAAGTGCTATATTTATATACCGAAGGTTCGAATTGAGACCAGTTCTTACGATAATTACTGTTAAACGCGTTTGAAAACGCTTAGGGATGTAACTTAGAATTGTCGATTGTTTTTTAATTAGTTTTGTGCGTTTTATGTGACTTAATTACTTAATCGAGTTGCTTCTTGAATAGATACGGTAGATTAAATAATTGATTGCTTTTTTGTAATTTGATTATTCTGTTATAGTAATAATGATACCAAGATGGACTTATAATTATTGTCTAAATCAAGATTTTGTTACTAAAATGGATAAGATAGAAGAACGCAGCAAAAATATTTTTTTGATAAAATCTCAATCCATTCAGAGAATAGTACCGAATGTAACAGAAAAAGTTGCCACATAATCGTTATCACACAAGTATATCTATAAAATGTACAATAAAAATAAACGCCAACAATACTATCGCAGTATAACACGCGTAATCGTCGCCCAATTTAGCCGGCCACTCTACAAAATAAACACAAAATTTTCTCACAACTCCATCTGAAAGTAAACGACAGTTGTCACGCACTTAACAGAAATAAAGTGCTTGGATAACGCGCGAATTACCCATTTCGTCGTCCCGAGAGCCGACGATAAAAAATATCGATGTAAATTTTCCCATCCCTAGACGCTATTTAGACTCTAATTTTCATGTCGAGTGAAACAAAAGTACGAAATGTGTTAGCTGCCTTTCTTTTTGGTACAGATCGAGGAATTAAATTGAGTCGCATTTTTTGCAGGTTTTATTAAATGCAAGGCTTGAGAAGAACGTGAGAAGAGTTAATTAAAAAGTATTTGCTTCGTGGACGATTGCTAGGAGCCAATTGGCAATATTATTTTCTTCATTTAGGTACGAACAATTTATGGGATTCTTCGCATCGTATTCAAAGATTGTTCTATAATCAAAATAAGAAATAGGCCTTGCTTTAAGTGCAAGTATTAATAGAAACAAGCGTTCATTAACCTTTTATAATAATTATGTTCTGTTAACAAAATCAATACTCAAAGCTTTCAGCACGCGTACATTAAAGTTGGTTAAACCAATCCATTAAAAGTACATACATAAACATTGTTATTATTTGAACAGATTGTTTGTTTTATTAAACATTCATTGAACGAAACAATTAATGTATTTTCGCAAATAAATTCGACTATTTACTCTTTGAAGATACAAATCGAAAATGGTGGCTGACCGAACTTTTAGTGTGCAATTTAAAATGGACACTGAAAAGTAAATTTTGAACAAATAATTAAAGCTAATTTAGATTTATATTGATAGAATAATGAACGTTGAACAATGCTTGTTATTTAACAATTCCGTTGCTATTGAAACTTATTTAATTTAAACAGTTTGAAATAATTTGAGGTATTTTTCGGTTATTTGGGCTCCTGTTTGATAGAACTCGAATACTCTTTGGAAATCAGAGGCATGAGGAGAATTTCGTTTTGAGTACCTATGGTTATGGAAAACTAGAAGAAACGATGGATGTTCTGTTTGCTAGATAATTATTATCGGCTAGAGAGAGAAATAGCAATGGCAAGTCTATTAATAGAGAAAAAGGAAGGAAGAAGTCATGCTGTGCCGATCCGAAGTTAACAGAGAAAGGGGCTGGAACACATCAGTTCAAATCAAATCAAATCAAATCATATCATTTTATTTGTGTAACATAGGTAGTAGATACATTTCTTAAAGTTCTTAGGGCGCTATGTTATGCCAAGAGGCGTACAAATATGGTAGCATGCGAATTGTGACAGTTATAAAAAACATGATTTTATTTCTATGCCACTCTTTGTGTTTGATGTCATTTTCATTTTCAAATGTCTTTATTTACCATGAAATAACAATAACAATTAATGCACTTACTCTAAGCTACATTAACACTCTAAGATTAAAAGCACAATGTTTTGAGTGCGTTACATTGTTCCACATCAAAACATGATTTTTCACCCAAAATAATAGTCGTTTCCCAGCAATCATTTCGGTGTTAAATTACTTAGTTTGATGTATAGAATGCTTGGTTGACGGCTTCGTGATGAGGTGGTTTACTATTCCTGCATTTTTATAGTCTCTTTTACATTTAAGTATGATTTAGGTCCATTTTCACCGAAAAGATAACGGTCTCATTATCTAAAATCAGCTGTCACTGTGACATGTTCCCATACAAACATTTGTTTTAAAAAGCTGTTTTAGATAATCAGACCATCATTTTTAGGTGGACATGGACCTTAACCTCGTAATGCTCGAGAACAACATGAGAAAATGAAGAGGAATGTCGGATTTCGTGCTATTTAGGTCGTCGCATACCCGGTACATAGTTTATAGAAAGCCATTAATACCGTGGCGGTCCCTGATCAATGGGTGCCATGATGTCACATTATTTGAACAGCTTGCAGCGAGGACGTACAAATATTGATTGTTTGATACATTTTAGTTTGCTCAAATAACCCGGGGATATCCGTTGGGTGCGGGTGAAATATTGTGCACGATTGATATAATCGTTTTAGTGTCACATTGGTAAAATTGAAAGAATTTCTCATTGTTTTAAAAAGGAGGCAATGGAGCTTACCAATATTGAGAAATACTTAGACGTCTAAGCACCCTGTCCTTTACTTAGTTAGTTTGTTGCTCCCTTTGTTTTGTAAATATTTAGTATTAATTATTCTGTAAGTAGCTTTCATTTAATTTTATACATTTTTAAACGGAAGATATTTAATTTATCGTTTAGGTTTATTTATGAAATGTCTTGAGCAAGATGGAAAGGAGGTGTCTAATGAAATGGTGAGTTATAGATAAGCATGGAAGAAGAAGTGGAAGAAGCCTTCAAGAATTGTGCAAAATGTTGCCTGGAGTATGCGGGTGGATGGAAATTAAATTGTTACGAGCAGAAAAATCTATCTACCCTCTTTCTTTGTCTTTTGCTACGCGCACTATTGGAACTCGACACTAAGTCACGACAAAACGCACTCACAGTATCACCAAGTTTTGTTGAGTACACACAACATACAGCATACTCCAGTCAACCCGCGATCATGGCGCTTGCAACAGCGTCGAAATATCGGGAGCTCAACATACTAAATAATCACGGAAGATATCCCGTAAGTGACAATATAAGTTTAGTTTTAAACCGTGAAAGCCTAAAACAGTGTTTAATATGTTAATTAGCACGATCATTTATAGCAATGTGCGAATAACTACATTATACAAATAAACCATAAACCGTCACTGTATCTATAGATATCTTCCGTGATTTTCAAATACTTGGCCGCTGCGCTGTTGCAAGCGCCATAGTCATGGAATGTCTGGAAATCACGGAAATGACTAAGTCACTACATCATCACTACATAAAGGGTGTAAAATCCCTCTTCACGAAGCCGAAAGGCACTTGTTCTCCCCATCATTGCGATAATTTTTTTGTTCTATACTGTACCTGGGAACCTTCTAGTTACGGAGATATGAAGGGTCAAAGTTACAACTTTTCGATAAGTTTTTTTTTAAATACAAGTTTTACTTGTAAGATTTTAACTTTTAACACCTCCACGTCCTCCGTACTATCCAATCATCCATCAGCACAATGTTTGAAGTGCGTTTCATTGAGTTCTACCACAAAACATGATTTATAACCTCAAAAAAAAAGTTGTTTCCCAGCAATAATTTTTGCGTAAACTTACTTAGTTTGATGTACAGAATGTTTGGTTAACGGCTTTGTGATGAGGTGGTTTACACCCTGTATAAAACAAAGTCCTCCACCTACTTTCATGCTGTTTTCACCAATAGAAGCCTTGGGCAGAAGCTAGTTTAGTTATAAATCATAAAAGCTAATGAAACAGTTATTTTATAAATAATTATTTCTAGATTTAACTTTAAAATTCAATATCATGTTCCAAAAAACTGCAAAATATTTCATACTTGGCACAGTTTTTGATTCAAGTAACAGTTTGGTTTAAAAAAATCTTTTGCATATATTTTACGAACAACATTTCCTAAACACATCCAATCCATCTTCACTAAATAATTTCCCTGGCAGCATCCCTCTACCTACACATACAATTCCTCGTATCTTGTCAGACGTACTTAAGTCTGACCTTTCCCAAAGTATTCTATTCCATCAGATTGAGCACCAAGGGTTGCTATTGACAGTTTTATCTGATCAACCATCAGTTCCGAACGGTTCCCTTTCGAAGTCTTATTTGAGGAACGGTTAAACCCTATCTCCGAACTGTTTCGACGATTACGGGATATATTTTCGATGTTAAAGTAGTTTTTTTTTGGGAAGCATTTTCGAGAAGCCTCTTGGAGAAGTAATACCTATAGATTTGAATAAGAATAGTTAATTGAGTCGTTGTTAACCTAACTAAACACACACAATTTTTAAATAAACGTTACAGCCTACTTTGGGGAACTCTGTTTTCTAAATTATAGAAAACAGAGTTCCCCAAAGTAGGCAGCGCCTTTATCTTGGGGGTTGGTGTAGGATTTACCTACTTAAGTAATTAAAACAGTTTAATTAGTACATATGATTTAAATTTACAAGCCGATGCGCGGGGGAAGCCACGGGCCTCGGCTATTGGGATACGGATATTGGGGGTCAAAGTTCCAACTTTTAAACAAGATTTTTTTTGCATGATTTTTACTTTAAACATCTTTACGACCCCTTACTATTCAATCCACCCATCAGCACAATGTTTTGAAGGTCTACAAAAAAAATATTTTTCACGCCAAACAAAGTCGTTTCCCTGCAATAATTTTTGCGTAAAGTTTAATGTACGGAATTCTTGGTTGACGGCTTCGTGATGAAGTTATTTACACCCTGTATAACAACTGTAATCACAGGAATAAACTAAATAAATATTCATATTCCGACTACCAAGTATTCTAACATTTCAAGGCGATAATTTTTCTGTTCGTATCTCCTCTTGGAAAATTTCCTTTGTTTTCATATTTTAGTGCCTTCACAAAGATCTTATCTATACTTTGAATAAAATTAGACTCGCTTCCAGGAAATCTACGCATATTAAGTGCGCGTAATTCTTTTGAAATTGTTCTAGATTTTGTATGAAATGTCTTCAAACTACATAAATAGGTGATAATGGTCGGAAATACCCTTATGAATTTTCAAAAAAAAAACATTTTTTTTTTTTTTTTTTTTGTAATTTCTCATTATTTCAATGTGAAAAATAACTATTTCAATTATACAAGTAAGAATTACGTGGTGGTGTAGCTCTAATTTTTTTGTTTATGTTTGAGTGGCGAAACAAACGGTGTCTAGTTTTAAAACATAGGTAATTTTTTTTGAAGTATGTTTATTATTGTCCCACGGTATCGATGTACCGGAATAAAAAGTTTTCCACATGCTTTTCTCCAAGTTACCAACTACATATATGTGTGCTAAATTTTATACAAATTCGTTTAGCTTTTGCGTGGATGGTTGGAAGGATATCCATTCTCACAAACTTTCGCAGTTATTATAAATATTAATTTTTGAATGACAATTTTTCATTATCCCAAATTGTAAAATTTATATTAAATAATAATCTGTAATATAAAATTGTGACCCTAACCCTCTATTGTAAATCTTACATTGACTGTACAAATAATTCCATACGTGACATTTAAATTTTTGACATAGTAATTTAGTTTTTGTATGATAAATTATATCCTTTTTCTTTCTTGTCACAATTCGCATGCTACCATATTTGTACGTCTCTTGGCATAACATAGCGTCCTAAGAACTTTAAGAACTGTATCTACTACCTATGTTACACAAATAAAATGTTTTGATTTGATTTAATTAGTAAATAAAATTATCAAACACGAAATAATAATAAAAAAAAAACCAACGATGTCACAAGAGCCCGAGAATTAACAACCCAACGACAGATCCTCTCCTACTAAGTGTAAACCATCACATTTAACTTAACCGTGTGGAAAGTAACAATAGAGCATCGATCCTACACACGTCATATAAAATTGACCGAAACAAATTGTCAAGGCACATTGAATGTCACTTTTTTGAAATCCATTCATTCCCTTCTCAACTGAGGACATTGATGCGTATTGTAGACTTGTAGACAAACCAGATTCTCAGGTAGCAGTTGTTTGGGATGCTTGTTTGGTTTGCAAGGGATTTGTGCCAATGAAAATAAACTAAGCTGATGATAGAATCCATCCATACTAAATTTATACTGACACATAAGGGATACATTTCGACACTGTTTTGCAAGTGCCATGATTCTAGGATGACTGGAGAACGCTGGTGGATGGAAAATAAATTGTTTCAGACAATTCTGTCTACTCTCACTCCGCTTACAACTTCGTCCGCAAAAAAATGTGCTAGTTCGGCTATGAAAGGTTGTTACACACCTCTTAAAGAAGCCGAAAGTCTTTTGTTCTACACGTAATTGTGATATATTTTTAAATCACGTTAAAAAATTATATTCTTAAAATGGTCTTTGTAACCATTACAAAGTATAAGGTATAAAGTCCATTTTTTTTAAATTTTGTTCAATAAAATTCTTAAAATGGGCTTTATGGTAGTGGTTACAAAGAACATTTTAAGAATATAATTTTTTTAACGTGATTCATTTACGATTCTGCTAAAGCGGCCACTTTAGACCTCCTATACTGTTGTTTGCACATCACAGGAGCTGATGAAAGCTACTGAAAGTGCCAACCTCGCCGCCAAAGTTTGGGTTGACTTTATTTAAATTGTCATCGAAATGCTACGAAGAAGAAGTGAAAGAATTGTTAGAGTTGGATCATTAGATTCGGAGATTACCCCCTGTATACAAACTTACAATTATTTACATAGAAGTACAGTTAAGTTCGTCACTACATTAAACATTGTTTATCCCATCCATTTCATTTCTTCAATCACGTAGACAATTCTTTATTTATCTATCAATCTTGTCTATAAAGTTTATAGAGTTCTATTTTGAAACGAACTGTTCTAGTTGGCACGTTCTCAATTGTTTATCTATCCTGACACTACAGGCGAACACAGGGATTAATCAGAAAATGAAATAAGAAATTAATTCCTGTCTGCATGCAAGATATTAACGCCAACACAATTCTCAGTTTTATATGTGTCATGCATGTTATTAAGGCGATTACATGAGCTAAACGCGAGTTTTATAATTACTTAAAGTGTATGATTCACTGCTATAAACAAAACCAGAAAAATATATGATATTACTCATATATGCTAGCATGATATTGTTTTGAAAACATAATACAATTAATTTGGCTCGATAAAATAAATCACGAACTTATGTCTAAAAATATCTTTCAAATAATAAAAAACATACTAATATGCTCGCGATCATTCTGATTTTTTGGCAAATAATTCTACAAACAATATATTAGCATGACACTGTTTCAGTTTTTTAATCCAATCAACAGTTTCTTTGTAAATCGAACGAAACCACTCACATCGCGCTATTTGGCCCGCAGTGGCTGACGTAACAACCACTTTGTAGTGCAAGCTGATTAGAACTTTATTCTAACAGCATTTCAAACGAAGTTTGAACCACCACAAATAGAGTTGCTAATTTAGCTCGTCTAAGCGCCTTAACCTTTTGAATGTCTTAATTAGAGACACAATAGTAAGACAATAGCTTAAGTCGAACTGTGTAACTTAAGACATTCTAGAAGTTAAGAGTATAGAAAAGAAAGATTATTAAATAGAGGCAATTATCGGCTGACATCTATTACTATTACTTAACCACGAGATTCTCGTTTTTCACATAATTTGTTACAGAATTCTAAACTACTGGGCTTGTTTCTTTATTTTTAGTTTTTATTTAAGTTAATTTTTCTACGTATTTTTTCAAATTAGTTTTTTTTTTCTTTAAATTATTTTTACGCTACGTCTACTTCACGCATTTGTGCAGGGGCTCCAGAATAACGATCTCTTCTCAGGCAAACAAGCCATCAATGTACTTAATAAGTAAATTGGTTAATTCGCATTTCTTGTTAAGAAGCGAAACGCCTAATTAGTTTTGTTTAACTCAGCAATTTGACTTGAAAGGTACTTTAATTGAAAACGTTTTTGATTATTGATTTTCTAATTATTTGCTTTGGTGTAGTAAAAGCTGTTCAATTTGTTGATGAAAGTATTGAATGGAAAGGGGTGAATTATTTCAATTTATGTCTATTGAAAATTATAATTACGATCTTAATATTGAAAACATTGTTTTCTTCTTGTGTATGTGTTTCTGATTTTATTTTAGCCAAACAATATATTAGTGTATTAGTTCCATAGTTTTGAAAATCGACTAGTAATTTTGTAAATCTTTACTAATATTTTAAGACTGCCTAGTTGATCGAGTGCTCTTAAAATGTGATAGCTGAGCAGGAGGTCCTGGGTCCAATTCTCGGATCAGAAAAAGTATTATTTATTTATTTAAACTTCATGTATAATAGTATGTATGTGTGTATGTGTGTTATAGTATTTTATATATCTTTGTACTTAACCTGAGTATTCATCGAATTATTTTCAGATGTACACCTACCACTGCTTATCTCTGCATTACCCAAAGGTTGACTGGTAGAGAATGCCTATGGCGTTAAGTCCGCCTCTGTACTATGTGCTTGAAGTGTTAAATAAATAAATAGTGGTACATAGGCGGACTTAACGCCAAAAGGCATTCTCTACCAGTCATCCATACTGGGTACCATATTACTGGGTTTTTCCATCAGGATTTTCTCAGTAGCCGCCACGGTATCTGGATTTGGGCCCGGTTGAGGGCAATAGGCTCACCCCTTATTACATGGGATTTCAACATAACTGGCGAAATGTGGCTGTTATAGGTACACCACTGCCTGACCGTTTGGGGATTATAGGCGTAATGCCATGTCACTATAAAGAGGTAAAGTTTGCATATATTTTGAACTCCCGATTCGATTCCAAAATTGATTTCGCTAATCAAATAAGAACCTTACTTGTTATACATTTTTATACCAGGGAGCGAAGCGCAAAAGCCTACGGAGCATGCGAATTTCATACAAACGCAATACCAAAATAATTTGTAAATCAAACATTTACCTAAGTTAGTGTGTATTTATTTTGATTGGATTACAGAATATATAGGTCCCGGAATACATATTTTGAATGTACACCGATTTCGAGTTATGAGAAAACTAAATTTTCTATAGAAATTTTAAATTCCTCATATTATCTCATCTATAAATCATTGTCCTTTCAAAATATTTATTTAGGAACAAAGATACTCTATAATGCAATCGAAATATAATTATACACACTACCTTAAGAATATGTTTGATTTTCATATTATTTTGGTATTACGTTTGTATGAAAAACGCGTGCCCCTTCAGTAACTACAATATTATAACACGGCATAGAACGACGATCTACCAATCCGCACTGGGCCCGCGTGGTAGATTATAGCCCATTCCCTCTCATTGAGAGGAGGCCGTATCCCAGCAGTGGGAACATTATAGGCTGATGATGATGATGATGATGATGATAGAACGACGCAGGAGAACATTCAAACCATGAAGATACTTTTATAAATTCTTAACACTGTTATCTCAAAACCCTAACAAGACTAGAGGCCATTAGAAGCGTCTGTTATGAAACCACTTGAAATGAATAGAAAATATCTTAAATAATAAATCATACTCAAATAGGTACTGGTTAGTTCGAGTAGCAAGCAGGTGGCTGAATTGTGTCTTGTGAGCGGGGACTTGGTCTTTGATGTTCTTGTTCAAGATTTAAAGTATGATCTGAACATTTTGAGTAAGTATTTTTTCCAAGTGTTTCTGGAGCAAATGAAAATATAGCATCGTTGGTACAGCTGGTAATCCATTTTTGGGTTCTAAAGTATAGAAATTCGTCTGAGAGATGAACCCCTTTTTTTTTGTTTTTTTTTAGGATGGGAAATCATCTAATGATTTCTCCCACTCTGGGCGGAGCGGGAGGGAGTGTCAGACTCTTACTGACTAAAACCCATCCATGTTCCTTCTTCGCCCTTTATGTTCCGGGGCCGCGGTATCTCTTTCGAACAGGCTCGCAACCCCGGAACAGGCCCGCAACCCCGGGAGAGATGTAACCCTAGAAGAACATACATTGACCTCATTGGTAATGCTTTCAGATCAGATGACAGATCACATAATATAATTACAACCTCAACAAGAATGATACAAGTAATCAAGGTTTTGATAAATATTCTGATTAGAGTGTCCATAGAGAGTTTCTTACCCGTTCTTCTCCATAGAGATCTACGCATTGAAATGGGCAACTACAATACTTTCATCTTAGGCTTGTGTCCTGAAAAAATGTAATTAGCCCGTCAGTTAGATTGTAAAAAAATATTTGACACATATTTTTTCTTTTGTAACGTAAACCAAAATTAAAAAGATACGACGCTTTTAAAATTCTCAATACGTCACGCCGTGCTATAAATCTTAGTGCGTTGTGACGTCACGAACTCCCACTCCCGAGCGTTGATGCGTTTTATCTTTGTCAATATTCATTGATTTATAAAAACAAAAAACACGTGTCCATTATTTCCAATACTCTAACTGACGGACTATAGATTTGCAATTTATTGATGGTGGAAACTAGCCCATTATTATGCTACTAGCTTCTGCCCGCGACTTCGTTCGCGTGAATTTCCTGCTTGCAACATTGCTTATTGCTGCTCCGCTCCTATTGGTCATAGTGTGATGTTATGTGGCCTTTAGCTTTCCTCAATAAATGGACTATCCAACGCAAAAAGATTTTTTCAATTTGAGCCTGTAGTTTCTGAGATTAGCGCGTTCAACCAACCAAACAAACAAACAAACAAACTCTTCTGCTTTATAAAGTTACTAGCTGACCCACGCAACTTCGTCTGCGTCACATAAGAGAGAAAAACGAAAGGAAAAAAACGTCCCTGTTTTTGCAACATTTTTCATTCCTGCTCCGCTCTTAATGATTGTAGCGTGATGTTATATAGCCTAAAGCCTTCCTCGATAAATGGACTATCCGCACAAAAATATTTTTTTAATCCGAGCCGGTAGTTCCTGAGATTTGCGCGTTCAAACAAACAAACAAACAAACTCTTCTGCTTTATAATATTAAGTATAGATATAAATAAATATTATATGTATAGTATAGATGTGACTGGGGATGTAGCTCCATTTTATTGCAGTCTTTGTTTGAAAACTCGTAGCCGTAGCAGATCGGCTACGAGTGCTACGAAAAGCGTACGTGACGATCACGCGAGTTCCTCACGTTCCACTCAAAAAGGCTCAACTTGCCTTAAGAAGTTTTCCCTTTAAAATGTTTTTTTTAGGTTCCACGGATCAGACAGTTGGTGTACCTATGGATCGTAGCAGGAGGCATTTTGTGAGTTTATGTTTGTAAAGTATATCCCTTTATGTATCTCATAGCAATTTTATCAATCATCATTGGTAATTGGGTTCACATATTGTTGTGGCACAAATAATTGTGGTTGAACTTAAATAACCACAACACAATACTGAAAACTCATAAACTGTAGTAATTTCGTTCGCCAATAATCTCATTCCAATTCCCATCGATTGTGGTTTTGAAGATATATTAAATCCCACTTTGTAGAAAAGCGGCAGTAAAATCAAAGATGAATCTCAAGAATTTATGTGTTTCTTTTGTTAAACTATAAAGTTTATAACAGAAAAACGTGGGTGTCTAATACTTAATAAAAATGATGAATGAACATTTACAATCGTAATCGGATATCAAGTTTATGATTATTCAACAGAACGGGAGATATTAGAACATTAAAATTCAATGATTCGCGATAAATCTACAATTTGATATAATAGAAATTAAAATTGACGTCTCAATAAGTTGAAATTATAGGCGAGTGAATTAGGTTTATAAGTTTGAAATCAAATATCTGTTAATTTAATCACATTCCTATTACTGGAAATTCGAAGATAAATTGAATTTGATAGAGATTGGAATAATAGTTAAATTATTGTAGTTTCTCTTAAATATTACTAGCCGTGCCCCATATATAATTTCACCCAAACGTAGGTCACGTTTGGGTGAAATTATTATAACCAAAATTTACTGCCCTTTTTAAATCGGGTTTTGTTTACAATGGAGGGTTTTAAGTTTTTTGCACGGAACCCTCATTCTTTGTTTCTGATGATTTAGTTTTTTTTTGTCACCGGCTTCTGAAGCTAATGTTATTTTCACTTTTTTTTGTTTTCTATGGGAAGCACCAGCTTTCAAATAAAAAAAAAACAATAAAAACGGTTCACCCAGTCGAAAGTTCGGAGGTAACAAACACAAAAATCCTATCCATATCGTCATAATTGCATAAGTACCTATTTATTGTTTGTTATTTTATTGTTTTTATAGTAAGTAAGTAGTAAGTTTGTCTAGTTAGTATAGTATATTTATAGTATGTATGAGTATGTATTCTTATATTGTATATATTTAATTAGTTTTATGCTGTATGTATCCCATTTTCTCTCCTTCTTTTACACAGACAGACATTTTTTTTTTTCTTATAAGTGCCGTAAATATTTTATGTTGTTCCATACGCAATCAGTAAAAACCTGTTAAATATTTCTATACCACAAACAGATACACCAATTTTATTTATTTATTATCAAAATATCTAGGTGTGGTTTTAATTTCAAGATGGTTCTTGATGGAATCTTAATGATGGCGTGTTTGAGCTACGATGAAAACAATACCTAATAATGGATTCAGCGGAATGTTCTCATAATTATCTTCAATACGTTGGCAGAGGTTGCCTTGAACTGGTTCTACCTCGCAAAACGCTGTCTACTGTATTCAATTATTGGAATTGAATTTCGCGAACAACAATTTGCTGTAATGGTTTACTTAAAATAATTGATAAAATGAGATTTCAATATTAGTTTACTTACTCCGCAAACGTAAGGTTGTCATTCACGACAATAAGATACAAGTAACACAAAACGAAAAGAAGAATGGCAGGGCATCATGCAAAATTCAACCCCTGACATATTTGTTACGAAAAAAAAGAAGAAGTATAAACCAATTGATACAAATCCATCAAAAAGGAAACATCACCTGGCCCCACACAAAAAGATATCCAAAGGAAGCGCTATACAAAACGAAGCGAGTCCAACATGGCACCATTCACATCAACCATTGTTGGTTACAGAAGAAACTTTATTTGCTGTCATTTATATTTTTATGCGAAATCTTTGGATTATGTTGAATGTCCCGCGGACTTCCGGGCCATTATGAACAGAGAATCATGGGACAAAGACGGTAGGAGTTGCGTTAAGGTAAGTAACCGCAACATCGGAGGTACCGGCCCATTTGTAGTGAAAGCGGTGAATGAAATATTATTGGGTCACTAGAAACAAATTTG
Source organism: Xestia c-nigrum (assembly GCA_916618015.1). Taxonomy (NCBI): domain Eukaryota; kingdom Metazoa; phylum Arthropoda; class Insecta; order Lepidoptera; family Noctuidae; genus Xestia; species Xestia c-nigrum. The sequence goes on from OU745251.1 coordinate 21,049,738, forward strand.
CGAAGTTCCTGCGGGACTGTTTTTGTTGTGACGCATGTGCTTCCTGAGTTTTTGTTATCTACGGGTAGTTAATTTTGGCAATTTCATAACTTCCTTGCACATCTGATTTTTCTGATCCATATCATCGTGAGGAAATCAGTATGCTTCAGAGATAATTCTTGACGGCATGGGCAACCAAGTCAGAGGCCCATGGACAGAAAAAAATCTCTGACACCATAGTTAGCCATTAACCGTACTAGAAAGAGATATTGTGAATTTAACCCAATCTAGAGCTGGTAATTTCTATAAGTTAAACTTATTGTGTAGTTATTACGTATACGGCAAAGTACATACATGTATGTAGTGCTGTTGTCTAAAATCATTCTCCATTAACGCTGGCTTAGTTCCAAATGCCTAATTAATTAAACTGTCATTCAAAAACTGATTAAATTCAACCTACTCCAAATGATTTCGGATTCACAAAGTACTAAAACTATCCACACACTTAATTGATAATGATTATAAGCTATGTGAGTTTAAACACTATTTTGAAATCGATTTATAATTTGCACCGGATAATTAGCGACTGATACATTGCATTTGTATCAAAACAAAGCATTTGGAGCAGGAAATAGAAGCAGATAATGTTTTAGATGATGTCATAGTAAAAGCCAATAGAGATCATAATAATAAAGATAACTAGAGCCGTAGAGACAGTGGTTATGACAACGATAAAGAAATCTTAATTGAAACGCTTCCACATGTTCTTAATAACGATGTCTAACAGGAATACGTTACAGAATTAAAATGAGATGGTTATCAAAAATTTACTATAATGAACACCAGAACTATTAGCCATAAAATGTAACGTGATACTATAAATATTCTTGATGATGAAACATTTATTAAAGTTATAATCAGATTTTTTTAAATATCATGAACTCTTACAATTCCGTACCACACGTCGTTATACTTAATATCTAACTGAGATAGTTTTTTTACAAGTATTTTTGATAAAAGTAAATTCCAACGATTTGAAACTTATGTTGACATTAACGAGGTATCTATCTATCTGGAAAATAACCCCTAACTGAGAGTAATTAAAAGTTTAGTTTTAAACCGTGAACGCTTCTGGCAATGCAAGAGGATGATAGGTAAGAAATGGGGCCTATCCCCGAAAATTATACTCTGGTTATACTGCGCGGTGATCCGACCCATGATTGCCTATGGGGCTGTGGTCTGGTGGCCACGCACTAAACTAAGTACAGCAGCCATTAAGCTGCAGCGCCTGCAAAGGCTGGCCTGCATGGCAATCACTGGTTGCATGAGGACTACCCCGACTGCTGCTCTCGAAGCCATGTTGGGGCTTCCACCGCTCCATCTGTTCATACAGCAGGAGGCGACGATGACGGCAGTACGCCTTAAAACACTTCAGCTCTGGGGTAAGAAGACAACACAGCACAATGCGATACTGGAGGAATTCTATTGCGAGTTCCCCTTGGCGAAAGCACACAACGATCGGATACCGAAGCAATTTGTATTCGACAAGAAATACAAAATCCAGCTTCACGAGGACCACCGCTGCGAGGGATTAAACCCCGCGGAACTACGGATCTTCACAGATGGATCTAAAACAGGTACTGGCACTGGGGCGGGAGTCTTCTCGGAAGACCTCAACATCCACATAGCCACACCTCTGGGGGCGCACAACACGGTATTTCAGGCAGAATGCATGGGCATCTCCCTGGCGGCATCGGCCATCATAGCCAGGAAAGTTGTGGGCCACTCAATTCGTATACTGTCGGACAGCATGGCGGTGCTGCTGGCTCTAAACAACCACACAGTGAACTCCGGGTTAATACACGAGTGTCACCAACGCCTGAACCAGGTTGGTAATCTCAATAACATAACCATCCAATGGATCAAAGGACACAGCGATTCCCGCGGCAACGACGCGGCGGATGAACTCGCTAGAAGGGGATCGAGCATGGCAGCGGTGGGACCAGAACCTATCGCACCACTCCCTTTCGGTTACCTACGCACACTGGTAAGGAAACGAACTAGTGAAATACACCACAAGCTGTGGCTTGACCACGGCGAGTGTAGGCAAGCCAAGGAGGCACTTCCTGCCATCGACGGCCGCTTCACCAAACGCGCGCTTAGGCTAACCAAGCCACAGGTGCGTACAATTACAGCCGCCATCACCGGTCACGGCTCTTTTAACAAACACCTCTTTGTCATAGGAGTCACAGACAGCCCCCTGTGCCGCGCATGCATGGAGGAAGACGAGACTGCAGCCCACGTGCTTCTACACTGCCCAGCGGTTGCATCATATAGGGCAAAGTACTTCGGTCGTCCAGGTACTCTCCGCGAGATTGTCGGCAACATCGGGGCGCTGCTGGCCTTCTTTGGGGAGCTGGGATGGATCGAGTGAAGTTCCCACCCGTACGCAAAATACGCGCCTCGCCGTGGAATTGCGGACATCAGCCCGTTATACAATACAAATACAATACAAACCGTGAACGCTTTAAAAAATCCGACAATTTAATTTTGTTTCTTGAATCAACAGTTATCATAGTCCTTTCTGTATCTCATGGCGAGTCCTCAGTTTCTGAAGCTATTATTAAAACCAGTTTCTGACCAAGCTGAGTTACAGCTATATCATCTTTAACCCCTCCAAAACACATCCCTTCGTGACGAACTTTATTGAGCATACAATCGCAATAATGACAGTATTATTTCTGATCCCCATCCAGAAAAACAGGTTTAGTGAAATCAGATATTACTATAGTCAAGATTTTAGTCAAAACAAAATCAGCGTGCTTTTGTTGGCGATCCACTCCAGTCGGTGTCATATTCAAGAGGGTTGAAAGTACGGTTGACAAAAATGCGTCTCTTGATGAGAGTGAACGTAAAATATTGGCTCGAATGTCGTAGAGACGATGAAATGTTAATTTGTTTGATCGTTTAAGTTTATTTGGTTTATTTAGAGAGCTCTTATTACAGGTTATTGGGAGGCCTTGAGACAAAATATTGAAGTCGTTGAAAGTCCAGTCAACTTACTTAAGTCACGCGAAAAAGTGTCCACACCAATAGATGCATTGTCTGACTGTGTTGGCGAGACAATACCATGCAAATATATTTTTTATAGTAATATTTACGTGACCATCTTTTGATACCTTCGGACGAATAACAATTCATTCTTAGCTTGAATCATGAATTGAAATTATACTTTCAATTGGTTTGGTCTATTCAAAGTCATGAACAGCAAACACATTATAAAATTAATCTTCAATTTCTACACGTTTGTTGTCATTAAAATAAATTCAAATATTACCCGTTTCGTAATATTATGGGGTTTTTTCTCTGCTGACTCTCCAACAAATATCCCGCGAATACAGGACAAAAGATAGTGTGTCGTCGGCATATAAACAGCATTATAGCAAGGAATCGAGTTACATGTGTCGAGTCATTTACGCCCCCCATTATGGCGGCCATGGAATGAACCCCTTTGTACCCCCCTATTCATACCGAGAAAACGTATGAATTTTTTACTACTAAATACGTAGCCTACGGCTGGCATTTCGGCTCACAAAATTTCTCGTCTTGAATAAGATATTCGTGAGTTTGAGTGTACGATTATCAGTATTTCGAAGATTATATTCCATTCCTTAATCTAAAGCTGATATGGATAATATTAACACTGTTTTAAGGTTTCATGGTTTATAATATTTAAATATAAATATTTTGATTTAAAAGAGTGTCCATGGAGTTTCTTGCCCGTTCTTCTCCATAGAAATGTACGCTAGGGAATGGGCAACTACAGTACTTCCTCAAGTTATTATGCCTTGTGACTGTGACTGTAGCTTTGATTTTGTATTTTTGACATTCAAAAGTTCCGTAATGGTCTAATTGAAATAAATGATTTGAGTTTGAGGTTGAATTTAACATCATTTCAGCCGAAAGACGTCCACTGCTGGACATAGGCCTCCCCCAAGTGTCATTGACCGGTCCCATGCGACTCGCATCCAACGGATTCTCGTAATCTTCACCAGTTCAATCGTGGATTTCTTCCGTGATTATTTTTTTTTCTACAATTTTTTTTGGGAGATCAAACATAATAATAATCACGAAAAATATCCCGTAAGTGAAATTTTAAGTTTAATTATACTAAGTTTATTTTTAACCAAGTGATTTATATGAGTGTCTCATTGGTCTAGGTCTTGGGGTTGAGGTTAGCGTCCAGTCTAACCGGATGCAGCTGAATACCAGTACTTTACGTGAAACGACTGCCTATAATGTGACTTCCAGAACCCATTTGGTACTGGTCAATATGATACCCCTTGGTACTTATTACAACTGTCAAAGACCAACTGCAACAGGTTAACGTGCTTTCCGAGGCACAGTAATAACAAATTGTTCTTTAAAAATACTGCGATCAATTAATTGCAATTGTGGTGCTGATCATTCATCATCATTCCTTTCATCGTGAGCATTAATTTTATGAGTCACTGTATTCAATCTGTGATAAAATCAGAGATTGACAATCACCTACCGTTTGTTTTAGCTTACCAACAGTTTAATTTAGTTCATAAGGGAATATGTATTAACTACTGTAAAACTCATCATGGACTCTATGACTCGAAGAGTTTAGGAAATATCTTATTATCATCTTTCCGCTGAGTCTACGATGAGTCCGTCTTCTAATGCCTTGTTGTTACTGCTTTCATTTTCAGGCAGTCGATGTTTTATTGTGCAGCTCTAATCTGCTGTTTCAATTTCTTTTAAAGCATAGATGTTAACAAACTACAGTGTCTCGAATTCTGCCAAATTAATACTGTAACGACGGTAAATGAAAGCGTATGTTTGCACAGCTACTGGAGAAAGGAGACAGAGCGCAGGAATGATTTCACAAGTCCTGTTAAATATTTGAACGATGAAACATACTGCGATATAAGTAAACAAATATGAGTCATGTCACAATCCTCTAACAGTCGTTCAGCTATAGAAAATAAGTCACAAGTACGTAGATCGAGACAAAGCAATCTTACACGTCTAATAAAGGCAGACAGTTGTCATCATGCGGGACAGTAATCAGATTGGGTCAGACGTTGCAAAGTGGCGTGTGAACTTGGTACTTAGCTTGTTGATAGAAACGGGTTGGGTTATTGTAGGGTATGGGTGTGAACGCATGGGTATGAACGAGAATCCGGCTCGAAGTACCAGTTATAAGACAGTAGATGATGGAGAAGTAGTTCTTGTTCATCCAGATTTTTCCAATTAGCTCATCGATACTAACACCTGCACGTATACTAAAACTTTGTTCTAATTTGAGTATTTGATAATAGAAGTACTTCAACTCTTATTATGATGTGCTTTATTAATGTAGCACTAGACATTAAAAATAAAAAAAGAGTGTGACAAGTTCTACTTCGCTTATTCAGAAACCAGAAATTAAAGTCACCAGATTGGAATCCATCACACCCTAATTTTATGACCAACGCAAAAAAACTACGATTTTTTTCTTAATAATTACAATCTAAGCATAATTGAAATCTAAATGTATCTTGCTACCGCCTACTTAAGAAAAAGAGATTTTAATAAACAATGTTTTTTAAATCCCTCATAATGACTAAAGCTATGATTATGACAGTTAAGAACTTAACCTCGCCCACGTCTAAATAAATTATAAGAATACTCTTAGTGATATAAGTTTTAAACGAATAAAGATATAAATTCTGTTTGTTTGTGTATCCTCGTTTTTGAGATAATCTTCAAAACTACAGCACTGATTTGAATAATACTCTTGAGTTGAAGTTTTTATTCTAAAACGTGAGGTTTATGTTAAGAGTATTTTGGGACTTATTTTTATGGGTTTATTTGCTTAAAGATTATGTGATTTGTCACCTGTAACTGTCTTGATGGAGCTTATTTCGACAGGTTTTATCTCTTCGAAGAACTTAGATGTTTATAAGTCATAATCATCTGCCTAACCTTTTCCCTACTAGGTTGGGAGCAGCTGCCAGTCTAACCGGATGCAGCATACTACAGCAGCGACTGCCTATCTGACCTCCACAACCTAGTCAGTACTGGGTATACGATACCCAGTGTTGCGTTCTGTTTATTAACATTGTATACACGTCATGACTTTACGATGAATAAATTATTTTTCTTTCTTTCTTCTTTCTTTCTTTCTTCTTTCTTTCTTTCTTTTATACCCCTTGGTAATACTAGTAGTCAGACTTTCGGACCACTGATTACCTGTAATGACCTTTATAAGTCATGTAGAGATATTTTTTGTTTCTGTGAATTAGATCACATTGTTACGTTCACAAACAGTAATTTTAAGAGGTTACGAGTTGGAACCATATCTACTATACTCTGCCACCCTGAGTTAAACCAAAAGCATAGAGGGTTAAAAAAAAACAGAAACAACAATAAAAACAAACCAACTCACAATCAATCTTTGAAAAACTCTGCACCGAGCGTTCACTCAAAAAACATCACAGATATACATAACTATCAAACACAATCCATCAATAACATTTCTCCTATATTCCTATTTTATCCGACAGAGGGAACCCCGATACGACAAAAGCTAACAGGGCAAAATAAACAAACATGATGCTGATCCCAAGCATCAAATTACGAGATATTGTACTCTCGACGAATGTGCTTTTATACTACTATAGGCTATAATAGTTTTGGTCTCAAATGACATATCTTTTTAAGGCGAAATCTTTGCGAAATCATATTTCTTTTTGAGTGATGGCGTAATCCGTGGCAGGTTGGTTTTAGATGTCGTGAGAGTCTGTGTCGACTGTACTAAATGTTTGCTGAAGTCAAGGGTTTTGCTAGGTAATGTCAAATTACTCATAAACTGTATCATATCGTTTAAAATGTAATAGAAAGACAGACTTATAGTTTTTATACTAATAATACATAATCATCATTATTTCTAGTTTGTGACAAAATTTTTGATTGAAAAGAGTGTCCATGGAGTTTCTTGCCCATTCTTCTCCATAGAGATCTACGCTAGGGAATGGGCAACTACAGAACTTTCTCAAGTTATTATGCCTTGTGACTGTGACTGTAGCTTTGATTTTTCTTTCAATTTTTTGACATTCAAAAGTGCCGTAATGGTCTAGTTGAAATAAATGATTCGAGTTTGAGTTTGAGTTAGAGTTTGAGTTCAGCCGCAAGACGTCCACTGCTGGACATAGGCTTCTCCCAAGTATCGCCATATTCAATTGGAAGATGTTGCATTGGAAGACCTTCCAATAGGTTGACCGATGATGTTGTGAAGGTTGCGGGAATCTAGGTGGACCGATGACCTGGTGAGGGCAGGGATGTGAGTCGCACGGGATAGGTATAATAATTTAAAAATTAAAAATCATAGGACGTTATTTTTAACCGTTCATAATGATTGCAATAATTCCTACTATAGTGTATTACAATAGTGTCAGAGTAGACGATCATTGATTTCATAATGATCAAGTTCTGTCAAGTTTTGACAAGTTTGTTAATTGTATTAACATAATGGCGCCATTATGACTCTTCACTGACACTCCATTGAAAGAAATGTCATAGAATGATAATCTCGTACATGAAATCTGGCACAAATAAAGGTTCGCATTTAGTAGTAGATTTCGAAAACCATTTGTACGAATGGTTTTATAATAATGACAATACGAAAATGCCATTAAAACACAATTTTATTACGAGACCATCGACCGACCATTGTGAATTTAGCAGATTACGAACTTTAAGCAAAATGACAATGAGATGAGAGTGGAATCGTTATGCATTGACGAATATATTAAAATAGCAGAATTAGGCCCCTGTGACATTGTCTCAAGTATGGCTAAGTTATAAGCTGAGTATGAGTTAATATAGTGATACTATAGGTATTATCCAGTACCAACTGGGTTGTGTAGGTCAGATAGGCAGTCGCTCCATGGTAAAATTATGATATTCAACATAGTTGGGAAAAGTCTAGGCAGCTGATGATGTTACTGCTACTTTTAAGTTCACAAGATTTATGTCAGCTACTTTTACAGACAAAAAAAAATAACGGAAAATTTCAGAAATACTGTTTCAGTTCACAAATTATCTGGTACTACAATACTTCTACAAAACCGACAATTCAATCACTTAATCTCCATTAAGAGGGTTGTTAAACTCGTAACCTAAACCGCAATACTAGCCAAATGTTTGAACTGGAAGCCACCCCTTATATCTCCGGAAAAGCTAGAAATACGAGCGAATACAGGAGACAGAATAAACATAAATAGAAAGCACGAGTGTGCTGAAATACATATCAATATGAGCAAAAGATGGATCGGCCACAAAGGATCAAATAAAAACTAAAATAAACGGAATAGATTCGCTTAAGGGAGTGAAGATAGTTGTATGTCATTTTGTTTTGATATATTCAGTTACGTCATCGGTATTTTGGTGATGCTGTATGACACTGTCAGAAGCCAGGATTTTACTGAGGTATTTAGTCAAAAGTTTATGAAAACTGAATTGATAAGCGATAGTTCCGATTAAGGGGGATGCTCAAAGATAGCCCGAAAAATTTAAAATTTCTTACTTTTTTTTGCAATTTGCAGGGCAGTGCCAAGTTGTATGTTGATAAACGTATTGGTCGCGACTGTAAGACGTACTAAGTTACAGAATTATAATCATCGATACAACCCTCCAAGTTCATAAGAGTCGATGAACGAATTTTTCACGGTCAAAGTCCTTATTCGAGTTTTACCAACGGGGAGGGTGACCACCCTGATGCTTTACCTTAAGTTTACACCACAAAAGATCAATCCAGCCCCCGTATTCAGAAACGTACGAAAGGAATTTCGATTCGACAAGTCGTATGTCTATCCATTTATGGCATAGCCAAAACGAGCAAGATAGACGTATACGACTTTCCGAATCAAAATCTAATAGTAGCGTTGTGAGTACGGAGTCAGAACAACAAGTGTAGTTTGAATATTCAAGGTGAACCAAATTAACTTTGTAGATGAAATTATATTTACGCTGGCGACTCTTGAACTATAACTGCATAAAACTGACTTTGTTCTTCTTAGTTAAATAATATTCTTCTAAAATATTCCTTACCGAGCATAAGTTATCCCTCCAGAGGTCATTCGCATTAAATCTGCAAAAGCAAAAAAAAAAAATTTGAATATTTTTAAACTACGACAAGTAGAGTGTTTTTTCTAAGTTTTGAACTCGCTAAAACTTTAATGCACAATAGTTTTTTAAAATTCAAAGCCTCAGGTAGTCCCAAAGTTTTTTAAGAGACCCTTTAGATCCGTTTGGGGTTAAATTCGCTTTTACGGTAAATCGGTTCGCCGAATAAAAACTCCTTTGAACTGGTAGAAAAAAATATTTTTTCGATTATTCGTGACCTGTGTTTTGTTCAAAAAGATTTAACAGAATATAAAAGAAATGGGGATTTAAGAGTGTGTGTTTTTTTTCGTATAGTGGATTAAGTTTTATATTAAGTTATCAAATGGGATGTGAGCATTTTTTTGGGTGTCAGCCAAAAGGTAATCTCTAGAGCTTTTACTTCCCCAGTGAGCAGGATGTTTTTTCTTTTTTTTGCAAACAATGTCATTGGCATTGACGTAACTGTAGCTTGTTGTGACATTTATTGAATTTTTAAATACATTTTGGACTAACTGAATACGAAGACCGATCTTACATTTAATTTTTATTTAGAAATTGAATTGTAAGAACTAAAATAACTGAAATGAAGTTCTTTGATAATATTTGATTTCGTATAATAAAATAAAGAGCTTTACTATGATTGAAACAAAGATTTAGAGATTTAGTTAAAAATACATTTTCAGGGCGAAAAGTGAATTTACGTTTTCATAATAGAGCCTAGCCAAACAAGATAATATAAAATCTGAAATGTATTTTCAAGACATAAGAAAGACTTTCTAAAGCTGATAAGTTATTATTTTAAAGGTCAACTTTATCTCTTAGTGCAATTACTTATTCAAAAGTAAAGTAAAGTTTTTCGTCCATAAACGATACGTTACCGTTAACTGTTGTTTTTATTAAAACATCAATATTATTAACAGTTGTTTTTTCAACGTCGATAGATTTCAAAGAGAAAATCTAGCCCTAACCGCTTCGTAACGTTTATTTTTCCCTGATATCTCTCTTCTCTCTCTCTCTTTTATTCAACCTTTGGTTTCTTCCAAATCTCTCCTTTTGATTGGTATAGTTATCCAGTTTCTTCCTAACTTAATCAGGTCGTCCATATATCTAGTTGCACTTACTAATTTATACTAATATGATAAAGCAGAAGAGTTTAACAAACTCTTCTGCTTTATCATATTAGTATAAATTAGTTTGTTTGGTTGAACGCGCTATCCTCAGGAACTACCGGCTCCAATTGAAAAAATATTTTTGATTTGGATAGTCCATATATTGAGGAAGGCTATAGGTTATATAACATCACGTAGGAGCGGAGCAGCAATAAGAAATGTTGCAAGCGGGAAATTCACGCGAACGAAGTCACGGGTAGAAGCTAGTATTAGAGATAAAGTTTAGAAGTTTATATGTTTAAAATCTCTGAAACAACTAAGACAATTTCAAAAGTATTTTCACTGATGGAAACGACATCATTGCCGCGTTCCCAAGATGGCTTGTAAAGCGGGAATCACGGGTAGAAGTTAGTTCTCAAAATTCCAGACTCCAAAAAAATCCAAAGAAAAACTCTCTCCAACAATGCATATTTCTCTTTACAAAAGCCAGTTCAAGTAGAGTTCAGTTTTAATAAATTCATTACAGAACCATTGGTATAAATCATACGGCAACATTAGGCTGCGCGGGCACTAGACTGTAACGATCACGGCGACGTTAATGGTTGCAGTGGTGAGTTGCGGTCACGATTAATTCTGGGGCTGTGTTTAGGTGTGTTGTGAGATGAAGATGTGGTGTTGGGATTTAGTTTGGTTATTAGGAGGTGGATAAACTGTAAGTCATAATATACGTTCTGTTGTTGAACAAGACTGTTATTTTTCAATGGTCTGCGACAGATAAGAAATAAGGAAAAAAAATAGCCAACTGACTACTAGCCAAGTAGCTATACCGAATATTTATTTCGGTAGCAAAAAAGCTTATTTTACTTATAAGTTATTATATTTATTTGAATGTTTTCTTACTAGACTAATCTTCGAACAAGATTTTTAAATGAGACATTTCGTAGGTACATTGAAAAGAAAATACTGATTCTGTTCATTTTTTAACGTTTCATATTAAAAATGGCAATCCTAGCACTATAATACAGGGTATAAACCACCTCATCACGAAGCCGTCAACCAAGCATTCTGTACATCAAACTTAGCACCTTTACGGAAACATCATTGCTGGTAAACGACTTTTTTTTGGGGTTAAAAATCAAGTTTGCTGACAGAACTCAGCGTAACACAAGTTTAAGACATTGTGCTGATTCATGGATTGAATAGTACGGGGATCGTTGAGGTGTTATGAATCTTACAACTAAAACTTATATTAAAAAAAAAACATGTCAACAATTTGTAACTTTGACCCTCAATACCTCCATAACTACAAACAAAAAAATGATCGCAATGATGGGGAGAACAAGTGGTTTTCGGATTCGTTATATTGTCTTAGCCAAACTAGTAAACTACTCACCATCGATTTAAAAAATCACCAAACGCAACCAGAGAAAAACGCTCAATTACACCTCTGTGGACAAGACACCTAAACAAAAAGTGTACCGAGGAAGAGATCACGACCGCAGTACCGCCATCACAAAACGTGATACACTAACAGAGACGCAGTCACGATGGTTTATTAGCCGATCCCTCTTTATAAATCGACAGTTAAATATTTATTACTGATATTACTGAAGATTGCTCTATCAATGGCGGTGTTGTTATACCGGAGCGAATTTTTCGCGATGAAGTTATGAAAGCCAATTTTACCGGCGAAGCTGGAAGCACTAACTGAATCACATTTAAACGGCGTTCAAGAGTTGTCAGTGTTGATCGTTTTCACCTTCCTGCCTTTGCTCTATTCTACTTGGGGTCAGAGCAACAAGTTTTATTCTTTTACTAGCGAATGCCCGCGGCTTTGTCCGCGAACACATCACTATCACTACATATTATAAAACAAAGTCTCCCGCCGCGTCTGTCTGTCCCTATGTATGCTTAGATCTTTAAAACTACGCAACGGATTTTGATGCGGGGTTTTTTTATTAGATGGAATGATTCAAGAGGAAGTTTCTAGTGTATAATTTTACGCAGGCCAAGCCGCGGGCATCGGCTAGTTTTAAATTAAAACCTTTCTCGAGAACCACCATATCCATTGGTGAAAACAGCATTAAAAGGGGTGCAGTCGTTTTTGAGTTAATCGTGAACATAAGTGGTGATTCTCCCCTGTCATCATTACTTGTTTCTCTTTTATGTCTTATAGTAGTTGTCAGTGTTAATATTCTTCAGTAAGTATGACACTTACAGCTGTATTAATGTGCTAATCAAATTTATTTATCAATGGAAACATATTATTGGCCCTGAGAGTTTCAAGATTTACGTCTCCATCAGCTAGCTCTTATTCATTATGCAGATCATATAGCTGAAGAATAAAATGAAAGTTTGAAATAATTATTTTACGTAAAAGGTCGATCCAATGTGTTAGTTTTTTTTTTATACAGCTCTAAGCTTTATGGTATTTTTGGTACTTATGGATATTTATTTCATTTTAGTGTGTTCTCAAATCTAAATCTTTACTTCAATGAAAGTATTTGAATCTTGCCAACAAATCTTACCTACCATATTACGTAAATTATTAATCAATTAAATTCACGAAAGCAAAATCAATTCTTAAATTCACTACAATATGTGATTCTTCCCAAAAAAATGTTCCTTGTCCACAGCCACTTGACTCCGGAAACGCATTCATAAAATCAAAGTATTTCTGTTACGGTACTGTGTAACAAGTGGTCTAACATTAGTCACGTCTAAAGAATAACGGTGTAACAATGTCTTAAGAAGACGAGAAATACTGACCACTTGCTGAGAGATTTCTGTACACGGCATTGTCTTTGTAACATCGGGCCAGTCTCAATGGCCCTTTGGAACGCCAACTTCGATTTGCGTTTGTAAAACTCTAAATAAGAAAACATGAACCTTATTTTGTTGTGCCTGAGATTGGATATTTGTAAGTGCTGTTTTATGAGCAGTACAAGCAAGGTTGTCAGAAACACTTGTACATGTCATAGTTGTCTGTTAATTTGGAATGTTGAATGAGGTTTTTTTTTTTTTACAATACGCGGAAAGTTTTGGAGTGTTCGTACAAAAAGGTTTGTTATTTCTGTGTTGATTGCTGTTTTGTCTTTGCTTTTTTTTGACCCACTTCTTCTTAAAAAGGAGGAGGTTATATATATTCGGCGCTTGTCTTTTTTTCGCCTAAATTGTTTAGTAGAATGACTCTTAATTATTTTGGAACCTTTTAATTCGATGTTTTGGGATCCGAACAGGGCTTGATCGACGTCTTATGAATTATTTATGATAGATAAACAATCATTTGGTTGGAATTTTTCAATAATTGCATGACTGTATTTTTTTTGCTTAAATAATTTAAAATTATTAAAAAAAAGGTTGTCATTTAATAACAGATAACATATAAACTAATGCAGTTTTAAGAAACATGTTTTAGTCACTTTTAGTGACTAGTGCCTATACATGTAAATTAACAGAATTATCAATTACTCAGACGTTCAAGTACTTTAAGTAAAAATATATCCGAGAAAAAAAACCTTTTGCCTTCCCGTGAAGCAATCAAAATTAAACAAATAGAAAAACCTATTCAGAATATTATAATGGTGTCAATTCTGAAGAGTCTTTTAGAAATTCACTGCAATAATACCTAATCATAGTGATGGGTTGACATTCCACCACTTACAAGCAAGCTAATCAATAATGACCCCTATTTCAATGCAGTAATTGTGAGGGATAGTAAGCAGAGATTATCGCCAAATGCCTTAGGCGATACCAATAATATTTACTCGATAGCTGCTTGAAAGTTCGTATAATAACAGCTCATAATATAAGCAGCGATAACAAAATATCTTTAGGCTAATTTCTTGTGTCGATTGCACAGATTATATTGTGGTGAAATGGTGACGAACATAGTATATGTTCGGTTTTTAGATGGTTATACAGGATGTAAACCACCTCATCACAAAGCCGTTAACCAAACATTCTGTACATCAAACTAAGTAACTTTACGCAAAAAGTAGGCCTTTGTCCCAGCAGTGGGAACATTAATAGACTGATAATGATGATGATGTTTTGTAAAATTATGTGTACTCGAATCACATAATTTGTCTGTTGCACTCGACAACATTTCTCTTAAATAACATTTACTCTTAGGCTGGAATTATCTAATCTTATTTTAAACTTTCTATTCATCTAAAAAGAAAATTAATAACCCTCTACAAAAAAGTATAAAAATATAACCTCTACAAATCCAGGTACATAAAATGTGTTTTCTAATCACGTACATCTTGTAACATATATTAGATACAAATCTATGGGCCCAAAACTTTGTATCGAATACTAATAAGCTGTTAGAAAGGGATGGCTTCAAAGGATATCTGCAGCCACAGGGTAAGCCGGTTAAAAGTTATCAGTTTGGTTGAAATCATTAATGTGTTTAGCTGTTTAGAGAATTAATTGATGTTTTGCATTGAGAATCAATTACACGTTAACAAGTTTAAATATCTGACAGTGTAAACAAAGCTTTTTCTGTGAGATTTTAAGTTAATTTAATTGCACTAATTAGATACTTGTGCAGTCAATAAGTGATATAAGTGTTTGATTGTACAGGGTTGTCCAAAGAAAATGTCATAAATAGTAGCACCAGGATTTTTTCTGTGTCCTGGATGCATTAAAAAAAATTGATGATTATTTTAATGTTACAGGTAGTTGTTCCGGATCTGGCCCGGAATTACCATACAAATATTAGTTCGGGATTCGGGGTTCGGGGTGAGTTCAAGTTAGTTCGGGAATAGAACCCGTGACATGCAGCGCAGTAGGTAATTGATCAGCCACTGCGCTTCCGGCAAGTGGTTATTGAATGTCATTTTATTCTGATTTTTAATCCAATAAATTTGAGTAGTAATTTTCATTAGTTCAGTTCAGTACTTTAAAAAAGTCATGAAAAAAAAGGAAAATAAGACAAACTAGCAGTATACACTTTAACAGCCATTGCTGTCTATCGATGAAACTCGCAAAACGTTAACCAATCATTTCCGTCCCCATCATTCGCGGCGATCCTTCAAATAATTCCCAGACAATCTTCCACTATAGAATCAATTGACCGGCAGTAATGAAGACATTACTGTCTGTTTCGACCGACTATCGACACTCGATCGAAGATAATCGCTACACGATCGCTTGTCCCGTTCGCAGAATGACGCGGCCATTTTGGTAATCTGTGTTTTTTTTTTGTAATAAGTTGTCACTGGCCGCTATTAGTTTGTTATTAGTTATTGTTGTTTTTTTTTGTCGATTTTTTGGTGATAGAGTAATCATTGAGGGATTGTTGGAGTTTTTATGAGGGACTTAGATTGAAAACATACCTAAATGTATTTTCATATATTTGGAAAAAACTTTAAATGCCAATTTAATTTCCAGTATATTGAAAATTCAGTAAGCGTACGCATAATCATCAGCATATAATTATCTCAGTAGCACGACACATGTGTCATCCCTGTGAGAGATATAAACTCCTAATAAAGCCCGTGCACTCCGCGATACCCGCAACGTTCAAAATTTGGTTTTAAGCTGGTTTCCTCAAGATGTTTTCCTTTACCGTTTTGAGACCTTCGATAAAGTTAAAACTCTATCATCATCATCATCATCAAAATTGGTAGATGCCACATGTCTTCGAATTTTTGGTTCTAGGACATGCTGGTTTCCTTACGATGTTCTGAGAGCAGTGGCGATGGAATAAATTATACAAAGTAATGCGCCTGCTTGGGTTCGAACCCACGAATTACTGCTCGTAAGTCGGGACCGCCACCATTGGGTCACCGCTGCTCTCAAACTTTTCATCGCATAGATAAAAAGACATTGCCATTTTAAGCCGAGACAAGTTCTCACAGCCTTAAGTTACCAATTCAATTACGAGGGGACATTTTTGTTTTCTGTATCTAATTTGCCGTGGGAAAAAAAAAAACATGTCTATAATTTCACATATTCTAACTAGGATAGTTGGTACGTGCTAGTTATATGATTCTTATAAGGTAAATTGGAACTACCTTATTGGGATACGCGTAGTAGAAGATGGGTATCAACTTCTACTAATTCGTACGGTACTTCAACTTTGCATTTTACAACTTCATGTGTAAAACTTAATAAATGCTTCTTAGATATGAATAATAAATATAATTTAAGACCCCTGTGATTTCCGATAGGTAAGTCAGAGATGTACTCATTTGCCTAGCATTTTCCTACTATGTTGGGGTCGGCTTCCAGTCCTACCGAGTGCAGCTGAATGCCAGTATTTTACATGAAGCGACTGCCTATCTGACCTTCACAACCCAGATAGTACCGGGTAATATAATACTCCTTGGTAAGACTGGTTGTCAGACTATTTTGGGCCACGGACTACCTGACGACTGTCAAAGATCTACAAATGACAGCTAGGGACGTGCTTTCCGAGGCATGGAGGAAACTCGGTATGTAATGGGTGGTCATCCATCCACAGACCAACCTAGCCAAGCTCGACTTTACCTTAACATTTATTTCATTATTAAAAAAATGTGCACATAATGTACAAAGGCGGACTTAATGCCTTGGGACATTTTCTACCAGAAAGATCGACTCGGGCGGCTGTTATTATTTAGCCACGAGTTTCTCGAGTCAGAGATGTACTATCTGTAGTAAATACACATTTGCCGTTATGTTTAAGTCTCATGTAGTAGAGGAATGAGCCTATTGTTATCAAACAGCTACACTTCGAAATATAACTGACACTAGTCGATCCCGGAATCGAACTCAGCACCTCATCTCAGCAGTAGCATTTGTGACTGTTTGAGATGCGATCTTTAACTGTTTTGTAAACTACAAGGACCACTAAATATTACTTATCGATACAAAAAAAACAATTTAAAAATTAAAAAGGGGAAATCATCGACACGACGAAGAAGACTTATCGATGCTGATACTGTAAGCTGCATCATCCCACTGCTTGAAAAAGCAGTCTCCTCATGAGTCATCAAACATTTGCAATATTAAAACTGTAACACAAAAAACCCAACTAATCAATCAAACGCCTCCAATAAATCCAAGCCTGATCAAAAACCATTTAACAGACATAGAATCTCCAACCAACAGTATGAAAATGCACTTAGAAGGCTCTCAAAGCATTCTTCGTTTAAAAGTATGTTAAGCACACATACAGACGAAACTAGGCCTATTAATAAGCCGTCAGTATTGTAAAAGAAATTAGACAATTCATTAATACTCATTGTCAAGTATGAGTCAGCATTTGGGAAGATACATTTCTTCTTGTCCTACATACCAGTGTGTTCTGAGACAAATGTCTTTGTCTTGTATGTATTGCTAGTGATGGAAATGATACTCACACAATTGTTGAGAGTTCGAACTCATAAGAAGATTCAAATCCAAAGAGCAGTGGAGAGGGTTATGTTTGGAGTTAAAAAAAACTATTTTAGACCTCATGAGAAAGCTCGAAGTTACCTCAAAGGCAATGAAAAAGCCGACGATAAAAGTCCAACACAAGAACCGCAGGAGAACCAAATTAACTGATAGCACCCTAAGACAAGTTACAACTTGATAGTAAACGGGGCACATTGCTAGAACAGATGGCCAATGTAGGCCCCCCACCCAGAAGTGAAGATCATGAGAATTCTGGATGCAGACCGGGCAGTTTTGACAATGCTTGGAGGTATACATTTTCAGGAGTGAGTCCATGACCTGATGAAGACCATGAATTTTGGTGATGCGAAGAACTTGAAGCCATTCTTCAGCAGCGTTCAATAGTGCAGGCTTTTAGCTCAAATGATAATGATGAGTCAATGATTGTAGCTAATGACAAAACATATTAACAAACTCATGCTCTTGGTATTTCCTCCGTTTCATACGAGTATTTTGGCACTCATTACCGTTTGTGGTTTTCGAAATTACACTCATTGTTGGTTTAGTTTAGTCATTGAAGAGGTAATCATTTAAATGAATGATGTGGTTTTTTGGAAATTCTTTTACACACTGGTAACGATGTGTTAAGTTATTAATCATAGTCTTGTGTCATTGTGTTGAAGAGTTTTTGTTGTAGTAATTTATTCCAAGAATCGTTTTTGGAGTAAATTAGGAGTTCGCCTCGGCGTCCGTTTAAGAAAAAAACATAATTTTAATAGATTTTTGTATGACGGCAATTTGTGCCATTAAACAAGAATAAAGATTAGTCATTCATAATTTATCGTTTTCGGGAAGGATTTCGATTTATACAGCAGATGTCAGAAGCGTGACATCAAACGAAAAGTTAGTACAAGTTTATAGATAACCAAATGACTTCATTTGGATTCAAACCAGACTTCGTGTCGTTAAATCGTGTGTAACTTCCAATTCAATCCCATTCATTCCTCTTTACTTAATGTTGGGTAGTCTTGTAAAATATTGGAGATTAGAAAACTTAAATGATAAAGAAACAAAATTTTTCATGAGAATCTTAAATCGTAGATTATAGCCCATTCGCAAAATACGCGCTTTGACGTGGAGTTGCGGACACCCAGGCCTTTAGACAATACAACATAAATAAGTTAGAATATCCCTTTTTAATATAAAATAATAACTGTTGAGACATCGTCTCTTTGATATGGTTTAGACAGGTTTTCTTCAAACTAATTTTTGTTTATGCTGAGGATAGATAATTATAAGCCTTGATTAATTAAATAAATACTAAAGCGGAAGCGGAAAGGGGGAAATCAACCTTTGGGAACGTACCAGTCCTAACTTAGATCATGGTTTATTCTCTATCCTTGTACCATATCCGTTCATCCGGTAATGCGTGAAAAGGTTTCGGACAGAGAAAGTTACTTTCGCATAATTCTAATATTAGTAAGGTCACAAAAACACGCCATATTTGGTTCAAAGTTTCGTCAACTGATTGCTATGTACATTTTTCAAGATTCTTCTGTGCCTTTATGCCATTGAAGGACCAATAATGATCTATGTGAGAACCAGTCTAGCGCCAAATATAAAAGTCTGCCTTTGCTTTCTGAAAAGGTTAGGTAGGTACTCTTCAAATTAAATGGTTCAAAGGCAAGCCCAAGAGTTAACAGGTCAATTGAAGAACTCAAAATACGTCAAGGCAAATGCAAATTAAGTTAACCTTAACCTTTTCAATTCACCGAGCGTTAACTCCGAACAAACGAGATCTTATTGAGTTAGTATTTAAGCTTAAGATTTATTCAAAACAGTACAGCCGTTTGCTGGCGCGTTTTTCATACAAATGAGAAAGGATCCAATGATTCTAATAGAAGGTTGTATTGGAATATTGGTTTTTTGGTTAACTTTTTCTGTGTCGTTGAGTGGGTACATAAGGTTCTGGAGATACATTTCTTGTTGGAATATTTTGCGATGTCTAGTTTTTTTTTTCTTGAGAGTAACTAACGTGACCTGTGAAGATGGCGGGACGAGCTTGACGCAGACAGGCGGGATTAGTCCTTACTAGCTCATAACAGAGAAGAAAAGTAAGCAGAAAGAAAATCACAGTGTACTGTATGTATGTTTATCTTTTACTTTACTACAACTCATTCCATTACTTTTACTTTATCATTATTATCATCATTCTCATCTTAACTCATTCGAGGTCATTGCAGCTTAAATCTTCTTCTTCCATATTTCTCTACTACTCACTATCTCATCAGATACCAACTCTTTTATCAGATCGTCCTTTATACTGTCCATCCATCGTTTCTTTGGTTTCTAAATTCATTCATTCCATTCCTTCTAGTCCATTAATCAAAACGCCTTATTCATTTCGTTCACCATGAAACTGATTCTCATTACAAACCCATTCTTTCCCAGCTCCTGCATTTCTAAAATCACCCTGATTACCATATGAATATTCTCGTCTAGCAACTAAAAAAACATTAGTCACATCCCTGGTTTTCAAAGCTACACAGATTATTTCTACCGCACCGCCTTTGGAAATAGCCGTTTAGTATTCAAAGAGCACATACTTCATAATTCCCTTGCTGCTTAATACGGCCCCATACTCGACCACCGCGATTCAAAACCAGATTTGAAGATCTTCCCTACCTCTCTTTTATCTATAGATTTTTTGTTGGATAGGTAAGCGGGTATAGCTAACGAGGGGTCATGTGGTACTGGATGTTTTATCTCATACTTGCCCTCTTCTCTTTGTTTCATGAAAACGTGATATAAAAGATTAACTTATTAGTATTCGGGGGAGGGTTGAGATCGGTCGGCTCAGATGGTGTGTGAAACGGTTTGAACTTAGCGGTATGACTAAGTCTTATTTAGGTTTGTGTCAATATGTTTTGGCTATTCAAATTTTGTGGGTTTGTCTTTGTGGAATCTTTGACTGGGATCGGAATTGTTTGATTCTATGTTTACGTTAGCTTTTACGTTATTAGGCTACCTCTGTTGGTCTACTTAAGATAATCTTTTATGAAACTCAAAGCTAGTCTTTACCTTTTTTCTCTTCGAGAATCCTTGTGTTATGTTGATAAGGGAGTTTTTTACGTTCTAAAACTTCTTCAAGAATCAGTTAACTTTTCTAAGATGCTCAGAATTATCTGTTAAAATGTCTATCTCGAGAATCTAGCTCATTTTCGTATTTTACGCTATTTTTTCTACTCCTGAAATTACTTAGACATTTTAAATTATCATGTAATTATTGTATACAGTAACAGCCACGTCGGTAATTATCCGTTCGCGTTAATTGCTAAGAACATTTAATTACATACACGTGTGTGAAACTTGGACAATGAATACAAAAGATCCGAAAGCATTCACGTATGAGAGCTGGATTTAATTTTTAATTAAATTAACACCTATAAGCTAAATGGAAATGTATGTACGAACAAAATATATGGTATGAAAATTGTTTCTGAAGAATAAGATTCTATGTGTATGACTGTTAAAATCACACGTTGGTAAGCAGAATTCACAAAATCAGAAGTAACACATTTCGATTCGATTCGAAAAAGGAATGGAAAAAGAAGACATGGTGTGGAATCCTAAAAAAAAAATTGGGAAAGGTGCAGAAGATACTTCTTAGAATTTTAAAAGTATTTCATGCAATTGAGTACAATTAACGAACCCCGATAAGTGAAGCTGCTGAAAATAAAACAAAAGAAAAAAACTTAATATAAATGTAAATTAGTTCGCCCAGTTTTTTAACACGTTGTTCAATGTTCACCGAACCTTCCAATATTGTCCCAGATTGTTACCGAACCCTCCAATAATGTATCCACCTTAATAGGTTCCTAAACTTCGCCATCATAAATAAAACGTGCTTCGGAACTTCGATCTAATGAAAGAAATAAAGTACTTTAATTGCATCTTAAAGATGGACGAGAAATTGCCCGGTTCTCGAATATTACTTTGAGTCCAATAATTTCCGATCCATTAGTCTTTACAGACTCTTATTAATTCTTGAAAAGTACTTTGGGAGTACTCAAATTTGTATTGTCTAAGTTTGGCTTTGAACTGTTTTTGTTAAATTCGATTTCTGTGAATCTGGGAGGAAATAAAACGTTTATCTAAATGTACCAGCTGGCTTTCATCCGGTGTAAATTAAAGGAAATAATTGGGACGATTAAGATTTTTTCTTGCGTTACGAGAATGGTAAATGACTTCATTTGACATGTGATCGGATATCATAAACTTGGATGATGTTAATAGTGGATAAGTAAGGATAATTACTGGCTCGTGGATTTTAAATTGCTTCTTGCTAGTTTTACACTGCGTTAATAACATGTCACTGGAAGATAACTTGAGTAATTGCAGGTTTTTGTTGGCAACATATGGTACTAATTAAAACAATATGGCGATGATCTTACTTTAACAAAATCTGATATGAAAAAGTTGTAAATTGCTCTATTAGTACTTATGCTCTCAGCATTAACACTGATGTTGTAAGTGACATAGCAACTTGTAAGCAATAACAAGTAAAGTGATTTTAGAAGCACAAGTAATAAGAAAACATATTTCCACAAAACGTACAAAAAAAATACGACTCCATTCATATTTCATCAAATACGGCACATAAAAGTAGAAACAACAGCTTGGATAAAAAATAATCTCAATTTATGTGAGGCAAACTGCCAAAGTTTAAAATTACGAGTATAGTAAGCCTATATTTTGAGGTAATCAGAGCAACAACAGAAGTTTTCCAGTAAAGTATCATAGGCGTCTGGGTGTGTGCCCAGAAAATAACCGACGGAAATGGAGCGAGCCCGAATATGTAGTTATTTTTATTTTTCCCAACTAAGTTTGTTTAATATACCTGAAGTAGTAGGCGCAGTTTTGTAACTTGTGGAATTTTCTGTTCGTTGAATTAAAGTTTGTAGATTTTTTTTTTGCAGAACTGTGTGAGCACTTCGGAACATTATGTACTCATGATTAAAGGACAATTGTTTGTACCAATTAATTTATTATGATAAATAATATTAAACTTGAGCAAGCGTGGCCTTTTCTGCATGAAAGTGTCCTTTGCCCTGGGGGTCTAAAATGGCCGATTTAGCAGAACATTAAATGAATCACGTTAAAAAAAATAATTCTAAAAGTCGACTTTACGTACATAGCAATAAAGTCCATTTTAATTTTTTTTTTAAGGTGATTCGTATTATGTTCTGCTAAAGCGGCCATTTTAGGCCCGCTGTTCATAACATAACACCACGCCCATAATCCCGGACTGGTTAGGCAGAGGTGTAGGTACCATATGGTACATCTACATTTTGCCAAGTTTTATTCGATAGGAGGTCAATCAGCATAAAAACCAGTATAATATCAATCCGCCAGCGGTCATTCTAGGCATATTAAACAATTTTATCATATAGAAAAATCAAAAGGAGCATGCTCAAAACTGTCCTAGTGTGTAGACCGAAATATCAGTATCAATGTCGCGAATAAAAAACCCCAAAACACGTCTATCCACTTTATATGCAAAACTACTTTTGTAGTCCGAGGTACCGGAGGTACCGCAAACACGTCTTCAGTGTAAAGCTACCAAATATGGCCGAATCAGGAAGGTTGATGGGGCAGCAAAACACCATAAATAATTTCATGCACTAGGCTGGCGCAGTCATGACTAAACATAGCTTGTCTGCTCTTGTAACAGGAGTAGTTCCGAAAATGCTCCGCGTAGGTTTTTTGCTTTTGAAATTTTCAGTGTGTGTATTCAGGGCAAAATATTTTATGTTTTATTTTTCCGCGTACTTTTTGACATTATTTTGGGTCTGTTATACCCTTGTTTTATTAGGTGAGGATACTTTGGGGCCCAGAATATTGAGAATGACTTTCAATGTTTTGTGTTCCTACACTCACTTTCATCACGATTGACTCAAGGTAAACCTTATGCTAATCTAATACATTTTCACTGTTCTATGATTTTGTCACTGATATGATACTGTTCGTTCAAAATGTTCATAAGATTTCAAATCAATGGAGTAAAAGTATCAAAACAGTTCTCTAAATCTTGACATTCGTGATCTACTTAAAAATAGAGTTGCGCAACGTAAGTACTGGTAAAATAGCTTTTAGCTGCCATTTTGCAAGGTATCAAGAAACAATTTCTACTATTTATAAGCCTTTCTCAAATCAAGAACGCTCATAACAAAATAACCCAAAATTAAACCTGAAATGCTCTCAATTTATCTCTCAAGCAACAGAATTTAACGTAAAACCTTTTATCCGAACAAGGTTCTAGTATTTACCTTAAAGTCTACTCTCCCAGAAAACAGAATGCTCCTCGGTTGAAAAACAAGCGCTAAGATAAATAAAATCCAACCAAATTAGAGCGTTCCTCGTATATTTTCCCCGCAATAAACAAGTTGATCTCCAGTTTCTTTATTATTTCAAACGCTCAGAGTCCGGAAGTAATACTCGGTTGGAAAATAATAGCGGCTAGATAGCCTTAGTACGTGATCCAGTTTAGTTCAATAAGGACTTGAAAGTTCACGATTTTTCCTTTACGGGTGGGACAGAATTCGGAGTAGTGTTAATCAGTGGGGCCATGTTTGTCTCGGCTTCATGTTTTATCTTTATTGAAATCTATTGAAAATGAGATTTTGTGACAAGAATAACATTGGAACGAAGTAAAGGCATTTGATACAGTAATACAAAGATATTGTAGTGCTTTGTGAACGCGCGAAAGAACTTTGTTTATAAACTTCATGCAATTGATTTTTTTTATGAAAAAGTATTGTTGAAGAAAAACAAAATAGCGGCATTCGGTAAGGTAAGGATTGTGACCATACAGCAATAGATTATTCAGTAAAACCAACGACAGCATACTTTTTTGCCTATTCTTCTGCAAAATTGACGATTTTTTTTATTGCATTTTTAACTATGTAATCTATACTAATATTATAAAGCAGAAGAGTTTGTTTGTTTGGTTGAACGCGCTAATCTCAGGAACTATTAGTTCAAATTGAAAAAATCTTTATTGGGTTGTCCATTTATCGAGGAAGGCTTTAGGGTATATAACATCACGTTACGACCATTAGGAGCGGAGCAGGAATGAAAAATGTTGCGAAAACGGGGATATTTTTTACCCATTCGTTTTTCTATGTTATGTGACGCAGACGAAGTTGCGTGGGTCAGCTAGTAATCCAATAAAGAGCAACTATCCTATTACCCACACGAGAGAAAGAAAAAAATTAAACAAGAAACATGGCAGCAACAAAATGCAAACTTTTAGAGATTATTTGATAAAAAAAGATAGCTGTTGATAACCATCTTAGTTCATTTAATTTCAATAATAATAAAGTTTAACAGCAGTAGCAAACATCTCAAAACTCCAATTTGAATGTAAATAATATTGTGCCTAAACCAAATTCGATTAGAATCTATAATAGTGATGTTATACCATCGATACCATTTTATGGCAAAGATTATCAAAACAGATAATTTTTAATACCTATTTTACATGAACAAAACGATGACTCCTCAATTTGGGAGCTTATCTCTGGCATTACGAAAGTTTTATTCGAAACAACTGGTTTGGAGAAGGAATAATTAGGTAAGACCATTTTAGATGGAGCTCTGATGTTTCTACAAACTTGGGTGGAATAGAATACAGCTCTATTCTTCGTCTTTGCGTGTCGATGGACTCATATAATCCAACAAAAGCCAAAAGACTCGTAACAAAGCCAAAACGCACTGGTTCTCCCCGTCAGACGTCATTGCGATTTTTTTTTGTTTTAGACCACACCTGATTAGTTTGATGTAAGTACAGAATGCTTGGTTGACGGTTTCGTGGAGAGTCTGTTTACACCCTGTATAGCCACTTACACAGCTCTTTTGCTGGCTTCGTTTGAATCCCGGGAGGTGCAAGATGGGCAAGAAAGAAAGATGAATATCCAGCAGGGGGGCTCCACACAGGTATTGCATTTGGAACGAGTCGATCATACCCCATTTGGCCAGCTTATTTCTAGTAGCCAAGCTAGACATTTAAAACATAATGTTTAAAACACACACGTTTTAAATTTAAAATTCAGACTTATGTCGGTTTTGAGGGAGGTGTAAGTGAAATCATTACTTTCATCATCATCATCATTTCAGCCAAAAGACGTCTACTGCTGGGCATAGGTCTCCCCCAAGTGTCGCCACATTGACCGATCCCTTGCGACTCGCATCCAACGGATTCCCGCAACCTTCACCAGGTCATCGAATCAAAAAATATATACCTATATAATATAGAAAAATGATTCTCTTGAACGCAGTTAAGATATGCTAATATTTTTGTAAAATCTCTTATTTACGAATAAAAAAAAGGTACCAAGTGATAAACTATGGGTGATTTCGTCATCCACTGCATAAAATGTATAATAAACCAACTTTTATATTTGTAAAAGTGTATGAGGATGTGTGGATAGATGTTTCTTATTATTAAAACTACTCACTGGATTTAGATGAAATTTGGCACAGAGATAGTTTATAGATAACCTGAATTGACACAGGATACTCTTTTTTATCCCGGTAGCATGATTGCGTGCCGGGGTTGCGCGACCGTTCGAAAGAGATAGCGTGGCTCCGGAACATAAAGGGCGAGGAAGGAACATGGATGGGTTTTAGTCAGTAAAAGTCTGACACTCCCTCCCGCTCCGCCCAGAGTGGGAGAAGTAATTTTGATGACTTCCCAACTGAAAAAAAGGTAGGATCATAAAACTTATAATATAATAGATGACATAAGAGAGATCTTTTTTCAGCAGCTTCCATACAGTACAGTCAATAAACCTATAGACAGGTATCAAATTAAATTAGACAAGACACGATCGTTATCATCAAAATCTCTAATTGAAACTTGATATCTGGCTCATTTTGCCTCCTAAACATTTAACTTGTTTACGTGGGCAAAGAATTTTTCGGAATTATGGAGTCAACGCGTTTTATATCAGCATAATTTACGACTTGTAATTTTTAAGTTTTTATAGCTAACAACAGATGTAGTAATATGAGCGATGGTAGTTAGGCAAATAAATACAAGGAATTCCAAGTCTTTGTTGGAGTTAATATTTTTTATTGCTAACTAATTAGCTTAAGATAAGTGAGTCTGTGAATTTTTATGATATTCTTCCGGTGGTAGCTGATATTGGTGTGCCATAGAAGACTAATGATGTTTTGGCTAAAAGCGACACCGAAATGAATGCCAAAGGATATTGTAGTAACATCACTATTTAGTATGTTATGACTGTATGAGTCTACATTATAAAACTCAAGAAGACGGGTATTTATCGCGAATTTACCTTTAATTTAATCCCGACAACACAACAACAACAACTACAACAACAACGCAACAACAACAACGATGCATTATCTATGTCTTGTCTATGGTTGTCGACACTTGCTTAATGGCTTCCTTACTGTGAACCCCGTGTGTGATACTCCTGCTATGTGACCCTGTATAATAATAAACCAAGTCTTCCAACGGTATCTTTTATTCAACTAACCAACAAATAAACACAACATATTTATATGAGTACGTAATTTTTTTCCAAGATATGGAAGAAGTGGTTCTTTGAAATATTTAAGGAAATTCTTATTCTTTATTGCACACAAAATAAAATATAAGCATACTAAAAAATAATAATATAAGAAGGACGGGATTAAGGATAGTATAATAAATAGATAAACTTGATTCATTAAACCACAATAATGTTTTTATGTAACAGTTTCTTATTCAAGAATCAACAATCATTTGAACATTTTTATTCTCAAGTTGTAGGTACAAAATATATTACCATACAAATTATTTTGTTCCTCAGAAAATCAAAACATTATCAAATAGAACAATTTGTTTTCATTTTTTTTTAATAATCAATACGCTTCAAAAATAATTCACATATTTAAACAAATAATAAAAGTAAAATCCCGTAGTATCAGTCGGAATCCCGTGGTATTAACATCAATGTTTGCTGTCAATGAACCTAAATAGCTCCTACCTATTTCGATCACTGTACCTACATAACCTACCCATGACATGTACAATGCCAAGCTCAAACACTTCAAAATAGCGAATTTCAATCACGTCTTCCAAAAACTTGAACGTAGAAGCACACTTCCGACCCAATTCTATAATATAGGAGATAAACGTTAATGCGGGAGCTATCTGATTGCCGTATCATTTGGGTCGTATTGAAAATTCATAACTTACCGAAAGCGGTGAAGGGCCCAACGTTTTAGATAAGGATGTGTGCAATTTACTTTACGTCGTCGTTCAAGGAAATTCTAGTGAGGGGACGGGTTTTAGAAGTGTTTCGAGGTTTTTGTTTTAGAAGTTTGAAATTATCTTTGATACTGGTAAGTTTTGAGAATAGAACATCTGTGTTAGATGTGTATTAATATGCTTAAAATGATGTTAACTATTATCGAATTAAATAGGTAAGTTTTTGTCGCGGAGAAAGTGCTAGGAAACGCTCTGGCGTGATGACTTAAAGGCATTTGTGCGACATCGGAGACAACCGCACGGAGAGAAGAGTGAAAGGCTATTGGGGAGGCTTTTGCTCAGCAGCGGGACAATATGAGGTGTTAAAAAATTAATTGCAAGAATTTCGTGTCCGTACTCGGTATCAAAAAAACAAATATACAGGGTGTATTTCACCTCATCACAAAGCCGTTAACCAAGCATTCTGTATATCAAATTAAGTAACTCTACGCAAAAAATATTGCTGGGAAACAACTTTTTTTTTTGAGGTTATAAATCATGTTTTGTGGTATAACTCAATGTAACGCACTTAAAACATTGTGCGAATGGATGGATTGAATAGTTCGAAGGTCTTGGAGGTGTTAAAAGTTAAAATCTTCCAGTATAAACTTGTATTTAAAAAAAACGTTGTCAAAAAGTTGTAACTTTGACCACCAATATCTCCGTAACTAGAAGGTTCCCAGGTATGGTGTAGAACAAAAAAATGATCAGAATGACGAGGAGAACAAGTGCCTTTCGTATTCGTTAAGAGGTGTTTTACACCCCATATTCCAAAAAAAAAAAAACTTTTTTCAAGCATTTTTAGTTTTTACATAAAAAAAAAAATATTGCCAGTCCAAAGTCTGCAAAATGTGATGGGAAAGTTAGAATCAGCTGTCTACGTTTGCGCTGCCGCAGGGGTGAACGGTGCAGTCAAGTTTTTCGTGATTATTTTTTATTTGTGATTCCAAACAACTCCTCAAGTTTCTTGCAGTCAATTTTTAATACCTTATATTTAATAGCAAAAAGAAGTCGGTTAAAAAAGTTTCAAATGATAATATACAGATAAACTTGGCTGTAGAGCGCTCAAGCACTTACGATTGGCATTTCGCATTTTTAATCTTTTTATTGAATCCAAAGCTTTTTCAGCTCAACACGGATAGATTTTTTCAATAGCACACTTTCCCACATACAAAAGATAACAAAATTTAACCCAAACAGCATTCACAGAACACAACTCAATAATACCCAATTTACTCTAATATACTTGAGTATTCCACACGTCACGTCACTATTAAAACTCGTGGGTAGCTTGTAACAAAGGTTTATCGAATCGTTAGCTACATTTTCGCTTTATCGAATCTTCACATTACGCCGAACCGTGTGAGTAAATAACAATGAGTATTATATTACCTTTTTTCTATTAAGTTGATTGTGTTGGTTTATTTTTTCCCTGTGGCAACACTACAGCTAACAGCTGATTTTAAATCGTCCTTGTAATTTTATCTTAAAATATTGCATTTCTTTGTTTTCTATAGCATATTTCCAATTACTCATCAAGTAAAAACCATAATCATATGTATTTTGTGTTAGATTCACGTAACAAGTAAAAATAAAGTGTTTTATTATTATGTGAATCAGTGACAGTTACCGGCTCAAGGAATTTTTGCATTGTCATCTTGATATCAGGTACAATACTTTACATTCTACTTGCTATTTAATTGTTTACGTGCTCTAATTTTACCATCAATTACATAGTTCACATTTTATTCGGTTACTCACGATACATATTGACTTTTGAAACGTAAACATAACCTTACTTGGTTCGGTGACAGAACCCGCTGCAAGGCTAAATTAATTTTCCCTTTTAAACCTACTCTCTATTCCTCTACACCTACTCTCTTCCAATTTCATTTCTCATCCTTTTCCTAACTAAAATCATGACTCTGACACGTTCCGCCCACGCTCGCCAGGAAGAACTTAAACTGGCTTTGAGCGAACTAAAGGCGTCTAAGCAGTCCTGTGACCAACTAAGTAGGGAATTGGATGACAATGAGAGGGTTCTCTTTGAAGCCCATGAAATAAATAGAAAGTTGAAAAAGGAAATGGGTCAGATATACAATCAATACACTGACGCCATAGAAGACCGGGATAGGCTCCAAGTTATTGTGGACGGGTTCAGCCAGTGTAGCGCTGAGTATGTACAAACTCTAAACCATAAACATCTATTAGAACAACAGCTACATCAGGCTAGGAGTCATATAACAAAGCTTGAGATTGACAATCACAATATCACTGCCTCGCTGAATCAAAGTCTGTTCAGTGAATTGGTGCCTATTGCCCCGTCAATGGTTTCTGCCACAGATCCCTCCCTCACCATAGATTTGACAGGTGAGGATGGTTCCAATTTATGTAGTTCAGTGAGGGCAGTCACCAGTAAAAATAAAATTAAAAAATACATAAAAATCAATAAATACATTGTAAAAACACAAAAAATGGCTAAAAGACAGAAATATTTTATTAAAAATGTTAAATTGAATAGGGAAAGATTCAATGTTTTAAAACAATTAGATATATTGTCATCTAATTTGGAGCAAAGCACTAGGAGGTACAAAATTGACACCGAACATCTGCAATCAAAACTTGACCACCTACAGGAGAAGCTAAGTTCTATGACTAGCAAATATAATACCTCTGAACATGTCATGAGGGAATATGTGTTGGCGATGAATGATTTGGTTAACTCACAAACAAACAACTGTGAGCACTGTCAATCGACTTTACATGTAAATACACCGGACCATTCATTGACAACATGTAATACCACCTTACCGCAGCCAAGTGTTGATTTGTATACTCCTGTGAATAGTTCCCAGAAACAATATAAACAAAGTGTGAATAATGACATTGTAATTTTTTGTGATGAGATTGGAAAAGATCTTGGTAATTTGTTAACAGATGAATATCCAGGACACTCAGTAATAAACAACTGTATGCCAGGATGTTCTTTATATAATATTATGAAAGAAATTATTAAATGTAAGTTTAACGAGGATTCCATTTTATTAATTTTAATAGGTAATAGAGGAAAAGTAAACAAAGGAGAATTGCTTCAGTATTATAGAACTTTGTCAAACTTAAATTTGAGAAAAATTGCATTGTTTACACTTCCCTATAGTAAAAGTTTGCCACAGGAAGAAAATTACTATAGATATAATATTAATAATACATTGCATAATTTGACCATGAATAGTAATGTATTTCACTTAATTGACATAAACAATTATATTGGCAATAATTTTTATTTGACAAAAGATAGATATCTTGTAGACAGGTGCTATCTTACAAACTATTGCAAAAGACAAGTAGCTGCATCGCTATCTTATTATTTTTCTATTACAGCCAAGAACTTGGCTAATCAAGTTGCCTCTGTTAATCAATGCAATATCGAGTTAAATTACTCTGCCAATAATTTGTCTACATTAACTGAATCTATGAATCATTTAAATTAGAAATTGAGACAACAGAGGCAACCTCTTGCAATATTATAAGGAAACCAGATAGTAAATCAGGCGAATGTTTTGAGAGTTTTAATAGTATCAACCTGGTTCATCAAAATATTCAAGGATTATTGAACAAAGAATTAGAAGTAGAACTTTTTTTGAATTGTAACAACATAGATATTCTTTGTATAATGGAGCACTGGCTTAAATGTCACCAATTAATTTTCAATTTTAGCAATCACCAGGTTGGTAGTTCATTCTGCAGAGTAAATGCTATACACGGCGGCGCATTAATCCTAGTAAGTAATCATCTTAAATTTAAAGAACGCAAGGATATTGTAAGCCTATCTGTTGAGCGAACAGTTGAAATAGCCTGTATAGAATTGGAGCAGTTTATCATTTTAAGTGTATATAGACCTCCTTCAGGGTTGTATGATTGTTTTGAAAAGGTAATGGATGAAGTGTTACATAAAATCTGTAGTTCTAAGAAGTCTATAATTACTTGTGGTGATTTTAATATTAATTTGTTAGAAAATTCTGGGTTAAGTACAAAAATTTTAAGCCTGTTTCAGTCATACAATCTTGAAAATATATTTCTCGAGCCCACTAGAATAACCCCTACTACTGCCACTTGCCTAGATAATATTTACACTGATATTATACCCACCCAAAAGGCAATTATTAATTTAATAGATTCAGATCATTGTGGGCAATTGATCACAATTCCTAATGTAAACATGAAAGTCACTAAAAAGGATATCATTGTTAATCCAAAAAGTAAAAATCGCCTGGAAACTTTTAAAACTAAACTCTTATCAAAACTACCACTTTTGTCAGCCAAAGATGATCCCAATCAACACTATAACGATTTTTTCAGCATGTATTGCGCACAATTTGAAACCACATTTGTCCCTAAGACAATCTCGGTAAATAGTAACGCTTCTTTCAATGACTGGGCCACCGTTGGTATTCATAAGAGTCGAAAACGACTTTATGAACTGTATGAAGAGCGGACTTATACTAACACAGTAGAATTTAATTTGTACGTTAAGAATTACTCTAAATTATTTAAAAAAGTTTGTTTATTAGCAAAGTCACGTTACTTGAGTTCAAAAATTAAAAATAGTAGTAATGTGATTAAAATGACATGGAACATTATTAATAGCGAAACGGGAAGGTCTTGCAAGCGAAATAGTGACTACAGCCTTGCTATTGGCGATAATATTCTAAATTCAGACACTCAAGTTGCCACAGCCTTTGAAAATTTCTTTGCAGATATTCCCGTATCGACAACTAAATCGCTTAACTCGTCGCCTGCTGCTGCCGAGTCTTTACTAAGGGAAAACGTTTCAAATTGTGATTCCGAATTTAACTTCCAATATGTCACCTGTACAGATATTATTAAAACTTTTCACACCTTAAATGTTAAAAAGACCGCTGATCTATGGGGTCATTCTGTGGACGTAGCTAAATCCATTATAAACGTTGTAGCTCCTTCTTTAGCTGTTATATTTAACGATTGTATTGACCGTGGTGAGTTTCCTGATCTAATGAAATATAGTAAAATAATACCATTGTTTAAATCGGGTAGTACATCAGACCCCACTAATTATAGACCCATTTCAGTACTACCCACCTTTAGTAAAATTTTTGAAAAATTAATTTTGGCACAATTGCAAAGTTTTTTCAATAAACATAAGTTATTGCACAAAAAACAGTTCGGTTTTACAAGGGGTCGTTCAACTACTGATGCCGGTGTTGAACTTTTAGGACACATTTATAATGCCTGGGAGGACAAATGCGACGCTTTGGGAATTTTTTGCGATTTATCTAAAGCTTTCGATTGCGTTCTTCATGAAACATTAATCAGGAAACTACACCACTACAGAATCCGTAACGCCTCTCTGGATCTTCTTACTTCTTATTTGAGTGATAGGATTCAGAGGGTTGATGTTAACGGGAAAAGATCTCCCGGATCCGTAGTAAAAATGGGGGTACCCCAGGGCTCAATTCTTGGTCCATTTTTGTTTCTTATTTACATAAATGACTTGCCTTACCTCATAAAGGATAATCATGACGTGGTATTGTTTGCAGACGACACTTCTCTTTTATTTAAACTCAAACGTCAGCAGCCAGTTATGGATAATGTTAATAGCGCCCTGGCAAAAGTTGTTAATTGGTTTAATGTTAATAATCTACTCTTAAATGAAAAAAAAACTAAATGTATTAAGTTTACGATACCCCATGTAAGACAAGTGGAAACTACTGTACTAATTAAGGATGAAGAGCTGAAACCGGAAGATAGCACAGTGTTCTTAGGCATAACTTTGGATGCCAAGCTTCAGTGGGGCCCGCATATAAACAAATTGTCGAAAAAACTAAGCTCTGCAGCATACGCCGTTAGAAGAATTCGTGACTTAACTGATTTAGAGACAGCTCGTTTAGTTTACTTTAGTTATTTCCATAGCGTGATGTCGTACGGTATTCTCTTGTGGGGCAATGCCGCCGATATTCAAACAATATTTGTTTTACAAAAAAGGGCAATTCGTTCAATTTATAAACTAAGTCCCAGATACTCCCTCAGAGAAAAATTTAAGGAGATTAATATTCTTACTGTGCCCTCTCAATTTATTTATGAAAACCTTTTGTACGCACACAAAAATATTAATTTGTTTAAAAATACAGTGATATCCACAACATAAATACGAGGAACAAACACAAATTTGTTGTTCCTGCAACGAGGCTCAAAAAAATAGGGGGTACGTTCAGATGCCAATGTGTACGTTTTTACAATAAACTTCCGAGCCATATTCAAGCACTAAGCCTGAATAAATTCAAATCGTTTATAAAACAGAAGCTATGCTTGAAAGCTTTTTATCATGTCAATCACTATCTCGAAGATAAAAAGGCTTGGGATTAAACTGCTCCAATGAAATTTGCTCTGTGAATGTTGAAATTTCGGACTTCGCTGGTTTATTGTTGATTCCTTTATTTTATACACTGTGACATTGAATGATTTGACATGAATACTTAGTTCAGTATTTTATTATTTTTTACCTTCTTTTTATGTTTTATTTTATTGTATGTGTGTGTATTTGACATGAATATTTACTTGTGACTGACATTTAATGAATTGACATGAATACTTACTACAGTATTTTATTATTTTTTACTCTTTTTTTTTGTTTGTCTTATGTGTGTATTTGACATATCGTATTTTCATTGACATTCGTTTTTGTAAATTATTATTTATTTTATTTAATAATTGTGAATGTGAGGACCATGTGGGTCACATTTTGTTTTTTTTTTTCCCACGACTGTCTGGCAGTTTGAGTTCTATAAGCGACCTACCCAAATGTCCTTTCTTTGGTATTGTTCGTCGTTTCGTTGAGCTCCTTGAGTTATAAGTCGAGCTACACGATAACTGACAAATGCTTGCACTGACTGGACAGGTTCACTCAAATCTGTGTGGTTCTTTCTTCAAAAGACCATCTCAGACACTAATCTGCATAGTCTTCATGTGAATTAAGCAAGATTGTCTGGACTTCAAAAGAGACTATGACCTCTGAGTTTGTTTCGGCTGTTTCTTCTCAGAGTAGTCAGATACGAAACACCGGCCCCATCTAGTTTAAAAAAAAATGACGTGTAAAAGTGTTTGAGAAAACCTACTTGCTGAATAAATATCATTTATCATTTATCATTTATTAACAATTTGCTTTATATTCGCTTCGATAAGGTTTAGTTTAAAAGAGATTAGGAAGTAAGTTTAATGTTCGGAAATAAAACAGTCGATACGGATGACGATAAAATTGTTTTTATTACAGTCTCATATGGATAAGTAAAATACGTTCGCGTATCTTTATTTTCTTTCTAAAGATTGACGTGCTCATTGATTCAATCGTCTCAATGTAAGCGTTATGGTAATCGTTCAGGTTTCTAGAATTTCATTCAAAGTGACGAGAATACTACTGATCCAATTGATTTAAAAGTAAACGGTATAGCAACAGACAATGATAATTCTAAGTAAAAAAAAGCGGCCAAGTGCGAGTCGGACTCACCCATGAAGGGTTCCGTAACAGCAAGTAACATAGTATAAAAGTTCTTGCAGTTCGTCGTTAATGAAAGGTAAATTGCGGTTTACGATTTATGACGTATTAAAAAAAACTACTTACTAAATCTGGTTCAAACCAATTTTCGGTGGTAGTTTACATGGTACATCATATTTATTTTTTAATTTTACCATTCTCTTATTTTAGAAGTTACATGGGGGGGGACACATTTTACCACTTTGGAAGTGTCTCTCGCGCAAACTATTCAGTTTAGAAAAAAAAGATATTAGAAACCTCAATATCATTTTTAAAGACCTACCCATAGATACCCCTCAGGTATGGGTTTGATGAAAAAAAAATGAGTTTCAGTTCTAGGTAAGTATGTATGGGAAACCCCCTAAATTAATGGTTTTTTTTTTCCATTTTTGTGTAAAAATCTTAATGCGGTTCACAGAAGACACCTACTTACCAAGTTTCAACAGCGTAGTTCTTATAGTTTCAGAAAAAAAGTGGCTGTGACATGCGGATGACGAATCTACAGACAGACATGACGAATCTATAAGGGTTCCGTTTTTTGCCATTTGGCAACGGAACCATAAAAAGGCGTAGATATGTTACCTACACAAAATTTGACCTTCAAAAACGGGATATTATCGCACACATGAGTATCTATATATTGTCATAGCACATTGCATTACGATTACAAGTCAAAGTAGGATGGCATGATTCAATTATCGCGAACGAAAAAGAGAACCTACAATTAAAACGTCCGTTGAAGCCGTCAAAGTGACACTGAAGTCAAAGTTGGCTAATTAGCCACATTTTAGTATGCCGCTTGCTGAGCGCTTAAAACCTATCTACACCTTTTCAATTTATAATATCATTGGCAATAGATGTTTATCTACTTTCTCATTCATAAATTACAAAATACAAATTTTAAATTCGAACACATCAGAAATTTTAGAAACACAAACCGCCTAATGAAGTCAATTTGCATGTTGCCGTTTAACATGTTACGGAAAACCATAAAATTAGACATGTTCGGTCCACAATGCGGCAACAAGCGATAACATGCTGACGCAATCTCCCACATCGACTGAGCCCCGTTGGCGATAGCTAGGGACAAAGAACTGATAATATTCTGGAAGGGCTTTTATCCTAATTCGATTATGTTTCAGTATGATATTATAATTTCATAAAGAGTTACAGTTACAATAGGAAAAAGTTACAATACCTTGGTTGAGAAAGTATTGAGAAAATTGTAGATGATCAAAACTTATACTTTCAAGATTGTTACGGTATAGTTCTAATTTCTCATCAAGCTACCTATATTTCCTACGTTCGAATAGTTTAAAGTAACTTTATGAGGTACTAGCTATTGCCAGTGACTTCGTCCACGGAGACATAAATCTTATGACACTCGGTATTAGTGTTGTTAACTATTAGTGAAAGAATGAAGTATTTTGATAAAACCATTTAGAATGACATTCTAAACATCAATCAAATCAAAATACTCTTCTGTACCTTCTACAGTTTCTTCTCTACATTTTATTTCAGCATCATCAGTAAAATCTTTATCAATATTAAAAATCTTATCTCCAACCATCTTCAAATTAAGTGAAGCCTCATCCTTATCATATACCACAAAATCTTACACAGCATTTTCTCCCGTGTTTCCAGCTACACTATTTCTGTGTTCGCTTCCTAATGCATCAGCCGTTACCGGATAGATTTTATGCAAATACGAGGCAGTAATTGCACAGTAACTCGTGTGCTCATTCATTAGGGGAACTTACGATATCTGAGCTTGAATAAGTTTCTGGGTAACTTTTACTTAGCTTTGCAGTTTGCTAAATTGTTTTAGTGATCGTGGAAGATTTTATTGGATCAAATAGCTTTTGCTGGGTTCAGTTAATCGTTTTTCGTTTAGGAAATGTAGATTTTCTTGGATATTTGTTTTTTCATGTAAGTAGGTTATTGTTTGCTGTTTTTTGAGATCATCATTCATCATCATCATTTAAATCGAAAGACATCCACTGCGGAACTTCGCCCCCCCCCCCCCCCTATTAGTGTCACCACATAGACCAGTTTCGTGCGTCTCGTACCCTGCGGATCTCTTCAACCTTCACCAGGTCATCGGTCCACCCAGTGGGTAGCTTTAGAACGCTTCATTTATTTGAGTATTCAATCGTTATTGATTCTTTTGCATCAGCCCTATGATACCTATCTAAACAGACTTTGCTTTGATCGTATTTTCTACGATGTTCTGAAATGGATTGTTTTATCTGTAACTGGGGAGTGATCAGTTTACAGTTTCGAGTGTTCTTTAGTACAGTGCTTATTATAACATCAACAGATTCAGTATCTAAATCACCAACACTTGTAAATCTACCTAACACACAAATTACTGCAATAGTATAAATGAACTTGGCTGATTTAAACCAACAATCAAATTCACAAGCTACAATTACAAATTCACCTGTTTTGTTACTACCATTAGTGTCGACAATTCGATCCTGTAATTACGCCCGCATCGCTTCTATAACAGTTACAGCTAGCCCACATTTGACAGCCATCGGATGCTCGCTGAACTAGATTGATTGATTACGTTTTAGATTCGACTGTGGGTTTTCACGAATTTGATGCATGATGAAAAATGAGTTTTTTGGAGTTAAAAGTGCACTAAAAGCTGAGGGAAATGCGTATGTGTTCGAGCGTTGCGCGCATTGAAACTTTTTATTTGCTTGTCATGAACTTTGCTTGTCATGAAGAGCGGTTTTTTCATTGATATAAAAGCCTGTATTTTAGCGCTGGTTCAAAAAATATTTCGAAACTATGTATATAGTAAAACGATTTCGTCCGCGTAAATGGTAAATGATGTTTATTTAGCAAATAGGTTTTTACCAACCATTTTTATTTGTCTTGTATTTAAAACAAGCTGTTTTATCGTACCTACCCTAAGAAGAAACGGCTGAAACAAAACTCAAAGGCCATGGTGTCTTTAAAGGTCCCGACATTGTCTTGGTCAACTCACGTGAGGACTATGTAGATTAGCATCTGAGATGGTCATTGATAAAAGTAGGTTTAGAGACCTATTTAGTCTGCGCAAGCCAGCAGGTCTAGCTGCCTAACGAAAGGCTCCACAGGTATTGATTGAGGCTTTTGGCAATTAAGCCATTGGCTGAGACGACTATCGGCGCAATGATCGCTAATTCCCCATACACTACTATTAAAGATATCTTTTGTCAAGTCGCAAATCGAAACAGGGTTCGGTAGTTTTATATATAATACTACAGTTACGTCCTTTTCAAATTGTAATTTTATATCCTCTTCCGTATACTAGTTTTATTCAAGCAGTTTTCTTAAAAATCTTTCCTAGGTCATTCTATCTTTCTCTGAACTATAATGATCCCTGCATAGTGAACCTTAACATTTGCTTGACCTATTTCGCTTTATCTTTCTCAACTTTGCAGGAAATAAACATCATATACAACCCTTTGATATCAAGGGGAGCGTATAAAATAAACTAATGGCAATATCATAAAAAAATGCTGGTACGATATACGTATATTCTTTATTCCAATATACTGATATAACGATACTAAGAATACTCTTCCTTATATTGGCCTCTATCTAGGTATTTTGCATAACAATAGATCCAATATTTTATATCGAAAAGAAAGACTAACGGTTTTGCGAGAAAAGTTATCAGTTCAGAATTGTTGGTGGTACTGTTTTGCTATTAACTATTGTGTTTTTACATAGTTTCTTAGACAACACCTTAAGTTAATTAGAGAGGTGGCAAAGACAGGAGCTACAATTATACCATTGAAGCGTTTAAATAACGCGTTTAATAAGCGCTTAACTATGCTTCCACATTTATTGTTCGAACCGCAAGTTTGTGGAATTCACTGTCGGCTTCTCTGCTCCCTGATCATTGTAATCTGGTTCTAATGAAAGTTCAAGTGAATCGGTTTCTTCTAAGCAAACTCTACCCTAGGTCATATCAGGCTAGTTTCGGCCAAACGCAAGACTATGTATTTAGTTTGTTTAGTGAACCTGAGCTGATATTATCTTTACGTCCTCAAAGACAAACATTCACAATTAATATTTTTATTTATTTTTAGTCTTGCAAGACTACATGTATGTGTCAATTTCATCTGTCAATCATGTCACTTGGATATACTGTAAAAAGGAAACACCTTTTTCATTCACCATGAATCCTCACCCACAAATCACTACTAGTAATATAGTTAATGAAGCAATCCTTAATAACAATCTTTCATACTAACATTGCTCCTCAAACAAAGGCGAATACAAATAAAAACAAACCTCCGGATCGGAACCTACGCCTGAATAAGTCCTAGCTTTACTGCAGAGTACTGGTTTACAAATAGATAAGCATCTTGTTGAAAAGATAACAAAAGATAAGGAAAGCAATCCCCCAGATTATTTTAAAAGTATCGTTACGAAATGGGAGCTACCTAATTATGTTAAAGAAGATATTTGTATGAAACCAATTAGGGTTAATTAAGTCGTTTACTTTCTAATGATGATTGGAAAACTGAATACACAAATGTAAGTAAACTAATCGAACAGTTTGAAAGTAAATAGTAATTAGTGTTATCCAATTTTGCTGCTAATTTTAAGAACGTAATTTTATTAGGTATTTAAGAAGTAACAAAAACTTGAATTGTTAGTAATTATTCTTCATAACAACTATGTTAGTAGATAATCCTAATCTACACACCTATCCGAATAATTAAGACTTCTCAACAATAGGCATGACTACAATATTAAAAAAAAAAATACAAATCTATATAGTCCGTCAGTTAAGATTATTTAAAAAATAATAGACACGTATTTTTTGTTTTTTGTAAATCAATGAATATTGACAAAGATAAAACGCATCAAAACTCGGAAGTGGGGTTTCTTAACGTTAGCACTGGCTAAAAATTATACCTAGGCGTGACGTATTGGGAATTTTAAAAGCATCATATCTTGGTCAATTTTGGTCTATGTTACAAAATAAAAAATACGGGTCAAATATTTTTTAATGATTTACCTGACGGACTAATTCGATTTTGTTTGTCGTCTACCCTATTCAGTGCAGCAGTGATAGTCAGACCGCAGCTGTGATAGTGAGATGTGATCGTCGGAATACCAAGTCATAAGTCTCGAGTTCCCAAGAGACGAATTCGTGTGCGTATTGTATAATTATCATT
The DNA here is from genome assembly GCA_916618015.1 of Xestia c-nigrum. Classification (NCBI taxonomy): domain Eukaryota; kingdom Metazoa; phylum Arthropoda; class Insecta; order Lepidoptera; family Noctuidae; genus Xestia; species Xestia c-nigrum. The sequence goes on from OU745251.1 coordinate 21,090,445, forward strand.
TGCTTCGGTGAAGGAAAACATCATGAGGAAACTAAACCAACCAGCAAGCGCGAGAGATATTTGTCGACGGCATATCAAGTCAAGAAGATCATGGGATGCACAAAATTTCTCACAACAGGCTTGGATCATAACACTCGATAAAAAAAGATAGATTACAAAAATCAAGAAAGTTAAAAGTAATCCGTTAATCACGACCCGAATAGCGTAGTGGTGGCGACGCTGCCTTACAATCTTAGGGTCCTGGGTTCGAATCCCGGTAGGAGCAAATGTTTGTGTGATGAGCATGGACATTTGTTTCCGAGTCATTGATGTTTCTTATGTATAATAAGTATGTATTTACAAACAAAAAAAGTATATTATTATACTAGTGTCCACGACACAAGTCGACACTTAGTGGCGCTGTGTGTTAATGTCCAGCTATATATTATTATTATTATTAATCCCTTCATTCATTATTAAACAAACTCTTTACATTTTTAAATATTAATATAAAACATATATAAAAAACATTTAAAAATATAAAAAATTGTAGCCCACCGGTATCGGGAACAGGGTCCAAGCTACCGGCGGTCAGGGCTCCAGAGAGAGGAACCTCCTAACAATACGAGCCGTGTCAAGGAGTACCGCTTTCTGAATCAAGCCCTTGATCCAGCTGCCTAACGAGAGCCTCCTCAGGTATTGGTCGAGGCTCTTGGTAATTAAGCCATGGGCCGACACGACTATCGGCACAATGATCGCCGAGTCCACTTCCCACATGTCGACAACCTCGCGAGCCAAGTCAAGATACTTGATTTGTTTATCTTTCTCGGCTTTCACGAGGTTCTCATCATGCGGGACCGTTATGTCAACAATCATTGCGCGCCGCTCTGATCGATCCATCACCACTATATCAGGCCTATTGGCTATAACAGTCCTGTCAGTGATGATGGATTGATCCCAGTACAGTGTGATACTGCCACTATTGAGAACTGGGTCGGGCACATACCTATAGTACGGCACTTCCGATTCCACAAGATTGTATTTTAGAGCAAGTTGCTGATGGATAATCCTGGCTACAAGGTTGTGTCTGTGCAAGTATTCTCCGTTAGCTAGACGAAAACACCCGGAGATAATGTGACGGATTGATTCGCCTGGACGGTGGCATGCCCGACATATGTCAACCGTACCATCCTTCACAATAAATCTCCGGTAGTTATTCGTCATCATAACTTCATCCATAATTGCACAGACAAAACCTTCGGTTTCTCCGAAGAGGTCCCCAGATCGTAGCCAGGACACGGACGCTTGAATTAATTAATTATTAACCACATTAATTATTATTAATGTGGTTACAAACCGATCATTAATACAATCAAAAACGATTTTCCAGAAGTAACAAACAGAACCAAGGAAACAAATTAGCAACTATCAGAACTAGTACTTGTTAAAGACCCACCCAACACTCAAATTACAAAACACACTAACAAAGCAAAGAAGGTCAAAAAACGGCCAAAGAAAACGTAACTAAAAACCAAATTAAAAGGGGTCCGGTTTTATAAACATCCCACAGGAAACTTCAATTAACACCGAGTCATTAGCGTATGGTTTAATGAAAAGATCCACTATAAAACGTGAAAGGAACAGAAGGAACTACTCTAGTGCTAACTCGCTTCCCGTACTAAATGGTTTTAGTGCCGATCAATATACAGATGTACCAGAAAATGTACGCGCTTCGATAATCATCGCCTTATCTTTGGAAATTCAAACGTACTATGATGAAATCTAATTATTGTTACAACCATCGAAGTATTTCTGAGTCTGTCAGTCAGATTATTAAAAAATATTTGACCCGTATTTTTTTTTTCTTACGTAATCCAAAATTGGCAAAGATACGATGCTTTAACAATTCTCGATACGTCACGCCTAGGTATAATTATTAGTGCGTTCTGACATCACGAGCCCCCACTCCGGAGTTTTGATGCGTTTTATCTTTGTCAATATTTATCGCTTGTCTTCCAGACAAGTTTTGGATGAAATGTGGGAGCAAAATTTACAAAAATGGGGGTAATCAGTGATGTACTAGTTTAAAATACATATAATACATACTGCAAACAAAACGTTCATAATAATTATTATTAAAATAAAGTAAATTACCGAAGCGCATACCTTTTTAAGTTTTTTTTTTACGAGTACAGAAAGTGGTTTTTCGAGCGACAATGCACAATGGACGAGTGATGTTGTTGCTTTTATTGGCACTTCAAGTGCTTTGTTGTCACTATTGTTAGTTCAATGGCAACAATAAGTCTTGTGGGTTCCTTCCTCTGAGAAGTTGATACGCAACATAATAGAGGGAAATGGTGTGATTACGTTAGTTGATTTTTTTGAAAATAATACGAGAAAAACGTTATAAAAAAAAATCGTAATATATATTTTTTTCTAGACAGAATATTTGTATTTACTACTTTGTGTCATACAGGAGTTCGTGGCTAAATAATAACAGCCGTTCGAGCAGAGCCGTGTAGGTTAAGACGTGCTTGCCTAGGTTGGTCTGTGGATGGGTGACCACCCTTAAATACCGAGTTTTCTCCGTGCCTCGGAAAGCACGTTAAGTTGTTGGTCCCGGCTGTCATTTGTCTATCTTTGGCGGTCGTTACAGGTAGTCAGTGGCCCAAATAGTTTGACAATCAGTCTTACCAAGTGGTATCGTATTACCCAGTATTAACTGTGTTGTGGAGGTCAGATAGGCAGTCGCTTCATGTAAAATACTGCTATTCAACTGAATTCGGTTAGACTGGAAGCCGACTCCAACATAGTTGGGAAATAGGCTTAACGTGCTTTCCGAGACACGGAGGAAACTCGGTATGTAAGGGTGGTCACCTATCCACAGACCAACCTAGGCAAGCATGGCTTAACCTAAAGATCGACCCGAGCGGCTGATATTATTTAGCAACGAGCTCCTCATATAAAATTATCTATTGTTCTCAGAAATTAATTAACACAATCTTAGTCTAGACTACTTGAGATAACTCATGTCTAACAGTTCTAGTGATAATTTCGAGACGTGATAAGCCCTACGCCCATACTTATACATTAAGTTGCTCTACTTGTCACAAAGCGAACCAATTGTATTAAATCTCAGACGCTGAATCTCGAGCTTACCAAGATTATAATTATAATAGTTCTGAACTTGCTGAATTAACATTGACTTAACCTTGAGCTAGTCATGTGTCTCGTGTATAATGTTTTGTGACATTGTAGCATTTAATTTGTGTGTAGCAAATAATTGTTATAAATTATAGATTTGTGTATCTCTGTAGTTAAATAAATTATCAAAATGCTTATAACGTTTTTGTGACCAAAATTTTCTCCCTTTTTCCAGCCGTTAGTATAAAATATTGTTGCAGATGTTTCAATTTTGACTCATTATTGAAATTCTCTTTAACGTCATCAAGCCTTACAATCTCTGAATGGTTAGACAGAGATGTAACATACCATAGCACTCTAACTTTTCGTCAGTTATCAAATCTCAAATCAAATCAAATCAATCATTTAATCTTTGCAAGCATAGGTTATAGGTACATAGGTGTTCTTTTATAATAGAGTTCTCCACATTTTGCCGTCACATAGGCATGCAAATATTACCAGTACCTTATGATAAGGGGCGATCCTATTTTTTTATTTAACACTTCAAGCACATAGTATAGAGGTGGACTTAATGCCTTATGCATTCTCTACCAGTCAACCTTTGGGTGATGCAGAGACAAGCAGTGGTAGGTGACATCTGAAAATAATTCGATTAATACTCAGGTGAACTACAAACATATTATATATAAAATACTATAAATAAATATCAAACTACATATTACTGTAAAAAGAAAATTAACACGGATATACTAAAATAAAAAAAACAAACAATATAGAAATCATTACTGTTGTGATGAACCTGCCAGTTTCTTGCGAATGTACTCTCGAACTTCTGTCGATCTTGAAAGATAAACGATTGGTTGCCATCCTGATTTCCTGGGGAAGCGCATTCCAAAGAGAAATACACTGGACAAAGAATGATCTGTGAATGAAGTCAGTGCGGTGAGTGGGGCATTGGAGAACACGGTTATGCGATGATCGCAGACTCCTATTATGGTTGGCACAAATGTACTGAAAGTGGGAAGTGTTTCCTTATTTCTCCCACTTCCCCTAGTTACCTTCTAGGGGAAGTGGGAGAAATAAGGAAAAAAAACAAGGTGGTAAGCGCCCTTCCTATTGCACCTCGATTGACCACAAATCCGCACTCCAACCGAAGATATGCATACTGGATAACCCAATAACACTCTTCTCGACTAGAAAACGATCCCAGAGCCACATGCTCGGCAGTAGCGCTTCTCATCAACGCGGCGGACGCTAAGATTTACATATTGGTATAATTATTCACAAAAAGCCAATGGAGAGGGCAATGCTTGGAGTTTCCTTGCGTGATCGAATCAGGTACGAAGACATTTTCAAAAGAACCAAGGTTGAGTAGACTGATGAATTCTCAAACTAAAGTGGCAGTGGGCATTGCACGTTGATCATAGAACGGATGGCAGATGGGACCGAAAAGATCTGGAGAGGCAACCGCAAGCCAGAAAACGTTGCGTTGGAAAACCTCCCACTTGGTGGACCGATGACCTGGTGAAGGTTGCGGGAATCCGCTGCATGCGAGTTTTGCACGGACCAAGTCAATGTGGATGAAGATGCTTCGGGGAGGCCTATTTCCAGGAGTTTTTCGGCTGAATTGATGATGATGATAATTTTACTCCCAAAACTAGTATGTAACTTAATTATGTATTCCTTCCCCAAGGACAACCTCACCTAGTTAACTTTCCTTTCGAAATAAAGATGGCGACATTTAAATAAAATAAATTGGTCGTTAGCCAACGCAGTAAGACCACACGTTCCAACTACACTACACAAAGTATTTTTAATTAGCTTAATTAAGTGATAATTAACTGAAAAGTTTGTTTACGAATGTTTTAAAAGTATCTCAAGGTTCTTGTTCACCTCATTTAAAATTCAAATTGATGTAAAAGTAAGATTTATTGTAAACAGCTTTGCTTATAAATATTTATTGTTTGTTTCAGAGGCTGATGTCGACTCGACTTCCTTGTTTTTAATTCCTTCATCACATTTTGTTTTTCCGATTTTTTTTTCTAAACATTTATGAAATACAGTGTTTTGAGTCGCCTCGACAAAGTGAAAAATGCCCTGTTTCAGACTGTGACGGTTTTTCACTAAGCTTAAAGAACCAGAAGAAAATCATGGATATTATCCTGTAAGCACTCTACGTAAAGTGAAAATTATCAGACAGATATTAGAATCTAATATCTGTCTGATAATTTTCACTTCACATCAGGTATGTTAAAAGGGCAGACGCAATTTCGGTGGCGCCTTTTTTAGCTTGGTTTTCTGTCCATATGAAGAAATGTGGCTCCGTTGTAGGCATATCAGTAATGCAGAAAGAATAAAGTCCAACTTGTCGTAAATAAAAACATTCCTGGATTGGCGTTTTAGGAAGGGATTGAATTTGTTGGAGATCAAAACATATTGTCATAGAATTTTCAGGTTTTTCTTTGGTAAGGGAAAAGAACGCTTTGGCTCTAGCTTTATGAACTCGGAGTTGAAGTTTCAATGATTGAAGTTCTTCAGGATTATTTTCAGTCTTCTGCCTATTTTTCAGCAGTTCGCAGGTACTACATATGTCGGAAGATGGTGACGCAAACCCAATATTAAAATCGTTCTCAAAAACATTTCGGAACATCGTTTGTGAGACTTTCAAATCATCAGTCGCTGAATTATTGTACAACTCCCACAACTTTTTTACGTTTAGCTCGTATGACAGGTACACTCTTTTTGATTTATTTCGATTGTAATGTGACTCCTTTGCTGGCAAACCACCGAGAAATTTTCTTACAGATTCCTTTTTATCAATACTTTTGAAACTTTTCCTGTCTCCTCCTCTGCCGTCAAGTGGCGTTTTGCCTTCATATAATTTGCTCGCAATTAAGTTTACCCTGTGCTTACTGAGCCCAAGAGCAGCCAAAAAAAAAGATTTGCATACTTTTACTAACCTTTTTGAATCACGGAAGAGAAAGTATGTCACAAAGTACTTATTCCTCTGCGGTTTGCGAGATTCCTCTCTCGATCTTTCTCTTTCTATGGGGCATGGTGATATGAGCCGTGACAAGTAAATATCCTGTAATTTTTTGCCAATTTTTTCATATAGTAGTTTGCGGTTGTAAACAATTTCGTTTAATGTCAAAGTCTGGCACTTAAATTTTCCCTTGTTATGTTCACACGCAGACACGAAATTCAAAGCAAGGGGGTCTTTATCTGCGTACCTAAAACAAAATAATAGCAATTTTAAATTCATCATAGGTTAGAATAATAACAAACACGCACCGGTAGGTATAATTTTACACTCACTTCGATTCCCTGTTGTTTTGCGCTTGCCGTCCTGTTTTTTTTCGTTTACGTGAGCCGTCATTTATATTGGCCACTATTTCTTCGATTCCGTCCATAATTTTGTCGGTTTTCTAGGAAAATTCTTCTCAAAATTACGAAAGCAATGACCGTCACACAGCTGATTATCTTTTTTTTAATTTTGCAGTGTTGCCACAACTGATTTAGGGATATCATAACAAAAAAACAATGATTTTTTTTAGACTTGTCCGGTTTTGTTTGACATTTTTCGTACTAACGGCAATTCTCCTTACGTTTTTGTCCGGTTTTGATTGGAGAAAAAATCCCTTAGAATTTTAATAAATTTCTAACAGGACAAGTCCGCTTTTGAACGAAATCATCATTTTTAACAATTTTTTTCTCTAAGATCGGACCGCTTTTGATACACAATACTCCGGGGTTCGATAGATATGAGCTTAAAGAGTGCAAAAAAATAAAAATAAAAAATTCGAGTACAGTGGACAAGTCCGCTTTTGTTCCCCAGCTCCTCAGATTAGTATCTACACATCTGCCTAACTCGTCAGGTATTATAGGCGTGGAGTTATGTTATGAAAGTATAATTATTTTGGATTCAGGTCTCCTTCCTTTCCTGCGGGACTGTTCGAAAGAGATACCGTGGGTTTTAGTCAGTAAAAGTCTGACACTCCCTTCCGCTAAGCCCAGAGCAGGAGGAGTCATTGGATGATTTCCCATCCGAATAATAGGTCTCCTTTTTTTATAAGACGTACCTAATTGCTATCACAGAACCATCCAACCTTTCATCCATCAAAACACATCACCATTTCTCTTATCAATATCAAAAGGAATGCAAATAAAACGACCGCTCATCAAAACAAAAATAACGATAAACAATCCTTGATTTCGACTAACCTAACCCCCTCCCCCGCACCCAACATGCATTAAAATTCCTTATAAGTAAACCAAAATGATCACAAGGGGATCAAAGGCCTAAAATTAGAAACTTTCAAAGCTAAAACGCCGGATTGGATAAATGTTTTCGAAATTGTACGTAAACATACATCAGTGGCAGAATATTTGAGTGTGTGTAAAACGTTTATGACCGGAACTTTTAAAATAACTTTTGGAAACGGTGATCGTTTTCGACTGTCACTAATATGGGTATGTCGCAATTTGGTAAAGGTATCAGTTTCCAGAAACATGTTACACCAGATTTGACAGCGACATTTAGGATGGCAGAATGTTTTGGCAGTTTTGTTTTGAACATAATTTACTTGAAACCTAATGCTGTAAAACATAACACTTGCCTGCATAGATATTGTTTATATAAAACATTGTTTGGTTCAACTGTGACGTTTCAGTGAAATATCTACCCAGGCTTAACCGCTGCGGGTTTAAATACATGTTTTTTGTTACTCAAGTTACAAATAGAAGGTTTTGAAAATTCATCCCTGAAGGGGTTAAATGGCCTACGGAAATTCGTGATTTTTGCTAATGGGAAATCCCACCGGGAACACTGCTGATTTACTTATAAAGTTTGACTAAATTTGAACACTTTTCTTTACTCTGCTTCACATAAAATATTCACTTAATCATCTAGCCCTTTCCTAATTACATCATCATCTACTTTTGTCTTTATGCTGAGGTCCGCTTCCAGTCTAACCGGTATTTTAAATGGACCAACTACCAATCAGATCTTCACATTACTAGCTATAATTAAGAGAGCCCTTTTTTTTTTTTTTTTTAAGGATGGGAAATCATCAAATGACCCCCCCCCCCCCACTCTGGGCGGAGCGTAAGGGAGTGTCAGACTCTTACTGACTAAAAACCATCCATGTTCCTTCCTCGCCTTTTACGTTTCGGGGCCGCGGTATCTCTTTCGAACAGGCCCGCAACCCCGGCAGGCTTGGGCCCTTGCGGGCCCCTCTCCTTTTGCTGACATCTCTTTGAGGTGCGCGTGGAACACGAACGCGCCGTCGACACGGCCTGTCATCTTGGTTAGACTTAGTAAGACTTGTTGTCAGACTACCGGGCTTCTCGTAACGACTGTCATCGATCTATAAAGGATACCCAGGACCAACGGCTTAACGTGCTCCATGAAAATACTCCCAATATGAGCATATTCATTTATTTTTAAACATTCATAAAAGTTCTGCTAGTCTGTTTGTGTTTTTCGAAACGCATGGGAATATTTTATGGTGCAGACAGTCGATGACGATTTTAATGAGCGCCTTTGATTTATGGCTTTTTGAATGGGGACCTTTTTTGGTAACGCAATATGGCGGACGTAATTTTTGGAACATCTTTTGTGTCATCTCCTTTATTTGGATGATGTTAATATAAAACAATCATTTTGGTTTTAAGGATTCATTATGTTGCATAATAATATTTGCAAACCAAATTAGTCTCATGAAATAGTTTTTTTTTAGGGAATATAAACTACTTCTTTTTTTATTATATTTAGTCATGGATTTCCGCAACGTAACGCCTGATTCTATAACTTAACCTGAAATAGACTGCAGAAAAAAAGGAACAAATATCAAAAGGGGAAAAGAATTACAGGGCGTCAAGACCGAATTTTCAACCCAAATGGGCTATAGACGAAATCTCAGATACCAACAGCGCATACTCGCGTATGGGCTACTGATACTACCCAAGCACATTTAATAAATATCTACTATTATAATGCATTAAACTAAACTAGCTGGTTCAGACAGGTGGATTCCCTATAAATCCGTTTCGTATTTCTGCCACGATTTTCAACAAGATGATCATCATCTAGCGTTTTCACATGATAGTAACTGAAAATGGCTTGAAAAAGTACAAAACACGAAAGTGATGATTCAATATAACGAAGGAAAGCCTACAAAAAGCGGTCTCAAGATGTTAGCACTCACACAATTTTAAATACGTCATAACTATCGACCAAAACATCAACACAGCCCAACTATTTATTGCCAACGATCAATTAAACGATATCAAAGCAAAACAACCAACAAAGCGACATTATTTTTATCGCTGAAAGTCACAAACATATTATTTTTAACGATTAAGGAGTTATTTTTATGTCACGACGCGAAGCATCTAAAAGTTGCCTCCAGACAGATATTCTCCGCCCGACAGATCAAACTTCCGTTCAAGAACATCAGAAAAACAGATCATGGCCATGATTTATGACACAAATATTGAACAAAATTTGTCGTAAAGCACACTTTATTGCCCTGTGCCTCTATTCGAAATTTCTTTGGTATTATATTTCAATCCTGATTAAATTATGGCGGTAATAAACAATTTTAAAGAGTAATACTGACGCAGCCGTAAGCAATTATGGTCGTATACGTTATACATATTGATTTACAATATAGATTTAATGGGACGGATTAAGTTAGAATATGAGCGATGTCCTTTGAATGCTTGACTGATTTTAAATTGAAAGGAATTGAAATATAAAACCAAGTTATGAAAATAAAGTTGCTTTATTTAAAGGCAACACGTAAGCGATAAAACGCTCCTGTATGTGAAATAGTGTAAACGGTTTTGAAAAGTTATTATTTGTTCAAAATATGATACAATTCGAACTGCAAACAATAGCAATATTGTTTCTATTCAAATTCTATTGAGGCTTAAATCAATAGAGCGTTACTTTCTCTCAGCATTTCCCACTAACCATTGGAGCTTTTCACTAATTGCACATCAGAAGTCTAATACAAGGGGCAATCGCCTTGAAAGCGTTTCATAATTATGCAATAACAGGAGTGTCATAGAACTTTGGTAGCATAAAAAGTGGAGAAAATGTTGAGAATGAATGTTAAGTATCAAAGAAGCGATGGGTGGACTATGTGAAGGACAAATTATGTCTAAAAAGGAAATTACTGCTGAGATGAAGATTAATTGAGAAGGAGAAGTAATAGAAGAGTAAGACCATGCTATGCCAACCCCAAATAAATTCATACAAGGGCTGAAGAATGATGATGATGAAGTCATCCCACACATTTTTGTTCATTTAAACAGAATGGCACTGTGTTTAGGTCCTCTGGGGAGACCCTGCTTCCAAAGTGGCCGAATACGCTCATAATTATACCAATATTTCTATAAACTTCCTCCCTTCTAAATAACAACGGATTTCAAAATTAAATTAAAACAAAACCCAAAAAATACGACGTACACAAATTGCGAATAATAAAACTGGGATGACGTCATAAAATAGGAACGACACTTCTTGGTTCAGTACATATTTTATTAAAAAACTTTCGCTTCACTGACACCGCAGGCGTTACAAGTTCTTGAGATGCCGATCTCAGTGTATATTGAAACATTTTACACACAAATTCTTTGAGAAGATTGGGAGGCCAGTGTGAATGTCCCCAACTTGTCCACTAAGAGACGTACCTAAATCCAAGAAATTGAGTAGGAGGATTTATTTACGCCGAAGCCGTGGAAATGTTGAACTTTTGGCATTTATTTTTGGGTTTCTTGAAATATGACACCCAATTGTTTTGAGGCTTTAAATAAAACCGGATCTATTAGAAACAGAAGTATTGATTACGGTGTGGTTATTGATTGACTAACCTTTACAGAAATGACTGCGAAAGAGATTTGCGTGTCAGATAAGGCATTAAAATATTTAAATGATAATAATAAATATGAAAACATAGCATCACGCATTTAATCCCCGAAGGTTTAGGCATAGACATTGTGGTTTTGACGACCCGATTGGCGTAGTGGCGCTGTGTGTTAATGTCCAGTGATTTTTATTTATTTATTTATTTATAGATGTACATAATACTTTACCCACATATCGACAGTTATTTTAGTTAAGTCTCTCGAATAGAGGCGAGCCAATTGTAACCATTCAGTCGAAAATTCAGCAGTTCCGTGGTAGCTACTGAAAAATTCATGACGGAAAAACCTAGTATGACTTTGCACGACCTGGGAATCGAACCCAGGACCAGTCCTTGCGACCACTAGAACAACGAGGCAAGTCATAAAGACATCATGTTAGGATAATATCCTCACAAGGATACAGCGTTGTCAAATCACCGAGTAACAAACCGAGAGGGAAAATGGTGCATCTCATCAATATTGAAATTAAGGAAACTCAAAAGAAAAGGACGTCCCATTCCCATTCATATTTAATAAACCCACAAGGAAGTTTGAGCCAACTCCATCGAGAGAAATAAAGCTTCAAAATTAAAAAAAAAGAAGAATATTACTCCCGATGTTGATTCATTAAATATGATGGAAACTTTTAAGTAACGTCGTTTGAAACTTCCAAACTCGGAAATTACTCGTTCATCTTCGAAGTATATGATGATGGCGCTATTGAAGAAGTGGGTGCTCGCGATTTATGGTACAGGTTCGATTTGGGTTGTGGTTTTTAAGGTTTAATACCAATGACGAGGTGCAAGTGCTGTATTTTTTTAATGTTATGATTTTTCTTTGAGATTTGACACGTATTTATGTCACCGTAAGATTGTAAAACCCCGTAGATTGTAATCTATGTAGCGAGAATATACGAGTAACTCCCGACAGATTGTCAAACGAATAGGTTTCACTTCGATAGTTTATAATCTTCCGAAAAATAATGCGTTAAATTGTAAGTAGTCTGTTCGTTTCTTTTTCTTTCTTTCATTTGTCTTTCGTTTTTTTTTTGTCTGTTCTTTTTCTTTATTTCTTTCTTTCATACAGTCACATTTCGCCAATTATTTTTAAGTCCCATGTAATACTGGCCGAACCTATTGCCGTCAACTAGGCACAAGTTCAGACTCCGGGCTGCTACTCGGGAAATCCTAATGGAAAACCCTAATAATAGGTACTTTGCCCAACCTGGGAATCAAAACCGAAGCTCTCATTATTCGCGGTTGCGACCACTACACCAACGAGGCAAAAATCAAATCGAGGCAAATCAGTCAATCAGATATTTTGTTATAGAAAAAAACAGACAAATGTGAATTAAATACCAATTTATGATTCAACAATTTCAGGCTGTAAAAGGCACTCAAGAGATACATAAATTAAGTTATATTGAACTTATTAAGTTCATGAAGAAACTAAACTTAGCTTTTAGAAGAAGAAAGTAAAGAGAAGTCGGTTTTAGTGCAGAAAATTATATTTTTTAAGGTTAGGTCATTACCTTCCAATGTTAAAATCGATGTTATACTTGGACAATGTCAAATATTGCACAACTGTATGCCACCCAATGATGACATCGACGAACAAGAAGATGAAATATTGAATGAAGTACTGACACTCACTCTTCAAAGTGAATATTTTAGCAGTAAAGATACTTAATTTCCTTATCATCAAAACGAAAGACGAAGTTGTCAGACACTTCGAACAACGCCACGTAATCATACATACGTCAGCGTCTTAGCACAGAGTAGGTAAGTACAGAAGGTTCAGCTCCAATATAATGAGCGAATACGCTTCAAGATTATATTTCTGTACCTACAATAAATTTTTGGCGCGTTAGTAAAAGTGAAAGTAACGTTTTTCCAATATATTTTAGTTTTACAAAATAACATCGCGAAATCGTCTATTTCTCAATGTAATTTAAGCTGCAGCTGATCATTCCTGCACTTTTACTATTGATTTACGGTTGTCATTCTCAAACTAGTCAGAATTCTGAAAGTCTTACAACCACCTACACTGTAACTCGATCGTAAAGGTCGCATAAGTAATTACTCCGTCTCAAGTTGGTATTAAAGATGCTTTTTGTTAGACTAGAACCCGTTCCCAATACAGCTAGTTGCTGTTTGGGAAATGTCTAGCTATTTCACGTTACGATAGAGAACAGTGACTGCAAACACACTTGCGATTTTGATTTTGGATTCAATAATATCGCGCGTATGTGTACGCTGTACACGTGTCTGTGAGTTCACCTTATTTAATCGTTGTGTAGCATTGACCTTCTGTCCCCTCCACTGCTCTTTGCCTTACTTTTAAGATCGCTTTCGCGTCTTCCAACTTTGTTTAAGAAATACGAAATAAGATTATTATCGTCTCGAATTTTTCTTCCCTGTAAATTATGTGGTTGGATTACGTCTTTTTCTTTGTTTTATTTTTGGGGTGCTTTGACAGGCATATAATAATTGGGGTTTATATTTTGATTTGTATCATTATATTCAGTTTATCTTTAAAGCTAAGCTGTGTCCGACACAGCTGGAGGATCTTAAGGGTGTGGGATTTATGTTCTTCTTTTAATATAGCTGATAAGTTGTACGGGTGCTGTGAATCATCAACAGCACCATCCACAATGTCCATCCTTTCTAAAATTGCAAAATCACTTCACTGTTTTAAACGTTCACGGTTTATCACTACACTCAAAGTACTTAGGTACGAGATATACGTGATTTTCTATGAGCTCCCAATATTTTGATGCTGTTGCAAGCATAATGATTGCGGGAATACAGGTGCATGTAAGTAATATGTGAGGTGGATTTTAAACAGTCCTATTACCTGGATGTTCTGGCCAAAACGAAGGTGACTGCTAAGATAACGAGTAATAGAGAAGTAAAGAAGAGTGACACATGCTGCGCCGACACCAAATAAATTGAGATAAGGGCAGGAGAACATCATAATTTTTACCATAAACTAGTCGATGTCAGTATAGCATATCTTGTTGTGCGTCATAATTTCAGTAATAGAGGACCCTTTCTCGCTATACCCATTTTAACATTCGATTCGTGCGCCTTTCCTATGAATCCTACCATCCGCCCATCCTACCATCCTACCATCCTACCATCCTACCATCCTACCATTCTAACATCCATGCCATTCTTCCATTACCATTCTTCCCCATGTCCAAGAAAAAGCTGATAAATTGGTTATTAGATAATTGTTTCTACGACATTGGCGAATATATGGAATATTGTAGTAATTCAAGATAAAATGTACTTAATTTGGACATTGGGACATTTGGCTAAATCGATTTATAATTTGTGTTAGGTAATTCATACTGGACCTATTGTATAAAAAATATTGACATTGATTGTAATTAGTTATAAGAATGACATTGTATTATTTAATATTTTTTTTATTCAATATTTAATTTTGTACACCACAGGTTGTGGTAGAGTGTATAGAACTAAAAAAAATATTAACATCATACCATGTAAAACTACATTCTTACAAATAAATGAATTCTATTCTATTCTATTCCATTTTTTTTATGATGCGAAATAATCAAAAAACGTCTTTCACTCTGGGCGGAGTGGGAGGGAGTGTCGAGACTTTTACTGACTATAACCCATCCATGTTCCTTCCTCGCTCTTTATGTTCCGGGGCCACGGTATCTCTTTCCAACAGTCCCGTAACCACGCAGGACCATTCTACCATCCTGCCATCTTACCATCCTACTATCATACTTTCCTACTCTCGATCTGGCCGTAATGATACTTCATTCAGGCTACAAACTAAAGAGACTTGAATGAGTTAGTCGTAGCCTCAAACTAGTCATACTAGAACTATTACTTTGCGGTATTTATGCCTTAATTGGAAGGTACAGCCTACGCATTCTCGCACTATCTTTAATGAATGGGCCTCGCCAGGATTTCCTTCTTTGTGTTGACTTTAACGTCGTAATTAACCTTCTGCGGCTGACGTGGTAGTCCAACAGACACCGTGAAAAATAAAATTTGGTTTGTTACTGTTATTTTTTAAATGTGAGCGCCGCCGCTCTTAGTACCTTACTATAGTAAGATTTCGCGTCAGTCTGTGTACGGAGGGCGGTCGTAGCAAGCGCACGTGAGCATAGCGGGAGGAAGGTGTCCACGAGACTACCGCATCAGTGTTAAGGTAAGTGTCTACTAGACTACCACCTCAGTAAAATGATCTTGCTTTCATAGTGTTTCTTAAACAACCACATCAGTAATTAAGTTTAGTTTATCTTACAATAAGGTATTTTTTTGTATTATTTCGAATTTGATTTTATTCACATAATTAATATATACGAGTATCTATCCTTTCATACTAATATTGTAAGGGAGATATCTTTGTATTTTTTAAACTTGTTTTTTTAGATGGCTGACGTAAATACACCACTTCACCCCAGGACAGGTACGTTTTCTGCTTGTATGAGAATGTCGGCTGGAATTTTCTAGGCCACGAAGATCAAATAATACAGTGACGAAAACAGGCAATTGAACATGCGTTTAGCGATTCTGATGGTGAAGATGAAGACCCAACTTTCGAGACAGAAATCCTACACCTTGAAGAAGATGTAATTTCACGTGAACAAGGTCCAGAGCTAAAAGTAGAAGTGCTATAAGACTGCCACAGTGGTTGAACGCCAAAAATCTTCAGAGGAGTCACAAGACATACAATGAAAGATTGCCATGGAAACTGCGCATGACTCACGAGGGTTTCAGGTAAGTATTTCCCCCTCCACCACCAGCAGTTCGGTCTGTTCCACCAAGTGGCAAAAAACTGGTCTATAAGTCCATTTGTCCGCTGCTGTGATTGTTCGAAGCCAATTTACCTTCAGCACTCCAAGCCATTATGTAATAATTGTCAAAAAAAAACTGTGATTTTGAAACCGTCTAATTTTGAAGTCAACCAATGAATGTTTATCATATTTTCTAGACTGATTATTGTAATTGTTAATTTTTATTATGTATAATGTAAAATTTTAAAAAGTTGATTTTGTATTTTTTTCTAGGTCATTAATATTTAAGTAGAGAATCATGGAGTGATTTGTGTGAAGTCAATAAACACCGTTTAATTTCGAAAATACTTATTGTTTTTATATTTAAAGTTCATTTAACATAAAAATAGGCTATAACCATCTAATAAATATAAATAAAATAGCAGCTGAATAGACTCGGTTGGGACTTTGTAATAAAAGTAGTGGACTGTATTAAAATAGGTGTAATACCACAATTAACAGTTACAACAAAATATGAAGACCGTACAAAGAAATGCCCGGAGTGGCCGGCGTCTGTGAGCTCAGTGAGTGGTAGGGCGCGCAGCGCCGCTCGCGTTGCCGGGTTCGGTACCCCGAGCCCCGCGCCCTCCCCGCGGTCGTCCACGCATATGTGAGGCGCCGACATACTCCCCGGGTTGAAGAGAAGTCTTCAATCTTCGACTGGTAGGGGGCAGATGCAGTTGAAAGCACGCCGAATGGTGCCCCGCTTCGTCTTCATCTCAGCCACTCTCGTGACCCCGTCTACGCCGGGATAGGTCTTCGTGACCCGACCCAGGGACCAGAGCAGAGGTGGCGTCGTCTTGTCCTTGATCAGGACTAATGACCCCGGCTTCACTTCGCCTCTGGAATCAAACCACTTTGATTTCGCCTGCAGCAGAGAGGTATATTCATTATGAAATCGTCCCCAGAAGTGTTGCCTGATGAGCTGAATCCGCTTCCAACGATCCAGCCGCGTAATGTTGGCTTCAGTCATCTGAGGATTTGGTACTGATGAGAATGGTCGTCCAATTAGGAAGTGAAAAGGAGTAAGAGCCGAAAAATCGTTAGGGTCAGAAGAAAGAGGAGTAAGAGGGCGGGAATTCAACACCGCCTCTATGTGAGTGAGACAGGTAGCCATCTCCTCGAAAGTGAAGTGGGTAAGATGCAGTAACCGTTTTAAATGATGCTTACAGGATTTTACAGCAGCTTCAGCCAATGAATTAAAATGAGGGCTATAAGCAGGCGTGAAAATGAACTCAATGCCTTCCTGCGCCATTTCAGATGCAACATTTGATGATTGCAAGAACCTACACATCTCATTTGATGCGCCTACGAAGTTAGTCCCGTTATCGGACGTGATGCTTCGAGGCTTGCCACGACGCGCCACGAAACGATTTAAAGCGGCCATGTAGGCCTCAGTAGTGAGGTCGCTGACGAGCTCCAAATGTATGGCTTTAACTGCCGAGCAAACAAAGATGCACATGTAGGATTTTGTCAGTTTGCATCCTCGGCCTTTACGATTGGCCACCAATACTGGCCCAGCATAGTCCACGTAACAATTTAAAAAAGGAAACTCAAGATTAGTTCTTGAACTCGGTAGTTGACCCATTATAGGCTGTACGTTCTGAGCCTTGTGTCTGAAACATTTAAGACATTTATTCACGACAAACCTAGACAAGTTTCTGCCACCTAGAGGCCAATAAGTTTGTCGTATATGAGACAATAACAACTGTGGACCAGCGTGCACAAGCTTTAAATGTTGCATTTGAAATATAAGTTTTGTAAGTACGTGCTTACTACATAAAACAATAGGATGTTTCACCTTAAAATCGTAGGGGGAGTTATCGAGCCTCCCGCCCACGCGAATGAGGTTATGATTGTCTATGAACGGTGTCAGAGGAAGCAATCTACTTTTGCGTGGTAATTTTTGTCCAGACTTTAACAAATTATACTCTTCAGGAAACATTTCAAGCTGTGAATAGTGTATAATTAAATTTAATGAATTTTCAAGTTCCGTTACTGAAAAATTACCTTGCAATTTATTTTTATTTTTTACATTGTAAATAAAACGTTGTACATATGTAAATATATTGTGTATTTTTGTTAGGCTAGAATACTTTAGTAATAAATCATGAATGATTGATGAATGAATGGTAAGGTCTGAATGATTACTACTGAATGAATGGTTGTTGCTATCACCACTAATGAAATGAGTCACTACTTCCGGCAGACTATCCTTCCCGGTGTTTGGCATGCTGGGCCACTCATTTTCACTATGCTGTAAAAATGAGGGTCCAGACCACCACAGAGGTTCGTTTATGAGAACGTCGGCCCTCTGACCGCGGGAAACAAGATCCGCCGGGTTGTCCTTCGACGGTACGTAGCTCCAGGTATGACCACATGTACTCTCCTGTATTTCATTGACTCTGTGTCTGACAAAAGGCTTTAATTGATTTGAAGGAGTAGAAAGCCAACCCAGGACTATGGTTGAATCACACCAGAATCTACATTTATGAATGGGCATGGTAAGCGATTCCTGAACCTTAGTACACAGCCTTGCACCTAACAAAGCTCCACAAAGTTCAAGCCTCGGTATCGTCGTTGGTTTGATGGGCGCTACACGATTTCTAGAGACTAGAAGTTGTACGCCTATGGATCCACTGCCATTACATGACCGAATGTACACACATGCGCCATACGCCTTCTCGGACGCATCGGTAAAGACGTGTACTTCATGCGTAATAGAGTCTTCACGCAAAACCCAACGAGGAATTTTTAAGTTGTTCAATGCTGTTATTGTGCCTTCAAATGTAGACCAAAGGTTTTTGATGTCATGTGATACTTCATCATCCCAGTCATATTTATCTAACCAAAGACGCTGCATTATCATCTTCGCTTCGACGACGCACGGACCTACGAGGCCTAGTGGGTCAAAGATCATACTGATGACAGAAAGGACATGACGTTTGGTGACTTTAGTAGTGGAGGTGATATTTATATTATAAGTAAGTAAATCAGAGTCACAAACCCAGTTAAGACCTAAAGTTTTTGATTGAGATGAGTTTGGACCTTGCTCAGAAAATTTTAAAGTATTATGTAACTCGTTACTATGAGTGATTTGTTTGAGAATTTGAGGATTATTTGACCGCCATTTACGTAAGTTGAATTTTGCAGATGCTAGAACCGAATGTACCTTTTTTGAAATGTCAACAGTATCAGCTATGGTATCCCCTCCACTAAGAAAGTCATCAACGTAGAAGTCACGTCGTATGGCACATTGGACACGACTGTCCTCAATGGTATCAGCCAGACTAACAAGACACTTAGTGGCTAAATAGGGTGCAGAAGCGGTACCATAGGTAACCGTGTTCAAAGTGTAGGTCCTAAGAGGTTCTGAAGGTTCATACCTGAAAATTATTTTTTGAAGAGGTCTTTGGACTGGATTTAACTCAATGGCCCTGTACATCTTCTCTACGTCACCTGAGACCACGTACCTATGCTGGCGAAAACGTGTTAAAATGGAAAACAGATCGTCTTGAACTACGGGACCGACCATCTGAATGTCGTTAAGTGACACGCCCGAACTGGTCGAAGCTGATGCGTCGAATACTACGCGTAGTTGTGTAGTGGTACTAGAACTGCGAATAACTCCGTGATGTGGAATGTAATATTTATTCATGGAGTTTTCTGGTGGAGTAGTACAGTCAGAGTCTAACGTCATATGACCTAGGCGCTCATATTCTCTCATGAATTCGTTATATTTGTTTTGAAATAATGGATCGCGTTTAAATCGCCGTTCAAGGGAAAGAAAACGATTTCTAGCATTAGTAAAAGAATGACCTAATGTACTAGGTTCCCCTTTTAAAGGCATACTGACGACGAATCCTCCACTATCATTACGTACAGTGGTTTGAACAAAAGATTGCTCACACATTCTCTCTTCAAGTGAGAGGGAATGTTTTGAAGCGACGTTGTCAAGCTCCCAAAAATAAGTAAGGTCGGGAGTGACATTGGAATGATGGCAAAACTGAATAGCGGAAAAACATGATTGGCGCGAAATACTACCTGAAACTAACCATCCTAACTTGGTCTCGCATAATTTAGGTAGGTTTTTCCCTAAGTCTATCGTTTTGCTACCTAAGACATTCCAGAAAACTTCAGCCCCTACCAGGATGTCTACGACCGACGGAACATTGAAGTTCGGGTCTGCTAGTATTAGACCTGAAGGAATAGGGACGTGTTGAATTGGTACGAAAGAAGACGGTAGAACCTTTGTGATTTCAGGCAAAATGTGACACTCGATATCTACAGTAAAGGCACAGCATAAAGACTCTATTGAGAGGTGACAAGACTGTGTACTGGTGGAAATGTGATTATTAATACCCGTTACCTTGGTGCTCGTACCGTGTCGTAACAAACCCAGCTTCTCTGACAAGCTCTGCGTAATAAAGTTCGCCGTACTGCCGTTGTCCAGTAGTAGGCGCGCAGTGTACTTCTTACCCGACACGCCAGTCACGTTCACCATCGCTGTGGACAGTAATACATGCGCAGAAGTAGCAAGCTGCATGGAATTGGCTGAAAGCGACACATTTGAAGAAGGCGAAGCAGAAGGCATGACAGAAGGCAATGGATTTGAAGCAAGTTGTGGCTCGTTAGATTCTAAATGTAAAAGCGTATTGTGTTTTGTTGTGCAGTATTTGCAATGTGAAAATCTACATTTGCTAACATTGTGTCCAAAGCGTAAGCAATTAAGACACACTTTAAATTGCATTGCCTTTTGTAAGCGACTTTCAATGGACAAGTTTCTAAAAGATTCACATTTAAATAATGTATGTGCTTGGGAGCAAAGTGGACATTTACTGTTTTTATTTATTTTACGATTGTCGTCTTGTTTTTTAATTGTTGGGTTAGGCTTAGAGTCAGTTTTGTCGGAATTAAGGCTATTGTTTAAAGCGACAACAGTATTCCGGCCGGTAGTGCCATGACTGGACTCCACTGACTCCAACCAGTCCGCTTTCCTGCTTAAAAATGAACAAAATTGTGTTATAGTCGGATCGTCTTTAAAAGTATTTCTGTGCTCTTCCCATGCACGTAGTGTTGTTGAGTCTAATTTTTTAACCATGAAATAAATTATGATGTCATCCCAATATTGAGTGGGCCTTTTTAATGTTGTAAGGGCCCTAATATTTTTATTAATAATGTTGACAAGGTTTCTTATGGAAACGCTTGTCTCGTTTGTTATTGGTTCAGCATCAAACAAGGCTTGATAGTGGTTGTTCACTAACAGTCGGTCATTGTTGTACCGTTCGCACAACAAGTCCCACGCTACTGTATAATGGGCGGCTTTAAAATCTATGTTTTTAATAATTAAAGCCGCGTTTCCCTGGAGTGAAGCTCGCAGATAGTGGAACTTGTTAATGTCACTTATGCTAGCGTTGTCGTGAATCAATGACCCAAAGGTATCCCTAAACTCAAGCCAGCATTGGTAGTTCCCATCGAAATGAGGCAAATCTATCTTGGGCAAACGAACAAAAGAATTCCTAAATGAAACATGTGCACCTGAGTCAGCATCTTTGAAGCCCGCCTCCGACGCAGCACCGTTGGCCGAGACACCGAGCAGGCTGCGCGTGAGTGCCACCAGGTTGAAGAACTGGCGGTCAAAGTCCTCACGCTCAGTCAACGCAGACTCGTCATCATCGGAAAGCACTTCGATCTGTGTCTGAAAGGCGTCAAATTCGGTGTGTAAGTTTTCGAATCTATTAAAACGCTCCTCTAAATCTAAACGTTGCAACTCAGATACCGCGGAACTGCTTTTTACTAAATTTAAATAGTTGCTGTAAATAGTAAGCTTCGATTTAATTGAACTACGCTTTTTTATCAATGTTTTAATGTTATCTGCCATAGTTAAATAAAAAATAACAGCTGTACGCACTGATGCTAATGATCTTAATAGATAAAAAACGGCAAAACAGCTGTGCGTTAGTGAAAGGATTCGAGAATCACTGTCAAGGTCAAGTACTCAACACGTGTTGACGTCGTGCAAATCAGCTAATTACCACGCGTTTTTATAATAAATATGCGTGTTACACAAGCAGTGAAATGGATTATAATGGGAAAGCACTTATTTTGAAAGACTGTATGAATATAAAAGATGAGAAGATAAAAAGACGATTTTTTCGGCATGAAAAGAAAGCAGAAAAAAAGCTATTTGGAACGGACTCACTCAAATACAGTATTATACTCCCGTAAGTATGACATGAGCTCCCACGATGACGATGCAGGCTGCTTCGGGAACGACTCCTTCGCTTCAATCTTCGTGGTCGTACCGCGTGGCGTTCGCGCGCGGTCAAAGTCCGCACAGGTGGACACGACGACCGATGATGTTGACGGCGTTAATCACGGCAATACCGATAATTAATTACGGCAATCGAAGGACCAATGAATAGACTCGGTTGGGACTTTGTAATAAAAGTAGTGGACTGTATTAAAATAGGTGTAATACCACAATTAACAGTTACAACAAAATATGAAGACCGTACAAAGAAATGCCCGGAGTGGCCGGCGTCTGTGAGCTCAGTGAGTGGTAGGGCGCGCAGCGCCGCTCGCGTTGCCGGGTTCGGTACCCCGAGCCCCGCGCCCTCCCCGCGGTCGTCCACGCATATGTGAGGCGCCGACACAGCAAAATGTTATTCTATGAAAATATTTGCAGTTGAAATGGTGTCTCGTGTACTACCACGTCAGTAAAATTGTTAAAATTGAGCCACGTCAGTTGCAGAGGGTTAAAGTTGGTAAACATTATGTAGTGTCTGTAGTTAAAGCAGAATTCGATTTACAGTTGGATATTATTTCAGAAAAATCATTGTTTTAGCTATAGCAGATTTCTGGTATCAATAAAACGGACTTATAAGGTCTTATTCAGCATTTAGCAAGATAATTATACTTATGAACTACTTAACTGTACTGAAATTAATTACACAAAGCGCCTGTCTAGGTTCGAACCCATGACTCACTGTTCGTAAGTCGGGGCCGCCACCACTGGGCCACCGCTGCTCCTCATCTATAATGCAATGATTGAATTCAAACTTCTAATTTACTCTCGCCTTAATTGGCTTATGATTAAACCTACTCGTACCTACATACATTTTTTTATTTATCACAAAAACACTCATGGCTATTCGGTTCAGTGTAATACTCAATATAAGGAGGATACCCTTAACCTAATATACTTATCATAAGAGTGATTTGAAATTGACAGAGGAGAGCTAGTTCAACCAAACTGTGTTTGACACCAAGTGATTGGGGTATCATCACTATAATAATACATCAGAGGTGCAATCTGACGAAATTGGACCTCTTTACCAGGTATTATAGTCCTTAAATGATTGTCAGTTAGGTGGATTGGCGTGGGATACCATTCAGCTAAAATAGATTGACCGATGACCTTACAAAGGCGTTTGAGGATCCCTATTTCCTGAAGGTGTGGGTTTTCTTTGAATGTATCGTACGCCTACGTTTGACATAAAAGATCACACGAGCACGACAATCCCCAAAGGGTTAAGCAGATGTGTGGTATGTCATTAGTTATGAATAACATAGTTTATTTGTTACTGTAGAAATAGATCACTCAATGTGGTTATTTTCGCAACAGAGATCAATTTCAGCCAAAACATGAAGACAATAAAGTACTCTTTAAAAACACAACTCGGAAATTGAACATAACTGGTTCAATCCCAGAGTTGACTCAGAATCTTGTCCCACACAAGATTCCCAATGAACGTGATAGACTCATCATTTGCCAAGCCTTTTCCCAACTATGTTAAAGTCGGCTTCCAGTCTATCCGGATGCAGCTGAGTATCTACCAGTATTTTACATGGAGTGACTTCCACAACCCAGATAGTACTGAGTAATACGATACCATTTGGAACGGGATAGACCAAAAAACCATCAAAAAGATTAAAAACTAACTCTCAACTAAACCCATTTAATTCGCCCATTGACTCTAGTTGTTATCCTAAACAATGGCGCCAAAATAATCACTATCTTCAACAGTCTAAACACCCAAACTAGTTTTAATAGTCCCTTTCTCGAATTACCGGGCGAGCTTCAGTAATCGTGAGTTAAATCTTCCTAATGACTGGCCGGCCTCATTCGAGGTTCGCATCATTATCCTGGCTAGGGTTATCACACCTTCAAACCTCGGTGAGGCATTTGAATGGTGTTCCAAAATGGCGGTTGTGAGATTGCATGGCGATCATAGCTGTCAGTTTGGGTGGGTGTATAAAATTAGCTTGGGACTAGGGTAGGCTAATTTTTGCGTATTAAATACACAATTTAGTGTAAGAACACTTGATTGACGGCTTTATGAAGGGTTGGTACACACCGTGATATCATCATTCTTTTACTCTTATCCCAATTCTTTTGGGATCAGCGCATTTTAAGTCTTCTTCTTCCATAATTCTCTATTGACGACCCGAATGGCGTATTGGTGGTGAGACTGCCTTACGTTCTTAGGGTCCTGGGTTCGAATCCCGGTAGAAGCAAATGTTTGTGTGATGAGCATGGACATTTGTTTCCGAGTCATAGATGTTTATATGTATAATAAGTATTTACAAACAAAAAGTTTATAACATGTAGTATATCAACTACATGGTGTCCACGACACAAGCCTTGCTTAGTGTGGCACTAAGTGGCGCTGTGTGTTAATGTCCAGCGATATTTATTTATTTTATTTTTATTTCTCGCCATCTCATCAGACACCTCCTTCCTTGCCATATCATATTTTACACAGTCCATCCGTTGGTTGTTTGGTCCACCTCTACTTTTATACACAATACCTATTCACATTCATACTCAGAATTTTCCTCATTCCTCCGCATCACATATGCCACAACAACCGATTACCATGCAACTTTTCAGTCACCATTTACATCTTGTAGATACAGTCATTTGATTGAGACCAATACTTACTCTGAGCTAATACAATTTTCTTTTGCAAAAGAAAGTACTATATTATTCGCCAACCCTGTGTCGCGCTATCTCTTTAAAGTGGCGATGCCATGTCGTCGTTTTATCTGCAATGTGAACTTCTAGGCTGACGCGGCTTAGCACAGATATCTTAGTGCGATGAGAATTCAATTTGCGGTTGTTTTAAATTAGACCGATTGGCTGTGGTGGTGGAGAGAGTTGTAAGTTTATAAATATAAGTATTTAATTTGATTGTCGTTATCCGCAAATTATATTGCACAACAGTTTCATTCATTTTGGAACCAGTGACAAAAAGGAACTTATTAGTATTTTGTTACTGTCCCTATTCTTGTTCGCGATTTTTTAGAAGAGCACATCTTTCTATTTTTTTAATTGTATGGTTTGTTCACAATTTGGTGTCAAAGTTTTTATGCCGCTCATGGGCCTGATTTGGCTTTGCAACCATGGAAAAAAATCACTCAGGCATGCTGGTATTCCTTCACAAAAGTAAGTGATAATTTTACAAAAGCACTATATTCTATTCCAGTCGCATACATTTCTTTATGAAACAGATTTTCATACCTAGTCTTTCATACTATCTTCTTTCTCTTTCCTAAAAATCCCTCTCTTTTGAACCTTTACCAACAACTCACAAACAAGTAACAGATCAGCCATCAGATCGACTCAACATTTGCCAAGACTTCGAAAACCCATCACATCTTCAAGACACGAGAGCAATATTTCAGCTGGTATCGGATTTAAATTCTCGACTGGCACGCATAATCGCTGGATCTGACCAACTTTGAAATAACTAACTTATTCAAAACGTGTCGCTACATTTATCCTAACAGGGAGATCGGGCACGACTTACTGACAGCCAACTCCTTATAAATCTTATATGCCGCGTATATAAACTTTATAACAGTCCGGAGCCAGGTCTAAAAAGTTTTTGAGGATTTTGAAGGGATTTGAGGACCGAAGGTGTCTCGATTGGGTGGGCCATTATTTTATCTATTTTCCATACCAGTATTTTACGTGGACCGACTACTCATCTGACCCCTGCAACCCAGTTAGTACTGAGTAATTCGACACCCCTTGTTTGGTAGACTTTCAGGCTGACTCTAAGTAAGGACAACAAATATCACTCGGGACCAATGATACAAAAAATTAAAAATTATAAAAATGAAATAGGTATCCCACGTCATAATATTTCAACTATAGTAAAAGTCTCAACCGAAAAAAAACTATTTGTTATAATGTTCCAAATAATATTCAGCTGTCCCCGGTTAGACTGGAAGCCGAGGCTACGCAGATGATGATGTTTCTAATAATATTGTAAATAAAGAGTAAGTAGGTAATTTCTAGCCAGACAAATTAAAGATACATAACACTCTGTAGCATAATAACCATCCATTTCCACCTCAACGTTACCCCACAAAAAAATAAAAATAAAAATATTCTTTTGAATGAAACACGGAAGCTCACAATAGCCATACTTTTTTATTTTACATTTCTCATCTCCCGAAACTCTAATGATCTTAAATGAAAAGAGCCGATATACCATCCATTTTTTACCAGCATCCTCTGAATGTTTCATCTCAATATAACCGATCTATTATTTATACTCCAATGCTTTTGAATAAAATATAGAGAATTCTTTTAAGGTCAGATTTAGGAGCACCTGTGGCTTCAGGATCGAATGCTTCAGAAGATGGAGTGGTTTTGAAATAAAACATGAAATATAAAAGTTTACAAAGAGCCTGTGGCTGCGGATATTCCGAAAATGCTTTGATGTTTGGTCAAACTTTAGCGTTTTAGAATGTGGTTTCGACGTAACAATATCTACTCGTATAAGAAAATTCTCTCCCGTTTTCGTTCATTTTCAATATTCGCAGTATTTTATTTTAAAATATTGATACGAATTATAGCAAAAACGAAACAAAATTATCGCCTCCTTAACGATATCACTACAGGTTTTATCAATTTCTATACTTTGGTAACTAGTAACGAATTACTTCAAAAAGATAATTAACAAATTGAATTATTCGGTGATATTCAAGAAGATCTAAAAAAAGCCATCCTTCGTTATAAAAAAAACTGACACTTATTCAGATTCACTTATTTAGATTTGATTAAACGGTAAACCGACCTAATATGAAAAGTCAGCCTTACCCTGATAATGATAAGAGACAGGTTTCAATACCATAATTTAAGTTACGATGAAGCAAGTTCTGCTATGAAATCCACCAGTCACTAATAAATTCTAATCGGAAACGTGAGTTATGATTCAAATGGCGAAGATTGCGCCATCTTGTGAACGAAACTAAATTGCAATGCAACCAAAGTAGGATTAAAACGTGGCAGTAAGGATCTTTGATAAGATAAGAAAAGTATACAATAAACGACCCACTATAATAAGAATAGAAGAAAAATTAACACATTCTTAAAAAAACTTTGACAATTTTTGCTAAATAAAAGCTACTACTCAGTTAATGAATATTTAAGTGATAGACTTATCAAGTCGTAACTAGTCATAAATATCTAGGCTATAAATTTTGTTTGATTATTTATTATAATTTGTTTTTATTTGATTTAATATAATTATAGGTGCCTGTGTAAGTTGTATACCATTGATTGATTTATTTTGTACTAATACATTATTATAATGATAATTACTAATTACACATAATTAATAATAATTTTAGACTATAATTAATATTAATCTCAGAATGTATCTACCTCCTACGTTGTACAATTTACAAATGCTTCCTCTCTCCTAACTCATTTATTTTGCTGTGCCCGACGGGTCCATGTGATCTAGTTATAAGTTTACCACCTAAGAATACATGTGGAATGCAATAAAGTATTGAGTATTGAATATTGAGTATTGATAAAAAAAATAGACAAGATGCATATTATTTATGTTTCGACCAACTGGGTACAGACAACAACAACAAAAATAGTCACCATGCAGTCCCTGTATTTTTCGACGACATTTTATTTAAATAAAATAACTACCAAACATCCAAGGATTTTCACACTTCGAATAGGCGTCTTTATGTAAACAGTTGGCACAAAAACTTCGCAGTTGAGATTTTTCCCAAGTATCTAGATTTCTCGATAGTGTTTACATATTCCAGTATTGGCACGTTTGCGTAGAAAGGACTTTCTTTGAAAGCGGTGAAAGCGAGTAAAGTTGCGCCTTAGCTTTCTGTGCTTACGTAGTATGTAGATGTAGAGATAGGTATTTATAGGCTAGCTCTGATTCGTGGGTCTACCCGCAGGTAAAAGTTTTATTCAGGGATAGAAAAATAGTAAGACAAACCATAGTTATATTGTAGTTATAGTTTAGTTACATTTTTCGATGTATTTTATTACTGTGTCATGACACAATAACGAAACACATCACAGACAGAACGAATTCTACTTCAGGAGCTGATGAAAAAAAAAGAAGAATCCATAACATAAGCCTTGTCACATGCCCATTTTAAAAATTCCTAAAAATCTGCGAAATAGGCTATAATCTACTGTAACTCATTTTGCGACATCTCTACTAGAGCAAATTTCCTCAATGATTATCTTTCCTAAGACCAATGACCCCCAATAAAACCCACCAAAATTAACCATCACAGCAATGCCAAATGAACATTCTCAAATCACTACCGCGTACCAGCAAGTAGATCTAAAAAACGTTAGCCTAACAAAACGATATAATGGCATCGCAGTCGTGCCGCATCCATCAAACTCGCAAGTTGGTCAGGTATGCTGTGCCGAGTACACACCGACGCATGTCTGGCAAAGAAATAAAGAAAGGAATAGAGACGCTGACAGGTGATAAAGACTTGATATTGTTAAAGACTGAAGTGGCTAAAACTAAGATAGAAGGTACATAAGTAAGACGTTCGACTCAAATGAAAGAAAGAAATAAAGTAATAAAAGCGGTGACCGATGATATTAGACTTCATATTGGCAAAGATTGAAGTGGCTAAAACTAAGATAGATAGAAATTGGTGTACTTTCTATCTTAATTTTAGCCAGTTCAATATATTCTTACAATAAGTAAGATATTCGACACTTAAAAGAAATAAAGAAAGTAGTTTATAAGGTGACGGGTAACGTAGACTTAATATTGTTAAAGACTGAATAGATGAAGATGAGGAAGAGATAATAACAATTTAATTGATATACTTGCTGAAGTGGACTAATCTATATATTCAGTCGAAGACAAAGTGCAATGTAAGAAAAAAGTCACAAAAGGTTAGTATATAAAGTGACCATTGATTGTGAACTCTTTGTTTGGTCATAATAAGCCCAAAGTATTATCGAAACAATAACGTGAAACAAGAAAGAAGGGAGGAACTTTGGGAGATCAGAAAAATAGAGTATAGAAGAATAGAACCCTCACCATACAAATACAACTGCAGTAATAATCCATCACAATATAACCGAAATTACTAATCCAATCTTTAACGTAGCTAATCAAATTCCAAAGAATAACACTCTCTGAAATAACCGTTTTGGATGTACTGGCACAAAACTTGCCAAGCTGTAGAAATTAACTGAGAGAAAACTTTCCCGCCTTGAACAAGCTGAAACTCAGAAGGAAACGAAGCAATTTATCGGTCGATGGTCTAATTGCAAATAAATCTTTATAAGACCCCGCTACAAGTTCAAAGTATATGTACGTAATCGATATTTAACTTCAGTACTAGAAATCGCTTTATCAGAGGTTCGTTTAGTAACTGGTAAAGTACGTAAGTGTAATTTTTCACCTGTCTGCCAACCCTATCAGTTTTGGTGAGTGATCTTTCTGGAAATTAAAATATTCTAGGGGACAATTTTACCTAGCATCTGGTCTTAGGTTATCATTACCTCCCTGCCCTTGTCACTTTCTATTTGGGGTCGGCGCGACACGTTTCCTTCTTCCATTACTCCTTTCTTCTAACTATTAGCATCTGGACTTAAGGTGTGACCTTATCTTATTAATCCTGAAAATATTGTATACTACCATAATTATGTATTGATAGAAACGATACTCAAGAAAATGATAATAAATCTTTTACATAATCCAAAAATCCTACAAAAGTGTTCATAATATTTTATGACAAATTCCAATTCATTGCGGTACGACCTTCAACTGGTGTGTACTCGGCACTATGTTTAATAAAAGAGAACGAACACTCCGATCAATGTCTAGAGTATTTGGAGCAACCATTATCAAGTGGTTTGATAATATTCTTCTTTTTTCCAATTAAAATGCGGCAGAAGATAACAGATAAATAGTTCAATGTAGAATATTTTAATGTATAACAAGATACATTGGATGTTTATTTCTATTAAAATAAAACGATACCATATTCTCGAAGTGATGTCGTATGGAATTGAGATAATATATGCTGCACAAACTACAAATAAATATGTATAGAACTCAAACTCAAATCATTTATTTCAATTAGACCATTACGGCATTTTTGACTGTCAATGAAACGAAAAAAGCGAAGCTACTGTCACAGGCATAATAACTTGAGAAAGTACTGTAGTTGCCCATTCCTTAGCTTAAGAACAAGAACGATAGAGAAGAGGATAACGATGATTTTTATGACAAAGCAAGATAAAATGAAAAACAACTTGGACTCAAACACTGTTTTAAACTATCACGGTTCAACAATTATTGTTCAATAGCTCAATATAAACAATAATCACGGAAGATATCACGGAAGATATCCCGTAAGTGACATTTTTAAGTTTAACTTGGACTCAATTTTGAATGCAAATTGAAACTTGCGATCAACCATACTAAACAATTGACGAGGAGATTGTATAACAACAAGCGAATTTGAATTGAAATTGAAGGTTAAAGTCATTAAAATGAATTCTCGTTTAGAAATATCAAAATCGGAGTGATTCATACTAAAACCAATTGCCTTTTTAGGACTTTCTTCAAACATTAAAATGTCTCCACAAAAGTTATTGTAACTGTGTGTTGTTAACTTAGAGCATAAACCTTACCTCTTTACACCTAATGTTTTACGTGAACTTAAAATGAAAATAAGCCAAAGCTAGGTCAAATCAAGCAGTGCGAAAACAAGTATTGGCAACGCTTACAACCATGTATGGCAACATCGTGCTGTTCTAAGCACTCGTTGGAAAAATCGAATAAGGGAAACTGTGTAGTACCTGGCACTTTTACGATAGCTGGTTCTCCTGAAAATACTGTTAGTATGCTCTGGACTATCATTATCGTTAGTGTCTGTCCAATGCTGACTATGTTACTATTGCTTTCTTACAAATACAAAACTACATAATTATATTGCTTTCAGTATTTTTTGTGTCAGGCGGAAATCAATGATAATGAAGTTATTTTAGGATGTACTACATTAATATTTGTTACATTCAAAATCATCCCTTACCATTAGAAGATAATCAAAAAAATCTTATGTAAACTTTAACTGTGTATCCTCTACTAGCTTTAATCATTCACCACGAGGTCATAAAAACTAAAAATTCTAACCATTTTCGCAATATCTTGCGACTCAGACCATAAATGATTGAATTAATATTCATAACTTGTATTTTCGCTTCGGCGGATACAATAAATATCCAGAGTATCTTACTAATTGCTGTCTATGGATAAAATAATTTCCCTTTAATAAATTTCATTGGAAGTTAAATTTCCGAAATAAGTATCTCCAACGTAAATTATAATTTTAGCAGCCCAAGCTTCAATTTCAAGAAAGTTTCGTGTCAAAGATAAATTCGAAGTAATCAGGGAGAGTGTTAGTCATTCAAGATATTTATAGAAAATGAAATTCGAGAGAAGTGCAAAAATATTGGTAATTGGGACGATAAACTTACTTAACATTTTAAAGATGAGACAGGTTTTAATATAAAAGAGGCGGTTAAAATAGAAGACATAACTTCAAGATATAATCAGCTTCTTATTTTCCCGCGCAAGTCGTATTCATTATAAATTCAATTCACCATGTGTGCAAAAGCTGGTTTTTAATTAGTTCCTCTGCAGTAATTGCGTCTTGTTGTTAATGATTAAAGCAATGCACGTGAATTTGAAAAAGTTTTTAATAGGAAGCATGACTGCTATTCGCTTACAAAAGACCACTTTGTTAATTAAAAAGAGAATGAAGAAAATCTGATGATTATTTGAGAACATTTATTAGAAAAAAACTCATCCAAAAGGAAATACCTATAGTTTTCGTGTACTCACATGTGAAAATAATTCCTTAGATTTTTTGCACAAACTCCTCCGCTGGATGTTTGCCTTTTTTGCAAACCTTATCCTTAGTCACTTTACTTTTGTGTTCAGTAAGTATCAAAGAAATGTCAGTGATCGTTACTGTCTCAATTATAACTGTAGAAATAAAATGGTCAATTTGATGGTCTCACGATGCGTAGGCGAGATCTGTTTGACTGCACTCTGTGTTGTATTTTTGTCTATAATATTATTATTTATTTCCGGTTCTAAGTTCTTTATATTTTTTCTATTCCTTACTAGGTACCTATATAGTTTCTTTCAACAATAACATGGTAGGAAATTGGTCTACAAAACTTTAATGGAACGAGTCTAATATAAAACTAACTTTTCCAGCCAGTTCTGTTTTAATAAGGTTGAGTTCTAGAACAAAAAGTTGAAAAAAGAACGACTCCTTTTCAATTTTAATTTGAACATGAAACTTTAGTAACCACTGAATGAGTTCCTAGTTCAATGTTTTCATTCATAATCGTTTTATGATTACTCAAACTATGAACTCCAATTAGAAACCCATTGACTAAACCCAAATTATCTATTGTTTCATTAACGCGTGCAGTATTGTCTTGCCCACCGAAATTATTATCCACGCTTGCTTGTTCAAAAATAAAAAAAATGATTTCCTAACAAAAAAGGCTCAAACTCAATCACAAACAATACTCCATTGTTATAATGAATTGTTTTGTTGCTTGTTCAACATAAAAGTGCCTGATCATTGTTATCTTTTATTCCACCCACATGGTTTTGTAAATAAATTAAATCAATTAGTTGTTCAATTGTTTCCTCATCATTGACAACAAACATTACTTTCAATCTATTTTAATATTTAACATTCGCTTCAATTCCTTCGCCACTTCACAGGCTAATCATCATAAAGTTTTATGCTTTCAAAGCATCGTTACCCCGGTAATATCATGTTCCACTGAACTCTAAAGTCATAACATTTCGCTGAAACTAAATCATCGCACGTTTCCGTTACCGTTTGTAATACACGTTCCATTAAAGCGACGGCAGACGGCAACATAGCTTTAATAACGTCTGTCATACACATGTTTACTTTTGCCAATCAAACAGATCTAACTGCATTAGCCACATCCGCCTACCATGAGTATTGCAACATCGTAACTGACCATCAAATGACACAACACTAGCACAATATTCCGTCGTCCACACTTGGTCTCACAACACAAGGAGTCCTTCCATTCAGGGTTTGTGGGGCGCACTATCTAGGAACAAACATCCCTATACAAACAAGCCGGACTGTTGCGATGTTTCGAACGCGGGAACGGCGGCCGGCAGCGAAGCACCTCCTCCGACGGCCGGTAAGCGACTGGCTGAAATCATGTTTAGCTAGCTGTGAGCCACACCGGCTATTGCATCCGAGCACAAACGACAACGGCCGAATGTAATTTTGAGGTGTAAACGGGATAGGTGAGAGATTGTAGGGAGTAGAGAGAGACAGACGCACAGGTGGGGTGGGAAATGGCTGCATCGGAGTGTAGGGGTTTTGTCTATGCAGGTTGGAGATTTAGAGTGCATTCGACCGTGAGGCGCCGATGACTGGAGACGCCTAGGGCGTTGGAAACCCTATCATTTTGTACTATTAATGAATTGATGTCTTCACTGGCCCGAATTGCGGCCAATTTTATTTAATTGCCGAAGACGATAAAGCAATTTTATGATAAATTGGTTTGGAATTGAGATAATTGTTTTATGTGGGCTGTAACTAGCTGGAGTGCGGTACAACTCTGCTTTATTTGACTGATGAAAAAAACATTATCTGCAATGTTAATCTAAGTGAGTGATCATTTTATTGTTTGGTGGTCTATTTTGAGCTAGAAATGATAGAGAAATATAGGAGTATCACTTGAAAGGTTTGTTTGAAGACCTGAGGAAAATTGAGGACTTAGAACCTTTGTAATAGCTTACCACCTGTATAGTGTATAGCTATACTTACGTAGTAGTAGTTTACTAAAGCTAGGAAAACTAACTGAATATGAGATAATGGGGGTAACCATATTGAATGTTAACTTAATCTAATCATTTACTGTTTTATTTACCTAGTTTTATGATGTAACTTTCTTTGCATAATGACATTATTCAGAGGAAATACTCACGTTAGAACAATGCTATAGGACATCAGGGTTTATCTAAGGCTCAAAGTAGACATGTTCTAAATCCATGGTAACTTTTAGACCTTTTTATTTAGTACACTTACTTTTGTGAGCCTATTGTCATCAACCGAGCATAAATCCAAACTTCGTGGCTGCCACTAAGATATTCCTGATAGAAAAATTTAAAAATTTTTGCCCGATGAAGGAATCGAACCCTCACCTCGTGGTCAGCAGTTGCGGTAGCGATCACCAGACCAACGAAGTAGTATGTTAAAAAATTCTGACTCATACCAAAGAAGTTCCAACTATCCATGCTATCTATCTATGCTGAGATAGGGGCCTTTTGGTCTCGTTCAGGACCTTTCGCTTCTTTTAGTTTCATTTTTTTTTATGTTCAGTATTTTTTTTTTGTATGTAATTAGTTTTCTACCGTAGACGTGGGGGTCCGCGCTCTTATTTACATTTTATTTATTGTTTGATTGATTTAGAAAAAGTTAAAACTAAGAATGTGCTCCATGATTGGACACGTTACATTAAACTAAGCTTAATAATAGTAACTTAAAATCTACGTGAGTCCATCAAATATCATTTTTTTTTAGGCTTTACAGTTATTGATGTTTCCTTAACCACTAATTAAAATTAACAAAAATATACAACAAGCTATTTAACTTTTTTTTTTTCTGCTTCATAACTGTTCTATGTTTAGTTTTCAATTTTTATAAATAATGTTATTTTTTATGTGTTTTGTCCTGTACGGGCTAATAAATATTATTTTTTTTCTTTTCTGTCTATCTTTCTTTAACTCATAATACTTCGACATCCATTTTCCAATAGTCATGCTCTATTTATCCACTTCGGAACACCTGCAAGTGCGTATGATATTCAGGAAGCGCGAGTGATTTGCATGGACGTGGCTCGTATAGATTTTCCGTAAAGCTAGTTCTGAGGCAGACGTGTTGATGTGTTTTCTGATGCGTGTCTGGAGTTCGAGTTGGGGGGTGAAAATATATTGTAGAGTGAAGGTATGAGTGACTAAATGTGTACCTTATAAGGCCTGTTACAAAAAACGCGAAATTGTGAGTTGTACTCGTTGAAATTATATGTTTTATATGTTTTTCGTTCGTTGCTTTAAATAACAATTAGTTGTCAGAAATACACACATCAAAAGTGTCTAGGGATCAAGCATTTTTATGCGGATTTCTTGAGATTGAGATGTGGCTTTGTAATAAATTTATGATTTTATAAATTTATATGGATCCTTTTTGGTGCATTTCATAATTTGAATCAGGAACTGTGAATCAAATTCGAGTAAAAGATGAAAATCAGCTGTCAATATTTTCCCTATAAAAACATACAACGCATTGAAGACATTATTAGTGCTACTGTTTCCCTACTACTGATTAAAACCAACGTTATTATGGAGCGGCGACGTCATTTAAGCAGGGAAGAAATGCTCAGAGCCGTGGGAATGATAGAAGCTGGTTCCCGGCAACGTACTGTGGCTTTAGCTCTGAATACAAGTCAGAGTGTTATCAGTCGACTTTGGACACGTTACCGAAGCACTGGTACCGTGGCTGAGCGCCATGGAGGACGGTATCGCTGCACCACACGGAGACAAGACCGATACATTCAAATCTTAACTCGAAGAGCTCCAACAATAACCGCCATGATGTTAGCCGTGAGGCTTCATCACTCTTCAGGGAACTTAATTAGCGACCAAACAGTCAGAAACCGCTTGCATGAAGTGAACCTTCATTCCCGAAGACCGCTACGGGTACCACCTATAGTAATGCACAATCGTAGGATTCGATATCAATGGGCTCTTGAACACAGAAATTGGGCAGAAGAACAATGGCGTTTCGTGTGCTTTTCTGATGAGTCTCGTTTTGGTATGAGACCGGATACAAGACGTATACGACACTGGAGAACCCCTGGACGCCAACAGCGATTAAAATCCTGCCAGGAAGTCCATCCTTATAGTGGTGGAACCATCATGGTATGGGCGGGTATTTGGATCGGCGGAAGAACTGAGTTGATTTGGATCAGAGGCAACCTCAACGCTCAAATTTATGCTGAGACGATTGTATCAGACGTCATCGTTCCTCTACAAGTGCAAATCGGTCCCTTATTTCAGTTAATGCATGATAATGCACGACCGCACACCGCAAGAGTTGTAAGACAGACTCTCGCCGCAGCTAACATCAATGTCCTGCCCTGGCCTGCTCAGTCGCCAGACTTGAATCCGATTGAGCATGCATGGGATATGCTACAGAGAAGAGCTCTGCCGAATATGGAGGGTATCCAGTCGCAAGAAGACCTTTTTTTGTTGTTGCAACGAACATGGGCGGCCATTCCACAGCGTGATTTGGATGAACTCATTTTGAGTATGCCAAACCAATGTTCTTGTGTTGTTAGTGTTCGCGGTAGAAACACGGATTATTAATTGTTTAAGTTACCCAATAAAATTTTAAAGAAAACTGTTATTTCAGTCTTTTTTTCGAACTTTTGTGTTAGTGGTTCAAATGTCAAAAATCCCTTTATTAGGAAAATGGCAAATTTCTTTATTAATGCAAAGGTGACTTGGTTTATCGTTACTGTGACAAACGAAAACACTTTATTTGATGAATCCATAAAGAAAATTTTAATTAATATCAATCAGGAGAAAAGTTATTGCAAAAATATATGTTGATCCCTAGACACTTTTGATGTGTGTAGTTCGTTTTCTCTACTTCAATAATAATAGAATGAAATTTAGATAAATTATTTATTTTATTTTGTAATAGTCATTCTCCCAGTGCATGTTTAAGCATAAACTCACGGAAATCTGATTTCATCATTTGGGATCCCTCTAATTTGTAGATCTTATATTTAATTTAAAGAAAATCAACACTTTTTTTCATGACAGCTGGCCACTGTTTTTAAATTTTAACTAACTAATGCCCGTGGCTACGCACGCGTACATATTATATAATAAAACCTTTCTCGAGAACCACTCTATCCATTGGTGAAAACAGTATGCAAAATCGGTGCAGTCGTTTTTGAGTTTATCGCGAACAGACAGACAGACGCAGCGGAAGACTTTTTTTATAATAACATGTAGTGATATGGTATTCAGTATACCTACATGTAAAATATTAACCGTCAAGTAAAAGTACTTCGATTTAAATTAATTTATTTTATTTTTTTGACACACATAAATTCACGTGTTTCCTTGGAGTGGTCGATGACATATGACATGATCTAAAAATTCAGTATTTTTCCGCAATTGCTGAGCTTGTGGCCAAGCCGTAGGTGTAGAATTATATTCCACAAAGCACATTCTATCAAGTATTAATAGCTTACACCTACAGTCATTCAAAATAGGTCCACATTCGAAGCAATTAGCTTTCTTGTCTTTAAGAATATTTACGATGTGTCAGTATTTCTGTCCCGAGATATATCATAAGTGAAGTGACCATCAGAACGATATACGAGACGGGGTGTTTTGCGAAGTATTCAGGCGGTTAGAGAAACGGGTTTATTAATATTTAAAGGTTATTAGGTAGTGAGTAGTAGTTATAATTTGGTTAAAAGGCGATTTGAGATTATATTTTGAAGAAACCGTAATCTTTATCATTCTTGTGACAGTCGAAAAAGGGAATCTTTTTTTTTTGTTAGGCGTATTGACAGTCTTTTTTCGTGTGGTCAATGCTTAACCTGGTGTCAGAGTTTAATGCTCCCCAAAGACCTTTGATTTTTTTGAAGATTAGCAGAGAGTGACTCGAAATATCTAAAAAAAATTGAAGATTTGAAATTTTATTTGTTTGTTACGATTTAACTAAAGAACTTCTCAACAGATTTTAAAAATTCTTTCACCATCAGAAAGTTGTATTTTTACCGAGTAACATAAACTATTAATAATATCGAAATCATGCAAATAAGCTGAGCTATCACAATTTTAGCGGATGAAGTCGCAGCTGAAGTGGTACTTAATAATTATTTTTTTGGAAGCGTGTACCAGTACACATTACCTAGTGTAGGTATGTTACTGGACATCTTAGCTTATCTTATCCATGAGTCTTTGCTTCCATATCGACTGAGCACGGCTCGCGAGTCAGAGGCCCTGCTCCCCAACGCTTCGGAGACGAAACGTTAGGGAGTAGGCCCTCAGCCTCGCGAGCCAATGCCTCGGCCGGTATGGACGTGGCTTTAAACAATAATTTTATCGTAAACTTCATAATAATATTAACTAATAAAACCATTAAAAAAAATAAAACAATAATAATAATAAAATAATAAAAATAAATATATTAATATTTAATAAAACCATAAAAAAAAAATCTTAACTTAAATCGTATCATATCTTATCACAAAACGAGTAATACAGTAACATTATGGCCTATCATTTTGCATCTTCCCATACAATCTGTGCTATTAAACAACGGTTTTATTCAACCCTCGCTTTTAACAGCTTACGGGGTGGACAGAATAAGTAAATAATGTACGAAAAAATGTAACACTATCAAGTGTTGCAATAAAAACTGACTTCTTATGCTACAAAGTGTTGGACATGGTTGTAATGGTGAGTGGTTGCAGTGACAACGATATTTCATTAAATATTTATTAATGCTCAATGTACACAACCAATTTCACACGTTAAGCTTAAAACTAGTGAGTACATGACCCTGTTAGGGCGCAGCAAGAAAACTTAAAACTAATAACTAATATTGCAGAGAATCTATTAGAAAATAAATATTATATTCATTAAACTTACATTTAGCATTCCACAATGTAACTCAATAAAAATAAAACCATCAAAATATTTTTAAAATGTCGTACCTACATGAACTATATAATTGTAACGGACGACGAGCCCTTCACAAAATGTAACCCTAGTATAAGTAGTTTTTAGGAAAATAACGGGGACCTCTATGTCTGTCTACCCCCGAACTATTATATACTAAAAGGCCTTAAGCCTTACGCAATGATTTGCGATGTTGCATCAGCTTTTGTGGAGGGGATATTGGTCAAGTCAGTACTTGTCCAAAGGGAGATATTACGCAATAAGTTAAACTATTGCATCAGCTAATGGGAAAGTCCATTTTCACGGGCTATGATTGATTAAAGGTCCCAGAAAGACGCAATAGTGCCCCCACAACTTGCAATGACGTAATAATCTATGTAAGGGGAACCGATTATTTAATCGATAATCGAGTCAAATAAGAACAAATAGAAACAAGTAATAACTTCATTCAACCAGTGAATCAAGGAGAAGTCTTCAAGAAGTCAAGGAAGAGCTCCATATCAGACAGATTGTCAAAGATATAAAGTAGATTCATAGTTCTTATCAGTTACCTAGTGTCGTAACAAAGTTAATAAGTAAATGAGTCCCACGTTCCCCACATCGTAATACGTTATGTACATTCCTTATATAACAGGAACATTTAACAGTGTAAACTCTTGTGCCCCGCTTCAAATATAAGCTATTTTCGATCTCTAATATACAATAAAAGTGTTAAAGTATCCACCTCTTTAATTCAATACAGTCCACCCCAAACAGTTGGTCCTTCGAGCCGGATAAGCAGTGAAGTCCCAACATTTGGTCCTTCAGATCCAGTTAAATAGCGAAAAGTGCCGGTATAATACATAGCGCGTAATAAAGTGTTATAAGCGGGCACATAAAACTGTAAGTACTGAACGAAATTAACTTTATATACATCGTGCGTAAATAAAGTTCCGTGATAGGAAAAGTGATATTCTGTGTGCCAAAATCGCGATCATAAGTGCGCGGTAAAAAAGGGTAAGCAGAATAACAGGATTCATAAGCGATATTCTGTATAAAATCGCGATCATAAGTGCGCGGTAAAAAAGGGTAAGCAGAATAACAGGATTCATAAGCGATATTCTGTGTATTAAATCGCAATCATAGTGCGCGTTAATAAAGGGGGTAAGCAGAATAGTGGGACTCATAAGTGAATATTAAAAAGTAAATTGACTCGATTCGCGTTGTGGAATGAAATACTAACGGATATATTGTTATAAAACATATAAAAGTGACCGTGTTGTGAATAAATAGTTACGCGTCATATACAAGCGCGCGTTATATAACATAGCGCGCGCCCGTTGATAGCGTATTGCCGCCGTGACTAGATATAGTGCCGTATGGTACATAGGGCCGTCGTAAGTTATAGTGCCGTCACAAGTATATAGTGCCGTCACAAGTATGTAATAGTGCCGTCGCGGTAAATAGAGGACTAGTCGTGATATAATAACAGCGTTGAAGTGCAGCTAAGTGAAACGTCGTAGTGGACGAATCTGGTGAAGTCCAAAACCACAGGATAGGACTGTCGCGCATCTTTCTCCCCGCTTAAAGTCAACCTGTAGCGTACCATCTCGGACAATGGTGGTCACCCGAAGCCAGGGTGATGCTGCAGAAGCTGAGGACCGGAGGCGGGCCCTGCAGGAGAGGGCAGACGAGCATAGAGAGGCAGTTCTACGCCAGGAAGCGGAACGGATTCGAAGAGAGAGACTACGGAGGATTTCAATAAACCCACCCTTGTCACCGGCAGTGACAAGTGAGCAAAATATTATATCTTCACGACCAACTACCGCGCCCCTTACGACAGCAGACACGACCTTAGCAGGACCATCGTCAGGACTTCTTCTGAGTGAAGAACATGGACAAAGGACGAGGTCACCCACCCAATCGGTGAGGTCACATAGGTCACAGAGGTCACAGAAGTCACAAAGGTCAACCAACAGTATTACAACGCGCATAAGGCTAGCCGAATTGGAAGCAGCAGAGAAGCTTGCCGCCATCCGGAAGAAGTCTCTCGACCTGGAAGAGGACCTGGTCAAGAGAAGATTAGCCGCCCAAGTATCTGTCCTAGAGGATGAACAGGACAGCCTGCAGGATGAGCCCCTCATCACTCAGGAGGAAAGCCATCACAGTAAAGTGGATGAATGGCTTCAAACGAACCCCCTCAGATCACGGGGGGAGGGGGACCAAGGCCCCCCCCGGGAGGACCCAAGACATATTAAATTCGACTTGCCACGGGGAAGGTCGCCGGCATCGACGAAGCACAGGAACAGCATCGATAACTTGGCAACGACCTTAGAAAAGATGGCAAGACCCCGATTACGGCATACGGATTTACCGGTGTTCTCCGGTAGTGTGAACGAGTGGCTGCCGTTTAGGGCGGCCGTGAACGACACTACCAACATGTACAGTATATCGCCTGCTGAGAACATACAGCGATTAAGGAGCTGTCTCAAGGGAGAGGCAAGGGAGGCGGTTTCCGGCCTCCTACATACTGCCACTGATCCAGAGGCCATCATGAGGACACTCGAGCAATGCTTCGGACGACCAGAGGCACTCATCGCTCGCGCCATCGAAGATATGAAGAAGATGACGAAGCCCATGGCATCAGCCTCGGACTTAAATAACTTCGCCATCAAGGTGCAAAACGCGGTATGCGTGATCAAAGCAGTCGACCGAGGAGGATACCTACACAACCCAGTACTGACTGGCGAAGTGCTGGACAGGTTGAGCCAACATATGAAGTCGAAATGGTGCGACTTCGCCTTCGAGAACGACGACAAAACGGAGCCGGAGATAGTTATGCTGTCTCGTTTCCTGATGCGGGAAGCGGATAGGGCGTTACGATACGCCTACGCCCCGCCCACTGGCGCCGCGCCCGCCAACCAGAAGAAGGAAACCAGACAACCAGTGACAGCAAAGAAGAGAGCTACCCCCGTCTACACAGCCGTCGAGAGCCAAGAAGAAAAAGGTCGGTGTCCTAACTGTAAACAAGATCACGTATTACATAAGTGTCCCAAATACAAGGAGATGAGCGTCAAGAAGCGATGGGAGTATGTCAGAGCCAACGGCATATGTTTTAGATGTGTCGAAAGTAAACATGGGCGATATAGATGTAAGGCGAAGCCGTGCGGCTTAGGCCAATGCCGCCGGCCTCATCACGCCTCCCTCCACGAAGAGAGGGAAGGCACCAAGGAAGAAGTGACGACCGTGAAGGTTACCGCAGAGCCCAGCAAGGAAGAAGCGGTGCTGTCGGTGGCGACCAAGTTCGCGGCCGACCAGAAGAAGGTACTGCTGAAGATGTGCCCCATCATAGTCACCGGGTCACGGGGGGAGGTAATGACGTACGCATTGTTCGATGAAGGAGCGACCGTCACCCTCATTGATCAAGACCTGGCGACCAGAATAGGAGCTGAAGGGACCCCACGCCCGCTACACATACGCGGCGTGAACATGTCTTCGGAAGTGCAGGAGAGCAGAGCGGTACGGGTGCAGGTTAGGAGCATCCGGAAAGACGGTCAGTCACACGAGCTTCGAGCAAGGACCATCAAGGACTTGAGGCTCCATCAACAATCCATCCCAGACAACCTGCTGAATCACAAGCACCTGCGAGACCTGCCCAGAGAGGAGGTTTGCTACGAGCAAGCTCGTCCAGGACTCTTGGTGGGCACAGACCATTGGGAGTGCATAGTGACCAGGGAACTACGAGTCGGTGGCCGCGATCAGCCAGCCGCCTCTCGAACGGAGTTGGGATGGGTGGTGCACGGAACAGCACCACGAAGCGTTATCACGCAAAAAGAAGACATACTGCACGTCATCGAGACCGGGAGAGGAGACGAGCAACTGCACGATCTAGTCGAAGCACACTTCAAAATAGAAGCCTTGGGCGTCGCCAAGAGACCCCGCGTGAACGAAGCGGACCAGCGGGCGACGACCATCGTGAAAAGGACGATCAAGAAGATCGACGAAGGCTACGAGGTGGGGCTGCCGTGGCGGACTGACAACGTGGTCATGCCACCAAGCTACGGAGCAGCGCTGAGACGACTGAAGAAGATCGAACAGAAAATGGATGCGTCACCGGACTTTGCCGTGCAGTACGCCACACAGGTCAAGAACCTGTTGGACAAAGGAT
Source organism: Xestia c-nigrum (assembly GCA_916618015.1). NCBI lineage: Eukaryota > Metazoa > Arthropoda > Insecta > Lepidoptera > Noctuidae > Xestia > Xestia c-nigrum. Next base: position 21,133,553 of record OU745251.1, read on the forward strand.
ACGCGATGCCATGCGACGGAACGGAAAAGGAAAGCCCCGTCTGCTGGTACCTGCCTCACTTCGCCGTACAGAACCCAAACAAGCCTGGGAAACAGCGATTAGTCTTCGACGCGGCGGCAACGAGCTATGGAAAATGTCTCAACGACGAGCTACTGGAAGGTCCAGACCTACTGCAATCCCTGCCGGGCATAGTATTCCGGTTCCGAGAGCGGGCAGTGGCAGTCACCGCAGACATACAGGAGATGTTCCTGCGGGTGAGAATAAGGCAGCAAGACCAACCAGCTCAGCAGTTCCTGTGGAGAGACCAAAACAGGACGTCGGCCCCGCGTCACTACAAGATGAGAAGCATGATCTTCGGAGCAGCCAGTTCCCCGTATATGGCTCATTACGTCCGGGATTACAACGCGGAGCTTCACGGCAGAGAGTATCCCAGGGCCTTAGAGGCCATAACCAAGAACCATTACATGGACGACTTGGTGGCAAGTTACAGCGATCCAGAGGAGGCGTGGAAGACAGTTGATGAGACTAGAAAGGTGCACGCGACCGCCGGCTTCACGCTACGAGGTTGGAGCTCCAGCGACGCGACGGTTTTGCGCGACGTGCCCCAGACACTCCACGCCACCGCCCCGACACAACTAGGAGGGGAGCAACCTGAGAGCAAGATACTCGGGCTGTACTGGAACGCAGAACGAGACGAACTCGGGTTTAATACATCCATGAACCGAGTGCCGTCCGAAGTAAGAGAACGAACTCGTGCTCCCACCAAGAGGGAGGCACTGAGCGCAGTGATGTCCATCTACGACCCGCTAGGACTGCTGAGTCACTTCACAGTACGAGCGAAGATAGTACTCCAGAGCCTGTGGCGCCTACAAACAACGTGGGACACGCCCATTCCGGAGGAAGAGAACGAGCTCTTCGCGGCCTGGCTAGGTCAATTAGAGGAAGTAAACAGACTGCGGCTACCCAGGTGCTACCTTAAGAAGAAAACACAGCGCATCGAACTGCACGTGCTGTGCGACGCAAGCGAACAAGCGTACGCGACGGTAGCATACTGGAGAGCAACAAACAAGGATGGGACCATCGACGTCGTGCTGGTCGCGGCCAAGGCAAAGGTAGCACCGCGGCGAGCCCAGACAATACCACGTCTGGAGCTGCAGGCAGCGGTGATAGGAGCCCGACTCGCCGACACCATCAAGAAGGAACACCGTATCGAGGTCAACAGTACGACTTATTGGTCGGACTCCTCTACGGTGATCCACTGGATCCATCACGACATGAAGAGGTACACGCCGTTCGTCGCGCACAGACTCGGAGAAATCGCCGAGCTCACCAGCAAAGAAGAATGGCGCTGGGTGCCCACGGAGCACAACGTGGCGGACGACGCTACCCGACTCACCAACGCGCCGATCTGCGCAACCGACCGCTGGTTCCGCGGGCCGGGTTTCCTCCGTCTATTGGAGGAGGACTGGCCCGGGACGCCGGCGTCGGAAGAAAACGAAGAGGAGGTCCTGCACATTGCGCCGGCCCCTGAACGAGACAGCTGGCTGCCCGATCCTGCCCGCTTCTCTAAGTACGAGACGCTGGTACGCGCCGCTGCGCGCGTGCTCGCATTTATTGATGCGTGCCGCCGCGTCTCGCCTCGACTCGAGCATCGGCACATTGAACGCGCCGAAAGGGAGCTCCTGCTGAAAGCACAGCAGGACAGCTTCCCCGAAGAGTTGAAGAGAATCCAGTCTGCTCGCCCCGTCCCCAGGACGAGTTGGCTGTACAGACTGGACCCCGTATTGGAAGACGGCCTATTGCGCGTGCGAGGACGAATTGAAGCCTCTAGCGCGCCTGTGGAGGCCAAGCGACCTATCATTTTGGATGGTCGCCACCGAGTGAGTAAGTTAATTGTAATGCGCGAGCATTGCGCCGCTGGGCATGCCAACAGGGAACGAGTTACCAACGACTTACGGCAGCGCTATTGGATCATCCACTTGCGACCCACGGTGCGAGCCATTGAAAAGGCCTGCGCGTACTGCCGGAGACTGCGAGCAACGCCGCAGCCGCCGGCCACGGGAGACCTGCCACGCGCCCGCCTGGACCCCTTCCATCGCCCGTTCACCAACTGTGGTGTGGACTATTTCGGGCCCATGATGGTCAAGGTGGGCCGGCGCCGAGAGAAGCGATGGGGCGCACTGTTTACGTGCCTCACCTCCCGCGCCGTGCATCTCGAGCTCGTCGCATCATTATCAACAGACTCAGCCATTATGGCGCTGAGAAGGATGGCTGCGCGCCGCGGCTGGCCGCGGCTCATGTATTCCGACAACGGAACTAATTTCAGAGGAGCAGATCAAGAACTGCGAGCGGCTTATGCGGAGTGGACACCGGCACTGCATGAAGAGGGACTACTGCATCGAATGGAGTGGCGGTTCATCCCTCCCGGCGCACCCAATCAGGGCGGTGCGTGGGAACGGCTGGTACGCTCCGTAAAGACTGCCCTCGCTGCGACTCTGCGCGAAAGGGCGCCTGCTGAAGAGGTGCTGCTGACTCTGCTTACCGAAGCAGAGTTCGCCATTAACGCACGCCCTCTGACTCACGTTAGCGTGAACCCCACCGATCCGGAGGCCCTCACCCCCAACCACTTTTTGTTGGGATCCTCCACGGGCCTACCCTCAACAGGGCCTTGTGACGAGGCCGACCGACGTGCTTGGCGGGCCAGCCAGGCCCTTGCCGATCATTTTTGGCGACGCTGGCTGCGGGAGTATCTCCCTACACTGGTACCCCGCGGCGAGCCGCAGAGCAAACGCCAACCGCCGGAGATCGGCGACGTCGTCATCATCGCCGACAGCACCCTGCCACGAAACGTGTGGCCATTGGGAGTCGTCGAGAACATCTACCCGGGACCTGACGGCGGCATCAGAGTAGTCGACGTGAGAACGAGGACCGGCGTCTTCAAGCGTCCGGTCAGCAAGCTCGTCGTTCTACAAAAGGAAGAGAAGGCTGCGCAGGCTACGCCGGGGGGAGAGATGTAACGGACGACGAGCCCTTCACAAAATGTAACCCTAGTATAAGTAGTTTTTAGGAAAATAACGGGGACCTCTATGTCTGTCTACCCCCGAACTATTATATACTAAAAGGCCTTAAGCCTTACGCAATGATTTGCGATGTTGCATCAGCTTTTGTGGAGGGGATATTGGTCAAGTCAGTACTTGTCCAAAGGGAGATATTACGCAATAAGTTAAACTATTGCATCAGCTAATGGGAAAGTCCATTTTCACGGGCTATGATTGATTAAAGGTCCCAGAAAGACGCAATAGTGCCCCCACAACTTGCAATGACGTAATAATCTATGTAAGGGGAACCGATTATTTAATCGATAATCGAGTCAAATAAGAACAAATAGAAACAAGTAATAACTTCATTCAACCAGTGAATCAAGGAGAAGTCTTCAAGAAGTCAAGGAAGAGCTCCATATCAGACAGATTGTCAAAGATATAAAGTAGATTCATAGTTCTTATCAGTTACCTAGTGTCGTAACAAAGTTAATAAGTAAATGAGTCCCACGTTCCCCACATCGTAATACGTTATGTACATTCCTTATATAACAGGAACATTTAACAGTGTAAACTCTTGTGCCCCGCTTCAAATATAAGCTATTTTCGATCTCTAATATACAATAAAAGTGTTAAAGTATCCACCTCTTTAATTCAATACAGTCCACCCCAAACAATAATAATAATAAAATGAACGTCAAATTTAAAATCATAGTACACAAAATCCATTATAAACATGTCTTATTTATTAATAAATAAATAGGTAACCAAAAAATATATTTTTTACATAAATGAACTCATATCAAATCAAATCAAATCAAAGCATTTATTTCAAGTAGGCCAGTTACAGGCGCTTTTCAACCGACTTCCAAAAAGAGGAGTGTGTGAGTTTGTTACCTCAGAACTTTCGACTGGGTGAACCGATTTTAATGATTCTTTTTTTGTTTGAAAGCTGGTGCTTCTCGATTGGTCCCATTTTAATTTGTTGAAGATCTGATGCTGATCTTCCGAGATATACAATGGAACTCTTCAAAAATAGACGGCAAATCTGCAGTAATTGCTGCAATCGCTTGTAGGTTCATTGTTCATACTACATCATGACGTAACATTACGCCTGTATGCTCTGAGGGGGTACCTAGATGTGTACAAAACTTCCAGATTTCGATAATGTTTGTTGCCTCTGAACTTTCGACTGGGTTAACCGATTTTGATGATTCTTTTTTTATTTGAAAGCTGGTGCTTTCCGTGTGGTTCTATTTTAATTTGGTTAGGATCTGAAGCTGATCTTCGGAGATATAAATGGAACTCTTCAAAAATACACGGCAAAGGTGCAGTAATTGCTGCAATCGCTTGGTTGTTTATTGTTTATGTAACATAGTGACGTAACATTACGCCTGTTTGCTCTGAGGGAGTGCGCAGAAGTGTACAATACACCCAGATTTCGACAGTTATATATGTTGAGTTCTATTTAATGGGATTCTGGAGAAATAGGCACACCAGAAGCGATTTGGGTAGTTTTAGGAAAAGTACGTTCTTGAAGTGATCCCATTTCAATTTGGTAAAGATCTGATGAAGAACTTCGGAAGATAGGCGACGGGAACTCCTGAATAAATGATAGCAAATGTACTGGGATCGCTGAAATCTCATATCTGTCTATTGTTTACACCAGTTCATAAAAGAAAATCACGCCGGTACGCTGTGAAGGGGTAATTACATGATTGTGAACCACAAAAAAATGGAAAATAAAAACTTTTTTACAAAAAATAAAACCGACTTCAGAGAAAACAAAAAAGTGAAAAATAACTTTAGCTTCAGAAGTCGGTGACCTTTGTTTGAATGATTTAGTTTTTTTGTCACCGACTTCTGAAGCTAAAGTTATTTTTCACTTTTTTGTTTTCTCTGAAGTCGGTTTTATTTTTTGTAAAAAAGTTTTTTGAATAGTCGAAACAAAGATGATAATTAAATGTAGCTACAGTCCCAGTCACAAGACATAAAACTGTGAAAGTACTGTAGTTGCCCATTCCCTAGCGTAGATCTCTATGGAGAAGAACGGGCAAGAAACTCCATGGACACTCTTTTAAATCATAATGTTGTTACAAAATCTTGGTTACATCATTCCTGTTAAGATGGTGCATTATGTGAGAACAATGTAGCAAGATGTGCACGATAAAAGTGTCCATAGTTAAAACTAACAAAAACAATTAAAAAATAAAATAATTAATTAATAAATAAAAACAAAAGCCGTGGCAACCAAGAGCTGACCAGTCCTAACCGACAGTGCCCGTTCACGAACATGACGCATGTATCAGCACCATTCAACTCAACCATTTTGAAGGGAACTAAATGACCCGACACACGCGCCACCATCAGCGGGACATTTGAGTGAGCATGACATACTCTTAACCGCCAAGGCACATTCAAGTCAAAAAATAAAAAAACGTAGGTTTCCAGCGAATAATAGCATTCTAGTACATGGCACTCACACAATATGGGATATGAGGTTATATAATACTAAAGATATTGAATTTATACAATGCAAAGATAGTTGTACAATCTTCAGCAGCTCCAACAATACCATTTAATGCTATCCATTTATGCGCCCCTGTCCTTGTGGAGCAGGACCGGCATTGAGCCAAGCATTTTTATCAGCGACATAATCGTCCAATTTGTAATATGCTTGCTTACAAAGTGTGCGTTTAATGCAAGTTTTAAATTTGGTTTCATTTAGTTCAAGAATGCTTTGTGGAATTTTATTATAGCATTTCAAACAGTACCCCATGAAAGACGAGTCTACTTTAGCGAGTCTGAAGCCAGGCTGAACTAATTGGTCTCTATTTCTAGTACTGTAATTGTGTCTGTCACCACTTTTACCAAAAAGATGCAGATTTTTTCTGACATACATTATGTTTTAAGATTAAGCATTACCTTTCTGTTCATTAGTATTAGTACTAATAGTCGCAGTATCAATAATAGAACAAAACTTAGACATACTACTTATGTCTGTGTGAATATTAAAAGCTAATAGCCGAGCTATTTTGTGTCTACAACTAATAGGTAGATACACTTTACCCCGAGTTGATCTAAGTTTATCAATAAAAGTGTTAATATCAAGAAATATAAGTTTGTCGCTATAGTGACCTACTAAAAAATGCATGTGTTTATTTAGCATGTAAATATAATTGTTTTTTCTGTTTCTAAAATTTTCAAAATATATATTTTCATATTAAAACGAACACATACATATACAGGGTGTAAACCACCTCATCACAAAGCTGTTAACCAAGCATTCTGTACATCAAACTAAGTAACTCTACGCAAAAAATATTGCTGGGAAACAACTTTTTTTTTTTGAGGTTATGAATCATGTTTTGTGGTAGAACTCAATGTAACGCACTTAAAACATTGTGCTAGTGGATGAATTGAATAGTCGCGGGTCGTGGAGGTGTTAAAAGACAAAAACTTACAAAAAAAACTTGTATTTTAAAAAAAACTTGTCAAAAGGTTGTAACTTCGACCCTAGAAGGACCGTAACCGCCGTCGCCGCCGCCGCCGCCGCCGCCGCCGCGGCTGCGGCGCTTGTGCTAGTGGATGAATTGAACAGTCGCGGGTCGTGGAGGTGTTAAAAGACAAAAACTTACAAAAAAAACTTGTATTTTAAAAAAAACTTGTCAAAAGGTTGTAACTTCGACCCTAGAAGGACCGTAACCGCCGGCGCCGTCGCCGCCGCCGTTCTCCGTAACTAGAAGATTCCCAGGTATGGTGTCGAACAAAAAAATAATCGCAATGATGGGGAGAACAACTAAACTGGTTGACTGGTAGAGAATGCCTTGTGGCATTAAGTCCGCCTATGTACCACTATTGTACATGAAGTTTAAATAAATAAATAAATAAATAAACAAGTGCCTTTCAGCTTCGTGAAAAGGTGTTTTACACCTTTTATATTGGACTCTATTTTTAACCGACTTCTAAAAAAGGAGGAGGTTCTCAATTCGGATGTTTCTATTTTTTTTTTTTATGTTTGTTCGGGCATAACTCCGTCGCTTGCCAACCGATTTGGAAAATTCTTTTTTTGTTAGAAAGAGTATTCTTTCTAAATGGTCCCATAGCCACCAAGTCGGGATCTGATGATGGAATCTTGGCGAAATCGAGGGAACTCTTCAAATTTTATATGAAAACGTGTTGCGATTTTGGTATTTTCTACAATAAGTGAAGCATTTGCGTTTGATAAGAACCATTCTACCATCAGATCTGATGATGAAGCCAAGAGTCACGGAACTCCATAATGAGACAATGTACCCTAGTCGTGTTTGGGCTTGTTGTAATTGTAACGGTATGCACTTTCCATGAATATCAAGCACATGTGAACCACTAAAAAGTGAAGAATAAAAACTTTTTTGCAAAAAATAAAACCAACTTCAAAAAAAAAACTAAAAAGTGAAAAATAACTTTAGCTTCTGAAGTCGGTGACAAAAAAACTAAAGCAATCAAACAAAGGTCACCGACTTCAGAAGCTAAAGTTATTTTTCACTTTTTAGTTTTTTTTTAACATTTTATCTTCCATAAATAACATGTCCAATAGCAGCTAAGGAATCCTTAGTTGCTAATGTTGCTATAGCACAGGTTAAAAGCAAATAACGGTACTAGCATTTGTAGATCTTTAACAGTCGTTACAGGTAGTAAGCATTCTAACCAAAAGTCTGACAGTCTTACAAAAGGACAGTTGTGCAGATTAGATAGTAAGTCGCTCCGTGTAAAGTACTAGTAATCTGCTGCAACTGTTCAGACGGGCAGCCAGCGTCAGAGTCCTGATTATAGGTTGTTGCGAACACTTACATGAGTAGTAGCTTTTCCGTAGCTTAATAAGTTAATCTATTTCATTTTTGTCATTTCTGTCATCATTAGCGTTCAGGGTACTCTTGAGGCTGCCTCGCTTCTGTAGCGCAACGGGGATGTTTGCCGAGGCGCGTGTGGATTGTTTCTACACAGTCATGCGCAAGCGGTGCACATCTCTGGTGCGCAGGGTGCGGGCCAGCCGCAACAGTATCCTGAGAGGTTTCGCTGAACGTTTCAACTGTCAGTACCTGAACCACTGCTGCATGGTTCACGTGCTGACAAATGTTAATATATTATTGTATTAATTTGATTTAAATTTTATAATAATTTTAATTTTAATTTAGTTGTGATTTTAATTGTATTATGATGTTGATTTTAATTTGATTTGACTTTGATTTGGATTGACTTTATTTTGATTTAATTTTGTTAATAATTTTAATTTCAATAATGATTTTAATTGTGATGGTTATTTTAATACTATTGAGCATTTGATTTTGTAATATTTAATTCTGTGTAGTTATACCTATGATCCAATGTTGATTGAGATAAATAAATAAATAAAATTACCGCTGATGGAATATCACTTCATCCATGCCCTCATGCACTCAGCCAAAATTCGACGAATCTCTATCACTAGTACCCCACCTTCCCCGCCCACGTTCCAATACACCACTCGCTCGATGTTTGCACGTTCCCCGGCTCGTGGGCGCGATCCTGATTTTATTGCCGAACGCTCTTACTTATGCAGTTCATTTTATTTCGCCGTTAAAGCGTGTCTGGCTGTTCGGCTGTCTTGCATGTGCTACTTGATTGGGAGTCGGTTTTTTGGGAAGGAAAAAGGGTATGACTGCAGTTTTGGATCCGTGTTTTTGTGGTGACTGGAACGGTTGATTTGAAAGTAGCTGAGTGCACAACTTCATGTTTTTATTTACAACTAGCTGACCCACGCAACTTCGTCTGCGTCACATAAGAGAGAAAAACGAAAGGAAAAAAAAATACCCGTTTTTGCAACATTTTTTATTACTGCTACGCTCCTAATGGCCGTAGCGTGATATTATATAGCCTAAAGCCTTCCTCGATAAATGGACTATCCAATATTTTTTCTATTTGAACCAGTAGTTCTTGAGATTAGCGCGTTCAACCAAACAAACAAACAAACAAACTCTACTGCTTTGTAATATTAGTATAGAGTATAGATTGGTAGGCAGAGGTCGCGATATTGCTAGAAGAAGATGGCTGACGAGGCTGAAAAAAATCGGAGTTTTGACTGCGAACCGGAGGACGTTGTGTGGAAGGCCTCTAACTAGGCAGGGCGATGACTTGGTGAAGATTTCGGGGATCCGCAAACCGCACGGGATTGGTATTGACAGGCGCCATTTAAAGAAGGCCTATGTCTAGCAGTAGACGTATTCTGACTGAAATGATGATGATGAAGCAGAGGTTATCAACTTATCACGTTGCGACCTTGTTTTCGCCAAGTGTTGTATCCCCAGCAGTGGGTGAAGTCAGGCTTTAGGTGATGATGAAGATGAAACTTCAATGAGGATTGCTGCGCCAAAGTACCTCATCCAACTCCAAGATTTCCATTACTACCCTGTCATAACTATTGGTACAGTTTTTACGTACAAATGTACTGTATGATACATAGTAACAGCTCCCGTTCATAACTACCGTCAGTCGTAAACATCTCGATGTCTTATGTCATAGGAGACAGCGAAATGAGAAGTAAAAACTTTTTGTTATGTTGCATACTCGTATTTAGGAGTGTGATCTGTGTATTTGTAAGTGACGTATAAAATTCAGTGGTTGATTTAAGAAACCTTTGCGCTGTTTTTCTCACAGTAGTTTTGGTACTTGTAGTCTCTATTTTCATCAAAAAAGCTTGGCATTACAGGTTGCCAGACTAAAACACTCAAATCGCAGACAATCAAGACTTCTTAACATTTTTCTTGAATCTGTTGCAAGAAGCGATATCTACAGGCTGAAAGACATTTCAAAGATCAAAAGTGATGAAATTGGAAGCCCGGCTGATAGACGACAACAGAACATTGTGGGGTAAAACCGTGATGATTAGCACAGACCAGGAAGAAGAAGATCGAATTGATAACTTCCTCTTTTCAAGAAGTCGGTTATGAAAAGAATGAGCCGTACGCCCAAATATGCGTGAATTGGGCTGCCAGTGATGGCGTTAACGATCATCCATATAGAGGGTGTAAAACACCTCTTCACGAAGCCGAAAGGCACTTGTTCTCCCTATCATTGCGATCATTTGTTCATTCTACACCATACCTGGGAACGTTCTAGTTACCGAGATATGGGGGGTCAAAGTTACAACTTTTTTTAAAATACTTTGTAAGATTTTGACTTTTCACACCTCCACGACCCCCGTGCTATTCAATCCATCCATCAGCACAAGGTTTTAAGTGCGTTACATTGAGTTATACTACAAAACATGATTTATAACCTCAAAAAAAAGTTATCCCAGCAATAACTTTTGCGTAAAGTTAGTTAGTTTGATGTACAGAATGTTCGGTTAACGGCTTTGTGATGAGGTGGTTTACACTCTGTATGTTTTCCATCTAAGTCATAAGAATACGTTTTAAACAACGACTGCCTAATAACAAGGAACTCAAACCCGCTTACCTCTCTTAACCTCGACCACATCCAGATAATGTCGGAAGTCCGTTGTTTATGGTCCCGACTGTCCACGCATAGGCACGAGCGTGATATTACGACTAAATGGCTATATAACTATTGTTTATATTCCTTCGCTTACATGACTGCCAGTGTCGTGTAGATGATACTGAATGGGTACAGGTTTTTGACCATGACAGCACGGTTAATAATGATGCAGAGAAAAGCAGTGCGTCTGGTAAACTTTCGAAACTTGCTTGAATTCTCTAAATGGCTTTCATAATAGAGACGAGCCATAAGAATAACATTTACAAATCTTTGCACCAAAACGGCCTGCTGCGAGTCTGACAAAGAACTTCAAAATACACAGCCGCCTCCATTCGGCATTCACATAATAACTCAAACTCAAACTCAAATCATTTATTTCAACTAGACCATTACGGCACTTTTGAATGTCAATAAAACGAAAAAAAATGGCTACAGTCACAGACACAAGGCATAATAACTTGAGAATATACTGTAGTTGCCCATTCCCTAGCGTAGATCTCTATGGAGAAGAACGGGCAAGAAACTCCATGGACACTCTTTTCAATCAAAAATGTTGTTACAAAATCTTGTTTACATATTCTCTCATGTTGAGATTATACAAAATATGGTCCTCTCAATAGGTCAGTAGTAGAACTGTAACTTAAAGAATATGATAGCTCATCAATAATGAAGATGTCTAAAGGGTGATACGATAGTATTACCTAGTACTAACTGGGTTTTGGAGGTTAGATAGGCAGTCGCTCCATGTAAAATACTAGTATTCGGCTGCATCCGGACTGGAAGCCGACCCTAACACAGTTGGGAAAAGGCTGGACAGATGACGATGATATTGGAAGAGTTGCCGTTTATGTACCACTTTCTGATAATGAAGTCTTTGAAAGACGGAGAATGTTTTATGACTTGCAGTGTGACAAGATGAAGCTGGTCGAAATTAAGCAAAATATTATTTATTTCTAGAGTCTTGAACCTCTTTTGATTTTTAGGTCAACCAGATTAAATGTACCGTTTTGCATTCGACTATTCTTTGAGACCACTTGGATTGTCGCCAGATTTCTATAGAATTTAATTTTATAAAAGCGGTGAAAATTTGGCGACTTGCATAATCTAGAAAGTTGCGATGAACTAAGTTTAACAAAATGCAGTTCTTGACTTTAGTTTTATTTTAATTTTATTGAACAGTTTTCGAAGCTGAAGAGTACCTAAGTATTGTAAGAATAGTTATATTCAAGTTCAATCAATAGGAGGCAGCCTATTGCTTTTAGCCGCGCACAAAACTAGACTTAGTGACTGTTATTGATATAATTCTGATGGAAAAACCCAAAAAACACTAACTACCTGACTGCCAACCCAACTACCTAACTACCCAACTACCTAACTACCTGACCTGGAACTTGGAGCCCAATAATGTTTAATAAAATATGGTTATGGTGGTGGGTATATGGTGGTTGGTTGATTATGGTTATGGTGGTTATGGTTGGTTATGGTTAGTCAATATGGTTTTGTCGGTGGTGCTAGGCAACTGGGCGTATCCCAGTTGTAAACGTCCCTTTATGCCTATTGGCCTTGTTTCGTTCTGTCTCCTGCTGATATGGAGGGAAGTGGAAATTACGGGTTTTTCCTACTCCTCCGCTATACTTTCTGATTAATTTCGTTGCGGGATCCAAGATAGTTAAATTCATTCTCTGGGACTTCGTCGAGCTTCATTGTCTCGGCGCTTTTCTGGTGGTCGCCACTGTTGTTTCTGGCTTTCAGGAGTTACAGTGGTTTGGGTGTGTGAGGCGGGCTTGCCCGACCTGGATTCGAACCCATGTTAAGCAGTTGCTAGCGACCACTAGACCAAGGAGGAGTCCTTGCGAACACACAGCTGATACAGCAATGAGGCCGTCGACCATCTTATGACTACGAAAGACCTATTCCCAACACTGAAACAACAAGTTACATAAAAAAAAACCTCTGGCACATTTTTTGGAACAAAGCTCTTTCACGCGGCTTACGGATAGAGTGTGAATTAGTAGAAATCGTCAAAAACGAAATGACGTATGATATAAATATAAATAAAGTAATTTAATATTCCTCATTCACTTTCTACTATTATTGTACTAGTCATGCTGTCAAGCCCTGTCATTTGATACCGAAATTGAGGGATTTATGAAAAAAAATGTTTTAAACCATTTTGTGGTGGCGGCCATTTTGGATTTGAAGGTATAGCGTACAGTATTTTACTAGTCAAGCCCTTACATTTGATACCCATATTGAGGGAGTTGTTGAAAAAATATGTAATCCGCCACTTTGCGGCGGCGGCCATCTTGGACTGACTTTTATCAATAATAGCTTAGAACACTCCCGACTAATTCACCATTCAAAATCAAAATCGGTTTATCTGTTTGAGAGCTACGATGCCACAGACAGACACACATACACACATAAACACATAGATACATCAAACTTTAAACACCCCGTCGTTTTTGCGTCGGAGGTTAAAAAAGAGCATCGGTAATTTTGCTTACAAAAACTATTCAAGATACTACGTGAGGTCATCATCAAACTTCTTCACGTGTCTACTACACCATCCAGCCCTTACAAAATACAGAAGCACTGATTAATTCATGAACCTTTTCAGAGAAACCGACGCGTCCCAAAGAAACCACGAAAGCAATAAAGAATTCACAAAAAAATATCCAAACAGTCAACTAATCCCTAAGGGACAACACGCAATTAGTGATGTAGTACTTATCGATACTGATTGATCTTTGTAGGTATAATATTTTGGTGAATAAATAATGGCTGATCGTAACTGAACCACACATCGTGGACTTCGGTCGAGCTTTTGGTTAGATCCATTCTTAAAAAAAGACAAAAACTTGCGCAAGATAGGCCAATCTGTTGATTTTAGTGAAGTCAGTAACACTATGCTGAAGGTGTTTATTGTTTGTAAAACGAAGGATAAACCGTTCTTCGCCACAGTGCTTTGAGAACCGTTAAGCACAAGTAAGCTAGCACTCGGTCACTATTTTCCACCCGCTAACTTTCCCATAGTAACAAGTACATTTACCCTGCGAACCTGCTGGATAAGAGAGAATAAAATTGGCTCACAATTTTGCTTTCGTTGAAAAAATGCTTCTTCTCGGAGAGGGAGTTTGTCTATAATCAACCATGCATGCCCAGACCAGCAGTACAAGTACGTAGGAATCGATAGGGCTCGATAAGATAAATTTGACAGTCATTCTCGATAAAATGAGTTTTTGACTCCATAAAAACTGATTTTATCTGTCAAATTTATCTTATCGAGCCCTATCGATTCCTACGTGCTTATACTGCAGGTTAGCAATTTTAGCTATATGGCTTTCTGGTTTTCTCAAGACGTTTTCCTAGACCACTTGGACTTTCTTGTTTACGACCTCTAAATCCAAATCAAAATATCGACAAGACCCCATCGATTTCGGCCAACCCTACAAATCACTCAGCTCATTTACTGACCTAAACTCCCCGCGATAATGCGAACTAATGAAAGATCTTCGTAATTAGTTACGAGCTATCAATTATTTATAGTCCGGGACTGGGGCTACATAATAGATAAAGTCCGGAGTCCGGGATGCCCGAGCCTGAGGGACGGACCCGAATGTTTTGGATAAAACGGGATTATTGGCGACAATTATTGACTCTGTTTTTGGGGGTTCGGTTTGAGGTGATGGATTGTGGGAGGCTGGAGGTTTAGACAAATTGGTATACTATTAGAGAACACTATTAAAAGACGAAAAGCTCATTCCAATCTCGTTGAAAGGCGGTGTTATTATGTTCACCGATAACTGTCTGATTATCTAAAAACAGCTGTCACTGTGACATGTTCCCATACAAAAATGTGTTTTAAACAGCTGTTTTTAGATACATTATAAAACTTAAGAAGACGGGTATTTATCGCGAATTTACCTTTAATTTAAAAAAATAAATACCCGTCTTCTTAAGTTTTATAATGTGTTTTTAGATAATCAGACCGTCATCTCTTTTGGTGAACATATACCTAAGTAGGTTTACACATGAGGTTGTATAATGCCAAGTTCAAGACGTTTTGCACTCATGTGGGTGTCATAGGCGGAGAGAGCTGTTATTTCTATCAAAACAATTAGTTAAGTGGAAGGTTCCAAAAAAAATACAAATAAACCCATTGTCTAGGTATTCAAAAACATATGAATCTATTAGGTATTTATCGCGAATTTACCATTAATTTAATCCCGACGTTTCGACCGGATTGCACCAGCCGTGGTCGCAGGCAAAAGTAGTGTTGCTTTAGTATTCTTTAGTACAATATTATATTGGATAAAACAGATGTTACAAAAACTAGTCTAAGTTAGTACAATTGTTATGAATACTAGGGGATGTCACGCGGTTTCACCCGCATAGTTCCCGTTCCCGTAGGAGTACGAAAATAAAATATAGCCTATGTTACTCAGGATGAATGTAGCTTTCTAATGGTGAAAGAATTTTTTAAATCGGTACAGTAGTTTTTGAGTTTATTCATTACAAACATACATAAAAAAATACAAATTTTATTAGTTATTACTCTATAATATTACTGTAGATAGAGGCGAAATAATGTTTTTTTTTTATTTTACTTATGTAGTTCTCCTCATGAGTTTTTCGGTATTTATTAAAATGGTCGCGTAACATCTTTCTCTGCCTAAGTTAATTGCAAGTGTCGTCAAGCAGCACAAATATAGCATGAAAGATAGATTTATAGCCATCCCAATAATTGCCATCACACGTTTTATTTAAGACTCAAAAAATTCGCTAAAGAAATAGAAAAACATTCACAATGAACGCACGAAAGCGAAAGCTACTGTGGGAACAAAATCTTGACGCCCACCATCTTTCCCCACACATTGGTGGTCGACTCCCGCGCAGATTTACGAGTGACGTCATCATTCCGTTAAATTTGAAAAATGACTGCTTTTAACTTAGAAAAAATGCCGGTAATAACATTTCTTTATTATTTGTGGGCTCATAAAAGCGAAATTACACTTTCGGGTAGGCAGTGCAACTCATCCTGTGTTTATATCCTTGGATTGCTTACCTTAAATTTTTGTACAGGCGAATTTCAACCTTACAATCCAAATCTTAGGGTTCTACAATATTTTTTGGTGGTGAAATACACTGTTTGCCAAATCATTGACTCTGTCATTGTCTTCAGGATGGAAAGGTGTCAACAAAAAATATTTGCAATATGGTGCAAAGTTATTTTACTGCTCGGGAAGTGTAAATCATTTTCTTATGTTAATTTATTTGTATCTACTATATTTTTGTTGTGAATCGATTGAGTTGAGATTTCTCGGCAATTCAGGGTAAGTACGGTATTTTATATTTTTTTTATGATTGAACATCAGAATAATGACGATAACACATGCATAAATGCAGGGGCCTAATTCTGCTATTTTATTTAATAAATTTGTCACTCCTACACGATTCCATTCTCATCCAATTGTCATTTTGCTTAAAGTTCGTAATCTGCTAAATTCACAGTGTTCGGTCGACGGTCTTGCAATAAAATTGTGTTTTAATGGAATTTTCGTATTGCCATTATTATAAAACCATTCGTACAAATGATTTTCGAAATCTACTACTAAATGCGAACCTACCGATACCAGATTTCATGTACGAGATTAATATTCTATGACATTTCTTTCAATGAGGTTGTTCATTGAGAAGTCATAATGACGCCATTATATTAGTAGATTACCGAACTTGTCGAAACTTGACAGAACTTGATCATTATGACTTCAATGATCGCCTACTCTGACACTATCGTAATAGCAGAATCGACGCCCAGGCATCTAAATGCAAGTAATTTCATATTTTTTTGTCATAATGCTCATTAAGCTGGTTCCAAAACCCAGCTTTAAAAAAAGACTTGAAAACCTAATTGATCAACCAAAACCATACTGTCATCATCAGAGCTGCACTGCTCTCTTCTCTGTTTTCCACTTCTGAAAATAACACCAAACATTGTTCTCAACGTAAATAAACACTAAACTTCACCCATTCACACATCACAGGGATCTAAAATAAATCCCCTACCATTGTCTCCGATCCGTGCGAAATCGGCTGCGTGCAATTAGAAGCGACGCGCTCTAGAGTTATTGGCATTTAAATCACTGTCGACGTGTGTATTTCTCATCTAAGGGACACGGAGTAAGGACAATCCAGAAGACCAGCTCTATAAATCTAGAGAAAATTTGTACAAAAGATCCTATCATCATCATCAGCATTATTTTCTTGTGCTCATCCCAAGTAAATTGGGGTCAGCGTAGCATGTTCTTTTCTTGTATTCTTCTTTCTCTATAACTCACCATCTCACCAGTGACCTCCTCCTTAGTTTTAGGGCCTTATCACAAAAGCAATTTTCTGGTCTTTTATAGCGAAGCGATTGTTTAAGACACATCCCACAACTGCGTAGCGATCTTACCACGAATGCACAACGCCTTCACCCCGGTTGTCGTGGGGCTATGTATGTATGTATTGTGAAATTGCGACGTCGCGTTGTAGCGGCTAGCTCACACCTTACTATTTGAGCATTTTCAAAACAAATCCACGCTAGGAAATCGTCAGTGTTAAAAAAACTGACAATCGCGAGTGCGCTTGCACTCACTGTGCGTAAAGCATGGTCTATGTGTGCGTGCGTCATCACATGGAACTCTCAAACAAATGACAGTCAGAGTGCACTTGCACTCGCTGCAAGTGAAGCGTACGTTTTTGCTCCTTGTTTGAAGTGGGACTCCTTTGCCTATATATTCTGTGTAAGATAGTTCGAAACGAATTACTAATACACGTGGTAGGGGACCGGCTTCATAGATTGATTTATTGAGAACTATTTGTAAGAAAACTTCGTAATGCGATTATGTGCTGTAATTTGTTGATTGGCACACCGAATTGGATTAGGGTCTGTCTGTTCATAGTCTTTGAAGACTTTGAAGATGTGTTGCTATTTTAGTTTGGCCTTTCATATTATGCTCCAAACTTTGACTGGTGAAAATGCCTTTACGTAAATAATATCTTGTTGAACATTCAACTATCTCTAACTTAGTCGAAATTCGTCCATGCCTAGGAAAGCATGTTAAGCCGTTGCTCTCGGTTGTCATTGTAGTTCTTTGACAGTCGTTACAGGCATTCAGAGGCCCAAACGACAGATAACCAGTTTTGCCAGTATTACCCAGCACTAACTGGATTGTAGAGGTCAGATTGATAATCGGTCTATGATCGGTCAGGGAATGGGCAACTACAGTACTTTCACAGTTTTTATGTCTTGTGACTGGGACTGTAGTTACTTTAAATGGTCATTTTATTTCGACAATTCAAAAGTGCCTGTAACTGGCCTACTTGAAATAAATGCTTTGATTTTGATTTTTGATTTTGACTGATTTGACTGAAATTCACGCCTTTTCTCATAAGATATACCTATCTGGCCATACTATAATTGCCTTATTTCTCCTTTTGGTTGTCTCGACCATTGCGCATAAAAGTGTTTAAATACAGTACTACAGCCATCACATGCGTGCCTTTTGCCAACTATATTGGGGTTGGCTTCCAGTCTAATCGGATGCAGCTAAATAGCAGAACTTAACATGCAGCGACTGCCTATCTGACCTCCACTACCCAGTTAGTACTGAGACACGATACCCTTTGGTAAGACTGATTGTCAGACTTTCGGGCCTCTGACTACCGTAACGACTGACAAAGACCTAAGCTAGGCAAGCTTGATTTAACGATAAGGTCGACCCGGTCCATTCTTGAACATACAGTATGGCAGAAGGTGTGTAGAAACTAGAGCAAATTTCCGTGCGTTCAAGCGTTTTTGTCATACCTATTCTTGGAATCAAATATACTCAACATATGCTCAAACATGCTCTCAACATAGGACCCATTAACGTTAATATTTATCCGTGGTGCTAGGCAACTGGGCCTATCCCAGTTTTGTAAACGTCCCTTTGTGCCTATTGGCCTTGTTTCGTTCTGTCTCCTGCTGATATGGAGGGAAGTGGAAATTACAGTTTTTTCCTACTCCTCTGCTATACTTTCTGATTAATTTCGTTGCGGGATCCAAGACAGTTAAATTCATTCTCTGGGACTTCGTCGAGCTTCATTGTCTCGGCGCTTTTCTGATGGTCGCCACTGTTAATTCTGGCTTTCAGGACTTACAGTGGTTTGGGCGGGTGTGGCGGGCTGTCCCAAAAAAAAAATGCAGTACGGCAATGTTCTTCCATACCTAGGTTAGAGATAGCTTCAACGTTGTTGAAGCTCCCATTCAGGTCAGCAAAATCATTATATTTATCTCGTATACAAACCGTCACAACGTAGACATATTTACTTTACATCAAAACACTTATGACTGGTTTCGCAACATAGTATCAATTCCTTTGAAACTGAGCAGGCATCGTCTGATAAGATAAATAAACAAGGCGATTAGTCAAAGGATAACTATTTCCGTTGGTAACTATGTAGCTGTTTACGAACTTTACCATTCAAAGATATCGGATGGAACAGTTGCTTACAAGTATTTTTTATAATTCTTTTCAACACTATTTGATCAGATAAAAAAAATAAAAAATATTTATTTGACGATAGTTACTTTATTTTTTTTTGTGCTCACACAAAAAAACAGAGAAAACGGCTGCGCCAAAAAGGTCCTTTTCAGCATTCATGCCAGACAGGTGATTCTGTCTCTGACGCTGGCAGTTACAGATTGATGTTGATTGATGGAAAACAATAGGCTATTTTCCACCATCAATAAATTACAAATCTATTTACTCCGTAAGTTTGAGTATTGGAAAATAATGAAAAAAAATAAAACTCGGGAGTGGGGGCTCGTGACGTCAGAACTCACTAAGAATGGATACCAAACAGTGACGTATTGGGAGTTTTAAAAGCGTCGTATTTCGTCAATTTTGGTTCATGTGACAAAAGAAAAAATACGGGGATAATATTTTTTGATAATCTAAGTGACGGACTAATTATATTTTTTTGGTTAAGCCTATTGATTCAAATGCTCGTTTGCTTGAATCAGAAATTCAAAGACATGTCACACATGCACTAACTTACACTGGACCCGCGTGATAGATGTCTATACCTTATCTCTTGCAGATGGGAAGTCTGTGTTGGCATTACTCTTTCAGCACGTTGAATTTATGACGTTCATTAGGACATACAGGACGTGTATAAGGGTTTAAAAAACCTCTAAACGAAAGGTCTTATTCTCCCCATCATTGCGATTATTTGTTTGTTTTACACCATTCCTAGGAACCTTAACACACCTTAACAAATACCTCCATATTATTCAATCCATACATCAACACAATGATTCGAACACGTTACATTGAGTTCCATCACAAAACATGATTTTCACCCCAAAAAAAAGGCTATTTAAATACTTAGTTTGAATTTGATTCAGAATGCTCGATTGATTGATTTGATTTTTTTAAACCAAGCAGGGTTTAAAAAAATCATCTGTAACTGAAAAAAAAAAAAAAATTATTAAACGTTCGTTTTTATTTAACAAAAACACCACACACCTCTAACCCATTTCCACAATCTTTTAACAAACTTGTGATCTCTCTAAAACTCATACCAATATACCAATATCAACCATACTTTCCAAGATTTAAGGTAGAATGTCCAAGATTTAAAGACACATGATACCCACGAGATAAAGAAGCAAGTGAACTATAAAAAGAATTAAAACCTCAGTGACCAAAGGTATGATGTCTGGAGGTGTTCCTGCGAACAGTTCACGAGACGGGCCAGTGAAGGGGTATTTTCTTAAAATCCCCCACGCTGTCAGGGTTGGCACGCTACTGATTTTTGAAGCCAAAAAATAGAAGCAAATAAAATAACTAGAATTCGGAATATCCATTAATTTTTTCTTAACTTAAGTCAATAAAAAACATTATAAACCCAAGAAAATTATTAAAAGTTTAGGTCAGCTACTGCTTGTCGCTCAAAAATAATATTAAACTCCTGTAATTTTCTACAACATTTCAACCGTTCGTGGCTCTCACGGCTATAATGTGATGTTATTTACCTCAATCTTCCTTGTTTACATCCAATTTTTTGGCCTCAATACTTTATTGCTACAAAACTTTATTGTTTGCATGTTCTTTATGCAGTAACGTTATTATTATAATAAAACCTTAGTGAAACTATAACTACATTTCACATAAAAGTTTTTTTTTTGACACAGGCTTTGACGTCTAGTCAAGTCAAGGTATTTTTAATAAATAATAAAGAGAATTTCTTCTTGAAACTCCCTATTGTGAGGATATGCTCAAGTGAAAATAACCCAAGTTTAACTGTAAAACAGGCGTGACAATGGATGGCAAAATTTCAATAATATCAAAATCAGATTGCCTTAAACAAAGTCGACACCATTATTCAATTAATTGTGATTAGTGACCTAGTCTAGTTTTATTGAAAAAGCCAAAGAAGCATCGCATAGAACAAAACAAAAGACAAAGACAAAATGCCAATTATAATAAATAAATAAATATCGCTGGACATTACCACACAGCGCCACCTAGTGCCACACTAAGCAAAGCTTGTGTCGTGGACACTAGATAGTTGATATCCTAAATATATACTTTTTTGTTTGTAAATACATACTTATTATACATATAAACATCCATGACTCGGTAACAAATGCCTGTGCTCATCACACAAACATTTGCTCCTACCGGGATTCGATGCTGGTCATGTCATGCCAAGGAAACGATTTAAAGCTGTACAAGATGGCAATGATCATCCATTATCTGTTTTAGATCCCTTTCCAAGTGCTGACAAGTACTAAATAAAGAGGAACGCCCATTTCCTCTGGATGACATAGATCTTGCGTGGGACTGAGTACAAGCAAATTTTATTTGGTGTTTGTCTATTCATAGAACAGCATTGAGATGGAGTTTTTATGAATATTAATTGTGTTGTTTGATTTTAAGGACTGACTGTTCTAAAGAGATACCGTGGCCCCGGAGCATAAAGGGCGAGGAAGGAACATGGATGGGTTTTAGTCAGTAAAAGTCTGACACTCCCTCCCACTCCACCCATAGTGGGAGAAGTCATCTGATGATTTACCATCCTAAAAAAAAGGTGAAATAGAAACTTAGAATTGCTTACCGCCGAAACGTCGAAAGTTTTTTATGTGAGTTGATATTTTTCCAGTTATTTTAGGTGCCAGGTAAGGTAATACAGAGCGAGCCTAGATCACCATCATCCAGGCACAAATCCGCACTCCTTGATGCCATTGAGAAATTCCCAATGTCCTTTTTTTTTTAGGATGAGAAATCATCAAATAACTTCTCCCATGGGCGGAGCGAGAGGAGGTGTCAGACTTTTACTGACTAAAACCCATCCATGTTCCTTCTTCACCCTCGCCCTTTACGTTCCGGGGCCCTCCTATCCAAAATGTAGCACCAGCGGTGAGGACACGATGTGTGCAAAGCAGTGCTATGTCATGTAAATCGTTGCTAAGGTAGTTTGTATGAAGAAGAATGGGGAAGAAACTCCATATGTGGTGTTCACTAATAACACTAGATAGAATTTAGAATAAAACCACAGAATTATTAGTAAGTAGATGAACCACTTTAGGGGTACGTGTGCTCGCTGCCCGAGATATGTGGGGACTGGTCGATACACGGAATCACAAAGCTCACGCTACGTTTATTAGTATATATCACACATCCAAAAAGAGTTCACCGCGCCTATAAAAGTTTTCACTTGAATAAATCTATGATTGTTGTTACAATAAAGACATTAACTTCCAGCCAGCCCTGATACCAAGAGGGACATTTAACACTTATTGTGGTAGCGACAACAAAGCGGTGCCCGAACAAAAGGCCAGTTTGGGCTATAAATATCTGGATACGTCGCCCTGGATGTGGCCTGAGTAGTGCTATCGGATTTATTTATAGATTTCAATAAAGAAATGACTAAATAAAAAATAAAAAATAAAATAAAATAAAATAAAATCATTTATTTCAGGTCCGAGACCCATATAAAGAAAACATAAAAAAAAAATAGATAGACACACATACAAACACATAAATTATTACATAAAGAAACATAATTGAATTAAATTAAATTAAAAAGTAATAGACACAATCAATTCAGAATAATACAAAAAAAAGGCAAAATAAATTATCATTTCTCTAAAATGTCACTTACAAAATGTGGAATTACGAAACAAAATTTTAAATAATAAATAAATCAAAACATTGCCATACAATATGTGAGAATTAGGGCTCAACAACATGTCGGTTACAGCAATGCCTTATATAGGGACAATAAATAAAATAAAAATAAAATACATTTATTTCGAGCAACATTAACTCATATGTGGAGTGCAAACAAATACAACCAACACACAAAAGATACTAACACACAATAAATAAAATAAAATAAAAATAAAACAGAATTAAAAAGGCAACATCTAACCGGCCCTGCTGACGGCAACATGCCTATCACAGCAATGCCGTATGTATGGGCAATTCATCCGGTCCGCGATCATCTCTAGCACAGCATTGGGGCTGCCCCGCACCCTACGCACCAGCGACGCACCCCGCTTTCGCATGGTCGCGTAAAAGCAATCAGTGCGCGCCTCAGCAAACATACCTGAGGCGCTGCAGTAGCGAGGCAGCCCCAATACTGCCCTGAGTGCGTTGTTGAACTGAACGCGGAGGGAACCGTATGATGCACGCGAGTACCTCTCCCACAGGCTACACGTGTAAAGGGACGTGCAGTACGCCTTGAAGAGCGTTATCTTTACCTCCCTCGAACAGCGCGCAAACCTACGTGCTAACATGTTTGCCCTCACCGACAAGGCCCTCCGTTCCCGCTCCATGTCAGCATTGTCCTTGAGGTCGGTCGTAACTACATGCCCTAGGTACTTAAATTGATCCACCCTTTCGAGTGGAACACCGTTTAGAAAAACGGGTGGACAATTTTGCAAACGTTTCGTACTGGCCTCAAAGACCATGCATTGACTTTTAGTCACATTGTACGTCAAACCATGACCAAGGGCATACTCCTCACAGGTCCGCACCAACTTTCTGAGGCCACAGACCGAAGCGCTCAGCAGCACCATGTCGTCTGCGTAACTGAGATTGTTGACACAGATTCCACCGACGTGGCAGCCGACATGCTGGTCACTGAGCGCGACGATCAAGGCATTCATGTACAGGTTAAAGAGGGAGGGGGAAGTTAACCCCCCCTGCCTCACCCCGCACTGCAGCTGATAGGGCTCCGACATTGCACCCGCCCACTTAACGCTGTTGACCTGATGACTGTACCAGTATTTAAAAACGTTAATGAGTTCACGCGGCAGGTTTATTCCCTCGAGCTTATCCCACAGAATGTCATATGACACCAGGTCAAAAGCCTTGGACAGGTCGAGGAAGCAGGCGTGCACAGGAGTCTTTCGATCTGTGTAATATCTGACGGTATGCTTAAGACACAGTATTGCACTCTCAGTTGACAGTCGAGGTCGAAACCCAAACTAAAGGTAAAGGAAACTAAAGGTGTCTGGTTATTTGTCTAACATTAAAGCGTTATTTAAGTTTGATTGACGGAGTATTTTACTGTTTGAGACAACTGGTTTGATTTCTTCATAATTATGAAAATAATGACAACCTTCGGATTGAGAGCATTTTACAGCTGCCACAGCTAAGCAGAAAAAAAAATGCATAATCATTTATACACAAACACTCATAAACAATGCATTTAATTCATTTAACACTGATTATTAACTACCAAGATTTACATAATTAAAATGTTGCATTTAATTAATTTAACACCGGTTATTAACTACCCAGATTTAACTAAAAGGTCTAATTTGACACCTCTAATGTTAAACCCTGTTCATTATGATGTTTAAAATCAAAAATATTTATGTAAAGAAGTTAAATAAATAATAAATATCGCTGGACATTAACACACAGCGCCACCTAGTGCCACACTAAGCAAAGCTTGTGGCGTGGACACTAGTTAGTTGATATACTACATATATACTTTTTTGTTTGTAAATACTTATTATACATATAAACATCTATGACTCGGAAACAAATGTCCATGCTCATCACACAAACATTTGTTCCTACTGGGATTCGAACCCAGGACAAACAAACTTTACATTAGTAAGAAAAAAAGTAAATATCGCAAAACTTGAATTGAAATTATGAGGTATTTCCATTTCCTCTATATCAATGTCACCCTGATCCCAACAAAAGATTTCCACATTACGCCTGCCGACCTCAAGAAGGCCTTATCCGGAAGAGTCCACTTGTAATGTAAATACAGCATTGTGTAGAACTGAGAGGTGTTCCCGAAACACTTCGGACTGGACCCGATTGTTTCATAATGTCTGTTTTAATTTAGCGGATCTTGTTATTTTCAATGAGGATTTTGTTTAAGAGAATCGAATTAAACGTAATTTTTTGATGGTTTGGTCAGGAATCAACTTGATAAAGTGATCAAAAATTTAAAAGTAAACACAAACAAGTCTTTTAAAGAACCACGTATTAATTTGGAAAAAAATTAAGCAACATTGTTCCTACAACATGTTTAAATGTTGCAGAAACAAGTTGCTGGGTATAAGTTACCTATTTTGTAAACAACAGAAAATCGTCTCGCGACACCTAAAGTTGCTTACAACAATATTCCACGATTGTTGTTCAACGTTATTAGCAATGAATATAGGGCATTAGAAAACAAACAGCGTTTAGTTAAATTATAAATGTACTGAGACCTCAAGAAAGCCTTTTCCGGAAGAGTCCACTTGCAATGTAAATACAGAATTGAGAGGTGTTCCCGAAACACTTCGAACTGGACCCGATGTTTAATGTCAATGTATAATGTCTGTTTTAATTTAGTGGATCTTGTAATTTTCAATGAGGATTTTGTGTACTTTGGTCGAGGAAATAATGGACGTGGAGTGTTTGATGACCTCGTTAAAAAGGTCAAGTAAAAATGTGGGTCGGAGCAAACAGCATACAAAAAAAACTAGAAGAATTATACGGAATTGAAGTCAGTTTTTGAGTTTTTCCAAATTGTTGCGCAAAAACGGTTTTATTTCCGGCAGCATACCAATATACAACAATAATATTAAATAATATAATGAGACAAATAAAATAGTAAATAAACAGTAAAAAAAACACAAAAAACCTTGAAAATAAAAACGAAAAGACATTGTGATTAATTCACATACGAGAATTTAACCTTGAAGACATTTTTGAATCTAACCAACCACAGTGAGCCTTCGTGGATTATGGCGCACTCCCTCTTACAAAGAGGAGACTTGTGCTCCAGCAATAAGAAAATTACATTAAGTAATCCAACCACAAAGCAATAAGGTTCAATATCCCATAAACATAGCCTCAAAAAATTCTACACTAATACTTTTTGCACATTTCTGCAACGCCACTTACATAAACCATAAAAGCTCACCATTATCATTTTTAAGGCATAAAAGAAAACCAGCATACATTTATGTAAATCTTAACCAAGGGTGCCTACGTCCAGTAACCCCTGAGGAAAATATTATGATATCATCCCTAGTCAGCATTTCCTAAGCCATTAGAAGATCTACAATAGAAAGGGAGTGGCGATACAAACACAAATAAATCTGAAGTGGGGAATGATCATCCATGTTGAGTGATGAATGATTTTAAAACGATCCTGAGATGCAATGACAAAGGATTTTTGGATGTGGTAAATTGTGATACTGGGAGTATTTTGGTTTGGATGTTATGGCAAGGAAATAAATGTCTGATGAGATGACGAAAAATAGAGAAATATAGAAGAAGACATACTGCCCCGAATGAATAAGCATGACGGCAATATCAAAAAAAATACAAATCTATATAGTCCGTCAGTTGGAGTATTGGAAAATAATGGACAAGTATTCTTTGTTTTTGTTAATCAATAAATATTGACAAAGACAAAACGCATCAAAGCTCGGGAGTAAGGGCTCATGACTTCAGTACGCTCTTACCTAGGCGTGACGTCACCGTCCATTTTGATTTTCGTAACATAAAAAAAAAATAGGGGTCAAATATTTTTTGACAATGTAACTGACGGAATAATTAGAACTTTTTGTCGTCTACCTTATTGGGATAAGGGCAAGAGAATGATAATAATAATGATGATTTGGCAGGTAAGATTGTGAAAAAAGTCTAAAAGAGTAACTAACCTACATTTATAATCATCATCATCGTCTGCCTACTTTTCCCAACTATATTGGGGTCGGCTTCCAGTCTAACTGGATGCAGTCGAATACCAGTATTACACATGGAGCGACTGCCTATCTGACCTCCAAGACCCAGTTGGTACTGGGTAACACGATACCACTTGATAAGACTGGCTGTCAGACCTACGGGCCATTGACTATCTGGAACCACGAGGCTGTCACAAATCTATAAATGATACTTACAGCGTAAACGTGTACTGAAAACTTTAAAGCTTATAGAATCTAAAATTCCTCTAGAACAAGTGACATTAAACTAATTACTAAAAAAACCCCCAACACACGTTCAGAGTCATAATTTCACAAGCCCTTTCATTTGATACCTATATTGAGGGAGTTTTGAAAAAAAAATGTAATTCACAATTTTGTGGTAGCGGCCATCTTGGATTTGAATTTTTTATAGGACATTGTATTTTACTAGTTAAGTCCTTTTATTTGATACCCATATTGAGGGAGTTGTAGAATAACTGAACTGATTTTTATCAAACATAGCTAAGAACACTCCCGACTATTTCACCTTTCAAACAAAAAAATCATAATCATGATCGGTTCATCCGTTTGACAGCTACGATGCTACAGACACACACACACATACACTCACACACACACACATAGACACACACACACAGACACGTCAAACTTATAGCACCTAGTCGTTTTTGCGTTGGGGGTTAAAAATATGTATCTAATTTATCTTGAGTAAATTATACCTCCTCCATAACACTCCAATTTCTATAAGTACTCCGTAATCTTCATTGAATTGTCGAAAATAATAAATCTACAGGTTTGTGGATACCGTATCAAGTTTATGTGGGCGTTAGCCTTTTATTATTTTATTTTTGTTCTTAAATTTGGACCACAATGAAATGTACGAAAAATGTCTCCGACCTTTAAAAGATCAGCCGCATTTGTGTTTATTTAGAGGATCTTTTTTGGGCTGATCGTAAGTTAAGTTTTTTGTTATTACTATTATTTCTGTGGTCAGTATAGTTGATACCGTCCTGAGCCCAAATAAAGGTTTTATTATTATACCATCTTGTATTTTGTGATTTCTGGATTGTTGAAGTAAAAACTTCTGGTACGTTGAGCAATTTTTGTGTAAACATTAATCATGGAATTCGCACAATCGTCATCGAACGACTTTCATAGAACGGTTAGTAAAACTCAACCTTAAATTGTTTTTTATTGATATCCTTGCATTAAATTCACGAAAAATATTAATTCTAGACTTTACCAAGGAAAAGACTTTTCCTGTTCATGTGTGTTTGAATATTCCATTTTCAGTATTATTTATAATGTTACAGTTTAAAAAAGTAAATAGACTGTGTCGTTGAATAATGAACCAAGTTCAGTAGAGCATTCAATTGTTGGCGGCAGTCTCGACATAGATAACGACAAAATCGCTAACTTTCGATCGTTAATTACTAACAAAATGGTGGCATTATCGATGCTAGCGACAATCGCATCTGCAGTGCAAGTACGTAGGATTCGATAGGACTCGATTAGATAAATTTGACAATTATTCTCGATAAAATGAGTTTTTATGGAGTCGAAAACTCATTTTATCGAGAATAACTTACTGTCAAATTTATCTTATCGAGTCCTATCGAATTCTACGTACTTGCACTGCTAGCATGTACAGACTTGCGTTTCCCGCAAGCTTTGTTATTCCAACCGAATATTATCGTTATAATTAGCGATTAAAAGTTTGAGATTTCTGTCTACATCGAGACTGGCAAGGCACAGTTATAAGGTTGACTGCACCTCTATTTAAAACAACTATTTTGTACCTTACTGACGTCTTTTCTCTCCAGATTTTAATTTAAGATATTGTGTGCTCGGGCAGTTTCTTTTAAACTCGTTGTTACCAACTGCAGCGACGGACAAAAAATAAACATTCTCTTTAAAAGTTGAAAATAATAGAAAATGTAGTTGCCCTGGACTCTTTTCTTAAAATCTTCGTAAAATTATTCGCCGTACCATTTACTGAGATTTATATTATTGAAAACTTTTTACATTACATTCTCCAATAAAAAATATGAGCAAATTAATAATAATGTAAACTTGTAAATAAATAGAGTTGCCTTCACAAGTCGGGCTTATTCTAGTCGAATCTTTTTGAATAGACCGTACCCGACGATTCGAAGCCGTAAAGATGCGTTCAGAATTTAAACCTTTTATTTTTTTTTATATGGAACTGTATTGGTAAACTTAGGGGGACAGTTTCGTTTTGCAAACTTTCATTGCATTACTTTTTTGTTTACTTTGTTTAATTTTATATTGTATACTTCAATTTGGGAAAACGATACAAGGCAAAGTTGTGCTATCATGTCTGTAAGATTACCTTTTTAAACCGACTTCTTTTTTTTCTGGAATTTTCACCAATTTCGAAATACTTGTCACTGGGCAAATAAATCAATGAAAAACTTGAAAAGTCACCGACTTTCGAAAGTTATTTGACCTTTTTGCTGTTGGTTTTTTGGAAACAAAGTTCTTAGAACAAAAGTAAAAACTTTAAAATAGGCTTTTAGTTACAGATTTCCAAAACGAGTAAGAATGTTAAAGCTGGTATTTCAGTATGTTTAACAAACAGGCTCGGTTTATTTTTCTAAATCAAAAGCATTCATTTCCTCATGAATTATTTTTATTTATTCGCTTTTCACTGTGAAGTACCCTTAGGTGGAACAACAGAAACGTACCCAAAATGCCATTCCGGGTGGCTAGCCGGGTTCTATCGGGACGGGTCACTTTATATTAACCATACGATTTAAATGGGACTCCCAGACCCCAGTCCTAGTGAAAAGTTGGCTTTTTGCGGTCTCTGGGACCCCTATAAAGAGTTAAGACCAAATTTGTCGTTTGATATTAATGTAAAATTTAAAAGGTTGTTTCCAAAAAGGTGTTTTAATTATTCTGAAATTAATGGGGTATTTGAGGTTTTTCTTTTGTGGTTTTGCTTTTAGAACATTTTGTTGGAGATTCGTTTTAGAATAATGTCAATATTTACGATTACAACGATTTTTATTATATTTTTTATTTGTAACAAGGCAGAAGTCTTCAAAGTAGTAAAGGTAGCACAAAAAGAGGCACGAAAGGAACTCAGTATAATGAGCGTAAAAGTATTATTAGCGAAAACGAAGGCCAGTGCCTTCGTCCAAAAAATATCGCAATACCGATTAGAATACAACAGTTTTTATTCTAATCGTTTTTGCGGATAGTTACGGATATATTGTGGTTCAAAGTTCCACATTTTTCAGAAGTTTTTTTTAAAATACAAGTTTTTAATATTAGAACTTAAAATGAAATACTTCCACGACCCCTGTACTAGCATTCAATGCATCAATCAGCACACTGCTTTGAGTTCCATAAAACGTGATTTTTCACACAAAAATAAACATAGTTTCGACAAATTCATTTTTGCGTAGCGTTACTCAGTTTGATGTACAGAATGCTTGGTTGGCATTGTGAGGGGCCTGTTTACTCCTGCATGGGTGCATCCGTAGACCAACCATAGCAAGCTTTGTTCTTTAGACACAAGCTCCGAATAGTAGCAAAAGTTTGCCAGGATATTGAATATTACCATAATCGGTTTCTACTGAGATCCAAATGACTTCGATCCGGTATAATTTATACTCGACATCACCACTTAAGAGGCATTACACACCCTTCTAAGCTACTCGTAATTCTATACGACCACGGTTTTGCCGTCAATCCGGCGATAAACGTAATTCCTGTATACAAAATCTGCTTACTTATGATATTGTACAGCAAGTGGTGCAATTTTATCGTCCAACGAAGAGACCTCACGCACTACGCAACCACGACCACAATCAGTTATCACGCAGATCAGAGGGTTTATTTATACCATCATCATTTCAGCCAAAAGACTGGACATATATTCAGTCAAAAAAGTATCGGGATTAAATGATTTGTTTATGGTTCCAAATACAAATTTTTGATTAAAAATTTATTTTGTTTTTATTAACGGGTGTAAAACACCTCTTAACGAATACAAAAGACACTTGTTCTTCTTATCATTCTGATATTTTTTTTGTTTCACACTATACCTGGGAACCTTCTAGTTACGAAGATATTAGGGGTCAAAGTTGCAAGATTTTGACCAGTTTTTTTTAAATATCACTTTTTATTGCATGATTTTTACTTTAAATATCTCTACGACCCCCATGCTATTCAATCCATCCATCCACACAATGTTTTGAGTGCGTAACATTGAGTTTTACCAAAAACATGATTTATAACCTCAAAAAAAAAAGTTGTTTCCCAGCAAATTTTTTTGCGTAAAGTTACTTAGTTTGATGTACAGAATGCTTGGTTAACGGCTTTGTGATGAGGTGAAATATACCCTGTAGATTGGCACAGCTGTTTTCCATTTTGGCGCGGAGTTTGAGTTGCATCTGTCATTTATATTAAATACAGTGCTGTTTTTAGTTATATCATATCTAGTGTTTATTACAGAAGGCTTACGGTAAATTTACTTTATCAAAAACAGTACAAAGCGTTCAAAACCGGTCGAGATGTAATGGAAGATTTCCCTCGCTCGGGTAGGCCATCAACGTCTGCAACCGAAGTTAACATCGCAAAAGTGATGGAAATAGTGACTGAAAACACTCCTTCAACTTTGAGAGAGATAGAATTTGCTGTATCTCACGAGTCGGACCGTACCATATTAAATCAATCATTTGGGTATGAAACATGTTACCGCTCGGCTAGTCCCAAAAGACCTGAATTTTCTCCAAGAATTCAATCGCATGAGAGTCGCTGAGTACATGCTAGAACGAGTCAATTCCGACCAAACATTAATGAAACGCATTATTACTGGTGACAAGTTGTGGGTTTACAAGTTTGACATGCAAACTAGTCAACAAGCTTCGGAGTGGCGCCTTCTAACTGAACCGAAACCGAAAAAAATAGGAATCCGTGGCGGGAACTAAACTCAATTCCAGAAACAGCGTTTAAAAAATGTTTTGACGATTTTATGATTCGTCGGCGTAAAAGTATCGTTACTGAAAGAGCATACTTTGAAGGTGATCAAGTAAATTTGGATGAATAACAAGCGTTTTGTGTAATATTTTTCCGTTACTGTCTTGACAGAGCAGTAGGCTTCCCCCAAGTTTAGCCACATTGGCTGGATCCATGCGACGCGCATCCAACGGATTCCAGCACCCTTCACCAGGTCATCGGTCCACCTAGTGGGAGGTCTTCCAACGCAACGTCTTTTGGTTCGCAGGCGCCACTCCAGTACTTCACCACGGGCCATCCGTTCTGCGAGCAATGTGCTGTCTACTGCCATTTAAGTTTAGCAATTTTTCGGGTTTCGTCGGTAACCTTGAGGCCTTAGATAAACAGACTGTGTCATTGCAATGATAACGATCAAAAAAGGTATTGAATTTTAATCATTATCATCCTCATGCTCTTATCCCTATTTATTGGGGTCGGCACAGCTTTTGGCTTCTTCATCTATTCTTTTTTATTACTCGGTCATCAGCAGTGATCTTCTTCGCCATCCTTAAGGCCTGAATTCCTGTCGCACTGACGATCGGTCGCGTACCGTTGGCCATGATGTCAGTGGGAACCAAATACGGCTGTCGGTCGCCACTGACGTCAGCGTCGCCGCGTAGTGTACAATGTATACTCGTACGCGATCGACCGTGCGCAACCGACCGTTAGTGCGACAGGAATTCAGGCCTTACGGTCGATCTATCGCTGCTTTGGTATTCCCTACTCTTACAACACACACATGCAGGAGAAACCAAAACGATCTCTCAGGTTTAACAAACCAAATGTGCATCGCAAACTTACCTGCCACGACCGACTCTCCGACCAATCGAGTCCTTCCAACTTCTACTACTACCAGGTATGGTCATTGTCGTAGAGTCCGCGAGCTTTTGAAG
Source organism: Xestia c-nigrum (assembly GCA_916618015.1). NCBI lineage: Eukaryota > Metazoa > Arthropoda > Insecta > Lepidoptera > Noctuidae > Xestia > Xestia c-nigrum. The sequence continues at coordinate 21,166,291 of OU745251.1, forward strand.
GGAAATAGTCGAAGAGCTAGGGAGATGCATAGCGTTGCGTTATGCGACGTCAAAAATAACACCTTACAGCCGAGCGGCGGACAACGATGACTAGCGCCGCGGGCGGCTGGGGTATAGGGTGTTTGATTATATGGAAGATAAAACATTGCTTTTTACGTTAACTTTATAGTTGAGGTTAGGCACTAAGTACCTACACTAAAAGAAGAATAGTACGGGTGTACTTACAAAAAAATGTTTTCTCGATTCAAAACAGTACAAAACTGATTAAAAAGTAAAGCAACAGTTTTTTTTGTGAAGACTATCTAAATTAATATTTTATATTAATTTTGAAATACAATTTCGTTTGGGACTGGGAATAACAAAGAAACAATGTTAAAATAGAACAAGTTAAACTGTGAATAAAACTTCCTTATACTTTCTTGGAACCAAATGAAATGTGAAATATGGATTCACGTAAAATAATGCAAAAAATAAGTTAACTTTGTGAAACCAATACATACTTAAATACTAGGTACACGACCAACGTTAACTGTGCGAAAAACAATTATTCTAATACTAGCAGATAGTTATTTTTAGAAGAATCTGTTGTGTCCACTTTCGTAACACCCTATACACAGAATGTAAGCTTATAATGTGAAGGAGCAAACGATCGAGCGATAAAACGAGATATAAGCGATTTTATTCAGTGCCCAGCATTTGATTTATATCTATATTGTGAGAGCGAGCCATTGACTATAAAATAAAATACTACCTAGTATATGGAACCTGTTAGTTTTGTGACCGTGTGGTATACAAACTCTGGGGTTTGGTGCTGCGGTATTCAATGTATGAAGATCAAAATAGTAACAAAATGGGACTTTGTGATACTATTTTGTTTAGCTGTCGAAATGGGAAAGTTAGCAGATGGGACGATACCGTTTATGATTTGGTTTGCTGTTCTTTTTTTAAATATCGATGCCAATTAAGGCAACTACACGAGCTAAGCTAAGCGAGTTGTATAATGCCTGCAAGTACCTATATGATTCACTGCAATAAAGAAAACCAGAAAAATATATGATATATTGTTCATATATACTAGTGGGATAGTGTTTTGAAAACATAATACGATTAACTTTACTTGAAAAAAAAAATCACGATTTAATCTCTAAAAAATTCTTTGAACGAGAGAAATGCATACTAAAATACATGCGATCATTCTGAGTTGTTGTCAAATGATTCTACAAGCCACATATTAGGATTATAGTGTTTTATTTATTAGTCCAATCAATAGATTTTTTGTAAATCGATCGAAACTACTCATTTCGCACTATTCGGCCCGCAGTAGTCACTGCGGGCTGAATAGTGCAACGACGACGTAGCAACCACTTTGTAGTGCAAGCTGATTAGAACTTTATTCTAACAGTATTTTAAACGAAGTTTGAACGGCCACGTACAAAATTGCTAATTTAGCTCATGTAGTCCCCTTAAATAGATGTGGTATTGAATACGTAATTGGCACTAGATGGCGCTGTGTGTTAATGTCCAGCGATATTTTTTTTTTAAATAGCTGCAATATAACACCTGTTGTTATCCCCGAAGGGTTCAGTAGAAGTGTGCCTAAAAGAACACCCACATTTCGCCAATAGGGTTTAAGTCCCATGTAATAGGGGCTAGCCTATTTGCCATCAACCAGACACAAATCCAGAGTCCGTGGCCGCTTCTGAGAAAAACCTGTTGGAAAAACCCAATAATAATTTGCCCGACTCAGGATTTAAACCTAGGACCGTGAACATGCTCAGTAGTTGCCCTTGCGACCACTACACCAACGAGGCTGTTTATCAATTTGTAAGGAAAGAAAGAAAGAAAGGAAGAAAGAAAAGAAAATTGTGTTTATTTGGCATTAAAATACCTATAACATTTTACATAATACATAAACAAACAGCAGCATAATGGCTAAAGGGCCTTTTTTTTTTTTTTTTTTTTTAAGGATGGGAAATCATCAAATGACCCCCCCCACTCTGGGCGGAGCGGGAGGGAGTGTCAGACTCTTACTGACTAAAAACCATCCATGTTCCTTCCTCGCCTTTTACGTTCCGGGGCCGCGGTATCTCTTTCGAACAGGCCCGCAACCCCGGCAGGCTTCGGCCCTTGCGGGCCCCTCTCCTTTTGCTGACATCTCTTTGAGGCGCGCGTGGAACACGAACGCGCCGTCGACACGGCCTGTCGTCGTCGTTAGACGGCCGGACGGCCAGCTATTGCCCATAGCCAGCCGTCCACAGGCCCGCATCTACGGTGGCCGGTAGCCACCACGTGGCCCCCGACGCCCGTTGCGTCTCCCGCGGCGGCCGGGAAGAGAGGATCTCTCCCTCTCTCGTTCCGCCACCTCCTTTGCTAGCATCACTGCTTCGCAGAAAGAGGCGACGGCTTCCCATTCCATCTCGCTCCGGACCATGGATTGAACCAGGGCCGGACGCGAGAGGTCGCCGCCGCCGATCGCCGCCATGAGGACACGGCGGAGCTCCGCCCACGCAGGGCAGACCTCCACCGTGTGCTCCACCGTGTCCTCCGGTCGATCCTCGCAGTGGAGACACCCGGGCGATTCCTCCCGCCCGATTCGGTGCAGGTACCTCCCGAAACATCCGTGTCCGGTGAGGACCTGCGTCAGGCGGAAGGTGAGGACGCCGTGGCGCCTCTCCAGCCACTCCTCAAAGAGGGGACTTACCGCCACTATCGTGGCGTGCCCTATGGCTAAAGGGCCTCAGCTCAGCATAATGTCAGATGGCAACACAAGGTGTGCCACCTGACGCTGATTTAATGACCAAATAATTATGTATTTCATCATTATCAGCCGATTAATGTTCCCACTGCTGGAACACAGGCCTCCTCTCTGTGATAGGGAAAGGGCTATTATCTACCACGCGGGCCCAGTGCGGATTGGTAGACCGGTTTCCTCACGATGTTTTCCTTCACCGATTTGAAAGCAGCGTTGATGAAATAAACAAAGTAATGCGCCTGTCTGAGTTCGAACCCATGACTTACTGTTCGTAAGCCCCCGCCACTGGGCCACCGCTGCAATTATGTATGTAGATAAAGCATAATAAGTAAAAAAAAGACGCAAAAGAAAATAATCAAAACTCTTAATCTAAATTCTACGACAAAAAAAAACAAAACATTCGAAAGCAATCTCGATCAAAAACAAACTCGCATGGCATCTCTTTGATTTCATTTTTCCGGATGCTACCTGAAAACTTTTTAACACACTTTGATTGGAAATCGCTGTTCTGCCCCATGAAACTTTGCTTCACAGTCCTTTGACAGGAATTTCACCTGAAACAGCTACATTCTAAAATCAACCTTAATATTAATTAAGCTTATATTACAATGCAACGTACCGAATGCTGGGACACAGGCCCCCTCTCTATGAGAGCTGTAATGCGCGAAGGGCACAGTGCGTGTTGCTTGATAAATATTAAATAAATTAATATCATTGGAAATTACCCACAGAGGCTTGTGTCGTGGACGCCAGATGTAATATACTTTTTGTTTTGTAAAAACATACTGAAGACTCGGAAACAATTCTCCATACCCATCACACAAACATTTGCTCCTACCGGGATTCGAACCCAGGACAGTCACTACCGTTACGACATTCGGGTCATTATTTATGTCTTTGATTTTTTAGTTCTAGCTAAGATTCCTCACGATATTTTCCTTTACAGGTTGAATCTAGCGCAAGAGGCTAGATTGTTGGGCTATGGCAAAGTTACATGTATGGGTGCGTACTGGAGGTCAATTATGTAATTGATTTCGAATAGAATGAAAGCCGATCCATAATTCTTGCAATATGGTTCGTCATACACTGTTTTAAGCATTCACGGTTTAAAACTAAACTTATATTGTCACTTACGGGATATCTTCCGTGAAATAATGAATAATCACGAAAGATATCCCATTACTGACAATGTAATTTAAGATTTATCATCATCGTTTTAGTCTAAAGACGTCCACTGCTGGACATAGGCCTCCCTTAACTGTCACCACATTGACCGGTCTCGTCCAGTAGGTTTGACAGAAAATGGTGTCGATTCTGTTTTCGAATTAAACTTAATTTAGGCTATTGCCATCTTTTTCTCTCTGATAAAACTAGAAAGAGACGGACGAAATTTAGAGCTGTCATATTTAATTGGAACTAATATTTCCGTACAAATGAAGGGTGCACGTAAAAACATGTCGACTAAAAACACAGTGAAACGCAAGGTATAAACTAGTTTGATATCTCTAAAATAGTTCATAGCTATAGCCGTCCTTTTCTCGCACTACCTTTTAGTAAAAGATAGCAATAGTTTAAATTATGTTTTGTTTGTGCACAACAGAAACAGCACCAATATCTACCATTTATACCTATTTTAAGGAATACATCAATCAAATTAAAACTTAATCTCTGACATGCCTCAAATAGTTCCCAAACTCGCAATTAATTCCCTAAACACAACCTTGTACCATGGACTGTGATGTACACATCTAGTTCTATGACAAATCATTGAATAGAAACCTATCCATTACGTACCCCATCTCCTCCCCAAGAACGTAAACTTAAACTAACTGTGTCCAAATGAAGATATCGCTAAACCCTTAAGGAAGCCGCTGGATGTCCAATTAATTAGAAGTCCGATCACGATAGGAACTGTTGCTATTAATCAGGAGATCGACATTGATAGCCAGCGCTTGCTAACGGCCACACAATGTGGATGTACCAGGGTGGCATAAATAGAAGGAAATGGTGAGTGTGTTTAGTGTAATTTAACTGTTCCACGATTTGAATTGGTTTCAGGCTTCTGAACTTATAATAGAAGATTGACATTGTTGGCCAGTGCTTGCTAAAGGCCACACAATTTGGAGGCTTCTGAACTTATAATAGAAGAATTGATATTGATAACCAGCGCTTGCTAACGGGCACACAATGTGACTGATAGGGTGGTAAATTTTGGAGAAAATTGTAAGTGTGTTTAACGTAATTGTGCTGTTTTGCAGTTTATTTTGATTTTAGGCATTTCAGCAGCAATTTGTTACTGAATTTATAAGGCACACTTGCACCGACAGATGTACCTATTTATAACGCTGTCGCTGGTCTGTTTCTGTCAAATGTGACATATCAGCGACATTATCATCATATCTTATTTATATCATATCATTATCATGTTATGTTATCCCCAAAATAAACATTATGAATGGTGAAAAATAAAATAAAAACAACTAAATCAGAAAATATTAACACAATAACTTCGAACAACACTTTTGAAAATAATTCTAAATCACTTGGTTACGTTAACCGCGAAAGTCCTTTAAGGCGACGATAGTGGCGGTAAGTCCCCTCTTTGAGGAGTGGCTGGAGAGGCGCCACGGCGTCCTCACCTTCCGCCTGACGCAGGTCCTCACCGGACACGGATGTTTCGGGAGGTACCTGCACCGAATCGGGCGGGAGGAATCGCCCGGGTGTCTCCACTGCGAGGATCGACCGGAGGACACGGTGGAGCACACGGTGGAAGTCTGCCCTGCGTGGGCGGAGCTCCGCCGTGTCCTCGTGGCGGCGATCGGCGGCGGCGACCTCTCGCGTCCGGCCCTGGTTCAATCCATGGTCCGGAGCGAGACGGAATGGGAAGCCGTCGCCTCCTTCTGCGAAGCAGTCATGCTAGCGAAGGAGGTGGCGGAACGGTGTTCGAAAGAGATACCGCGGCCCCGGAACGTAAAAGGCGAGGAAGGAACATGGATGGTTTTTAGTCAGTAAGAGTCTGACACTCCCTCCCGCTCCGCCCAGAGTGGGGGGGGGTCATTTGATGATTTCCCATCCTTAAAAAAAAAAAAAAAAAAGGCGACGACATCAGCTAAATTTAAGCAACTCTATTTGTGGTGGTTCAAACTTCGTTTGAAATACTGTTAGAATAAAGTTCTAATTAGCTTGCACTACAAAGTGGTTGTTACTTCAGTCACTGCGGGCCGAATAGTGCGAAATGGGTATTTTCGATCGATTTAAAACTAGAACTTAATTATTTAATAATAAATAATCCATCAGTAGATGTAGTTTAGCATTTGAAATTTTATGTTATATTTTTAATTATAATTATCATTGTCAATAAATGGCTAAACTGCTTTGAAAGAAAATTAAGAGGTATGTTTGAAGATTTTTTTGGTGCATTAAAGTTTGTTAAATTATGTTTTGAGTTCCATCAGTGTATGCAAAAAGGACTTCAAAATATAAAGTTTTTTTTATTTGTCGAAATTATTTACAGTTTTAGAGATACACTGCTTTTAAAAACCGCCTTTTGGACCGTTTTCAAGAAACCGGCGCCTTAAGCCAGCATGTTTGTATCATATCGCATGCATTCGTCATGTTCGGGTTATCAAGACGACACGTGTATAAATAAAACATGCGGGGAAATGAAATACTGAATTTATTGAATTAACAGTATTTTTAGATATATAGACTTGCCGGTACGAAGAGAGAAAAAAAACCAGAGAGAGAACCAAATGTAGAATAGTTGCTAGACATAAAAATATTAATAATGTTGCAAGTATTTAATTGATAAATATTACTAAGACGAGTAACTATTTAGGAATCGACTTAGACTTATTTATGATTGTTTATTTTATTATATATGTTGAATTTACTTTAACATAGTTGGGGCCGGCAAGTTGGTTAAACAACTAAGTAAGTAATTAAAATTAAACAACTAAGAAATTAATTTATACAACTAAGAAATTGATTTAAACAACTAAGTAATTAAATCTTAACATAAGTACTTAATGAATGAGCTAACTTAACTTAAATAATAAAACCACCTAGGTGTTTTGCTTATTTTTACAAAGGTAATGGACAAAGTTTTCTCAAAGAGCGAGTATAGATTTTGCTACCTATTTTACAATCGGCTACCCTGACCTTACCATCGGGGCCAGTGTAAATTTTTACAATTCTGGCCATAGGCCATGATAGTGGAGGCACATTATCTTGTTTAACTATCACTAAATCCCCTACATTTAAATTGGGATGTGTTTGATGCCACTTGGGCCTGTTTTGTAACAGTGTTAGATAGTCCCTTGACCAAGCCTTCCAAAAGTCTTGTTTAATCTTGGAGCACATATTCCAGAACTTAAGCCTGTTCATGGGTACTGCCGAAAAATCTAATTCAGGATAGGAGGTCAAGGAGCTACCTATTAAAAAATGACCAGGCGTCAAAAAACTAAGATCAGAAATGTCTGAGCTCATGGGCAGCAGGGGACGAGAGTTCATCACTGCTTCTATCTCTGTTATAATGGTATAAAGACCTTCAAACGTTAAACATAAATTTCCTATAATTCTTTTAAAGTGATATTTAAAGCTCTTGACGCCTGCCTCCCAGAGTCCTCCAAACTCAGGAGAATAACTGGGAATAAAGTTAAACTTAATCATATTTGTAGTACAAAAATTCTCTACAGAATCCCTGTGAGTTTTCGAATGAAATAAATCATACAGACCCTTCAATTGATTAGAGGCTCCTTTAAAAGTTTTTGCATTATCAGAAAAAATCTGAGTAGGCATGCCACGCCTTGCAATAAATCTTTTGAGACATCCCAAAAAGGTCTCAGTAGTAAGGTCACTAACAAGTTCTATGTGAACCGCCTTGACAGCAAAACAAACAAACAGCGCGACATAGCATTTAGACACAAGAGGTCTTCGAATTCTTGCAGACTTCATGCTGAATGGACCACAGAAATCTACACCCACGACCTCAAATGGTCTTGCCGACGTTAGCCTTTCTTTAGGGAGAGAACCCATCAGTTGTTTAGCCGCTGCAGCCTTTAAACGTGAGCACTTCATACACTTGTGTAATACCTTTTTGACCTCCCGATGCCCACTGACAAGCCAGTAGCGCTGGGATAGCGAACTCAATATTATCTTGGGTCCCGCATGCAGCAGTCGCATATGTTCCCTTTCTATTAATAAGCTCGTTATATGGCAAGCTTTCGGTAAGATTATTGGGTGCATTTTGTCGTATGGGATATTATTTGCATTTTGTAAGCGGCCACCGACCCGTAGTATGCTTTCTTTGTCCAAAAATGGATGAAGATTGGATATACCACACTTTAAAACTTTTTCGTTTAAAATTGAAACTATTTCTTTAGAAAAATACTTTTTCTGTGTACATTTTATAATGACCAATAAAGCCTTTTGTAGCTCCTTTGGAGTTAGGACTCCTGTGAGTCTGTTATTTAAAATCAAAGTATTATTTTTAAATCTAAGCATATACGCTATAACTCTTTGTAATTTATTTAAATTTGAGAATTTTTTAAAGATGTCAAACAATTCTGACTGGTCGACCACAGATGGGTTTGCTACAGTAGCTGACGACACAGTTGTAGGTGGAATAGGTAAATTGCAATGAGCATAAAATGGGTGTATATAGTCCTTACTGGATAGCTCTGTGGGGCCCTCCCACCATAGTCTGATGGACTGCAATTTTTGTGGCTCAACGCCTCTAGACAGCAGGTCAGCAGGATTGTCTGAGGTTTTTACAAAGGACCACTCAACTTCACCTGTCAATTCATGTATTTGTTTGACTCTTTTTGCAACATATGCATTGGAATTAATATTAGTTGACTTAATCCATGCCAACACAATTTGTGAGTCACTATAAAGGTATACCTTTAATGGAAATCGTGACAGTAATAGGTTGTTCACTCTTTGGGTTAGTTGGGCTAATAATAGAGCGGCATTCAGTTCAAGCTTAGGAATGGTTAAGGCTTTATTTAGCGGAGCAAGACGAGACTTTGAACACAATAAATTTACAATGACTGACCCATCTTTGTTCAAAATTCTTAAATATAGGCAGCAACCAAATGCCTTTTGTGATGCATCTGCATAGCCTACTAGCTCTATGTATAGTGTGCCACAAGAATTTACACAACGCGGAACAGTGACATTACCCATTTTGTTTAAGTTGTTTAGAAATGTATGCCAAACGTCCAACAAGCTCTGAGGTAACATAGTATCCCATCCTACATTGACAGACCATAATTGCTGCATAAAAAGCTTAGCAACCACAATTATAGGTCCTATTAAACCAAGCGGATCAAACATTTTGCCGACAAAGCTAAGTACCTGTCTCTTAGTGTACATGCCATCTTTAAATGGTGGACTTGTAAAACTAAACTGATCTATAATATTGTTGTATTTTAAGCCCAATGTTTTTACAATGTTATTTTTATCAAATTCAATGTTATCATTGAAATATTTATGTTCAATAGGAACATCTTCTAGCACTTGAGGGACATTTGAAGACCATTTGTGTAACTTAAAGTTTCCCAATTGTAAAAGTTCTACTAATTGTGTCTTGAGATCATGCAGGGACTCTGTACTGTCAGAGCCACATAGTACATCATCTACGTAAGTATTCGAAAACATAGCCTCTGCTGCAAGCGGATGCCTCTTTCCATACCTATGGGCCAACTCTATTAGGCATCGGGTTGCCAAAAATGTAGATGCTTTTAACCCATATGTAATAGTGTGCAGTTGTAAACAACTGATAGGCTTGCATGGATCATCTCTCCAAAGTATGTTTTGGAGGCAGGTTTGCTTTGGATTTATCCTCACGCAACGAAACATCTTGGCAATGTCACAAATTAAAGTGAAAAGGTACGTACGGAACAGGAGCAGGATATCAAATAGTTCTTTTTGTACAACTGGTCCATTCAACATGACATCATTAAGGGAGACTCTACCTTTTGACTTCATGCTACCATCAAATACCACACGCAGCTTGGTTGTTCTGCTGTCCTCATTGATCACAGCATGATGAGCTAAAAAATAAACATGTCCATTAGTCACTTCATATTCACTAATGTCAACCTCTTTGGCATGTCCCAAGGCAACATATTCTTCAATAAATTGTTTATATTTTTCCAGGTACAAAGGATTTCTTTTGAATTTCTTTTCCAGTGTCAAAAATCCTTGGTGGGCAACTGAAAAGGAATCTCCAAGCTGTAGTTGTTCTAAGTCACAGACAAGTGGCATATCAACTTGAAATATATTATTTTCAATTTTAACTGAGCTTTGAAAGGTAGCCTCAGCTTTTTTATACTCATTAGACAACTTATCAGCTGGTTCAGGAACTTTTTCAGTGAGCCAAAATTGCTCCATCACATTTTCGAGTTTTTTAGAATCACATATAGCCAAATTTGAAACATAATTTTTACCAACATTACATGTATTTATAGTACCCCCAAGAACGTATCCAAATAAAGTTCTCTGCAAAACAGGACCATTTGGAATTTTTATATTTCCATCTAACAAAATACTGAAGTATATATCGGCACCTAAAAGCAAAGAAATTTCTTCAGGAAGATTAAACTTATCATCAGACAAAATTATATTTTTAGGTAAATTAAGTAGTGAGATATCAATACATTGCTGGGGTAATTTTGTGATTATAGAATCCACAACATGGCATTTTGCATTTAATTGAGTTTTTGACACTGGTGAATGCAAATTTATATTAACAAAATGACTGATTTTGTTGCGTTTATTTGTAACACCAATAATATGTGTTTCTTCTTTATTGTATGCTAAACCCAAAGCCTTCACAAGGGAGTTTTTGATGAGTGATACCTGACTACCTGAGTCAAGCAGTGCCCTGACATAGACTTCATGGCCTGCAATATTAAATAATTTTACCTTCACAGTTGGCAATATAACATTGTTACTTAGTGCTATACTGGAGTATGTAACAGCCTCCTTTCCTTCTATTTCCTTGCCTACATGCAGAAGAGTATTGTGCTTCTCCTTACACACTTGACAGGTAAAGTGAAATTTACATTTGCCATTATGTGAGTTTAGACATGTAGAACATAGGTTATTTATAGAAACAAATTTCTGACGGTCTTCTATGGAAGCTGTTTTGAAGGAGGGGCAATTGTAAAGTTTGTGGGAGTTATTACCCTTGCAAAATGTACATAATTTTGCATTATTAGAAGTAGCAATATTGGTTACCTTATTTGACTTCTTTGAAATGGCTTCATAGGAGCCGCAGTCCTCAAGCGCCATTGCACGCTTTTCGAGGAAAGCTGTAAATTCTTCCATCGTTGGTAATACTTCAGGGTTCCTGTCAAGTTGATAGGCTCTGTTTGTAAATGTGTCTAGTTTCCTAGATAAAATAGAAATAAGAAGCATATCCCACGCCTTTGTGGGCTGCTTTAAATTTTGTAAAGCATATATCTGCTGCTTAATTTCAGAAATTAATGACCTTATAGAGGCCGCAGTACCCTTCTGCATTGTAGGCAAGTCTAAAAGTACATTTATGTGGTTTATAATTAACCTGGACTTATTTTCAAAACGTTTCTTTAATAATATTAAAGCCTCTTCATAAGATTGATTTACAAGAGGTAAATTAACAATCTCATTAAGTGCATCGTCACTTAAATATTTCCTTAAGTAAAACAACTTTTGTACATCAGAAAGTGCTTTGTTGTTGTGTATTACAGCAGTAAACAAATCTATGAAAGGTGTGTACTTTGTGAAATCCTTTCCACTGAATACTGGTAAATCAATATTTGGTAATTTAGATGAGGATACACTTGTACACTGAGACACTTCTGATGTATTTAAGTTTTTCAAATAATGGTTTATTTTGGATATGATTGAGAAGTATTTTTCTTCTAGAATGGCAACATCTTCGTTGTCTTTACCATCTAATGACAAAATATCTAGTTGGACCTTTTCGTAGTCCTTTAGAGTACAAATTAACTTTTCTTTCCGAGCTTGAAGAGCTTCGGTAGTGACACTAGCAATATTCACTGGGTCGTTGATAAAGTTCTCAATGCGAGTTACGGTACCTTTGAGTTGACCGCGCTTTAGACGCAAAGTCTTGAGATCCTCTTCCATCCTGGTTAGGTTACAGCACCTTAGGCTGACCGTCGTATTAAACACCGTTGTATTTCTTGTTGTTTTCAAAATAACAACAACCGACGCAACCGGTCACCACTAATCACAAACACAACACAACACAACGTGTCACTGTCAAATTGACAGCAGTGACATATAGCTGTCAATGTCAAATGTCCGCGTTCCAGCTCTATGGCGCGTTCCCGCTTTTTTGTTGACGTGGAGTGGGTAGGTACCAAATTTTCCAAGGAAGGTAGAAGTAGGTACTTACGAATTTTTCACTTTCTTTTACTTACAAGCCAGCCACTTCTTCTTTGAATTCGATTTTATGGAAATACGAACCAACACGATGACTGTAATAATTATGATGAATGATATTTCTTGGACTGTAGGTATCTTGAAAACATGGGTTTCTTTGGGGTCGATGGTTTCTTCGTGCTCCTTCAGAGCTGCCCAAGTGCAAAATTTCTTGATTGATAACTTGATTCTGCACGAAGACCTGCCCGGGCCGCAGGAGTAGATAAGCACGCGAAGCAGGTATAGCCGTGCTTCACGAACAGAACGTCGTCGCCACGAACCACGGAGAATAGTTTTACACGAAGTCCTCGTTACACTAATCGAAGGACCACACTCGCATGTATAAATAAAACATGCGGGGAAATGAAATACTGAATTTATTGAATTAACAGTATTTTTAGATATATAGACTTGCCGGTACGAAGAGAGAAAAAAACCAGAGAGAGAACCAAATGTAGAATAGTTGCTAGACATAAAAATATTAATAATGTTGCAAGTATTTAATTGATAAATATTACTAAGACGAGTAACTATTTAGGAATCGACTTAGACTTATTTATGATTGTTTATTTTATTATATATGTTGAATTTACTTTAACAACACGGACCTTTGTTGAATCCCGTTACACTTGGCCAAAGCGTAAAGGTGACAACACACCGAAAGAATCCTGTACAAGCAAAACTGACTTAAGCGTCAAAGTAAATTGCAAAAAACTTAAGTGGTGGCACACGAAGGGGTCCCTACCATTATGTATGTCAGCGTCACATTGTAGAAACCATTGTATTGTTAAATAACTAGAGAGTTTGTAAACTCTCGAAAGATTGTCAAACAAACATACTGCTTACGCATTATTTTTGATAGATTGAAATCTATCGAAGTGAAACCGTAATATTGTGAAATGCATGCGATGCTAGTTAATTCGCGCGTCGTGGAAGAGTCCCCCTTGCCCAATTGTACCACTCTCATGAAAAGATATTGTACGATTCCTGAGAAATACCGATTAATATTATAGTCTAACCTCAAAACACTTTATATTCCCTTAAAAAGCGTAGTCGACGGAGCCCCGCTACGCGGGGCCCCTATTTCTAAAGGAGGTTAACTAACCTAACGTGGCGGTGCCCCAAGTCCCGATTAGATGCATTTCACAATATTACGGTTTCACTTCGACAGATTACAATCTACAGAAAATATTGCGTTATATTGAAAGCCGTATGTTCAGTTGACAATATTTCGAGAGTTTACAATCTCGCTAGAGAGATTGCAATTTTACATTTTTGTTCGTGTTTGACAATTTTACATTATACATATCTAAATATTAATTTTGTGAATATACATCTTAATAGTTAGTGAATATTTTAAGCGTCAGACAGTGGAGTCTTAATAGTTCCGTTTGGATATTGAACAATAAAAACTACCTACGTACATACATCCTTCACGGTTTACGAGTGATTGAATCACCTTCATGTCAGGCGTAATTGATCATGTTTCACCATCTTTAAGGTCCCATCGTGCAAAGACCAGTGTTTTGATATCCCTAATGGCACCGGTAGCCCGTTAAACTTCTGGTTTAAGATGCGATACGATCTCGGTTGAGTCGAGCCGGCAGAAACCGCCTTACAACTGAATTGTTAATTAATTATACGTATAAATGCAACTGGTTTTACTGAAGTGCTCTGGACTGTTTTTCGTTTTTTTTTCGCACGGAGTTACTGCTACTGTTTTGAGGTACCGGGTTTTATAATGTGGTTGCAGAATGCAGAAAAGGTTTTTTATGAAGATTCTTTAGTGTGCTGGGTCATAGATGGGAATGTTTAGGAAGAGGATAACAGCGATAATTGTTCGTTGGTTTTTGTTTCTTTTTCTTGTGTTGCATATTATGTTTTTATTTTATTTTTATTCAATTTTATTTTTGTATTTTATTCAAATGGAACAACAAACAGCTGAAACATAAAACATAGAAATAAGAAATACATAGATAACTTTAAAACAACATTGCAGCCCACAACGCTGTTAACAGATTAACTCTAGGATACATAATATCAAGTACAAAAAAAAAATACTTAAAAGTTGTCAAAAAAAAAGAAAACAATCAATGGTGTATAAATATATTTAAGAAAACTCCTTTAGGATGAGTTTTTTAATCCTATAGTGAGAACATGCAAAAATGTCAATATGCTCGAAAGTTTTATTTTAGGAATCGACCATTCTGCGGACAGGCGAACGCAGGCCAGAGTTGGACTTGCAAGTGCCAACTGAAAATAATCTGCCAGCGCGCACTTTTCGCATGTGGACCGTCCTACGAACCGCATAACATAACATATTGGACAGTTCAATACAGTCAAATTTATTTCGAGCAATATTATATAAATTCATGGCTTCTAAGTACCTACGTTATGAAACAGCTTGGTGTAGATTTTTGTTAATTTTAATTAGTAATTAAAAAAAAAAAAAAAAATATATATATATATTTGATGGACTCACGTAGATCTTAAGTAACTTATAATAAGCTTAGTTTAATGTAACGTGTCCAATGATGGAGCACGATCGTAGTTTTAATTATTTCTAAATCAATTAAACAATAAATAAAATGTAAATAAGAGCGCGGACCCCCACGTCTGCGGTAGAAAACTAACTAAAAAAAAAATAAAAAGTACCTACGTCTATTTTCAAGTGTTGCGAGCTTATATTTAGCGAGTAAATCATGGTAGGGCAAATAATATCCATAACATCTGTCACGTAAGAACTTATATTGAACACACTCAATCATTTCAATATACTTTTTGTAGTAAGGACTCCAAACGGACACGGCATACTCCAGCTGGGAGCGTACAAGAGCCTTATATAAGCATAAATAGGAAGAAGGCTTTTTAAAATCGACTGTTGATCGCATGACAAATCCATATAGTTGATACGCTTTATTAACAATTGTTCCGATGTGTAGGTGTAAGCAAAGCTTAACGGGGCATTGCATAACGTGTATGTATAGTTTATTTTGGTTTTATTTTTTGTGAACTTTAAGAAGTTGCATTTGGGTACACTCAATTGCAACTTATAATCCTGACAATAACAGGATAGTCTGTCCAAATCCCGCTGTAGCAGAAGGCAATCATTTTGTTGTCGTATGGCTCTATATACCTTGAAGTCGTCGGCATATAATAAAAACTTAGTATTAAGAAAACATTGGCTGATGTCATTTATGTTAACGTATAGGAAGCATTTGAAATTTTATTTTAAACAGTAGAAATAAAGGCAGTTCCTATATAATACAAATACACTGTATGTGTTATTTGCTAGTATTCAGTTCAATCATATCGGACTCCACTGGATCATACTTAAGATTGCAAAAAACTACATAACTACACAACATCAAGAATCCCATCTCACATTTAATTGAATTAACCGCCCAGTGAATTCGCGGCAAAATACACCTATAATTACAATGTAGGTAATCAACGACAAAAATACAGAAAAAGAACGCTTCACTTAAAAGAAAATTACAGCCATTTAAAACACGAAAAATATCTGGCATTCAACGGGTTCTACTCATTGCCTGTATCAAGGAGTATCACCTGATTAAATACTCAACTTTTTGCTCGGAACCGCTTCCAAATTCAAATTAAGACGTTAAAAGCGACCTGGAGCGATGCTAATGAGAAGTTCCCTTTTTTATTTTTGCATAAACCCGTGGGAGGTACAATTTAATTCGTCGATAATGGACATTAAGCTTTCGATTTAGGTGCCACTTTTAAAACGATGAAGATTTGTGCAAAAGGTTCATTGCCATGGACTAAACAAAGATTACATACAGAAACAGGGATTTTAAAATAAAATTGTCTTATGACAATTGTTAATGTTCATTCCTTCCATAGCTGTTATTCATTGCATCACTGTAAAATCGGACATCTATAATCTGACCCAATTTCGATATTTTTGGGTTGCTGTCAAAGTGACAATACACTTATACTTACTAATTGGTTGGATTGTAATTGTCGAAACAAAGTTTGGCTCATGTGAGCAGTAAAATTCAACCAAAAATGCACCATAAAACAATAATATTGGTTTTTGTTGTTTTTTACGTATTTTATTCATTCGTGGCATGAGTAAGCATTGCAGTAAGTTCAAAATTTGGGAGATTGTGATTTCTTAATTTAAACATTTGTATATTTTCAGATTAGTATGGGTTAAATGGATGCGTATAATGATAATTAGTTTCTTAATTTATTACTTTTTATTTCAAATTTTGTTCGGGAATGTATTGCTGTAGAATAAATAATTAAGATTACTTTGGTTTTTGCTTATTAATTTTAGCTAAAACCAAATTAATCTTAATTATTCAGAGAATATACAAATATTTGGAGGTAAAGAGTTTTAGAATTCCATTTTCCAGGTTTCCATTTCCTAATTAAGATAACTTTTTTAACCACATGTCGACACTTAAAAACTAAATATTTAACCACATGAAAGTAACAAATTAAGGTCACCTGTAAAAAATAACAGCGATACATCTCAGTCTTAAGTTATTTAAGAGTTAATAGTTTAATTTATTCGTATGCGTTCGTTAAGATTCAGGTTTTTTAATTAAGACGTCTTGTTTCCAGTGATTAAGGACCTTTATGCTTTTTATCATTTTGTTCCCAACACGTACTTACTGACTAAAATAAACCTTATTTCTGAGCAGTTACTGTTTTATTTATAGATAATGGGGAAGTCTCTCGTTCGTTGAAGACGTGTGTGATTGTGCTCCTTTTCGTTTTTTTCTTAGAAAAATGTGTCGAATTACACTATGTAATGGCGGCTAATGTTAATTTGTCGAATTCTTATGTTTAAATTTAATTTATAAAAAAATAAGGTAAACCTTCGTCCTATCTAAACGAAGATAATTGGAAGCTCATTCCAGGAGTAATTTTGGTATAATTGTTTTGTCAAAATGTGAGAAATTGTCATAACATTACTAAAACTAATTATAATAATCATCTGCCTAATTTTAGTCGACTGTTATATTGGAATTGTCTTACTGGAAGTAGATGAATACCAGTATTATATATAAGATAAAATAAACGAGGGGATAATAACTTGTTGTAAATATATTCAAGAGATCATTTTATGTAAGAAAGCAGACAACAGTGACAAGAAGTCATAACTAATCCAAGTACTTCAGAACTTTTCTTAAATTCAAATTCACACCATAGACACATAAAGGGTGTAAAACACCTCTTCACGAAGCCGAAAGGCACTTGTTTTCCCCATTTTGCGATCATTTTTTTATTCTACACCATACCTGGGAACCCTTTAGTTACGGAGATATGGTGGGTCAAAGTTACAACTTTTTGGCAAGTTTTTGTTTTTAAATACTATATTTTTTTTGTAAGATTTTAACTTTTAACACCTCAACGACCCCTGTACTATTCAATCCATCCATCAGCACAATGTTTTAAGTGCGTTACATTGAGTTCTACCACAAAACATGATTTATAACCCCAAAAAAAAAAGTTGTTTCCCAGCAATAATTTTTGCGTAAAGTTACTTAGTTTGATGTACAGAATGCTTGGTTAACGGCTTTGTGATGAGGTGGTTTACACCCTGTATACATTAAGTTCGTATATCCAATATATTTTACATGGAGCGACTGCCTATCTGACCTCCACCACCCAGTCGTAATACTTTCATGACTTGTTATCAGGGTTTTTCATCAGGAATTTCTCAGTAGCAGCTACGGAATTGTGCCGTGTTGATGGCAATAGGGCCCTACCACTTGGTACTTAAACATAACTGTTGAGAAATATCCCTGAGAGGTTTTCGATGTGTGGCTAAAACCAAACGGGTAACTGATTAAGTTATTTGGATATATTAAAACAAGTAAAATTAAATTTAAAATTTAAAAAACCACCGAGACTTTGTACTAAAAGTTAAATACTCGTAGAAAATAATTCGTTAATTCGGCATTTTGTAGTGGCGGCCATCTTGTATTTTTAATTAATCATAGTCATTCTACAAGTAGGTAATCCACTTTCATTTGATAACCATATTGAGGGAGTTGTTTTGATAAATATGTAATCCGCCATTTTGTGGCGGCGGCCATCTTGGACTGAATTTTATCAAACATAGTTAGTCGAAGTACAAGATAACTGACAAATGCTTGTGCTGACTGGACAGGTCCAGTCAAATATTATGTATGGTTCTTTCTTCAAAAGACCTTCTCGGACACTAATCTGTGAAATTCTCACGTGAGTTGAGCAACATTATGACTTTAAAAGTATGACCTCTGAGTTTGTTTCGGCGGTTTCTTCTTCTCTCAGGTACAAAACAGCCCGGACCGGACCCATCAAATTTATAAAAAAAATGTTTGAATAAGGCTATGCAAAATCATTTATCATTTACCAAAACACGTACTTCTCTAACCAAATTCCCTCTCCTCTATTTCTACTTACCATTCACTTAGTCTCGAACCTAGTTCAATAAAAATCTATCCAACATTCAATTACATCTATCTAGTGTATCGCGGAATAGATTATCTGGGACCGGGGTGTTCACAAAGGGTGGTGGTAACCTCGTTGTACCATTGATTAGGAAGCTAGTGCTTTAAATAGTGGAGAAGCGGTGGGAAATTGATGTGTTTCGAGGTTGGTGATGGATTTTGTAGAGAAACGCGGAGGTATTATAATATGTTTGTTCACAAATAGTAACATGTAGAAAGACAAATGTAATCTCTTTGCACCCTTAATAATACGAGTTACGAACACGAGAGAGACCAGTAAGAACTAAGGTCCATGTTCACCGAAAAGATAATGGTCTGCTTATGTAAAAACAGCTGTCTAAGGGACATATTCCCCTACAAAAATGTGTTTTAAACAGCTGTTGAGCATGCGTTTTCCATACCAACGTAATACCAAAATAATACGAAAATCAAACATATTCTTAAGATAGTGTGTATATATTTCGATGGTATTATAAATAGAATATCTATGTTCCCAAGTTAACCAAGTTTTGAAAGGACAATACAAGGATATAAAGGCGAGATTGAAGAATTTAAAATTACTATAGAAAATGTGTTTTTCTCATAACTCTTGTTTAAATCGGTGCACATTTAAAGTATGTATTTGGGAACCTAGATATTCTGTAATCCATTCAAAATAAATACACACTACCTTTAGAATATGTTTGATTTACAAATTATTTTGGTATTAAGTTTGTATGAAATTCGCATGCTCCGCAGGCCTCTTAAGATGATGAGACCGTCATTTTGTGGTAAGCTTGGACCTAAATTCCCTATCCAAGTTGTGAAAGGAACCTGCACGAAGCCGTCAACTAAGCATTCTGTACATCAAACTAAGTAACTTAACGGAAACATTTTTGCTGGAAAAAGATTTTTTTTGGGGTGATAAATCACGTTTTACGATAGAACTCAATATAACACACTCAAAACGTTTAGCTGATGGATGTACCTATGAAACAGTACGGGGATCGTGGTTGTAACTCAATTGAAATCTATACTTCGATACTTATATTATAAGGCAGAAGAGTTTGTTTGTTTGGTTGAACGCGCTAATCTCAGGAACTGCCGGCTCGAATTGAAATATCCTATTTGCGTTGGATATTCCATTTATCGAGGAAGGGGATGTACCTATGAAACAGTACGGGGATAGTGGTTGTAACTCAATTAAAATCTATACTTCTATACTAATATTATAAGGCAGAAGAGTTTGTTTGTTTGGTTGAACGCGCTAATCTCAGGAACTACCGGCTCGAATTGAAATATTCTATTTGCGTTGGATAGTCCATTTATCGAGGAAGGCCATAGGCTATATAACATCACGCTATGACCAATAGAAGCGGAGCAGCAATAAGAAATGTTGCAAGCGGGGAAAAAGCTTCCGTTGAGCAGGCGATGTGTTGGGATATCAAAACTTCACGCAAACGAAGTCGCGGGTAGAAGCAAGTAAGTTGTAATTTTAAAACAACACACAACACAGTGACACTTGGGAGAGGCCTATGTCCAGCAGTGGACGTCTTTTGGCTGAAATAATGATAACATTAAAAACTTTTTTTAAATAAAAAAACTTGGGGAAAAGTTTGAAGTTAGACCTTGGTGTCTCCGTAACTAGAAGGTCCCTCCCTAGGTATGGTTAGAAACAAAAAAAATAATGATCGCAATTACGGGAAGAAGAAGCGGATTTCGGCATAAGGGTACTTTATACCTATTACATAGTATCTTTTACTAGTCACAAAGTAACATTTAAGTCGTCAAATAAAGCCATACATAATGCATAGTAACTAGAAACATCCACTGTATGAGTTATGACTAAATACAATAATAGTCGTAATTCTTGTTGCCGACTGCACTCGCATTGTGCTAAATCGCTTACACAAGTTTTAACAGGACTCATTTACATAAAATGATTTAATATATTTGTAAGGGCTTGGCCATGTTTCGAAAGCAGAGTATATTCATACTTCCATACTAATATTGTAAATGTGAAAGTAGGTCTATCCGTTTGTCGTCTTTTCACGCTGGCTGCAGCTGAAAGAATCTCGATGAAAGGCACAATGGTATAATAACGTCTAACAGCATAATTTTAAGTTAATAATAAATTAAAGTAGTTTTTTTTGTTTTTTTTTTTTTTTCATTTTACTTATAAATGCCCTTTTAACCCATTAATGGCCAAATCCAAACTAAAGACCGGTTTTTTTTAATTCTTTTATTAATTGAAATTTAGTGGCTACAAGAAAACATAGTATCACAAAAAAAAACCAAATGAAATAATTTTCATGAATTTTCAGTGGTGTTCCCAAATTGGCACAGCGGCTTCTAATGAGTGAAAATTTGCGAAACATAATTTTTCAATACACAGGGTTTTGTTGCATTTCTTGCAACCCCAGCGACCTCTGATATGGCACACAGCACATCGCACTCGTTTAGGAAGCTTTTCAGGGACGTGATCAACCCCATCCAACTGTAAACTTTCAATATTGGATGATGAAGAACGAGCACAACATCTTTGGGGTGACAGTTTGAGGTAGTGTCTGGCGACACTTCGGCGGGATAGTAATTGCATGGTTGCATGGTGGGCTCTTCTTTAGCGATAACGAGTAATCGCCATGCATTTGACATGGTCATATCAACCATATAAGTGAATAAGACCCATCACCATATTTTCCGTGTACCTACGCCAATTCTATACAGAGATATGGCTTGGCCTAGTTCATCCACTCCGCCCATACCTTTATTATAATTTTGGAACAGATGAGAAATGCTCACATCGTCCTTTTCTCTTTTTTCGTTGCACCATCTTTTTACAGAACCTACTGGCTCATAAGAATCGTGATTGGTCGACATTGTGCAAATACTATTTTCTTTCCAGCGGACCAACAGAAGCTCATTTTTTTTATCAAATCTGTAATCAAATTCAGCTCTTGCTTTCGTCATCATCTCATGTTCAAAGGTTGTCGAGTAATTAGGTGAACACTTTCGCCAAAGCGGAAGACTGGATGACTCTCGGTGAGCAGAGACAGGGTGCTCTGATTGGGTCGATCTAAAGGAAGGTCGTGACCTTTTAGCAACCAAAGGTTCATCATCACTGCTATCCTCGGATTCCAGAGTACTCACGTTGCGAACAAATACCTCAATATTACCTGGGACATTGTTTGGTAGGGTACTAGGTGGCACATCATCATCTCCTTCGTCAGTCACAACGCTTGGCTCTGGTGGAATGATGGCTAAATCATACTCCAAGCCGTCGTCACTATCCACAGCTATTGTGTTGATAGCTTCTTCTAAGCCCCTGAAGTCATTAGTACCACTAAAATATTGCTTGCGATTCACATTTATTCTGTAAATGAAAAGGTTATTTTTAGTACACTTGCAGCCGTTGTACCCAAATTGGCACACCAATATTTATGTCACTATGTTTTTATATACATGTAAAATAACTGCAATAAAATAACTTTAAAGGTTAGATTAGGTACCTATTTTACGAAAATATCAACAATATTCACGATATTCATCATCTGTTATGAAATAAAAAAACAAAATTACACTTACCTGTAGTGTCCTCCGGATAACGAACTTGAATGTATCCAAAACGAAAGATTTTTGAACAAATTAGTATAATCCGATAACTTTACCTAATGAACATACCTTCGACTGCACAACAAAGTCACACAATATTAACTATTGTCAAAACTGTTTTTATCTACCCTCTTTAATTAAGTGTTCCCAAATTGGCACAGTGGTCAAGAAAGGGTATAATAACATTATTTATTTACTATCTACTACCCTCATCCGTGTGTCACTGCGGGGGGCCTACTGAAAATCAGCGCTGAGTGTTTTACACCCAGCATATGCTGAGTTGGCTACCCTTTCGTTATGCTCAGCGCAGTTGAGCTGTTTTAATGAATTGTTAAGCTGTTTGTTGATATAATGTTTGTGTATGTGCTGCTCATTGTGTTGTGCTGTCCATTAACGAATAAATGATTATTCTATTCTATTCTTTCTATTCTACTATGTCTTCTCACTGCAGAGCCGCAAACATTCTTCCATTTATCAACAAACAAATCCAATAGAGGGTTGGTGTCCACGAGCGCATTGACTGCACATACACACACTGTATTATAGGGGTGTTAGATCGAGCAATAGGCATTAAGACAGTATCCAAAAATTACAAATCTATTTAATCCGTGAGTTAGATTGTTGAAAAATAATGGACACGTATTTTTGGTTTTTGTAAATCAATGAATATTGACAAAGATAAAACGCATCAAAATACGGGAGTGGGTGCTCGTGACGTCAGAACTAGCTTAAAATAATTATACCTAGGCGTGACGTATTGAGAACTATAAAGGCGTCGTATTATCGTCAATTTTGATTTACGTTACAAAAGAAAAAATACGGGTCAAATAGTTTTCAATAACCTACCTGACGGACTAATTCGATTTCTTTTTTGTCGTCTAACCTATGTATACTTTCTACAGCAATTAGAACTAAGTTGAGAAAAAGCTAGGCAATTGTTTTTCCTTAAGGGGCCGGCGGAGCATGCGTCGTTCATACAAACGTAATACCAAAATAATTTGTAAATTATCATACATATTCTTAAGGTAGTGTGTATTTATTTCGATTGGTTTACAGAATATCTATGTTCCAAAATATATATTTTGAAAGGACAATGATATAAAGACGAGTTATGAGGAATATAAAATTTCTATAGAAAACTTATTTTCTCATAACTCTTGCTTAAATCAGTGTCCATTCAAAATGTATATTTGGGAACCTAGATGTTCTGTGATCTAAT
The DNA here is from genome assembly GCA_916618015.1 of Xestia c-nigrum. Taxonomy (NCBI): domain Eukaryota; kingdom Metazoa; phylum Arthropoda; class Insecta; order Lepidoptera; family Noctuidae; genus Xestia; species Xestia c-nigrum. The sequence goes on from OU745251.1 coordinate 21,189,764, forward strand.
CGAAATAAATAGAAACTACCTTATGAATATGTATGATATACAAATTATTTTGGTATTACGTTTGTATGAACGACGAATGCTCCGCAGGCGTCTTAAAGTGGGAAAAGCCGCGGGAAATAGTTAGTGTTACATAGGTTTGTAATATATTCAGTGTGGGCACGCTAATGTATGTATTTGTAATGGAGGTTTACTGATAACATTATTTTGTTTCGTGTTGTTTGTTTTGTAAATTTATTGGTAATTATTTTGAAATAATATGATGTAAACAAATAAGATATTATGTAAATTCATTTGCTGCGATTTGATAATCGCATGTATGCGTAAGAACTTTTTGAACAGAATACTTATTTGTGTGTCTTGCTAGTAGTTAGTGTCGGTTCTGTCATAAAAGCGTCAACCCCAACAACCTGCTGCTCTTCATGATGTTAGGGTGGTATCTGAACAGTCTCCCACTTTATGGGCTTGCCGTTTTGTTGGCCCATTATTTTTTTTATTTTTTTGGGTGGGAAATCATCAAATAACTTCTCCCACTCTGGGCGGAGCGGCAGGGAGTGTCAGCCTTTTACTGACTAAAACCCATCCATGTTCCTCGTCCTTATTTTTTGCTATCTTTCTTCTATATAAATATAAAAATCAATTGCTGTTCGTTAGTCTCACTAAAACTCGAGAAGGGCTGGACCGATTTGGCTCATTTTGGTTTTGAACGATTTGTGGAAGTCCTGGGAAGGTTTAAACGGTAAAAAGTAGTAGGTAGGTAGTAGTAGGTAGGTAGTAGTAGGTAGGTAGTAGTAGGTAGGTAGTAGTAGGTAGGTAGTAGTAGGTAGGTAGGTAGTAGTAGGTATGTAGTAGTAGGTAGGTAGTAGTAGGTAGGTAGTAGTAGGTAGGTAGTAGTAGGTAGGTAGTACTTTTGACGCAGACGAAGTTGCGTGGGTCAGCTAGTATTTTACTAAAAGACAGTGCGTGAAAAGGACGGCTATAGCTATGAACTAAGTTAGAGATGTCAAACTAGTTTATGCCTTGCGCTTCACCGTGTTTTTAGGCCAAGTTTTTACGTGCACCCTTCTTTTGGATGGAAACATTAGTTCCAATTAAATTTGACAGCTCTAAATTACGATCGCCTCTTTCTCATTTTATTAGGGAGGTAAAGATAGCAATAGTCTAAATTAAGTTTAGTTTGTGCAAAACAGAATCGACACCATTGCCTTTGAAACTCTCAACTAAAACCCATGTATCTGCATCCTAACGCACAAATATATCCGGGTGGTACACACGTAAGCCACCTACTGCGTAGCCAACGTTCTCTATTATGTACTACGCCTTATATTTGAATAACGACCATGTACTTTGTGAGTACTGCCTTATAGTTAAGCTATTATACACATTACAATTACTAACAGTAGCTAGTTGTATTTTGTACGCTGTTTAGTACCTTATGCGTTAAGCACAATAAAGCAGTGGAGAATTAATCTCCAAGCCGGCCAGGGGGCTTTTGGGACCGGGACTCGACCGCGGTCCCAAATCCCCCTTTAATATTTTTGAGTGGTAATTTGGGACCACTAGAAAAAAACAAGTTCAAGTACGGTTATCAAAAATAAAGAAATAATATTGTGATCAACAATTTATTACAATCATGAATTTGGCATAAGGGTTTTTGTCAGATCGGAAAAATTACAATCGATACTTCTTTACAATCTTTTATCAGATATTTAACCCCATCCTTCATTATAAAATGAACTTCTGTGCAAAAGCTTCATGCTTAACCGTTTAGTAGGCTGTGCGTGTAGAACTCAATGACAGACAAGATCATTTTATATTTTTCGTAAAATTTCGATCGTTTCTTTCCACACATTTGACAGCTCTATGTTCCCTTTTTTCTTAGTTAACATCACCTTTCCATATTTTTTAATTCTTTCGTGTAGTTAGTGCCAAACCTGCCCGCGTAGCATGACCACCGAAGAAACGAGAGAGACTCGAGAAATCTTTTGTTCATCTGTCATTAAATCGACAAAATGACAGATGAACAAAAGATTTGTCGACTCTCTGTCGTGTCTACGGTGGTCATGCTACGCGGGCTGGTGTCAGTTTTTATGGCGCCCATGAGCCTCTGAGTTGGCTCTACATGCTGCCAAGAATTATCTCTCAGGCATTTTGTATTAACAGTTACAGCACTAAATAATAAACATTGCAAATTGCTCTCAATATCAATATAATCATAAACTCACACCGATCCGAGTGTGAAAAACATAAGAAATAATAAGAACAAGTCGTCACAATACAAAGTATTTATCAAGGACTTGCTAATTAATATCGTAAAGGCCATTATTTGTTTTTATCATTAACTTACTTTGTCAGAATTCGCGAGTTTTTGTTACTTTCTTGTTTATTTTGTTAATATGCGGGTGTTAAAAGTAACACTCCTTTGTGTGAGAGTTTGTTTAATGAAACGATTTTTTTAGTGTTTGGTGACAATGACGCTTACTGGGTTTTTTGGACCAATGTGTAATGGTACAAGTCCTGTCAGATTTCTGGTGAAAGAATACCCCGTTCTTGTTTTAGGCGACTACATGAGCTAAACACGTGTTTTATAATGCCTTAAAGTATATGATTCACGGCAATAAACACAACCAGAAAAATATATGATATTCTTCAGGATATTATATGCTAGTATGATAGTGTTTTGAAAACATTTTTGCACACAATTAATTTGACTCGAAAAAAAAAAATCACAAACTTATCTCTAAAAAATTCTTTCAACCAAAAAAATTATACCCACATTCTGATTTTTCGGCAAATAAAGCCATTTCAGCATTATAGTTTTTTGTTTTAGTTTTTTAGTCCAATTAATAGATTTTTTGTAAATCGATCGAAACCACGCATTTCTCATTATTTGGCCCACAGTGACTAACGTAACAACCACTTTGTAGTGAAAGTCGATTAGAACTCTATTTATTTCAAACGAAATTTGAACCACCACAAATCGAGTTGCTAATTTAGCTGATGTCGTCGCCTTAAAATCTACCGTCATTTTAAGAAAAAATCAGCAATGTGCATCACTATCCCTACCTCACCATATCGTGATGTAAATAAGTGTTAAAATACGTTTATGTTAAGTATGTGCGCGCTGTGCGGATAAGCATGTGTCCGGGACGAAACGCACTGGTGGGCCAGACCGGTTTGCATTAAACCCTCGCTTTGGCCACCGCGTGGGTACGGTTAGGAGAACAGTTAGCGATTATTTGGAATTCATCATCTGCCTTGGACCTTGTGTCTTTAGTAGGCATTGCTATCCATAGGCATTAGTGACCATCATCATCTGTCATGCCTTTTCCAAACTATGTTAGGGTTGGCCTCTTATGTAATTAGCTGAATACCTGTATTTAAAAGGAGCGATTGCCTATCTGACCTCCACGACATATTGCCCAGTACTAACTGGGCAATATGCACCCCTTGGTAAGACTGGCTGTCAGATTTTTGGGCCACTGACTACCTGTAAAGACTATCAAAGATCTACAAATGACAGCCGGGACCAACGGCTTGACGTGCTTTCCGATGTACGAAGGAAACTCTGTATGTAAGGGTGGTCACCCATCCACTGACCAACCAAAAGTTTTACTTAAAGATTGCTACTTTTGCGATATATTCTATAATGACCACCTTTAATTTACGTCCCACGTAAATTAAAAAAAAATGTCTAGTGAATTATTTTGTCCAAACGAGATTGATTTTACCTGACTACTATACGGTGAAACCAAAAGGAAGGATTATGAATTTAGCAGTCTATGTATACTATGTATGTTTATCCTCCATAGCGCCTAAACTATCCAACCGGATTTGATGAGTAAGAAGTCAACCAATTCGTCATTATAGCCCGATTAACATATCCGATATTTTAACCGACTTCAACAATATGAGGAGTTAATTTTATCTTGTAAATCCGGAATTTAATTTGAGTGTGATTTTTCAGTAGACGGGTTTTTGAGTGGTATTATACCTACCACACAAATTCTTGTTCACAACACCATTTAAGAAGTTCATTTATCACGTTGTCTTTGCATACTTGACATTCCCCTGAACATGCGAACCGTACCAAAACGCAGGCCGCAGCCGTATCCGCTAAAATAAAAGCTGAACAAGGTCTGTGACCTTTAACTGGATTCAATGCGCACGCATAATCATCTCGTCATCAATATCTTAATTATGAACTTATGTGGGAAGGGATCCGTACCATTAAGCCTTTGCAGAGCCTGATTCACGGAGCTGAAATGCAATTTTGAGCTGTTGTAGATCGAAGATGTTTATTCTGACTTTGTTAAGGTTCGAGGTATTATTTTTTTAAAGGACTCTCTAACAAAAACCTGATGGGCTTCTTTGTCATCATCGTTCTCCTCTCATCTCTCCTATCATCATCATCAACATCATTTTAGTCGAAAGACATCCACTGCTGGACATAGCGCTCTCCCGAAAGTCGCCACATTGATCGGTCCTATGATTCCTGCAACTTTCCCCAGGTTATCGATCCAATTGGTGAGAGGTCTTCCATCGTAACGTCTTCCGGATCGCGGTCGCCACTCCAGTACATTTCGGACCTATCGGCCATACGTTCTGCGAGCAATGTGCTCTGCCCACTGCCACTTAAGTTTGGCAATTCTTCGGGCTACGTCGGTAACCTTGGTTCTCTTGCGGATGTCTTCATTTCTGATTCAATCACGCAAGGAATCTCCGAGCAAGGCTTTACTATAGCCCTTTACCCTAATAACTACTACTGTAAAAAGTTATAAGTAAAATAAAAATAAAAATATATAAAAAATAAAAATACGCGTCGACTTCGGACCTCCTCCGTTTTTCGTCGGTTAAAAGAAGAACATTTTTATGAAACAGTTTAATATTATGAATGATTGATTGTTAATAAATACGTCCTAAAGCACGACATGACAGCTACATTAATTTATTATTCTTGTGGGTTTTTAGAATTGAAAGTTTCGTTTACGAGATGGCACACATTGGTACCTGACAATCATTAATCTCAATCTTTGTAATCATCAGCGAAAAAACCCTCGATTGAGATGTTAGTTCCATTGAAAAAGGTGTTCAGTTTCAGGGTTCTTACGACATCTTTAAATATATGACCTCATCTTTGTGATCCATGCTCAACACTTTCCACTTTTGTTTACATTTTTAAATATAATTTTGTCATATTTTTTCATTATCCTCATCATCATCAGTCTATTAATGCTTCCACTGCTGGAACACATGCCTCTTCTCTGGGAGAATGAATGGGCTACAATCCACCACTTGGTTGATGTCACATGTCTTCGAGTTTTTTGGTTCTAGGACATAACTGTTTCCTCACGATGTTTTCCTTCACCGTTTTGAGAGCAGTAAGTCGTGGGTTCTAACCGTACTTTGTGTCTTATTGTTTATTCTGTCTTTTTTTATATCCTGTGTGTATTAAGTAAATACTTTTTCCTTCTTTCATCCTTATGATCTAAGATTGAAAAGTGGTTGACCCTCGCTGAGCTCGGTAGTAAGTTTACACATCGAAATAAATTCCCGTTTACACAAATAACCACTCTTGTGGTTAGCTAAGTCATCAATATTTAATTCCCATGACCAACACATGCATAGCCGCTTAGGATAACATGATTGATCGAATCGTAAAATATTCATAAATATATTTGACAACCTACAACGGTAAGAGCCTTTTTGTCATCATAAAAACCATGTTTTATACAAACACAGCTTCTAACATACCTTCCGCTAAAAGTAAATTTACTTAATAAAACGGTTCTGTTGATACTACGAGGGATAAAAGGCGTGAATGTACTTTGGGTTCGATCAACATTTTGTTGTATTCAGTTTTTTTTTAATTAAAACTACTCAACAATTACATTTTATTTATTACTATTACATTGTATGTAACGTCTTCGTTTTTTTTTATGCTGAATGCTGACCTCTTCGAACTTCTTGAGATCTCAATTAAACTTAAAACTAAACTTAGACCAAGAAGACATTTTATAAAACTTTCATACAAAAAAGGCTTGGCTGGTTACACATTTGAGAAAAAAAAACAGTATTCAGAACCTCTGAATCGGTCTGCAGTACTTTGTGAACCACCTACATCTAAAATAGAAAAAATATAACTTGCCAAAGTCAACTAAAATTCCTGGCTTGTGACCTCGAAAAATCATATCCCTTCGAAAATCTTTTGCCTGTCCACATTAGTTTAAAAATTATGATAATCCCAATCTACCCACGGTAAAAGTCCTTGAAGATCCACACAAGCATCCACGCTCATCTCTGGCGTCACCCTACGCACAGACAAACAAACAAAGAGACAAAACTCGATATTTTAACGAGGGCCTCGTTTTAAATTTATAATGCCACCTTCTGTATTCAACACTCACTGACTACCAATTTTGCAACGAATGTATAAGAGAAGCCGATGCTGCAGGCAAAGATGGAAATAAGTACGAGTAAAGATTGGCCGGAATTTTTCTTTGAAGATTGTGTAAACAGTCAAGATAAATATTAACGGTTAAAATAGAGACTGTTTGAGTTTTATTTGCTGAAGAAAGAAACTCCAGAGCCTTTTCAATTCTGTGAATAGAAAAAGACATTATTGACGCTAATGCTATTATTAGTTCGATAGTCGATTGCCTGTGTAAAGAATATTATGAGTAGAAAGAAGATGATTGCTGAGATGATGAGTAATAGAGAGTATGGGAGAAGAAGACAAGCTGCGCCCACTCCAAATAAATTTGCAAAAGGGTAATGAGTAATTCAAGAGAACGTATTTTGATACAATTGTACGCAGTACGAAGTTGTTCAATAAATGAGGCGGATTGTGTTGTAACGTCACTATTTAGTATATAATTAGTCTGTACACCACTAGTGGTTGTCCATGGATTGTCTGTGATTGTCGACACATCCTTTAGGGCTGTGTTACTGTAAATGCCGTCTTTACTATGTGACCCTCGTGTGAAAAACAAACCAACGAATACAATAGATTGGTTTTAAATAGACCTTCCACCAATAAAAGACAATAATCGATTTCCAATCACCATCTTTACATAAACTAGTAAAAAACATAGATAACAACAATAACCACGTTTCACAAAGCCGAACAAACATTAAAACAAAACACAGTCAGTAATCCAATCCACCATCATTTGGACATCCAATACTCCACCAAGTCCTTCTCATTGTCCGTAACAGTCGTGTTAAATCACATGAAACCCACATCAAATCAGCAGCTAAACCTAGCATTAATCTGAACTAAGTCGCTATAATTCCTCTAAAGAACAACACAGAGACCATAAAAGCGATTGAAGTGGCATTTGCGCCTACAAAATGCATAAGCCTCCCTTAAAGACCATTATTGTGCTGAACAAATCATGGTATAACTCTCGACTAGGAGGTGGATATGGATTCGCTTGGTGAATTGACTGTAGGAACGTTGTATGGCTGGATTAGATTTTGAGTTTGTGTTGCTCTGTATAATGTGTTAATAGATTTGATCAGTTTTGTCGTGCGGTTGAGTGAATTCAATGTTATACATTTTAAGCGGCCGCGCTCCTGGCAATGTCAATTAAGAGCCTAAGGAACCACTTAGCACTGTACTAGAGGTTGACTTTAGTATTTATGTTGCTACTGATGTGACAGGTGAAACGACGTTAAACTTTTTAAACTATATTATTAAAACCCCAACAAAAGGATGATTCTGATTATTTCCCTTAAGGAGGAATCTGACGAGAGGACGTGTAATTGAGAAGTGTGGAAAAGAAGACATACTGCGCCGACTCCAAATGAATTGGAATAGGAGCGAGAGAATGAGAATGATGAAAAAAAAAACTACAAAAAAGGTTTTAACTAACTAAACAGTGTCTCCCACAAATCTCAAAAGCAACATCTTCAAACAAACCGCTGCATTTCAACCACATAAAGAAAACCTCCCATACATTTACAAAATCACATATAAGGCATATCATACCCACAGACTTATTATTAGTAGCGGTGTCCAAAGCAAGGCCGGCGGCGTACACGCGTACTTATAAATCAACATATTCGTTACGCCCCAACCGCATTGTCCTCGCCTTGTGTAGAAAAGAGCAAAAAAGCATACGAAAGCAAAGGAATATATCGAAAATCGAGCACGTCAAAAATGTATTCCGATTGAATCGAAAACGAATTCGGATGCGTCCGCGCACGGTAATGCTGCGGGGACTTTTGACTGTCTGACGTTTTTGGGAGAACTGCTTATCGTTTTGAATAAGTTAAAACTCGGTTCGAAAGTCGGAAGATTGGGAAAAGAGGTTGATTATAATAAGGTAAAGTGTATTGATATATTGCTCTGTAACTACTGGTATCTCCGAAAAATCTTCTTTTTATGTTTTCTCCTAGCACCATCACCTACGTACATTTTTCTAGACAAGTTAGTCGGTCAAATCTTATCACTAAGTGGTATTATTCTAATGGCTTCTTCGGGTTTAAATCAAGATCCAGTTTTCTTTTCTTTCGTGGCATTTTGAGCGCATTAGACTGCCTCAGCTGGATTTTGATTTTTATCTCAGCAATTTGATTTAGGAAATTGTAAGGTTAAACTTAAAATATCACTTACGGGGTATCTTTCGAAATTGTTATTACTTTTGAGTTTCTGATATTTCGTCGACGCTGTTGCAAGTGCCATGATCCCGGAATGTGATAGATGACAAGTAAAATAATATTTAAGGAAATTGACCGAAAGAAGAGTTGCAATTTAACAAGTACCAACTCCCTAAAAAAATCAAGAACCGTACCCATTATAATGACGAAAACATAACAATCTCAAAACGTACCAGTTAAAAGCACCCGTATCGTTACGCTATAATGTAAGGTAACGAGCAGAAGCTGCGTCGATCAGAACAATGGGAAGTATCGAAGTATCGATGGCACTTGTCAAAAATAAAAATGTTCCAGCTGACCGCCGGGAACGATAAGTCTTTGTTCATTATTTGGGTTTGTGTATGGAGAATAAGGGTATGTATGGCCTTTTTTGTTTTTAATAATGATATTTCGGAGCATATGCAGTCTTTTTCTGCGAAAGCTTGTTTTGTCCCGTTTCGAATATGCTGACTAGCTAATGTTGTTTTATTGGGCGGAGGTGGTCCAGTAGTATTGGCCCTGGCTTATGCGATCAGGTTGTAGACTTTAACCCGAGCAGGCACTTTACATAACAAAACATCACGCATCACATCGCGAGAAAACCAGAATAAATATCTTTAAACCCAAATTCACCAACTTGAACCTCCTAGGTCCTCCTGATGGAGAACGGCTCACTGCCTCTCACAGGACGAAAGTCGGAATGCATCAGTGGGAACGCTATAGGCGAATTTATGCTAATGTTGTACCACCAAATAAATCAATATTTGCAGTTGAAACAATTGAAGACCAAGGAGTTACAGCCATTTCGCTGTTTTTGTTGAAAAGAGTACTTTCAATCATACGAAATTGGACGGAATGAAGCACGGAGCACGTCGACACATTGTGCATTCCTGACGAATAACTCAAGGTGACAGCGTCAGGTTAGTCCACAAAATGCAAATTTTCTTACGTTTTTTGCAATTAACAGGCCTTTGATAGGTTGAATGTTGATTAATATATTGTTCGCGACTGTAACACGTATGATTTTACAGGATTATAACCATCAAAATCGTCAACACAACGCTCAAAGATCATCAAAGTCTAGGAACAATTTTGACCTTGAAAAAGCAGTTCCTCGACCTTTATGAACTTGGAGGGTTGTATTGATGTTTTTTATGATTATAATTCTGAAACTACTTATGTTTTACAATCGTGAACGATATTTTCATTAACATACAACTTAGCACTGACTACCTACTGCAAATTGCAAAAAACCTTAGAAAATTTGAATTTCGCGGGGTAACCTGATGCTTACACTTCAAGGGGGATCTGCCAGGGTAGGCCGCAAAACTCAAATATTCGAAGGTCAGTTTCTGACTGTATGTAAAAAATATGATTTGAGTATGAATTTCATGACCACCAGTGTACCAGCGCGTTTATGTTAACAGGGATAAAATGATTATACTATAGAACAATGGACTTTCAATGGCACTTAATAAAAAATATTGAAAACTTTGCTACCCACTAAGATGGCGACCGTTGTTCAGGTTATTTAAGCTTTTGATGAAAATTATTTGATGATAATTTCTTAAAAAAAATTGGGTATGAATGGGGACCATGAAATGCATAAGGTGTCGAGGAGTCGGTTTTGAAGCATCATTAAATAAACATACCTTGTATTCCTACGCTTCATTAGTATACGGCATTCAGTCCCACCGTTTTTTAATCTAATTTCATACTTCGATATTATGATGAAGGTGTAAACAAAAAGAATAAACAGAATCTCACAATTTATTGCCGTAAAAATAATCTTCCATATGCTACCTAAGGAATTTCTTAAAGACATTATCTTCCTTTACTGGGCTTAATCCCTCTGGCCCTCACAAATACTCGTACAAAGTAACAAGAAAGTCTAAATAATTGACTATGTATTTTGCTCTAGATAACAAATCATTCCTCCTACGCTTATGTTTAACAAACACGCAGTACATTACTCCTCTTTCAATAATACAATTTCAGAGCTAATCTCAATTCGAAAACTGCAAACTATGTAGAACCAATCCTTATTAGGCCAGAGATGGCTTACCCAAATTACCACGACCTCTGAAACTCAGAACAATTTGTGGACCTCAATGTATTTGCACTTATGTTTCGAGTTCTCATGGGTCTTGATACATTGGTGGTGTTACAGGAATAAAATATGGCCGATATAGGAGTGGATAGGCGACAACAATGGACGTTCGGAATTTAAAATTGCGCGTAAAATTTAGGGCTGCGCGTGCACAAGGCGACGGTGCTTTTTATTTTTTTATCCTGGATTTTAAATTGATCAGGTTGTAGTTTTACTGCACCTTGTGAAATGGGAATTGTCTAAAATGTCCGATACGGCAAAAAATACTGTTTACACAGGTTGTAAGTTTAGACTTGTAGTTGTCGAATATGTTTCACTTGTTTCACTTGAGAACATTGAGAAACGTGGAAATTTCACATAATATAACAAAAACATAATTTCAATGAAATTGTTGGCTGCAACTCAACTCGCAAAATTTTGCATCCCTCAAATAGTATTTAAAAAATGTTCACGCTGTGTGTGTGTATATTGCATTGCCGAAAAAAAAAACATTCACGTCTGAATATACTTAGGCATTGACCCAATTTGGACTAAGTAAAGGTATCTGTGGCAATTTTTATTCCCGCACACGTGTTGGAAAACTGACAAATAACGCACGCATCTCATTTGACACGCGTGCGGTTTTTGTCAGTTTAGGTTCAACCACCAACCAACTGTGCGATAAAAACCAGTTTTAGAGGAAGTACACTTCCTCTAAAACTGGTTTTAATCGCACAGTTGAAAAAACTAATGTAGTTCTTGTATTATTCATTCATCATCATCTTTTTCCCAACTATTTTCGGGGTTGGTGTCCAATGTAATCGGAAGCAGCTAAATACCAGTATTTTACATGGAGCGTCTGTTTGTCTGAAGTACTCAACCCAGTTAGTACTGGGTAATACGATACTGTTTGGTTGTCAGACTCTCAGGACACTGACCACCAGTAACGACTGTCAAATAACTATCCACAATTGGCAGCCAATGAACAAAAAACGTAGAAATCTGCATATGTAATGGGTCACCCAACCCAGATACAAGAACTCGATCGATCAAGTTTTCATTGATATATAAAAAACGCAAATTAAAACTTTAAAACATCGATTCTCCTCCACTACTCAATGCTCACAATCCTTTCATTACTCAAATCCATATACAAGGCATTACACAAGGCATCAGCATTTTTAAAAGCAAAACCGATCACCGTTGTTCCAACTGAGCGTCGTTCCATCATCAGTCTTGCAGCCAGTAATTACTGAAAGGGATATTATTGGCTTGTACGCAGCTCACTATAAATCACTCCGGAATCTGTGACGTCACATCAATAGTTCAGTAAAATGGTTCGAGTGTGTTCCGGATTTAAGTCAGTGGAAGAATCTGTTTCGATTTTTAAAACAAAAGTTCGTTTTTTAAATTTGAGGCATTTATTTTTCATTCAGTTTTCTCCCAGTTAAGAAAGGTAAACAGAGGAGAAAATAGGTTTTAGCCTCAACAAGTACCGATTATATTGGAATATGAAACAGTTTCTTTTTCCAGAAACACACACATACCTAAAACAATCTAACCTTTAATAATACTTTTAACAATGTGCTAAAATATTGCATACGGTGGATGGAACATTATAATTAAGTCACAAAATTACACAATGGATTAAGTGTTGACAGAGCGTTGTAATTCTCCGTCAAAAATAGTCTGAGTTTCGATACTTGTGGGTCTAGAACCATAAACATTGATGAGTACAGTCACGTCTAATAATAATATGTAAACACTTAAGAATTTTTTAAATTGTGTTTCTCCTAATGTACTGATTAAAATTTAATGTTACGTACGTACATAGTATTCTGGAACTCATATTTTTATGAAAAAGATCCAATTTCTTAGTTACAATCGTTATTTCTGGCGAAAATAGCTACAATATTAAGGAATGGGTATACATATTATTAGACGTGACTGTACACAAATGTCACTTAAGTATAAATTTTTTTGCACTGTGCTTATCACCATCTTGCGGTTCATCATCAATTTCTCTGCCACAGAATAATCAATTCCCAATCCAGTCAATTTTAAATCCTCAATGGTGCCTCAACAGAAACCATTATCCCTCATAGTTTTCGTTTTAAATATCTGTTAATACAATTCCTTTGCGAAATGATCGATAGTTGCCATTTCAAGTAGCTCTCCTTTTAAATTATTATTCCGCGTTTTATCTTTTGCTGTTTCATTTTCAACCTTGACTGTAACAAAATTGAGTTTATTTTCGTCGAGTTGTTCAGGGAGATTTCTTCTCTTGGACACTGTGACAACTCTATGGATGATCTGTCAATACGGAGACTGTAGAATTTATCTTAGTTTGAAGTATACGTCTATGGGGAGGTGAAATTGCTTCGGTTATTATCGGAGTTCTTTAAAAATGTATTGGAATGTAGGCAGTATTTTAGTTTGTGTTTAGGATGAGCGCTGTGACTAAGTTTTCGTAGAGATTTCTTTCACTCAGCAAAGATATTGCGGTTGAACAGATTGATTCATGAAGCATTAATCATTTTTGTCCTTAGTTGTTGAGTTTATCGTGTTGGTTTATTTTGATTTTGAGCGTTTGGATCTTCTTGGTTTTGTTTATCAAGGTCATAATCAAAATAGTTATTTCTTTGGGTTGATTGCATTAGGCTAATGCAGGCGTAATAAATAGGACAGCAGCTGCTTTGCCATTATAATGTTAGTTACGTACTTACCTGTATTGTCGTTCCTTGATTATAGAAGGTGAATTTTTCAAGTGGGTGTTAATTTTTTTCCAGTATGTAATCCCTATTAGCGACACTATCGAATGGCACAATAACAATGTTTTTTTTTAACAAAAGAAAACAATGTTCGGCTTCAATTTATTGCTAGGAATATTCATTTTCGAAAAGGATTCAGTTATAGTTTTCTTCTAAATCGGACTCGTTATTTAGGTATTTTTTGCTATTACTTATTGTTTTGGATTTGGCGATATCATAACAATTGTCTTCTTTCATTTCTCCAGAGGCGAAGGTCGCGCCTGCTTTGAAAACTTTCACGTTGTTGGTTAAGAGGCGGATTACTGGTATTTAATTATCTGTATACTAAAATTGACCATCTACAGGGTGAATTTTTATAAATGCGACAAAATGAAATTGGAGCTTCAGTTACAGTAACATAGTAATTATAAACTGCTTTTTCTACAATCTAAATCGTTAAAAAAATACGCGATTATCGTTTTCAAAAGGTCCATTGATGTTATTATCTTTATTTAAGTACGAATTATCGGTATTCCAGTAATATGCAAAATAAATAAGAAAAATTAAGGCAAAATTAGGTAAATGACCGCTAAATTGAGCACTGCGATGAGTCGGACGTGATTTTTTGATACTTTTATTATTTTAAAGATTTTCGTAACACTAATCAATTATTTTTTAATTTTACATTTGATATTTTATACATTTTCTTGACAACGCGTATTATTGTATATTTAAATTTGTCGCATCTATTCAATTTCACCCTGCATATTTAAAAAATGCTCTTTTGGTACCAGCCCTACAGCAAAAATGTAAGTACAAGTACAAGCAATTGGTATCGTAGTCTAATGTTAGTTGTCGCTCGTTATGAGTCGCCGGCGCAAATCTAGGATTGCGTCTGAGCATCTCACAGACGCCGACGCGAATTGCTGTGTACGACACTTTGTAATGGTTGTCTGTTTTATGTTATTGATATTTTTTGACTGTTTTGTTGTTTTGTTCTGCTTTGTATGTTTTAAAAGGATCAGTCTGCCGCCAGTGATCCCGTTTAAAGGATGTGGCTGTAGTCGACACTGAAATATCAAGTAACTAGTGTATCTAGTAAAATTTGCTTTTAACTTTGTATCTGGGGGCGGGGGTTATCTTCGGAACTAATTATACAATTCTAATTATTTTTTCACTAATAGGTAGATGCATTATTAATATAATAATTATATTTTCATCCCCCCATCTCGGAAAGAGTATTTTTGCTCTTAGATATCTGAATGCAAAAGCCGTTTTATCGTGTTGAGGGTAAAGTAAATTTGAATTTAGAACATCGTGTGCACTAAGCATGTGAATTCAAAACATCATTAAACCTATTTACTTCTACCTCTATGGTGCCGAATTTATCATATTTTTTATTTAAATTTTAAGAACACGGAACCTTCTTGGTGTACTTCTTTTAATATGTTTTGCGCCCGCCATTTTCTTTTCACGTCATCTTGTTAGCACCTTAGGTTAAAAACAAGGAATCCTACTTGAAAACAAGTGAAAAACCTAAAATGACCACTCATTATCTAGCGACGAGGAAGCTGATTTGACGCCAACAGAATTAACTGAATTTGTCAATAACGCGCAATATTTTTTTGCGTTTATTCATTTCCTCGCTGACATGGGATGAAAAGTTACGTGTTGCACTCGAGTGCAAAGATTTTTCACCTCGTGCTCTTTTGATTCTCTCGCTAACGCTCAAGATTATCTAAGTTTTGAATCACTCGCTGCGCTCGTGACTCAATTTTAGAATCTTTCACTTGCTCGGTCACTAAAATTGAGCACGAGGTTAAAATACAACTTTGCACTCTTGTATAACAAATAACAATTATTCCATGCATATTAGCGAAGCGCCAGTGAGTTATATTACAACGCTGGTTCTGAACCACAGACAATCCCTTGGTCGTTTTTTTAATTTGACGACCCGAATGGCGTAGTGGTAGTGCCTGCCTTACGTTCTTAGGGTTCTGAGTTCGAATCCCGGTAAAAGCATATGTTTATGTGATGACCATATGAACATTTGTTTCCGAGTCATGGATGTTTATATGCATAAAAAGTATGTATTTACAAACAAAAAAGATATATACGTAGTAAATGATCTATCTGGTGTCTACGACAAAAGCCTTGCTTAGAGGTCACGAGATGGCGTTGTGTGTTAATGTCCGATATTTATTTATTAAAAGCGACTACCGTCGCATGAAGGTAACTACGATTAACTATTTGACATCGGATAGATCTCACATCAAAATACGCATTGTATCGATGCAAATGACGACTGACAACATATACACACACAATGGGAAAGTTACGAGACGGGCCGGAGCCACACAAACACGTGTTTTGTTTAATTTTTGTTGACATCTAAATTAATTACATACATACGAATCCCGGAAGAAGCAAATGTTTTGTGATGAGCATGGACATTTGTTTCCGAGTCATGGATGTTTGTATGTATAATAAGTGTGTATTTACAACCAAAAAAGTATATATGTAGTATTTCAACTATCTGGTGTCCACGACACAAGCCTTGCTTAGTGTGGCACTAGATGGCGCTGTGTGTTTAATGTCCAGCAATATTTATTCATTTATTTATACAAGTGGATCAAAAATTTAATATCTTTTTAACTTTTAAGTCATTATGAGCCCTGATATCTGTCTATGTATTACTTAAGATTCTAGCCCTTTTATTGAATCTTTCGTAGACGATTATTTTCTAATCACTTATTGGGTCTGACTCACCATACATTACTCGGTTCAATGCAATAGTTACCATGCAGAGGCGGGCCAGTGATTGCATTATGATGTCATTATTGGGTTCGACTGGTTCAGGTTGAACCACTAGTCTCCATGTTGCAATAGTTAAGACCTCGTATAGTTCACTGTCTAATTCAACGTTTCTTGACGAAGAACCGAAGTTAGTTTCGATAAACCAAATAGCAACGCTGCTGCGACAAAGTTTATGTTTATCTTTAAAAAGTGCACGATCAGTGTTTTTTTCTTGAACGCCTTTTCTTTTGATGACTCGAATGGCGCAGTGGTAGTGAGGCTGCCTTACGTTCATAAGGTCCTGGGTTTGAATACCGGTAGGAGCAAATGTTTTTGTGATGAGCATGGATATTTGTTTCCGAGTCATGGATGTTTATATGTATAATAAGTATGTATTTACAAACAAAAAAGTATTTTTGTAGTATATCAACTATCTGGTGTCCACGACACAAGCCTTGCTTAGTGTGGCACTAGATGGCGCTGTGTGTTAATGCCCAGCGATATTTATTTATTTTGTAATATGTGAACATGACCCATCTTTTTAAAGGATAACATTGATGAGTCTTCATCATAACTTTAGCCGAAAGACGTCCACTGCTGGACATAGGCCTCCCTCGAGTGTCGCCACATTGTCTGGTTCCGTGCGACTCGCTTCCAACGGATTCCCACAACCTTCACCAAGCCTTCGGTCCACCTAGTGAACTTTTCGGCCCCATCGGCTATCCGTTCTGCGAGCAATGTGCCCTGCACTTTACCACTTAAGTTTGGCAATTTTTCGGGCACTTTGGAAACATTTGTTTGGTCACCGTTTAGACTAAGGTAACATAAATTGTGTAATTCTTTCTTTATTTTTATATCTCCGTTGAGTTAGGTGATTATATTATACCGGCTTATGCCTACGGCTTCACCCGCGTAAAGTTCTATTACTGTCCCACGGGATCATGCTACCGGGATGAAAATTATTTTATGTTTAATCCAAAATATAAACTATTTGTCTCAGTCCAAATAAAAAACCGAATCAGCGCTGTACACAATATAGTGAAGCCACTGCAAAACTATGCTTCGCTATGTGCATAAACGCTCACACGCAAACATTTACATCAAACTACAATAAAACTCATCATCATCTGCCTAGCCTTTTCCCAACTATGTTGAGGTCGGCTTCCAGTCTAACCCGATGCAGCTTAATACCAGTATTTTACATGGAGCGACTGCCTATCTGACCTCCACAACCCAGTTAATACTGGGAAATACGATACCGCTTGGTAAGACTGGTGTCAGACTTTTGGAGCCACTGACTACCTCTAACGACTGTCAAAGATTGACAAATGACAGCCGGGACCAACGGCTTAACGTGCTTTCCGAGGCACGGAGGAAACTCGATATGTAAGGGTGGTCACCCATCCACAAACCAACCTAGGCAAGCATGGCTTAACCTAAAGATAGACCCGAGCGGCTGATATTATTTAGCCACGAGCTCCTAAAAAAAACTACAATAAAACTACGCTCAAAAAAATATGCACACATGTGAACAAAACCGGCATCACTTTATTTTTCCCTTATTGTTCGCAGCGCTTTGATATATGTGTGTGTTAATCTTCATCCAAATCTGTTTAGTAGTTTTAGCGTGAAAGTAACAAACATACATCCATTCATTCTCACAAACTTCGCCTTTACCTGTAATTTTAAAAATAGGGAGTTAGATAAGATCTGCCGGGGTTGAGGGACTGTTTGAAAGAGATATCGTGGCACCGGAACATTAAGGGTGTGGAAGGAACATGGATGGGTTTTAGTCGGTAAAAGTCTGACACTCCCTCCCGCTCCACCCAAAGTGGGAGAAGTTATTTGATGATGTCCCCTCCGAAAAAAGAATAAAAAAAGCCGAAAGTTAAGATGCGTTGGCGGATTCTCAGATCCCTCAAAATGCATTTTCCCATTACTCAAACCGCATAAAATTCTGTTGAACTTACCATTATAAAACATAAAATAATTGTTATTTGTGGTCCCAACTACGAAGTAACTTGTCATAATGAAAATATATTGTTTAGAAAATTTCTAAACGAAACTCCGCGCAGCGAGAAATCTGGATCAGAAGTTAATTTTGAAAGTTTAATACTTTTAAAAGAAGCAAACGTCAGAACTGATCAACTATGTTACCTTATAGTTTATCTAAAATTAACTATCCGACGTTAGTGCTTTTCTGACGCTATTAAAGAACTCAGGTGCTATAAGTTTAAAATTGAGGAAAGTTTTAACCCTAGATCACTAACCTTATTTTACAACGCTTGTTACTAACCTTCGTCGTTTCGGCTACGTCGTATAAAAGGGAGGCTTCTAAGGGTTTATGGAATAAAATATTTATATGTGTTTTACTTATTTATTACAATAATCATTTATTAACATGTTTTAAGGTTTTTTATTTACTAATATCATATTTTAATTACTTTAAATTGAGCTCAGAGTTATTACTCATTTAAACATTTTAGTTTTTTGTAAATGCTTAAATCTTATTAACTAAAAAAACAAACACTTTAAAAATGTTAACATATTAAAATTAAGTAATAAAATCAACAAAATAAATAAATATTTTAGAAAAAAACCATCAATTAATACATTTGTGACAAATGTCAAGTTTGTGTTCGCCACACAAGGATTTGTTGCACTTGGTACAATAACTCTTTGTCATTCTTCACCTTGCGCAGGGGCAAATTGCACATTTTTTTCTTTTTTTGGCGATACGAAGACTAACTGCATCTTCTTTTTGATCAGTCTCATGTGTAGAAGTAGAACTACTGGTTCCTGGCATATTCAAAATCGCTGTTATCCCGTGTGAGTCCCGCAGCCATGTTTGAAGTGTCGGAATTTGTAATCTATTTTGCATGTGTGTGTTCACTGATGACCATTTGTGTTTGTTTTATTGCGAAAAATATTACTCTTTGGTGTAATCATTAATTCGTTTGGCTGACCTGAAGTACTAGGTAACGGGTCTTCAATTGATGAAGATCTACTTGCTTGGATGTATTCAGTTGAAGGTGGTTATTGTGTCACAGAAAAATATCTTCCTCACCATCTATTTCATAAGCCGGATTAGCCTCAAGGTGGTCTTCTTTCTCACTTTTAGTGCAGTTTTCTTTGTCACTATCATCTAATGATATGCTTATGAATCGCATCTAAAATAAAAATATATTCAAATAAAAATAATTTAGGTTCTCATTTTAATGTAGGCAAATTAAGTACAAAGTTTACAAAACACCGAAATAACTATAACACCAAAAAAGAATTAAAAATAACTCTGCAAGAATAACGTTAATACTAACCATCGTCGATTCGACGACTCATGGTGGCTGAAACGGCGTACACAGGGCCCCTACACAAAAAACACACCCGTACGCTGCGCGAGCTGCGGGTCAACAGAGATTAGCCGGAATCTAGAATGCGTACGACGACGCACTCAAAATTTATACCACTTTTTTCGAGTCCGCGTCGTCGTTTTGACGAAGGTTAGTGATCTAGGGTTAAAGAAAGTTAACAATTTTTCATAAGAGGCCTACGTGTACGTACGTGTATGTGTAGTTCATACAAACGTAATACCAAAATATATTTTAAATCAAACATATTCTTAAGGCAGTGTGTATTTATTTCGATTGGACTATAGAATATCTAGGTTTCCAAATATATATTTTGAATGACACTGATTTAAAAAAGAGTTACGAAAAAAAAAGTTTTCCATAGAAATTCCTCATATCTTGTCTGTATTTCATTATGCTTTCAAAATGTGTATTTGTGTGTTTTTTTGTGTGTTGAGGTAGGCTAGAGTTAATAAAGTATTTTTTTGTTGCATACAAAAATATAAAGGAGACAATTTCTTTTGTTCGAGGATTAGGCCACCCACATAAATTGTAGCATTTAATAATGAAACTTACATTGATTTCTTCCTTAGAACCTCAAGATTCCAGTGGTTAAATTAACTAAGCATTGTCTAACCGGAATAAATGCGAAAAATCTGCAAAAACACTAACGAAAACTAAAATAAACAGAAAAGTAAATGTCAAAATAATTTAGTTGTCTGTCAATCACAAAAAAGTGGGTTTATAACGTTCCGTGCCACGTTGTTTCTTTAAACTATCTATGCGATTTTAGTATAAACCTTTAATAAAAACTTTTTTGCAGAGAATAAAACCGACTTAAAAAAAAACAAAAAAGTGAAAAATTATTTTAGATTCTGAAGTCGGTGACCTTTGTTTGATTGCTTTAGTTTTTTTGCCTTTTTTAGTGGTTCACATGTGCTTGATACATGGAAAGTGCATACCGTTACAATTACAACAAGCCCAAACACGACTATGGTACATTGTCTCATTATGGAGTTCCGTGACTCTTGGCTTCATCATCAGATCTGATGGTAGAATGGTTCTTATCAAATGCAAATGCTTCACTTGTTGTAGAAAATACCAAAATCGCAACACATTTCACATAAAATTTGAAGAGTTCCCTAGATTTCGCCAAGATTCCATCATCAGATGACCCGAATGGCGTGGTGGTAGTGACGCTGCCTTTCGTTCTTAGGGTCCTGGGTCCGAATCCCGGTAGGTGTAAATGTTTGTGTGATGAGCATGGACATTTGTTTCCGAGTCTTGGATGTTTATAAGTATAATAAGTATGTATTTACAAACAAAAAAAGTATATATGTAGTATATCAACTATCTAGTGTCCACGACACAAGCTTTTCTTAGTGTGGCACTAGGTGGCGCTGTGTGTTAATGTCTAGCGATATTTATTATTATTTATTATTATCAGATCCCGACTTACGTAGCTATGGGACTATTTGGAAAGTATATACCCTTTTCAACAAAAAAAGAATTTTCCAAATCGGTTAACAAGCGACGGAGTTATGCCCGATCAAACATAAAAAAAAATAGAAACATCCGAATTGAGAACCTCCTCCTTTTTTAGAAGTCGTTTAAAAATAGCATTAAAAATGCTTACAGTTTAATAACATTTATTTTTGTATTCTTTCTGATTCTATAATAATTAAAACACATGACTACCAACGGGTAGGTACCGTACTTTTTTTATTAAACAGCAAAAATGCCCCTATTCACGTACGTATTTACTGTCAAATGACATTGACCACAACAGGAATGATTTGACTCGCAAAAAGATATCATAACATAGCTTATTTATTATGATTTTAAAATTCCGTTTTCATTTCTACGTAATATTTCGTTTAATACAATGGTTACTTTTTTTGGTGTTATTATGAATAATAAATGCAACGACCAGGCGGACCAAAAAAAAAATGTGTCTTTTGGTATTCTGCAAAAACTTCAATGGCGTTTCAGCGGTATCTCAGTAGTGTGTCGATAGTGTGGCAGTTCGATAGACACAACTGCCAAATACTCGTAAAATATTTACAGACTACCGTTACTTTGGCCATCATGACGACATTGACAGATTATAGTGGAGCAGGATACCAAATATTCTCTTTCTCTTTTTATTAAGTCTTTCTATGGCCTTTCAATGGCACTACAGTCGTAAGTCAATGACCAAAAAATGTAGAAAACCAAATGTCAATGATTAGCCCATTGAGACACTACTGACACACTATCGACACACTATTGACAATTTGATGGTTATTTAACAGAATTGGGCCCCAGTTCATAGCTACATTTTTGCAAGTTACTGAAAATAATGATATGACTGAAATGTAGTTTGACAAAAGAAAGTGACTTGTAGTATCACAGATGAGTAAGTATCTTTTAAATTCATGGCATAAAATAATAATACATACCGAGCTTCATACTCATATTATTTCGTGAGATAGGCGTTAAGGAAACGGAACACATTGTAACAGACAGACAGACTTCTGTCAGTTTCTTTTCTCGCTTTTAACGGCTGAAGAAATTTGAACACAATACGACTTTGGAAAGAATACGAACGGGTTTAGGTCATAGGATACACTCATCCCTGTAATACTTTTCCGTGAGGTAATTTTTGATCACTGTAGATAGACAAATAATTGTGAGGAGCTCGTGGCTAAATAATAAGAGCCACTCGGGCCAGTCCTTAGGTTAAGCCGTGCTTGCCTAGGTTGATCTGTGGATGGGTGACCACCCTTACACATCGGGTTTCCTACATGCCTCAGAAAACACGTTAAGCTGTTGGTCCCGGCTGTCATTTTTGTCCATCTTTGACAGTCGTTACAGGTGTGCAGTGGCTCATAAAGTCTGACAACTAGTCTTACTAAGTGGTATCGTATTACCCCGTATTAACTGGGTTGTGGAGGTCAGATAGGCGGATAGTCGCTCCATGTAAAATACTGGTATTCAGCAGCATCCGGTTAGACTGGAAGCCGACTCCAACATAGTTGGGAATAGGCTATGCAGATGATGATGATGTAGATAAATAGTTAGTAAATAAAGTTCAAAAGGTTTACAAACGGACAGCGCTTGGCCGATATTACAGCTCACTAGTAATCCTGACGTGACTTTAGGTTAGAGCACTAGTAACAGCCATCCAACTGACGTAACGTGACGTCAGCATTAACCTTTGACTGCTGACGCGTTGACTTTGATGTCATTGGCAAAGTGCTGTTCGTTGATACCACCTAGTTTAGTACTGTACTTACTTAACGTGCCTTTATGACCTAAAACTATACCCAGTGGGGGTCATGAAGTACCATGACTCCGTCAACGCAATGTTTTAAGAGGGATTTCACATTTTTTCTTGTATTTTAGTGTTTTTAGAGTCTAATGGGCCTTATCAAAAGGCTTAAAGTCAATTACAGGGCAACGGAAAGGGCTATGCTCGGAGTTTTCTCGTGTGATCGAATCAGAAATGAAGACATCCTTCAGAGAACCAAGGTCGAAGAATTGCCAGCTAAAGTGGCAGAGAGTCTAATGGGCCTTATCAAAAGGCTTAAAGTCAATTACAGGGCAATGGAAAGGGCTATGCTCGGAGTTTTCTCGTATGATTGAATCAGAAATGAAGACATCCGTCAGAGAACCAAGGCCGAAGAATTGCCAGCTAAAGTGGCAGTGGGCAGGGCACATTGCTCGTAGAACGGATGGCCGACGGGGCCGATAAGTTCTGGAGTGGCAACCGCAAACCGGAGGACGATGCGTTGGAAGACCTTCCTAGGTGGACCGATGACCTGGTAAACGTTGCGGGAATCCGATGAAAATGAAAAGTAATTTCTCAGCAATTTTACGTAGTTTACTTAATTTGATGTACAGAATGTTTGGTTGGTTTCGTGGTAGGTACCGTTTGCAATTTGTATTGAAAATAACTTTTGTAGCATTTATTTATTTAAACTTCATGTACAATAGTGGTCCATAGGCAGACTTAATGCCACAAGGCATTCTCTACCAGTCAACCATTGGGTCAAATAGATGGCATTGTGATAGAGTACAATAAAAATAAAAATAAACATACCATCTTGTAATCCTAAAATAAACACATAAATAGGTACCTACATACTACTACATAAATAAGCAAATAAAATAAACTAATATATATAAAATACATATGAATAGTCCGAAATACGAGAAATCTTATGTCATTTTATATGTCAGAATCCGGTAATCTCTATTTTTTATCCCTAATGTGATATTTATTTGTTACCTACTATTAAGAAATCAAACACTCGCGCTTTCAAAGTAAAATGTTTAATCAACTAGATCACAATCACCAATTTATAAATCAAGATTAGTACAACAGCAATACGGGTTCACAAACTATGTTTTCTGTTCAACGCCTCAAAATAGACTAACTCTGTCTAAAATCTCCACTACAAGCTGAATGTTCCCCACTCTAACACACTCAGCATGCTATTCGACCAATCAAAGCAAAGTACACAGTACGTTTGCTCAATTGACTAACTAAAATACATTAAAACTTAATATTAACAGTAAATACATGTTTTAATTTAAATAATAATAATTCTGTAATTTTAAAATAGATACAAACTTAAAACCTATATTTAACTGGAACTAATAATTAAAATAGATGTATTTTATTCGTGCACCACTAGTGCCATCTGTCGCTTATGGAAAGAAGTACAATTATTTATTATTATTTTACAAAATCATTACATTCGGCCATCCGACATCGTGCGATCTCCTGACGCACGATTTTACAATTCTGATGACAGTAAAATTATTGAACCTGTTACAGAAAAAAAACACATTCGGCTCTCATTCGGCATCATTACATTCGGCTATTCATTGATCTCAGATTCGCTGGGGCATGATTTATCGTTATCATCGTTACTTTCAGCACAAGAAGATGAATTACTATTAATACCATTTGATGATATTTTATTGCCAGAGGAATTCACATTTATCCAGGGTCTATCTAATACGGTCGGCAGAAACTACGCTTTTTAATGAATTTTTCCGTTTGCTGAAACCCGGGATTTCGGCAATTTTATATCGATCATTACCCAAAACTTTTGTGATTTTAAATGGACCTATGAAATTAGAAAGAAGTTTAGTGCTATTATTACCTTTGTTATTGAAATTAGTTCTAGTAATCTTAATCAACTCATCAACCTTATAGGTGTTGGCAGGGATCCAACCGGCATCATAATTGAATTTTTGTTTTTCTGACTAACTCAACTACAATTAGTGTTGACCTCATCTTTTAAACTTTGTAACGTGTCCGGTACGATATCAGCTCTAACATCCAACCTATTATTTAAACTATCTCAGAATCTGGTACAAAATAAAGCCTCTGTGGCAGTTTTCTTAGTTTAGTAGAAGAGTTTGACGACCCGAATGGCGTAGTGGTAGTGAGGCTGCCTTACGTTCTTAGGGTCCTGGGTTCGAATCTCAGTAAGAGCAAATGTTTGTGTGATGAGCATAGACATTTGTTTCCGAGTCATGGGTGTTTATATGTATATAAGTATGTATTTACAAACAAAAAGTATATATGTAGTATATCAACTACCTGGTGTTCACGACACAAGCCTTGCTTAGTGTGGCACTAGATGGCGCTGTGTGTTAATGTCCAGCGATATTATTATATTTAGTTAACTGAACACCCTACTGTCTTTACCAAGATATATGTCCCAGTTTCGTTCATCATTGTCATCATTACGTTTGGCCAAAGCATTCACATAATTAATACAGTCCTGGTTTTTTATCTTATCGTAAGCGTACTGAATACAAAACTTAACATATTTTTTTATAAATCGCCAAATCTTCAAAAACCGAAAAACAGATTCAGAACGCTCAGTCGTTTTAGATATACCTAGATGCCCTTCGTCATCATGATTATAACGACATATTTGCCAAGGGGCATTTAGAAGTAAACCAGGCGTATTCCGTTGCCAACTCGTTTGTTTAATCTATGATTTTTGATAACATTTTTTTTTTAGCTTCGTCATCAGATTCAGGTTTAGGAATTTTGAAAACGCGCGATATATTAGGATCAGACATTTGTAATATTAATAGCCAATTATCATTCTCTATTATTATAAACGGTAACTGAGGATTCATCGTTAGTGTCAGATGCCAATATGGTATTACGAGTACGGCTCAATGCATAGACATGTGCCAGACGCGTCCCAGGTCTGTATTCGATACTAAAAGTGAATTCGCTAATTTGGAGCCACTTATCTGGCTATACGTGGCTTAAGGTTTCGTTTAGCATTACCATCGGTTATTATTTGAAATTCTAACCCCAATAGATAAATACGAAAGTTTTACCAAGTTTGGGGTTGTATAGTGCTAGTATTTGGCTAGTATCGATCTGTTTATTAAACTGTTCCTTAACGTAGAGAATGCTTGAAATTGATCTTCAGCCCAAGTGAAATTATTTCCCTTTTACATTAAATTAGTGAGGGGCAATTTCACTGAAGCCCTTGACAAATATTCTAAAGTAGCCTAGCCTGCCAGCCCCAAAAATTGACGAACTTCGTGTACATTGTGCGGAACAGGGACACGAACCAGATGACATTTACCTGCACTTTTACTATAATAAATACCTTGATGTAAGGTATATTCTTTACAATGTTTATTACTATTGTAACCCTCTTCATAGCCATTGCCAGATTAACATGAATCCAATGCAGAAACTTCCACTAATTTGAATTTATTCCAGGATATCTGAATATGGTTCAACAAGGTAAATTTTAGGGAATTCGAATTATAAGGGTTATCGCGGAGTCCTGGACTTTTGTAAAAGAATAGCGTACTATTTTCATTGTAAACCGCTATGGTTGGTAATTCAGTAAAATTTTGGCCTAACATTAAAAAGTCTGTATGAACTCATCATTAACGACAAGTACATTCGATTCGATTTCCTCAATTTTAAAGGTTTACAAAAGTGTTATCAAGGGTGTAACCGCGGAGTTAGCAAACCCTTTCACTATCTATTGGTAATTTAGAGACTGTTTTGAAGGGTTTAATCCGTTAGAGTCAGATTCTCGCATAAGACTACATTCACTGCTAAAATCGATCCTAATAAAGCCATTATTATTTGATTCAACTTGTTTGAAAAACTTTTTGGTGCTATTACTGCATGTAAAAATTGTTCGAGTTTAACGTTCTGTGCTATTATTCGATTTAGGTTCTATTCGCGGAGTCACCGGTATAAGTCTACAATTTTCATCATTATGCCCTACCCTGTGACACTTAAGACACTTTACAAGCGGTTTAGGACACTTGAAGTAAGGGTGTCCTTTACTACGACAATTAAAACAAATTAATGTGCTATCATTTGAAGTTGATGCTGAAGTATGGTCATGACGTTGTTTACTTGAGGGAACAGTTTCTAAGGTACGCTGAGAACTAAGAAAATGCAACAAATCTTCCGGCTCACGACAATTTAAAGCTTGGGCTCCATTTCTAATGGATTTATCATTAATACCGTGAGAAATACAATCTACGGCCCTTTTGCCACTTATTTCACATCTATGTAGAAGCATTAATTTGTCATAAAAATATTCAGTTAAATTTTCATTACTACGAGTCGTACGAGCTAACATTTCTTCCAGAAGCCGACCATAATTCTGTTCACTTGGAAAAGCTCTCTTAAGTTTGGCTTGCCACTCCATCCAATTAAATACTACACTCGGTAGAGCTTCAAACCATTTTTTTGCAAGCCCAGAAAGCTTTTGAAGAGCAAAATGTATGGTCTGCTTCTCGTCCCAATCATATATCACAGCACATTCATTAACCTTCCTAACCCAACTTTCGATACTCTGAGATTTACTAGAAGGGTCGAACTCTGGAATGACATTATTCAAATTGTTGTTGTTCAAGTTACAAGATCTTTTACGAGTTCCTTCTTGAAAAATATCCAAAAGATCCAGTACCTGTCTTTTTGTCCAATCTGACGTCATTTTCTCTTGTTGGTCTCCTGGTGATGTAGTCGGCGTTGATGAGCCAGACGAAGAAGTTGAATCAGACCTCTTGCGTTTCCTTCTAGATCGAGTTTTTGCACGTTTCGTCTTCTTGTCCCGATTAATCGATACAGAAACTACCCTTTTTCTTCTTGATATCCTGCGTGGCTGAACAGGCGGCTCTTCGTCTGGGAAATTGCCTCCATCGGATTCCATAACACGCTCGGTATTCACTTTATATGCACTTGGCACACTTGGCCAAGTTTCTATTGGCTCACTTGGCCAAAATCAATTCCTTAAAGCACACTTGGCTTTATCATAAGCACACTTGGCTTAAAATCATTAGCACACTTGGCTAAATTCATAAGCACACTTGGCTTAAAATCATTAGCACACTTGGCTAAATTCATAAGCACACTTGGCTTAAATTCATAAGCACACTTGGCTTAAATTCATAAGCACACTTGGCTTAAATTCATAAGCACACTTGGCTTAAATTCATTAGCTCACTTGGCTAAATTCATAAGCACACTTGGCTTAATTTCATATATCACACTTGGCTAAATTCAAAATTACACTTGGCTAAATTCAAAATTACACTTGGCTATATTCAAAATTACACTTGGCTAAATTCAAAATCACACTTTGCTAAATTCAAAATCACACTTTGCTATGTCATAATTATGCACTGTTAGTTTCACTTTTAGGCACACATAACCTAATCATATAAACGTAATTCACTCACTCAATCAACAATGTATTTGTAGGCAAATCCCACTTCTGAAGTATTAAGAAATCAAACACTCGCGCTTTCAAAGTAAAATGTTTAATCAACTAGATCACAATCACCAATTTATAAATCAAGATTAGTACAACAGCAATACGGGTTCACAAACTATGTTTTCTGTTCAACGCCTCAAAATAGACTAACTCTGTCTAAAATCTCCACTACAAGCTGAATGTTCCCCACTCTAACACACTCAGCATGCTATTCGACCAATCAAAGCAAAGTACACAGTACGTTTGCTCAATTGACTAACTAAAATACATTAAAACTTAATATTAACAGTAAATACATGTTTTAATTTAAATAATAATAATTCTGTAATTTTAAAATAGATACAAACTTAAAACCTATATTTAACTGGAACTAATAATTAAAATAGATGTATTTTATTCGTGCACCACTAGTGCCATCTGTCGCTTATGGAAAGAAGTACAATTATTTATTATTATTTTACAAAATCATTACACTACCTACCAAGGTATAAAAGACAGAGATGGAACTTCTGCACAAAAGAAGAAACTATCTAGACAAATCTCTCAATACTGCGAATATCTGCAGATCCTTGTGAAAATATAGCCAAATCATAATATCTTTAATATCAACCGTATATTTGAGCAGCATACCGCCTATATTATGACACAGTCGGTAAATTACCGCAGCAACATAATATTAATGCGTTGCGTGCTTCAGATAGCTCAAGGAATTACTCAATACGCTGTAGATATAGTATGAGTTAGGAATTCAGATAATTAATGATTATTTATTATTCATGGTATTCTGTAAAACATAATCAAAACTTCGTGCTTGTATTTCACCAAAGGATTAAGCAGAGTTGTAAATATATTTTGCCGGAAGAGGACAAATAACTTTGTCCTTTAGAATTGATCTCTATTAAAACAAAACCTTTTATCCAAATATTTTACACACTCTTTTCAAAAACACATGTTTCGACATTACAAAGTTGTAAGCCCAGACCCATTTCTGAATTAAGTCCAGGAGCTGAACGGACACGCCATCTTGCGTGTTGGCGCCGCAATTACATGTAGGTTTTATACGAAATAGCTTAGGAGTTATACTAATACGATCGTATTAGTGTGTCTCATTGTTTTCTTTTTTTTATATATCTTTTCTTTTTTTCAGTTTTTTTTTTTTTGTGGCAAATTGAATTGCTATTAATAAGGCTTATAGAAAAGGTAATCTCTTACAAATTTTTTCTTTGTTTCAATGATTTCTTGACAACTGATTGATATAATAATAACGTAAAATAATATTTTAGCTATGTTTTGTGAAACCACTTTTTAAATAATGGTTACTGGCTGTAACTTTTACTTTATCTGCTTTACCTTTTTTACACATTTTTTTTTTGTTTTATTTAAATTAAAACTTTAATTCAAATATAGGCTCAAATCTTAAAGAGCGTTCTACCAAAATTTTTGATTTAATTCAATGCGTTTTCTTCTTCATTCGAAGCAAAAACCTAACATTCTTCTCCAAATTCTTCTGCCACCAAAACACATACGCATATACTACGTCACTCTGAATAAATATTTCAACTGGAAGTGTCTCGGTGTTGACTCGGGGCTAAAATGTTAGCGATCAGCCGATTGCTGTTTTAAGATCTTATGTAAATAACTCCGTACGGAGAGGCGCAAGTTTGTCGTGCTACCGTTGATCTTGGTATTCGAGAGGATTTAAGAAGAGGGGGAGGAGGTATTGAGCTTCATACACTCGTATAATGAAAACCTGGAGATGAAATTTTTAATTTGTTTGGATATGTTTATTTGTCAGACGAATTTGTTGGAGGAAGAGTAGATAAGAGATGGGTGAAGCTTTTATTGTACACTTACGAGCATTAAAGCGGTTTTTTCGTCACTGTCTTAGGAGAAAATCGCTTTTGAATATTACAAATAAAAGGTGTTTATGCTAGTATCTGTACTTAAACCTAATTAGTTATTAATTGTGATACGTTTCATTATAACATGAGCATTCAGCAACTGAATAATAAAATAAATTTATTGAATAAGTCATTTAGTAATTAATAAGTCTGGGGTACTGTGACTTCTTACGGCCCAGCTACGGCCAAACACGGTGCGGTTGCGGCGCTGATGGTAGAGGACAACATAAGGAGACAAATGGTAGAAGAAGAATGGTAAACAACGTAAGAACTATGCCACAGTGCGCGTCGCCGGTAACTGCGGCATGCTTCTTTTGTTGTCTACCTATTTGTTTTTGCCGCTCACCGCTTTCTGCACCACTTGCCGTACCGCTCTTGGCTTGGCAGGCTGTTAAAGAGGATAATAATGTGAGACAATTTGTCCAAAACATTCGGAAGTCCCATTTTTCACCTGTTTTAATGTTTCTGTAATTTATTGGCGATTTTCATTTAGCAGTAAACTCTATAAACAATAAAACTTATCATCATTTGCCAAGCCTTTTCTCAATTATTTAGGGAGCAGTTTCCATTGTAACGCTGAATAAAATACCAACATTATGTAATAACATACCATATCCAAACTCCATATTCCTCGGGAACCTCTTGAAAAATCGATGCCACCACCGCCGGCTCCTTTTCCGTGTTTATCTTAGAATATTTTTGCAGATTTATAGAGTAATCTTCGTTCTGTTTTGCTCACTCTTTGGACCGAGATAAGTGAGATGTTAGGACCTTGGTACGCCATAGTCTGTTCGATATTACGAGGCCGTATATGGAGAGGAGGTATTTTAAAGATCTACTCGTAAGAATAAATGGTTTTTGTAGCTGATAGTGTTTTGTTTATTTTAGGTTAAAATGTTGTCTTGTCCTGTTTTATTGGAGGATATTTGTATAACAAAATCAATACTAAACTTACAATTTACCCGCTACGAAGACCACTCTGTAAGTTGGCTGATTATCAGTCTATTTATTCCAGTCCGCTAAACATCTATCTGCCACACAAACACACACTATTTCATACACATAAATCACCCAAATAGTATGTCCTCTAGATTAACTTTAATTCGTCTTAGTTTAATTTTTTAATATTCAGTACCTAAGTTTAGTACTTAAGTTAACTCATCACGCATTAGTTGTTAAGTTATTAGTCGAAATTAGTTTTTATACCTTTAGGACTTGGGGGTCTGGTGACCCGTAACACAGGTATTGTATACCTATTTCGGGCACCAGTCTCTCACAAATGTTTACCCTGTGTTGTTAGATTATATAATTCATGTTCAATGTAATTTTTGTGATGAGTAAATTAACATATTATTATTATTTATTTTAAGTTGTTGATTAGAATCTTTGCCTTGTGTGTTTCTAGCAAGTGTAGCAGGTATGTTATATCGGTTATTTACATTTACATTTACCCGGTTATCACTTGAAGATCGTTGACATTCATTACAGGTAGTCAGTGACTCATAGGGCCCCCAAAAAAATGTATACAGGGCCCTACTAGAACTAGCTACGCCACTGGTCTAATATGATAACCCTTGGTAAGACTTGGTGTCAGATACCGCCCAACTCGAGTCTCCACTACCTTTTCTGTTTATTTCAGAATAATCTTCTCACAAAAACAGATCATGCTGCATAAAACATTCTTAAAGGTCATCTACGCACCATCCCTTCGCACCACTGAGCACGGAACCCATCCAGTATAAATTCTCACTATCTCCTAAAAACAATCGCTTGGCAGATATTGCCTCATTTGAATTTAATTATCCCCGCGCGTGTTTATTTAATAGGCGCAGTACTAAGATTTTATTCGGCTGCTTAGCTCGTGTGGGTAGTTATAAATGAACCCGTATGCGCAGTAAAGCGAATGTAATTTTGTGTGTAATGGTGCGATGTAATTTTTGAGATTTGTTAAGGAGTGGGTCTTGGTTGTAAGTAAAGATTTAGACTTGCAGTTGTGATTAACTAATGTGAGGTTGACGAGTGAGTTGAAATAATTGATAATGGTGTCGATTCTGTTGTGCACAAATTAAACTTAATTTAGACTATTGCTATCTTTTACTAAAAGGCAGTGTGAGAAAAGGACGGCTATAGCTATGCACTAAGTTAGAAATGTCAAACTGGTTTCTGCCTTGTGCTTCACTGTGTTTTTAGTCGACATGTTTTTACGTGCACCCTTCATTTGTATGGAAATATTAGTTCGAATTAAATTTGACAGCTCTAAATTACGTCCGTCTCTTTCTCGTTTTATTTGAAAGAAAAAGATAGCAATAGCCTAAATTAAGTTTAGTTTGTGCACAACAGAATCGACACCAATCATAGATTATGTTCGTCTTTTGTTAGATGTTTCGGCACCATGTTGAGATATCCCTCTTTAGGCCTCGCAAAGAACCAATTTCGTTTGTTTTCTGTTTTTTCTATGTTGTTTTTTACATAAT
Source organism: Xestia c-nigrum (assembly GCA_916618015.1). NCBI lineage: Eukaryota > Metazoa > Arthropoda > Insecta > Lepidoptera > Noctuidae > Xestia > Xestia c-nigrum. The sequence continues at coordinate 21,222,538 of OU745251.1, forward strand.
TTTGTATAATTATTAAGTATTTTGTATTATAATAAATACATTTTCTTTCTTTCTTAAATTGGTTGGATTTTTTGGTGTCATTTCTGCTATTTGCGCATATGAAGCTCACTTTTGCCATCAAAAATATTTAAAAAAAAACTAGCTACTGGTTTTTATTAAGATTACATCACGCCTTATATTCCCCGAAGTGTTAGGCACTGGTGTACGTAACAAGTTGTGCCCGTTCGATGGCAATAGGCTCACCCCCTAATACATGGGACTTAAACATAACTCGCAAAATGTGGGTGTACGATTGAACAAGTTATTTGGTTTACAGTTTAACCCACAAATTGCATAGTAAAGTACAAACCAAATAGCTTGTTCGATTGAACTTTAAGGCACGACCCTTTCTAGCCTTTCAAGAGTTGCAGACACAATGATGAGTTACCTTAAAAGTAACCACGACTTTTAATCATCAATAATACCCAACACTAGAAATTACCATTCCAAAAATAAACCGAGACATCACAGCCATTCAGCGAAACGCTTTTTAGAATCCCCTAAATCATACCATTGAAAGCTAAAAACTCTTCCGTGCCATTGGCGTTAGTGGCATTATGAAAGGCTCCGCCAAATATTCTGGCAACATTAGCATATGAATGATACAGGGTGAAAAAGTGGCGTCCACCCCTCCCCCCGCTTCAGGTGGCGTGTCCGGGACGGAAATAGGTTCGAGCGCAGCCACCGTAAGCTTCCTCTAGAGATAGGGTGTAGTGGACTGCGTTTTGTGAATGGTTCAGATTTTTTACTGATTTTTGGGCAGGTCCGGTGGTAAGGTTCGATAGGTATGGATTTACTTAAAAGGATTGAAAAGAAATACTGAATGTAAACAACCTCGTCACGAAGCCGTCAACCAAGCATTCTGTACATCAAACTATATATGTTATAGGCAATGTGTATAATGCAGGCATTCTATACATTTCCTAGGTATTGTATAGAATGCCGGGGTCGTCCAGGCAATGTGTGAAATGATAATGAATGTTCAAACTATTTTACACTTTACCTAGGAAATGTATGGAATACCTAGGCATTGTATAGAATGCCGGTTGACGCATAGGTAATGTATGTAACGTGTTTTTTTGCGTAGACAGCGTTTCTCACACAGTTCCCTTCGGATAAACATTTACATTTACAACGTACAGTCAAGTGCACGTAGAGCTTTACATTTTGACATTTCCACCTCTTCTGCGATATTAGGACAAAATCGAATGGCAAGTGTAAAGGTCTACTTGCACTTGACCGTACCTCAATAGAATCAAAACTTTCGGTTGGTGTTTTAAACAATCAAAATAGCCACATATCAATTCTAAAATGTCAAATTGTACATTGCCCTTGTCTTATGCACCTAACTCTACTTTTAAGATACACTTATAACGATCAAGTTCTTGTGTCTAATAATAAAAGATCTTCTTGTAAGTAAGTATATTAAAAGCAGTTACTTATTCTTACAAGAACAACTATTGTGACACTTTGAAGTACACAGCAACTTATTCTTAAAGCATGAACATTTTTTGGTTTCACAGTTTACTTTGCAAGTACATTTGAAAAATCCCTGACCGGTTCCAGTCGATTGCAAAGTAGCAACTGAACGCGCTGTTGTATCCCGATTAGCGACATCATCTACGCTTATAAATTTCTGTTGACAAACAGTGAATTATTGTCTAGAAAACAGTGTTTTTATGATACCTTGCTTTGTGCCAAGTTGATAAAGTTCATCTTCTGTCTTTTTGCTGCGTACTAACACAACGTACGAGTTGCAACTTTTTTAACGGGGTAGTCCCGCACGCCGCGCACTCGCCTCCATCCCGTGGTCGTTCATTATACACATTGCCTGACGCGCTTCGGGCGTTTTATACAATACCTAGGCAATGTATGAAATGAATCGTATTATACACATTGCCTGATCGTTTCAGGCAATGTATACAATGCCTAGGCATTCTATACAATGCCGGATTATACACATTGCCTATAACATATACACAACTGCATACTTTACGCAAAAATTATTGCTGGGAAACGACTTTGTTTTTGGGGTTAAAAAAACATATTTTGTGGTATAACTTAATGTAAAGCAATCAAAATATTGTGCTGATGAATAAATTGAATAGTACGGGGGTAGTGGAGGTATAAAAATCTCACAATAAAAACTTTTATAAAAAAGACGTGTGGCACTCGAGGACGGCCGCGGTAAAGCTATTGCATAGCATTTTTTATCAACTTATGCAATTATAATTATTTATTTATTTTATTTTTCCGCTTGTTGCCGGCTCGAGGACCAAACGCAGACTGAATGTTAAGGCTCAGCTTCCCATCACAATGAAATTATGAATTTTATAATCATGGTTCTAGAACATAGAAGAAGAAAATGGTTACAAAGAAGGTCTAACATCAAATATATACAACCCACAACTCCTAGTTACGGCAATATATTAAAAAGAAAACTAACTTGTCATTGTCATTATCTGACATGTGGGTGTAAGGTTATTTTCGTTAAATTTCTGAATTCGGTCTCCACGCTCAAGGCCCGCGATAGAAGCTATGCAATATCTTAAAAACTTGGAACTTTGACCCCCAATATCTCCGTAACTAGTAGGTTCCCAGGTATAATGTAAAAAAACAAAATAATCGCAATGATAGGGTGAAATAAGTGCCTTTCGGCTTCATTATGAGGTGTTTTACCTACGGCCTTTTTATACGTTTTATTATATTTATTCATTTAATCGGTTATCGCGGTATGGATAACTGCTGTGGAGTAATGAGAAAGTTGTAGTGAGGAAAATATTGAGCGTGAATGTGGATGGCTATAAGAGTAGAGGAAGAACAGAGAAACGAAGGATGGACTATGTGAAGGATGATTTGGCGGAGGACCTCTTCTCAGCAATCACCTTGCTGAAATAAAGAGTAATGAGAAGTATGGTATTGTGTTTGTTGGTATGATGAATTAAAGACACCTTTGGGAAGACTTGGTTTATTACACAGTTACATAGTAGACGACATCACAGACGGGGTCCACAGTGATACAGCCATTAGGCAAGTGAAGACAATCATCGACAAGACATAGATAATGATGGTGATGTGTAGACTAATTACATACTAAAGAAGAAAAGAAGAAGATATGCTGCGACCTTGAATAAACCGGGAGAAGAGCAGGAAACTGATGATGATCTACCACATCTGGCAAGTCTTTTACCTGAAATATTAGATCTTGTAGTCTAACTGAAAGCAATATTTAACATCGACTACCAATCTAACCATCAAAACTCATTAATTGGGTAACTTGATATTTCTTGTTTCCCAATTCAATAACTTAAAAAACAATCGCTCCCTTGTTCTAGCGTTTTTTATATATTTTCGTTACATTTTCATGCACATTATTCAAAGAAAGAAAGAAAAGCATTTATTAGACCGTACAAGACAAAACAGATAAAAATTAACATTATTTACAACATTTACCATTGAAAACTAACATACAGATAAAAACTAAACGAAAAAAAAAGAAAATTTTAGTCAATTCCCGTCACACCTTGATGCAGTGGCTTGACACCTTACAATAAATAAGTAAACAATATTTTCTCTCAGTAGTTACCTATATCTAAATAGTTGACCACAACAATAACATTTTTAACGTTAACAAACCGTCTTTACGTCACCACCTAAAGAGATATATTTTCTGCACTCAATCATTTTTCAGCTAATGATTTTACGCAGCACTCTACGTTGTGTGCTGCAGCAGATTGGTGGAATCCATAAACTGTTATTATTTATTTATTTTATTTGTAACTTGTTGGTTACAAATAAAATAAATTTATTTCATCAGATACAACATAATATACATATAACTTATTGGTCCATTCATGCATGCTCAGGCTCAGGTTTGAGCATGCATGAATAGACAAACACTGACGATATCATTAATTTATACTCTTAAAGCCACCAGTAATATTTTTGACAACAGTAACTGTGGGCACACAAATGGTCACAAAAATGGTTACATTCAAACATATTTTAATCTGTTTAACAACATATTTCTTTATTCTTACATATTTTATCTATATATTCTCTATTTTCTGTAATATTATTATCGTTTGGATAAACTGTGTGAAAGATGATATGGCTAGAAAGGATAAGCTTGACTTCTTAGATGTCGAGTAATAAGTAAATAAAAAGTATTGAAGACATTTTTATGATTTGTAATGAATTGAATGATATTTTATGATTATTAATGATTTCTTTGCTACGATTATTTTATCGGGTTCAATTGTATTTTTGGGGTCTACTTATGAGTGTTTTTGCCTGCAGTAAAACACTATTTATTTTATTTTATTTTAATTTTTAAACATGATGGCTGACCACAAATGGATTGAGATAAGGGACAAAGATCAATGATGATGATTTTAGTAATAGCGTTTATAAATAAACTGTCATCAACCCTTTCAATCTCATTACTAAAGCCATCATCATCATTTCAGCCGAAAGACGTCCACTACTGGACATAGGCCTCCCTCAAGTGTCGCCACATTTACCGGTCCCGTGCGACTCGCATCCAGCGGATTCCTGTAACCTTTACCTAGCCAATAAAAAAATACCTGTGCGCAAATCAAATCGCTACCCGCTCATCACTCAAACCTAACCTCACAAAGACCATGCGGGGCACGTCTAACCCCGGAACGACGCGACTGCGCTGATTTCAGTCCCTTTTTACTTTCTCAATGATAGATAGATTCGATTCTTTTATTAGAGGTGCACCGTTCTTTTAACGGTATCCTTTTGTTACGGTCTTTGGTGCAGCTCTATTTTTGCACTTTGTAGAGGTGTAATTGAATCTGAGGTTTATTTGAACAAGTATTTTGTTAAGGTATGGCAGTGTGCTTGTGAATGTGTAGAATGTGAGTAAAGTAAAGGAAGCGAATGAAAGTTTAGTAAGCTGTCCGATTCTTACACCTAGAGAAAATCATTTATTCAGCGTGTTAACGGTAATTTAATTGAACGAGCAAAACCGGCTAATTGATTTGGTAGTTTAAAAAGTATCGGAAATGGATGATATGTTTACGGTTCCAAATTCAAATTGCTGTTTTCATTGTTGTTGCTAGATTGGCATAACTGTTTTCTATTTTGGCGCGGAGTTTGAATTGCATCTGTTGTTTATTTTAAATACAGTGCTGTTTTAGGTAGACCATATCTAGTGTGTATAGCGAATTTCATTATTGAAAAACAAACAAAGAGCTTGTCTTAAATTTTGCATCGCCAATGGAATTTCGTGTTCGGAGTCACTGAAAATGTTTCAAAAGGCTTACTGTAAATCGACTTTATCAAAACAACGTGCTTATAAGTAGTATAAATCGTTCAAAAGCGGTCTAACTAATGATTTGGGTATGAAACACGTTACCGCTCGGCTAGTCCCAAAAGACCTGATTTTTTTCCAAGAACTCAATCGCATGAGAGTCGCTGAGGACATGCTAGAACGAGTCAATTCCGAACCAACATTCATGAAACGCGTTGTTGCTGGTGACGAGATGTGGGTTTACGAGTTTGACATGCAAACTAGTCAACAAGCTTCGAAGTGGGGCCTTCCAAGTGAACTGAAACTCAAAAAACCACGCCAAAGTCGATCAAAAGTCAAAGTCATATTGACTGTTTTCTTTGACTCTCGCGGTGTTGTGCACTCGGAATTCTTGCCGGAAGGTCAAACGGTAAATAAAGAATATTATTTGAGCGATATGCGGCATTAAAGAGAGCAAATTCGATGAAAAAGGCCAGATTTGTGGAAAGAAAATTTTTGGATTTTGCACTATAACTAACGTATTAATAAACAACGTTTATTTTTTTTAATGATTTGATTATTCGCTGGCGTGAGTGTATCGTTTCTAAAGGAGCATACTTTGAAGGCGATAAAATAAATTTGGATGAATAATAAACTTTTTGTGTATTATTGATATTTTCCCATTACTTTCTTGACAGAGCAGTATTTTTGATTATAAGTTTTTATTTTTTGTCCTCTGTGTTTTTATTAGTTGTTATTTTGATGAGTTGTACTAATCATTTAACAAATTTATTTTGTGTTTTGTCCTGGCTAATAAACCTTGTTAAACCTTTTTTAAAACCTTTTTTTAATAAACCTTTTTTTTCTCTTATATTTTTTTATCCTCTGTTTGTATTCATTGTAATTTTTATGACTTGTACTGATAATTTAACTACTTTATTTTGTGTTTTGTCCTGGCTTATCAACACTTTTTTTTATTTTTCTTTAATACCAAGATGATGGGACCCGAAGTAGCTCAGTGGTAATGACTGTCACTTAATGTTTTTCAAGACTCGTGGTTTGGATCCCAGGCGCTCTAGTTTTTTTTTTTTTTGTAATAGGTACATTTTTCTTGTTTACCCTACTGCAGCTATCGAAACAATGAAGAAGAACATCGTGACTCGTGAGTAATCGTAAATAATATCCTTCTTCTTTCTTTATTTTTTTTCTTTTCGGATGGGAAAACATCAAATAACTTCTCCCAGTCTGCGCGGAGCGGGAGGGAGTGTCAGACTTTTACTAACTAAAACCCATCCATGTTCCTTCCTCGCCCTTTATGTTCCGGGGCGGTATCTCTTTGGAACAGTCCCGCAACCCCAGCAGGCTTCGGCCTTTGCCCCCTTCACTGTGCTAACATTTCTTTGAGGCGCGCGTGGAACACGAACGCGCTGTCGATACGGCCTGTCGTCATTAGACGGACGGAAATCCTAAGACCAAAATTTAGACCAGCTTTGTGAGAATATTATTGCAGGCTCATTAAATATGACTATTTTGATATAACTAAGTATTTCAACGAAAACTCAGCTCTATTTTTAGGCATTTGATTAAAATACCTAATCTAAAAATGGGGTTCTGTAAATCAATAAGCAAAACCACAAAAATAAAACTCAACATAAATATTCCCCGCATCAATTCTATGTTCCATTATCTCCAAGTTAATTCAATAGACATCGGAACTGCATCAAAGCATTTAGTAATTCAGTAAAAAAGAAGACAGTTTTATTCCGGTGTGACCACTCACTTATCGAACTGTTCTAGCCTTAATTAGTTTCTGAATTAAAAAAGAGTGCTCCTTTTGCCCTATCTGGGTTAATCTGAAAGGTTTATACCCGTTTACATCATCTATTCTATACCCTCATACGAATAATAAAAATTGATTTTTTTGAAATTATATACACGATGTTCAGTAATAAATGGATACCCTTAAAATGGTCTAAAGTAAAACTCATGGCCATTTAGAAAAAAATACGAAAAAACATTTGTACTAGGTATGTGTAAATATTAAAAAAAAAAACAATTATTTTTTTATATATTTAACTACATTTCTAATCGTAATGTTTATTAAACGGAGAAATGAATGAAATACATCGGTTTTTTTGTTATTTTAATAATATAAATTAATTATTCTGATAGACAGTTATTAAATAAATGAACTTTAAAAAATGTATAAATAGGCAAGTTCATTTATTTAGAAAAATTGGCTTAAATTATTTGTCAAACATTTTAATTTTGTCTGTCTGATTATCTGTTCGTTACAACTAATCTCCGAAACGGTTGGACTGATTTTGACGAAACTTTTTTTGGTAGATAGTTGATGCCACAAGGAGTAACTTAGGCTACATTTATATTGTGAATATGTTCCGATCAAAAACGGGTGGGTGGGTCACCCATCCGAACCGGCCCAACGTCGCCGCGTCGGTAAGCACCTTAACCTAAACATCGACCAACTGCGGCGATTACATGAACTAAACGCGAGTTTTATAATTACTAAACGTATATGATTCACTGGTATAAACAAGACCAGAAAATATATGATATTCTTCAGGATATATGCTAGCATGATAGTGTTTTGAAAACATAATATAATTAACTAGCTTCTGCCAGCGGCTTCGCCCGCGTGAAGTTTGAAATTATCCCACGGGATCTTATTACCGGGATAAAAAGTATCCTATGTGTTAATCCAGGTAATAAACTATCTGTGTGCTAAATTTGATCCAAATCCGTTCAGTAGTTTTTGCGTGAAAGAGTAACAAACATCCATACATCCATACATCCATATCCATATTAGTAGGATTTGACTCGACAAAAACAAAATCACGAACCTGTCTCTAAAAATATCTTTCAAACAAAAAAAAACATACTACTATGAATGCGATTATTCTGATTTTTTGGCAAGAAATTTACAAGCAATATATTAGCAAGATAGTGTTTTAGTTTTTTAATCCAATCAATAGCTTTTTTGTAAATCGATCGAAACCACAAATTTTCGCGCTATTTCGACCGCAGTGACTGACGTAACAACCACTTTGTAGTGCAAGCTGATTAGAACTTTGTTCTAACAGCATTTCAAAGGAAGTTTGAACCACCACAAATAAAGTTGCTAATTTAGCTCGTCTAATCGCCTTAAGTCACGAGCTCCTTTCCTAATCAAACGTCAATTGTTTCCCCAAAAGCAAAGTCTCAAAATATTTACCAAACACACATCAATGGACGTGAAAGTATGTCTAAATATCAGTCACCATGAAGAAGGCATATCTAAGCAAACGAGGTTCCCTTGAGAACGTCTAGACGTGTGGTCCATCACAATACGACTGAAAGAGAGAAAAAGTAGCTTTACTTTCTTACTCCGGTTGATGTTGTTAGGGCCATGTTCACGAATAAGATGATGGTCTGATTATCTAAATACATCTGTTTAAAATACATTTTTGTATGGGAACATGTCCTTTTTTTTTTGCGATGGGAAATCAAAAATCCCATCCATGTTCCTTCCTCGCCGATTATGTTCCGGAGCCGCGGTATCTATGGGAACATGTCCCTTAAACAGCTGTTTTTAGATAACCAGACCGTTATCTTTTCGGTGATCATGGAGCTCAGTGTACGCAGAGATGATTGCTCTATTGATGCAGTGAATTATTCGCTTTGGCTGAAACTTGTATTGAAGTTTAACCAACAGTCTAGGGAATAAGGGTTCCACACCTGAAAAGGCAAAAAAGGAACCCTTATAAGATCTCTCTCCTGTCCATCTGTCTGTCTGTGTGTTTGAATACTATAGGGTAGTCCCCGTTGACCTAGAATCGCGCAATTTAGCAAAAAAGCAAGGTCTCACAGCATAACTAGAGGAAAAAAAAATACTGAAAACCGTAAATATGTGGTTGAATAACAAAAAAAAACGATTTTACTATTACAAACTTATACAAGCTTCTAGGAGTCGAACAGCGAAGTTGAATTTGTCCTTTAAAAAGTTTATATGGAACCCTCAGTGCGCGAGTCCAACTCGCTCTTGACCGGTTTTTTTGTTGGTAGCATGACTACATTGAGCATGAATTCTTGGGTTCGATTCTCAGGTCGGTATTTCCCATCTGGAATTTCTCAGTAACAAACACATAGTCAGGATTTGTGGCCGACTGATGGCAATAAGCTCTCCCCTTTTACGGATTGAATATAACTGGAGAAATGTCAGAGTACGGTTCTCCTGTGGTTAACAACAATAATACATTTGATCAATCAAGATGCACACATGACCTGCATAGCCTTTTACCTTTGGCTAAATGTGTATTCCGAGGCACGGAGGAAAGGTTACGGTACTGCCTCACTTTGTTTTTCCAGTTGTCCGCTACTGGTCATATATATTATACCCACTCGCATTTTTAAGTACCTTCGTGCATAAAATGCATTAATCTTAACAGGTTAACCAACTTAGGTCCATGTTCACCGAAAAGATAACAGTCTGATTATCTAAATACAGCTGTCAATGTGACATGTCCCCATACAAAAATGTGTTTTAAACAGGTGTTTTTATATAATCGTCCGTTATGTTTTTGGTGAACATGGACCTTAGCCAAGCGACCCGATCGTCTGTTGTTGTCTAGCTAAGAGCTAGTCATTTGACTGACGGAACTTACTTGAAGAGGAAATAAGTGACGCAAGTGTGAGCAAGCCGCTAAATGCAGGTCTGTCTCAGATGATTTACCTAAGCGGCTTAAGGCGACTACATGTCGCTAAATTAGCAACTCTATCTGAGGTGGTTCAAACTGCGTTTGAAATACTGTTTGAATAAAGTTCTAATCAACTAGCACTACAAAGTGGTTGTTACGTCAGTCACTGCGGGCCGAATAGTGCGAAATGAGTGGTTTCGATCGATTTACAAAAAATCTATTGATTGGAAAAAAAAAATATGATGCTAAATTATGTCGCTTGAAGAATTATTTGCCAAAAAATCTGAATGACCGCAGGAATTTTATGATTTTTACTCGTCAGAAGACTATTTTAGAGAAAAGTTCGTGATTTTTTTCTACCGAGTAAAACTAATTGTATTATATTTCCAAAACACTGTCATACCAGCCTAAATCCTGAATAATAAAATACATTTTTCTGATTTTGTTTATTACTGTAAATCATATACTTTTAGGCATTTTAAAACTCGCGTTTAGCTCCTGCAGTCGCCTTAACAGCCAGTTATTATTTAGCCACGACCTCCTCAATCAAGATTAACAAAATTACCTGATATTCTCCTACTAATCTGGAATATTCTGATTACCTCAATGTCGTAGAGCCGCGTATTCGCGTTTCAGGAATCAGGATCTAGTTGGGCGTGCCTGAAAACGTGACTAGATTTTTATCAGAATAGTGTTATACAGGGTGTATTTCACCTCATCACAAAGCCGTTAACCAAGCATTCTGTATATCAAACTAAGTAACATTACGCAAAAAATATTGCTGGGAAACAACTTTTTTCTTTGAGGTTATAAATCATGTTTTGTGGTATAACTCAATGTATCATACTCAAAACATTGTGCGGATGGATGGATTGAATAGTACGGGGGTCGTAGAGATATTTAAAGTAAAAACCATGCGATAAAAAGTGGTATTTAAAAAAAAACTTGTAAAAATCTTGCAACTTTGACCCCCAATATCTCCGTAACTAGAAGGTTCCCAGGTATAGTGTAGAAGAATAAAATGATCAGAATGACGAGGAGAACAAGTGCCTTTCGTATTCGTTAAGAGGTGTTTTACACCCTTTATTCTAGTCGTAAATTCAGTCTTTGTCTCAGCACTTTACAACAATGCTTACAGTTAATTTAAATGGTTGAAATCCTGAATAAGTTACAGGTCTCTTGTGATTTGTTGCAGACTGTTTTGTTTACAATGATTTATGCAGTTTTTTACGAAAAAGCTTCGCAGCTAATATATTTGCGGTAAGTTACTATGTAAGTTAGGAGTTTTGGATAAGTCACAAAGGCTCCGTCGCAGATTGTACCTTTCGCAAAATGTACTCCATACGCAAAACGTACCATTCTCAAACTCAAAACTTATCCAAACCTCTGCATTAGAAAAAACTATAAGCCAAACTGATCATTATCTTGGTGATATTTTTTGCCATTAACTGAGTTATTTTGTTAACAGTATTACTGAAGTTGTGCCAATGGATGGATACCTAATTAATTAAGTCATTAAAGAGTTTTTAGAGTACACACCGAGTTTACTCCGTGCCTCGGAAGCCGTTGGTCCCGGCTGTAATTTTTCCATCTTTGACAGTCGTTACAGGTAGTCAGTGCTCCCAAAAGTCTGACACCGGTCTTACCAAGTGGTATCGTATTGCCCAGTATTAACTGGGTTGTGGAGTTCAGATAGGCAGTCGCTCCATGTAAAATACTGGCATTCAGCTGCATCCGGTTAGACTAGAAGCCGACACCAACATAGTTGGGAAAAGGCTAGGCAGATGATGAAAGAGTTTTTAAAACAACCCACAATCTATGACACGCGGTGATAGAATAGTGGTGTGATCCAAGACCTTTGATTTTTCCAATTTATGTGCGTATTGTATTACAGTGGTATAGGAACACATCGTGAGGAAACCAGCATGCCTGAGAAATACTTCTCAGCGGCATGTTGAGCCAAGTCAGAAGCTATTTGGGCGGCATAAAACTCTCAGACACCAGGTTAACCACACATTAACAGAAGAAAGAGCAACGATTTCATACATCCTTCACAAAACTAACTTTTAGTTTAAACCTTAAAATCACGAATTAAACCGCACGACAAGCAAGAATTCCCCTGCGACTGCTCGACTGGTCGCAGTGCCGTTGTGTTACGATTTATTTGCGCCGGAGTGAGGCGCACTCATTTATCGGTCCAATAAAATAAATCAGGCGCGTTTAGCCCGGCGACGTTTACGCGCAGTTGACACGTCGTTGTCAGTAAGGCTGGTTGCAGACGCACGACTTTGGTTTTGACTGCGATTTTAAAGATATTTTGGGCTGAGATTTGTTCAGAGTTTTTATAAGTTTTTCAGTTTTCAATCAATCAATATCATTTTATTTCAATTCAACTATGGTCATAACATACATAACATATAAGTAAACTTATTAAAAAGAAGTCACATGAAACTAAAGAATTAAAAACCTCCAACACATAGGGTCATGATTTCAAGGTATGTGTTTGGATTTGGCCCTATCATTTGATACCCATATTTAGGGAGTTGCTGAATAAATTTAAAATGAAATCTGCCAATTTGTGGCGGCGGCCATCTTGAGCTGATTTTTATTACACATATTTAGGAACATTCACGACTAATTCACCTTTCGAACAAAAACATCTAAATCGATTCACAAACAGATGTGTGTCTGTCTGTGGCACACAGATACGTCAAACTTATAACACCCCGTCGTTTTTGCGTCGGGGGTTAAAAATTGGTCACATTAATCTTAACTTCGTCACAAATTTATCCACACACTAAACTTGACAGTGGCAGATTCTTCTAAAAGCATCCAAAACGGTTAACACAAACTCATCTGCCGCAAAAAACGCAACTCATGCAAACAGCCTATTCTGTAGAAATCTCGGCTCAAAATAGCTCCGTTTCCAACATTCTGGCAGCCTCAAATTATTAGGATACTATACTGAAACTACACGTTGCCTAACAATTCACATGTTTTTTGTTTACATTCCTCCACAATATACGGTTTCCCGTTTTTGATGTGATTATTAAACGTTTATTTTGTATTCTCTGTTTTTGAATTTCTTGGATTCCTTCTCTGTGATTATTTTGTTGATTGTCTACCGATTTTGGATTAGCATTTTAATAGACCAATTAATTAATAGTTTTGTTGTTGTTTTCTTCCATGTTAATATAGAAAAAGTCAATTTATAATTCATTTTTATTAGGCTGAATATCAGCAGTATTCGAAGTCACAATTTAATAAGACATATTCCCAAAGCTTTAAAATAAACAAGCCTGCTTCATTGGTCTAATTGGTCTACTTCTCTGCCTAACTTTTTAGAGATACGCTGGTCTTCAAACTATTAACATAAACCCTCATCATAAAAATATCAATATATTGTAAATCTTTGCAGCATTACTACCACCCGAAACGATCGTTCACACCCAAAACAAAAACAACGCTCAGCTTTTCAACCCTATCAGTTCCAAACGCCTTTGTTACTATTATTTGAAAGCATTTCAGCATAACACGAACAGAATTTCATTCCAACATCCCTTTGCACTCCACCCAATATCCCAATTTCATATGCGAAGCAAGAACATTTCAGTGTACCTCAAAACACGATACATTCCGAAAAATCCCTACGATACCCATCAAAATTTGCATCCGACCACGCAAGACAATCACTTACTCTAAGTAATTGGCAAGCACCGTTTAGATAACCAATCAAAGGCTCGTGACCTCAAAGACGAGATCAAAGCGTTCAAAAACGAACCTAAACGTCCAGATGCTAAACCTCAAAGTGTTATAGCTGAAGATCCTGAGATGTAGGTAATGCCGGGATGGGAGCAAACGTAAAGGCCAGATATCGGCCTAACAGCGTAATTGAATATCGAGCTTGAACCACGATTGACCCAGATATGGAAAATTCCGAGTTGATTTGTGTCTGTGGAGTCATTTTTATGGATCTGGAATGGCAATGATGTGGTCTAGAATTTATTATTATAGTCTATTTCATCTTCAGTTGAAGGATATTTATACTTAGATGGAAATCTAACAGCGTCACTTTTTTGGATCAAAGCACCTCTCACCAATCTCTGGTACCTTTAGATTTTATGTAAAAGTTCAAGGAGTCATGAATCTATACAAATAAATAAAATTGAAGTGTCTATTTTTAATTTCGAAGGAACAGCTTTTCATGCCTAGGCAAGTTAACGGAAAGCATATTTTAGTCTGTCGGACTGTCGGTCTGACTGTCTGTTTGTTCCGGCTAATCTAGGAAACGGCTGTTTTTGACGACTTTTTATTTAGCAGATAGCTAATATTAAATGGATGAACCTAGGTTATTTTTTTTATAAAAGATATAATATAAATACTTTTCAAATTGTTGGATAATTACATTCAAATCCACCAAAAGAAATAAACGATATAATAACACCTTTGTTGACCTTACCTACAAAAGATTTGATGAAATGAAAAATTGCAATGGCGACTCCATTCAGATAAGAGTATTTAATAGTGAAATGAAATAAAAAACAGTTCAATCCATTTTAATAATCCAGTTTTTATTTCATCAAATAACTGCAGACGATCTAATAGAATTTTATCAAGATTGCCTGAGCCATGAAATTATTCTTTGACTGAGTAATTCCTTTTGAGATCCTGCAGTCGAGTTTTTTATATACTTACTATAATTTCTCTCTGTTAGTACTGGCGAGAATAGTTCCATATTTTTGGTTTTATTTATTGTCATGTTACAGACATGTCTTGAGAGCAATAATATGGAGCTATAATTAGTTGTCGAAATGGGAATGTTGTTGACGGAGCCGTTCATGGGGCAAGCAGTGATAGCCTAGTGGTGTGATGGTCGGACTGCCAGTCATAAGTCTCGAGTTCGAACCCAAGACACGCACCTTTGATTTTTCGGATTCATGTCCGTATTGTATATTATCACTTGCTTCGGTGAAGGAAAACATTGTGAGAAAATCAGCTTACCTGAGAGATTTTCCTCGACGGCAAGTTAAGCCAAGTAAGAGGCTCATGGGCGGCTTAAGAACTCTGACACCAGGTTTGGCAACTAACCACAGGATAAAAAGAAAAATGAAGCATTGTCTTTTTAGTCCTGGCTAAATGTTTACTTCACTGTGTTTTACCTTCTAGGGCGTCATTTCCAACGTTTTCACTCAGAAGACCGATGTAAAATTAGTACATTTTGATACACGTGGAGAAATTTTGTTATTGTAGTTCGAGGCGTAATTAACACACGACCTGTAAGGGAGGGTGTTTTTGAGCCGAGAACTGCAACTGCTGCTTTGGACTAAGTAAGCTATCTGAGGTAATTTTCATTTCCGCACACGTGTGGAAAAACTGACAAAAAACGCACGTGTGAAATACACTGCATTTTGAAACCAATAGTATTGCGAAAAGAACGAATCTTCGAGGAAGTGTATTAAAAAAATGGACATTGTCTTCCATGAAAAATTCATTTAATTCCTAATTGTAGATAACACAGATCTAGATAATTTATAATTATGTTTAAAAACATTTAAACCTGTTTTTATGTTTTAAATGAATATTTAAAAATATATTTATGAAAAGGCGATTATAGGAGATTTATAATAGCAATAGTCATTTAGTGGTATAATAAATTTCCAAACCAAACCTACAAAATTTTACGTCAAATACTGATACAGTTTAACTTAAAATTTTACGTCCCAACCTAGATCTCTAAAAACATACATTATTCAACCTTATTAACATTTAATTCCTTTGACAGCAGAAACAGTTGCGTTGCCAACGGTACTGGGTACTTGGTTTGATCAGGTCAGCATTTAAGTAAAAATGCTGGTAAGCGGACCTCGGTAAGCGAGTCGAGTGGCTTCCTACAAATAAAAATCTATTGTTCGCTCACTAGATTACTTGAGGAAGTAATGTTGATGATATGGATGCGGCAAGTGGTGTTGGATTTGTGTTTTTGATGTGAGACATCTGTATGCCTTGTGAGTCTCTCAATACAATCATTTCTTGCTTTAAGGGAGGCTCCAATCACTATTTTTGTTGTAGAAAAACTTATCTTTAAGAAATAAATGATTTTTGATTTGATTCTTTTGTTTTTTTTTTAAGCTTTTCCAGTTTAATATAAACTTAAACGGCCACTCACTTATCTTCCGTGATTGTTGTTACTATTGTTGTTATGGCACTTGCAACTGCGTCGAAATATTGGGACCTCACGAAAGCTATAAGTGATAGTTTAATTGTATCTATTTGCGCGCCTACCTAGTCAGAAAAACCAACTGACAATTTGACGCTCCTCTATTCCAAGTAAAATCAACCTTTATCCCACAAGAATAAAGTTTGTTTCAGAACGATTGTTGATCTAGGTACATTTATTCCGTTTTCGTAATATCCACGCTACTCAATTAATGATGTAGTTAGGTCGTAAGCAGTTTTCTTTTTGTATCTTTTTTTTACAGATAGTTTTTGTAAACGTCTTGTTCGAAAATAAACTAAATCAAATTTTGATTCCGAATGATTGACCCTTGTACAGAGCGAAGGTCTGTGACCCAGCAGTGGGGATGTTGGTGGAAAGCAGAGGCACTGGTGCAGCTGTGCAAAAAATTTACAGGCATTCAAGAAGTCGAAATCAAAATCATACCAGAATCCTTTCGAGTAGATAATAAACAGATGGTTGGTACCTTCATCATCATCATCATTATCAGCCTTTAATGATCCCACTGCTGGGACACGGCCTCCTCTCAATGAGAGGGAATGGGCTATAATCTACCACGCGGGCCCAGTGCGGACTGGTAGATGTCACATGTCTTCGAATTTTTGTTCTAGGACATGCCGGTTTCCTCACGATGTTTTCCTTCACCGTTTTGAGAGCAGTGGTGATGAAATAAATAACACAAAGTAATGTACCTGTCTGGGTTCAAACCCACGACTTACTGTTCGTAAGTCGGGGCCGCCACCACTGGGCCACCGCTGCTCAACCTTGGTACCTTCATGTGGTAAGAAATATCAGCAATTTACTTACTTATGCAGGAAATGTCGGGATGATCTAGGCAAAATTAATGATCTGTGGTCCACATTGGCCCTGGGTTGAAGGATTTGCAAAGCATAGGGAGACGCATTTGCCCAGCAGTGGAATGAAAAAGGCTAACAGTAACGACTTTAACCATTTTTTTTGGATGACTTTAACCATTTTTTTTTTAGGATGTGTCTTCTTTTACTCTGGGCGGAGCAGAGGGGAATGTCAGACTTTTACTGACTAAAACCCATTCATTTTCCTTCCTCGCCCTTTATGTTCCGGGGCCACGGTATATCTCTTTCGTTCAGTCCCGCAACCCCGGCAAGAAAATTAACTATTGCAGTAGACTTATATTTGTCTTCCTAGTAGATTTATTGTGTATATTGAGTGTCTTTACTTTTGGGTGATAAACAATTTTCTTTAATTATTTTTTGTACGATTACCAAGCGATTTTTGAAGCGAAATTTTTTTTAGGCGCGTTGACCACTTTTTGGTTGAACAAAAATCATGGAAGTCGCGCTATCGTCACCGAACCCTTTCATAGGGCGGTAAGTCGGAATCAATCTTAAACATTAAAAGATAAAGTTGAATTTGATTTACTTAATTTTCACTTTCGTTAAGTTTTTTACGAACATCAGAAATGCCTCCTCCATTTCTTCTCTCCCACGGTTCTCTCCAGTTCTATTTGTAGTCCAATCCATTGTAATGGTCGACGAAGGGGCCTTAATAAACAAATGTGAATATAATTGAAGCTACTGATATTATTTGTTTACGAATAACTACGCTGTTTGTATCGTTAGGGTCTTATGATTGTGGATATGGGTCGATGTTTCATAGTTAGTTTGTTTTGATTTAAATCGATTTATTTTTAACATGATCCTAGTGTACAGCTTGGCAAAAAAGAGTTTGACGCGGTGACAGTTGGAATTACAAATTTTCTACCTGGCAATACCACGTTTTCTGTCAAACTCGGCAATGCCATTGGCTTGTCACTGTTCAGGGTTGCCAGAATGTCGCTCACAACGCCCTCATTTTTTCCTTACTCTATTTTGCCAAACTGTAATTGATTTCATGGCTTCATAATAGCAGCTGCACGAGTCGATCTCCAAGGTTAAGCCACGCTGGCCTAGGTTGGTTTATGGATGGGTGACCATCCATTACATACTGAGTTTTCTCCGTGTCTTGGAAATCACGCTAATCTTTGGTAGTCACAAACTTGAAAGTCTGACAACCAGTCGTAACGTAATATGCAGTACTAACTGGGTTGTAGAGGTCAGATAGGCAGTCACTCCATGTAGACTGGAAGCCGGTAACTCATTAATATTAATAACTAGCTGACCCACGCAACTTCGTCTGCGTCACATGTGAGAAAACGAAAGAATAAAAAATCCCCATTTTTGCAAGAGTTTTCGTTCTTGCTCGGCTCCTAACAATTGTAGCGTGATGTTATATAGACTAAAGCCTTCCTCGATAAGTGGACTATCCAACGCAAAAATAATTTTTCAATTCGAGCCCGAAGTTCCGGAGATTAGTGAGTTCAACCAAACAAACAAACAAACTCTTCTGCTTTATAATATTTGTATAGATGACTTTCAACAACAATAATTTGGCCATAAATTACTATTTTGTTATTGACAAACAAAACAAAAACCGTGACGCCGAAATCCCCTCAATATTGTGAAAGGTAATTACTTCACATTATAACCCATCAAACCGTTTCCCATAGTTACCCCATTTCATAGCCCTGGCTATCTATTAGGCCCTCTAATGACAGTTATGCGTGATATTTCAATATAATAAAACATTAGTACGAATTTTCACATGAGAACTTCAAATATTTGTATCAAACTTTTTGTGCCTTTGTTCTCAAATAAAACAGGCTGGTTGATTGGATTTCGTGGTTTGGGCTGAAAAATAAAAAAAGGAATTCAAAAGTGTATGAAAACAATGGAGTAAATATCGTTAGTTTAGCTTTTAGTTAGATTGGACATATCAGAATACTAACAGATACTATGCAACGCAGTTTCAACGCTACGTTAGAATAAATAAAGTTATTTCTAGATTTCTCCCAAATGATTGCCCTGTCTGGTCTAGTGGTCGCAGGCGCTATTGTTGCATTTAGTCCTAGATTCAATTCCTTGGTTTGCCAATGTGTTGTTGGTTGATGGCAAAAGGCTTGACCCCTTTTACATGGAACTTAAACATAACTGGTACAACACGTAGACATTTTTCATTAAAATCAAAGTGAAATATTTATAAATATTGAGAAAACTTTCAATGTTTTGACTGTCATGCGTAACTCTACAGGCAAAAATTTTATTTGTGTACTGTACTCAGTGGTCTGAAAATTTGAAAAACAAGTCTGTCCAAGGGATTTCGTATTAACGGGTTCAAACTGGGTTATGGAAGTCAGATAGGCAGACGCTACAAATAATAGATAGGCATTAAAATATATATGTGTCACCGTAAAATTGTCAAATACTTTATATTGTAATATCTCTAGCGATATTGTAAAGTCTCGAATTATTGTCAAATGAACATACTGCTTACAACAAAACGCATTATTTTTCGTGAAATACATGCGATGGTAGTCAACTTACGCGGTGTGGAGGGAAGGAGGTGTTCCGCTTGCCTAGTGGCACAACTCTCATGAAAAGATAATGCACCATTCCTGAGAAATACCGATTAATATAACATAACCTTAAAACACTTTATATTCCCCCTAAAAAGCGTAGTCTACGGAGCCCGCTTCGCGGGGCCCCTATTTCCGAGTGCAGGGTTTAAAGGAACCTAACTAACCTAACGGGGGGATGCCCCAAGTCCCGATTATGGGGGCAGCTCCGTATGTTCAGTTGACATTAATTGGAGACATTACAATATCGCGAGAAAAAACACGTTATATTTTAATATAACGTGTTTGACAATTTTACGGTGACATATGCATTTTATCAACTATCTGGTGTCCACGACACAAACCTTGCTTAGTGTGGAACTAGATGGCGCTGTGTTAATGTCCAACGATATTTTTTATTGTATTAAGCTGCGTCTGGTGAGACTGGCAGCTGAGACCAACATAGTTGAAAAAGGGTAAGGAGACGATGAATTTGGAACGCTTGCTCTATAGGTGAAATTTTACTTCTTTTGTCAATAAAAAGTGATTTTAACCGTGCAACTAAACATAGGAACTACACACGACGACCCGACGCCGATGCCTTACGTTCTTAGGGTCCTGGGTTCGAATCCCAGTAGGAGCAAATGTTTGTGTGATGAGCACGGACATTAAGTTTCCGAGTCTTGGATCTTTATATGTATAATAAGTATGTATTTACAAACAAAAAGGTATAAATGTAGTATATCAACTATCTAGTGTCCACGACACACGCTTTGCTTAGTTTGGCAATAGGTAGCGCTGTGTGTTAATGTCCAGCGATATTTATTTATTTATCGATCAAACTGTAACAAAATAAGAAGTCATGTTTAATAAAACGGTTCGCCATTATCCGTTCCGTTACAAACATATCTATACCAATTAGCGACCGTGCACTGTCGGCCCAATAGATTGGGCCGTGTGAATGATTATGTTTATTTTCTGTAGTGTATACTTTGGGTCTGGTGTATTGGCCACGTAGTGTACAGTTGGCAATAGTAGGGGAAACATTAGGCCAAATTATTTTTGCACAAAATAAAATAGAATAATTTTAATCATTTGTCTCTGGTCAGGGATAAATTCTCATTCTACAATCATTTATTTTTACTCTCTAATTAATTCTGGTTTAAGTCAAACAAATAGCGACGGCAAAATAAAAGACTGATAGAATCGTATAACCCCACAAGATCTACAATAAGTCCAATGTATTATCGAAGATTTTTATTAATTCCTTATTTTTTTTATTTTTTTTAATACACACTTGCCGTTCCAATTCACTTTAGGCATTGGCAGAATAGTCGACATCGGCTTTGCTTGCCATCAACCAAAAATAGAATAGAACAGAATCCCTGGATGAGACTGGCACAAAGGACTTTGAGCTGGACACAAGCAAATAATGGCCTATTCTAAGCAGTGGGTTTTGAGCTATTGTAGAAGTGAATATGTGTAATGGTTTCTCCCTTTTCTGCCAAAACTTTCAAAACATCTTTTTTTCTTCAACAGAAAAATTGAGTGTCTTCGTCAACAGATCAATTAACATACTACTCAAACTTTAGCCAACTGTGCACATACTCTTACATAAGTAACTTTCACTGAACAAAATATTTAATTACTAATTAAAAAGTATATTTAGAAACATATGAGCCATAGATACTGAGCAAACCAAGAAAATCAACCGAAGTTAATGACGCATCACAAGGTGAAATCATCAAAATAAATAAATACTCACAAAAGCACACTTGACCGACGAAAGTTATTTGTAAACTTCTCGAATGTTTTCCGAGAAGCTAAAAGAACGGTGTAAAAGGCATTTGGTAGTACATTTTAGGACCGCACCCAGACATTTAGTACTTTAGTACTCATCTTAGTGTAAACTGCAGCTTATAGCAGTATAGCTTTGTTGAAAAGGAACGGTACAAAGCAATTGGTAATGTTTATCCTACTCTCTTCCTTAATATTATAAATGCGAAAGTTTTTATATTTGTTACTCTTTTACGTAAAAACTACTAAAAGGATTTGGGTGAAATTTTGCACACCGATAGTTTATAACTTGCAATCTCCTTTTTATTTGATTTTTGATAATATAACATTAAGATTTTGTAACAATATTATATTAATTTAAAAAGAGTGTCCATGGAGTTTCTTGCCCGTTCTTCTCCATAGAGATCTACGCTAGGGAATGGGCAACTACAGTACTTTCTCAAGTTATTATGCCTTGTGACTGTGACGCAGTAGCTTTGATTTTATTTGTAATTTGACATTTAAAAGTGCCGTAATGGTCTAGTTGAAATAAATGCTTTGAGTTTAAGTTTGAGTTTGATAAAACTTGTAGATACCTACTTTTTAAATCCAATTCAAAATTAAACTAAAACACTCTAAAAGATATTGACAAACCAATGTAAGCGTATTTATATACCTACTTATCATATTATTATAGATTACCTTTTTGCTACACTCGTTTAACTTTTTAATCAATCCACTTCTTTGGCATTGCGGCCGTTCGCAGTACACAGACGTGCTCGTTAGCAGTATTTATTTAATGCAATAATAGTGACCTGGTTTTAGTATTTTGCTAAGTGTGTAGTTTTATTAAATAATGGAAACATAAAAATAGTGAACTTGTTGTAAAATGGATAACAGCCCCTGTAATTCAGGTAGTCGAGTGCAAACCAATGCCTCGCCAGCGAAAAGCCAGTCTAACTTCACCATTGATTGCTTATCCACGCCCGACATCCAAGCATGGATGTCATCCGTTCAGCTGAAGTTAAGTGAGGTTTGCTTGATTGCCACAGATGGCAAACTCAACTCGGAACAGAAATTGAAAGTTACCAACCTTTGTCGTAAAATAGAATCTGAGACCACTCAAATGGCAGTGCTGTATCAGGCTCTGAAGCAGAAATCCCGTCAAGCCCTTCACATAATCGATGACCTAAAAGAAAAACGCAGCCTCGCAGAACAAATTTCGGAGCTCAAACAAACAATAAAGGACTCTGGTGCTGTGGGAACCGCTACATTTTCCGACATGGTGAAGAAGGGATCCAGTAATTATGTTCGTCCAATCAATTTAAGTGCCGTGGCAGTTTATCCCAGCGATAAATTGAAGTCGAGTGACGAAACGAAAAACCTCGTGCAAAACATCATTCGCCCTGACGAAATGAAGCTCCAAGTTCGTGGTGTGCGGAAAACCAAAAATGGAGGTGTCATTATCAGCACCGAGACCAAACAGGACGCTGATAAACTTAAGCGCGCAGTCCAGACTTCTACATCAGGACTCACCGCCGACGAGCCCATAAAGCGCAAACCACGGATCACGATTGTGGGAGTGCCGACTTCTTTGGCTGATGCTGACGTTTTCAGGTTCATGTACGAACAGAACATCGCCGATAAGTTTCCAGCGATGTCACTGGATACCTTTTTGACCGAAGTGAAATTGAGTCACAAATCTGGAAAGAAAGATGCATCGACTTGTAACTTTGTTATTGAAGTTCCAGCCAAAATTCGTAGAGCCCTAATATCTCAAGCAAGACTGTTTATAAATTGGACCTCCTGCCCTGTTAGAGACTTCACCTTGGTTACCAGATGCTACAAATGTCAACAATTTGGTCATGCAGCAAAATCATGCAGAGAGGTAAACTCCACGTGCGGTCACTGCGGAGAAGTAGGACACTCATTATCAGAGTGCGCGAAGAAAGCAGACACCCCTAAATGTGCAACGTGCTCGCGTTTTAAAAAGCCCAACAGCCATAGAACGGGAGATGTTGAGTGCCCGGCTAAGAAATTAGCAGAATATAGGTACATCAACTCCATCGACTACGAGGGCGCGTAGAGCGTCATACTATTGTTTAGACTTACGCATATTTTTGAATCACCAATGCAATAAGAGACCACTGCGCTGACATACCTATTAATATCGAGTTTATTTATTGTAAGCACATTAATTGCTAGGTGCAATTACTGAATAAAAACAAGAGCGCCGATATGTTTTGCAACCTTTAATAAATTCTGCTGACGCAAATATTTTCGTGTAACATTTATGTGTTTAGTTCTAAGTTATTAGAGTTTAAGTTAATTGAAATTTTTTTACGCTATGTTATTTTAGTATTTAACAAAAAAACTTTAGTCCTATTACATAGCATATTGTTAGAGCTCCTGCAGCCTGTGATACAGGATTATCCTAGTACAGGCATCATACATTATTATACCTACAGTATTAGTTTTAGATTCCTATTGTATTTTACCTTCTAAGATTCTGAATAAAGATATTATTATTATTATTATTATTATTATTATTATTATTACAAAAAAAATTAGCGCACTGTTTTTTATTTTTATTACCAAAAGTTATTTTTAGAATCGCTTTTGTATACAATAGACCACTTTAATTGATACACATGAAGTTATTTTGCGTTTTTCTTCGATGCCTTGTTTTTTTTTCAGATGCCAATTCAGACAGTCGTGACTACATTGATTGATCCATTATTGATAAGAAATGCTCTTATTTCGAATGTAATTGATCGACACTGAGATACGCTCAACGCGTTAACTTTGTTTTTTGTTTTTAATGCTTTTTGTTTCGATATGCAATATCGGGCTAGTATTGTTTGACGGGTTTGTCCTATTTAATGGACTCCCGAATCCCAATTGTTTTTTAGTCGATATTTTTATGATCGCTGCGGACATCCTCTACGCAGAGGCATCTATTGTGAAGTTGGTGTTAGCTCTGTTGATTTGATTGTTTTATATTTTGCTGGTTTACTTTTTTGTTTATACGATTTTTAACCGACTTCTAAAAAAGGAGGAGGTTCTCAATTCGGATGTTTCTATTTTTTTTTTTTTTTTTATGTTTGTTCGGGCATATCTCCGTCGCTTGCCAACCGATTTGGAAAATTCTTTTTTTGTTGGAAAGGGTATTCTTCCCAAATGGTCCCATAATCGCCAAGTCTGGATCTGATGATGGAATCTTGGCGAAATGGAGGGAACTCTTCAAATTTTATACCAAAACGTGTTGCGATTTTGGTATTTTCTACAACATGTGAAGCATTTGCGTTTGATAAGAACTATTCTACCATCAGATCTGATGATGAAGCCAAGAGTCATGGAACTCCATAATGAGACAATGTATCCTAGTCGTGTTTGGGCTTGTTTTAATTGTAACGGTATGCACTTTCCATGTATCAAGCACATGTGAACCACTAAAAAGTGAAAAATAAAACCTTTTTTTGCAAAAAATAAAACCGACTTCAAAAAAAAACAAAAAAGTGAAAAATAACTTTAGCTTCTGAAGTCGGTGACAAAAAAACTAAAGCAATCAAACATAGGTCACCGACTTCAGAAGCTAAAGTTATTTTTCACTTTTTTGTTTTTTTTTGAAGTCGGTTTTATTTTTTGCAAAAAAAGTTTTTTACTTATCTTTGTTTTGCTATCTAATGAATACTCACTTTTTTTCTATCCTTCTTTCTCCATCTTTACCATGGATACATGTCATCTCTGAAGAATGAAAACTACCTGTTCTCAATTCTGAATAGTGCAAACCTCAGGGTGACTCTAAAGTTGGTATTTGCAGAATTACTTACAGCTTAAAAATTTAAACATATACTTATAAAAACAATTATACAGCTTACTAACTGACCCACGCAACTTCGTCAGCGTCACATAAGAAAAAAGTCCCCGTTTTTGCAACATTTTTCATTCCTGCTCCGCCTCTTATGGTCGTAGCGTGATGTTATATAGCCTAAAGCCTTCCTCGATAAATGGACTATCCAACACAAAAAGAATTTTTTGATTTGAAGCAGTAGTTCTTGAGATTAGCGCGTTCAACCAAACAAACAAACAAACTCTTCTGGTTTATAATATTAAAAAATAAATATATAGTATAGATTCTTTAAAATGTGTGGTCACCCATCCACAAACCAACCCAGGCAAGCGTAGCTTAACCTACAGATTGACCTGAGGGGCTGTTATTATTTATCTACAAGCTCCCTTCAAGTTCCATTTTATAATGTATCGATAATATTTTAACCACTACTATCAATATAACAAAACATCGATGGAAACCATTTTTTCCCCACTGCAGTCCCAAATGAAACGCTTACCGAAACCATTAACTATTTATCACCGATACATCTATGTTTAGTGATGAGTCAACACTTTTGTCAATGATTGCATCTGCCTTAAACGTTTGGCTGGCGCAGTGATACGGTTTAAATAAAGGCTATTTGAATTTCGACACCTTTTCTTAATTCCTTGCAATGATTTGCTTTTATGGTTCTTGTAGTAGCTGCTTAAGGCCTGGACTCCGCCAAAGAGACGTGCGAAGATGCATCTCCTCTCCGTTTCGCACATCTCCGAAAACCCCCGACACAATGTACTTACATACATAAAGTTAAATAGAAAATAATTCGTTGATTCGCCATTTCGTGGTGGCGGCCATCTTGGATTTTTTTATTTATTTTAGTGTATAGTATTTTACTAGTGAAGCCCTTTCATTTGATATTCATATTGAGGGAGTTTTATTGTACAAGTCAACCATGCGGGGGATGGGTGAGCGCAGTAAATATAATAATGTATAATTATAATATATTTAAGCACCTACTCACCACCACCATTGACACAAAATATAAAGTTGCTTCACATCCGTAACCTCACTAATCCAGGTCCAGTTGAAAACCAGCGTCGGGCACTAGTTGTATCTTGCTGAACTGGGCCTATCTGGCGCAGCCGTGAGGCACACAGCGTCACATTATACTTACTTTTTTGTTTGTTTTTTTGTTTAGATTTAAGTTTTTTTTTTACAAGTATGGTTTTTATAATATTTAAGATTTTTTTTTCTTATTATTATTATTTTTTTATGTACGCTTGTGGCCTGTGCCAAATAAATGTTTTTTCTTTCTTTTCTTTTTTTCTATTGCATTTATGTATCTAATAACGCTGCCCGACCAGAGAATCGGTTCTCAGGGGCTATTACATAACTTTCTGATACCAGTGACTAACGAGCTTCGGTTGTACACCGAACTTTGATAGCAACCGAGAATGTTGGTATTAAGTATCACAATGAGTGGATATCACTTGACGGTGACTAACACACAGAACATAATATACCCTAAAGGGGACTAACAGCCACGAAGCGCACCAATGACGTCATATTTGATCGCGACTGGTCACACATAATACGAAACTATCCTACTGACAGTTAATTGATATACACTGAGCCCAGTTACTAACATTTCGAATTGTCAACAGAGTTACGTAATAGGCCTACAGAACCTGCTGAGGTTCCGGAGGGGCAAATGATGCCGTCTGACAGGAGAGAATGGAAGAGGAAAACATATTGTGCCCCCAAGTAGAAAGGGACAAGGGCAAAAAGATGATGATTTTGATGAAAACTTTTTACCACCACTAAGCCAGAAGAAGAATAATCGTACAAAAGTTTAAGAACAAAATCAATAACGATACAAGCATCTATACCTAAGCTTACAACGTAAAGTGTTAACACTCTAAACAGCTGTTACACTCAATATTTCCCGAGTCTAGGTTTGTCGATATTTCATAACATAACTGTCACAATCCCGCGTTAGAAAAAGATAGGGGTGTTACTGTCGACGGCACAGTTTGTCGATACAGTAGGGTTATAAGAGACGTTTAAGAGTATTTTATTTGTAGTAGTTTCGATCTTTAAGTGAGGAAGGTATATAGTGTTTGTTTTCCACTGATCTGTGATGCTCATGGTAAGGTACTTGATTTAACTTTAGATGTACTGTGAAATTAGTTAAATGGGCAAACAAGAATTTGCCACCTAGAACGATCCACATATTGACAGCGAGTAAGACCTAGAACTAGATGGAAATAATACAGCCAAGAAAAGCATGGTATAAAGATCCTCTCGTTTGTTCAGAGGGAGAGCTCAGATTCAGAGTTTGGTGGAACCAGACTATGAATTAATTACAAATGTTTCCATTTCAGACAAAGATTGTTGTTGCTGTTAGAAGATTATCGGAACGTGTAAATAGAACACAATATCACCGGCAGAATAAGGAAGAGACTTAATTGGGAGAACTGTCATAAGAACTATCATATATATCAACTTCATCCTTGAGTTATAAATCGAGCTACACGATAACAGACAAATGCTTGCGCTGACTGGACAGGTCCACTGAAGTCTGTGTGGATCTTTCTTCAAAAGACCATCTCAGACATTGATCTGCATAGTTCACATGTGAACTGAGTAATTTTTAGACTTTAAAAGAGACTATACTATTTTATTTGAGTTTGTTTCGGCTGTTTCTTCTCAGAGTGGACAAAAGAGTTGAAAAAAAATATCTGCGGAATAAACATCATTTATCATCCTTTAGAAGGTAAGATTTTAAAAATTAAATTGTAGGGTAAAAAGTGGCGGGTTTCGCGTGGCTCAGTTTTGGGCTAAACACGTAAACTTTTTGCCATCGTTTCGCTAAGCAGATATAAGAATTGTTTAAATATTTGGTCTGTCATTAAAAAATAGATTCAAAAACGTATTTTTTTACCCGCACGATAGAACTTATACTTGGCATAAAAGCACGGTCGAATCGGCCCCTAACAATCCAATTTGTCCTACAAGTGTCACAAATTCACAATCGTCCATCCACAAAAAAAAATCTAACCCACATACCGCAGCCCTAAAGGCAACTAAAAACAAACAATGTTTTCAGCTGGAAACAAAGTAGAAATTCAATTTGCTGTGTCCCGACAAAAACTGTTGGACAAAACGTAGGTAGCGCCCATATTTGGGGCGTACCCGCAAACAAAGCAACAATAAAATATGTAGCATATACACACATAGAAGGAAATTTATCGGAAACCGCGGTACGGGCAACGTTCGTGTGCATGTCGGAACATGCATTCGATTGGGGCCTTAACATTTGTTGCAGTCACCTTAATGGGTTTTGAGTGAGAATTGATCACTCTGTAGAATTGAATTTGTTTCCTTAATGGGTGTGAGTTAAAACTTTAAACATTTAGATTCCTCCATCAAAAGGTGTCCATTAATAGGTTCAGTTGAAACTGTATAAGGCCATCCCGCGATCATGGCGCTTGCAACATCATCAAAATATTGCGAGCTCACAACCCGATAGCAACAACCCATTCATACTGAAAATCGCATGTATCTGTCACTCACTCTTTTTTGTATGGACGCACTTTTTTGCGCGTACGGGAAGGGATATATATTATAAGATTTAAATCTTTAGTATTATCGTTCCCCTGTAAATATAAAGTACACTTTGATACAATGCAGAAAGCAAGAATAGGCTAGATTCTGGACAAACGGCACTGATCGTTGTGACTATGCTTAGGTGATGCTCAAATATGTCAGGACTTATCAATTGTAAAGCAAACTTCCTTCAAATGTTTTTGTGTTAAATTTTATTTTGTTGAGCTATGCCATTGGTCAGTGCTGGCTGTTATGTGTTTGCTATGAATAAAAAACTACATTCGTAACTGGAACCACACAAAACTCCTCTAAAATTATAGGAATACAGCTGTATTGTCACGGTTACCAAATGTTGACAAAACAACCGTCTAATTATCTCAAATTTCCAGCCACAAATAAAATCATTTCACCGAAACCAATGGTAACGCCTCCACTATAACAGAACCAATCAAAATTCCACCCCAACACCTTTATTTAAAGTCCAATTTCTATTCACTGTCCAATCGTTTGAATTTCACACATCAAAAATTCTAGAAATACGAGCGAGCCCACGCAACGGTGAAAATAATTAATTTCTACCAAATCCATTACCGCTGAGTGCTTCTCCATAAAACTGTTGGCTTAAACAATAACACAGTGCTCTTTAATAATCATAGTGCTACAGGCTTTGTACCGGTTTGTTTGTTTCAATGCAGTTATTTTAACAACAGTTTTTTAATTATTCTCATTCATTTATTTTGTGTACAGACGCTAGCGACACTACCGGAAACTGTAAAAGGACATTGTCAAAAATGGCCTATGAATCAACACGCATGAAACATTTACTATAATTCATTATTCTTTTAATAATATACATTACAAATATTTCAATAGAACGGACACTTTTTAATTTCGAAAACATTTTAAAAAGTACCTATAAACTTCCGTCATGATCCTCGGACATGTGATGTTATTAACTTATTATTTTTTGGTTCAATTTAGGGTTTTTAATAGGAAAAGGTATTATAGCTCATACAGCCTAGTCTTTGTACAGCACTCTTAATAAGAGTTTGACACAGACAAGCGTCAGTATTCTCAACACTTGATATACGATAATGGTTTTTAGTTACAAATAGTCCGCTAGGATTTCGCGGAATAATACGGGTTATCAAAAAACTCGATTGAAAGCGCTGTTTGAAACAAGCAATAAGAAATAAAAAGCATTTATTAGCCCGTGCAGGACAAAACACATAAAAAATAACATTATTTACAACTATTGTAACAAAACATAGATAAAAAAATTAAAATAAACGAAAGGACGTTTCGTTTATTTTAATTTTTTTACGAGGCCAAAAGACCCCTATACCAGTTGTAAATTGACAGATGGCAACAGAACCGAATGTTTTTATTGACGTAAATATAACCTCGAAACCCGAAAGTGTTTTGATTTTTTCTGAATTCTCAAAAGTGTCCGTTGTTTTAATTTAGGTTCAATCGAATATATACATTATCTAAAACCCAAAAAGTAAATACACCTCCCTGTTGGATCTTAGGCGAACCATGTATGGACGACGAGCAATGTCCTTTTCAGAATTAACCTCGAACCTTCTTTTTAAAGCTTCTGTAGGTTGACTAGATTCCAAGAAGGCTTGTTACTCACTCACTGTATCTATTCAGTTCTCAATGTATCCACAATAATTACCATTTACCTTTACTGTTAGGTACTGCTAGCCTGTGTCTGACTGCTGGACAAAGACCAATCCCTATGACTTCCAAGTTTTTCGATTCAGGGCCAATGTGTGACCTATCTGACCTAAAAAAAAAAAAGATTCAAGACTAATTTGGCCCACTGGTCGTTGGTTTTGTCCAGCTCGTCCCAACATCTCCTGCGAGGTATGTCGCATCGATTTTTGGTTGTGTCAGGGCTCCAAATTGTGGTTATCTTGGCACACAGCTCGTCGGGCATACGGGAGACATGGCTAGCCTAGTCCCACTTTTTTAATTTCTAAATTATTATTAAATATAGAAGCTTTCGCGTCTGTTCAAGATCCCGCGTAGATAGATCTTCTTCAGAGCGGTCTCTTTACCAATTTAAAAAAACAACATAAGTGTTATACGTACATACTACTAATAAATTTTCATAATTTGTCAGGACGTAGAGCCAAGCGAAGCAGAGGTGACGAATTCCTTAATATAAACTTTTTTTACAAAAACAAACTGACTTCCAAAAAAACTCTAAAATTTTTAATATGCCTTTCGTTTTGGATTGTGTTTTTTCTGTCAGTAATCACGGAGGAATCAATGCACATGCTTGTAAAAAAATACGCGGCTGGAATACATAAAATGGGGATGCTATGTATTCCACCAGCGTATTTTTTAGAAATCGGCTAGAAATATATTGAATTATTAAAAAAAAAAGTCTCATAAGTGAAACTGTCGTGATGAGCATGAATCATCATCTCAAATAAATCTACCTGATCTGGATGCCATAAAACTCCCTGACAAAAAATTATACCTACGTTGCTCACATTTGTCAAACCATCTATTTAAAAGTACATGCGCATTTAAAGATCTAGCTACTGATAGCTAAGGCTACAAATTTACAAGAAATAGCTACAGTATCTGTTCACCACATCATATTGCGATCTCCCCATCAATCCAAACCCTGGCAGGTGGCAGCAATATCCTCTGCGCGCCAATCAATCTAGCACTGCATGCAGACACGAGAAAGATAGATACAGAAGCTCTACTACATTTAGTCTTCTTGACAGTTTTCAGTCACGGCGGCCAATTTTGTCGGAGATTAACCATCATCGGCGCGTGAGATATTATAGTGCACAAGTGTGTGTGCAGGCTCACTCTCTGTTTCTTTTCTCATAGAATTACAATCTGACACGATCAGGTGCAGGACCAACGGTCTAACGTGCTCTTCGAGGTACGGGGCATTGTACCGCCAACTCTAGACTCCGGGCTATTGAGAAATGTGTAACGGAAGAACCCAATAGCACTTTTTGCCCAACAATTGAAAATAAGACCCCGAGCTCAGCAGTCGCGCTTAATACCACAAGACCAACGGGGCAGTCAGGACGCAAAAGGCACAAATGCCAATGCAGACGCGTAAGCGTATCACAATTAATATCACAAGCTAACGCAGTTCACTGCAAGTCATCTGCTTCTCCGAAGCTGTGCCACAAAACCCTGTAATTTGCTTTCTGCATTAATACTGACTTTTTAAGGTCGTCGGTCTGGGGGTCGGTTCCCAGTCTACCCGGATACAGCTGAATATCAGAATTATATGAAACGACTGCTTCTCTGAACTCTGACCTCTACAACCCAGTTAGTACTGGGCTATACGACACCCCTTGGTAAGACTGGTATTCAGACTTTTGGGCCACTGACTACCTTTGACGACTGTCAAAGATCTGCAAATGACAGCCGGGATCACCGGCTTGACGTCTACCTATCTGGGGTTGTCCCCGTCGTCAATCAAAAGAAAAAGATGTTAGCGTATGACAATCCTGATTTTTAGGGTTCCTTAATCCTGACAAGGAACCCGAACCCTAATAGTTTTGTCATACCCATCTGTCCGTCCGAGGTTTTGCTCAGAGACTGTTCGTACTACAAAAAACTGTTATGTGGAATATTTCTTTTATCTACGTCTATAGTTCGTCTCTAGTTTAGCAGTAATAGTCATTAAACTTGGGAGTTGGATAATTTTGTACCAAAAACAAAATCATTAGAACAAAACGTTATTAAGTGTGATAACGGAACCCTGCGCGTGGCCCGACATGCACTTGGCCGGTTTTTTTTATTCGTGTACGGTACGTATACTATGCCTGAAGCGTATTTAAAGTACGTGCGTAAGTTTTGGCTCGTTCTTCGGGGCAGACCTTTTGTACCTATCTATTTTGTGGTGTAACCTGTATTTGATGGTCTCTTTTTTGAAACAAGTTCCATTGCGAAGTTTTGATGAAACACGCTATTCGGCGGTTTTGGGGTTCAGATGCGCACTTGCGTTTGTTCCATTAGGTGGATTTGGAGGTTGGCAGCTTTCGGGGACTCTCTGGAATTTACTCTGATTGAATTCTCTGTTTCTCTATAACTCTTCTGCGAACTCGTACTATTCTGGTGTTGATCCTCATCTGGCAGAACGGAATCGCACTTTTACTTGCTCCTATCCTTTTCTGTCGCTCAGAATCGTCATTTGCTGGAGCGAGATCAAGAGCGTGCTTCGTCGATGCTGCCTCGTGCATTCTCGCTCTGATGAGGTTGAAATTTTTGGCTCCAACTTTATATAATCAATAAATTATATTTTTATTTTTACGTTATTGTTACTACTTGTTCATGTATGGAGAAGATCAGAGTAAGTTAAGGCCTTTTTTATTTATTTATTGTCCTATAGTCATATTATTCTAAAGAGATCGTGCCCATTTCAAGTGTTGAATCTATCATAGTAATTTTATTTATTTAGTTCTTTGAACCATTTACTTAACAGTGGGTGCTCCGACGTCGAACATCAATTCCAAGATAGTTTATTTTGGGCTAAATACTATGTAGTAGTAGTGTTGTTTTAAATAACAGTCGAATATTCTAATTTTCCTTTCATACCCCTATGTAAACGCCCAATTTTCTTAAGGACAAAATTACCAAAACACTATACCAACAGTACATTGGTACATATCTGAAGTAAGCTTATAAATTTATCCGCACAAAGGTTGTAGGAATCCTTGCGTACTTCCTCGTGGCTCGTGGCTCGGGGCTCAAAGAGCTAGATCGCGATAACGCGGGCAGACGGGGTCCCGAACGTGGCTTATGCTAGAGTGAACAATTTATGCGTTTTAATTTAAGTTTTGAATTGAATAACGGGTTGGATGTGGTTTCATGGAGTCTAGCGATTGGGGTTTTTTGGGGTGAATTCGATATTGAAGGGAAGCAAAGGTAGGTTTATTAAGCTGTGGTCGTTGGCATCAAATAATAAAGCTAAGAGTTTTTTTGAGTATTTAACTTGTGTTATAGAGTAACAAGCCTACCGCGCGACCGGTAGCGGACTGGTAGCGGCGGTAGCGTACCTACCTAGAAGTATTGTAGTTTGAAGTACTACCGAGTACACCGACGCGGACAGTTAACCACTGTTCAACCCTGTAACTAAGGGCATAGGGGTAAAACCTGACATACTGTCGGTGAACTCGTAAACTACAATTCAAAAAGTTATACACATGTTTTCTCAAAATGACGTTACTCACTCTAGATGATTATTATCAAGTAAAAGATATGACGTGCTTTCTAGTAATCAATCAATGACACTTATGATATTTTCATTATTGACATACATTTTGTAAGTAGTGTTTCATTTTAATCTGTCAGGCTACTTGAGTCGTCTAATTGCAATTGTATAACGGGCTGGTGTAAGCAACTCCACGTAAAAGCGCGTATTTTGCATATCTATAATCCACCACGCTGGCCCAGTGTGGGTTGGTAGATGTCACATGTCTTCGAATTTTTGGTTCTAGGACATGCCGATTTCCACACGATGTTTTCCTTCAACGTTTTTGAGAGTAGTATCTAAATATATATAATTCAAAGGTGACTGACTGACTGACTGACTGACATAGTGATCTATCAACGCACAGCCCGAACCACTGGACGGATCGGGCTGAAATTTGGCATGCAGGTAGATGTTATGACGTAGGCATCCGCTAAGAAAGGATTTTGATCAATTCTACCCCCAAGGGGATAAAATAGGGGATGGAAGCTTATATGAAAGTCCTTCAGTTTTAAACTTAGGATCTTCTAATTTTGTGTTTAGGCTGACGATTTAAAATTAATTTATGCGTGTTTCAGCGTGTTTTGATAACTCCACCCCGAAGGCTTATAAAGGGGATGAAATTGTATGTGAAAAATCCTTAATTTTCGACGTAAAAAGTACAAAATTTGTTATCTGGGCTTATGACTGGAAGCTGACGCAACGGCTTTATTAGAATTTCAACCCTTGAGGGGTGAAAAAAGAGCAACATTTTGTGTTTAATTAAAGTTTTTATTTTTTGAGTCACCAAACAGTATCAAAGTTAGTAAGTCGTTAGTTTTTTTATTTCAACCCACAAAGGGGTAAAAGGGGGGATGAAGTTTTGCATTGTAGTTGTTCATTCGTTCACGAATAACAGCAGCAGGTGAGACCTTTTGCAGCAGTGCAAGTTAATAGTATAGGCCGTACACAAGTTAATAGCACACGTGACTTCCCGGCTGGCAGTACTTAGGTACCGTTTTGTAGGGACCTAGGTAAGCCGAAGATTATGGACTTACGGCAGCAGCAGAAAAAGAAAGTATGACAGTTCGCGTAAAAATATTGAAGGGTCATGTGTGAGACTGCATCGTTGTTCGAGTTGTCGCAAGCGCTACTGAGCATGAGGTCCTGGATTCGATTTGCGGGACGGGCAAAGTGTTATTGTATTACTTATGCCCGGTTGATGGGATTTAGCTAAATGTGCGAAATGTGGGTGTAGGATTAGATACACCTCTACCTAACAGTGGCGCAGGGTGAAAATAGTGTCAGGGGAAGCCGTAGAAAAAAAAGGAAAACTGTTCTTTTTGCTTCTGTTAACTATTTTCCCCGTGTTAATTTTTACCTCATTTTCACTACCAGCGACACAAAAAACCACGGAAACGACACCCGTGATTAAAAATTCAAAAACTTTCGTCGCCGCCATTTTTGATTAAGTAAGATCAGCAATGCAGAAGATAATAAAAAACAGAAATCTACAAAATAAAAAAATCAAGTTGGTATCAAATACGATATCGCCAATTACTCATTCTATCTCGTTCTACTATACATAATTTATTTATTTAAACAACACATACAACTATTATTACAGGTTTAAGTACCTAATACAATAAAGCAGTTATATTCAAAGTGAAATTATTTATGTTTTGAATAAATTAATTAATTTGACAAACTAAAGTAATTGCGCAAAATGCGGCCCGTGTGAATTTGCTGTGCACAATTGAAGCAATCAATCTGTTGTGACACCATATTGAGTTGGTGCGAGCGGGCGGCACCCACAGGAGGAGCGGCGGCTGTCATACTTTCTTTTTCTGCTGCTGCCGTAAGTCCATAATCTTCGGCTTACCTAGGTCCCTACAAAACGGTACCTAAGTACTGCCAGCCGGGAAGTCACGTGTGCTATTAACTTGTGTACGGCCTATACTATTAACTTGCACTGCTGCAAAAGGTCTCACCTGCTGCTGTTATTCGTGAACGAATGAACAACTACAATGCAAAACTTCATCCCCCCTTTTACCCCTTTGTGGGTTGAAATAAAAAAACTAACGACTTACTAACTTTGATACTGTTTGGTGACTCAAAAAATAAAAACTTTAATTAAACACAAAATGTTGCTCTTTTTTCACCCCTCAAGGGTTGAAATTCTAATAAAGCCGTTGCGTCAGCTTCCAGTCATAAGCCCAGATAACAAATTTTGTACTTTTTACGTCGAAAATTAAGGATTTTTCACATACAATTTCATCCCCTTTATAAGCCTTCGGGGTGGAGTTATCAAAACACGCTGAAACACGCATAAATTAATTTTAAATCGTCAGCCTAAACACAAAATTAGAAGATCCTAAGTTTAAAACTGAAGGACTTTCATATAAGCTTCCATCCCCTATTTTATCCCCTTGGGGGTAGAATTGATCAAAATCCTTTCTTAGCGGATGCCTACGTCATAACATCTACCTGCATGCCAAATTTCAGCCCGATCCGTCCAGTGGTTCGGGCTGTGCGTTGATAGATCACTATGTCAGTCAGTCAGTCAGTCAGTCACCTTTGAATTATATATATTTAGATTCTTGGCCACATCCCGCATAAACCGATCCAAACTAGCTGACCGCGCTCTCATATACCCTAATGGCCAGCGGCTAAATCTTCACATGGTGTTTTACAGTCTCAGTCAATAGGAGCCCCTTCTAGCTTTAATCGTAAAAGTAGTGCTGCATTCGAGCAGCGAGAGAGAATGGATAATGGCTGGTTTTGGGCTAGATGTCATTAGATTTATTACTTGTAAAATAAGGGGTGGTCTATTGTGTGTCATTGTGTTTAATAGCTGATTTTTGTTGATAGTTTTTTTTAAAGTAAATTAAGACATTTCATTTTTATTAGTGGAGGATTCACAAAACAATACAAAAATTTGTAGGGCCTACAAGGTAGTTGTATCGAGTCTAGCTGTTTGTGCATGTGAGTTTAGTTTTTTGGTAAAACACCTACGATACTGGAGAAATTTATAGGGCGGACCAAAAATGTTATTCAAAAATTAAATTTATAAACTTTTATAAAATTTTGTCTGGGTTTTTCCGGGCTCACCATTGCTTTGCGGATTCAATTCATCTGCCTAGCCTTTTTCAAACTATGTTGGGGTCGGCTTCCAGTCTAACCAGATGCAGCTGAATGACCAGTACTTTACATGGAGTGACTGCCTATCTTATCTCCACAACCCAGTTAATACTGAGGAAAACGATACCCCTTGGTAAGACTGGTTGTCAGACTATTTGGGCCACTGACTACCTGTAACGACTGCCAAAGATGGACAAATGACAGCCGGGACCAACAGCTTAACGTGTTTTCCGAAGCACAGAGGAAACTCGGTATGTAAGGGTGGTCACCCATCGACAGACCGACCGAGGCACGCACGGTTTAACCTAAAGATCGGCCCGAGTGGCTGTTATTTTTTAGCCAAGAGCTCCTCTGCTTTGTGGATTCGAAATTTTATTATTTAGCCAAATGCAGAATTCTTATATTTCTTAGTTAGCAAATTTTGAATCCACAAAGCTGAGGAGCTGTTGGCTAAAAAATATAAGAATTCTGCATTAGGTTAAATAATAACTTACTTCATCAGTATTAACAGCCAATTAGTATCATTATCATCAACATCATCATCATCATCATTTCAGTCGATAGCCGTCCACTGTTGGACATAGGCCTCCCCCAAGTGTCGCCATATTGGCCGGTCCCTTGCGAGTCGCATCCAACGGATTCCCGCAACCTTCATCAGGTCATCGGTCCACCTAGTGGGAGGTCTTCCAACGCATCGTCTTCCGGTTCGCGGTCGCCACTCTAGAACATTTCGGCCCCATCGGCCATCCGTTCTGCGAGCAATGGGACCTGCCTACTGCCACTTAAGTTTGGTAATTCTTCGGGCTACGTCGGTGACCTTGGTTCTCTTGAAGAACAATGTTATTATGGAGACACTTATGAAATTTGTTCAGACAATACAGGATGAAATAATACAATCAGAAAGAAAAAAAAAAAAAAAAAAAACTTTAATAAATAAATATACTACAGCAAAATCAATCTTACAAAAATTTCGCCACCATAGCCATGACAAGAAGTGTCAAAGAAGCATTTACTCCGTATGCACTACTGGCGGTAGGTACCAAGTAACCAAATCGCCTAGCCTGGAATATAAGTTCCAGGATAGAGTCCATGACTTCCAGGTTGTTGGGTAGGATCTGGTTAGCCGGGAGATGGAACCCATAAGTTCCATTGTCACGCAGTTCATAGCAGTAGACTAGTGGAACTTTGAGGCGTTCCTTTACCCAGTCGATACTGCCACCAGTTGCTAAGTCTGAAAATGGAAAAATTTAATAATTATACAGGGTGTAAACAACCTCATCTCGAAGCCGTCAACCATTCTGTACATCAAACCGAGTAACTTTACGTAAAAATTATTGCTGGGAACCGACTTTTATTTAGGGTGAAAAATCACGTTTTGTGGTAGAACTCAATGTAACGCCCTCAAAACATTGTGCTGATGAGTGGATTAAATAGTACAGTAATGACCTTAAAGCGACGCCACTACAGCTATACCCAACAATGTTGTAAATGGTGTTCTGACAGGTCCGCTTTGCCAAAGTTGTATAGGCTAGCCACTTGAGAGCACATGAAAGTGCGGTACACCAAAACACTCGACAACTACCCATAGATAGCCGTCGAATTGAATCGCTATGGCCGAAATAGGTTTAGATGGCTTCAAGAACAATACTAATTTATAATCCATCATTTTCTTGAAATTTCACGATACTCTGATATTTACTTTAATCTTGACCTAAATATTGACCTTCATTCGTGACACAAAACCCTTACATAAAATATTGAATTACTCACAGATGGTTTCAGCTATATTGCCAATTCTATATTGCGTTCCGTATCTGACCGACAAAGCACCCATAGCGCGGATACCGATGTTCATCTGAAAATTAAGTTAATCAATTAATTTATAACTCTTTATTTTAAAACTGAAATACTAGATTTAAAAAAAAAACAAATTGTGAATAGAAGGTCGACGTAACATCCTGGTTACCAGGGAAATCGATGTCATTGTTGGAAACAGTAAACAATATATTTTTATAATGAAAATTAATTTGCAACATCAAAAATACCATTAGTAATACCAGTAATTGTCAGTAATCAAGTGCAATCATTGTGACAGTGATGATAACTCGATAGGAGCGCTTTAACTCAACGAATGGTAGGAAACACCTTATTTGAAACCACCAACCAAATAGTTTCTAGCTTTTTCCTTTAGCAAAAACTGTTTATAATAAAAATAAAAACTTTTAGGTATTGACTACAAAACTCACAGCATCTTCATAGTTAGCCAGCGGTTCCGTAGTATTGCCAAAAGGCAACAGTAGCATTTCACTGTATGAATGGAAGGACAGGTACATATCGATCTTGTCTCCAATAGACTCTATGAATGTTGATAGGGTCCTAGATTCTGGCTCCGAGAATGGTCCTAAGCCTGCGTAGTCATCTCGTGCTGGATCGACGCTTGCACCTTCAGCTGTTAATA
Organism: Xestia c-nigrum; assembly: GCA_916618015.1. Taxonomy (NCBI): domain Eukaryota; kingdom Metazoa; phylum Arthropoda; class Insecta; order Lepidoptera; family Noctuidae; genus Xestia; species Xestia c-nigrum. The sequence continues at coordinate 21,262,218 of OU745251.1, forward strand.
GAAAATGTTATTACAATTTCATTAATCTGTATTTCCTCATTATCTTCATCATAACTAAATATACACTGAACTGTTCGAAAGAGATACCATGGCCCCGGAACATAAAGGGCGAGGAAGGAACATGGATAGGTATTAGTCAGTAAAAGTCTGGATATACAGGGTGTTTGGCAGAACGTTGAACATACGAAAATGGTGGATAGGTGGGGTCATCTGCTACTTACTCAGCCCTAATTTATTTGGCCCTGGCCCACCGGGTATTTAAAAAGATTTTTTTTCTTTTTTGTTGTTTCACCACGTTCTTAACTTTAAAGTGTATTTTTGATTAAAAATGGGTAAAACAGGCAATATTTTGTTTTTTTTTTAAATCTTTTACACTTTAATTACACTTTATAGTTAAGAAAGTGGTGAAACAACAAAAATGAAAAAAAATCTTTTTAAATACCCGGTGGGCCAGGGCCAAATAAATTAGGGCTGAGTAAGTAGCAGATGACCCCACCTATCCACCATTTTCGTATGTTCAACGTTCTGCCAAACACCCTGTATTATGTATAGATATTCTCTTCGTAAATATGTGACATCTATCAATCCGGACTGGGCCCATGTGGTTTATTATAGCCCATTCCCTCTCATGGAGAGGAGACCTGTGCCCCAGCAGTGGGAACATTAATAGGCTGATGATGTTGATGATGAAAAAAAAAAACTATAATATAAAATTACCAAGCCAGTTATTATTCCAATTTCTGTTCAAGTCCACGCCATATTGTGTAGCGTTAACAGGACGCCTGTTTTTGCGCCACATTCTGTTCTGGGAAACAAAGGAAAGATCATTAGCAATGCAACTCTGTTGAAACAAATTGAAAGTTGCTGAATTCGGAAGATATAGATAAGTGCTAGAGAGCAGCGGTGGCCCGGTGGTGGCGGCCCCGACTTACGAACAGTAAGTCGTGGGTTCGAACCCAGACAGGCGCATTACTTTGTGTAATTTATTTCATCACCGCTGCTCTCAAAACGGTGAAGGAAAACATCGTGAGGAAACCGGCATGTCCTAGAACCAAAATTTCGAAGACATGTGACATCTACCAATCCGCACTGGGCCCGCTTGGTAGATTATAGCCCATTCCCTTTCACTGAGAGGAGACCGTGTCCCAGCAGTGGGAACATTATAGGCTGATAATGATGAATGATGATGAAGTGCTTCTCTCACAACATCACTCATCTGCGTGGTTGGGTGGAGGTGGCGAATAAATGAACTGGCAATGCGCCGTACGGAGAGGTGATGAGCGTCGTCGCTCGCTCGGTCGAGTAGTGCACGTGTGTGTATACGTAGAACGGTCGCTACCGGCACCGATCTGCCTGGGCTAATCGGAACTGGTCCGCGCACAGGCAGTCTCTATATACTTTATGCCAAACCTGCTTTCGCCGTCGGAACTTGTCGGCGACGATCAGCGCTTATTGGCGCCGGTAGCCAGCGTTCTACGTTCTTAGGCGTCAACGGATCTCATATAAGCCAAGGCGACACGACGTGAGATCCACATCACCGCCCGATCGTTCATACGAGCGGTGTTGTGTGAGAAACGCCATTCAAAATGAGATGGAAACTACAAACTGCAAACTGTGCTAGCAGTATTTTCCCGACCGATCAAATTTGGTATAATATTCTGTTTGTTTCATCATTATGCTGCGTGCACAGAACCTCAGTATTTTACACTTAATCATCACCATCATCTATAATCTTCCCACTATTGGGACACGGCCTCCTGTCAATGAGAGGGATTGGGCTATAATCTGACACGCGGGCCCGGTGTGAATTGGTAGATGTCGCATGTCTTTGAATTTATGGTTGTAGGACATGCCGGATTCCTCACGATGTTTTCCTTCACCGTTTTGAGAGCAGTGTTGATGAAATTAATAAAACAAAGTAATGAGCCTGACTGGGTTCGAACCCACGATTTATTGTTTATAAGTCGGGGCCGCCACCACTGGGCCACCGCTGCTCTGCTATTTTACATTTTAGCGACTGCCTAGCCCAGCCACTGCGTAATACGATACCCTTAGCAAGACTGGCTACTTAGACTTTACAGATCTTTTAAAAGACAGCCGAGACCAAAGAGGCATGGAGGGAATTATATGTCCAAAAACTGATTCAACTTACGACTTCGTGACTATATATATAGCCATCAGGATTCGTGACCGGAAAGATATACCAGTCAAAATCACTAGCAGCTGCTCTGGTCTCTAAGTCATCACTGGTAAGTAGCTCGTTGGCGATATAGTTGACAGTCGCTGGTGATATCCATTCTCTTGAGTGGATTCCACCTTCTAGAAAGATCGCCTTCCGGCCTTCACCATGTGATATTTTGAATCCTTTGATTTCTCGTCCTTCATACGTCGTTCCAACGACAAGTACAGTGACCAAATTAGGGAACCTCTGCTCTAGATCGTCGATCCATGTGTTAATGTCTTCCATACGATAATAACCAGTCCATAACATGGATTTAAGGTTGCTTCTAGTGTACGTGTGCACTATTTCTTTATCTATTGCTCTGTAATGATTAATTGAGTATTACAGGATTAATTCAGTATTATAAATTACCTAATCGTTTGCACTAAGATATGGCATTGGCAGGATTTTAAGTTTATTAACTAAGCCATATTTACATTTATGCAAGTGGAAGGTTTTAGTATGAATGGCATGAGCATAGCATACCATAATCAGCCTATGTTGGGACAGAGGTCTCCTCTCACGATGTTCTCTTTCACCGCTTTGAGAGCACTGGTGATGAAATAAATAACACAAAGTAATAAGCGCCTGCCTGGGTTCGAACGACTTACTGCTCGTAAGTTGGAGCCGCCATCATTGAGCTCGTAGTTATAAATGTAAGGCTGAAATTGTAGTGGAAGACCAAAGAAACTATACGCAATGAAGATATGGCTAGAAAGGACGCCTTGTATGCTTTAACAACTTATATATCTTAGAGAAGTATGAAAAAAGAAAACTATACTGCGTCAACCCCAAAATAATTTCGGCATAATGCAGGAGAATTATGTTAATGCAGTCATTAAAACAATTTGTTGTTGTACTTACTCTTGTATATTCGCTTGCGATATTTCGAAATCCACACTTTTTGACTTCAAAATATTTTCAAATTCACTTTTGTCTTCAGGACTCGACAGAATATTCACATATTTAGCTGAAGCAGCAGGCTCCGTCCAGAAATCATATCTACGATCATTATCATGTAAGTCTTGAAGCAATTTTGTGTGTTCAGCATTTTTTGGAAAAACTTTGTACAATGTATAGTTGTCAAAACGGACTTTTTCTGTTAAAACGTTCGGTAAGATTAAAACTAAACCTAATATCAGAAACTTAAACATATTTAATTTTAAAACGATTTTTTGTAGATATGGATATGTATGAAATCGACTGTTTTCTCCGGACGGAACGATTTAATAATTTATCTGCTGAATTTGAAGAGGCAATAAGTAATCTTGAAACGTTGATTATAGTAAGTACGTATAAACGTTTTCGTGATAACAAAATACCTATGCAATAGTATTAGGTCCTTTTATCTAATCGATTTAGATAACATTTTACTAATCTAGATATTTTACAACATCACATTCACGTAGATTTGGAGGTGCATAACATTAAAACCATCTTCAACATTATGTAGACGGGGAACTAAATACTCCTTAAACCTCTTTCCGTCCTTAATAAATAGCCTTTTCGGAAACCGGCTTGTTCGGATGGCTGGAAATCGTCAAACCTGCGCGTGAGACGATTCGAAATGACTCTTGAAAACCACTTGTAGACATGGCTTAGAAGTGAGATGGGCCTGTAATTCTTCAACCGGGCATTGTCACCCTTCTTGAAGAAGAGTACCACTACACCCCTGCACCATGCCTGTGGCGTTTTCCCCTCGAGTATGACGGAATTATACAGCTTTTGAATGGCCTTAAGTACCGATTTTCCACCCGCCTTCAGGAGTTCGGCCGTAATTCCATCATCACCCGGTGCCTTGTTGTTTTTGAGCTGTTTCAGAGCCCTCCTAATCTCGTACAGGCTGACGTCCGGGATGTCTAGCTCTTGGGTCGTTTAAGGTGCAGGACACACAGAGAAGATGAAAGACGCAGGGCGCACATGTATGTCTCTTCCAGGTCTCTTTTAAACAAAATGTATAGAAGCGACGCGACGCAAAACATATAGAAAAGGCAGGGCGCGGACACGACGCTTGCCCGTCTGCGCCGTGTTGTAGAACAGATAGAAAAGACGCGGCACGGGTGCGAACGGGGGTGCGGGCAGGGTGAGGCGCGGATGCCGTAAATCGTGCACCGAAGTTGGTTGAAAACCGGTGCCCTGGCGTCACGTCCGTGCCTCGTCTTTTCTATATGTTTTAAAAAGTGTCGACCGGCGCTGTCTGCGCCCTGTCCGCGCTTTGCCCTTGTCTTACGTCTTTTATGTGTGTCCAGCGCTTAAACATGACAGTGTAGTTTTTCATAAATTCATATAATAAACTAATTAAGCTGATAATACTAATAAATCACACTATCTCCAGACTGATTATCATCGCACTATCTTGGCTTGTGTCAAAAATACGCAAATACTATGCTGTTCAATAATCATCATTACGTGGGTTAGACTTTAATACTAGATTATTTTATAGTACTCGAGTCAGGGGCACTAAATCTTAGGCTGTAAATGTATTTATCGACAAATGTAATATTCATGGAAATAAAACATGAAAATTAATGGGTTATTTCATGTTTTGAGTTGTTTATAGCCTTCGTGAACTATCTGTTACGAGTGGTGTAAACTCGAGAAGTCAAAACAAAATTTAAACTAGAGATGTGGAATAACCCTGTTTTATGGTGCAGCGTCGTTTGCGGAGCTAATAAGTAGAGGTCACATTATTTATTTAAGTATAGGAAAGTTTGAATAAAATCACGCTGGAGCATTCTGGAACTTTTAATCTATACTAATATTATACAACGTGTTACAGAAAGGGTATAGTTATTATTTTTTTTTTTATTTGGGACAAGCCCGCCACTGTAACTCCTGAAAGCCAGAATCAACAGTGGTGACCACCAGAAAAGCGCCGAGACAATGAAGCTCGACGAAGTCCCAGAGAATGAATTTAACTGTCTTGGATCCCGCAACGAAATTAATCAGGTTATAGTCATATGGACAGGTGTGCTACAGACTATCAAACTGAACAACTTTTTCCATAGTACCACCATCATAATCGCGAAAAAATAATCAACGGCCCCGTAAAAAATCTAATACTTACTCGATCAAATGTATGAGACAGCTGATATTTTCGCGATTACGATGGTAGTCCCATGGAGAAAGTTCTTCAGTTTGATAGTTTATAGCTCACCCTTTAATATGACTTTTTGGTACACGTTGTCAAGAGGAAAGATTAGTTTTTCTGTTACTGGGTTTTTCACGATTTAACTCAAGGACTACTTGACCGATTTTAAAAAATCTTTCACTATTACAAAGCTACATCTTTACCAAGTAACAAAGGCAATCAATATAATTTGTAATTATATTGATATTATGCACATTTTAACTAGCCGACCTATCAGAAATTTTGCGAACAAGGTCGCGAGCGAAGTGCTAGTAATTTATCAAATTCCCTAGAATAAGTAACTGCAAACATTTAGAACGCTATGCACTAGTTTTTTAAGAAAATAAAACTATTTATACAAAAAAATATTTTAAATCAAACAAAAAACTCAAAACATCTCTCATCATTTACAAAAATAATTTCACGACCACAGCAAGAACCAATACGATTGATAATCTAAAGGCGCTTGCGCTGCTCGCCCTGTACGGGACCATGTACCCAAATCTCTTAGCTTGAATCACTATCTCTATGACGGAATCCGTAGTTTCTTCTCCAGTGGGTCTGATCTGGTCTGGAGGGAGCATGTGCCCGAACTGTCCCCTATCACGGAGCTCGTAGCAGTAGGCTAAAGGAATCCCAAGGCGTTCCTTCACCCAGTCCACGCTAGTACCGGTTGCGAAATCTGGAATGTTTTATAAATAAATAAAAATAAAGGATTTTTATTTATTTACTGACCAACACAGTACATTTTAAACTTATGTAAAAGTGTTCTATCTAATAAAAATCTAAAATAAAAAAAAATATAAAAAAAAAAGTTGATACAGAAATTTAAATAAAAGATTTAATTCTATTACGTAAGTTATATTAGAATCGTCAGCTAATAGTTCACCATCTGACCAATAACTGAAGATTATAATATAACTTACCTAATATAATAAATGTCCTTTTTAATTATATTTTTATTTCTTAGTTAGTTAAGAGCAGTTGATAGTGAGAAGTAAATTAATGACTGTCATCATCTGATAAGCCTTTTCCCAACTAGGTATGTTAGACTTGCCTTCCAGTAGTGGCGGTACTTTCATACAAGTGCAAATGCATGCTTGCTTGGGCATGCTTGGCTTGCCTTAGCTTGCCGTATTTGGACCCCTAGGCCCGCAACTGGCTACGAGTCTTACCAAATGTCGAGCGATCGGACCACCACAACCCAGTTACTAGGTAATACGGTAAGATGGTGGTCAGACCAGAGACCAGACACAGAGTTCGTACTCGCAACGACTGTCAAAGATCTACGCGGGAGTACTGTATTTGTCTGTTCATAAATAGTTTTCGTCCCAGTACCCGCATATCTCTTCAGTATTCCCGCGATCATGATGCTTGCAACAGCTCCGAAATATCGGGAGCTCATAAAATCGACTGGAAATCACGGATATACTCGTAATCCCGTCAGTACTTTAAGTGTACTGAAAAACCGTGAGTCTAAAACGAAGGAGCCTCGATGTGTAATGAATGATCATCCTTCCACAGACTGATCGTAGCTTACCGATCCACGCCGCGCCGTGAAGCTTTTGTTACTTGCGTTCTCTCAGACGACATTAATTTCACTATTTTAATAGGATGGGTAACTTTTACTTACAAATCGCCTCTGCAATATTTCCGATTGTATATGGAGTGCCATGTTTGACAGCTAAGGCTCCTAGAGCACGTCTTCCAATGGCCATCTGAAAAATGTTTTTTTTAATTTATATTTTCTGCCCAATCGATTCATATTTCCAACATTTGTAACGCCGTTTTCAAAAAAACTTGCAAAAATGTTTTTAAGTTTTGCGGTTTTTTAGAGATATATATTAATTATCCTGAAAGTGTTTCATGCAAACTGTTACTGAAACATAAGGTAGCACTCAATGTTACCTAAAACATTAATTTAATTAAAAACATCCGTTTAAAATAACCTTATTACAACTAAAGCCACACATAATTTGTCACCACAAATTGAAATAGGATTTAAATGCTGGTGTCAAGACATAGTCATAATCTTAGTGTAGTAGTGGATGTGTCAAGACACCAGCATTGAACTGTCTAGAACAGAATACTGAATTCATGGCAAAGGCCAGCGTTTCAATATCCTCTATAACCTGTATTGTTTAAAACTACTCACAGCATCGTCATAATTGGCCAACGGTTCCGTAGTATTTCCAAAAGGCAGAAGAAGAATTTGACCCGCCGAGTGGAAAGAAATGTACAGGTCAATCTTGTCGGCCATATTCGTAATATATTCTGATAAACTTCTGGCTTCAATCTCCGAGAATGGTCCTGGTCCAGCATAGTTGAGATGTGATGTGTTTAAGCTGACACCGAAACCTTAAACAAAAATATTTTTTTAACGTTTGAGAAGGTAAAGTATAAAATGTTGAAAAGGAATCGTCTGTCATCGTACGGCCATATGATGAGGTGAGATAAACCAATAAAGAAGAAGATAGTGGTGATATAGTAGTAACATAGATCGGAATGGCAAGGAAGATGAAGACCAAGAAAACGATGTATGCAGGGTGTAAACCACCTCATCATGAAACCATCAACCAAGCATTCTGTACATCAAACTAAGTCACTTTACGCTTTTTTGGATAAAAAATTATACCAAAACGCACTGAAAACATGGAGTATATAAAAAAAAAAAATTACATTAAAAACTTGTGTTTAAAAAAAAAACGTAGTCAAGAAGTTGTAACTTTGACCCCCAATACCTCCGTAACTAGAAAGGTTCATAGGTATGGTGTAGAACAAAAAAAATATGAAAATGACGAGAAGGACAAGTGCATTTTGGCTTCGTTAAGAATTTTTTTTAAACTGGCATCGCAATATTATGTTGTACAGCCAGCACATGAAATCACCACAAACTACGAGTATCTTTTTCCAACTGTTTTTAAACCATAAATATTGTGCATGGTTAAGTTCTTAATCGAATCGTTCTTAAGAGAAAGTTTGACAATTCCTGTAATAGGGCCAATTTAAATAGATCACATTTCACACTTCATCAAAATACAACAACGTAACACTAATGGCTGGAATAAAATATCATTTAGTTTTTCGATGTTAGAACTGCACTATTGCTTAACTTTTTTCAATTACTATTACATATTTATTGTAATAATGACAAAAGAAGGTAACCTTTACTTAGAACTGGCAAATGTCTAATTTGATCTATTAAATTGGCTCCTACTATAGTAACTTGATTTTTGCTTATCTAATGACGGAAACATTTTATGAAGATGCTAGCTTCTGCCCGTGACTTCGATCTCGTGAATTTCCCACTTGCAACATTTCTTATTGCTGCTCCGCTCCTATTGATCATGGCATGATGTTTTATAGCCCATAGCCTTTCTCGATAATTGGACTATCCGACGCAAAAATATTTTTTCAATTCGAGCTGTTAGTTCCTGAGATTAGCGCGTTCAACCAAACAAACAAACTCTTCTGCTTTATAATATTAATAAGTATAGATTACTTACGTAGCCAATTGTCATTCCAGTTCCTGTTAAGATCTACACCGAATTGGTCATCAAATGGACGTCTGTTCTTACGCCACATTCTGTCCTGCAAAGCAAACCAGACAAACGATTAATAAATTAACATTCTTCTTTGCTGTCGTCATTGCTAGGGGTATCGTATTATGGGTAATGAAGCATGAAGCACCATATGTAGTATCTGATCTCCAAAACCCACTTGGGTACTAACTGGGTTGTGCAGATCAGGTAGCCAGTTCATCATCATCATCTCAGCCGAAAGACGTCCACTGCTGGACATAGGCCTCCCCCAAGTGCTCCCTCGCATCCACCGGATTTCCGCAAGCTTCACCAGGTCATCGGTCCACCTAGTGGGAAATCTTCCAGCGCATCGTCTTCCGGTTTGCGGTCGCCACTCCAGAACTTTTCAGCCCCATCGGCCATCCGTTCTGCGAGCAATGTGCCCTGCCCACTGCCACTTAAGTTTGGCAATTCTTCGGGCTACGTCGGTGACCTTGGTTCTCTTGTGGATGTCTTCATTTCTGATTCGATCACGCAAGGAAACTCCGAGCATAGCCCTCTCCATTGCCCTTTAGGTGACTTTAAGCCTTTTGATAAGGCCCATTGTGAGCGACCACGTTTCGGTCCCGTATGTAATCACCGTATCTTAGCCAGTTACTTAATGTAAAATACAGGTATGTAGTTGCATTCAGTTAGACTGTTAGCCGACCTCAACATCATCATTATTGTATCTCTGGGTACACTACACCCTCCACCCCCTCCCGGTAAACAGTTTTACCCCTGATTGTCAGACTTTTTGGGCCACTGACAAACTGTAACGACTGGCAAAGATCTCCAACGACAGCCGGGACCGAAAGGCTTAACGTGCTTTCCGAGACGAAGAAACTCGGTATGTAATGGGTGGTCCCCCATCCACAGACCAAACTAGGCAAGCACGGTTAGGTTAAACCGTGCTTGTATTATCGACTATTTCGATCAACCCCAACATAGTTGGGCAAAGGTTACGCCGATGATAATTATCGTCATCGCGGGAAAATGAGGCTAGCATAGACGCGTGAGTATTGACACAAACAACAAAGACCTTAATGTGGCAATGGATGAAGTCGGATTATGATAAAAAGATTCTTTTACTTTTACAATCAACACTTATCAATCAACATCACACTTATAACAGCCGTAAGGTTAAGCAAATGTGTACCAAGTAGCATACATACTTCACCAATTATGTTTTAGTCGCATCTAATAGTAGGCAAGCCTATTGCCATCAAAGGGGCACAAATCCAGGCTCCGTGGCTGCTACTTGTTGAAAATTTCCTGATGGAAAAACCTAATAACCCAACCTGGGAATCGAACCCAAGGCCCCATGCTCAGCAGCCGCGCTTCCGACAACGAGACCAAAGAGTTTTTAATAATGAAAAACACTTACTCCATTAACAGTGTCATGAGTCCAAATATAACCATCAGGGTTCGTCACAGGAAAGATATACCAATCGAATTCTCGAGTTACAGATTGTATCTCCTCATCATCACTGTACAGCAACTCATTAGTTATATAATTTGTTGTCGCCGGAGCAATCCATTCTCTTGAATGTATACCACTTTCTATAAACACTGCTCTTCTGCCTGGACCATGAGAAATCTTGATACCCTTGATAACTCGACCTTCGTAAGATGTTCCACCTTCTATGATGGATACTTCATCGAATACCGCAGCCAGGTCATCAAGCCAGGCGTATGTGTCCTCTAAGTTATAGTATCTATCCCATCCCATGCTTTTGACGTTGTTTCTGACGTATTTCCCTTTCTTTTCATTGTCTATTAACCTGTAAAATTGATTTGTGTTGAAATTTTATTCAGTTCAATATCAGATTTGTACTTCGTTTCTGTAATTAGGTTGGTATTGGTACTACTTTCGACTATTTTACCATAGTGGTCTCAGTTACATTAATTAGCAAAGCATTTACTCACTAAAATCTATTTTGTAGGAACTTCAAATAAGTTCCAATTAGCTAAATGTCACAAAATGTGGTGGAAATCTTATACAGGGAATATAAAAAACAATGCTTCAGAATTATTTATACTTATACTTGCAAGCATACGATCATACCCTTATCATCATTCGTCATCATTAGTCTCCTGCCCTCAACCCAATGTATTTGGTTCTTCTTCTTCTACATCTCTCTATTACTAGTCATCTCATCAGACACCTCCTTTCTAGCTATTTCATCCTTCGCAGAGTCCATCATACCGATCATAGTTTTTCATATTTCTGTATTATCAATCACCTTATCGCAATTTAAAAAGAAAAAAAAAAGAAAAACTACTTACTCTTGAATGTTCGGTACGGTAACCACGAAATCAATTCCATAGGTTCCCAAAAAACTTTCAAGATCATGTTTTAGTTCTGGTTTGGACATAATATTTATGTAATCTGCAGTCGGTACTGGATCACTCCAGAAATCATACTCAGTACCGGAATTATGCAAATCTTCGAGTATTTTAATTTCTTCTATATTCTTCGGTAGCACTTTGTATAACGCATAGTTATCGTACCTAACAGCGCTTGAAACACTTATTATTAAAATTGATAGTATAGGAAATATTTTTAACGACATTTTTGGTTGTCCACCAGTTGGGCACTGCGAACCCCAAATAAATGAGATATCAACTGAAATAATAAACGTCAATGATATCGTGAAGTAAACACAACGGCACTTAATTTTTATGAGTGCATTGCGTTATTAGATATCTAAACTAATATTATAAAGAGGTAAGATTTGAGATTTTGTTTGTTGGTTACGATTTAACTCAAAAACTCCTCAACTGATTTTAAATACCTTTCACCATTAGAAAACTACATCACCTAGTAACATAGGCTATAAATTATATTGATATCATAAAAAAATCCCAAGCTATCACAATTTTCGCGGACGAAGTCGCGGGAGAAGTGATTCTACATATTCTTTTGTGTAATTTTTTTGAGTATGAATTTATTCATCATCATCATCAGCAAATAATGTTCCCACTGCTGGGACTCGGCCTCCTCTCAATGAGAGGGAATGGGCTATAATCTACCACGCGGGCCCAGTGCCGATTGGTAGATGTCACATGTCTTCGAATTTTTGTTTCTAGGACATGCCGGTTTCCTCACGATGTTTTCCTTCACCGTTTTGAGAGCAGCGGTGATGAAAATACACAAAGTAATGCGCCTGTCTGGGTTCGAACCCACGACTTACTGTTCGTAAGTCGGGGCCGCCACCACTGGGCCACCGCTGCTGTAATGAATTTATTATGTTTGAGAAAGATTTAATTGTCAAAGCCAACTTCAATTGATCATGGTCGTAAATTAAACATAAAGTAAACCTTTGTGAGAGTTTCGTAAACTCAGCCTTACTCAGAACACTGCAGTTTCTAAACTCCCTCAACGTGGGAGAACAGCAGGAATGAACAATGATGAACCTAATTATCGCCCAGCAGATGCATAAGAACCTAAATAAACAACAGTTTTTAAAGGAACTTCGATTATCTAGACGGTTCTTCTTCAAAAGAAATAACAAACACCAACCATAATATTATCTTGTAACATTTTATAGGTGTCCATACTCGTATATGATTAAATAACATGTAAACGAAATATGTAGTTAGTAACATAATTTAATCTTAAACCTTACATTTAAACCTATGTGCAAGTGTGGTACGTAATTTCAACCAATCTTGCAAAAGGCTTATAAAAAACTGAAACATTCACTAACGTAGTATAACCATAGGCGCAGCCATAGGCATAGCTATGTATTATATTATTTTTAATATCAGGCCAATAATGATTAGGAGCAAATATAATCTCTGAGAAATTTACTGTTTTATAAGTTGATTAACTATTTACAATAGTCACCATATACCTAGTTATTTTCCAACTTTGTTGTAGTCGGGTTTCAGTTTAATTGGTTGCGGCTAGAACCAGTACTTCACACGGCGTGCCTGTCTTCCCTGGCATCCACAACCCAGTTAAAACTGAATAATACCCTTTTTTTTTTTTTTTTTAAGGATGGGAAATCATCAAATGACCCCCCCCACTCTGGGCGGAGCGGGAGGGAGTGTCAGACTCTTACTGACTAAAAACCATCCATGTTCCTTCCTCGCCTTTTACGTGCCGGGGCCGCGGTATCTCTTTCGAACAGGCCCGCAACCCCGGCAGGCTTCGGCCCTTGCGGGCCCCTCTCCTTTTGCTGACATCTCTTTGAGGCGCGCGTGGAACACGAACGCGCCGTTGCGTCGACACGGCCTGTCGTCGTCGTTAGACGGCCGGACGGCTAGCTAGCCCATAGCCAGCCGTCCACAGGCCCGCATCTACGGTGGCCGGTAGCCACCACGTGGCCCCCGACGCCCGTTGCGTCTCCCGCGGCGGCCGGGAAGAGAGGATCTCTCCCTCTCGCGCTCCGCCACGCTCCTTAGCTAGCATGACTGCTGCAGAAGAAGGTGACGGTTTCCCATTCCGTCTCGCTCCGGACCATGGATTGAACCAGGGCCGGAATTGTTATTATGACCTACAAAAACATTGAAACATGTCATTTTAGATTTAATTTCAACTATGTTGTATTAAAAAATAAATGCAAAAAAATATTTTAGATCAATGGAATTATTGAGCCATAAAAAATTTTCATATCAATAATATCATTATTACAAGATTATCTCGGCGGAATTTTATTGCGGTCATCAATGATAATCACAATTTTATCATAGTTTAAGGTATATTTATGTGTCGATAACAGACTGTATTGTCATAATTTAGGTATTTGGCAATGTTAAAAATTGGTTTGGTAATTAAACGGATCGATGGCATACATTTCATGCCATCAGGCGTAATCGATGTTGCGGCGATTCAGGGGTAGCCCAAACAGTATTTTAGCTACACTGGCGGGCAAGGTTGACAGTTTTGAGTATGAATGTGGATGGGTATTTGAGTAGAGGAAGTCCAAAGAAACGATGGATGGACTGTGTTAAGAAGAATATGGTAGGAAAAGAAGTGTCTGATGAGATGACGAAAAATAGAGGAGTATGGAAGAAGAAGACATGCTGCGCCGACCCCAAATAAATTGGGATAAGGGCAAGAGAATGATGATGGCGGGCAAGGTTGACGGACCTTTTATTAGACTCTGGGCTGACAGACATGGTCATGGAGCCAATTAGTGTATTTTTAAGTTATGTTAATTTGTTATCTACTAACATAGGATAAGTTCATACTAACACCAATTGAATCAACAGGAGTGAATGATAAATTTAGAATTTGAATTTATGGTGATTATCGCATTCTGCATACATAACATATCATATCGTCTATAACTTTATTTAGTTACTAGCTGACCCACGCAACTTCGTCTGCGTCACATAAGGGAGAAAAACAAAAGGAATAAATATCCCCATTTTTGCAACATTCCTGCTCCGCTCCTAATGGTCGTAGCGTGATGTTTTATGCCTTCCTCGATAAATGGACTATCCAACACAATTTTCAATTTGAACCAGTAGTTCCTGAGATTAGTGCGTTCAACCAAACAAACAAACATACTCTTCTGCTTTATAACATTAGAATAGATTTAAAAATCAGTGATATTTTAAAATATTATTTAAAAAAAAAAACAATGTATAAAATTGCAACACACCGGGACTATCGAGAACAGGGTCCAAGCTACCTGCGGTCAACTGCTCCAGAGTCAGGAACCTACCACCAAAACGAGATGTGTCTAGGAGTACCGCTTTCTGAATCAAGGCTTGATCCAGCTGCCTAACAAGAGCCTCCTCAGGTATATAACTTTTGACAGAAGTTTACCTAATTCACCTGTTATGTTAAGCCCCTCTTAATAATTATGTGGAGCAAACCCATTGCCATCATTCGGGCACACAGATTCCGTGCCTGCTAGTGAGAAATAGGCGACAAAAAACATCCATTAAGTCTTGTTAGATTTTTTTGTTGCCAGTTAGATTATTAAAAAATGTTTTCTTTTGTTACGTAAATCAAAATTGAGAAAGATACGACGCTTCTAAAATACGCGAATAAGTCACGCCTATGTATAATTTTTATCTAGTTCTGACGTCACGAGGTCTCGAGTCCCGAGTTTTGATGCGTTTTATCATCATCTCCCAACTATGTTAGGGTCGGCTTTAAGTCTAACCAGTCTCCTTGGTAAGACTGGTTGTCAGGCTTTTTTTTTTTTTTTTTAAAGATCTACAAATGACAGCCGAGGCTGAGGCACGGATGAAACCCGGTATGTAACGATGGTCACCGACCTGCAGACCGCAGAAACATCACATCAAATAAAATACCAGAATTAAATCTTCAATAATCAGTTTTAATTTAAGATAAATAATTTACAGAACATTAAGATGTCTTGATTCCCTGATGATAGCTAGTAGGGAATCGAAGGTTTCTTCTGCTGTGGGGGTTATCTGGTTGACTGGTAAGGTGTAGCCAGAAGATCCTGTGTCCCTGAGAAGGTAGGTGGCAGCAACTGGAGGATTGTAACGATATTTTGCCCAGTCTACCACAGAGCCTGTTGCACCGTCTGAAAACAAGGACCGTAACAAAACTATTACTGTCACTTACGGGATAACTTCCGTGATTATTAAAAACTACGAAAAAGAGAACAAAAAAAAATCCCTCCGGCAAGCCGCTTCAGGAGGAGGTAGATTTCGGAGAAGGTGCTGGAGCGTCCGACTATTGAAAATTTGTATAAAGAGTTGTACTTATGTGTATAATCTACAAAAAAAATATGATTTCAAAATCGTTGTCCTGAATGATGAATGTTGAATGTTTACCCTTTTTAAATCCTCCCATAAGAGCTTAGCATGGAAACGCCCTCAATTTGTAAGTTTTTTTTTTTTTTCGAAAACTATATGTTTTATCGCTAAACTTTAAAGGTAACAATTGTAGAGTAAACAATTTGCTTTAAAAAAAAAACATTTGCGACGCTGAAAATATTTACTGTTACGGAGATACTCGTATGATTTTTTTTCGCAAAAATTTAATAATATAAATAGTATTTTTATATAAAACTTTAAATAGTATTTTTCTTACCGTGCACATTTCTTGAGGTACCAACTCTGTAGTATGTTTCGTAACGGGCAGCTAAAGAACCCATGGCTCTTCTTCCGATGGTGAGCTGCAAACGAAATCAAAGTTCAGAGTCACATTATTTTTTTCTACACACAAGATCTAGTTAACAATATTTCAAACTCATTTCAACTGTTGAATTTAGCAGTCTCACTATGACAAGCCATTTCAATTTCTTAAATTTATACATATTTTCTATTCATATTTCAATTACGTTGAGACTCAGAACTTTTTAAATCCGACACAGGCAGATAAATCACTTAAGATAAATCCACGGCTTGGGCGGTTTTGAATCACATCGGCTACCAATCGTAAGAGAAGAGTTAAGCAGATGATGAAGATTAATCATCCCTAAATAAGTCAGCAATCAAAAAATAAACTTACCATCTGATCATAGTTGAAAAGCGGAACAGTAGAAAACGCAAAAGGAATGAGGAGACGCTGCCCGAATGACCGGAAAGATAAGAATCCAACTAGAGTGTGATTGGTTACAATCGTGTCAATGTAGTTGGATATGGACCTGGTCTCTGCTTCCGAGAATGGACCAAGACCAATATAGTTGTTGTCAGTGCCCGTATGACTGCCGCCACTTTCTGGAAGAAAAAAATAACAGGCATATATTAAATAACAATGATGATAAGAAAAGATAAACTATGTCGCACAATATTCGTAGATTGCAGCAAAAGAGAGACCTATAAAGGGTGTAAAAGACCTCTTCACGAAGCCGAAAGGCACTTGTTCTCCACATCATTGCGATCATTTTTTTAATCTACATCATACCTGGGAACCTTCTAGTTACGGAGATATGGGGGGTCAACGTTACAACTTTTTGACAAGTTTTTTTTTTTTAAATACATGTTTTCTATTAGGAAATATTTTTACTTTTAACACCTCCACGACCCCCGAGCTATTCAAGCCATTCATCAGCACAATGTATTAAGTGCGTTATATTGAGTTCTGCCACAAAACATAATTCATTTCTACAAAAAAAAAAGTTGTTTCCCAGCAATATTTATCGCGTAAAGTTACTTAAGCCCGTATTAATAAACGTAACTCAGCCCAAGATACCGCACTTGATATGAATGTTGAGATCCTGATCGTATATATTAATAAACGTGATTGTTCATGTGCTCAAGATGCGGATTAGGTTTACGTCATCAACTGAGTGATGGACTGATTAATAACGAAACTCGACCTTTTTTTTTTTTTTGACCCTCTAGTACACATTGAGCGCGGGTCCCTGAGATGCTATATCGTGAGTGCAGATAGTCCGTGACTTGAGGAGTGACTAGCGTGGCGCGAAACATGAATATTGAAAATATTTTGAGTGACATTAATTATAATGATAAAATAGGTTACTATGACGAAATTGTGTGGCCTTTGGGATTTCGTTTATCAAAAGTTTATCCATGGGATGCTTCAAATCCTTTTGAGTTTTTTAGGGTAACTTTTAGGTTATAAGCAACAGCTTCAATTTAGGTTATGTAATATTGTAAGTAATTAACTACGTAGTACAATTTTACAAATGCGAGATATTGTTCATGTTTGGTATTCCTTTTTTTTTGACACTGACGCTAAATTGCGTTATTTTGTGAGTTATGTAGTACTACAAAAAAATTAAGTCGGTGACAGAAAAAAACGAAATCAATCAAATTAAGCTCACCGACTTCAGAAGCTAAAGTTACTGTTCACTTTTATGTGTTTTTTGGCGTCGGTTTTATTTTCATATCAGGCATGATATTAATTCATGATGTCGTACCTATTGTATAAACAATAAACATCGAAGCGATTTCACCAATCACGACAGATTTGCCGTCTATTTCTGAAGAGTGACAACGAAATCATTAAAACTTCGGTCAATGTGACGTCATCGTTCAAGAGATGATGCCCTCAAGTACAGCTAGGTAAGGAGATAGCTCCTTACCTAGCTGTACTTGAGGGATACTTGTTGCAAACAAACGCAAGCTTATCTAGTACTAAAAAAAGTCTTACTTCCCCATTGCGAGTTCCAGTTCTTAGACAGATCAACACCAATAGAGGTACCACTAGTAGTAGTCGTGGTAGGTTCCCGGTTCTTCATCCACAGTCTGTTCTAGATAATTTAAAAGAACAAAATATTATAATGTATAAAAAGTAAAGTAGCATAGCACCAAGATTTCTAGTTGATGAGCTAAGAGGATATTTTGGTTTAACAGATTCGAAATGTGACTGGAATATTCAACAATTAAATAATTAAATGGGATGAGTTTATTGAGTACAGGTTTATAAAAGAACGACAAAGGTCGCAGGAAATCGCTGGATGTGAGTTGCACGGGACTGGTCAATGTGACGTGTGTATGTGTGTGTGTGTGTGTGTGTGTGTGTGTGTGGGTGTGTGTGTGTGTGTGAATATCTGTGTGTGTGTGATCACTTGGGAGAGGCCTACATCCAGCGGTGGACGTCTTTCGGCTGAAATGGTGATGATGATGATGATGAAAGAATGAGATATCCAAACTGGGCCCGCGATATAGGTAACAACCTAAGAAAGGCCTATTTGCAGCATTGGGAACATTAAAGGCTGCTATGCTATGCTATGTTGCCAGACAACAACAGTCAAATGAGAAGGCGACCTACAGAAGATCGTGGGGAATCAAAGCATTTATTTCAAGTAGGCCACTTATTTTCAATTATTATTGTCGAAACAAATATGAAAATTAAATGTAGCTACAGTCCCAGTCAGAATACATAAAAACTGTAAAAGTACTGTATCTCTATAGAGAAGAACGGGCAAGAAACTCTTTGGACACTCTTGTACATCAGAATATTTTTACAAACACCTTGGTTACATCATTCATGATATTTACTCACTATGTCCTGTGAATACTGGAAACCATCTGGATTTGTCAACGGGAAGATGTACCAAACAAAGTCAGTGGCGGCAGCTCTGATTTCAGTGTTGGAACTGAAGATCAGCTGGTTCGCGATGTAAGTCAGGATAGTTGGAGAGAGCCAGTCAGCTCCCAGCTCACCGCCTTGCAAGACAAATGCTCGGGTACCAGTGCCATGGCTTATTCTGATTCCTGTGATGTTTCTTCCTGAAATGAGATAACGTTATTTTTCAATCCTTTGTGAATTGTTATATTGAGAAGTTGCTTTATTTTGGTTCAGGTAACTTTAAAAGTCCTATTTGGTTATGTTAGTAACTTTTATACCAAAGCCCTGTCACCTTATGGATAGGTAGTAAAATAGAAGTGATTTCCATCTTCTTAGACGATTCCCAATTTTGTCAAGGATGAAATTCCAGAAAAGAACCGAGGCAATGAAGTCGGACGAAGTCCCAGAGAAACATTTTTTTTTATTTGACGTCCTATAATACAACACACCATAATATAAAACAAGATACAAAATAAGGAGTAAAACAGTATGTCCTGTGTATGCCTCACGGCTGCACCAAAAATGTCGATTTCAGCATTCATGACAGAGAGGTGATGCAGTCTGACGCTGATCTTCCAATGAACCTTGATGGTAAGTGGTAAGTGACGGAAAAACAGTTTTAAACATAATATACAGGATGGCACAGGCCGGATGGATATATTTTTTTTAGGGAGTCGGCTTACGAACCTTTTTGTTTTTTTAATTGGAGTTTACGAAAAATCTGTCGATTTCAAGGAAAGTAATTATTATTCTTGCATTGATATGAAATTAAATGCACTTTAAATTTGCAGATCAATCTGAGTCTAAGATCAGTTTTTCTGAGAGAGTGCAATTTCTACGCAGCTAAAATAAAATAAAAAAATAGAATTTTTAATTTTAAAATGAAATTAAAAATCATAAAAACATTAAAAGTGGCGATTTTTTTCCCTGCCGGTTACAAATAGGTCCCTAAGCTGACTACCCAAAAAAAAATTTACATCCATCGGGCCTGGACCACCCTGTATATAAAAATGGTAACAAATAACTAGTCAATTAATTAAACGTGTAAATACGGTTTAATTTAACTCCCACTAAGTACCGCCTCCACCACGCACGCACACTACATGCACACGTACACGTGCGCACGTACGCTGCTTGGCTATATAGGCTATATTGTATATGGAGTTTCTTGCCCGTTCTTCTCCATAGAGTTCTACGTTAAGGAATGGGCAACTACGGTACTTTCACAGTTTTTATGTCTTGTGACTGGGACTGTAGCTACTTTAAATGTTCATTTTTGTTTCGACAGTTCAAAAGTGCCTGTAACTGGCCTACTTGAAATAAATGCTTTGATTGATTTACAAACCTTCATGAGTCTGTCCTACGGTAACAACAGTGACTATTTGGTCATGGTTTCTGCCCAAATAGTCAAACCACCCATAGATGTCTTCAATAGTCTGATAGTTTGTCCAGTACAGTGGCTCCCGTAAACTATTGCCGGTATGACGTTTTATTCTGCTATGTAGCTGGGCGTCAAATGCTCTGAAACAGGAAAATTGGATGAAAATATAATGAAATAAGAACCGAACTGAATAAAGTGCTATTGGAGTGGCCTTGGGTGTGAGGTCATCAAATGAAGAGGAGTATCAGACTTTTACCGCCATACAAATCCATTGAAGTTCGCACACGAGTCGCGTCGCCGACATTATGGATTTGTATAGCGGCAGTCGCTTGGAGACTAAAATCGTCGAGTATAGAAGATTTTTGTTGCCATGTGTACGAAGGGGCTAAGAATTTCACTGTCTTAGTGGATTAGCAAACTTGTTTACTATTTCAGAGATTGCATGGAATACTTCAAAGAGATTCAAACAATTCATCAATCAACATGTCAACCATGTCATAAAACTTTTGTATAAGGTTTGACCAAACAAAGTGAATGAATAAGACTTACAAAATGTAAACTGGTTGATAAAAGAAGTCGGTTAGTAACAAATACCAAGTGCTTCTCTGCTAAATTGTAATAGAGTTCAAAATTAAACAGAAACGAGGAACAAAGGTAGGAGGATCTTCCCTTTTCTTTAAGTGATGAAGAACTGTACACCATGTTCACCTCCCATTCTCATATTAAACAAATTACATTTATCCTTAAGTTTGCTCGTCTGAAGAGCTCTGATTATGTTAGAGGAACACTGGCTTGGGCAGGAGTGGTGTTTAGCCGGTTTGAGTCCGGCACTACCTCGACTGTCTCACAAGAGAAATTCCTGTGAGATAGTTGAGGTGTCCGCGGGGATTTCCCACTCCTGCCAAAAAAAAAGTTAGCTCGTCGTCGCCCCTGAGTTAGGGGCCGTCTCCACGAGCGAGAGAATTGCGGCGATTTGACGTATTTCTATAGAAAAATATCGCTGCGATTCTCTCGCTCGTGGAGACGGCCCCCAACGCTTCACCCACTCAGCTTCGCTCCACTACCTACGCTACGGGGGTCACCGGGCGAGCGAAAAACACAACCGACACAATTTCAAGGAATTTCTGGTTTTG
The DNA here is from genome assembly GCA_916618015.1 of Xestia c-nigrum. Taxonomy (NCBI): domain Eukaryota; kingdom Metazoa; phylum Arthropoda; class Insecta; order Lepidoptera; family Noctuidae; genus Xestia; species Xestia c-nigrum. The sequence continues at coordinate 21,283,622 of OU745251.1, forward strand.
GTGTTGGCCTTTCCATTTGACACCCATGTTAAGGGAGTTTTGAAAAAAAATGTATTTCGTTATTTTTTGGTGGCGGCCATCTTGGACTGATTTTAACAAACATACCTAAGAATACTCCCGACTAATTCACGTTTCAACAAATCAAAATTGGTTCATCCGTTCGGGAGCTACGGACACAGACACACGTCAAACTTATAACACCCCGTCGTTTTTGCGTTGGGAGTTAAAAACACCAAAAGCAATAGCAATACTCACTCCTGAATATTCTTCAACATAAGCTCCGAACGAATGCTGTGTTTCTTTAAAGAATTCTCAAATTCTTCTTGCAATTCTGGTGGAGAAACCACACTGACACTCTCTCCTACTTGAGTAGGGGGCTTCCAGAAATCCAACTTCACATTCTTCTTCATCAACTCGTGGAGAAACTTCAAATCCTTTTCATTCTCCGGATGCACTTTGTATAACGTAAAATTGTCATATCTCACTTTTTCAGCAGTTACTATTACCACTAAAACACTAATTAAAAATAGTTTCAAAATCATTTTTAATTATTTCTTAATACCATTCCGCGTGGACTGAAAGAATTTCATTTAGAAATCATTTGTTATCATCATAATATTTAATTCTATAATCCCTTCATTCAATTTTTTTTCTTTGCTGCATTGTAATAAGACTCATTGCTGTTTAAACTGCATGATAAATAAATTAATATTATTGATATATGCTTAAATATCTTATCAAAATGTGTCGTTTAATCGGTTTTGAAATGATAGCTTAATCTGATTAGCACTGATACATGCATTACTGAGTACATCTGTTTTCTTTAAATTGTACTAAATTTCATATTTAGTACAATTTAAAGAAAACAGATGTCAAGGTAATCAGAAAACTAGGTTAGGGAAGACTTTAATTTAATCATGCCATTTCATCATCATCATCATCATTCTCTTGCCCTTATCCCAATTTATTTGGGGTCAGCCCAGCATGTCTTCTTTTTCCATGCTTCTCTATCTTTCGTCATCTCATCAGACACTTCTTTTCTTACCATATCCGTCTTAACACAGTCCATCCATCGTTTCTTTGGTCTTCCTCTACTCAAATACCCATCCACATTCATATCCAAAACTCTTTTCACGACATTTTCCTAATTCCTCCGCATCACATGCCCATACCACGACAACCGATTACCACACAACATCATGCCATTTCATCCTAAAAATAAATGTAGTCTGAAGAATAAAAACCTTTTAATGTCATCAATGATGATAACTCATCATCGAAGCTATAAGAACCGCACCGGCAAGGCTCCTGTAGACCCCAACGTAAAACTGCGCGCCGCCAAGCTGAACACTCCGGTGTCCATCTCTATATCTCGTCTACATTACACCACTGAGACAGAAGACATCGAGGAGTACGTGCGTCAAAAGTTGAAGTACACGCCAAGAGTACAGCTACTGGAGTCGCGCCGTAACGTATATTTCAGGGCGTTTGTGGTGCGCATACCAACGTGCTTATCCCATTTGGTGATGGATGAAAGTTTTTGGCCGCAGTCTGTAGTATTCCGTCTCTTTCGCGGACAAATTCCACAAGATTGGTCTTTGTTACCTGAAATAAATGGTCATCATCATTTACTAATTAGAAATATTCATGTCCTGCGACATGCGATGGAAGACCTCCCACTGGGTGGACCGATAACCTGGTGAAAGTTGCGGGAATCTGTTGGATGCGAGTCGCACGGGACCGGTCAATGTGGTGACACTTGGGGGAGGCCTATGTCCAGCAGTGGACGTCTTTTGGCTGAAATGATGATGATGGTGTCCTGCGACGAATAAATATATTTAGTTTCTTTCCAACTCTTTCACTGAAATACAACGCCTTA